>JAYKKT010000078.1:8317500-10717500 GCA_036023115.1 Brasenia schreberi | reverse complement strand
CTCCTGTTTTTCAAAGTTTTTTGAAATTTTTTATTTTTTTCATTTTTTTGGTGTTCGAGCTTTTTTGAAGTGCCTGTCGGGCTCGACTCCACTCAGACATTTGCAATCTTTTGGAGTTTTGCCCTTTTGTTCGTCATGGTGGCCCGTAAGTTTTGGGTTTTTCAAATCTCGTTTGGGGAAGTATTTTTCCCTTCCACAAGTCATCATAGACTCCCTTTTTCAGATTGGTTTCAAATAAGGAAGCCTTCTTTATTAACTTGTGAAAGGTAGATATTTCGTGCAATGAAAGAAGAGTTTTGATCTCCATTTTAAAATTTTTAAGGATGAGCATGACTGCGCATCCTTCAGAGATGGACCCAAGGAGGGACCTCCATCGAACGATGAACGCATGTACGTTCTCATTCGAAGCTTATTTCGTGTCCCTCAAGGTGTTCAAAGTGGGCGTTACTTTCACGTTGTGCGAAAATCTTTGCATGAAGCTGTTTGCTAACTCTTCAAAAGTAGCAAACTGGCTTAAGTCGTAGGAAGCAAGCCATTTTGAAGCAGTCCCCTCGAGGGAAAGGGGGAACCAATAAATCCATTTGGCAGAGTCCCTTTTCTTCTTATGGGTTCTCCGTGAAAAGAGTTGCAAGTGGGATCTAGGATCCCTCGTGCCATCATACCGATGAAAATTCGGTATGTCGTCGTCACTATCTATTTCATAATCCAAAAGGAGGAAGTCAGACAGGGCGTACGATTTCTTTTCTTTATTTTGCCTCTTCAACAGTTGTTGAAGGGTTTTACGATCCTTCAATGTGAAGGAATCGTGGTATTGGTCCGCCTCCATTACAAAGGTTTCCTTGGGTTTTCTTGTCTTGGTAGTTATTTTCTTGGCTTTGGCAGGTTCGCCATGTGATGAGCAAGAGTCGGCCGCCTCAGCCTCTTAGCTAAGGGCATCGATTCTTGCGTCTATTTTAACCTCGAATTCCCTACGCAAGTTTTCTAATTCTTCTTTCTTGCACTTTAATTGAGATTTTGAAATCTTTTTGGAAAGGGAACTTGACGAGCGCGAGGCCAGGCTAGTCACTTCGTTAGAGCCTGAACTAGACATGACTCAACAAAAGTTTGAAATCCTACAAATGCAAATAGGCGAAAATTTTAAACACTTTTGGAAAATTTTCGCAGAGTTCTGCTTGTTTTATCAAAGTTTTAAGCCCCGATTCCCACCAGGCATGCCAAACCTATAAACATGAAAATTTTCACTTCTGGTTTTGAAGCCGGAAATAAACCTTTTCATATCTACATCGTTTCTAAGGGCATGCTAGCTAGCTTGCTCAAGCTAGTGAAGATTTTAAAATATCTGACTTTTTGAGGCAATTGTGGGAAAGCGGGATCTTTTCATTTAAACCTTCTTGAACTGATGCTCAAAGGTCAGCTTAAACGCTTAAAACTTTGTTTTTACAAAACTTTGCGAAGATCAGTATTTGGAAATTCGATGTATGCCTAGTTTGCAAGTTTTATTTTGACTTTGGACGCACCTAAGTCTTTTTGGGTTTTTAGCTATTTAGGCCGGATGTGTGTGTGCATAAGTGGCCTATTTTTAGCATGGTTTGTGCATAGATTCGGGGTGCTTTTGGAAGCTCACGAATGCAAAAGATGCACAAAAGATTTTATGGTTTTGAGATGACGATGTGAGCTAGGCTCGAATTGAAAGCAACTCACACAACTTAACGTAAATACCCGAAATTGAAAGTGCAATTCACGCAGCTTAAGGTAAATACCCGAAATGTAAAGCAACTTACACGACTTGAAAATATATAAGTATGTTATATCTTATGAGCAACAAAGGCTCAAAATGTGCATGAGAGTGTAGAGCAAAGGCTCGAGTGCTTTTGTGTGCAGGTGTGAAATTTAAATAACAACTCACACGATTTTCACTAAAGTAAATACCCGAATGGAAATATATACTTTAGCTTAAGAGCGAAAAGGCTCAATGTGTGTGTAAGTGTAAAATTTAAATGACAAACTCACATGACTTGAATGTAACAACCCAAATGAAATTGCAACTCACACAGCTTTCACTAAAGTAAATACCCGAAGGGAAATATATACTTTAGCTTAAGAGCGGAAAGGCACTGGGAGTCAGTAGGGTGATGCAGCTACGGCAGGGGGGTGCGTAGAACATAAACCGAGTGCAAGGTGCACTTGGTTAAAGGTTTTAGTGTAGGTCGGTGGAGAGGGACTGGGGCGGTTTAGGGAGGCTGGGTTTAGGTTTAGTTTAGGTCGGTTAGAGTTGGCTGGGCTAGGTTCAATGGGGAGGTCGGTTGGAGGGGCTTTATGGGAGTCGGTTTGAGTGAGAATGGGGAGGTCGGTTAGGTTAAAAAGGGTAGGTCGGTTGGGTGAAAGGGAGTCGGTTTGGGGGAGGTGGGCTAGGTCTAGGTTAGTTTGGGGTTAGGTTTAATGGTTAGGTTAGGTGGGTTGGGTGGCTAGGTTAGGGTTAGGTTGAGAGACCTACCTCTTGGCACCGGTCCACCTCGTGTAGCCCATCCATGATCCACGCCCAAGCCTTGGTTCATGTTGGTGCAACCCTTTGATTGAGTCTAGGTCCATACAAGGTTTGAACCCACACCCTTGATCAAGCCCACAAGGCTAGCCCACTTGAAAATATCAAGCCCACCATTTTTCTCTCTCTTGCTTTATGCACTCTCTCTCCCTAAGCCTCCAATTGAGTTTCACGTAAACTTCCACCACCCCCTCACCTCTATTTATAGGCAAAGGAGGTGGGTCTTGGGTTTGGATCTTAATATTTATGTCCAGATCCAATCCAAATTTTTGTTTCTTCAGTCCTTCTTGGCATTTCGAGATGGACAATTTTCGCGGGCCCTGGCTTCGTCAGTGCTCCGTCTTGGGCTGGGTTTTCTCCAACCTTTTCGTCCGAACTCCTTCTCACCTTCGGGACTCTGTTTCGTCTGATTTTCGAAATTTCAAGCTTGAGCTTGGATTTTTTATGACTTGGTTTGGTGCTTTGGCTTTGCTTTTCATGCTCCAGGGCTAAAGTCTTCTTCTGGCCTGGGCTCTCCTTTTGCTTTCGATCATGCTTTTATCAAGTCGGGCTGACTTCTAGGCTTTTGGACCTACTTTTGGAACTGCTTTTGATCAGGCTCCACCTGTTGGATTTGGCTTTTTACAAAATGGGGACTTGGCCCGAGTTTAAGAAATTCATATTTCGAACGGGTTTTCAACAGAAGTTTAAAGCTCTTGGAACTCTTGGGTTTTCGAAAACTCAAAATTTGGTTTTGAAATGGATTTTCAAACCAGATGTTAGTTTTGGAAAATCATTTAATTTTGGGGTGTTTACAGAGGTCATTGTAGTTTAGCAAAATAGAGATTTCAAGTCATGGTTGGACATAGAGTTCAAGGAGTTTACCGAAGTTGTAGGAAGCATGGCAACTACTGACCCAATGGTTTAATTATAAATTGTCACATTGTCAAACTATGGTAGTTCCTGCAAGGATCAGACTTCTATGGACAACCTCATTTTTTGTAGTGGAACTCCTACAACTTTGTTCACCAGAGATAATTCTCTTTGTGAGGCAGGTTTTACGCTATCAAACCGAACCCAGCACCCCTTTGGAAGAACGTTGTTCTTCATGGCGTGGGAGGTTATCTTTCGTACCTATAACTATAGATGTGAAATTTTTACTCCAAGCCTATGTAGAGACTTGGAATAAATCTTTCAACACTACTAGATACGCGAGCGTGCCAGCTAGTTTCAAAAAATTAACAAAAAAATCCGACTTAATTGGCAATTGTGGCTAAGCGGGCTTTTTTCGCTTTAGGCCTTCTTGAACCGACACTCAAGAGTTAGCCCAAGCGCTTTGGAATTTTAAGTTCACAGGTGATAAACTCCAATTCACGTGAAGATGAGGTGTTTTTGCTAAGAAAACAAAGGGTGCACTTGGTTTTAAACTTAAAAATCAACAAGTTCTGAAAAACATCAACTGATCCTGTTTTCAAAACTTATTCCTGAAATTCTTTTGATGGCTTAAGGATCTCCAAAATTTATAAAAAATTTATAGGCTATATCTTGATGTGTTTAGATCCTAAACTACCTTTTACATTGAAATTTGGGATAATAGATTTGCAGAATTAAATCGGGAATTGGACCTGACTCTACAGTTTCAAGACATCCTATGACAGAAATACAAAGGCTAAAGGAATCCTCTATATCTCAGTGTACATAACTCCAAATATAATTATTTTAGTCTTTTCAGAAATCTATGGATGTCTGCTTTCCAATGAAACTAATTTTATCAAATTTGGATTCTTACAGATAGAGATATGAGACTTTTACTCAACCCTTATTGCAGGAAAATCAACTGTCCAAAAAACAGAATTGGGTTTGTTCGATCTTTCCAAATTTTATTCACGAGGTTGCATGGTCCTAAAATTCTTGCAAATTTTATTTTTAACGTGTTGGTATGTGTAGGTGTTGACATGAATGCATACTCACCCAAATTTAAATTGCGATAACCCAACAACACCAAGCAAATTACTGAAGGGAAATGAATGGAAATATGTATCTTAGCTTAAGCATAGAGGAGGTAAGAGAATATAGAGTGTTTTGTAGAATATATTGGGGTAGAATCATAAAATCAAACACATAGAGTGCGTAAGTAAGAATGAAAATTCACAGCACATCTACTTCTTATTACAACATGGGGGGAGACAAGGCTCCATTAATATAACCCCTTTCAAATTGAATAGAAGAAGATATGTGTATGAATCAAAAGATTAGAAATACTTACAAAATTTCTACAAGAACCGAACCTCCAAGATGAAATTCGGCCCACCTTGCCTTCTTGATTCACTATCTCACTCATGATTTCTCTAAGTGTCGTAGCCCTTAGCCTATGATCTACCCAATTCCCCTCTCTCCACACTTTCCTTGGCAGCCCACGACCTACGTAGGTGCAACCCTCCCTTGGAAGCTCTCTCTTTCTTGCTGGCCCTTCCCCTTTGTGCAACCCCTTTCTTCCCAAGATCAAGATGCAATTCACACCCCCCCCTTGGCCCTATCTATAGACCAAGGGGGGTTGTTTCTAGGTCCTTCCTTGGGGCGGGCCTTACATGGCCCATATCCAGCCCCAAGGTCCAGCTAGGTGGTCCCCCTTTGGGTGATATGGATCAGCCCCATGTGGGCTGGTTCTTGACTTTATTGAGCATGCCTAGCCCTAGCCAAGTGGGTCAAAAACATGCCCAACTAGGCTTCCTTGTGTAGCTCGCCTTCACTTGGCTGGATTCATGTTGATATGTTGGTTGGATGTAGCTTTGATAATCCTTCAAAAATTGGCACTTCCAAGTCCAATTTATTTCATTGTGTAAAGTCGGTCAGTCTTGGCCCTTGATTTGAAGTGAACCAACCCTTGATTTGAAGTGAACCAGTCCATCTTATCCAAATGGTATCTTTGATCCATTTTGATATGCTTTGATGCTTGATTTATTTGAAGAAGATAAGCCTCTGACTTGGTCCGTCCTTCACTTTCGAGCTTGATCTCGATCTTGAATTGGATTGGGTCTTCACTTGTTCGTCGGATTGGCCTTGAATCACTTGAGCTTTTTAACTTGAATTTAAAACCTTTATTTTGAAATGTTTCTAAAAAGACTTGAACTTTTTAAAAAGGTTTTAAATTATTAGAATTTTTGAAATTCGGAGTTTGGGAACATTTTGATTTTGAGTGTTTACAGATGCCCCTCTTTGGCATTAATCCAAATTTATTTGGATAATGACAAAGAAGAAAACACTTTTTTGGTTTTACTTCCCCGAATTTTCTTGAGAATACAAATCATCTTTTATTTTATAAAATCCTTTTCCTTGGATTATAGAGGAGGGAATTTTAGCCAAAGGGGACTTGACCTATATTGGGTGCTAGTCTTGAACATGATCATGCATGAATGACTTTAGATGTACGCATGCATGGCGTGGATGATGCATATGGAGTGTGAAACTTTAGAGGCTTAGTTAAGAGATGAATGAATGAACTTGAGGAGAAGCCCATGAAGGTCGGCTGCCCCAAGTAAGATAATCCCATGTCATTTTGATATCTCGGGTTTTCAAAATCTATTTTCAAAAGGGAACCCCTCTTAACTTCAATCAAAAGGACTTCCGATTTTTCATATTCTCCTTCATTTGGGTTTCAATGTCCACTACTTTTTTGTAAGAAATTTAGGAAAACATTTCAAAATTTCATTTCCCACATAACAAAGTTTAATTCTCAAACAAAATGAAATCCAAATAAGTAGATTATATTCCTACTTTAGGATTTTCATGGATAAATCTTTCTCCATTGGAATAAGTTGTAGGGATATGAGGAAGAGTTACTATGGTCCCTTTTGAAGCGTCCCGTGGTTTAAGGCAAATAGATGGAAAATTGTTCTTTTGATCTTTTGGCAATTTTTCTTTTCTATCAACATAGAGGGCCTCCTTTTCTTTCTTTTTTTGGAGGATTTTTTTATTTTCATATTATCTCTCTTTTCTTTTTCTTTTCCATTCAAAGAGAAGACCTCTTTCGGAGGAATTTTTGTATTCCCTCTTTCTATTTGAAGGAAGACCTCTTTTTGGAGCAGTTTTTGTATTCTCTTCTTTTGATTTTACCAATTTTTCTTTTGGGGAGAGAAGTAAAATAAGGAAAACTTATCCCTTTGGTTACTCGATTTAACCAAGATCATCATATTTCATAATAGCATCTATCACTTGAAAATATTTTTCTATATTGAACAAGACTCTATTTTGTAAGCTAAAGATTTTTGAAATGTTATCACACAATTTTGAAAACTCTAATTTTCATAAAGCATCAATTCCCTTATTTAGGGTCATATGATCAACCTTGATCCTTCTTTCAAGAAGTTCAAAGGAGATCCATTTTTAAAAATCTTTTTGAAAGAAATTTAACATAGACCTTATACATAATATTTTTTTAGGTATTGAGTATTTATAGGATCTACTACATTTCTACCCTCAACACCAATCAACCAATATGCATTGTTAGTAGTTGTTCCCCTTACAACATAGGGACCATCCCACTTGGGCCGCCACTTTTCAAGTGGATGTGGGCCACGATGGTGGATGATTTTCAATACAATGCCTTCCACCTTGAAGTGGCGAGCCTTCATATGCTTTTCATAATGTCGGGTTATCCTTTGCCGGTATGCATGTACATGATCCATAACAAGAAGCCTTTTCTCATCTAATAAATCAAGCTCAGTCATTCTAGCATATTGTAAAGTCTCTAGTGGCAGGTTGAGTGTAAGTGATGTATGGAATGAATGCAATTTTGTATGAATGGGGTGTATGGAATTTGTACCATAGACCAACTCGAATGGTGTGGCATTTGTGGGTGTTCGGATGGAAGTTCTATAAGCCCATAAGGCTTCATCAAGCTTCTCATGCCATGTCCTATCCTTCTCTAAGGTTTTCTCAATAATGCTTATGAGAGTCTTATTCGTGGCTTCGGCTTGGCCGTTTCCTTGAGGGTAGTAAGGCAATGAGAAGTGTTGAGTTATGCCATAGGTATTACATAACTTTTCCATCTTCTCATTCTTAAAAGGGGTGTCATTATCGGACACTAGGTCTCTTGGAACTCCAAATTGAGCCAAGATATTTTTCTTAATGAATGCCACTAAATGTTGTCCTTGAACATTTGCCAAGGAGGTAGCTTCAACCCATTTAGAAAAATATTTGATGGCAGCCAATATGAATCTTTGTCCATTGGATGCAATTGGAGAGATTGGTCCTATGATATCTTCTTGGTTACTGTTGGTGGGGAGTTCGACTCTCAGAGGATTGTGTGTGTGAGGCTTCGTTCTCCTCTTTTTGACAAAAGGAAAAGCATCATGTACATGAGTGGCTCACCTCACTTTGTTAGTGGTCGACTCACAAGTTGAAGGTCATGAGTTCAATACGCAAGCATGTATCGGTCTCCCCGAGAGAAAAGATAGGCACCGTGTCAATGAACTGAGCTCCTCCTGGTTAATCTTAGTTGATAGCTGAACGATCCGATCATAAGCGGTCCCCTTAAGCTAAGGTTTTTGGTTTGCTCATGATGGCTTGTTTCAATATATAGAACGATATCATTGCAGATATGCGGGAAAAACTGTGTTAACTCAACAGATCAGTGAATCAAGGGGGCTATCGGTGCCACCAAAACTTGGAACTAGAACCAAACCAGCCCCTTCAAGGTCTAAGGTCGGGTTTCAGTTTCAACAGTTCCAGGTCCGAATCCAGACCAGTTTGGAATTTGGTTTAGGTTTCATTATGAATCTGCATGAATGAAAAAGGTAGGATTCTAAAACCAGCAAAACACTTTGAACCACTGATTCCAGTTCCGTTTTTGGTACGTGGAGTTGAAACAGAGACAGTCATTGACTGATTCTGGTTCCAGTTCCAGTCAGTTTCAAAAGCGGGTTGGTCCATGTCCATGAAGGGTGATCCCTTCCTGCACCTGCTCCTCTAGTTTCATATGCCTTGTGCAGGTTTTGAAGAACTCAGAAGGCGCTTGAGCAGCCACATTTTGACATGCATGTTTGGTTCATTATGAAGTTGATTTGGATTCTCAACTCTTCAAAATCCGAAAAGGACTATAAGGGCAACGGAATCAAATATGAGAAAAGGAATCCAGACAGTGTTATTGGCTTCAGCAGCCTTTAGGAGATGTCCATTCTTGCAAATTCTCAAGAAAATCAATTCTCCTCTCAAGGGATGTGAAAAGGATTCATACGAAAATGGACTTCGGACATTGATGATATTTCCTAACATGATCATGGCAATCTTGCTTAAGGGTGGACTAAAAATAATCGGTCCTAAGTATCTTCATGGCCATCATATTTGCATTAACATGGCCTCCATATTCTCCATTGTGGAACTCATGCATTATGGTCCTGACCTCATCAAGGTCTACACATCTCAACAAGATACCGGTAAAACTCTTTTTGTAAAGAACCCCTCCCAAAATCACATATCGGGTTGAAATTTTTCGAATCAAAGCTTGATCTTTGGAATAAGCAAATTTGGGAAATCTTCTATTTTTCAAAAAGTTTTTAATGTCATAAAACCAAGGTTTTTCAATTGGATTTTGGTCATTTTGGCAAATCTCCAAATCGTGAGTGGATGGAGTGGATGTGTGTCATATTTCCAAGGATCAAGTTTCCATGGTGGGATCGACCCTTAGGGATGAACCTAGGGTTAAGAGGGCATTTGCTTTGGTGTTGTCCTCTCTACCTATATGAGTGAGTGTGCATGATTTGAAAGAATCGACCAATTTATGGCGAATTTGTGGTATGGTATAAGTTTTTCATTCTTGACTTGACAAATTTTCAAAACTTGATTTACAACAAGTAAGGAATCTCCAAAGACTTCAATACATGACGCCCCTAGATTTTTCAAAATTTTTAGGCCTTGTATGAGTGCTTCATACTCGGCCATGTTATTTGAACATTCAAAATCTAGTCGAATGGCAATCGGGATCTCTCCCTTTTCAGGGGATATGAGGATGACTCTTATACCTGTCCCTTGTTGATTCCTAGCCCCATCAAAATACATTTTCCATACTTGATCTTCATTAAAATGATTTGCTAAAACATGGTTTTGAAATTCATTTGTAAATATGCCTTCATCGGGCATTTCATCAAGTAACCCGAATAATCATCCATAAAAAGAAAACATTTCATGATTTGCAGTGCTATCCACTATCAAATCAATGTTTGGAAGAGGAAAATTATCTTTTAGAGTGGCTTTATTCAAATTTCTAAAATCAATGCAAATCCAAATTTTCCCATTGGATTTTCGAACCACAACAATATTTGAAAGCCATTCCGAATAAGCAATGGGTTTTATAAATTCATCTTTTAAAAGATCTTCTAAACCCTCTTTCACTTGGGAGTGAACATAATAATGGATTTCTCTAAGCTTTTGCTTTATGGGTTTGGCATTGGGTTCTAAGGGTAGATGATGCTCCATGATTTTTGGGTTTAGACCCAACATGTCTTCATAGGCTCATGCAAATACATCAACATAGGATTTCAAGAATGCAATGAATGATGCCTTTTCATGCTCATGCACCTATCTTGACACACTTTGGATTAGACTCACTCCCTAGGTTGATTTCTACAAAATCCCCTCCTACGGAATTTGAATACTTTTCCAAGTCAAGGATTCTATGAAATTCAGGAAGCTCGGAGGCTTGATCTTCCTCATGGATGAGGGGATCTTCCTCCTTGCTTTGACCATTCTCCAGCACTTTAATTTCTAGGAAAGTACTAGGCAATAGAGTAGAATTGTGGATGGCAAGTTGGCACGATTTTGGTTTAGGTATATGTACAATTTTTGAAGAACTCGAAAATGGGCTTTGTATATGGCCAATATTTTTGGAATTTTCAAAATTTTCAATTTTTTATTTTTTTAAAAACAAAAGCTAGGAGGATGAACATAAAAGACCTTCTTTTTGGTATTTTGAGATTTTTCAATTTTTTTGGCTTTTTGTAAGTAAAGAGAAGGAACATAAACCATGTTCTTTTTAGAATTTTTAGGTTTTCTAATTTTTTTAGCTTTTTACAAACAAAGACTAGGAGAGGGAACATAAATCACATTCTTTTTGGAATTTCCAGATTTTTCGAATATTTTTGGGTTTTGAGGATTTTGTAAATTTTTTTGGCTTTTGCAAATATATATATTTTTTAGATTTTCGGATAAAGAGGGGTTTTCATCAAACCTACAAAGAAAACACCATGAATTAGACTCCAAACAAGAGGTCTAAGTCATAGGTCTCGATTTTATGTGGTTCTAGGGCACCCTTGACCCAAGTGGTCTTAAGCGGCGGTTCAGGGGGTATGGATGGGGTATAGCCCAATCCATATCGACTTGGGTTAGGACTAGGTAGGATTGGCTCTAGATAACCTTGGTTATGTGCTCCTAGGCCTTGATAAGGTATGTACCCTATGTTCAACATCATGTTCCAAGGCTTTTTGAGTTTTGAAAATTTTTTGTATAATGGATGGTCTTTTGTAGTGTTTCATCTTTCCATAGTTGACCTGAGAAGTGGTTCCCTATATTTTCTTAAAACATTGATGCCTTTTTTGTTACTTTTTCCAAACTTTTTGTTTGGTTTATTTCTCCTTCAGTTGGGTTTGGAGCTAGACCCTATATCATCTTGTACTACTAGCATTTTCTTTTGTTTTTACTCATATGTTCTTGCTCAATTACTAGTTTTAGGAGCAATTCTGAAAGGTTGATTGTGGTTCCTAGTCTAAGAACAGTGGTGATCATGTTTTATAATGGGAAAAGAATGTTTAATATTGTACATATCAACATCGGTTCTGGGATGACTGATTTTACCACAGCTAGGTCTCTTGTCATTATCAGCATATGGTTTACACGTTCTACTATATTATCCCCATCCTTTATTTTAAAGGAATTATATTTTTGTAGTAACAACTAAACATATAGTTTGGAAGTTGTATCATATTTAACTGTTATTGAATCGAACAACTCTTTCGTGATCTCGAATTCCTCGAAGACCCTAATCAAGTCACCCTCCATGTATATCAACATGATAGTTCTCACTATTGTGTCATCTTTAATAAATATTTTATATATTTTTATTTTTGTTGTATTGCATCTGGTGGTGGCGGACGTACAATTTCCTTTAAGACATACTCTACACCTTCAAGTATTTGAACGAGTGGTATTATTCTCTTCTATGTTTGAAAGTTTAGATCGTTTAACTTTTCTGTCTTTACCAGTTACAAAACACATATTCTTGAGTTCATTTTTATGTCTTTGGTAATTTTAACAAATAGACGGTCTAAAAAAAACATTTACCAAGCAACAAACCGCAAATAGCATAACTCTAATTAGAATGATGCAGAATATCTCAAAAATGAGTTGAAAATAACTCATTTATAATATAAAAATAAGCTGAGATAAATCTGTAATTTTTTCCAAAAAAATTATGCCTATGTTAATTTCCCAAAACAACAAGGGTAAAATTGTAATTGTAGTTGTCTATCCAATTTTGTAATTTTCCAAAAAGATGAAGGACAGAACAATAAAATCGGTGTTTAGTGTTTTTGAAAAATTCATCACTAATTGAGGGTAAATACATAATTTTGAACTAAATTTATATCTATAATTTTCACAAAAAGGTAGGGACAGAACTGTCTTTTGATATAGTGGCAATATTGTAAATTGTTTAACCAGTAAGGATCGGAAAATAATTCAATCTCTCAGTTTTTCATAATTTTCATAAAATCCTAGAGGACAAAATTGACTTTTTCCCCAAATAAGGGCAAAACAGTCTTTTATTTGAAAAATATGTGGATATTTGGGTAATTTTATCCAGTGGTAGGTTTGAAATTACGCAAAACCGGTCGAAGCATAATGAACTTTTCAATCCATTGCTCGAGGCGGTTTTCCAAAACTAGAGGAGATCTTGAAAAACTGCTAGGTTCTACGGTTTTCTAGGGGGTATTAGTGTAGAGGAGAGAGTAAGAGAGAGGCGGGAGGGTAGTCAGTTGCCTCTCCTCCGCCTCTTCCTAGCATGCAGCCACCCGTTAGCCTTCTGGTTGGGGTTCTGCTGCTGGTTCTCCTATAGCCGCCTTCTATACTTCTGGCAAAGGTTCTGCTAGTTCGCCGCCTTCCTTTGGCCTTCTGACCTTTTGGCCGAGGTTATGCCAGGCAGGCTATTTCAACCTCTGTCATGTCTCGACTAAAGGAGGTTGTTTCCGCCTCTACCCTGTCTCGACTCAAACAAGTTGTTTGTCGCCTCTATCCTATCTCGACTCAGGCACGCTATTTATCGCCTTCGCCCTGTCTTGACTCCGGCAACATATTTGCCGCCTTCTTCCTGTCTCGATTCAGGTAGGTAGTTTATGCCTCTGTCGAGACATGTAAGAGGGAGTTTTCTTCCTCTATCTTCCTTTTTTTTTATTTACTAATGCATACATTTTTTTGTAGGGACAAACCAAGCTCTCATACTAATTGTTGGCTTTTTTTAGTCGATTCTCGAGCATCCTTAGTGATTTCAGTCAACTCTTTGGCATCCTCTGCTTTATTCTCTTTGCAACTTTAATCAGGTATGTAGCAATGGATGAACAGGTACGTGTGTTTTCTTTTTTTAGGTTTCCTCACTGTCGGATTAGCTTGGGAGAAAAATCTGCTTGTTTTCTGTTGATGATGATGATATAGATGATATCGTTCTCTTGCGCTGCTCTGTATTTATAGAATAGCGTCTACTTCTCTTTTCTCTCAGATTCTCTAGTGGACTTTTCTCTTCTAGAGCCTTATCTGGTCGATTACGGATAAGCTCCGTAACCACCTAGTGGTTATGGCAAATAATGGCCGTTACGGCCTCCTCTACTGTAACCCTTCCACATATAACAGCTCGATGGTCAGTCCATCTATTTCTGTGTTGGGATTGCCGAAAATGGCCACATATTTCCTTACATAGACACCGTTTGTAATCATGTCATGTTCGAGTCTGTTTCACAATGAATCTTGCGTCTGCACCACGGGCTCACACAATGTCGTAGACATCAAGGATTATTGCATTTCTTTTCCATAGAAAATACAATGTTGAGCTTGTTCCCCGATGATACAACTATGAAAAACAAGTTCAGGAACTATCTGGTAACTGCTTCTTTTGCGTGCAAACACAAAACCACTAGTGCCATAGAACATTGTGTCCAAGCCCGCAGAGTTCCAATCCTAAAGGTTTCTAGAACTGCATGTAGTTCCATGATGCAAACAGGCCATAATGCATTACACCAACATCTTAGCAGGGATGACAGTGAACATGTTTGCTCCGATTTGGGTCATAAGCTTGATTTGAACTCGTTCTTCTGAAAAGCAAATAATTCTGCAAATAGCTGCCGACTGTACCCATATGTGTGCACCTATATGCGAAGATTATATGACTGGCACTAAATGTATCCTTCAGCAGGTTCATAAATGTTGTTATTCAATCGTGTCATGACTTTGCCTCAATCGAATGACGGCATTCAACCATATGTTTTTCCGTGGCATTTGACATAGTTTTGGCATCAAATGACATTGTCGAATGCTAACATTTGGTCATAACTTTAAAAAACGTTTGTCATTCAATTCTCATGCATACAGAATGTAAACATTCTGCTATATTTTTCAGTCAATTGTTGTCATCTAATTTTAAGCCATATGATGCAACCAAACAACCTATTAAGAGTAAAATCATGTAATTCGACTATGTTGAATGTTCCCCAAATGTGTGTGTTTCATTTGAAACGCGCTATACATGCATGTCAAGGTATAAGTTCCAATATACGTTTCATCACTAAATCCTACAACTTCAGAAAGGAAACGTTAAAACATTGCCTCCTGTACCAAATTCTCCTACCGTAGAGTCCATTAGTGCTGGAGTCAGATTGTATTCATACAAAGGTTGAGTCATATCCAAATTCACCTATAGAGGTTATGGAGTCAACTGAGCGGATAAGAGAGACATTCAGTAACGGATCTGCCTCGAATTTCCCTAAATATTTGGTTTTCTATCTGCGTCAATGTTTTAAAGACATTGTCCTCCATAGTATTCCAAGGTGCCACAGAAGGCCTCTGGTGCTATACATTTTGAAGATCCTGTAGAATCCTTTGTCTTATACGATGAGTCTGATTGTGATCAAGTAGAACTTAAAAATGTAGCAATTCGGAAAACGTTGAACATAAAACGTAGCATGACTTGGACACTATGATATTACATCTACCCATAAATGTCATCGAGTCACATGATCTTACTAGAAGTAGACATCAATGAGTTTATTGTATTTAATCTTAAGAATATCTCGCTAATTAATAATTTTTATAAGCTATCATTTAAATTGGAGTTTGATTTAATAAGCTATCATTTAAATCATTTAACAAGCTATCATTTAAAGAAAAAAATTGTAATATGAGTTCTGATGGTCCTTTAACTTTCTTTTATAATTTTTATTGTGAGATTAGATATTCATTTATTGAATTTGAATTGGAGAACAAAGTTGATTAGAGCTAAACACACTTGATTTCACTGCCTGTATCACAGATTATACCTAGTGCGGAGTCTGAATCAGAGTTTGATTTGCTTGATGAGCCTCTGGTTTTATCAAAACGTGATCTTGAAAGTGAATTTGAATATGTGTAAGTTTTTGCTGATTTCAATCACCTTTTAAGCTTTCAAGAACAAATGCTCTTGAATCACACTTCAAAAAGAATTATATCTCAGTTACATTCTTCTTGGAAGGGGATGAGCAACAACAGATCGACTCGTTCTCATCTTGAGAGGCTTGTTTTTTGTCGAGTATGAGCTACTACTTGCTTCTGATTTTCTTTTGCATCAGAATTTTTCTTAAACAACAGGGCTCTCTTCGCAAACAAGGTTAAGGGATAACTCTTGGTTCCATACCCCTAACTTGTCCCCTAGAGGTTGGACATTTTATGAGTTTGGGATTCTTAGATGTTCTTTTCCTTTTACTGACGTTGATTCATCAAACACACATTATGCTTATAATTCGGTTTTCCATTGTACTGATTTGAGCTTGACTCTCATGCAGTCTTTGCATTGTAAATCTAATGTGGAACCTGTATTATCTTAAGGCTCATTAATTATCTATTTTCTTAGCTCATCTTGTAATGTTCATTTTCGACTACAAGAATGATAGGGCATTATACCCTTCAAAACTCAAAAATATAAAACAGTAAATGATAGCTTAGATACTGTAAACATGAAAATTTCCACTCCCAAGTTAGAAAACTCAAAGTGAATCTTTTTGTGCCTACACTTGCACGAGCATGCCAGCTAGCTTACACAAACTAGTGAAGGTTTTTAAACGTTTTTCTGACTTTTGACGATTGTAGGCAAGCGGACTCTTTTCGCTTTAAACCTTCTTGAACCGACACTCAAGGGTCAGTTTAAGCGCTTAGGAACTTCGATTTTCAAACAAGTTTTTACTTCAAATTAACTGAATGCTCAGTGTTTTGGACGAATTCAATTTGTGTACTTTTTTGTCAATTTTATTGTGAGGGTTGGACAACCCTAAGTTCTTGCAAGTTTTATTTGTTTAGTCCTGATGTGTGTGTGGAATGTGTGGCCTAGTTTTAACGTGTTTGGAGCGAGGGTTCGAGTGTTTTGCCATAATGAGAGGATGCAGAGATGCTATAAATTCTATTTGGCTTTTTGAGAACGATGATGCGAACTCACTCAAATTGAAATGTGCACCCACTCTATTTTCACGAAAGTAAACTCACGCGAATTGAAGTGCTTTCACTCTACTTTCACGAAAGTAAACTCACGCAAATTTAAGTGCAGCCACTCTACTTACGCGAAAGTAAAACTCACGCTAATTGAAATACATACACTTGCTTAAGAACAGAAGGGGTTCAAAGTATAGAATTGTTATAATGTATATTGAGGCAGAGAGCGGAAAGGCTCAAGTGTATGTGAGTGTAAAGAGCGGAAAGGCTCAAGTGCTTGTGGGTGCGATCGTGTTCATCCATCAGTTAAGAGCGAAAAGGCTCAAGTACTTATGTGTGCGATCGTGTTCATCTACCAGTTAAGAGAGAAAAGGCTCAAGTGCGCGTCGGTGTGATCGTGTTCATACACAAATATTACAACATGAGGGGAGACTTCGCTTCATTAATACAACCCCATTCCGAATTGAATTTAATAGAAAAAGCAGTTTAAAATCAAAGTTTTTTTTTTAAACTTACACTTTTTCCCTTCGATGCAGCTCGTGGTTCGGTTCGATGCAGCTCTCGTGCCGAGCCCTCCACTTGGTGCAGCCCCTTGGTCAACTCAAGCCAACCGGGTCCACCTTGTTTGGTGTGTTTTGTTCAAGTCAAGCTAGCTTCAAGGTGGTTCGGTCAAGTGCAACCAGCCTCAAGGTGAGTCGGTCATATGCAGCCAGCTCCAAGGCGGTTCAATGTGGTTCAAGGTAGGTCGGCTAGGTTTAAGGCAGCCATGAGCTAGGCCAAGTTCAACCCCAAGTTGGTGTAATGTAAGATGCAGGTGCAGCCAGCTCCAAGGCGGTTCAAGGTAGGTCGGCTAGGTGCAAGGTGCAGCCAGCTACAAGGTCTTGTTCGGCCAGGTGCAGTAAAGGCCAAGGTTGGTTCAAGGTGGTTCAAGGTAAGTTCGGTTCAACTGGGGTATGACCAGGTCAAGTCAACCGGGTGCAGCGCAAGGTGGGTTCAGCTGGGTTCGGTTCAGTTTGGTTCGGCTTGTTGCAGCCATATGGTCAACTCCCCACTGTGGTGCAACCCATACCTTAGCTGAGTCTTGCTAGGTCAACACACCACCTTGGTGCAGCCATACTAGGTTTAGGCACTCACCTCAAGCCTTGACTCCACCTTGTTGCAGTCGTGAACTCCCTTGGCTCTTCTTTGACTTGACTTTGTTGACCACAAGCCTCTTGATCATGCCTTGGCTTGAACTCCACGTGAACCTTGACTTGAGCTAGTCCTCCTCTTGATCAAGCCAACAAGATTACAGCCCACTCTTGGTGAAGCCCACCTTTGTTGACCACATGCTCCACCTTTGACTTGAACTCCACGTGAATTGGCTTGAGCTCTACTCATTCTCTCTCCTCCTTTCCAAAATATCCAAGCCTCCTTCACGTGAACCCCCTTGGCCCTATTTATAGGCCAAGGTGGTTCTTTGGATTGGGTTTGGATCCTAGGATCCAACCCAATCCAATCTTCAAATGGACCTGGATCTAAATTTTTTTGTCCAAATCCAATCCAAACTTTCCTTTTTGAGTCCTTTGGTGCATGAAACGAACGGTTTTCGAGCAGGCTCCGGTTACTCGGTGACCCAATTTTAGCCTGGGTTTTTCCCAGTTTCTTTAACCGGTCTATGTCTTGCTGTTTTAGGACTTTTTGATGTTTGATTTGGTCCGTCTGATCCCGTCTTGGGCTTGTCTTTAATGAAGTTGATCCCAGATTTTCCAACGAACTCTGATTTTTGTTTTGACAGGCCTAGTTCTTGATTATTTTATGGCTTCATCAGGGTCTTGGTTTCATTTCGCCGTTTTGAGTTTGAACTTGCTTTGATCTGGGCATAGGATTCGATCTTCAATCCAGCTTTCATCCCGACAGGCTTGGGCCTTCCTTCATTTCTCGATTCGATCTCGAGTTGGCTTTTTGGAATTCCGGAGTTTTGAAAAACATAAAAAATTTGGGTGTTTACAGATGCCTCTCTTTGGCATTGATTCAAATGTATTTGGATAATGTCAAAGAAAAAACACCCTTCATGGATTTTCTTCTCAAATTTTCTTGAGAATGAATGATCCTTCGTTTCGTAAAACTCTTTTTTCTTTGATTATAGGAGGGGGATTTTCAGCCAAAAGGAGACTTTTCCTATGTGGGGTGCTTTTCCTAGGCATGATCATGCATAAATGATTTTTTTAATGCATGCATGAGTGAGCGGGGTGAGCTTTTGGAAGAGTTTATTTCGAGGGTTTTTTTACCCTGGAGAGAGTCTTTTGAGGCCGACTACTCCAAGCAGGTTTTGTCCCATGTCTTTTTGACATTCTTGGTTTTTGAGCCTGGAGAGAGCCTTTTGAGGCCGACTGCTCCAAGCAGGTTTTATCCCATGTCTTTTGATATTTTTGGGTTTTAAAGATTTCTTTTTCAAAAGGAACTCCTTTTATCTACCATAAAAAAGAACTTCCAATTTTTCACACTTCCCTTTATTCGGGTTTCGACACGTACTGTACTTGGTAGAGGTTTTTTGGTAGGAAATTTTGGAAAACATTTCAAAGTTCCATTTTCCACAAAATAAAGTCTAATTCTCAAACAAAATAAAATTCAAATAAGTAGATTCTATTCCTACTTTAGGATTTTAATTGTTGAATTTTTTTCCATTGGGATAAGCTGCAGGGATATGGAAAAGAGTTACCACGACCCCTTCTGAAACGTCCCGTGGTTTTAGGCAAAGAGTTGAAAAATTGCTCTTTTGAGCTTTGGCTTTTCTTTTTCTTTTTTCTTTTTCAAGAGAAGACCTCTTTTGAAGAAGTTTTTGTATTTCCTTTTTTCGGGAAAGACTTCTTTTTTGTGGAGATTTTGCATTCTCTTTTCTTTTTCCTTTCTTCTTTCAAAAAGAAGACTCATTTCTAAGAAGTTTTGTATTCCTTTTTCGGGGAAGACTTCCTTTTCGAGGAGTTTAGTATTCTCTTTGTTTTTTTATTTTTCTTTTGAACATTGCCAATTTTCCTTTTTGGAGAGAGAAGTAAAATGGGGGGAAAGCTTATGCCTTTGGTTACTCGATTCAATCAAGATTGTTCCATTTCTTAATAGCATCTACCATTTGAAAATATTTTGATATTTTGAACAAGGCTCCATTTTGTAAGCCAAGGATTTTTTAAATGTCACCAATTCATTTTTGAAAACTCTACTTTTTGTAAAGCATCAATTCCTTCATTTGGGATCATACAATCAACCTTGATCCTTCTTTCAAGAAGTTTCAAAGGAGCTCAATTTTGAAAATCTTTTTGAAAGAATTTAACATAGACCCTTTCAAGTATTGGGCATTTTCGGGGTCTGCTAAATTTCTACCCATAATATCAACATGTATTATCGATTTTTGTTGCCCTTTTTATGACATGGGGACATTCCTACTTGAGTTGCCACCTTTTTGGGCCTCCTGGGTGAGTGAGGTGTATATGATGTATGATATGCATTCTATGTGATTCAATGGAAATACATGCTTTATGAATGATGACAACATGAAATGTATTCCACATGATATGAAGGAGATACATGTTTTATGAAATTGATTATCCATGGAAGGTGTCTAGGGGATGCATTTTTAATGCCCCTAGTTTGATGGAGATGAATGCTTCACACGGCCACATGGTGAAGGGTCATGGTTTTTCAAAGGGAATTTTTATGGGATGACATGTCCATGCATTTGACATTTATGGTATTTCTAATCATGATCATGACACTTTTTGCTTAAGGGTGGACAAACATAACCAGCCCTAAGTGATCTTCATGGCCATCATATTTGAATTGACATGATCCCCACATTTTCCATCGTGGGACTCATGTATTTATCCTAACCTTATCAAGGTTTTCATATCAACAAGATGTTGAAAATCTTTCTTTTCAAAGTCATATGTAGGGTTTGTTCCAATCAAAACTTGATCCTTTTGAAGAAGCAAATTCGGAAAATCCTCCCTTTCTAAAAATTTTTCTTGGGAGATATGAAGATGATTTCAATACCTTCCCCTTGATCGAAATATGTTTCCCATGCTTGATTTTCTTTGAAACAGTTTGTCCAAGCATGGTTTTTGAAATTCATTTGGAAAATATGCCTTCATGGGGCATTTGATCAAGTATGGGGAATGTGTCTCGAAGAGGCACTTCAGCCACATGATGTGGGGCTTGTCCCTTAATGGAGTCTTGAGGATGAACTCATACTCCATTGAAAGGGGCTGCCATTTATTTTGCCTACCCATTAAGATAGGTTTTTCAAATAAGTGCTTGAATGAATCAACATTATTCCCTTTTTCATGACAGGGAAATAATGTGTTGAATTTGGAAGCCTATATCGAGGCAAAGCACGATTTCTTTATTGGCTTGATAATTTCTTTCACATGCCAAATAGATTTTTTGAAATAATATAAATGGCACACATTCTATGGATATCATCTTCATATTGATCGAGTAAAACACCCAATGCATTTACATGAATTGTAATGCTTTACTTTGGAGGTTTTGAAAATTGGAGGTTTTACCATGAGATTTTTGAAAAGTTTTTTTGTAAATCATCGTTTCAAATGTTAACCCTTTTTTGAGAGACTCATTGAGAGTTTTTAGCCTCTTTTTGGTCTTTTTGAAATCAACCTTAAAGGTTTCAGATTTGATCCATATGGAGACATGCCTATGATGGCTCGATACTTAGGGGGTCGATTTCAATGCCCCTTTGGCTTAACACAAAACTTGAGTTCTAAGATGATGTCTAGACCTGGTATTGTTTATGAAAATATATGATTTTCAAAATGCAATGCATGATGCTTATGTATGCATGCACACACTATGGGTTAGACTCACTTTTAAAATCTCCAATTTTTCCAAGTCAAGGATTCTGAGGAAGCTTGGAGGTGATCTTTCTCCTTGCTTTGATGGTTCTCAAGCATTTTAATTTTGAGGAAGCTCTAGGCAAGAGAGATGTATACATGACCAGCTTTGGACAATTTTTGGGTTTGGGAGTATATACAATTTTAGAAAGTATTTTGAAACTTGGCTTTGTACATGGTCATTGTTTTTGGAGTTTTTGAAATTTTTTCAATTTTTTTTTGTCTTTTTCGAAACACAAATTCAATGATCGATATAAAGATTTTCTTTTTGAAAACTTTTTCCCAAATAAAGAATGGGAGAATGAAATAGATTTTCTTTTGAAATTTTCAGATTTTCAAATATTTTTTGGGATTTTGAAGGTTTTCAATTTTTTGGTTTTTGAGAATATCTAATTTTTTTGGATTTTTTAAAAAGAGGGCTCTTCCATCGAACCTACAAAGAAAACTTCATGAATTAGACTCAAAAGAAAGGTCTAAGCCATGGGTCTCGGTTTTAGGAGGTTCTAAGGGCACCCTTGACCCAAGTGGTCTTAGGTGGTGGCTCAGGGGGTATGGATGGGTTGTAGCCAATCCATATTGACTTGGGTTAGCTTTGGGTAGGATGGGTTCTAGCCTACCTTGATTTCTATCTCCTAGGCCCTTGAAGGGTCTATATCCCATGTTTAAGATCACGTTCCAAGGCTTTTTGGTTTTTGAAAATGTTTTGTAAAGTTCATGCCTTTGGAACATAGAATCGTCTATATCATGAGTATATACCCGTTTTATTTTGGACTATGGGAGTTTGGATTTTGGGGTGATGGAAGACTTGGGCTTCCACACGACCCTTGGTTGGGAGATATGTTTTTCAAGGGAAGTCGTGCTTGGTCCCTTGAGGGTTTTGGGAATTTTTGTGGAAATGGGTTCATTCATGGCAGGTGTTCCTAGGATGTTGATGCATGCCTTAGGATCTAACATATTTTGAACCTTTTTTTGTTTTTATTTTTGAAATTCTTTTTTGTGGTGTGGGACATTTGGCGCACCTTTAAAATCCTCATTTTCGAGTATATTTTGTGGGTTTGTGGGTGCATGTGTGTGATTCAATGCATCAAATGACCCTATTTTGGGAAGAGAGTTTAGAGGAGGATAGGTTTAAGGCATACCTCTTTCTGGCTCGTCTACCTTTTTTGTGGTGAGAGCAAGCCTTGTCTCCAGGTGACTCTATTTCGAGCTCCCGTTGCTTTTCGAGGCATTCCTTTTCGAATCCTACCTTTTTGTGACTCTCGTCCTTTTATGGGGTGTGGATTTTATGTCCCACTATGTTTGTGTGCCCTGAATTAGGAACTTCTTTACTAGTTTTCAAAATTTCAAAGTTTTGTTTTTTAATTTTTTTGTCTTTTTGAAAAAATTTCAGATTTTTTTGAGTTTTTAAAATAGGAAAATCTTTTTTGGGTTTTTTCTTTTGAGGTTGGAGTGCTTGGAGGCTTAGGAATGGATGATTTAATCCGCCTTCGGGTTTCATCTTTATCCTCATATCCTTCGTCGAGTTTAGGATCGATTTTCCTTTCGTGATCTTTATGTGCCCGAGATGAGCTACTATGTGATTGATGTGCCTTAATCTCATGGGTTAAGGCGTCCATCTTTCTAAAAATTTCTTTGATAGCAGCTAGCTCTTCTTGGGCTTTAGATGATTGGAAAAACCGCTTTGAGTTACTCGACGAGGATTTCCTTGGCTTGTCATCCATTTCTTGCAAATTTTGGTGCATAATTTTGAAAACATGTTTTGTGAAAGTTTTTGAAGTTTTACTTGTTTGATTTGAAGTTCGCTTAAGACCCGAGTCCCAACAAGCATGCCAATCCTATAAACATGAAAATTTCCACTCCCAAGTTAGAAAACTCGAAGTGAACCTTTTCGTGCCTATGCTTGCACGAGCGTGCCAGCTAGCTTACACAAACTAGTGAAGGTTTTTAAACGTTTTTCTGACTTTTGGCGATTGTAGGCAAGCGGACTCTTTTCGCTTTAAACCTTCTTGAATCGACGCTCAAGGGTCAGTTTAAGCGCTTAGTAACATTTTTAAACAAGTTTTTACTTCAAATTAACTGAATGCTCAGTGTTTTAGACGAATTCGATTTGTGCACTTTTTTGCCAATTTTATTGTGAGGGTTGGACAACCCTAAGTTCTTGCAAGTTTTATTTGTTTAGGCCTGATGTGTGTGTGGAATGTGTGGCCTAGTTTTAGCATGTTTGGAGTAAGGGTTCGAGCATTTTTCCGCAATGAGTGGATGCAGAGATGCTATAAATTCTGTTTGGGTTTTTTAGAACGATGATGCGAACTCACCCGAATTGAAATTTGCACCCACTCTACTTTCACGAAAGTAAACTCACGCGAATTTATGTGCTTTCACTCTACTTTCACGAAAGTAAACTCACGCGAATTAATGTGCTTTCACTCTATTTTCACGAAAGTAAACTCACGCGAATTTAAAGTGCAACTCACTCGACTTTCATGAAAGTAAACTCACGTGAATTTAAAGTGCAACTCACTCGACTTTCACGAAAGTAAACTCACAAGAATTGAAAGTGCAACTCACTCGACTTTCACGAAAGTAAACTCACGCGAATTTAAGTGCTTTCACTCTACTTTCACGAAAGTAAACTCACACGAATTTAAGTGCATCCACTCTACTTACGCGAAAGTAAAACTCACGCTAATTGAAATACATATACTTGCTTAAGAACAGAAGGGGTTTGAAGTATAGAATTTTTATAATGTATAATGAGGCAGAGAGCGGAAAGGCTCAAGTGCTCGTGGGTGCGATCGTGTTCATCCACCAGATAAGAGTGAAAAGGCTCAAGTGGTCGTGGGTGCGATCGTGTTCATCCACTAGTTAAGAGCGAAAAGGCTCAAGTACTTGTGTGTGCGATCGTGTTCATCCACCAGTTAAGAGCGGAAAGGCTCAAGTGATCATGGGTGTGTTCGTGTTCATGCACAAATATTACAACATGGGGGGAGACTTCACTCCATTAATACAACCCCGTTCCGAATTGAATTTAATGGAAAAAGTGGTTTAAAATCAAAGTTTTTTTTTAAAACTTACACTTTTTCCCTTCGATGCAGCTCGTGGTTCGGTTCGATGCAGCTCTCGTGCCGAGCCCTCCACTTGGTGCAGCCCTTTGGTCAACTCAAGCCAGCCAGGTCCACCTCGTTTGGTGTGTTTCGGCCAAGTCAAGCCAGCTTCAAGGTGGTTCGGTCAAGTGCAGCCCCTTTGGTCAACTCAAGCCAGTCGGGTCCACCTTGTTTGGTGTGTTTCGACTAAGTCAAGCCAGCTTCAAGGTTGTTCGATCATGTGCAACCAGCCTCAAGGTGAGTCGACCGTATGCAGCCAGCTCCAAGGCGGTTCAATGTGGTTCAAGGTAGGTCAGCTAGGTTCAAGGCAGCCATGAGCTAGGCCAGGTTCAACCCCAAGTTGGTGTAGTGAAAGATGCAGGTGCAGCCAGCTCCAAGGCGGTTCAAGGTGGGTCGTCCAGGTGCAAGGGCAGCCAGCTCCAAGGTCTTGTTCGGGCAGGTGCAGTCAAGGCCAAGGTCGGTTCAAGGTAGGTTCGGTTCAGCTGGGGTATGACCAGGTCAAGTCAACCGGGTGTAGTGCAAGGTGGGTTCAGCTGGGTTCGGTTCAGTTTGGTTCGGCTTGTTGCAGTCATATGGTCAACTCCCCACCGTTGTGAAACCCATACCTTAGCCGAGTCTTGCTAGGTCAACACACCACCTTGGTGCAGCCATACTAGGTTTAGGCACTCACCTCAAGCCTTGACTCCACCTTGTTGCAGCCGTGAACTCCCTTGGCCCTTCTTTGACTTGACTTTATTGACCACAAGCCTCTTTATCAAGCCTTGGCTTGAACTCCATGTGAACCTTGACTTGAGCTAGTCCTCCTCTTGATCAAGCTCACAAGGTTGCAGCCCACTCTTGGTCAAGCCCACCTTTGTTGACCACATGCTCCACCTTTGACTTGAACTCCACGTGAATTGGCTTGAGCTCTACTCCTTCTCTCTCCTCCTTTCCAAAATATCCAAGCCTCCTTCACGTGAACCCCCTTGGCCCTATTTATAGGCCAAGGGTGGTTCTTTGGATTAGGTTTGGATCCTAGGATCCAACCCCATCCAATCTTCAAATGGACCTGGATCTGGATCTTTTTGTTCAAATCCAATCCAAACTTTCCTTTTTGAGTCCTTCTTTGGTGCATGAAACGGACGGTTTTTTAGCAGGCTCCGATTCTTCGGTGACCCGATTTTAGCCTGGGTTTTTCCCAGCTTCTTTAACCGGTCAATGTCTTGCTTTTTTAGGACTTTTTGATGTTTGATTTGGTCCGCCTAATCCCGTCTTGGGCTTGTCTTTGATGAAGTCGATCCCAAATTTTCCAACGGACTCTAATTTTTGTTTTGTGAGGCCTGGTTCTTGATTTTTTTATGGCTTCATCAGGGTCTTGGTTTCATTTCACCGTTTTGAATTTAAACTTGCTTCGATCTGGGCACAGGGTTCGATCTTCAATCCGACTTTCATCCCGACAGACTTGGGCCTTCTTTCATTTCTCGATTTGATCTCGAGTTGGCTTTTTGGAATTTCGATGTTTTGAAAAACATGAAAATTTTGGGTGTTTACAGATACCAATGCACAATGTTAGGCCATGGATTGAATTCCAATAAGTCACATAAATTTTCCGCAAAATCACACAAGTAGCCCATTGAAATCAAGCTCTTGAAGTAGAGTAAACAAGCTTTACTCTGGTCGGCTCCTCCAGGATGGACATGCGCATCCCTGTCACTGGTTTGACTTTTCAGGAACTCTTTTGGTGTACCACCAAGGATGGACATGTGATGATATCATGAGCAGACATGATGTTTCAAACAGATATACAAGGAGTCCTGAACATTATGCAGTTATGGCTTGAGAAGCTACGCTTCTTCACAAGTATCAATTGGTTGCAACCCTTGGGAAAGGGTGGTCTTTCTCAATCATATTCTAATTATTATAAATCTTAATCTTAAGGCAATGGTGCAAAGATCTGCCATGCCTGCAAACTCTAAAGTAGAAGATCTAAGTTCTCGTAGACACCCTTACTGTATACCCATCAATTATATTTTACCAATTTCATCTTCATACTATTGTTTCTTTAACCAAGTTTTTCAAGTAACTTACTACAATTCTTTAAGCATCATGCAATGAGTTGTAGTATCACCTTGGTATAATGATATTGTAAGAAAATTGACTACTCTTATGCAAGGAAAATCAAGCACTCTTCACATGTAAGCTATATTCTACCGACATTTATAAGTAGATAAACTGATTTCTTTCAGAAAGCCAATCTCTCCAAAGAAAATCCAACTTTCATTTGAGTCCTAAAGGATACCAAAATTATGGTTTGTCGATATTTTGAAGTAAACATTGATTCTCATTTTCCAACAATCTAAAATAAGCACAGATTTTGAGTAGCAAATTCAAATTTGTTGATATCTTGTGAGAATAGGTTGATCTCATACAGATTTTGTTTGCCAATTATCTTTCAAAAAAGGCTAATTTCATGTAAACTTAAGTCCCCTGACATTTACAAGCAGATAAGTCAATTTCTCCTAGAAAATTGATCTCTCCAAAGGATACCAAAACCAACATTTCTTAGGCTTTCTTTTGGTTTCTTTTATGATCTTTAAAGAGAATGACTTCTTTAAGGGAGATGATATCTGACTTCAACATACTTAACCAATTTGATGAAGGCAACTTTCTAAACTACCAAAAGAAGATACACTTCCAGTTTACCACCCTAAAAGTTGTCTATGTATTGATTACACTAAGGCCCCAAGAGGCAAAAAATAAATCCCTTGAGAAGATTCGGTGACAACAAAAATGAGATAATGACTATATATGCATGGGTCATATCTTAAATGCATCACCTATCAAAACTCACCTAGTGCTAAGGACATGTGGGAAAAGTTGGAAGCAAGGTATATGGTGGAATATACAATAACTAAGAAGTTTCTTGTTACTAAAATTTAATAATTATAAATGGTAGCTGATAGATCTGCCATGAAACAATTATATGAACTTGGACGAAACATAGATGATATAATTGTTTCCTCCTCGATATGGACAAGCTTCTTCCTTTTTTAAAAGATTTTCAATACACTCTTAAACATAAGAAGGAAGATATAAGAAGAATACCACAAGTAAGAAGATTCCAAAAAAATAATTGCTCAAGAGAAAGTCCATGTAATGGAAGAAGGTGATTCTAGAAAACTCAAAGAGTAGAAATTGAGATTTTAACAAATGTTGTGAACACAATTATAAGGACACTAAGAAAAGAAAAAGAAAGAAAACTATCACAATTGTGGGAAGAAAAGAAAAAGAAAGAAAACTATCACAATTGTGGGAACTCAAATACCATAAGAGTGAAGCCAGTATCTCTAAAAGTTAAAGTAAAACCAAGAGTTTCATATCAAAAAGGCACCTTGTGATTGTTATAATTCAAGGCTAATAAAATTAAAGACATTGGCGTATGGTGGGTTGACTATGGTGTGACTTGTTATTTATACAAAAACAATATTCTCTTCACATAATTTAAGAAAGAATATGAACTCGTTTTATATGCAGGCAATGCTTCGACAGTTCAAGTGAAAGGACAGGATTCAGTAAAACTCAAATTTGGATTGGACAACGCTCTTACTCTTATAGATATATTTTATATTCTGAATATAAGCATAAATTTAATCTTGATGCCCTTATTAAATAAGTATAGGTATAAATGTATATTTGAAGGGGTTCATATTGTTAGATTGAGGCATGTTTCTAGAAAAAAGCTATCTTTGTAAGAATATGTTTAAATTAAATGTTGCTAATAGTAAGAATATAGATTATATTTATATTGTTGATTCTTGTGGTATATGACATTACCAATTAGGCTATGTGGATTTTAAGAAATTAGACGATATGGTTAGATATAAGTTAATCCCTAAAATGAATAAGATTGATCAATCATTACTTCTTGCGTGTTCATTAAGATTGCAAGAATTTCTTTTTTCTAGAGTACAAAGAAATTCAAAATGGTTGGATTTGATTAATCTCTATGTTGGTGATTTTCATGGATGGCCTATTATTGATGACATGATATATTTTATCATATTCATTGATGATTGTATTAAATATCATCATGTTTAGTTGATGTCTTCTAAAGATGAAAATTTAGAAAATTTATGGTTTTTAAATTCAAAAGAGAACTTAAACATGAAACTTTTACCAAATGTTAAAGATCGTATAGAGGAGGAAAATATTATAATTCAAATTATTTTAGTCCACCTGGATCATACATCAACTCCCTATTCAACACAATGAAATGATGTAACTAAAAAAAGGAATACAATTTTAGTAGAAATGGTACATATTATATTGTTATATTCTAGTATTTCTAATGGTGGCATGAAGCCTATTAATGATTTGCTATATTTTAGATAAAGTTCACAATAAAAGGAATAAGGTAACCTCATATGATTTCTAGAAGAAAAGAAAGCTCAACTTAAGTTATTTAAAGTTTGGGATTGTAAGACTATAATAAAAGTCCCTTGACCTAAATTAAAGAAATTGAATATATTTTCTTGTAGTGTGCCTAAATAGTAAGGGATACAAATTATTGGTTATTAAATCAAATTACTCATATCCTCTAAGTACATCTAAAGATATTATTTTTGAAAAAGATAGATTTACCTAAATTCTTAAATGAAAAGGACACTTCATGAAAATGGACACCATCAAGAATTTAATGGAACTAATAATGACATCTTAGAAGTTCAAGATTGTAGAAAAAGTAAAAAGGACAAAAGACCTTTGGACTATAATTTGTAAGTTTCCTGCTTAAAGGGCATGTGACTCTATTATGAGTTTCATATCATTTTGTTGCAACACTAAAAGAGATCCCAAGACACATGAAGAGGCCATAAGCTCCTATGATGCATCTTTTTAGAGAGAAACTATACATTTTGAGTTGGACTAAATAATGGTTAATAAAATTTAAAATTAGTGGACCCTCACATACTAAAGCAATAGGTTCAAGTGGATTTTTAAAAAGAAAATAAAAGTTGATAGAAACATTGACAAACTTAAAGCAAGATTAGTTGTTAAAGTGTTTTTCCTTAAAGAAGGAGATTTACTACTTTAATATGCATCAACATCAAAAATTGCTACTATTGGAATGCTTTTGGCATTTGTTCTATTTATAAACTTATCATTCATTAAATAGATGTGAAAACAATATTTTTAAATGATAAAAGTGTATATAGAGGAGCCTAAATGATTTTTTATACCTAGGGAAGAATATAACATTTGCACATTGGTCAAATCCTCTTATGTTTAAAGCAATCCCATAAATGGTATCAAAAGTTTGATCAAATGGTTTTTGCAAGCAATTTCAAAATTGATGAAACCGACAAATGTGTGTATAGTAAATTTCATTATGAAATAGGTGTTTCGATTTGCTTGTATCTTGATGATATGCTTTATATTTGATGTTGATTTAAATGAGGTTGAAAACGCTAAAAAATTATTATCTCACGACTTTAATATTCTAGGTTTGAGATTAGATGATGTTATTCATAACACTTTCTCAATCTCATTATAGAAATTTAATACTTTTGACCATGCTCTTATTTCTACCTATTTTGACCCAAATGCTAAATTAATACCAAATAATGGGTATCTAGTTGCACAACTAGAATATGCTAAAGTAATTGGCTTTTGATGTATGCAATATATGTATTAGACCTGATATTGCATATATAGTGGATTAACCAACCTTTATTTGGTAATATTGGATCTAGTACATGTCATTGCATATATCAAGCAACCAATCACTTTAACATATTTCAGTTATACAACTAGACACCATTTATGTGGTATTAATTTAGCATTTGGGTCAAAAATATATGATTGATTGATCTAATTCATTTATAGGTTAAATTATATCTAGCCATATCATCTAATTTTCTAAAATTCTTATGGCTCAATCAGTAATGACTTATGCCACAAAGAATCAATGATATAAATGAAATCAATAGTCATATTATTGACAATGTCCTCATAAAACTATCATTTCCCTACAAGCCTACCTCCCTTTGGTAATAAACATTTATCCCCCTCAAATACACATTCAAACCCATACTTATTTATTTCGCAAGGGTACTGACACCAAATTCTTTCTAATGTCTAAAATTTAAAATATATTTATACGAAGAAGTACCTTACCCAATGTAAATTTGAGTTCTATGGAATCCTTTCCTTTTAAGCATTGACTATATATAAATTGGATTTTGTTTTCTAACTTAAAAGATGTGATGACACTTTTGTTTTTGCATAAATAATGAATTACAATAGTCAATCCACCATGTGCCAATTTTTTTAACTATATTGGTCTCACATATAACCATCACAAGGTGCTCTTTCAATTGGAACTCTTGTATTTTCTTTAGCTTTTAGAGATATCATCATTCATTCTTATAGTATCTGGGTTTCCAATAATGATAGTGATTTCCTTTCTTGTTCTTATTCTCGATGTCCCTATCATTGTGTTCTGAAGAGTGATTTTCTTTCTTGTTCCAATAATGATTAGTGTATAGCATGAAGAAAGCTTTATGTAAGCTAACTCGCTTCAGTGAGATGTACGGTGTACCATCATAAACGTTCAAGTCATTGCTGCCACTTGAGCAATTGAATGCCTTTGCCACTTTTTAACCACATAAATCACGCCATACAGTAAGAATTGACTTCAAGGCTTAAAGTTGTTCCTTTTCATCAATATTGATGTGCTGCCAATTCTTAATGAAGTGTGGTCATGTCTTTTGATATGAATCAGTTTCTGGTCATTATTAATAATAGTTTTAAGCCAATGGTGCACAGGATATGAAGTAGCAAACCCAAAAATCTAACGTTGCTCATAGACACCCTTACAATCTTTCCACCGTTTTTTCTTCTCAAATCAGTTTTACCAATTCTGCTTTATATACTTGTTCTCCTCTTGCTTAAAGTTTAAGCATGCAAAGGGGTTGTAGTTCCAGTCGGGGTCTTTTCCATCCAAAGACATAGAACCCAGGGCTGAACAGAAAACCCTAAGGATAGTTTAGAGTCACGCACCAATCTTTCTGTTGCAGAACCATGCAGGTGTTTACTAGTGCAGGATTTCAGTTTGTCAACATTCTGAAGCAAATGTTTGATTCTGTGCATGATTAAAAGAGCGACATTTTCAAGCAAAACGTTGATCTTATTGAAGACCCAAGTCTTCCTATATCTTCCAATAAAAGGTCAATTTCATAGAAGCTCCAAGTTTGCCGACTTTTGCAAGCAAAAAATCCGATCACTCTAGAAAGAAATTATCTCATCAAAGCCCTAAAGTTCAACACCAATACATATCTCATGAACAGATCTATCAAATATCATCATTGGGCCCCGTAAAATCTATTGGTGTTTAGCTGAAAGCTTGTAGGTCGATGAACACCAAATATCTTTTTTTTTTTGGATTATCAAGATGGGGTTAGGTAGACCCCTACCAAAGTACAATTAAAGAAGCTATACAAAAGCAAGGGTTCATTATGGAACCCTTCAGGGACAAGAAGAGTAATCAGGTACTCACAACCTTAAATACAGGTTTTCTAAGATACATACTACAGAAGCAGTAATTTGGACACTAAGGTATGATCCCATAACTGAAAAGTGCTTATGATGCTAATAACAGTGTGTGTAAGGAACTATTGGTAATTCCTTGAGGAAGATCTTCAGCATCTGAATCTGTAATTTTACTTGAGCAACCGTTTCGTGAGATATGTCTATTATTGGATTGCCCATGCTCCAGATAAAGGATTTGATAGTGATAATGGCAATAATATTCCTTTGTGAACTTTCATCATGTTTGTCAAGCGGTTGGCCTGTCGGGGGTTTGTCTTTCCAATGGTTTGAGCGGCCAACTATTGCAATACGAGCTAGTAGCAAGGGCATTGTGTTACGTTCCCGTAGAATCTAGTTGCGTTGGAGTCCTTTAAATTTCTCAAGTTCATAAATGTTGGCATCCATCCGCTGTGCATTGGACAGTGTGGATATTGTTTTATTGAACCTTGATACAACATCAATGCATGATGATTCAATAACGAGACTGACCAATAGTGTCTTAAAGTGCTTGCAACCACCAAACCTATTCTGGCACGTGCTCCTTGTCGTAAAGTGTTGAAGTCTGTCTAGAGTGAGGAGCTTTCCCTCTAGTGCAATTCGTAGAGTTACAACCACTCGAAGGAAGTGCGATTTACACCAGATGTGATTTGCCAATGGGCAATCCTGTACTTCTTATTTATTCTCATGCTAGGGAGGAAGAGAAGGCTTCCTGAGAGCCCCACATTAAGCAATCAGGACCGCTACTCTTAAGGCCTCTCTATTTAGCAAGGATGTTATCAGGGATTTCTCTTATGAATTGTTGTGTAGGATATGGATCCCATTGCAGTATCTGCTACATCATTAACTTTGATTTGCCTGAACTCTTTGTATTGAAAGCAGGAAATGTTGCACTCGATCATACAACCTAGGGGCTCAGCGTTAAATAATAGATCGAACCAGAATTCAGTAGATGTGTCATCCCCAATTTTCGAGCTCAGTTGGTTATGAATCGCATTACATCCAAACATGACATTAGAAGAGTCCAAGGATCTAAATTTTTGGATGCGACCTTCTAGTTGTTCTTCACAAGCAAGGCTTGATTGACCTCTTTGACATGTCAGATTCTGAAGCCTCCTTCCTTGTAGGGTTTGCAAATTGTTTCCCATCCTAGTAAGTGGATAGAATGCTTGTTGTTGCTGCCTCCCCACAAAAATTGTTTCATCATTATTTCAATTTGTTTGTAACACTCATAAGGGAGCTTAAAGGAGAGCATAACACAGCGGAACCACAGCTAGTACTGATTTGATGATGACAATACGCCCACTTAGTGACAATAAGGATGAAACCCACATTTCTAATCGATGTATATTGATAATAATGGGCTAGCACAAAGTGGAAGTCAAGTTGCCAGTAAATAATGGAATGCCTAGATACCCATAGGGAGCTTCTTGTCGAGCCATCCACTAATTGAGAAGGAGACCCAACTTGACTTTTCAGTGTTCACCATTATGCTTGAACGCTCTTCAAATTCTTGAATGATTTTCAAAAGGTTGGCAATAGATTGTTTCCTATCATGCAGGAAGAACAAAGCAATTTTTGCAAACAAGGAGTGACTTCATTGAAAACCCTTGACATTGATTAAGATTATTTTTTTTTTAGCCTCTGTAATAACTAGCCTCCAAGACAGCCTCTCCATAGAACAGATAAGAGGAAATGGGATCACCCTGCCTGATGCCTCGTGATCCAGTGAAAAGATTCTTGGCTACTCAATTGATGAGTAAGGCATAACTGGTAGTGATAACACAAGTCTTGATGAGATTTACCCATGCATCATCAAACCTAAGGAATTAGGCGGAACCTTTTAGAAAGGACGAATCTACCTGATCGTATGCCTTTTGTAGATCCGTTTTGAACATAGCAGATGCTCTCTTACTAATGTGCATCGAGTCAATCAATTCCTGAGCATTTAAAATGCTTTCACGAATGGATCAGCCTCTATGAAAAGCTCGTTGATTGATAGAGATGATCTTGACAATAGTAGGCCTCATTCTTGTGACAATTATCTTGGTTATGATTTTGTATATGAAGTTACAAAGACTGATCGGGCGGAACTCGGATATTTTGTCAACACCCACTCGCTTGGGAATGAGAACTATAGTAGTTGTATTTGCCTTCATGAGAAGGTACCTATTTTGAAGATGTTTCTAATTGTCGTGCAAACATCATGCCCTATTATATACCAGTAAGATTGGTAAAACACAACTGAGAATCTGTCTAGGCCCATTACACTATCAACCTTAAGTGCAAAGGTAGCTTGTCGGATTTCTTCATTGATCACTAGAGCTAGAAGAGAGGCATTATCTTGTGTAGACACTCTTGGTTCAGCTATGCCACACCATTCAATGCTAATTGGGTCCTCACAAGTAAAAAGATTCTGAAAATAGTTAGTAGCCTCTTCTTTAATGTTTTCTGAGGTGGTACATTCTGATCCATCTTTTCGTACCAGCACTGAATATTTTTGTTGCTGATGTTCCTTTTGTAGCTTGAGTGATAGTAAGAGGTCTTCGATCATCTTCTAAAAGCCATTTACTACGACATTTCTGCTTCAAGAAGCTCTCTTTGAAGTCTCTTAGTTCATGTAGCCTATTGCGAATTAGAATTTCCTGAACTATCATTGAGTGTCCCATATTTGCTAGATGTTGTATGTCTTTCAATTGAGAGTGACCCTTTACCACCAATTCGTTCGGATCTCGTGGAGTTTCAATCTCCTATTAATAGCCATGGATCTGTAATATTTGATTGTAGTAGGGGGTCCTATAGTGACTGCTGAGCTACATAGATATTGTGGTAATAGATACCTAAGATGTAGAACATGTTATTGTTATATATTGGAAGCATATAATGTTGACCTGACATGTCAAGAAGATAAATTGAGGTTATATTATTCTTGGTAAGGCATATGATTCGCACCAATGCTGAATGAACAAAGTTGCCTTGCATCGTTTATCTGCCAAAACTAGCAAAAAACTGATCGATTGCTTCTTTGGTGATTTTAGTTTCAAGGAGAATGGTTATGTCAACTTCATGTTTTGCAAGTGAAGCTTTGAGTTTAGTCTGGGCCCAACCTCTCCCTAGTCCTCCTGTATTAATAGATAGAACGAAGCGGGGGTTGAAGTTAATGTTTCTCGAAAGGACATGGTCCATCTCAAATATTTTTTCTTCTTGTGCCGATCAGGCTTGGTAGGAATCAATGAGAAGGTTGACCGAGGATCCCTTTATATCATCATCAACTATCCCTTTAGCTCTTGTAACTTGCTTTCCTTTAATACACCATGCCTTTATGTTATGGCCCATGTTCCTCTTAGTTTCAATGTTCTTACTTGATGAGGCATCACTATTGCAATCTGCTGGAGTTAGGAGACAAAGTAGGGAGGGGGTAGTTCTCTCTTCGAATAGATTTTTCCTCATTGAGCTGGGGCGATTGTCGTTCAATTCGTCAAGTATTTTTGCCTTTTTTCCGTCTAGGGTGGAGCTTGGTGACAAGAATTGAAGAATCGGGGTGCGTGTGGCTGGTAAGATGACTTAATGGTCATTAAAGCATGATCTGAAAACTGATGTTGTTCCACATTAGCTTGTGATTTGCTATGGTCAATGCCAAATTTTGTCTGATGTCAGCATTAGCCGCATCTTTATGTCTTTCTTCTACAGTACTTCCATCTTATGGTGCGCCCTTGTCTATTGAGACCTCGCTTTCAAACCTTTTCTCGTTATTGGTTTTAACACAATTTATCTCTCTCAATAAGCTTGCTTCTACTGCCATAACTGGCTGTGTGTTAGAGTCGGTCCTATTCTATCTCCTCTGCTAGATCTTGGAGGATTTCAAAGGAGTTGGAAGGTTCTAAAGCTTCTTTCACCTTTTTCTTTTTCCAACAGATTGTCGTTCATTTAGGGTTGGCTTAGTTGGGGGATTTACATTCTTGTTTCTTATCTTGCATGCTCCATCCTTTTGGTACGTTGAGACATAGGTTTCATAATAAGAAATACAAGCCTCCCACTCCAATGAGAGATTGTAGGCCATCTCTTTACCTAAGAAAAGGAAAATGCTTAATATAGGTTTTACTTTGCATGGAATTTCCAAACAAATCGGAGCAAAGGCTAATCTCTCTAGAGAAGCAATTTTGTCGTTCATTACGATAAACCGGCCTTCTAAGAATTAACTTATGCCCTCAAAGTCTTTCTTCTTTCCAAAGTTCTGGCTTGAGATTGAGTATTCACAATCAGATGAGTATAGTGAACGTAATCTCTAGCTTCCATGTCTTGTCAGGATACCAATGGTTTAGCATCAAGTTGTGTCCTACCAACTTCCATATGTTCTTATGCGATATTGAGTTCATATCGTCCTCTTATGCTAGTTTTATGAGGAACAAACCATTCTTCCCAGCCATAAATGTGATCTTGTGCAGGTGATTCCATATGCGATAGAGATTCTCAAAAATGAATTTGTAATCTATCATTAAGGTCCATCACCAGGTCTCGAGCCATTTATCTCTCGGGGGATAACCATATGTTCTTGAACTGCTTCCATCGAAATACCTGCATTTGAAGTAGATTTTTCATGGAGATTTTGCGTCATAAACTATTTCAGGTAAGTGTGGGTCACCAGAATTAGGATGGGCTCGTCTCATGGAGCCTGGAGGTTGCATGTGGCCACTGAGATAATCTGTCCAGTACTTAGTGGGTGAGCGCCTTATGCACTGAGCGTCACGATTGCCTTGTCTGGGAGTTGACAATAATCGCACTCTCATGTGCCAAACATCATTTTTCAGGAAGCCTATTTAGCAAATTTAAGCCAAATATCCGTTTCTGGTGTTCCGGGTGGTAAGTCTGAATCAGGAATTTTCTATTTTATAAGTGAGCAGGCTTGAAAATATAGATTGGTCAAGGAAGAGATATACGAGCTTAGCTCATTTAAGACGACAATGAGGTGAAATTAAGCTCCAACTTAGCTTGACTTCATGCTGAAATAAAAACTGACCGAAGTACTACAGGTAGAGCTCAAGCCCAAGCACAGCTTGACAATCAGCATTACACGTGGTTCAACAGCTCCATGGTTTAGTTCATGCTTGTTGCATACATACCCCCACTTGGAGGATATAAGCATTATATGTCCTACGAACAAGTCGACCATCTAAGATCATCTGTAACCTGTAAAGCAGTAGGTCGGCATGTCCGGTTCGGAACTTGGCAGCAGTTTCAACCGAAATCAATCTGGGCTGGAAACTGATCAGAATCCAAACCGGCGGATCCCGAACAGTAACAAATTGGATTGGTTCAGGTAACACGTTTTCTAGAACCAAAACTGGAACTGGGTTTTGTTTGCCCTTATTAGTTTTCAAAATTTAAGAAATTTAAAAAATTTCACAGAGAAACTAGAACCAGAGCCAGTGGTTTGAAACCGAGATTGAAACTGTCCTGATTTGCAATAGATTACAACGACAAACACTACTACATCACTGGCCCTATCAGTGGCGACACCATCTCACCCATTTTTCAAACAACAACTAAATGCAATTATCTGTGTTGAAATGCTGAAATTTTACAGTCTAAATATCCTACACAGAAGTAGCTCGGTGACCATGGAACAAGCTCGGGAGTATCGCAAAGACGTGAAACGATGGAGTAGCCCAAAACTATTGACGGCAATATTGATCCGACCCGTGCAACCCTGACCTAACCCGACTGCATGGGGCAGAGAATACTTGACCCGATCAGGTTTGGGCTCGGGTATAAGATACGTCTCACATATATATATATATATATATATATATATATATATATATATATATATATATATATATATATATATATATATATATATATATATATATATATATCCTGTTACCGGTGGGAAAACAAGAACCCACACCCATACGAATCCCTGACCTGCCCCATTGCCAACCATACCCAAAAGCATGGTTAAAAGAAAGAGAAAGCCAAGTCAAGCAGCAGTAAGTAGCTATACTACACTTGAAAAAGATTACAATGTGAGAGGATCTTGGTTGGAGTTCGATCTAAAATACTTTCAATTTTGGGAATGTCATTGAGGCTGAGAATGAGAAAAGAGATACCCATGTGGACAAAAGAACCAAACTCGCACTGTCCACGACTGGTTTTCTCCTCTTTATATATATCGATCTAAAATACTTTCAATTTTGAGAATGTCAATGAGCTTGAAAATGAGATAGGAGGTAATCATGCGGACTAAAGAACTAATCTCGCGTTGTCTAGTTTTCTCCTCTTTGTGTGTGTATATATAGAGAGAGCATAGACCATGTGCACATCAATCCATGCTTAAACATGCTTTTAAATCTCAAAAGAAAAAAAAAATGTTACTTTTGTAAGTACAATAAATGCAACCAGTACAAGTTGTTTTTCGACTTACAGATTTCAACGCTTGATCTTTGAGATCGAATGGTTGAGATCTTTGAGAATGTTTAAGCATATATTCATATGCTCATATACTAATCTCTCTCTATATATATATATAAATATTATATATATATATATATATATATGTGTGTGTATGTGTATGTATATATGTATGTGTATATATATATATATATATATATATATATATATATATATATATATATATATATATATATATATATGCACCCAGTTTCCTATGAGGAAACAAGAACTGAAACCACACCCATCTCGTTGAGGTTCAGGTCATGCCAAGAATAGGTACATAGGTATACCCTTCCCTGACCTGCCTCTTGCCATCCCTAACCAAAAGCATGTGTAAAAGAAAGAGAAACTAAGTTAAGCAACGGTAACTAGCTATACAATACTTGAAGAAGATCATAATGTGATTGGATTTCGATCTAGAATACTTTCAATTTTAAGAATGTCATTGAGGTTGAAAATGAGATAGGAGGTAACCATGGGGGATAAAAGAACAGATTTCGCACTGTCCCCTTGACTTAATGGGTGTGCGGGTCATAAGCCTAACGTTACGGTATGAGGTCAGGTACACGTTTACCTTGAAATGACCAGTTCCGATCGGAACCAAACTGGGCCGGAAACTGCTTGGATCTAGAACCAACCAAATGGGAACCGAACCCGTGTAGTCCTTGATTTTATTATAGCTTAGAGAATTCTAGAACCGCCGGTTCTTAATCGACAAACTTTTCGGTTCGAGATCCACTAAGAGCCTCACTCTCCTCTTTCCTTTTTCTTTTTTTGAAATTTTCCAATTTTCCTTCAATCATATGGCTTCTTTCTTCAAATTTCCCTCTTATCCCTCCCTTTTCCCATTCCCTTGTGCATATCGATCCCAATAATAATGCCTCATGATAATTTCCACCAGTTAATCATAGTACCCATCCATTAAGATGGTTTACCAAGTCACTCATCCCTTAATAAATATTTTTTGAAAGATTAAAAATATATTTATTTTTCTTTTCACTGATAACTTTTAAAATATTAAAGTTGTCAGTAATGAATTGGCTTCACTGGTCAGTTCAGTTCTAACTGATTCGGTTCCCATTTGGTATAATTTTTTAATCTAAAAAGCCATTTAGTAGGACTTTAATGGATTTGTATTCAGCCAAGTTTGTTAGTCAGCTGGCCTACTAAATGGATTTTTAGATTAAAAATTTATTTTATTTTATCCTTTTTTTCTAATTATCTTTTAAAGTCAAAACTGAATACAAATCCGATTCCAATCTGGAACCCCAAATTCTGGTTCACCTGGAACTGGCCATATCTACATATAACTAAACGCAACCCACCCCATTGTCATCCCTTGCTAAGCCTCATATTGGTTGAACTTCACTTGGGTCGGAACAAAACCTTACAGAATTGGGTCTAAAATGTAGATTGATGTTTGATGCATTTTAATTTGTTCATTGGTAATTATAAACACCCAAAAAAATTTCAAAAGATTTGATCTTTTAGAAATTCTGTTTTTTCAAAAAGAAAATTGGTTCTAGGTCTTTAAGGGTTTTCAAATAAAGACACATTAAACGAACTCATTTTCGCACCAAAATTTTGTAGGAGCCTCAAAATAAGAGTACTTTATACTCCTCTCAAAAAAAATCTAATTTTGATAAAAGCCCAAAAAATGATTACTTGGCCCTCAAGGCCAAATTAGCTAAATTCGGTGAATTCAAACAATTTCCTTCAAAGAAATAAGGGTTTCAAACAAGTTTTTCAAATAAATAAATGTAAATGAGACATTGATAACTAAACTCGCAAAATATTTACAAAATGTCAAATTTATAAAATTTCAAAACTCCTGAAATTCAAAAATAAATCAAATCTAAACAAGGACCTCAAAAACTTGTCACCTCGAGAAAAGTCCTACACCGAGACTCTACACCCATCAAAAGAGTTAAAGTGGTCTGACACCATACACCCAACAAAGGGTTAAAGTCGTTGAAATGATAAAGACTAACTCATTGAGCAAAAGCAGGTCACCCATGCAAACATAAACTAGGGATAAGACTTAGTTGTTCTCCAAAAATATTTGAAGATTTCAACTCAATGTTTTCAAATATATCTTAAAAAAAATGGTTTTAAATAAAATATTTGAAACCATAAATCATACCTAAAAAGAGCCTGAATCAAGCGGAGCAGAATTATGTAAGAGGACATGGCAAGGACCAAAAATGGCAACCAAAGTCAATCCAGATCAAGCAAGAAGTCAATTCAAGGTCATACCAAACCCAACTGAACAAGGCTTGGTCCAATCCCAAACAAATCAAGATCCCAACTCAATTCAAGGAAAGGATTCAATCAGGCCAAATCCAATTCAACTCCAAGACAAATAAGATCTTGATCTAATTTAAAAGAAAAGTTACATTCAAGGCCAAACGAGCCTTGACCCAATTCCTAGTCAAGAAAGACTAGATCTAATTCAAGTCAAGTTTCAAACCCAATGACTTCATCAACATGGCACAAGGTAGTACATGACCAAGGTCACATTCAAGGATGTAAAGGTGGCTAAGTGATTCAGCCAAGGCACCTTACCTAGGGCTACCAATGGAAGTCAAGTGAACCAAGAGTCGAGCCAAGTCAATTGAAGGGGTGGGTTAAGTCATCTCATAGACCGCACCTAGCCGGATCAACCAAGATGAGTGGGCTCGACTACATGGGCTGCACCCAAGGTCACACCAGCCCACATGGGCTCAAGGGGTACACTTTTCATGCTCCACATGGCCCATGTGCAGCCACAAAAGCTGGAAATCAAGAAGAGAATTCCAACAATTAGAGAGGGAAAGAAAGAGAGAGAGAAAGAGGAGAAGAAGAAAGGAGTCGCCCCTTCCAAGAAGAGTCGGTCGGCCATCTTCATCCTTCTGATTCTTTCAATTTTCAGGTTGATTTTTTCCTTCTTCCTTTTCATTCTTTTCTTAATCCTTTCAATTTAATTTAAGAGGGTTGTAATTAAGGAGCTTATGCTCCATTTTGATATAATATTTGAGAGGTTATGCTGTCCAATTTCTTTCATGCTTATAGGTGCCTTATATGTGTTTGATTCATAGTTCCTTATACTCCGATATACATTGTAAGATACCCTTTAATCCCTTCTATGCCTAAGCTATATTGATAATTCCTTCGATTATTGCATTTCGTCATGATTTAATTGTTGTTGATGATGTTTTAGTTCAAACAGATGCATCCATTAATTTCCTAAAATGTGATCGAAATGCAATGATATTTGTTACATCCAATCTACACACAGGCCCATTGTCTATAAAATTTGTAAGAATTTTAGGATTGTTTAAGATCATGAATAAAATTGAGCAAAACCGAACAAAGTTTGTTAGCCCTGCACATCCTACAATAGAGATTAGGTAAAATCCAATAAGTTTGTCTACAGTGATTCAAATTACTTTAAAATGGTTCCATTAGAAGGTTGATATCCATAACTTTCTCACAAGACCAATTGCATAAAGATCCAGTACCTACATATTGGGATATAAACGCTTCTTTAAGCCTTTGTGTCTCTTTTACAGGTTTTATTCTGAATGCCAAAGGAAGAGACTTTACAGATTTAATCATGCACATTTACACCACTTAAAATCAAAACAAAAATAGTTTAGGAATTTCCACATCTTGATTTGCTTCAGATAAAATTTTAAGGATCTTTAGAGATTTGAAGGCTATCAAAAAATTAAGGAAATAGGTCTCTGAAAACATAACTAGTTTCTATTTTTTAGAATTGAAATTATTTTTTAGTCAAGAAATGAATTCACGATTTTTGCAAGTTTGTTTGAATTAAAATCTGATTTTCAAAACATACCGGATCTCAAAATGATTTTCAAGTACCTAAATTGATCTTTGAGCATCGGTTCAAGAAGGTCTATGGTGAAAAAAATTCACTTATCCACATTCGCTAAGAAGTCAAAAATACAACTTTTCTAGTTTAAGGAAACTAGCTCGCATGCTCACGCAATAGTATTTGTGAATTGAATTTCGAGTCTCTCCATAGACTTTGGAATTAAATTCTCATCTATAGTAATCAATATGCCTAAACTTATTAAAATGGTTAAGATCAACCGGTTTTTGGATGCATAACTATTAGCTTTGAAAAGAATTAGTAGGTGAGTGAGATTAGCTCTTTCCCTTAGCTGAGTCTGCCAAGGTTGAACCTGCCTATTTATATTTTGCCCTAATCCATTCTAGCATGGCAAATTAAGCTTTAGAGAATTTTTTCATAAGGTTAAATGTTATTGGTCATATATTTGTCAATTATGCTTATATTTGCTTGATTATTGATGCGTTGGAGAGTGGATAATAGTGCTTTTCAAAGATTTTTTGGTGATTTTCCTAGTTTGAGCCAAAATCTAGCTACATGTTAATTTAGTTGTCGAACTCGACTTTGGGAATTCTTGATTTTCTAAAATAGATAAAATTAGTTTTCCTATTAACCAAGAATTCACTCATTATAACTAGAGTTAAATTTTTAGTGAACTTTGCAATTTAGATAGCACTTGGAGGAACCCGCTTATTGAGCTAAACTTTCATTCTCAAAGGAGAAGATAGATAAGGCTTAAGGCAATGAAAGTGAGTTTTCGAGAATTCAACCAAGTATATCCTAGTTGCTATCGGTATTAAGCACTCAAGTAAAAGAGGACAATTTGATAAGTCATATTGTTGTTGTATTAGAGAAAAACATCGGTGAGCAAGTTAGGATTGCTCCTACAAAAAGGAGGAAAAAGGCTATACTAGGAACGAAAAGAGTTGTGATGTCGTGTGCATGTTTCTCATAACTTCTCACCCACTTCGTTGATTCAGTTCTTTACTTGAACATTACATTTGTTATTTATAAGCCTTCCTCGAGGTGGCAACAGTCGAATCCATCATCTTCATATGCATGATTCTCATAATTTCCTATAAGTTGCATGTTGGAGCATCACCATAATAAGGTGAGTAGGATCTAGACAATTATGAGCCTATCAACTAAATGACTTTAAGATCAATTTTGAAGGGAAAGAAGATGATTTTGATGATGAAGCATAACAAACTAATGGTGACACGCTTAGGGACAACTACTGAAGCTCAAACTTTGAGTATTCAAATTGCTCACCAAGAATGGGCATCGAGAGATTGAATAAACCTGCTTTTCGACTTCATGTCTAGAGAATTTGCTTAGCATGAAGGCGATATTTTAGGAAGGGAAAGATCTAGTGGATCTTATCTTCCCGACTTCAAGACCGACCTCATGGCCTGCTTCTTGAGTTACCAATAACATCATATGGTAACTTAAAATCGTCCAACCTCATACTCGGCCGATAAAAGGGAAAAAAGAAAAGAAAAAGGGGATACATGTGTCTCGATTTTAGTAACAAACTTATTTCAATTTTTGACATTATATCAAACTATACAACCATCACCCTCAATATGAATATATCAGCTAAAGGTTGTAGGAGAGCAATATCTTAATGCCAAAATTTCAAAAGGTATTCGAGGAGCTATTTGTATGATAAGTACCAATTAATAGATATTGCTAAACCACCACTTGAAAAATAAATACAGTATTTCTCACCCACTATCCAAGAATAATAGACAATTACTTTGAAAGTTACAAAAATCAATCTAAAGAAGTGGAGAAGGATATGGAAACAACCCACCGTTAACTATAAAAAAGGGTGGTTGCCCATCTTGAAGAGCATCAACAAACTTATTATCAATCATTTTATTTTCAATTCCTTTTTTTCGTTTCTTTTTCCTAGTTGTTTGTTCTTAGTTGTAGCTCTTCTCTTCATGATAATAGAATTTTTCTTTCAGGTTTTTTGTACTTATGAGTTTGGTCTTTCTATATTTAGTTGCATAATTAAATCCCCCACTATTGACCAACTAGAATCTGTGCTATATTACAAATTTTGCCAAAACTCTATTTTTTAGTAGATTTATCTAATTCTTGAATGTGCGAAAGATGTTCTCAACTAATTTTGAATGGAACAAGAGTTACTTGAATCCGAGTTCAAATGACAAAGATATGATGAAAGCAATCAGACCTTATCAAAGGCACTTGAGGCTTCAGTTGACCAGGCATACTCTTCCAAGGAATAGCAATAACTCAAACTTTTCTTGCCTGACTTGGCTGAATTTTTATTCTTTAAAAGGTCTTCTTGTCTCCTTTCAATGGAATGAAGAATCACACAAATCAGAACAAGACAACCTAGTTAGGAGGCCTCTAAAGAGGCTACCAAATGAATCCTGATAAAATTCAAAAAATAAAATTCTTATCAAAATTTTCAATTGTTTTTTGTTAGATAGTCATGTCTATTTAGTTTTCAATGCATCAAAAATCACATTAATCAAAGTTATATGGAGAAAGATTTGACCAAAATATTGCAACCTTATCAAGTAGTCTATAACCGACCTGTTGTTTTTATCTACTCAAACTTTGGTATCAACTTGAGAAAACTTTATTCAAATTCCTAAGTATCCCAGCACACTTGATCTTCTCGAGGATGGAGGTCATTGTGTTTCGGTAAACAATAGCTTCATATCAAGAATTTGATTAGCTCTTGTGTGTGATTGAAATTTCCTTGCTACAAACTGAAGGGACAATGTATTAAAATGTAAAATAGAGATATTCACTAAGGGCATGAACAATAATAGTTCATCTAGTGCTTGAGATATATAACTCCAAAGGGTTCTTTGTTTTGCCTCTAGACCAATTCTTGTAGTCAGTTTTCTTTTGTATAACTTGTAATCAAATGTAGTGTGTTACTTTCGATTTACTTTATTTAATTTATAATTTTCTTTTATTTTTTATGGGAGTAATCTCTTGGAAGACCTTCTTTCTACTTGCAAGTGAAAAATATAAAGAATTCATGATATATATAGAGAGGGGGAGGGAATGCGCAATCTATTCATTTTTAAATTCACTTAAGCATCTCTATTTTTCGATTAGCATAATCAATAGTAAAGATCTGAATTTAAAAATGTAAAAGTATCATTGTACTTTAAAACTTTGTATTTAATGCAATTCAAATCTCTACCTTCGATTATAGTAATCGAACAATGAAAATGTTTTAGTGGGTTTATGTATGGATAGGTATGTGCATGGACTATGCTCTCTTTCTATATATATATATAAGAATAGTGATAAATGCTAAAACCCAATTAGTGTTCAAATGTATTGAAATATTTTTATCGTTTGATTCGCATGATCAATGATAGAATTTGAATTAAAAGTATTATTATATTTTGTATTTAATACACATATCCATTAAATATTTATTGTTTTATTATCTCAACTATCCATCTTAAAGATTGAACGGTTAAGCTCGCTTAAAAATAGTTCATGGAAAACAGAATGTTCAAACTAGTTGGCATGCTCGCGCATCAACTTAACCTCTTAAAATGTTCAAATGCATTTGGTTTAAGCGATTAAATGTTCTATTTTAGTGGCTTAAACCAAAATGATCAAACAGAATGTTTAATTAAAGATCCAAAATGTTTTAGTGGGTTAAGCGATTAAATGTTCAAATGCATTTGGTTTAAGATCCAAAATGAACAAGTGTTGGAAAACAGAATATTCTATTTTCAGGCCTTATTTCCCAAATTGATTTCAGTGCCTTACAGACCTCTTAAAATCATCAAAATTTAACAGGATTGAGATTGATATATGGAGGGTCTGTAGCACTTTACAGATCGTGATTCGAAGTTGTATTGATGCAAAATTAAATGTGGGAAGTGCCTCTGCTCAAGCACTTAGAACTGTTCTGTCACAGAAATACAGAGACTCAAAGATAATCTTGTATCTCAGTGCTCTAAGTTCATAGAAAGCTATGGATGTCAGCTTTCTAATGAATTAAAATTCATCAATTTTGGAGGTCTACAAACAAAGTTATGGGATGAAAACCCAGACTCTGTTGCAAAAAAACAGGTTGGACAAACAATTGACAGAAATTATTCTGGATTTGCACAGTTTTAATTACATGGTTGCACGTCCCTAAAATTCTTAGAAATTTTATATAAGTGGGATTGTATGTGTAGAACATATGTGCAAAATTTCGGATCAATTAGAGAAAAGATTCGGGAATTAAAAATAAAGCAATCAACATATGCAGATATGAGAAAATCCAATTTCAGATTTTAAGAACATACGTGATGCAAACTCACACGAATTGAAATTGCAACAACACAACATCACGAATTTAAAGTGCTGAAAGGAAATGAAAGGAAATATTCATATAAGCTTAAGCATAGAAGGGTAGAGAGTATAGAGTGTTCTATAGAATATATTGGGGTAGAATCGTATAAATAAACACATAGAGTGCGTGTGTGTGAGAATGAAAATTCAGCAAGAGAATGAAAATTCAGCAACTCTAAATATTATTACAATATGGGGGAGACAAGGCTCCATTAATACAACCCCTTTTAAATTGAATTAGAGGAGAAGAAGAGTTAGAATCAAAGTATGAGAGCACTTACAACTTTCCACCAAATGGCCGAAAATTCCAAGAGTGGAATTCGGCCTTCTTCTTCCTTGATTGCTTCTCAACCTCACTTGCACTCAATAACCTAGTTCTACCCCAATCTCTTACCCACCTAGCTTCACTCCTTGCAGCCCACGACCTAGGGAAGATGCAGCACTTCCTTGCTAATACCAGCCCCTAGCTCTCTCACCCAAGTGGCAAAACTCTCACAAACCTAAAGATGAAAGATAGAAGACACAAGATGATAGCACTCCAAGATAGTGAAACCCGCCCCCCTCCCCCCCCCCCCCCCCCCTCCCCCTTGGCCCTTTTTATATGCCAAGGGGCTAGCTTTTAGGGGTTTCCTTGGGTTGGATTTGGCATGCTCCATGTCGAGCTCATGATCCAACCACGTGGTCCCCTTGTGGTGCCATGGACCAGCCCCATGTGAGCTAGTTTTCAAGTCCAAATGGCTTGTCTAGCCCTAACCGAGTGCACCTATGTGGTCGGCTAGACTAGCTTTGCTTCTTGTCTTCATTTAACTTGATTTAAATTGGTATGTTGTAGCTTGAATAAGTCTTCAAAGTCAACATTTTCAAACCCAATTCATTTGATGAAATATGATCCATCTTGGCCCTTGATTTAAATCTGAACCGATCCTGTGAAGCTTATCCAATCCGTAATCTTCATCTTATCCACCTGTAGTCTTGATCTTCTTATCCAATTCTGATAAGCTTTATAACTAGATAAGCCTCTGACTTGATATGCTTTATTACTCGATTCTATCTGGAGATGATAGGCTTATGACTTGGCCCACCCTTCGCTTTTTGACTGGATTTGGATTTGGTCTCACCTGTTTGTCCGATTTGCTTTGAAATCCGTGAGCTTTTTAACTTGAATTTAAATCCTTTATTTTGAAATGTTCTCAAAAAGACTTGAACTTTAAAAAATTGGAGTTTTCGAATTTAGAGGTTCATAAAAGCTTTAAATTGATTTTCGAATTTAGGAGTTTTTAAAATATTTTAAATTTTGGGTGTTTACACGAGCGACTGAGATTCTTAGTGTTGTTGTCTTCTTCACAACTCAATGCATATTCTTACGAATCTCATTGAAAAAAAGGAAAAAAAGAAAAATAAAACTAAAAATGAAATTAATAATAAGAAGAGGCACGGTTCAATAATACGAAAAAAACAACCATAAGAATCAAGAATAAAGAAAAGCAAAAAAGAATCAAGAAACATAAAAAAAATAAAAATGAAGAACTAAGGCATCCCAACGGGAGAGAACGCCTTGGTCGCATCTCTACCGTCGGGATGCCCTAGTTCTTCATTTTAGATTATGGTTCAAAAATCAATCAAAACAACTAAAAATTAAAAAATGGAAACCAAATCAACAATATAAATTGATAAACCAATGAATCTCCTTCGAATCAACCTTTTTTCTCTTTTTCTTCATTTTTCTCTTTCCTTTTTCTTTCTTTCGATTCCTCTTTTTTCATTTTTTGATCGATTTTGATGCATTCTTTTGTTGAAAATGGTTGTTGATCGAGTAATTGGTGGTTGAAATGAGTCAAGGAGTGAAGATTAGGAGAAAGAATGATTGAAAGCAGGTTCATGTAGGAGGAGAGAGAATGTCCTAATTTTTGTTTTAAGGATATTTTTATAATTACTAAAAATGACTACGAGTATTTTGAGAAAAATGGCAAAAAGAGGTGTCTGTATAGTAAAAGAAGTGTGCACGTATCAATTGTGTAAAAATAGATTTGAGCATTGATACTTTTATTCTCCACAATTCCTCTATCTAGTCAAAGATTATGTTCTCCTCAACTTAAACCCAAATCGAGTCAAACTAGGTAACCTGCTTCGCTATAGCGGGACTAAGTGGAGTTCAATTCACACCCAATATTTTCTTCATAATTGATACGCGCGCACCTCTTTTACTATATAGACCCTAATTTTTACTTTTTCCAAAATACCCTTGCATATTTTTGATATTTATGAAACTTTCCTTCCAAAAGAAAATTGGGCAATCTCTCTCCTCCCACATGATTCAGCTTGTAGATCCCATTTCTCTAATTGATATTCACTTTCTGCTTTATTTTAGTCATGTAGTATGAGATCTACAATGATTTCTAACAAAAAATGGACTGAAATCTATTTTTTTGGTCAATTTTGAAGAAACGAAAACAAAAGAGGGAAAGAAGGGTTTTTGCAATTTCTATAATTGATTTGAAGTAGATTCGTTGATTAATCAAAATATGTTGTTGATTTTGTCTTGTTCTATCAATTTTTTTTATTTTTTAAGATTTATTGATGGTTTTTTCGATGTCACGCATTTGGGAGACAAGTCTGGTTCATACCCTCCCATTTGAGGGAGATGCAGCCCAAGCGTGTCTCTCCCTTTGAGTGTAACCTTATTAATTATTTTTTAAATATACATATATGGTTAATAGGAAAGGAGTAGAGGGCATAATGTTAACTTTTCATCTAAGAGACGCAATGCACTGGCGTATGGAGGACACTCCCGTAGATGATAATGTGGAGAGGATGAAGCTGACCCTTCACGTTATGAAGAGGATACATCATCCTCAGATACTAAAATCGATATTAAAGACAGTGAAGATGAGGGATGTCTTGATCTGTCAGGATTACTTTCAATCTTTAAATATCATATTGCATATAAGATTTAGGATGAACATGTACTTTAAAACTTCAATGAGTTTATGTAAATACTCTATATATTGATATCAATACCCTCTATTCTAATATGTAAATATAATATTTCAAGCGATATGAAAAGTGTAACAGCTCATACACATTACATTGTGGGTAGAGCCTGACAAGTAAAGAGCATCAATGTGGGGTCTAGAAATTGGGTTAAGCTTGCAGACTTTAGTGGGTTGATTGGATAGAAAGACTTACTATGCGAGGTGGTAGATAATGAATTCTAACTATTTTTATCGAGTGTTGACAATCATACACAAACAACTTCTATATGTCATGGAGTGAGATAACTATCACACTTCATGGTGTCCACGAGTTACTTGATCTTCTAATACAGAGGCAACTAGTTGATTTAATAAAAGAGATTATGGTTCGAAACATGGAAGAAATTCTTGGTGATGTGTTGGGAATGAACATCGATTATGTTGTCTATAAGATTAAGTCTGGAGTTATTAAGTTTGAAGTGCTCTGAACTAATTTTGTAAGGAGAGGAGTGAGTAATTGTAAACACCCAATTTTTTTGAAAAAAATTTACCTTTTAGGAAATTAGCTATTTTTGACAGCTTTGGGTTTTCGAATAAAAAAGGCATCAAACAAGCTTATTTTAGCATCAAAATTTTATGGAAGCCTTAAAATGATGAAAGATTGCTTCCCTTTCTGAAAATTTTGAATTTGGACAAAATTGGATAAAAATGATGATTTTGCCCTCAGCACTGAAAAAAGCATGATTTCGTTCCCTTAAGAGATTTCTGTTGCAAAGTATTTTGAAAACTTGCCATTTGAAAAGAAACAGGCATAAAAAAGATAAGTTGACACCTAAAAAGGAAGGTGGGCGCCTAGAAAGGAAAGCGGGCATTAAAAAGGGAAAGTGAGCTTCCTAGAAAGAAAAGCTCATATTTGGAAAAAAATCAATTTTCAGAGGGGAAAGTCAGTATCACAAAAAGAAAGGAAAGATTGATGCAAGAACGGTGGCTTCTGAAGAGAAAGGTTTGGTATCGAATGCATTTGGTAACATGTCCATGTTATATTTGGTTATTAGAGACATGCAATTGATATAGGGATCGATATCCATTATGATCCTGCTGTTATGCTGATAATGGTTGTTAGTGTTCCGACACTTATGAAGTGAAGTCCATCGAGCATAGAAATTGGTTTTTAAAAATGTAACATAGGCTTACTTGAACACTTTCATAGTAAGTAGGCATGTAACATGGATTTGATTGAACACGTTCATGGCAAACATGTAGGTAACATGGGTTTGCTCGAACACTCTCATAGATGTAACCTTAATATTTTCAATTAAGAGCATCATACGAGGCTTCCTTGTCCTGAAAATGGTTCTTGCCTATGCTTTATGTTCAGCTTCATCCAGTTCAACTACTGAACTGGTTGTGTTTTATAACAAAGATTTTCTTTTTAGCTCATCAAGATGCTCAAAGCTTGAGGAAGCAATTGCAGCTTTGGCATTTAACAGCAGGGACATTGGTGGCCACTCATTGAGCATGGAAATTGCTGTCACAATGCAGCAGATGGGATCAAGCTTATCCAATCTAGATGAGATCAAGTGGAAGATCAAGCTTATCAAATCCAGATCAAGTTCAAGCTTATCCAATCTAGATGAGATCAAGTGGAGGATCAAGATTATCAGATCCAGATCAAGTTCAAGCTTATCCCATCCAGATAAGATCAAGTGGAGGAATCGGGAGAGACAATAAAAGGGGTGAAACGGGCCATCCGAGTTGAGAGATCAAAAGACCAATCTGTGAAGAGAAAAACCGCAGGAAAGAGAGAGAAAGAGAGGGAGAGAAGGAAAAGAAAGGAAAAGAAGGAGAAGAGAAGCAGGCTCACCCTACCCCGCCATCCAATATCTGCTCGTGAAGGTTCCTCAGCTACGTTAGAAGCTTCACACCCTCTTCTTCCTCAATCCCACAGGTTTGAACCATTTGTTTTATGAGTGTGATCAATTGAAAACTCAAAAATCTACAAGTTTTTGCAGAAGATTGTACGAGGACTGAACTGAATGTCGTGTTTATGATTAATACTGATACAAAACATGCATGTTTATCCACTAATCTCCATGAATATGATCAAAACAATACACCTCTCTGTGATCCTTACGAATTTTAGGATTGGTTACAGGTTGAAAAGTATTCCAAATGATAAAGGGAATACATTTGAAATTTTCTGCAAATCTGAACTTTTAAAACACATGATTGTATACACCTGAACATAGATTTGTTTCAAACAAATGACGAATCCAATTACGTTGATTTTTTGTACGTCCAATACATACATGTTTGGAATTATTTGAAAAAATTTTGAGGATTTTATGTGGTGGTTTGCTTAGTTAATTAAATCCATGAACTTCAGTAGAAACCAGATGTTGTTCTGTAGAAACAGAACATTCAGGAATAGGTGTCTGTTCTTTTGCTCATATCTCTGTAAACACTAAATGAAAGTGCTTGAAAATTGATTCTCTAGAAAGCTAACATCCGGGGCTTTCCAACAAAATAAATTTTACTGAATTTGGATATCTGAGTGTAGACATATAACCATTTTTCTGAGACTCTGAACCATAGACACAGAACTGTTATGCGTTTCAGAACAGTCTTCAGTCATAGATTTAATTCTCGGGATTTACAAAAGTAAAATATAAAATAAAAATATTTCCTGCTTCTACACACGTGTATCTTGCTTCTATAAAATTTTCAAAATTTTTGCAGACTTTGAAATATTTTTTTTTAAATCAGAGAATAGGTCTCTGAAATAGAATAGTTTTTACAATTTTCAGAACCTGAAATTTTCAAAAATCAGGAACTTAGCCATGAATTCTGAAACTTGTAAAATCGGGTTTTTGCCTTTTCGAATTTAACGAATTCCAAATATTTTTTCAAGCGTTTAGGCTAACCCTTGAGCACCGGTTCAAGAAGGTCTACGTTGAAAAGATCTCACTTGTCCACAATCGCCTATGAAAGTCAGAAAACCAAATTTTGTTAGTTTAAGTAAATTAATTGAAACGCTCACACACATGACGTAGTTCGAGAGTTTAATTTCAAATCCTAAAAGATTTTAAAATAAAAAATCACATCTACAGTAATGAACCCATGTTATTTATTGTATCGGTTAGGATGTGCCTTATATCAGGATAAGTCGAGAGATAGGATACTCATAACGCTTTTGAATTTGTTGGCACACAATTGTATGAGGGTTGACAGTTATGCGTGGTGTGTATCTATATTAATGTATTTATACAAATAACTAGGAAAAACATCTCGAATAGAACTACAACTTAATTGACATACTTCTTTGCTTGAGGAAAAAAATGTTACTATTATTGCTTTCGTTATTTAAACTTTGCTTTTGTTCAAAAATAAATAAGCTATATATTTTCTTTTCAAGTATGGATTTATGAGTACTTCAAAGCTTTCAGTATGCGACCAGAATGGTAAGATAGAAAATTATGAGTAGGTATATATATGGGTAGTGTATGACATAGGAAATCTCTTGTTGGTCAACTAACTCAATATCGTAAGCAATTATACTTGATGAGTGTTAATCAGGTATTTTGAAAGGAGTATATTTGTATGTTATGCATACTTACGTGTTATTTTATGCAATGTAAATTGATTGGTTGTTGTCATATAGTTATTCAAAATACCTAGATTTTAATGTATACAAGTTATCAAGATATCACAGATGCACACTACGTAGATGTTGTAGACCTTATATTCTAGATCGCATGGTTCGTCAATTTGGTCATTGTAAACACCCAAAAAAATTTCAAAACAAAAAAATTTGATCTTTTGGAAATTTTGCCTTTTTAAAAAAAAAATCACAGCTTTGGGTCTTTTAAGGGTTTTTCAAATAAAGACACCTTAAACAAACTCATTTTCTCACTAAAATTTTGTAGTAACCTCAAAATAAGGGTATATTGCATCCCTATGAAAAAAATATAATTTTGACAAAAACTCAAAAAAGTGACTACTTTGCCCTCATGACCAAATTGGCAAGATTTTGCTTTTTCAAAAGATTGCCTTTAAAGAAATAATGATTTTAAATAATTTTTTTTAGTAACAAATGAAAATGAGACATTGGGAACCCAAACCCTAAAATGTTTGCAAATTGATAAATTTACAAAATTCCAAAACCCCTCAAATTCAAAAATAAATCAAATCCAAATTACACCTCAAAAATTCGCCCAATCGAGAATAGTTTCATTTTGAAACCCTATACTCAATGGTTAAAATAGTTCGATACCCTACACCTATCAAAAATGTTAAAGTGGCTCGATACCTTACACCCATCAAAAGGGTTAAAGTGGTCTGACATCATACACCCAACAAAAGGTTAAAGTGGTTGAAATAGTAAAGACTAATTCGAGGAGCAAAAGCAGGTAAACCATGCAAATAAAAATTGAAAATGAAACTTAGTATTTTCTAAAAAGAATATTTGAAGATTTTATTAAACTTGATATTTTCAAATATAAAAGAAATGGTTTTAAAGAAAACGTTTGAAAACATACTTGCCATACTTGAAACTCGAACTAAAAGGAGGTAAATTCCACGAAAAGAGGAGATGGTAAAACAACCTAAGTATTAGGCAAATGGCCTAAGAAAGGAAAGTCGACATCGAAGAAGGAAAGTTGGTATCTGAAAGAAAGGAAGGTCGGCGTTCAAGAAGAAAGGTCGGCATCCAAGAATGAAGGAAGGTCGGCATCCAAGAAGGAAGGAAAGTCGGCGTTCAAGAAAGAAAAGTCGACATCTAAGAAAAAGAAAAGTGGCCTAATTTGGCAAGGTATGAGCAGCCATTATCGAGGTGGGCTAGTCGACTTCAACATGAATGAATTAGACAACTTACCAATCCACACCTTAGTGCTTAATTTGGTAAGCCATCAAGAAGATGGGCTGGACGATTTCAGCATCATGGGATAAGATCACTTACCATGGTGCTCGATTTGGCAAGCCATCAAGGTAGGTTGGCCGGTCTCAGCAAGTTGGTAAGCCATCAAGTCCAACTGATTGTAGCCAAATTTGGTAAGACATCCAGATATTGCCTTGCCGATTCCAACATGATTGAACAAGATTCTTAAGGGCTTACCAATACTCAATACTTGAAAGCAAATCTAGATTTGACTCCCGCATCCACATTTAAAAATCAACATCATTAATATTTTGGTCAATTAAGATTTTTGTGTTGAACGTGGCACCCAAATCTTGTTACACAAGACCTGGCTAAGTCAGACCCGAACCTTTCAACATACACGTACCTGTCGAGCAACCCGAGTTTTGATGGTTGTGAGGGAAATTCGGTCAGCAACAAAGGAAAGCCTGAAATAAGAAAAGGGAAAGTCACCAATAAGAAAGTTAGAAATAAGACATCCTTGGTGCCCAATTTGGCAACTCACCATATCAAGAGCTAGTCAATTTCAGCAAGAAACTTACCATCTTTGGTCCAGCCATGAGAAAGCTATAGGCTGGACGATTTTAGCAAGTTGAAGTTTGTTGCTTAGTGTAGATGTAGAATTTTATTTCAAAGTCTATGTAGAGACTTGAAATAATTTTCACAAACTACGTCATGCATGAGCGTGCCAGCTAGTTTGCTTAAACTAGCAAAGTTGATTTCTGATTTCTAGAACCATTATAGGTAAGTAAGATATTTTCGACTTAGGCCTTCTTCAACCAATGTTCAAGGGTCAACTTAGATACTTTGATGATTGTTTTGGATCAAGAGTGTTTTCAAAATCCACTTCCAAATCTAAATGACTTAACTAAATTCATGAACCTAGGTCTTCGAAGGAAATATTTCAAAGTTTTGAAAAACATAAATGTTTTTAGATACTTATTTTTAAATTTTTCTCAATAGCTTTAAATCTCTAAAAATCGTGAAAATTTTGTAGTAAAGAGAGACTCATATGGATATTCATGAACTATTTTTTTTCTAATTTTTGGTACTATGAATGTGCACAATTAAATCTGACATTGACCCTTGCTCAAACATTCAAGATAGTTCTGTAACAAAAATATAAAAGTCTAGAAAAAAGTTTGTATCTTGGTCACAAGCCTCCAATCTTTATCAACTTAATCTTGCTGGAAAGCTATGTATATCATCTTTCTAATGAGACTAGTTTCAATGAAATTTGTTCACTATGGACAAAGCTATGTAGGAAACAGGGGTTTCATAGGTTATGTTCTGATTTTAACGATCTATTCCTATTTTATTTACGTAGTTGTATGGCCCTAAAATTCTTAAAAATTTTGTTAAAAGTGGGTTTATATGTGTAGATTAAGTATGCAAAGTTTCAAAGTATTCAGAGCAGAGAAATAAAAATCAAACATCAGACAGATGTAGGATACAGAAAATAATTTTTTGGGTTTACAACATACATGAATGCATTTCATCCAAAATTGAAAGACAATCCACAACAATTCCAATGTAAATGACTGAACAAAATGAAGGAAAGTATAATTATAGTTTAAGCATAGAGGAGATTTGGAGATATAAGAGATTACAATGAATATTGAGATAGGAGAAACTGAAAATCGAACATATAGTAGACATCTAATCAAATGAAATTGGGCAGTATAACATCTACCTATTACATCAATGAATGGAGTAAGTTGCTCCTTAATTATAACCTTTCTTAATTGAATGAAAATAAGGAAGATATATAATGAAAAAAGAGGGGATTAACTAACCTTGGTCGTGGATGGCAACGGACGAAGATAAATCGTAAAAGTGGCAGCTCCTCCCCTTCCCTCTTTCCCTCTCTCTTCTTCTCTTTTTCTCTCCCTCTCTCTCTCTTTCTTTCTTTCTCTCATCTCTTGGTTGCAGTCTTTCCTCTCTCTCTTCACCTCCTTCAATGCCTTGAACTCAGCTCCAAGGCCTCTGTTTATAGCCTTCAAGGGAAGCCTCTAGGGGCTTCACGAGTTGGATATGGGTGTGGTCTTGGCCGAAGCTTGATCCAACCCAAAATGGAGTTGTTGGTCACATGGCCTCACATGGGGCTCATGGTGGTCCCCCTTGATCAAGGTGAGTCCAGCCCCACATGGCTCGGCCATGGATATGGTTCGTCTAGGGGTGGTTTAGCCCTTAGTACAGTCCTAGCTAGGAATGGCTTGGTTTGGTCAAGTGTATCCCTTGGTGTAGTCCTGGCTAGGAATGGCTCAGTTTGATCAAGTGCAGCCCTTAGTCTTGACTTGGCCTAGTTGTCTTGGGCTAGGTTGGTGCAACCGTAGTCCACACTTGGTGCATAAGTGTGGTCCTTATCTTCATCCGTTCGGCCATTGCATTGGCCTTGCTTTGACTTACTTTGGCTTAACACATACCTTGATGCTAGACTTGATTGCCCTAGCCGACTTGGGATAGGTTGATGCGTGGCCCTTTGATTTGCATTGAGTCTTGATTTCATCTTAAATTGGATTTGCAACTTGTCCTTGAATTGAATTGGACTTGAAACATGTGCTTGATCTGGGTTTGCTTCTGCTTCGAGATTCGATGTGGATGTTTCGTTCGATCCTGCTTTGGCCCTAAAATCGAGTTTGGATGGTCGATCGTGTCTTGACCCATTCATTGCTTAGACTTCATCCTGAATCCTCGGCATTGCTTTTGCAAACTCATCTTTATCTCCTTTTAACCCAGACTTTATTCCATCTTGGTCAGATCAACACCTTTTTAACTTTCAAAACTCAATTTTGTAACTTCAAGTTTTAAAAACATTTAAAAATATTGTGTTTTTGGTATTTTATGAAATTCATAGGCTATGTTCAAATCGTAAAATTAAAACAAGCCTAGATTTGTTTTGAAAATTTTAAAATATGCATGGATTTGTTTTTGAAAAACATTTTAGGGTGTTTACACTTAGCATACCAAAGCTAGCCAATTTTAGCAGGATTAGCAAGGTAACTTGACACATCAAGTACAGTCGATTTCAACAAGTGGATACAACACCTTGACTGGATTTGGCAGGCCATTGGACAGCCCCAAGCCCAACCGATTTCAACAAGTCTTCAACAAGGTAACTTACCATATTGCATTGGATAAGTTGACTTATAAGGAGCAGCATCAAAGAGGCAACATATCATCTATAAAAGGGCCCTTGAGGGGGGTTGGTAAGCAGGAACCAAGAACGAAAATCATCATCCAAGATCGATCTCACAATCTCACGATCCCACAATTGATCGAATCCAGCCAATAAGAGGGAGAGAGAGAGAGAGAGAGAGAGAGAGAGAGAGGAAGAGAAAGAAAAATGAGGAGGCTTGCCGCCACCAACCACCGGCCACCATCCTGTTCTTTCGCTGCAGGTCCCTTCTTTTCTTATATTTTAATCTTTTTATCTTTCATTAAAATTAATAGGGTTGTAATTAAGGAGCTTATGTCTCCATATTAATGTAATAATCAAGGATTATATGTTGTCCCATCTCTTTTACATTCATGAATTATTTGTTATGTGTTTTATTTTCGATCCTTTCTACTCCGATATATAATATAAGATTTTAAACCTCCTAATCCCCTCTATGTTTATAATATAATTATAATTTAATTTAATTTAAATTATTATACATTGTCTTTAATTCGGACGATATGCATTCACATATCTAGTAAAACTGAACATTTGTTTTCTGCACTCTACACACGTTTGATGAATGATTTTTATTTTCTTACCTCCTGCTCCGAATGCTCTAAAATTTTCACAACTAATCTACATACCAACACATTATCCATAAAATTTTTAAGAATTTTAGGATCGTACACCACCTTAAATAAAATCTGAGAAGATCGAATGAAATTGGAATAGAATCTGTAAAACTAAAAGTTTTTACAACAAAGGTTGTGTCATAATCTCATATCTTTGTACACAATAAACCGTTTTGATTGAAAATAATTCCATTGAAAAGCTAAAATCCATAGCTTTCCAACAAGATAAAATTTCATAGAAATCAAATATTTGAATATCAAAATACGGTCACTTTTCTAAACCTCTATTTCTCTAGCATAAATCTGTCCCGAAAACTTGAGTAGGGTATATTCTCAAATTTAATTGCATACATCTACGGCATTTAAAATAAAATAAAAAATAGTTTCTGAATCTATAGATCAAACTCTATCTTTTGTAAAATTTTGAGAATTTTTATAAATTTGGAAGCCACTCAAAAATATCAAGAAATAAGTTTCTGAAAATAGAACTAGCTTATGTTTTTCAAGATTTAAAATGTTTTGAATTAAAAAGTAAGTTCATGATTTTGTCAAGTTTTTGAAAGTGAAATTGAATTTTCAAAACTCATCGAATCTTAAACAATTTTCAAAGCATATAGGTTGACCCTTGAGCATCGTTATTAAATTTCAATATCAATACCCATGAAAATACGTGAAAAAGGTACAGAGAATGAGAATGGACAAATACAATGTCTGTATCAAGAATGTCATATATGATAATGGTTAATGTCTAGATCGTATAGTAGTTATAAAATATTATGAGAACCATGATCTTTCTTCTTGATTTTTATCCTTGTATTATAAATATACCTTATTGTACCATATTATCTATGCTCACCTGCTTCAAATTTATTAGAATATGCTTTGCTTTGTAATTGCTTTGTGTAAGGTCTTTTGTTAATTTATTTTCAGAGTTACTTAATCTTCTTACGAAAGTATGTCCCTCAAGATATAATCCTAAAGAGTGGTTATGTGTCTCATTTACTACATGCAGCTTCTAATATTCATTCACTTCACCCTCTCCTCTTAATAAGAAGAGGCACCCAACCTTCTTAGTATTCGTCCTTGTAGTACTTCCAACATCAATATTTTTATTTTTCTTATACTTGTTACTTCTTTCACAATCAATTTGTACCTTGCTTATTATACTTTTGTTCTTCAAACGAATAATAATTGTAAAAATATTATGCTTTCTCCCTACTAGTTTTATATAGTCAGTAAGCTCATTATGACTCATAAACATATCATCACTTAAAAACACAAGTGAATAGTCTAGACTATTACCCTCGTAATGAACAAGTATATCCTATGCATCATCCAGTGCAATGAAATTACTGTCATAATCTACAGGCATTGTATGATAAGTACTGCACTTAGTCAACATCATTTTCATCGTAAAAAATTTGGTTCAAGTTGTTTGTCATTCTACCAAAAAAACTAAGAAATATCATAAGAAAAACAATAAAGGCACAACTATTCGATTGAAGCAAATGCAGTACAAGCATATCGCCATTAAGGAAAGTGATGTGGCTGTTTCGCTTCTCCCTTAAGGAAGGAGACACAACGTAACTATGTCTCTCTTAAGTAAAGAGATGCATATGGGGCGCGTATCTAAGGAAGGATGTGGTTGTGTCGCGTTTCTATCTCTAATTCCAACGAGAACTCCAGTTTCACCTAAAATCAAAAAATTTCTTCAAATATTTTAAAAATAAAAAAAATTCTAAGTAAAACAATGAAAATACAATGATCTTAGTAAAAACTAACCTTCCGAAATCAAGAAAACTCAAGAAAATTGAGGAATTGATCTACATAACAAATCCAACACCAAATTAAATCTCGATGAACAATCTCTTCCTTTCCATGTGACTCGTGCACATTCTATGTGATTTACTGGCACTCGAGAGATAGCACGAGAACCAACAAGCAGAGAGCGCGAGCCCTGACAGATCGCAAAGAGCAACTCAGAGAGAGTTGCAGAGAGTGAGATCTGCCCCGGTTTGATATTTTTCACACGGTTTCTCGATGACCACCCACGGCGAGCCTGCTGCCAAAGATGCGTCCGTCTCTGCTTGGAGGTACTCTCTCTCGTACGGTTCGCTTCCATCTCCCAATCACCAGAAATCCATCGATTGTCGAAAATATTATATAAACTTTGATCTTATGGCCTTTACATCTTCTGTGCTTGGGGCAGTATAGTTTGCTCGAACCAGGCAATTGATTTTATTGGTGTTTTTCAGGCTAATCTCTGTTTCTAGCTAACAAATCCATTACCAAATCAAATCTCGATGAACAATCTCTTCCTTTCCATGTCACTCGTGCATTCTATGTGATTTACTGGCACTGGAGAGATAGCACGAGCACCAAAAGGCAGAGAGCGCGAGCCCTGACAGATCACAAAGAGCAACTCAGAGAGAGTTGCAAAGAGTGAGATCTGCTCCGGTTTAATATTTTTCACACGGTTTCTCGATGTCCACCCACGGCGAGCCTGTTGCCAAAGATGCGTCCGCCTCTGCTAGGAGGTATTCTCTCTCTCTCTCTCTCTCTCTCTCTCTCTCTCTCTTACGGTTCGCTTCCATCTCCCAATCACCAGAAATCCATCGATTGCCGAAAATATTATCTTATTGCCTTTACATCTTCTGTGCTTGGGGCAGTATAGTTTACTCGAACCAGACATGCATCCATTACTTTTGAATGAATGGCTTTGTTACGAGAGGCCATTACCATCTCTCTCTCTCTCTCTCTCTCTCTCTCTCTCTCTCTCTCTCTCTCTCTCTCTCTCTCTCTCTCTCTCTCAACCAACAAAAGCCCCGAACACCTATGTGGTCTTGGTGGAAATAGACATTCCATTTAATTCCTCAAAGCATGCAGGGCTTTTGCTCTAAGGATTTATGGGTTTTAGTCGAATCTGCTATACCATTACGAGTTTTGCTACAACTCTCTCTTTCTCTCTGTGTATTTGGTGGTAAACGGATACGGCGACGACGATGGCGCAGGTTGGAAGGGAAAGTAGCTATAGTGACAGGCGGGGCAAGCGGGATCGGAAGGTCCACGGCGGAGCTCTTCCACCGCCACGGCGCGAGGGTCATCGTGGCCGACGTTCAGGACAGCCTCGGCCAGTCTGTGTGCGACAACATTGGTGACCCAGACGGCTTCATCTACGTCCACTGCGATGTCACCACCGAGCCCGACGTGGCCGGGGCCGTTGACCTCGCTCTCTCCAGATTCGGCCGCCTCGACGTCATGGTAAACAATGCCGGCATCAGCGGCGACCCCTCCGTCCTCCACATCCGGGACATCGACCTTGCCGGATTCCGGCGCGTCTTCGCCGTCAACGTCGACGGCGCGTTCCTCGGCACCAAGCATGCAGCCCGGGCAATGGTCCCCCAGAAGAGCGGCAGCATCGTGTCGATCGCGAGCGTCGCGGCCAGTGTCGGGGGCATCGGCCCTCACGCCTACGTTTCCTCTAAGCACGCCGTGCTGGGTTTGACGCGGAGCACCGCAGCGGACCTTGGCCGTCACGGGGTTCGGGTCAACTGCGTCTCGCCCTACGCCGTGGGCACGCCCCTCGCGCTGCCCTTCTCGGAGAGCGGCGACGAGTCAGTGATCGAGGGGTTTCACCGCTATGTGGGTCAGTTCGCGAACCTACAAGGCGTTAACCTGACCGTCAGTGATGTCGCCCACGCCGTGCTATACCTCGCCAGCGACGAGTCCAAGTACGTGAGTGGGCTCAACCTGTGCGTGGACGGCGGCTTCTCTTGCGTCAACCACTCCTTCGGGTTATTTAGACCATGATGCTGTTCTACTTCTATGTGATCATTATGACGTGCTTGAAAACTAGTGTTTTGCTTGAATAAACTCGGTGGATTCCTAGTTATCATCTTCCATCGAAGAATCATAATTGGTGAATGCTGTCCTTGATGTTCCTCTCTCTCTCTAATATGTATAACAATGATATGTTTGTTAATTTCCTTCAGTAAAAAACTATTTGAAACTTAGGAACTTCAGTTGTTAAATTTATATATCAAATTGCCGATAGTCAATTTACTAAATGCTTTTGAGTGTGTAATGCTGAAGTAGAATTCTGATAACATAGGGACCGAACAAAACCATTATGTGGCCAGGTTTGGTTTGGGCTCATTGTCTTAAACCGAATCAACTTAATTGGTTCTTAACTTCAGGGACCAAATAAAACCATTATGTCATAAAAGTGGACCAATTCCACACCGTCGTCTCCGGCTTAGTTTGGTTTACACCATTGTTCGTTACACTTTGACATTCCAGTGTACGACACTATAGTTTGTGATACATGCACATCGCAAGTAAGCTTAATAACTTACAGAATAATATATGTAAAATATCAACATACGAAAACCAAGTTCACACAATTATGTACTGAATTGTAGTGCATAATTGTGACAGCACACCCCTACTCGAATCCACATCCAGGTCTCCCATTCCCATCTCAAGCATAGGCCGATTAATGTGGATTAAATCCACTCGACCTGTTTACACAGGTAAGACATGGCTGGTTTGGAAATGGACGGGTGGTTCCAACTGTGACAGGACTGTGCAAAGAACCGGTTAAACTGGATCCCATGCTCACACCAGTTACCATTCTTGGATCTGGGAGATATAGACCCGGCGGTTGGGCGATAAGTTGGATCAAAGATGAAAAGACAGCACCGAGAGATGATAAGATGGACAAAAGCAGGTCCAGTTCACTTTTGTCTTGTAGAACGAATGGGGTCCCACTCAGTCTTCCTTTTTCTACCCAACGGACACGATCTGGTCATCAAAATCGACACGAAACAGGCTCCCCGAATCCCTATCACGAGGCCGATCCAATATCCATTATGAACTTGTGCGCCAAGCCTTTTTAAATTCGACTTAGAAAAGTTTCTTAGTCCTGCCGTGGTTAAATGAGGTTGTCTGTCGCAGTAACGTTTCACTGCTCCATGCTTTTCGCCTTCCTTTCAGCCGACGTTGACACACATCTGCTCTTTGCTTTTGACTTTATACGAGACGACGGGTACTGGGTCTCGGTCCAAAAGTGGGCAACTGAAAGCTGTCAAAGACTTCTGAAATAGACTACACTAAAATGCGATGTGCGTCGACAACCTGATCCAAGGGTTTGGTTTGGTTTGGTTTGATTTGATTTATTTTTGCTTAACCAAAAACAAGGAACACTTTTACATTTGTGTGCGAGTTACATATGTGTTTCACCATAGAAAGATCATGACATGCATAGAGCATTCATTTGAGTGATTAATTAGGTTCAATTTTATCCATTAGATTCATATTCTAATAAATTTAACTTGATTAACCAAGAACATATAGATGGATCTAGACATATTCTATGACCATGAGGATAGCCCATTACATGAAAATTGATCTAAATATCTTTGATATCCATAACATAGCTTCACAATATAGCTAGAATACAATGACAACATAGTCCTTTTGCACATTGCCATCAAATATATAATATTTTTGGTATATAAATCACAATAGTATATTGTAACGATTTTAAATATGTCACAGCTCCTATTTTTCTTAAGCTCAATAACTTAGAGAGTATCGAATATTGAGTATCATGAGCCGTATTAAGATTAGAACAATCAGGTTCTTAGTCATGCTTGCATCCAAGCATCCAGGACTTTCACATGTCCTTAACATAATTAGGATTCTCATGTCCTTATTGTAACAAGGATGCAAAGAAGTAAAACTTTGGCTCTCTCTCTCTTTCTCTATCAATTTGGATGTACATTTCATGTACTAAGAAATTAAAGCCGAGGGTATTGATGGGAGAGAATGAAATTAAAGATTCAACAATTGAACACATTTTGGCTTGAAGTGATTTGGGAGGACACGTGCCGCTGTGAAACATTACACAAAACTCAATTTGAAGGTAAGGGTCACAACTAGAACTAAACTTGAAAACAAGAAGACACGTGTTTACTCCACGTGTTTACTCGCTTGACTTGAAAAGAAAGAATATATTATTTAAATACATGTAAGATAAGATCAAAAGAGTAAAATGTCAATGTCTTATATGTATATGTATTTAACTAATATACATGCAGGATATTAATTAAATATACGTATTTGCTCTCTTGACTTGAAAAGAAAGGATATAATAAGAAAACTCTTAACAAAAGTTGAAAACATGTTAGGAATACAGGTCCCAGATATTTCTAAAACTCTTGGTTGTGGTAAAATAGCGTACTTAAAATAGAAGAAAATTATATTATTTATGCAGAACCATATAATGAATACAACTCAAGATGGTTATATTGAAAAATTATAATTATATAAGTAAAAAGTAATGCAATAAGAAAAATTACTAAATAGTGAGAGGAACCCACTGTATCATGATTCCACTCAAATGGTCAAGTGAAAAATCATAATTCCTGCCTAGTCTTTTATGGCCATATATGGTTCTTAATTACAACAACAACTAAGCCTTTTCCCATACTAGACGGGGTCGGCTACATGGATTCTTTATTTCCACAGATCCCTATCGTGTGTCATGTTAGCAGTTAACTCACAATAAGCTAGATCATTCTTTATTATTTCTTTTCAACACTTTTGTGGTCGTTCTCTACTTGTTTTAATACTTTCTAAATTTAATTTTTCATACTTTCTTATAGGTTCTTCTTTCTATATGTCCAAACTACCTTAAACGATATTCTCTCATTTTATCCTCTATTGGTGTCACTCCTAATTTGTTTCTAATAACCTCACTATGTATACGGTCTTTTCTTGTATGACCACTCATCTATCTCAACATCTTCATTTCTGTCACAGACATCTTTTGTACATGTTGATGATTGACTGACCAACACTCATAACCATAAAACATGGCAGGCCTAATTGTTGCTCTATAATATTTACCTTTTAACTTTAATGGTATCTTCTTATCACAAAGAATACCTGATGCTCCTCTCCATTTTAACCAACCAGCATTAATTCTATGCGTAACATCTCCATCAATTCTTCCATCACTCTGAAAAATTGATCCTAGTTATTTAAAACTTTCCTTTTGGGGGATATAATGTGTGCCAATTTTAATTTCTATGTCCTCTAAAGTAACCAAATGATCAAACTTACATTCTATATATTATGTCTTTGTTCTACTAAGTCGGAGGCCTTTGCTTTCTAATGTTTCTCTCCATAGTTCTAATTTTCTATTAACTTTTTCCTTAGACTCCTCCACTAACACAATGTCATCTGCAAATAACATATACTAAGGTACTTCATCTTAAATATGTTTTATTAACTCATCAATCACCATTATAAATAAGTATGGACTTATAGTTGATCCTTGATGTAACCCAATATTAACTTCAAAGAAGTCTGTCATTCCTTCATGAGTCCTCACACATGTTTTTGCATCATCGTGCATGTCTCTTCAAAGGTTAATGTATGTCAATGGGATACCTCTTTTTTCTAAAATTCTCTACATAACCTCCCTCGGTACCCTTTCATAAGCTTTTTGTATATCAATAAATATCATGTGAAGGTCTTTCTTTTTTGCTCTAAAATGCTCCATAAGACGTCTTAAAAGGTGAATCACTTCAATACTAGATCTGCCTGGCATGAATCCAAATAGGTTCTCTATTGTACTTGATACTTGTCTTAACCTACATTCAATAATTCTTTCCCATAATTTCATAGTATGGCTCATTAATTTGATACCTCGATAATTCACACAATTCTGAATGTCTCTCTTATTCTTATATATGGGTATAAGTGTATTCACTTTCCATCCTTCGGGCATCTTTTGGTTTCTCCATTTCATTAAATAGTCTTGTGAGCAAAGTGATTCATATTTCTCCTAGTATTTTTCAAATTTCTATAGGAACATTGTCTGGTCCTACCGATTTACTACCCATCATATGTTTAAGAACCTCTTTGACTTCATTCTTTTGAATACGTCGGTAGAAATTGTGGTTTATATACTTTTCTGATTTGGCTAACTCTCTTAAGCTAATACTAACATCTTTATTTTCATTAAAACGCTTATAAAATAGTTTTTCCATCTATTTCTTATATCATCATTTTCCACTAGAATTTTTTCATCCTCGTCTCTGATGCATCTAACAGAATTAAGATCTTTAGTTTTCTTATCTGTAGCCCCAGCTATACTAAAAATATCTCTTTCACCCTCTTTTGAGTTGAGTTTTTTATATAAATCCTCTCAAATTTTAGCTTTTGCTTTACTGGTGGCATTTTTCGCTTCCTTCTTTGTTTTCTTATTAGCCTCTAAAGTTTCACTAGTTTTCTTAACATAATGTAATTTGTAACATGCCCTCTTTGCCTTGATTTTATTTTGCACTACTTCACTCCACCACCAAGCTTCCTTTTGCGCCGATAAACCTCCCTCAAATTCACCAAACACATCTTTCGCCATTTTCCTAATATGTACAGCCATATTGTTTCACATATCACAAGGTGTACCAACACCATTCCAAGCATCTCCTTGAAGGACTTTCTGTTTAAATATATCTTCTTTCTCGCTTTTTAGATTCCACTATTTAGTTTGAATAGCTCGATGCACTCTTTTTTATTTTATTTTGCACCACTTCACTCCACCACCAAGCTTCTTTTTGTGCCGATAAACCTCCCTCAGATTCACCAAACATATCTTTCACCATTTTCCTAATATGTATAGCCATATTGTTCCACATATCACAAGGTGTACCAACATAATTCCAAGCATCTCCTTCAAGGACTTTCTGTTTAAATATATCTTCTTTCTCGCTTTTGAGATTTCACTATTTAGTCTAAATAGCTCGATGCACTCTTTTTTATTTTGTCTATTTTTTTATTTATAAATCCATAACTAAAAGTCGATGTTGGGTTGATAAGTTTTCTCCTGAAATTACCTTGTAATCTTTACAATATGCTCTATCTTTTTTTCTACAAATAAAGTAATCAATTTTTATTTCTGATAAGCCACTCTTATAAGTAATTAAATATTTATCTCATTTTTTGAAGATTGTATTGACTATAAAGAGAACAAATGCCATAGCAAAATTTAAAATCTCCCTACCTTCCTCATTTATATCTCCAAAACCAAAGTTTTCATGAATACCTTGATATCCTAATGTCTCTTTATCGACATGTCCACTTAAGTCTCCTCCTAAACAAATCATCTCCCTTTCTAGAATTCTTTGAATCACCTTATCTAACTCTTTCTAAAAAGCAGTCTTTATACTATCTTCTAGTCCTACTTGGGATGCGTAAGCACAAACTATATCCAAAACCTCTGATTTTAATACTAATTTCAACATCATGATTCAGTCACCATATTGTTGTATGTCTACTACACTATCCTTTAAATCTTTATTTATGATTATACCAATTCCGTTTCGAGCCTTTTTCTTACCTGAGTACCATAATTTAAAACCTGTATTCTCAATCTCCTGTGCTTTTTCTCCAACCCACTTTGTCTCTTCTAAACAAAGAATATGAATCTTACTTCGAATCATAGTATCTACCATCTCCATTAGCTTATCGGACAATGTTTCGATATTCCAAGAACCAATATGAATTTTATTATCTAGGACCAGCTTCCTTACCTCCCGCATCCGTACATATTGAAAATGTAGATACCCTCTCTGTAATTTATTCACTACATCTGGGCGACAATGTAGCGGGACTAACTTATTTACCCACACCCATCCATGATGTGGGAACCCTCTCTGTAATTGATTCACAATATCCGTGCGAAAATGTAGTGGCCCTTGATTACTTTTCACCACATTCGAGCTCTACAACACATCGCTAGGCGGGGATGCCCCAAAGTAATGCTCATAATTTGTATAATCCATGGTATAAAAATCTGATAAAGCTTTACGCTGGCTGTCGAAAGTCTAACACAACCCTCCTCCTTTATCCGGGCTTGGGATCGGCCATGCAAGAGTGATCCCTTACATAGATAGAGTTACTTCGGAAACTTTGCATATTTTTTTAATTTACCAAAGCTGAATCTAGCTTCCAATATTATAAATTTTTGAAATGCCTGGGCTGGAATCTTGATCATTATCTTTGTCTTGAGAGAAACACTTTATTGAAATTTACCATGATTAAGTTGTCCACCCTAGTGAATTGTACTTGAGACAGCTAAAGGTGGCATCTAGGCCTAGGTCTTCATCTGGTGCAGCCTAGGAACTTGGTTAGGGTTATCTCAATAAGCCAAGTTGATGAATTGGTGAACCACACTAGTCCAGCCTTAGTCTATATCCTGCCATTTTGATGAACCCACATCCAACCAACTCTTCATAACTCTTTATACTAAAATGCATATTAGGCTCAACCAACATAGTTTAAAATATTTAGCACATATGCATTCATATACAGATTAATGTATTGTAAATCGAGCGCAGGTCTAGTCTCGTTAATTTGATGTTTTTCTCATGGTGAACATTTGCAAGAGTCTTTATATTGTAATGCATATCAGGCTCAACCAACATAGTTTAAAACATTTAGCACATATGCATTCATATACACATTATTGTATTGTAAATCAAGTGCATGTCTAGTCTCATTAATTTGATGTTTTGCTCATGGTGTACAATTGCAAGAGACATCTAGCTGGTTCATTCATTTGATTTGAGAACTTAATGGTTTCATGACTGGCTTGAGCCACTTTGGTCTTTCAGGGTCTAGGTTCCAAAATGGTGAGGTCGTCCACTTCAAATCAATTTATAAAATTTATAATCTCAGACCACTTGAAGTGATGAGTGTAAGACGACTCAACCAAGGATAGTGTGGTCCCTACGTGTTCATGTAAAACACTCAAAAGTTTCCTTAAAAAAAATCTACTCTAAGTTCATAGAATGGGTTTAGATATTCATTTTAAAACACATGAATTGATTATGATATCTTGAATATTTGAGCAAAAAGCAGCTACAAAAGTGTTTTAGATCTATTGAGCAGACCCCATGGTAACAAGATGTGATCAAAGTACCCACCACCTAGCACAATTTTAAGGTGGGTTGTCTAAGTTTGAGTTGAGCTTCTTTGATGTCTTATTTGATTAGTTTTGAGCCTAAATCTTGTTATTTTCATAAAACTAAGTTTGATTTTCTTATCTAGATCTATTGTTAAACATTGTAAGATCTTAATTGCGTCCACCCACTTGACCTAAGCCATTGTTCTAGTCCTAATCCAATGAGTTGAATCTTAGGGTGCATAAGTGTATTATATATTATCAATATTCATGTGCTCATGTCCGGGTAATAAATATACACATGTATACACACACACACACACACACACACACACACACACACATATATATATATATATATATGTATGTATGTATGTATGTATATATGGTACTTTGTCTCGATTAACAAAAGGTATGTATATGCAAGCTCAAGTATATGTGTTTGATATATAAATCTCATTGAAAGTGTGTTTTGACAAAGTTCCCTCTTGTATGTTCATAGATTTGGAAAGTTATAAACATGATTTATATGTTCATTGATTTGAAAAGTAATCAATCTAAATTATGTTCATTGATTTGAAAATTTATAAATCTGAATTATATGTTCATTGATTTGGAAAGTCATAAATATGAATTCATCTATTCAAGGTTTCGGAAGGTTATAAATCTGATGACATATTCAATGGATTTGGAAAGTTGTATCATTCATATGGACTTTAGAAAATCAGTTTATACATGGTAATTCATACATGTAACTTCCATAAAAATTTGAATTATGAGCCTATGTGTACACTACATGCTTATATAAAATCAATTAATTTTGGAAAACCAAATAGGTTCATCTAATTGATTCACTCGACCTATGGTTCCACCCATTAATAACCGAAGCTGTCGGAAATATTTTATATATTGTGGGCGATTCTTTTGGTTATTTTCGGTGGTTCCCAACCACCGGAAATAGTTTTGAGTTTATAAAAATGGACCAGACTGACCTATATCCAAATTTATCCAAAATCTAAATTAAAAGGATGAATTCCTAATCCTCTCTCTCTCGATTTTCCAAAAACCGATGCATCTCACCATCTTCTCAATCTCATCACCTCTAGCTGCAATCTTCATGGTGGGATGACAGTATTGTGCTGGTAATGCTCCCCAAAAACCACCACTATTCTTTTCTTTTGGTAGTTAGCGACTGAGGTAATAGTCTCTCTCTATTTTTCTCTTTCTACTCTCTAGTTAACTTTGTTTAGCAGTTTGAATCCCATTGGTGATGAATTAACATGTGTGAATCGAAGTATAAAACATTGTAATTTGTGGGCCATGGTACATTAAAACCCACAAATTTTTCAGATCAGTTATTGTAAAATTCTTGTTTTTCTAATTGTTAGATCATATTCTTGATTTTGTTGGGATCTTGTCATCTTGATCTTTTCTTTTAGATTTCTATCATGTGCTTATTGGAAAGGCTACAACATTTAGTCCCAATGAATCACACACTAGCAATAGCATTAGTTCCAGCTTCATCACCAGAACTAGGTCCTAGTAAGGTGAAGATGTTTTCCACTAATTAACGAAATATTGTTGATGTTGTGTTTTATTACTTAAACTCCATTACATTATCATCACGATCACGTAAAATGTTAAGTGTCATATAAACCAAGAACTGTAATACTTGATTGCATTCCCAAATCATTGTGGCTAATCTTTTGGATAAGAAGGTTTCTTTTGGTTTTTGGGCCTTTACCCTAGTCTTTGTACTCGGCTTTACATACTTTCTCTCAAAACTTGGTTCTCTCTTATCTTCCAACATTTCATCAGCTGGTAATATTGAGATTGACTTTTCTATCATCAACAAGTGATATTGGATTTTATAATTCTTTGTGTTAGCAGTTCCAGTGCAATGGTGCAAGCTAAAGATAAAGGCAAGAAGGAAGGTTTCGAACGGCCTCTTGTCATTGGAGATGGAAATCCTGCTACCACAACTCAATCTCCAGTTCATAATATTGATGATATGTTAGGGCCAGGTAGTGAACAAAGTTTGGCCAATCTGCAAAATTTTGACGTTGGGCAGAACAATGCCTTTACTGCTCACAAATTTTCTTAAAAAAAATTGGGTGTTTAAAGATACACCTCTTTGGTATTCATCAAGGTCAGCTTGGTTGATCACAAAGAAGTAATTCGACTCACTTTAAAGGTTTTGGACAGAAAATCAACTTATGACAACTTAAAAGCTTTTCATGAAACATTGTGGAAAAACATTGTATTTTGAGAAAAGGATCATGAGGTCATTTTGGCCTAAGGTTGGGCATCTTGTTGTAGGACATGATAAAATAGACATTGTAAAAGGGTTGTTTATGCAAAGACATGATTAACAAAGAGGTTTTGGTTGACTTAAGAAAAGTTCTCCAAACTCACATTGGGGTTGGATTTTAAAATCTTGAAAAATTACCTGAGTTGACTTGGCTGATTCGTGAAAATTTTCTTGGGGCTATGGGAAGAGGAAAACTTTTCTTTTTTGGAAGGGTTTGTTTTCATAAAATGGGCTTCGAAGTAACTAATTTCAAAATGGCATAAAGATATCCCAAAAGATCTAGTTTTTCAAGTTTGAAAAGTTCATGTTGATGCCAACCTCAACTTCTGTCTGCCATGTCTCTCGATGTAGGAACTCGATCATGGGTCTACATCTAATTGTCCTTGTGCCCCTTCTAAAGCATCCTCAAGGCACTTAACTCTTAAACCTGGCTCTCACCATTTTTTTGTAATGGAACAAACTTGGTGGGATTAGGAAAAGGTGGAACATCTTGCCGACTTGGTGGCATCTAAAGAGCTTGTTGAAGCAAAAGAAGCAAACTTGATGGCACAGGATGTCACTGCCCACACAACTGATTTGAAGATTTCGTCATTGGAAGAGCTCGGTGATGGCAATGAATGTCCAGCCCCTTATTCAACCTACTTGCAAAAGATCCAATCTTGTTCTATTGGCGTCTTTTCCTGCACGTAGCATTACACCAACACCACTCTCACCTCTCTCACACCACACACATATGCATGGGCGCTCAGTTGAGAGTAAGGTGAAGAAGACGATGATGCTTATTTTCAAAAGTCGAATTTTTATTGAAAGGGCTGCCTCTTGTACAGTACGTCAAAAGAGGTTTATGTACTCCATCCCTACTAATTCAAATAGATCTTAACGAGCCAAACCTGACCCTAGTGATCCCTTCCAACCCAAACCCAAACGAAAACCCAAAAGAAAGCAAATAAAACTGGATCTTAAGGATTTGTCCCCTACTTGGATTCGAACTGGAAATCACTACATAGTAGGTCGCATAGGGCCGCTTCTTACATGACTCAAAACAAAAGGAAAGATCCTAAAACAAGACCAACCGTGGACATGTAAACCTCCTCTTCGACTAAGTCAAGCCATGGGCCACGAGCCTAGCCCCAACATACTTGGTGCTGGAGCCTAGAGTTGTTCCTCATGCCATAGCTTCTTGAAGTTGGGTAGTCAGCGCCAGATGCAATCTTTTGTCCTTTACTAGTTGGCCTCTTCAAATGTGAATAAATCCATAAACAGATCTCTCTCGTGCGAATAAATCTATAATAAAGTCCTTTGTCTATGTTAGAGTAAATCTATAATAAGTACCCTTTAGGGGCACTTTATCAAATCCAAATATGAGATGAAATCGCACAAGTGAATCCGATCACCAAATGTGGGTTCAAATCACTAAATGTGAGCTCCAGCCACTTTATCAAATCCAAATATGAGATGAATTCGCACAAATGAATCCCGATCACCAAATGTGGGTCCAAATCACTAAATATGAGCTCCAGCGAGCACCAAATGTGGGTCCCACCCAACCCAAATGCGACAAAATGTAGACTGAGTTCCACCAAATGTGAAGTCGTCCAAGGCAAACAGCGAACCCACAACCAAATGCAAGACCAATTCAGCCCAAGGAATGAACACACGCACCAAAGACTTGTGCGATCCGAACACCTAAGCAAACTGCACCACTTCGAGCTTGGTTCACAAACAGCCAGTCTGCAGCAGAGCTCGGCCATTGGAGGTGGTTTACACACTGGATCAAGCTACCCATTGGTGGCAAAAACTCTGTTGAACAGCTACCTGAAAACACGAACCAAACTGGCTGGAAATCATCCACAAAATCACGGTTTTCCGGTGATAAAAAAGGCACGATTTTGCACCAATTTCTGTTGTGATTTTTCAATGTATTTAATGCAAAATCAGTTCTTACAAAAGACAAGGGATCTCATGAACAGATTGGTGAAGAAGTTCAAACCAAATTGCGCCAAATGTAGATCGATAAGGCGAGTATAAAAAAGACCGATTGGCAGAACAAATCCTCCAGCTTCCACCAGGAATTGGTCGGCTGCTGCCACTCTTGTTCGCCGTCCTAGGCTGCCAGTAGCACTGTGGAACAGCCTAGATACACCAACAACATTATGCAACTGCTGATTAGAAGCGGTATGTTTAAAATCGTGCAAAACGACTCTGACGAATAGCTATTGAATCATGAACTGAAGTTCCCGGATCTTGAGCACCTACCCGACCACTTCCATCGCCAAAACCACCACTATGGGCAAATAAAAAAGGCCCTATGGTCTGATACCAAATGGTTACCATCCTTCCACCGCAATTGAACATTTCAGCCCTGGAAGTGCCCCATGAAGGCCATTGTCCGTGTTCAACCCACTTGCGAAAGATCCAGCCTTCTTATACCGGTATCCTTTCCTCACCCATAGTTGTAGTGGTATTGTAAGCAGTGGATAGCCACTATCCCTCCATTGTTAACAACGATCATTAAATGCGGAAAGAAGGGTTCTCTTCTCATATGAGATTTTATTATTTCGAAAATCAAATGTTCTTAAAAATGGTCTTATGTTTTTGAAAAGTACACACATCTCCCAAATAAAGTAAAGTGGTTGTTAAAAAGAAAAGTCGAGAGAGAAAAACTCGAAAGCTCGAAAAGTGGTATATAACTACAAAGAATTGTATAGAAAGTAACCAAAACCGAACAAAGAGGTATAATCGGCTTTCGCTGCACCACAACCGATTATAACAAACTGTTAGCAGGTAGAAAACAATATACACTGTGCCTTGTTCTTATTCCTTTACATTACAAGAAATACACAAAGCAACCAAAAATAAAGAGAAAAGCATAACAAAGAGGTATAATCGGCTTTCGCTGCACCACAACCGAACACTAGATGGCTTCGATGATCATTGATTGGCCCAACATATGGTATCAAAACATGTTGAAGTTTTGTGACAAACTCCAAAAAGGTACACTGGTTTTGCAAATAAAAAAAATTGTATTAGAGAGAGAAGCTGAAAAAAGATTTTGGTGTAAGTAGATTTTTACAAATAAAAGAGGAAAAAAGACGAAAAGAAAAAAAGGAAGTCCGACAGCCAGAAGTCACCCGTTGAAGGTGGCCTTAGGTAGGTCGAATGACTAAAAATCAAAGACATAGCCTAAACACAACCGATATCAGGTAAAGAGAAAGAGGAAAAAAGATAAGGTCAGTCGAGCAGAAAAGAACCGATGACAGCCTCCTCTTTGTTTCTTCTTTTTGTTTTCTCTCACTCAGAAATGAAACCAAAGAGGCACATAGGCCAAGCCAAGACGATGAGAGGCCAAGTCAAGACGGTTAGAAGCTAAGCCAAGACGGCCAGAGGCTAAGCCTGACGGTCAAAGTACAACCCAAACAACCAAAGGCAGAGCTTGACAACCAGAGGCTAAGTCCTAATGGCCATATGTATAACCCAGGCGGCCTGAGACAGAGAGCCAAAAATGGCTTAAGATAGAGCCAAAGATGGCCTAAGGTAGAGCCTAGATGACCAGAGGCGGTGACTAGGAAGGGCGACAATCACAGCCCATAGGCGGTGGTAGGGCCGCCCCTCCTCTTCCTCTCCCTTTCTCTCTCTCTCTCTCCTATAGCGGTTTTGGTTGCAAAATGATAATTTGCCCTTTACGAAAGTAAAAATGCTGAAATACCAACGGGCAAATTACTAAAATGTTTAGATATTTTGGGGTGAAAAGATAATTGTACCCTTGTTAGAGTAAAAAGTCTTTTCTACCTGCTAACAGTTCGTGAAACTACAAAATACCATGGTATAGTTTTACTGATTTGTCCTTGGTCATTTCAAGAAATTATAGAACCCGAATTTTGGGTAATTTCATGGATATAGCCTTATCATCCTTACAAAGTATCTGTTATATCACCATGAAAAATACAAAAATACCCTTGTACTTTATGTGAAATGTCGTGAATATGAATTTTTCAAATTTGATCCTAGCTTTTACAATTTTTCCAGAATAATACCTCCAAGTTAAATAAACTATAAACATTGCCTCAAAATATTTACTCCCCAGACTTTACAATTTTTTCTAAATGGTACCTAAATAAACTGCAATACATACTCATGATATTAGTACTTAGAACTTGTGGATATTGCATTTAGGTGCCTGGCTATATTTTTAATTCTTTATGAAATGTCTTATATAAATTCATTTGATGCATGTTTTATGTTTTCTATCTTAAAATATACAAACTCTCTACTTGTTGTCTCTGCCAAAAAGTTTAAAAATAACTTCTAGAATTTGCATGTTTGAATTGGCAAAGACTAAAAAGTTAAATGGCCTAAATTTTCAAATTTGACAAAGAAGAATACCACTAGCCTTAACTTTAAAATGAGTTGATTATATACTAAGTAAACAATGTTACCTCCTACACCAGTTGCAATAAATGAGGAAAATGAGAGATATAAGATATTTCTAAAGGATAACACAATAGCTAGGACAATAATGTTGACTTACATAGAAAACGATTTGATTAGGTATTCATGGAATTTGAAACTACAAAAGAATTATTTCACTCCTTAACCACTAAATATGATACTACAACCAAGGTGCATGTACAACTACTCCTTCAGAAGTATAATTCTTACAAAATGAAAGAAGGTGACAACATAGTTGAACATGTCAACCAAATGTTGGTAATGGCTAAGGATTTGGCTGTAGCAAAGTCAGTCGTTCCTTAACCGATACAAATATCCACGATTCTAAACAATCTTCCCCCTTAATAGAACATGGTAATCACATCCCTAAGGCTTAGACCTGATTTTATCCTTTCTAAACTCCCATTGAAACTAGAAATCGAACAAGACCATATGAATAAGAATAAAAGAGAAAAATTGTTAGTTGCTCAATATGATTTAGGGTATACCTCTAAGAACAAGTAGAGAAAAAAAATCAAATAAGAAATTTGGTTAAAATAAAAAGCAGAGTGGTCAAAATTTTAAGAAATCGTAGGAATTCGATTCTCGGTTAAAGTGCTTCAACTATGGCAAGATGGGGTACTACAAAAGAGACTGTCGCAACAAGAAGACCAATAGAGGTAACAATCAATGACATGGTACAATGGAGAAGCAAGACATAATTTGCGTGATTTTTTAGTGTCTCTATATGAATAGCCTAGTAAATGTATGTGGATCGACTCTAGAGTAACCCAATGCATATGAAAGAGTAAAGAGGGAGCGATGGACCTTAAGGAGTACTAGTCTAGCGATCATCGAGTATACATGGGAAACAATACCTTTTCTGATATTCTTAGGGTTGGGTCCTTTAGGATTTTTGTCTAAGGCATACCAATTATACTCACTGATGTGTTAATTTTGCCCTCTATAAGGCACAATCTTTAATCGGTACATGCCTTAGTAAAGAAAGGGTTTGATGTCAAGTTTATCCTTAGAAAAATCATTGTAGGAAAGCATGGAAGGATAGTATTTTCTGGTTTGTTTGATGTTGAGCATAGGTTATTTAAACTCAATATTAATGAAAATGAAAGCGCTTCTTCTACTTATATTGTTAGTGACTATGTGATTGATGTGAATGTGTGGCATGAAAATTGGGTCATATATGTCTAAAGAAGTTTAGAAAATTAATCAACTTTAACTTATTGCCCAATTGTCATGAAAACACTTTTAATAAGTGTGAATCCTGTATACAAGGCAAAATTACTAGAAAATTATTTTTCAGAGAGGTAACTAGGACAATAATCCTATTATATATTATTCACACAGATTTATGTGGACCATTTAGAGTAAGAATACATCATGAAAAAGTTTATTTCATAACCTTTATCGATGATTACTCGATATATACTTACATATATTTCTTATCACATAAATCTAAGGCACTTGAAATATTCAAAAAATATAAGCAGGAAATAGAAAACCAATTGGGTCATACAATCAAAGTCTTGAGATTAGATAGAAGTGGAGAATATATCTCTATATAATTTTTAAAATTCTCCAAACACTTTGATATTACAAAGCAAAATACAATGCCTAAAACATCTCAATAGAATGGTATAGCAAAGAGATACAACAAGGGCTCCATTGAACATAATGAGATTTATGTTAATAGATGCTTTTATATCAAGGATATTTTGTAGAGAAGTGATAAGTATAACCGTATATATATATAAATAGAGTTTTATGTAAAGTTGTATTCTTTACACCATATGAGATGTAATTTGAAAGAAAAACAAACCTATTTTATCTCAGGAGGTGGGGATCTATCACTCATGTGAAGATCCTTAATCAATCCAAAGACAAACTGGATAGTAGGTCCCTAAGATGCATATTTATTGGATATTCTAAATAATCTAAAGGATATCAATTTTATAATAAGGACCATAGACTGATAGAAAGCAGAGATACAGAATTCTTAGAAAAGACTATGAATGACATCCTTAAGAATAATGATGAGTATGTTTATGATCTAGTAGTACTAGATCAATCATCATTTGAATCCACTGATGAGCTTCCTAAACAAACTTAATCTTTAAGTGGACACTAGAGACTTGGGGTCACACCATCCTACTTGAACGATTTTCACACTTACCTAGTAGAGGAAATTTGTAATTCGTTTGATTTAGATGAGCTGACTCATAACTTGACTTATCAACAAGCTATTTACTCATCTAAATCGTCAGATTGGGAAAAAACCATAGATTAAGAAATTAAATCCATTAAGAAAAACCAAGTCTAGGAGTTCGATGATTTTCCAAGAGGAAGGAAAGTCAGAAGTTGCAAATCGATTCTCAAAAGTATAAGGTCAATGGTTCAATCAATAAGTTTAAAGCGAGGTTAGTTGCAAAGGGTTTTTTGCAAAAGGAGATGATAAACTATGTTGAGACATATTCTCCTATTGCAAAATTTGCATCCATCAGAATAACTCTGACAATATCAGCATATTATGATTTAGAATTACATTAGTTAGATGTAAAGACTACTTTTCTAAATGAAGATTTAGATGAAATCATATATATGCAGCAGCCCGAAGGATATATAGTTGAAGGCCAAGAAGATAAAGTATATAGGTTGACAAAACCCCTATATGGCCTAAAATAGTCACCTCACCAATGGAATTTAACTTTTCAAAATGCCATTATTAAACTTGAGTTTGTGGCTAATGAGCTTGATCACTCTGTATATGTATGGAACAATGGGAGCCACTTTGTCATCTTATCTTTCTATGTAGATGACATATTATTGATTGGGAATGACAATGAGATGATTGTCAGAACCAAGTCATGGTTAAACTCAAGGTTCGATAAGGCCTAGAGGATATGAACAAATAAGGTGATAGTTGAAGCTTGCTCCGGGATCAAGTTCGCGAAAGTCAAGCCATAGAGTAAGGAAACGGATCAACTCGAGTTAAGGCACATCTTCATCAAGTCAAGTGGATAGCTTCACCAACCTAAACCTAGTCAAATTTGACTAAGACCTAGACTTGATTCACCTAGGCTAACCAAGACTCATGGCCCAGTTCTAGTCAAGTAACCTTAACTCGTTCAAGTTGGATTTATCTTACCCATGTTCACCCTACATTCTTTGGCTAAACTACAATTGAAACCCCATACCTAGCCTTGATCAAATGGGTCGAGCCACAAAGGAAGCAAACACCACGTTAAATTGCAAAGTCTAGTCGGTTTCACTTGGGAGCATCTAGGGCCAGCCAGCAATGGCTAGGTACACATGGCTTGAACCAAGAATCAACCCACATGGGGTTGATCCAGCTATGAATGAAGGGGACCACGTAACCTCATGAAGACCTTTGGGGCTGGGTTTGGATCATGGAGTACCCGCCCCAAGGAAGGGCCTAGAAGAGGCCCTCCTTGACCTATAAATAGAGGCCAAGGGGGGGGGGGAGGGGGGGCTGAACCATCTTGGAGTTATCTTGGAATCATCTTGAAGTTATCTTGAATCATCTTAGAGTCTTGGGGATCTTGGAATCATCTTGGAGTTAGAAAGTGGTTGCACCTTGGAGCCTTGGGCCATTGGAATGTTGTACCTTGGGAGTCTCATGAGCTACTAGGAAAAGCTTTAGAGAGGGGAAGAGAGTGTAGGAATTAGGCAAAGTGTTGCAAATCAAGTTAGAGTTTGAGTGAGAAAACAAGAGTGAAAACAAAGGGGAAGGTGAGGGTTGTGCACCACCATTAGGGGTCGATCCTTAGAGAAATCATGTAAGTATCCTTCTCCTTTGTTTATCTCCATCTCTTCTTCATATTCAATTCAAAATGGGTTGTATTAATGGAGCTTTTTCTTCCCTCGTGATGTAATAAGAAGTAGATGTGCTGAAATTTCCATTCCTTGCTTATGCACTCTAATTATTTGTGTTCTTGATTCTACCTCTGTATATGTTATAAACACTCTATATCTTCTAATCCCCTCTATGCTTAAGCTAATATATATATTTCCATTCATTTCCCTTCAGCAATTTACTTTGGAACGTTGTGTTGTTACAATTTGAATTCAGGTGAGTTTGCATCATGTATGTTCTAAAAACGAAATTATGGATTTCAGCATTCCTGCATACATTGATTGCTTTATTTTTCATTGTTAAACTACTGCTCTGATCACTCTAAAATTTGGCAACTATATCTACACATACAAGCCCACTTGTAATAAAATTTTCAAGAATTTTTGGGTCACGCAACCACGTATTAAAAGTTGTGTAAGATCAAGAAAATTTCGGAAACTTTCTGTCAATCCTGTTTTCCTACAACAGAGCCACCATCTCATAACTTTGTCTCTAATTGTTCAAATTCGGTGAAACTTGGTTCATTGGAAAGATGATATTTATAGATTTCAACAAGACCAAGTTCACTAAAATTGGAGCTCTAAGCACTGAGATACAGACCTATCTTTGGGTCTTTGTATTTCTGTGACAAAACAGTTTTGAGTATCTGAGTAGAGACAATTTGTCGATTTAATTCTGTATCATCACAGTCTCAAAATTCAAAACAAAAAGTTTTTAGAATCTTCACATTTCACGCTATGTCTTGTAAAATTTTCATGAATTCTGGAGATCTCTAGGTTACCCAAAAAATTTGGGAAACAAACTCTGAAAACAGAACTAGTTTCTATTTTTCAGAACTTATTCATTTTCAAACTTGAAACCAAAGTGCATGAATTTGTTCTTGACAACATCTCATTTTCAAGATTTGGAACTTTACCTTTATATTTGAAATCCTCAAAGTGCTTAGACTGACTCTTGAGCACCGGTTTAAGAATGCCTAAAGTGAAAAGATCTCGCTTAGCCACAATCGCCAAATAAGTCAGATTTCTAAAACTGTGCTAGTTTTTGGAAACTAGCTAGCACGCTCAAGCACGAAATAGTGTTGAAAAGATTACTTCAAGTCTCTACATAGGCTTGGAGTGAAATTTTCACATCTCACCGGCGCACTTGACCCTATGCCCAATGCATTGCATGAATGTCAAAGCCCTAGAATGAGCCGTATGACACGAGAGAGTATAGCATGGAGGATGATGGTTTTGTGGGAATAGAAGGTAGTGTGTGATACTACTTTCAATTCAATCCCATAACATACCCATTCTTATGCTTTGATTTGTTCTATGTGTCTCATGTTCTAAATGATTTCATACATGCATATAGGTGATCCATGTTGATTATTGTAGCACCCCATGGAACTCGTCCAATGTAGAAATAAGGCCCGATCATGCCGCATGGCTACATTGTATTAACTATTGACAATTCAATAGTGACATAACCCCCAATAAGGTCAGGAGTTGATCAACATTCATTTATTTATTGGCAATTCAGGTTCAAGTACATGAGGTGGTTCAACTAAAATAGTAAAACTATTTTCAATCTAATTAAATACCATGGTATTGCTTGTATGTTCTCCCTTATGTTACTCCCTCCTCCTCAGCCACCTTACTGCCTCTACTGATTAGATCCTATAATATTATAAAATATATAAAATATGAGCACCAATAATCATGCTTGTAGATAGATATGACCTCTCCACAACCACAAGCACACTAAAGACACGCATGTTTCACATCATACATAATATAAGATAGAAATCTAGATCTCATTTCAAATCAATATCATCAACATAAACATGAAAGCATACTCAATTACACATCAATAATACAAGTTTAATTTCAATGGCATGACTACTACCATATCCATCCATGGCGACACCGTAGCAGGGCCTTCATCCCTCATCCTATCCCGATATGTAGCCTCCGATAGCCACCACACAAGCTCATCGAGTCCTTGACCTTGATGGACTATTAAACAACATATCAAGTCTGACCATCAGATCTACACGACAATGGTTCCCAAAAACCATACAAGCATCACAATTATGCGGATCAATGGGTGCTCCCGTATCAAGTGAGCAAGGGGCCTTCAATCGGGCCCCATGCGGGTCCCCAAGGTCGGGCCAGGTCCAATCTAGCCCGATCTGACCTGAGCATCACAATTATCTTGTAAATGGTTTTGTTGGCTCCAAGTTATGCTTTGATGATGAACCTTTTTGTCTTTATTGGTAGAGTATTTTGGACCAAAATCAGTTTGTGCCATCATCATTCTCATCCTAATCCACAATGTAATTTGTTTCATATTGCTAACTCATATCATGTTGCACGCTTATAATCCATCGATATTTTGATGCATGCTTTGACGACTAGCTTGTTGATTCAATCCATGTCTTTATTATGCATTCTGCTCTTGTTCAGCCTACACAATTCCTTACTCTTAATTGGTTTTAGGGTCTCCATCCTAATCAGTTTTATGCTTTCTTTGCATGCCATCTTGATTGCTCACATCCATTTAAGTGATCTTGCTTAGCACATTTCATATTTGATGATCAGTAATAACCAGCAATGTGCCTTTTAAGTTAGCACCGTGCCAGGCTTACTCAAGGTTGCTCTTGTAGCATATCACCAGTCTCCATTATGTTCTTAAGCTAGGTTTCATATGCATACCACATTGAACCAATCTTCATGTTGTAGACACCAAAAATTTTCACTTATGGGTTCTTAGGCCTGGAGTGAACCTTTCCGCAATCTACTTCGCTTTATGGGCGTGCTAGTTACTTTACTTTAACTAGCAAAGTATGTTTTGAAATAATCTGACTTTTTGAAGGAGATTGTAGGCAAGCGGGATCTTTACGTCGCAGACCTTCTTGCACCGATGCGCAAGGGTCAGTCTGTACGCTTAGAGATTTCGTTTTGAAACAAGTTTAACTCGAAATATATTTTGAATGAAGAAGTGTTTTAAAACCTTTTGAAAACCATGCACTTGGGCGATTTTGATTTTACAAGGGTTGGACGACCCTAAGTCTTTCAACGATTGATTCAGGATTTGCTTTGATGCAGGTATGCACTCTAGCTCGAGTATGGCGAGTATGCAATACAACTCACACAACTCCAAGGGAAAACCCGAAATTGAAAGACAATGCTTAAGGGAAATGACTTAATGTAAATTGCAAAAGGGAAATTGCAAAAGGGAAATATGGCTATATCTTAAGAGCGAAAAGGCTCAATTGTGCAAGTGTGTGTCGTGTATATATGGAAAGACTACTCACACAGCTGAACCTTAAAACCCAAATCTTAAAGACATAGCGGAAGGGAAATACTTATAATATATATGGGCCCGAAGGTCGCCAACGTTTGCGTGGGTGTTGTGTGTATATGGAAAGACAACTCACACGACTTGTAATATAAACCCAAATATAATTGCAATATGGCCCTTATTAGGGTCTTGGGAGTAAGAGCGAAAGCTCAATGTGTGTGAGTGTAGAATTGAAAGACCGCGCACACAACTTGAATTAAAACACCCAAACGAAGTTGCAATATAGCCCTTACTAGGGTCTTGGGAGTAAGAGCGAAAGCTCAATGTGTGTGAGTGTGGAAATTGAAAGACAACACCCACGACTTAAGTTTAAAACCCACGCAGCTAAATATAGATATGTATAACTATATCTTACGGGTTGGTTAGGCCCGTGTGTGTGCCAAAATGGTGTGCGACTAAGAGCGGAATGGCTCAAGTGCACGTGTGTGTTGGTGTGCCAAACCACATTATTACAACCGGGGGGAGACAACGCTCTATTATTACAACCCCGTATCAAATTCAATTAAACGTAAGCAAGTTCATATAATAGACCAAGTTAAGGCACTTACATGTAACCGGTCCATCTTCAATTTGCTGGAATTTGGCCTCGTGAGTCACCTTGGGCAGCCAAGAAGAGCTCCTTAGGTAGTATGTTGGCAGCAGGTAGGGGTGCTAGCCGTGTGGGATATTGATGCTGGACGGGTGATGGAGTGACTAGGTATGGCAGGTTAGGGGTGCTAGCTGGGCTAGGAAGTGGGAGCTAAGGGAAGGTAGGTGAGGTGCTGGGAATTGGCCGAATGGGCGAAGAAGAGGAGGCAGCTTGTGTCCGGCTGGGAGAGATGGGAGATGGAAGATGGAGGTGCGGGTGGTAGGTGGGCAGGTGTTGGTGTTGGGGCAGCCGGGTGATGGAGTGGCAGGTGCTGTGAGATGGCGAGAGAAAGTGGAGGTGCTGGTGGCAGGTTGTGTTGGCAGTGGAATGGAGTGCAGGTGATGTCCTGGCCGGCTGTGAAGATGGAGGAGCAGCTGATGGGGTATGGCCAAATGGATGAGATGGAGGAGAAGGAGGGAAGAGTGAGAGATGGGACTTACCTAGGGGAAGAAATGGAGGGGAGCTGGCCGGAGGCGCCAATGGAAGAGGCTGGCTAGGGTGTTGGCCGAATCTCCTCTCAAGGGGCTGGCGAACGTTGAATCAAAGAGTCGTGGGGATAGGTCGGCTTGGGGGTATATGAAATGGCTGCTGGGATTTTATGTGGGGGCCGCATGTGAGCGGCTGGCCCAATGGATGAGATGGTAGGTCAGTTGGGGGAATGAGTGGCTGGGAGTGAAAGTGGGTTAGATATTTTATGTGGGCTGGGATTTAAGGTGGGGGCTGCAACTAGTTTAGGTTTTAGGGAATGTTGTGGGCTAGGTTAGTGGTTTTGGGGTGGTTTGGTTAGGTGGGCTGGGTTTGGTTGGTTAGGGACTTAGTTAGGTTAACTATGGTTGGTTTAGGGTTAGTTGGTTAGGGTCTAGTTGGTCTAGCTAAGTGAGGTTGGCTTGGTTTTGGGTGAGAAGGGCTAGGTATAGGCTAGGTTTGGGTTAGGTTTAGGAAGGGTGGCTGGGTGAGGTAGGCTAACTTAGGTCTAGGTTAGGAACCCACTTCTTGGAGCCGGTCGACCACTTTAGTTGCAGCCATATCCAAGTTGGTGCATCCCTAAGTCAAGTGTAGATGCATACAAGCTCAAACCCACACTCTTGGCTAAACCCACAAGGTTAACCCACCCTTAACCAAAAGTCAAGCCTACCAACTTTCTCACTCATACTTTATCCCCCTTCTCTCTCTACCCAAGCTTTTCACGTGAAATATCTATGGGCCCTACCTCCATTTATGAGAAGGTGATGTGGGCCATGGATGTGGATATTGGATTTGGATCTTTGGATCTAAATCCAAATCCAAATCCAAATGCATGTTGGGTTTGGATCTGGATATATATGGTCCAGATCCGACCCAAATCTGATTTTCTGATTCCTTCATGGCGTTTCGAAATGGACAGTTTGTGCGGGGCCTGACTGCATCAGTACTCCGTCTTGCGTTGGGTCTTCGCCAACATTGTCGTCCGCTCTTCTTCTCACCTTCCGGAGTTCATTTTGAGCAAACTTCTGATATCTGGGGCTTGGATGTCTGAGAATTTGGGGATGCTTTAAACATGAGAGTTGATATGCCGGGCTTGAAGTATGCTTCGGGTCCGGACTCTCCTTTGCCTTTTTGATCCACTTTTATCAAGCCAGGAGGCTTTCTGGGCTTTTTCACTCCTTTCTATGGCTGCTTTTGATCAGGTTGTACCTGTTGGACTCAGCTCTTTACAAAATTGGGACTTGGCCCAAATGTCATATATTTTATATCAAAATGGGGTTTTATACAAAATCTGGAGTTTTTACAACTCCTGGGCTTTCGAAAACTCAAAATCTGGTCTTGAAAAGGGGATTTCAAAACCAGGTATGTTTTCGAAGATTATGGAAATTTGGGGTGTTTACACATGCACGTATCTTTTTATAGAACCAGCCCTATGATCTTTGATGTGTAACTGTTTGTGACTAGCTATATTTGATAAATATAGGATGCATTTATAAAATTCATCATTTGTCAATGCATAGCATTCATTAAATCTGCCTATATATAATTGCATAGCGCATATATTTCTCATGTCTAGCATCACATAACTTGTCATGCATCTAGAACCATGCATATGTTGATCTTCATCAAAATCATTTGATAATAATCATAAAACCAGCAAAATTAGATTTATAACTTGATTTTCAAGCCTTTCATGCCATGAGGAGCATAAAGCTGGTTGGCCGTTGTTGAAGCACACACACATCATTGTAAAGCCGTCCACTATGGAGGAAGAGGTCACCTAGCCTGAGATGCAGCCAATGATTTATCAAAGCAAGGATAGAAAACCTTGGAGGGACTTGAGTAGCACAACAAGTTGACCCTTGTTCAATGGAGCAAGAATACATTCACATGAAGCTCAGACAAACCCACCTCAACTTTTATTTCTTATTATTTATTTGAAATTGTAATCATGTGGACTCTTTCGGAATACGATTGCATGGCATACTTGTTTTTCACAAGCACATTTATTTGCATATAATTCCTTTTTGACATTGCCCAAGGCACTTGGAAGGTCTACTTCGTTGCCTCTACAGTTTGATTTTCTCTATTGATAAGCAATTCACTTGAGTTTTGTGTATAACTGAAATCTTTGAGTTTCATAGATTTCTTACTCGCTACTTTTTGCACTTACTTGGGCTAGGTTGGAACACATTACTTTCATCAACTATTGCACACACCGTATATACTTGTGCACATCCTATGATTGGTTAATTGCTTTCTAGTACACAGTTCCATGATATTTTCTTTTAGAACATAGAAGCTGTTTTTCATGAAGAAACTTCTTGGTTCAAGGCCCCTCATGGTCTTTGAACCGAAGATCTTGGAGTAAAACTGGTTGATACCTCTATAATCACTCTTATATGCTTTTGTTCTGCTTATACTCTACTCACATTATTAAAAATATTTGTCACTGCACAAACTTGCTACAGACTAGTATGATGTTTTTGAGTTTTGCATGAATTATGTGTTCTAGTAGACTAATTTGATAATATTCCACAAGGCAAATAACTCATTGAGTCCCGGCCTACTCGCTTGATTCATGTGTCCTTGGCCTCAGATTTGAAACTACACTATCTTTTTTTTCGCCAGGTGGGGGCATTGGTTGAACCTGTCTTTTGTGAGTAGAATTCGTCCCTGTTACACCAAATCCATAGGTAGGAACAGGAACAATTTGAAACCTCCTTCTAAAGATAACCTCCTTATTGACCTTGAAAAACCAAGCTGAAGGGTCTTCTTGGTCCAAGTTTAAAACTGACCGTAAGCATGGTCCTAAATGCAACTTTATGACCAAAGCCTCAATGAGTGTTCTTCTAAGACATTGGAAGTGTAATTAAGGAGTCGGTGAGAATTGGGATAGGACGATACATTAAAGGAAAAGAGAAAATAGAAGAGTCAAACCCACCTATAGATCCTGATTATGATGATGGTCATATGAAGAGAAAAGGTGCAACTGATCCTAGACTAACATAGAGATCCCATTGATTCAAGTGGCAGTAGGAATACCATTAAACTTGAGTTATCCTAGACTAAATCTTGTAAATGTGATGGATAAAATGCTAGGGATGAAAAGTGCATTGCAAGATATGCAAAGACTTAAGGATAACTACGAAAAGAATAGATGTGATGTTGAGGATTTTCTACTGCAATTTTGAATGTGGCGATGATGGAAAGATACCAAAATTTCATAAGTTCAATGGATTTGGTAAACCTATATCTCATTTATAGGATTGCCAAGTATGAAAAAGATATCAAGAAGTGGATTTACTAGTTCGGTACAGTTGGAAAGGTAAGGCAGCTCATTCGTTATATAGTTGAGACCATCCCTACCCTTAGTACCCTTACAGAACTTTGGTGATCATGTTATTTATGGATATATTCATGTATAACAAGTACAAGGCCTAGTTATATATCATGGATTTAGACACTCCATACAATTTTTTGTTAGGTTATGTTTTGATCTACAACTTGAAGGTTGTACTATCTACCTATTGTCATTGCATCAACATCCCTTCATATGGTAAATTGTTGTAGTCCTCGGTGAAGGCACCACTGCTCACCTCACTAGGCATTAAGTCAATGCTCTGACTTCTCCTTCTCTGTGTTTCAACCCACTAGTATCAATTCATCAATCTTGCCTTATTTGTCCCCTTGTGATGATCATATCGGCCCTTCTGCTCTTCTCTATCCCTCTTCCCAAGTCATTGTTATTGACCATGTTGACCAACCTAGGGTTTACCTCTTGGAAGAGCGGGTTAATGATTCACCATTTTGGTCTTGTCGTGACTGCTTTACCTTTGCTTGCTTTAGAAAGGTATGGAAGATGGTGTTATTTATGGGGTACACCCCCTTTCAAGATCTTGGTGCCCATTTCTAGGATATGCCTAAACTTAGCCATTTTTCATCATGGTATGGCTTATATTGTGACTCTTCCTTTGATTTAAGGCCTCCTGTTGAAGGTCCTCCCATTTAGGTCTAGGGGCACAAGTTCTATGACCCTATATCCCTTCCACTATCAACCACTATTGTTCTTAGGGTTACTAGTACCCTAAATTTGATTAGTATGGCCTAGAATCCTTGTTCTTAGTTCCCTAAGACCCTTGGTCCTCTTTTTCTCCAGGTAATAGAGGTTGGACATATAATCAAGATGTCACTAGGTGTGTTCTTTCACTATTTAGACATATACATTATTATTTTAAAAATCTAAAAAAAATAATAAAAAAAATCTCCAAAACCCAAAAGAAAGTCTTTTTTAGTTTTCCTTAGTCCTTAGGTCATCAATATTATCATTGTCCCCCTTGAGCTTGGCCAAGCCTTAAAGCGTATGGACAAACCCTCTAGTGTAGTAAGAGGAAACTTTTGCAAAGTCAACCTTAAGTGAGAGTCTAATCCAAAGAAGGCCAAGGTAGATGCTTGTCTAATTGAACTTGAGAGTGAATTATTCGCCAAGTTTCTAGGATAAAACAAAGATTTCCTCACTATGGACATGTCTAGACATGCATGGGCTTAGACTTAGAGGTGATTGAGTATCCCCTCATCCTAAACCTTGTTGTTAAACCAGTTAGGTAAAAGCTCAAAAAGATCCATCATAAGGTGGAGCTCTAAGTTAAGGAGAGTCTCGAAAAATACTCTATGCCTAAGTTAAATTAGAATATAGCCTCATCCCTTTGGTTGTCCAATTTTATCATAGTTATGAAGTTCAACAAAAAGGTTAGAGTATGTATTACCTTAGGAATCTAAATAAAGCCACCACAAGTGAACATTGACTTGATTGCAGATAGTTTAACAGGCCATGAAATCTTCCCATTTGTATGGATGGCTATTCTAGATACAAGCAAATAAGGTCACATCTTAAAGATAAATATAAGACTGCATTCATGATCCCTTGAGATACTTATTTTTACGTACTGTTGCTATTATGACCCAAGACTGTAGGACCAACATATTAGTAGGTTATAATGATGATCTTCTATGATTAGATTAATAAGCTCATGAAGGTCTATGTGGATGACATCTTAGTGGAGTCCAAGAAAAGAGCCTAACACCTAGAGTCATCCAAGTTGTTTGATTGTTTGTGTAAATACAATTTAAAGTTGAACCTTCTCAAGTGTCTTCAATGTTCAGTCATGCAAACTCTTGGGGTTTAGGGTCATCCAAAGCATCATAAAGATTGACACTTCTAAGGTCCAAACCAAACTTAAGTTTTCAACGTTGATAACAAGGCATGAGATTTATCTCTAACTTAGCCACAAGATATGAACTACTTAATCAGCTACTCCTTGAAAATGATTACTTTTAGTGGGATTATTAGTGTTTGACATCCTTCAACCAGCTAAAGAAGTATTTAGTCAACCCTCTTATCCTTTGTCCCTTATGCCAAGTTGCCCTCTACTCTTGTACTTGTTCATTCATAAGTCAGACTTAACAACCATTCTTTCATAGTATGGGGATAATGGGAAAATTGAATTCACCATATCTTACATCTTAAAAACGTAGTTACGTATAAGTATGTATACAAATTTTAGGTTTTGTGGAACCCCAACTTGTATCCAATCTTCTTAATTTATTAAAAGCAAAATAAAAACTAAGTTGAGAATGTGTCATCTCTTATTGACTCTCTTTTTACATTATGGGCTTTATTCATGTTCTTTTCATAATTACCTTCTTGCCTTGGCAGGTAAGGTTTGGTTTTTGTGCTATAAAACGCCTAGCTAATAGAAGAAAAAATTACCTACACATTTGAATTGAATTGTGAGCATAAAATGGGTTCTTATTCCTATTTGTATTGGGTCCCAATCGGATTTGGATGTAAGCTGGATATGCATTCTAATTGTGGTTTGGTTTCTAACTTGGATATGGATCCTAAATGGGTAAGGATTCTAATTTGGATATGGACTTAATATGGGTTATAGATCTAATGTGATCTATGGATCTCAAATGGGTATGAACCTAATGGGGTTGATTGGATTTAATGTGGTTTGGATGACTCTACCTAATATGGGATAATGTTAGCAACTATTTGGTGATATGCTGAAATTATATGCAAGAATAAAATATAAGTATGCCTAAATATATTGAAAAGATCTATGTGATATCTAAAATAAACTATATGCTATGCTAAAGGTATAACCTAATATGCAAGTGACTATGCTATGCTGATGCTGGAAATTTCTGGAAATGTTAAAGAGAGAACTATTTCTAAGATGCAACAACTATTGTGTATACCAAAACTAATGTAACTTGCAAGATTTTATCTATATGAATATGATATGCATGTATTTAATTAAATATAGAAACAAAAATTAAGGCAACTAATATCAATATGTATGTCGTCTATATGAAATTGGTGCTAAAGTATGATGTGTATGTCTAGTTTAACTAAAAAGGCAAAGGATTTATGCAACTAATATGAATGTTATGTATATGAGATTAATGCTAAAAAAAATCAGAATGAAAGGCAACTAAAATTAATGGATGAAGCTAATGATATGATAAAGAAAAGACAAGGATGATGCAGCTCCAAATGACTACGGGTTACCTATTGTGAGATGCAAAAGATCAATGGCCATGATGCATCAGGGGGATAGATATTAAAGTTAGGACTAAGGTGATCTAAAGGTAACGATATCAAGGGCTAGGAAGCAATGAAAGGCTCAAGAATTATGACAACTTTTGTTATTGAATTAAGGATGCAATGAAATTATGAATATTGATGCAACTAAAATAGTTTAAGGCTAAGATAATGCGGGAAATATGCAACTGTAAAAAAAGTAGGATGTCTATAGTGATGGTGACTATGTTGGTGAGAACTACGTTGGGAGAAAAATCTATGTGATTAAGATTATGATACCAATGTATAAGATAAGGTTGGATGGTGAACCACATCTAAGAGATAATGATGATTGAGAGGCAAGGCACTATGAAATCTAATGCAGCTACAGTTTAAGAAACTAGGGTGAATAAAATTGACGCAAAGCAAGACTATCATGATGCAGAAATTATTTAAACTACTGAATATCTAATATGGTTAAAACTAAAAATGCATTAAAGGCTTAGGTGACTATTGGGGTCAGCCAGCACAAAAAAAATAATCGAGATGACAACTAAATGATAAACGGTTCCTAGGGTAATGGCAACCAAAGAAAATACTAGGGGAGGTCCTAAGGGAATTTGTTTGGCTGTTTAAAAGGAGGTGAGATAAGTGGTAGATGTAACTAGGGTGCTATTAATGCAACTATGATGCATGAAAACTAAGGTTCTTGAGAAAATAAAGGATCAAGGTTCAAGAAAAAAGGGACTATGATGGTAAAACTAAGGCAAAAATCAAGAGAGGTAAGGATAGGGCTAAGATGATGTGGTTTGAAAACAAGTAGGAATTAGTTATTGTGAAAGATCAAGAACTAAGATGGATTAGGGGAATTGATGTAACTAAATATGCATGCAAGGGAAATTAACAAAACTAACATATTACCTAAACTAGGTTAAAACCAGAAAATCATAAAGGGTCAAAGGGGTTGACCTATGGTATGGGATGCCGAAGGGAGTTAAGAAACTAAGTGGGTGATGGTTTCCAATCAAACTAAAATTTAGGGTTGCAGAAATTTAAAACTAGGATAATAAAATCAAAAGAAACCAATTATACTAACCAGAGTAAAAGGAATGATATATGAAATGCCTTAGAAGTAGCCAATCCTCCCTTTAGCTGATTTCTCACATTTTGAGAATACTTAAAGTTGGGGGGCTTGACTAGATGGTGAAGCAGTTGGATGACCTTCCTTGATGAACCTGCTTTGGATGACACATTTGGTGATGGACCTCTCTTAGGCAACGTACATACACGCTAAATGGGCAAGATGGAGAGAGAAGGGAATAGACAATGGAACACGCCTTTGCTTGGTATTACTACCTTAGCAATATTATTGTTGCTTGATAATGAGAGAGATTCTAACGTATGTATTAGAATAAAACCTTCACAGCAAATCTAAAAATAACTTCCTTTGAACCGAACCAGCTTCCTTTGAACTGAGATGGCTCCATTTGAACTAACATAACTTACATTTGAATTGAGGTGGCTCCATTTGAATTGAGACAACTTTCTTTTGGAATGATATAGCTCCATTTGAAATGAGATGCCTTAAGTCAACTGGTTCCCCTCATGGCTTGGAGCCTCCTCGAGTGGCTCAACTTGATTTGAGGTTTGACATGGCTTGGATGGCTTCTTAGGGTGTCTTGATTCCAATTTGAGTGTTTGTCTTGACTTGAAACCTTTATGAAGCTTGATAATTGTTGGTCTTCATGAATTAAAGTGGGACGACCAATTGTGGATTGATGTGGAGCGGATTCCAATGAGGTGAGTCAAGCCATGTCTAATGTAGGCTTGGCTCAAAATTAAATTTTTAATATAGTGCTTGACTAGAGAATTTTGACTCAAAATAAATTTTGGAACCATAAACATGGGTCAACTAGGACAAATGTGGGTTCAATGAGCCTGGGTCACCTAGGCTATGTTCATTGAGATTTAAGCTTACTTGAGTCAAGGATTGAGCCATGGACATAAATGTATAATAAGCGTTTTGAATAAAGACTCTCCTTTGCCTTGTTTTTTAAAAAAACATAAATGTAAAACCTTTTGGCAAAATGGTAGTGATAAGAGCATAAGGGGAGCCTAACAAGTGTCCTCCACAAATTTTGACTTTCCTAATATATTTATCCAATAGTTCCCAGAATGTAAAGTATTTATGAAAACACCCCTATATACATACATATATATATATATATATATATATTATATACAAATTGAAAACATTGTTTTTTCAAATAGACCTGAATTTGCAAAAATTTATATGTGCATATAAATTCTAAAATTTCTATGCACAATAGATATAAAAACCAGCCTATATTTAATATAAATAAATCTTCTTTTAATAAAATCCCATGAACAAATAAAATAAAAGCATATTTGATTTGGCTCAATAGGATTTTTTGGGTAAAACGGGTGTAAATGAACCAAAAATTTTAAATGAAGATCATTTAAGGTTACAAACACCTAGGGAGGGGTAGAATACTAGCTATAGTTGACTCACTTTGTAGAATGAATTTTTTGTGAAGCCTACTTCATCATCTAAAGCCAGAAGCCTTCAAAATTTCACCTTTTCTTCTTCTTTTTAAAAAAAATATTTTATTTCTTTTTCATGTGAACTCAAATTCTTGTAAGTCAAGACTCATGATCTCATCTCATGTGCCTTGAAATTAACCTTTTGAAAATAAATTTTAAGAATATATTTTCTTAAGAAAAGTTTGGGTGTTTACAAAGTATAATTGATCATATAGGAAATTTCTAGCATAAGTGTGGGCAACTTAAAAGTACACCACTACATGTTATTCTTTCAAGTTCAAGTCATCTGTAACTTAGACCCTATTAGGCACTTTTTTAAAAGCCCTATCCTCACTAATAAGCTAGATAAAAAGTACAATTGCTCCTCATGAAGTATGTCATTGGGCACTAGTCCAAGAAACCCACAAAAAGTCGAGCCTTTACCGATCATCATGCCAATCTATATTCCTAGATGGTCAAGTTTTAGTGTTTGATGCTTTTCCAAATGAACACATCCTTACCACTGACACTTACAAGTTTCATGTGTTCCCAAGTAAGGAAGTCATATATACCTGGAAAATGCATCTCTAGGTTCTATAACTGAGCCTAGATGGGCATTGGGATTGTCTTAGTTTATCCCTAGTTCTTCTTGGATCTTCTTTTTTCTAACTAGACTTTGAGTATTTTAATAATGTTGTTGATTATGAGGATCTCATAAAAGGTTTAAAGATCCTCATTAGTCTTCGTTTTACCCATGTCGATACACTTAAGAATTTCCTTTGTCATAAACCACGCTACTAGAGTCTCCATTAGTTTAACCATTTCATTCAGGACACAGGGCATGAGCACAACTCATTCGTTGAGAGTTTGTCATCCTTGGCTTCATCCCTTGTATTAGTATCGAGTCTATGTACTCAGACTATTGAGGTTTGAAAGTTAGCCTATTCTACTTAAGAGCCTACCTCCACTAAGTGCATGTGTAGTACTGAGCCTATTGTTGATGGTCTACCTTGGTTTCATGACATCAAGGTTAAGAGAGGGAGGACTTCTCTCCATGTGCTACCAAAAGGATACAAATATCATTATTGTCCACCCTATGCGACCCTCTTAGAGACATTCTCTACAAGAAAGGGTTCTCCAATATCCTACTTACATGTATCAGTCCAGCTAAGACTAAGGTCATCATACACGGGTATTAAGAGGGAGATTATAGCAACCATGTTCATGCTCAAATGATGGCAAAGAAGATTCATTGAGCAGGTTATTATTAGTCTATACTAAGTCATAATTGTGACATATACATGTTAGGTACTATCACAATTATCAAATCCACAGTCATATCATTCAAGTACTTGTGTCCAAGTTCCATTTGCCAACCCTTTTATCTTTTCCCATGTGGACATTCAATGTCATTAGTCCCATCTTCCTACCTACGTCTAATGAACTTAGGTACACTTTAGCCAACATAGAGTACTTTATCAAATGGGTTAAATCTTTGCCTAGAGTCTTAGGTCAACACATAGCTTTATTAACTAGGATGAGTAATGTTATCATGGGGCCTATTTCAAGAATGAGAGAGTTGATAGGCTTTGTCAGTCTTGGTATCCCCCAACATGTTTCTTTGCCTAACTACACCAAGGTAATAGGCGGGTTGATGAAACCAATAAGACTCTTATCAGAGTTATACACAAAACCATTAATTAGAGTTGAGCTTGGCATAAAAAGTTCAATAATGTGCTTTTGGCATATAAGACCTCCACTAAGACTCCTACTAATGTTATACCCTTTGTGCTTATATATAGCACATAGGTTGTACTTTCTATCCAAGTTTAGTTACCTTCCCTTCATATGGTGGTATTTCTTGAGTTGTGACATGATATCTAGCATGAGGCCCATTTGATCTAGCGTAACCTCCTATATAGGAGGTGGCTACTGGTTGTCAAGCATGACCAATCTTGTAAGCATCATACCACTTGGTTCTTGGCCAAGCATATATATACATAGAAATTTTGAGTTGGTGATCTTGTTCTTAGTTGATTCACAACTAGAGTCATCATCCATTTAGGTGTCATCCCAATTGAGGTCTTTATGTGGTAAAAGGGTTTGCCTCTAGTAATTCCTACTGTCCTTCTTCAAGTCGGTTTTGTATAGATAATAGGATAGTGTTCCTTAAAAAGGTCCAATGGCAAGGATCTATGTTTTACTTGTGTTGTGGTCCTATGGCTTGATTGTTCCAAGTTATTACCTGTATGACTGGGAACACTACTCTCAAAGTAAAATATTGGTATTTTGGTGGATGTGTATTTCCTTAAAAGTGGTTCTGCGATAGGTATATTTCTGATGATTGGTGATGCATACCTATAACTCGGCTTTGTTGGGTCATTTCTTTCAATTTCAAAAATCACCATTCGTCATTGATATTGTTTTCATTGGTTTGTGCTTTTCGGATTTGATTTCAAACTTTTATATTATATAAATATCATAGTACTTTAATAAAATCCTTTTGACCAAATTATCTCTACTTGATTTTTGGTCATGTGAAATTTTGGAGAGAGTTGGTGCTTGCATTTTGGTGTTCATGTCTTGGTTTCTAAAATGACAAACGATTATCCTTGGGATATCTTACCTAGTAGACTTGCTAGTACTTTTCTTGTTTTGGGGATGCAAGCTATAGAATAAGTATTTGATGTGATGGATCTTGGGTTTATCTTTGTATCTATACTTTATTTATATATCTAAAATGAAAGGGACAACGACCTTGGATCTTGGGTTCAGGAGTATTGCCCTCATGGTTGAACAAACGAACATGCCAAAAGAAAGGGAAAATGATAGAGAGAGAAGAAAGGGGAAGAAAAGAGCAGCAAAGAAGAGATAGGACATCGTATTTCTAGATAACTTGGAATTTTTTATGGATGCCTTACAAGGAGGCTTGCAGCCCTATTTATTGCAACCTCTTGAGGATAAATACAAGAAAGAAAAGATGGGAAATATTACAGTTATCAGATTTTTAATGGATATTTATCTAGTCTCAAGTTTTTGGGATCCTATTGATTAGAAGAAAAAAATATTCTACAATAAATGCCAATGCATCCAGCCTATAAAGAGTCCTTTATGGTAAAAACTAGGCAGCGACTTCCTTGAACATAGATGGATCCTTATCCTGAATTAACCTCTAGAAGCCTTGGATATTTACTGGAGTGATTTATCCCATTTTGGATGGAACAACCAGACCTAGGTTAGGTTGAGCCTTGATTCAGCCATGTGCCTAGGTCGGCAAGTGAATCCTTCACTTTGTGAGTACTGGTTCATGCCAAGTAATAATAACAACCAGTTTAGTGCTGGTTTGATGAAGCATCACGCCAAGCTTGGTTCAAGCTTTTGTTGTATGTAATCAAGTTTAGTTAATAAGTAACATAAAACAAACTTGGTACAGTTCACTACTTGGCTTGGTATTCAAGATGTAGTGAGCAAACTTGATCAATAAATTTTGTGAGATCAACTAGAATAAGATGTACTTGTATATTTTTATGTGTTTATATACAATAAGACGTGTACATATATTGAGTATATGAATCCAGGCTTATATATAAATTAGTATGTTCATTAAATATACAAGTAAGTTGATGAACAAGTATTTTAGACATGTATATACATTGTATATATAAGTATACAAAAAGAAGGATTATATATAAATAAATATATTCGAATGGTGTGAATGAGGGCCAGGCTAGACATCTAGGGCTATGTCTGAGCTCTTTCGATCATGCGGAACCAAGTTAGGTGAGGACAACATGAGCCTATGGCCCATCAAATAATATACATTCATATATGTTCCACCTATGGATTCATATAAATATTCATAATACATATATTAGATATAAGTATATGAAAAGAATTATATGTAAAATGTATGTAGTGGGATCACATATGGCTCAGTATGGCTAGAGATTGGTAAACAGGGGATATAAATCTAGTTCAACTCATTCAAGGTAGGACTCAAGATAGGTTGAAATCATGGTTGGGTTACATAGACCAAGAGTGAGTCAGGTTGCATGGGTTGACCAGACCAAATGTGTACGGCTTATGGCTTGGGCTAGATCATGTGAATCTGTATAGACTTTGAAGTATAAAGGTTCATTAAACAAGGTTCATCACGCCAGAAATGTGATAGGCGCAGGCTTATGCACTCAACTTCACAAAATGCATACACAATGTTCCGACTCGAGGATTGCTACAGATCTAGATGGCCAACTGTAGGGGAGAGCTTGTACTGATGTTACCATAATGTTATGTGATCTAGATTGTATCTTTTCCTTGAACGAAGTAACTGGATCCATATATTCTTGATTGTGGCAGAATGGATCTAGTTCTCTTCTACCAATATTCATCTTATATCTATCTTCATAAATGGGTCTGATTTGGATCTGTGATTGGCTCAAAAAATGTTATAGAGGCTCAAAACTGAAGATAATGCCTTGTGAAACTGTTGTTGGAATGAGCAAACTGTGCAAGCTCTCCTAGTGGAGGTTTGGAAGTCAGCATACATGTGCCTTAAAATGAGCATTTGGAACCAGTTTCCAAGTTAAAACATAGATTTTTCGAGAAAAATTTTCTATTTTACAAGATACAAAGACTACTATTGAAATTTTAATGTATATTGGGAGATACAAAGACTGAAATCACCCGAGCCATAGAACTATGCTGGAGCTTAGAACAACAAGGTGCTGGAAAACTGGATTTACAAAGTAAATACCTACTTTGAAGTTGTGAAGATGCCGGTGAAAGATCAACTCATTCAAGCGGTGTGTATCTTGAAAGCGATGTGAAACTTTGGTGGTGCATCAAGCAAAGAATAATGAATGATCAAGGACAACCGTTGGTGTCAAGTTGGTCGGAATTGAAGATAGAACTCTAACGATAATTCATGCCATCCTTCACGGAGTGAAAAACATGAAACTCTACTTCAACCAAAGTATACGGGCAAGTTAAGAGAGTATGTAAAAAAATTTAGAACTTCATTACTAGAAGTATAATACATGCACAAGAAAGATCAATGGCAGCATCGAGTGACTTTATTTTAGGGCCTAATTTATCATATTATATAAAGGGTTCCATGCTATCTTGAAGGATAAAGTGGAGAAACTCTACCATATCTGCAGGTGCGCCAATCTATGTGTTTTACTAGCTTTACTAATACTCAAGGAGGATGAGACATAGTGCTTGCTTATAGATGACAGAGCCATCTGCAAAATCATTATAAGATATAGATCTCTAATTGCTCATTTGGATGGCATATTTGACCAATTTAGTCTAATCACAAATCAATATTTGAAGAGTAGATATCGTCAAGTTTGAAGTAAACTTGATGATTAGTGAAAACAACATTCAAAACCAATGGGGGTCTATATGAATTATTAGTTATGCCATTTTGTCTCTCTGATGGACTAAGTATCTTTACACATTTAAGGAACATGGTTCTTCCACTATTTTTATCTTAATTTGTAATAGTTCAGTTTAATGGTATCTTGATATATATTAAAAAACCATAAGAACACTTTGAACATGTTCAAAAGTCCTAATTGCTTTGAAAGAAGAGCTATTTAAGTTTACAACCTTCAGACAAAGCTTGTTTTCTTGGTTTTACAACCTTCTATAGGCAATCTGTAAAGAACTTTAGAACCAACATGCCACTAATCATTTAGTGCTTGAAAAATGATACATTCCATTAAGGAGCAAAGGTTGAGAATAAAGAGATCAAAGACAAGCTTAGTCATGTCCCTGTTTTGGTGTTACCAAACTTTAAACAAAATATTTAAGTTGGAATGTGATGCAAAGTGGAGGAGTTGTTCTATCTCAAGAGAAGAGGCCAATTGCCTTCTTTAATGAGAAGTTTAGTGAACCAAGCAAAACTGCAGAACCTACCAACAAGAGTTGGATGTTCTATACATAGCATTGAAGACATAGGAGCCTTATCTATTACCAAAGGAGATTACCATACATTGTAATTCTCAATACTTAAAAAGCTTTTGAGATCAAAGGCACGTAGATTCTATGTTGGCAAGATGGATTGCATACAACAACAAAGCCTTTTTCCATACTGTGGGGTTGTATATACATTTTCTTTCTTACTATAGATCTCTATCTTGTTCCTTATTAGTAGATAATTCCTAAGAAGCAATATCATAAGTAATAGTTTCTTCCCAACACTTTTGTAGTCTTTTTCATGCTTTTTTAAAGTATTCACAATCTAGTTTCTTAAACCTTCTTGTTGGAGCTTCATTTGGTTATATCTCTACATATCAAGCATGTCTCCCTCATTTTCTCTTATATTGGTGCTATCACAACTTTTTCTCTAATAATCTCATTTGATACACAATCTCCTATAATTACTACATATCTACTTCAACATCTTCATTTCAAACACATATAACTTCTTCACATGTTGAACATTTGCTTTTCAACTTTAAAGTTTCTTCTTATCGCATAAAATACCTGAGGTACCTCTATTTTATCCAACCTATGTTAATTTTATGTATAACATCTCCAACAATTTTTCATTACTTTGGAAGACTGACTATAAATATTTAAATTATTATTTTGAGGGAGCCATACATGACAATTTTAATTTCTTCATCATTTTTTTAACCAAGTTACCAAACTTGCACTATATATATTGTCTTTATTCTACTAAGTCAAATACACTTTGTCTACAATATTTCTATCCATATGTAATTCCAATTTCTCATTAACTCCTTCCTTTATTACCAAAGCATATTATCATCTATAAAATACACCAATATACTTCATATGGTAATTCATTAAGTCATTTATAACCAAGGTAAATAGGTATGGGTTTAATGTTGATCCTTGATGTCATATAATATTAACTTTAAATTTGTAATCCCATCATGAGTTCTAATACATCCATTTGTACCATCTCATACATGTCCTTCATAAGATTAATACATCATAGGGGATACATTTTGTAACATAAAAGTATTAAACTTATCAAATTATGGTTTAGGATCTTGCTTAAGGTCATATAAGACTTTCCTTAGGTGAAAAATATGGTAGTTGGGTAAGAAGAGATCAGAATGAGGTTTCATATAAACTTCTTCACTCAAGCATATATTTTTTACATCCATTTGAAAGATATCCCAACTACGAATAACACATATGGCAATGAGGATTTTTATTGTGGTCATTATGACTACAAGTGCAAAAGTCTCCTCATAATATATTTTATACTCTTTTACAAAATATTTTACAATTAGTCAAGTTTTATACCTTTCGATAGTTTCATCATTCTTCGTCTTAACTTTATATACCTGCTTACATTATGACTTTCTTGTCTTTAGGTCATTCAATCACATCCCAAGTTTGGGCCTTTTCTAGAGCATTAAACTCATCTCTCATAGTATTAATTCATTCTTGAGAGTTGGCAACTTTCTTGAAAGTTCTAGGTTCACTAATGGATGTAATGATAGTCACAAGAGTCCTATGTTGAGGACAAAAGGTTTCATAGGAGAGAAACCTAATAGTTGGTCTTGTTGTTCGACTACATAGGTTAGTGGATTCAAGGGTTTCTTTTCTAACATAATATCTTTCAAATGGGATAATAATATTTCTTTAATACATGTGTCTATCTTCTTCCTCTTCAAGCTTTGTATTCTCTTCTTTATTTTCATCATTACCAAGAACATCAATGAAGAAAGAAGAATCAGAATCAAATGATGGTCTAGTAAGATTGTTTTGAAAATAGAACTCATTTTTAATAAATTCAACAATTTTAGATATATATAATTTATCATTATTATGATCATAACACCTATATCCTTTTTTATATCAATACCATATCAAATAAAAATACAATCAAAAGCTTTAGGCAAGAGTTTATCATTCTTATCTACAAAGATAACACACTTGCAATCAAACATCTTTAGGCGTTAATAGTTGGGGACCACTTTGAATAGTTTTTCACGAGGTGACACATTGCTTAAGATTGAGGATGATATTCTATTTATTAAGTAAACGGATGTCAACTTTGGCCCATAGATATTTGAGAACTCCACTAGACACTAATAGAGTTTTAGTAGCTCCCAAAATATCTTAATGTTTTCACTTAACAATATTATTTTGTTGTAAAGTTTTACTACAAAATTTTTAATGCAAAATACCATTATTTTTTAAGTAAGTTATAAATTCTTTCTTGATAAACTCTCCTCCTAAATTAGGTCTAAAAAATTTGATATAGGCATCAAATTAATTTTTGGCAAGTGCATGAAAAACAAGGAATTTATTGAAAACTTTTGACTTATTTTATAGCAAGTAGACCCATGTAAACCCACTAAAGTCATCAACAAAGATAACATGGTATAAGATACCTCTTTTTGACATGAGTAGTAGAGGACCCCAAAAATGCGAATGCAAAAGTTCAAAAGGTTTTTTCGTCACAAAGGTTCTATTTGGAAATTGTGTCATTTTTTCAAGAGTACAATCTTTCCCATAATAGTAAACCTTTTGACAAAAGATTATAATAACTAAAATTTAGAATTTCAAAATGGTTCATGAAATATAGTACTCCTTCTCTATGACCACATCTAATCACGTCCTTTGAGAGATAATTATATATAATATAACCTTTAGATGAGAAGGATACAACACATCCACTATTAAAAATTTATGATACTAAAAAGATATTTAAATTCAAATTTGAATCTAAACTAACTTTGGAAACCAAAAAACAATTGTTTTAGAAACGACCTATTTTCTTAATTTCTAGTTTTGTTCCATTGAACATAAGAATATGTGAGTCCAAACTATTTTTTGCAATTTTTCAAAAGTTTTTTTTATGTCTTATAAAAGGAGACATCGAAATCTAATAGCCAAATAGTCTATTTTGTGAAGAGTTCATAGAGAAAGTGGTGTAAGACATGGAGACCTTCCCCTTGAGTTGATCTTCTAGTTGTTTCACCTTTTATAATGTTTGAAATGTTGAGTTTTGACCCACTTTGTCTACGTCTTCATCAACTAAAGCAATTTTCTTCTTTAGTTTTCGATAACTTTGTTTGATGTATCTTAACTCCTTATAATAGTAGTAAATGACTTCTTTTATAGTATTCCTTCACTTTAAGTGTAGCTCAATAAGGTTTCATGTATGTCCTAGTTTTAGAAGTAGCAAGGACAAAGTCTTTGTGAACTTTTTATTCTCCAAGTCTTGTTTTTATCATAAGTAAATTAACAAGAACCTCATCTTATATAGGAAAATATTTTCAAATGTAATAAAAAAGACATTACACCTCCTTTTAACCCTCTCATAAATTAGTAACAAAAATCTTTAGTTTACTCATATTGTCTTGTATTACAACAAGATGTACATCTTTTTTTATAGCTTTATAATTGATTCCAAGTATTTGAGAATTCACTAAAAATTTTGTTTTCCTTTATCTTCTCATTTTAAGAAGGATAGTTTTCTCTAAGAGACATTCGATGTATAATATCATTTTACACGTGTACCTTTTTTATGTATTTCTATAGTTCCTTACCATTGGATAAATTATCTCTCACATGATCATTAACATTACTTATAAGGTTCAAAAGTATGATTCTATAACCACTCTCATTTTTTTTTTTTGTTCTTAGGTAGCAATAAGAGATGGTTCTACCTTTGTATCACTCATATCTCATGACGTTTTGAAGTATAGATCATTTTTCATAATTTCAACCCATGTTTTGTACTTTCAATTAGTTAAACGAGAAGCACTTAATTGACAACACAAAATATATTGGAATCACTTAACAAAGAAATATAACACACTTACTTAAAGAGAGTAATGTATGTAAGATCTTGTTTTCCTTCAAAATAGAGTATTTAACACTTAACACACTTTAAGATTGTCTCAAGCGCTATCTCGCTCTGATACCATGTAATGAAGCAAACCTTTAATCGCCAATAATTAGCACAGTCTACTAAGACTCAATTGTGTAATGCAATCTAGATAAACAAATCATCAAACACTTGTGTGCATGAGAAAGTGAGAATGCAAAGGAAAAATGTATTTAATTTCAAGCACAAAAGCTTAATTTGCAAGACTTATATTCAAACAAGAGAGATGTTGGCAACAATATTGTTAATGACTAGAATCTATTGGTCCAAAGGGACAAGTCAACCCTTTTAGAGAGATAAAAAATAAAAGAAAAAAGAAAAATTACAAAAACAAAGATTACATCTTAATGTTATACATTTAATAACCTATTCCCTCCAAACTCTCTATTGTTCAATAAGAATATCATTTGGTTCTACAAACTTATTAGATTTCATAAGTTTAAAAACCTCTTCCACTTTATTCCTCTAATTGAATTGATAGAATCACGATTACTACATCAAGTTTGTAAGCTCCCTCAAATTGATACTAGTACCATACTTTTACTCAAAGTCTTTTGAAAATAAAATTTTCATCTATTTTTTATATCCTCTCTTACTATAAGAACTCTCTCATCCTTATCTTTGGTGCATCTAATATGAGTAAGATATTTAGTTTTGCTTTCTCTTACCTTTCTTCCCTCCAAAGCATCTTTGTTACTATCTTTTGAGTTAAGATTTCATGTAAATTATCTTATGTTTTGGCCTTTATTTCACTAATTATTTTCTTCACTTATTTCTTTACCTTCGTATAATCTTCCTAAGTTTCAATAATCATATCTTTATAATCTACTTTGTAACATACTCTTTTTATTCCTATTTTATTTAAATTGCTTCACTCTACCACCAAACCTCTATATTTTATAGGATGCCTTAGATTCACCTAGTACTTCTTTTAGTATTATTAACTATAGTATTCCATATTTCACTTGCAATGCCTATAAATATTATGCATCCCATGGAGAACCTTATCTTTAAACAAACCTCTGTACTTATTCTTGGGTTCCACCATTTAGTTCAGTTGTTCTATGTACTCTTATCATCCTTCTCCATTTTTTTTACTTGTAAATCCAAAAGTTAATGTTAAATAGTTAAAGTTTCTCCTTTGTGTACCTTGCAATCCTTACAACATAGTTTGAGTTATTCTATCTTGCTTTGTGAAAAAGGTGTTGCTACTAGGAGATTATAAATTATAGTAAAATTAAGAATATTGTTAACTTATGAAACCTTGTTGGAAGGCAATGAATAACAATTCTTGCCTTTGGGTACAAATATTAAGGCAAAAATATCTACAAAGCACTAATTGATGGGTAGCACCTAAACATTGCATCTGCAATATGAACGTATTGATGAAGGTTAGATAGGTGTTGCGATGTGGTTTCACTTTTTGGTTGGGTAAAGGCCACATTTACGTGTATTGTGATATATGGTGACATACGAGCCATTATATTACAAGGTTGGGCTTGTGAATACAATTGTGAGATTCGTGGAGGAATGAGAGGTTTCATCTATGATCATAGTAGAAGATATTCACATCTTATCAATATTACTACCACGAACAAATGAAGAAATAGGCTTTTGGTGTTGGAAGCATATGAAGTCCCTAGAGTATTAACTTATAAGTGCATATGAGTGACTACTAAGAGGATAACCCATAATTAGCCCAAAACAATAGTTTGAGATGGGTATGGAAAACCAAACTGCTAGAAAGGATATAGCTATTCTTGTGTCAATCTAATGAAGTACTATAGAAGACTTTTGCAATCTGCACATTGTGCTCATTGTGGAGAAGATGAAATTATAATTCACTGCCTAAGGAATTGCAAATACATTGAACAAGTATAAAGAAAATCGGGCCTTGACGGGAGAGAATTTGTGGAACTTTGATAGTGGGATATACAATCTTCTAAGATGGTTTGATAAATAAAAGAATATATCTGCAAAATAGTCACTGCATTGGCCATTGGAAGTGATGGCAAAGTGCACAACTAATGACACTAAGAGATGAGAGAGCTAAGTATTATTGAAGTAAAAAGAGGTAACACTGGTCTGCAAACTAATTGGTTTCCTCAAAAAAACCATGTGAAATTCGACATAAATGCTGGCATAACATGCAATACAGTTGGTGCGGCAATTGGTGGTCTTTTGCAAACAAGTGGTGGTGCATGGATCATGGAATCTTCTAGAAAGGTGAAAGCTTTGAACACTTGAAGTAGAACCCACAACCATCTGAGATGGGCTTCAATGAGATTATCCAGATGCTATACATATTTTCACCACAACAGATGTACATGGATCAAATGGACTGATAAACTGTTAAATAAATTAAGAGATACATGCCCGTCGTTGGGTAATTAGAATTTCGTATACTTATCAACACATAACTAGATGTATTGATTTTTTGGCCAAAAAAGTGGTGTAGATGTAGGCCATAACATAGTTTGTAAGTAATGGATGGCCACTATCAGCCCCATAACTAACAACAACCATGAAATGCGGGAAGAAGGACTCTCTTCCCAGATTTTATGAGTTTTATTTTTTTGAAAATATAAATGTTAGTAAAACTGTTTCGTTTTAAAAAAGTTACATGTATTTCCCGGATAAAATAAAATGGTTGTTAAAAAAGAAAGTCCACACAGGAAAACTCGAAAGATGGAAAAAGCTACGTATAAATACAAAAGAATCATACAAAAAATAACATATGTGTCATATGCAATACAGTCTTATGAGAAAAATCCTCCGTGGGTAACCTAGAAAAATCTCTCATCTTCTTTATTCTCTCTTATCCTATTTACAGGAAATACACAAGAGACTTGAAAAAAAAAGAAGAGTATGAAAGCAAAGGAAATACAAATCACAGCAGAAATCGAAAAGTAGAATCAAAGATCGAATAGTCGGCTTCTGTGCACCATAACCAGAGCCCAACATCCAAACGGCTCCGGCAAACTGAACAACTGCCCCTCCTTCCAGTTGGGGAACTCAGTTAGATTCAGAACTTGCAGTTCCAAACCACCAATTCAGCTATTTTTATTATTTTCTTGAAAATTCTGAAAATCTTTTTAATGTCTTTCCTGGTTTTGAATGGTTTGGAAGTCTAAACCGTAAACCAGAACTGGGACTGGTGCGATCCTGATTTGGTTTTGGTTCCCAGTTCTGAGAGAACTGGAACCGACAGTTTAGAACCACATGTCTAAAGATAGTACTGACCAGGCAGCTCCTCCCATAGGAATAGAATTGCCATTGCAGGTGATGTTATAGTTAATTGTATATTTGTAAATACATTTCTGTATACCTCTGTGTGAAGATGTGCTTTGGTCCGTTGGATGAAAGAAAGTTATTCAGTCGGCACCAGCGCAAACTCGTTGTCTTGATTCAATAAGAACCGATTGGAGCCCCAACAAAGGAATCAAAAGCAGAAGCTCGAACCAATGTTCACGGAGCATTATTTTACCCCACCGAATAGTCCCAAATCCAACCGGACCAAAGATGGGTCAAGGATCACCCGTTTGTGGCCGACGCTATTCGAACTCTTCCCGCTGCTTAATTTGGCAATGAAATAAGACGCTTTTTGTAGCCTCTAACCAAACAAGGGCCTCTTTGGAGAGGGAGAGCAAACGTATATAGGTTGTCTTGAGTTCTTATGGGTGCCTCGCTTCTGAGAAACTCCTGGACTTCCCCTCTTCTCTCCCTTTCTCTCTCATCCCCATCTTTCCGTTTCCGGTTCCTAGGATATCGCCGACAAGAGGACGGCATCCCCACGTCTTCGCCGCCACTTTCCGGCGACCAAACTCCGGCTTAGCCCACCCGGTAAACCGCCGGGATCGATCGTTGCTTCCCTCTCCGTGCCTACCCACGTGTTACTTCCTCTTGATTTTTCACTTCTCGGCATCTCATTTTCTCTCCGACTGATTCCGGCAACAGGACGGACTCCTCTCGCTCGCTCCGGCATATTTGCACTATGTAATTCGATTGCGTGCGGTCCTTTCTCTCTCTCTCTCTCCGTTTGGTGCCACTCTTCTTCTGTAATTTTCCTTAATTTGGTAGTATTGGTTCTAGCTTTTGCGTTTGTGGATTTTTACTTGTGTTGTGGATTTCTTTTTTCCCCAGCCCTCCTCTCCTTCTTTCTTGTCGATTTGTTTAAGGGGTTTGGCGGAAAGGTGTGATGAGAACTGCGACTTCTTGATCTAGGTGGGCCTTTGTTCGATCTGGTGATTAGTTCTTTCTTTGAGAACGGTCTTTAGTCTGATGCCAAACATGCCTGTTTATGTTGTCGTTCGGTTTAGGAGTTACTAGATTGTTTTTGTCTTGTTGCCCAATTGCTTCAAGCATGCTTAGTATTAGTTTCGGCAATCATCTTTATAGTCCCGTCTTAAAAATGTACTCTTTCAGTGTCTGCGGGTATGATTGGTTCCGTTTCTGTCACTTGAGAAATATTTATAAGCAAATTGTTGCACCATTGTCGCGTTCTGTTCTACCAAAAGAGCGGATGCCCGTGGATCCTCTTAGTTTCTAAGAGCTTTCTTCCTCTTTTTTACGTGCAAAGTTTCGACCTTTGTGTCGATTCCCGTATCTTAAATGGTGCATGATGAAAGAGGGGTCGTTTGTTCATGGAAGCTATTTTTCCTGCTTGTACACTCGATGAATCCTTTTATGTGTCGATTTTAATGCTGAAATGCTGAATGCAAGGATTAGTTGTGACACGAACTTATCTCGTTTTCTCGTTCACTTTTGATAAGAAACGGTTTTGTTTCTCATGTCGTTGGTTCTACGTTGCGTTCCGTTCTGTTATTTGGGGTTAGCAACGTAGTTCCCAAAGTTGCCCTCGGAACCTTCACTGGCTTGTCAATTTTATTCTGTTCCTCTTTGTCTTGCTCAATGTATGATGGGGCATATGTGATATACCACAGATGCTATTCTGGATTTTACTCGTTCATTTTCATTGGTATGAAACGGTTTCACTTATGTGCCGCAGTTGTTACTTGTGTTCATGCACATGTTCCATGTTCCATGTTCCATGCACGTTTTCTTAACTTGATTCTTGCTCTGTTGTGATGGAATGGTGCTCAGTTCTTCGAAACCATGAATTAAAGCTTATTCTCTGATATACCATACCCTGTTCTCTTATTGCAGTGGAGCTTTAGCCTTTAGGATATCATAGCATATGGCAGTCCCTACTTGAACAAAGAAGATTACTTAAGGAATGGCCTTTTATAGAAAGCATTCTAACGAAACAGGTTCTACGCATCAATTGCTGGAAGAAAAAGCTTTTGATCTTAATAGCCCGGATTATGGAGGATTTCCCAGCCAATCAGGCAGCGATGAAGGAGGTGCTAGCTCTAGCGGGAAGAATGTTGATGTAAAGGCAGATGATGAGTGCCAAAGTGAAGAGGAAGTTGCTAGGTCTGAAAATGGGTTCAGTGGAGATGCAATTGACAGGAAGACGCAAAATTCTCAGCCTACTGGGAGGAGAATAGCTTTAGTTGGACAGTGGGGTTCTTCTTTATGGAAGAGCTATCAACAGCCTTTCTCTGAGGAAGGATCTGCATGTGGAAGAGATTCAAAGAACATGGATTCAGATTACAAAGCTGAAGATGGTTCTGATAACAATGTTTCTGATGGGGGATCAGATTGCCTGGAGTTGGAGCAGTTGGAAGATTCACAAAAGAGTCCTGTTGATATACCTGCTGATGAGATGTCATCTGATGATTATTATGAGCAGGACGGGGAAGAACAGAGCGAGCAACTGACCCATAGAAGAAATAATGCCTCTGGTGCATTGAACATGGGATCTGCATCTAGGGCAGCTTCCACCAAAAGAAACATTTCAAGTTCAGAGGCTGCAAACTCTGAGTATGATGAGGATGAAGATGATGATGACAATGAAGGTGGTATTAAGTTACTGTTATCTAAGTGAGGCTTCTGGCTTGTACTGAGACAAGCCACATTACAGCCAAATCATTCTTATGCATCTTTCTTTTGTCTTGCATATGCTTTTTTAAGTCTTTGTATTGTTCCTTAGAGAAGAAAAAGGCCTCTCAATTTCTTTCCTCCGTTTACAGGTGATGACCCTGCCGATGCTGACTTCGATCCTGATTATAATGGTGAACAAGGCAACAACACTAGACGGGAGGTTGTCCTTGCAAGCCATATATCACAGTCATTCTTTTTAGTGTTCATATGCAATTCCTTTATGCATACAGATGTTTCTGGTGTTGATCACAGACTTTCTTGTTCTTTTGTTTGAGGAATGTTGTTGGTATGCATTCACAAGTATCTTGATCATATGTTTATTTAGCCTCATCACCATTGGATCCAGGTGTTGTTTGAGTGGTCAGGGAAGAATCTTTCGGTTTGCTCTTCTGTTATTATTTCATTGTCTTAGTTGATGTTTCTCCTTGTCTCCTCTGCCTATTTTTCAATTATGGCAAGGTTCTTCACATTCACTCACATGGTTGATAAGTTGTTTTGGTTCTCAAGAGTAATGATAAAATTGTGGTAACCCATTCTTCTCAATGTCATTATGATCACGCTCTTGCTGCTGCCTACAGTATCCAGTTGACCTTAGCCTAAGGCTAGGATCTCACATGATCTGAGATGTCAAATAGCAATCAAGTCATGTTAAGCATATTCTTTTCCTTGATACTTTCATGTCAAATTTGGTTGAAGCATGATAATTTGGGGCCAAAGTTTTAAATCATCTTTTTCTTGATAAGTTGTCATCACTTTACCTTTTGACGTTTCAGAAAATAAATCTCATAGTCCTTTAAACTTTCTAACACTAAATAAACAACACAAAGCATGCCAATATAATTTTATCTAGCATTTGGTGGTTAGAACTCGGATGTTGGATCCATACATATAAGAAATATCATTAATGTAAGTTATATGTTCCAAGCTACAATATATCATGTACCACTGCTTTTATTGATGCATAAAGCATATCCGAAATGCCCAATGACATGATACCGATTGATGCATATCCTAAATGTTTTCCTCAAAAATGAAAACTATGACAGAACTTGATATGATATGGTTATGATATTCCCGTCTATCTTACGGGAAGTGGCATTTTAAGATACATGGCTGTATCATATTGTAGTTGCTATAGTGATGAGTCAGTTCGACATGTACGGTACATTACAACACTGCTGTATAACAAGATGTGCTATTATACTTCTATTTACCTTTGTAATCATGTATTGTTATCAACTAGAATATGTTTGATATGATTGTGCTTCTTGATTTTATTTCTTTCATGTAAGCTGGCTTCAAATCTAACACAATTGACTAGGCTTTTTAAATGATCGAGCCCTACATGCTGACTGTTTAGTTCAACTACAATAGGTTCTCTTTGACATTTCTTGTCACAATGTTTCTGTGTATCAGTATTTCAGAAATGTATTTTCTTGAGATTTCTCAACATGCGCTGTTTTTATGTAATTGAAATTTTGAAGTTTTGCTTAGGATTGTCATAAAGTTGAAATTCACCATGAGTACTGCGTAATAGTGAAGTATCCATTTAAGGGTGTCAGGCTCGTTGATGAGAGGAAAAAGGACAATCCATGTTATGATCGACTCATTGCTTTGCGTTACTGCAAAACTATCTTTCTATATTTCTGGGGTTTATGCTACTATCTTCCATTTCATAAGAATAGAAGGGATTTGTGTTGTGCTTTGATGCTTAGCCGACCCCGTCTAGTATGGGAAAAGGCTTAGTTGTTGTTTGATGCTTCAACAAGTAACAAGATTTGATTTAAAGGTCCAACCTGAAACTCAATGTGTCTTTTATTGTTGCTGCAGTGGTCATACTACCGACCATGTTAAACAAATTCCGATGAAGTTTTCAATTAATCAACTACTTGCATTTGTATAATTGTAGACTCACTCTTTTAGAAAATGTCATTTTGAACAGTGTTCAAGTGAAGATTTTGATGAAGAGGAGGGAAAGGATGACGATTTTGATATATCAGATGACAGTGATGTGGAGTTATTTGATAGTTTCAGTAAAAGGAAAAGAAAAAGAGTGGGAAAAGAAAGAGCTTCTAAAGCTGCAAAACGGTTCTCTGTATCTACCCGACAAAGGAGACAAGTAGATTCAGAAGAGGAAGATTTATCAGCAAAAGATTCAGAAAAAGATAGTGATGATGACTTTGACCTTGGGAAAAGAAAGGATTTACATCTTCATAAGCATGGAAACATTTCTACTATACCTGAAAATAACATATCTAATAGAGAGCTGAGGACTTCTAGGAGGCCAGTTCGGAAAGTGTCATATGCTGAAAGTGAAGAAAGCGATGAAGAGGGAAAGGAAGAAACATTGAAAAAATCTTACAAGGTATGGTGATGATAATAAGTGTTTCATGTATTTATTGTCTTCATTTTAGGAATTAGTTTTCCTTAACAGCAGAGCTATTAGTTTTTCATTGCAGAAATGCTAACTTATAGTTTTCCTTTTTCTTTGTAGTGCACATGAAAATCCTATGCAGCATATCTTCACTTTCCAATGGATTATGTAATAGCTTCTTACTTAAGTTCCTGGATGAATGCCTTACTCTTGTATTTTGAAAACCAACATTAGTTTGAATTGCCTACATGGGTCATTTATGATAGGGCAAGTAGGTTATTTTAGAACTTCTTTTTGATCAGTAGGGTATCACCCTTGCATGGCCGGTCCCAAGGTTGGGTAAAGATGGAGGGTTGCGTTAGGCTTCTGACAGCCAGCGTAAAACTTTGTTAGACTTATTTACCATGGATTCTACAAATTATGATAGGGCTATGTGAAAACAAAGAATCCATGTAGCCGACCCCATCTAGTATGAGAAAAGGCTTAGTTGTTGTTGTTGTTTTGATGAGTAAGATAATTGATGCTAGTGACAATATGGATGATCTTCTTGTTATGGAGTTCTATGCAGAATGTGCTATCTGTTCTAATAGTTGGACGCCAAAAAATAGACCGCCATTAGATGTAGCTAATGCGATAATTCCTTGCATATTCTAATGTGGATATTTGTGATTTATGCATAAAAGAAAAATAGTTTTAAACAGAGATTCAGCAGGTTCTAGGTTTAAACATAAAGGACCATACCAATGGGGTTATTTTATCATCGATTGCATACTATTTTGTGTTTGGATGGATGTTGTTTTCAAATCATTTTCTCCTTTCCTTTGTCTGAGCTACTGTTCAAGTTGTTACAACCTTAAATATTTCCTTTACAGCTTTATCCATGTGTCTGTTGATCGTTCTCTCCCTTCTATAATTTCTTTTACTCAGATAAATGGTATTTTTATTTTCTTCTGATATTCATGTCTAACGGTTGCATCTTTGCACTGGTTGTGTTTGTTTTGATACTACTAGTATATAACATATTTTTTTAATCTTTGCCCAAAATGCTTACTCAAATGTGCACATACACAAAGTGTCGTGCAATAATATCAGTCCTACAACCAGTTTTTATTGCAAAGGGACATGTGGTCATATTTTGGCCATTGTACTTCAACAATTTGGCGTAAATTCTAATGCTGAGTTGTTCAACTTACCATCTTATGGGGTCAGTCAACCAAACTGTCCTACTTTTCTGGAGTCTATTATCATATCTATCTTGTACTAGGTTTTTCTTTTACTATATTTGCACCTATATTGTGTTTTAGTTGGTCCCAGTAAAAACAGTTTTTACATCAGAAGACTTCTTCTCAAGTCAATGATGACAATCCATAGCAGGTCAATCCTGAAAAGAACAATTTTTACATAACCTTGTGTTGTTATTCCCCCTCTTTTGGTCATGATGATAACAATATCCTATTTTAACTTCCTTTAGGTGGGTTATCTTGATAAGAAAACAGCATTTGAATTTCATAAATGAATGCAGTTATCTTTTAATTTTAAGAAGACTGGTAATATTCTAACTTTAAGGAGAGAATGTTCTTGTAATTGTGATGAAAAGATTATGTTGTAGAATTTAGGAAGTAACTCGGATCAGAAATACCATGCTTTCTTTTGTTTTAGTTGGATAAAAGACTTGGCGCCACTGTTGCTCTCTTGACTAGAGTTACTCTCTTCTGTTACTAGATGAGTCTTCCTGATACCAAGAAGTCTGAGTGATATTCCTAACAAGTATAATTCTGCAATAGTTGTGCAACCTGAAGGGGATGCCGATGTGGAAAAAATTGTTATCGGGGATGGTTTAGTAATGACTGTTCTACAAATTGTTTGACTTTAACAGTCAGTAAATGGGATACGATGCCTTCAATAAGGCAAAGAGGATGCTGCCTTGGAAACACAGGCTTTCACTAATCATGGTTCATAGAATTAAAGGAAATGCTTGTCACCTGCAAACAGCTCGCTGATTAAATTTCCAATGTCAACTCTTCAGATGGAAGAAGCTGGTGCTTTGGAGCTCAAGATGATGATTCTGTCACATCATTACTAAAATAGTTCACTTACAAGAGCACAACGGATCACATGCAGGCAAACTTAGGGTTGTTGACTTGCCTTGCTCTTATCATGGTAATGGGTCTCTTATAATAGGGGATAACAATATATCATAATACATTGATTGGTGCTGTGAACTTTATTAAAGATTTCAGTGCTATATGCACTAGTAACTATAATTCCATAAATATATTTGACATTTTTGTGCCAAAATGTCAAAGAAATTGCTTTTCTGTGATGCATGGATGTGTTCTTTAGAAGCGATTGGTAAGGGATGCTATGTTGCTTGTGTGGTTTTCTATTATTGAGAGTTATATGTGACAGTATTATTTAAGAGGCTTCATGCTTTTTGTTAATTGAATTGTTTCAGCTACGATGCTGATTTTTTGACATCATAAGCTAGGACATCAACACTTGATGTTTGACATTATGAGCTGACATAGTTTTCGTGGTTTCTATCAGTTTCCCCAAGAAGAAGTTGAAGCTGAAGATGGTGATGCAATCGAGAAGGTCTTGTGGTACCAGCCAAAAGGAGTGGCACATGATGCCTTCGCAAGTGGCAAATCAGCGCAACCAACTGTTTCAAGCTACTTGTTAGACCCTGAGTTGGACTGGGAAAATGTGGAGTTCTTTATAAAATGGAAAGGGCAATCATACTTGCACTGCCAGTGGCAGCCTCTATCTGAACTTCAAAATGTATGCTTGGGGTTTACTTCACAGAAGCTTTAGTGAGAGTTATAGTCTGAACCCTAGTCTTGATCAACTCGTGCTTGTTTGCCATAACTTTTTACACATTATGTAGTGTGTGAAAATGCTCACATTGGTTTGGTTTTGGTATGCTTCACACATTATGAATATTGCTTATTCCTGTAGTTTGACTCTTTTATGCAGCTTAGTGGTTTCAAGAAAGTTTTGAACTACATAAAGAGAGTAAAAGAAGAAACGAAGTTTAGGAAAGCATTATCGCGTGAAGAGGTATTGGGAATCCCATTTTGGCTGTCACTAGAAAAATTGTTTCATCTGTGGTTGAACAATTTGCTTTTCTATGTTGCATGCAGTATCTACCTCTGAGATAAGCTTTTGAAACCATTTTCTTTAAAATTTTGCTTTATGCTTTCTGTTTTCTAGCCGACCCCATTTAGTATGGGAAAATGCTTAGTTGTTGTTGTTGCTTTCTGTTTTCTGATTGGGGTTGATTTTCCTTTTTCTGCAGTTTGATATTTGTTTCCCCTTGAAAATTTTTGATATTCGTTTATGTGGTTGTGGTGAAGGTTTTATGTGCTCAGCAGGGGGGTCTGAGTTTGCTGTAACAATGTGTGACAGGTGGTGCTAGAAGATCTCTCACCTCAAAAAGGAAAATGATATGCGATCTTAAGAATTTTTGATTGACAATGGACATCTGGAAAGGACATCAAACAGATTTATATGGATGTGTTCATGGACACACACATACAGATACACATGCATAGGAAATATCGCAAAGAAAAAGTCTGTTCAGTGACTGTGTATTAGCCTATGTCTTAATGTTTCTCTCATAGGTTGATCTGCAAAATTTCTCCGTCAGTTTTGAATGCGTGTGTTGGAATCTGCATGGTGCTAGATGCCATTAGATATATCATATTGTGGAATTGGCAATTTCATATATAACTTATGTTTGTACAGAAAGTTCTTAATGAGAAATGAGATGCTTGTAATTTTGAATGTGTGCAAGTGAAAATTAACAAATCATGCAATAAATATTAGAAAAGTGGCAAAAGCAGTTTTAGCTGAAGGATGCCTGGTGGTGGATTAAGGCAAAGAGAGTTTGTTACAATATGCATTACAAATAAAACTCATTAAAGTTGAAATGATTATAAGAACGCAAAGAAAGCAAATAAGGCTGTTAGCCAAGCAAAATACAAAATCTAGGAAGATTCGTATAAAAGGTTTTAACACAAACAAATGTATAGAGATACTTATAAGATAGCTAAGGCTAGAGAATACAAAATATAGGATCTTACTCAAGTCAGTTGTATCAAAGATGAGGAGCGAAGCAGGACCTCGTAACAAGCAAGAATATCAACATGACATGGAACAATCATTCTTGTAAGAAATATAATTCTAGACATCTTGTATGTTTTAAGGCTTCCTCTTGGATAGGTATATTGTTTTATGCACGTGAATTTCTACCGCATACTTTTCATGTAAATACTTTTTCATGGTTCATATCTATATTTTATGTTTGACTTTACATTATTTCTCATAATTTTGTATTATTCGCTACTTGTCAGAGCTCAAACATCTTTTTTGTCTTCCTATTGTGTGTGCTTCAAAATGTTAGTAGTGTTCAACTGTGTATTATGCTGGTACAATAATTTCGATGGTTCCTAATTTTGCAGTTACGTGACTCTTAAACATCCTGCAGGTTGAGGTCCATGATGTCAACAAGGAAATGGAATTGGACCTTCTTAAGCAATACAGTCAGGTCATTTGCTTTTTGGGTGTATGCTTGCATCCTTTTCTGTATATGATGTGTATGCATGTCTGTGATGTTTCTTACTCTTTTGCTTCTCTACTTTTTAACCGCATAACAAGACATGTTTTCTATCAGGTAGGAAGAATATTTTCAGATAGGACCACCAAAGGTGTCTCTGATGAAGAGGTTCAAGAGTATCTGGTCAAATGGCAGGGTTTATCATACTCTGAAGCAACTTGGTATGGAACTCTGTTTTCCTTGAAAACAAAAGTGTTGTCACTGGTTTTCTTCAAAGACCACAGACTAGTTCGATTGTTCAGGTTCTTAGTTTCATGAGTCCCTGATCTTTTATCTGATGGTAAGAGAAAAAGTAACAACCGTCCATAAAACATTTTAGTGCCGGTCTATGTCACACGGGTGCGGGTGCGGGATATGGAAAATTTGAAATTTTTTGGGTGCGGCTACCTGGCTAAGGAATATAATATTATATATATGTTATATATATAATATTCAAGCTAGAACAAGTAGGACACCAATTAACATAAGTATATGATAACAATAGTAAGTACACAACTTTATATTAAAGCAAAACAAGTAAACAATTACTAATTTCATTATAATACATAAATCAATCAAAAGAAAATCAGAATCTTGTTTGATAAATGAAATAAACCTATACCTGATAAATTATAGATCTTCACTATCAACAATATTATCATCTAAAGGGACTATTAGATTAGTGAGTTCTATATTAAGGGTATGCAAATCTTGGCTGTCATCTAAGTGATATTCCTCTGGATTTGCATCCCAATATTTTGATACACTTTTTCCTTTTTTATTGTCGGCTATTTTTAGGATCAACTCAATTAATAATTTCATAATGTGATTGAAAGACAAAATGTCGAAAACAACAAATAAGAGATGGAGTCAGTCATAACATTGATATACCAGAAGGCTTAATACAATAAGCAATTAGAATATAAGTCGACCAATATGATTAACAAAAAATGAGGTTATATTTTCAAACTGAAGGTGGACATGGGAAGAAATTCAAATTGAAGGAAGGGGAAACACAATTGATACTAAGTATGCATGTAGCCAGTAGCTTGCTAAAGGAAGGGGAAACAAAAAGAGAAACACATTTAGCTTGCTAAATTGCAGAAAAACAATAATATCCACTATTAACAAGGAACAAACTTGAAATTAATTAACACATAAAAGAGATAATCATGATGCAAAAGAAGAAATTAACAGGGTAAGGAAAAAACATACCTTCGTGTTGTCTATGAGGGTGCGAGAGAGCACAAAGAGGCCGATTGAAGAGGTGCGGGTGAAGAGGCCGACTAAAGAGGTCGACTGTCGATTGAAGAGGTGCTGGTGAAGAGGTCGACTGAAGAGGCGTGGGTGAAGGGGCGCAGGTGAAGAGGTCGAGTGAAGAGGCACGGGTGAAAGGCTGAGCCTTTTATACATCTGACCTAAACAACTTGGACGAATATGAACTCCGACACGTTGACTGCACCCAAACTCAGCCTCGGCACGTTGACCGCACCCAAACTCAGCCTCGACACGTTGATCGTGTCAACATTACACGACACCGTGCTGGTTTCGTACCGACACAGTGTCCGTGTCGTGTTGCACCCATGTCGACGCCAACACCCCACCTCTTAGAGGTGTTTGTGTGACTTAGGTGCCGGTTTAAATATTTTTATTCTGATTTAATACAAAGTCCTTTTATTTGGATGAGCACTGCCCATTTTAGTATGCCTTTTTTCTGATATATTATCCAACTAAGGTGTCTTATGCTGTTCTTTCTATTCTGTTTGCAGGGAGAAAGATACTGATATAGCTTTTGCTCAAGATGCTATTGATGAATACAAAGTATGGTTCTCTCTTCCATTCTGTATAATTTTCACCAGAAATTCTTTCTGTAACTGCAATATTTTATCAACACCAAACGTATTAATTATTTGATATTTTGATATGAACTTTTTTCTTCTTTTCGTTTAAGAGAGTGATCATTTCCTGAAGTTCTTTTGTCATCTTGCTCTTTCTTTTTCATGTGGTTCGAGACTTGAGTTTGATATGACAATTTTGGCTGTGTTTGCATTATCTGTTTCGGCAGAGCGGAAGTTCAGTTTTAAAATTTTGATGTTATAAGATACAAGAAATCAGATTTATTAGCCCTAGTTCATGTGGCTTGAGGTGACACCTTCAAGCTTTTTCTGTTGTCATATTGTATTCTTTCAAGCAACTTGGTTTCCTCCTGTATTGAAATTATGCACTAGTTGCAAATGATTCAGGGCCTGTTTACATCCTCTTTTGCATATTCAAACTTGCGTTTTAAAATCCTCACTTTGTTATTTGAGCAAAAGAGCAGTGCCATATGTGTTGAAATCACCTTGCTTTTCTTTTTCCAAAAAACAGGCTCGAGAGGCAACCATGTCAGTCCTTGGAAAGATGGTGGATTCCCAACGAAGGAATAGTAGAGGTGTGTTTCCCTATTGCATCTTATAGTTTTGTGGTCACACTTCTCTTCCATAATTATTTAATAGCCCCAGCACATATAGCCTACATTTGGTGGAGTCCTCTAACAAGCATGTCAACAGAGTGCATATTTGATAACCCATCCAATTCTGATCCATTTAGTAGGTAGCATTCCCTATCTCAAATTGATATCTGAATAATTACCCGATGTTATGTTGGTTTTTGCGTTTCAAATTTGAAATCACAGTCATACATTATAAGATGCTAGGTTTCGACTTCAATATGCATAGTAAAAGAATGAAAATTGCATATGATTCTGACCTAGCAAGGTGCAACTAAAGTTTGAACCGGAAGGTTCTAGTTTGTGCAAAACTTGGCTTACCACAAGGCAATGCAACCTTCATGTGGCAGATATACATGTTGAGTTGTACATAGTTTCTCAAGTAGTGTGGATATTTGATAGCATTTTGGATGTCATACTTTGGTTTGATATGGATTTGTTTTCATTGCTTCACAATAGAATCTCAGTGCAACTTTGAATAAGTTTACCTAATTGTCTATCAAGTCGGATTTCGTAACCACTACCCAGACCAAATCCAGTCTGCTTACACCCCTTTCACTAAAATTATAATACATATTTATTGCCTCTTTGTTTCACATATTTCCCAATCTGATGCTGCAAATTTGTACTTTCTCATACTGCTGTATCTATTAAATTTATGAATGCCATTCATGTTTTTTTGAAGAATAAGATTATATTCCTTACAAAGCACCATATACATCACAAGAAAATACTAAATAGACCCTTTCCTTTACATCTCATTTATTGTTGTCCTCTATCTGGGTTTTCTCTTGTCTTCATGACAATCCTTTCAAAAACCCAGACATGCATGGGTGCCCATATTGTTTGTAACTTTTGGTGCGCTAACAAGTTCCAGTTTCCTGTGGCTTACCATTTTTGAGTGAGATCTTAATATGTTAAGGTGGTGCGCAACATTTGTTACACAAGGAGAGAATTGTAACCATTAGAAAAAGAAGCACCTGTAGTAAAAGGATCGATGACATTCTAATAGTGCAAAATTTTAATGCGAAGCATTTATATTGAGTCTTAATTATATTGATGTGCTTGCTGGTTCATCTTTTTGTGATGTTATATTTTGAAAACATCATGATAATATTACAACAATTACATAACTGTTGCTTGTGTGAAATTACAATTATTGATTATAAGTATGCTAGGCTTATAAATTTGAGTTGAGCATGTTTCCATGCAACAATGTTTCCGACTATGTAAGGAATCACCCTTTCATGGCCGGTCCCAAGCCCGGAAAAAGGAGGAGGGTTGTGTTAGGCTTCCGACAGCCAGTGTAAAACTTTGTCGGACTTAACATGGATTCTACAAAAAAAAACAAACAAAGAATCCATGTAGCTGACCCCATCTAGTATGGGAAAAGGCTTAGTTGTAGTTGTAGTAGTTATGTTTCCATACAACAATGTGCCAACACTTACACGCTACTTATTATGTCTAATACTAATATTCTATCATTAACATTATTGTTATCATTGTTTGAGAAGGAAAGCTTATGAGATGACAGGTTTGTATTGTAAATATTTCAAAACAGAAAAATACAATGCTAAAACATTAGGTGAACGCAATATTCAGCCTGCAAGGACCCTGCTTTTCCCCTGGGCCGTGCAGCCTATGAACATGATAGCACGTTTGACATTTGAGTCCATAGCATATCCTTACTGTAACTATGATGACCACCATACCATAGAAATCCACCTGCACCACACCCACCTCCACTTCCCTACTCCACTGTGAAACTTATGCTTCAAAAGCAGGTCATGCACAATACTAGGTCTAACCAGTATTCTTAGCTGTCCCTAAATTTTGAAATCTATGCTTAAAGTAACTGCCCACCAAGAAAGACAGATAAACTCTCAACTTCCAAACCATAATACCATGATCACTTGCTAAACCAAACTCCCTTTCCTGTTGTAAACTGCATTGCATATCAACTTTGCTTAACGGACTCCAAGTTTGCTTTAAAGCCAAATCAGCTTCACTAGTTGGAAGGAGGAATTCACATAAAAAATGCCGTCTTAAGAACTGATCCAAAGCAGTTTGCCTGGCTCTTCAGATAAGTTAACTTGCCACAGCTGTTGCAAGAACTTTATCTACTTGTATAGCACTGAAATTGATATTTTCTTCTGAAAGTAAGGACCATAAGCGAAACTAGTAGTTCACAACAGACACTTACTATCTGCTGCTAGTCTGTTTAAGCAAGGAACTTTAAAGCCAGTTGCGGGTAGACCAGCAGTGAAGAGTATAATTTGTATGACCAGCTCCAAGATATCATTGCACTAACACTCATGCACCTTGAATAAGCAAAATAGTTTTGTCTAACTCATTGTCTGATTGACTGATTTGTGTGATCACCATTGTCAGAAATTTATGGATGAATACCTTCAAAATGAAGCCTTGATGTATTTCACGTTTTTAGATTGTGTTCTTGTTGTGTCAAAATCATGTTTGTGTTATAAATAAACTAATTGGAGCATTACCAGGACGTATGCTTGGTGTCAATCAGTATGACACGAACATGATTGACTCATGTTTATACTGAAACGAATCTGGCACGTTTGGCACACAGAGATATCCTTAAAAGACATTATGAGACAGTATAAGACTGGAATTTGCAGCAGAATTATTAAAGGACCGGGAAAGGAGGAAACATATGATATGCCAATAAAGCTTCTTTGGAAATGAAACATGGCACTGTTGTGTCTACTGGCTCAGACAACCTAATGCCATTTGCTATATTGTTAAAGGTGAAAGGAAAAAAATGGTGGTTCTATGCACTGCCACCTGTTGAAGTGCTGTATAAATACCAATTTTTCTTTGTTTTTAATAGTCGAGTTGTGGAGTCTTTTAGCCGCGCACAACATAAGTTCTGTTTGTGTTGTTTGGTGTAAACACGAGAATGGCTTGAAAGTTATATCCCCACGCGGACACAGTTTTTCCTGGTCATGTCCATGTTGGGTCTTCATGTTGTGTAAAGTTGCCAGCCATAGTGTTTTGGGTTGAGATTGGAAAAGGAGTTGTCGATAATAAACTCGAACTATGGATAGAAAACTTAGAATCAGAGGGCCTTAGGATAATGAAGACAATATGTTGAATATAAGTATGATATGTCAACTGAATTAAATAACACAAAAGGTAAAATTGGTATACCTGGAAATCACACTTACATTGGCTAAAACAAAGAGGTGCATCATGTACTTTGTGTAAGAAGAAGATACCGCAAAGGCTCAAACATTGAAAGGCAAATATAATAATCCAGCTATAAGAGCAGCAATCACCAGTGGCACTGAGTGTTGAGCAGTCAATTTATCCACACGTTTACAGGATATTTTTAGCAGAAATGAAGTTGTTTGAAATTTTGATGTGAAAGTGTGACCTTAATGAGGTCATTAAAAGAGAGAGAGGCAGCACCTACTGAATATAAAATACTAACACTTGAGGTAATTCAGACGTTTGAAAAGGCAGTCATGTCAAGCACTGACAATAAGATGCGAATTTGAATGGTGAACACTTTATACTTTATAGGAGGGGAAAAAAATGGCTTCTGAAGTGTTGGAAGGAAATAATAAAACTTGATGCTGCTTCTTTGGAGTTAAATGCTAATATGACACATGATCAGTCTCAATGGTGACTAAGAATCCAGGTAGCCGATCCATATAGTGTGGGAAAAGGCTTGGTTTTGGTAATAAATTTGTGAGAAGTCTATTTTTGTTATATTGATGTCACTTAAAGTCCACATTAAGTAGTTCAACACCTTGACCTAGTACGTTCCATCATGCGTGAATCACATGTTTCACTCTGAGGTTGGGTCAGATGTATGTAGTGAAAATCAGATTCAGTTTGATTTTGGCAGTTGGAGAAATGATACAAATGTCATTTTAGCTGATGAAATGGGTCTTGGTAAAACTGTTCAGTCAGTATCAATGCTTGGTTTTCTACAGGTATATTATTAATTATCTGTTTGGTTATGAATGTCTTTGCAAGGTAATAGATAAATGTATTTTTTTTTCTGATACAGAATGCCCAGCAAATCCATGGTCCTTTTCTTGTAGTTGTCCCATTGTCTACGTTATCGAACTGGGCCAAAGAATTCAGGAAGTGGCTTCCTGACGGCTGTCCTTGAGGTGAGATCTGAGTTGGTCTTTACCATCTTTGGGTCAAAAAAGAACTTTGTCCCTTCTTGGATTGTAGGTCTGGGATTTGGGTACGGACAACTAAAATACAGCGGGTGTGACATGTTATGTTGTAAGTATAGTGGAGAAGATGAAGTAAGGTGGTTGACTATGGATAGTTGGGGCCTATGGTGTTCGATGAAATGAATGTTTGTGTGTGTGATTTGAAATTAACATTGCTACATTGAGGATTTGGTTGATATCCCCTTTTAGTGAAGTCTCCATGCTAACCGCGAGTAATTTTTACCTGTTCTCTTTTTAATTGATGTCATAGATTCTGTAGATATCACTAGCCATTTGCTCTTTTCATTTCTTCGAAGACACCTCTCGAAGATTTTCCATAAGCTCATTGCAAATTTGGACATATATGGACATTGGTACCACTTTGGCTTATGCTTTCTAATCACTTCATATCTAATTAGTTGTCATGCATCCGTCTGTGTCAGGAGAGACACATAAATGCTCAAAATTTGGTCTCACTTCTCTCTAAAGAAATTGATACTATATAAGAGAGTACCATTCTAGCAGAACTGGTCAATTTGTGCTTTCAGTTTGAAATCATGAAGTATTGTCTGAGAACCCAAGATAACTATCATGGTGGACGCTATCCCATGGATGTTGTATCCATGCCTTTCTGAAATGAGAAATCTAATATACATCTTTATGGAATGGGAATGAGAAACATGAGACATTTGTTCTCATAATATGGATGAATGGGAATTAAACTACTAAAAATCTCATGATGTGACAACCCGCATCACTTTTATTTCTTGCCTGATATTCTCTTTCTACCACATTCTTAGCTGTTGTAAAGTCTTTTGACCAGTAAGAAACTGAACAGGTTTCTGGTCTCAACATCAGTGTCTGATTGTTTTTCTGATGTGAGATCTTTATTGGCTCTTTTATGTGTTCTTATTTTCTCACAAGTCACAGAATATCTTTTCTTTCATGTGACAACAACAAGGATCATGCAATTGAGATTAATTTTAATTCTTAAAAGTTATTTTTGATATCTACAAGCACAAGAGGAAGATTGTACAATAGCTTAGAGTGGACTTTGTTCCAGATTTCTTCATGTTGATATATTTTCTTTGTAGACCTAGTATCATGGTGCTTGTTCATTCTGTTGATTCCAATGTGATTCAAGTAACCCTTCCATTTCCTTGATTCAACTAATTTTTTGAAAAGCAACAAAATTTTCTTAATGGGAAGCATTTATCCCGAAAAAAATACTCAATAAGATGCAACAGATTCTCCCATGTGATCATAGTCACAATATGGCCACTCACCTGGATGGACTGGTCCTGAATTCTTCATCTAAACTTGTGGAGCAGACAAAGGATCAGCAAGCGGAGGACACCATAATCACTAATACCGACATCCAGAGTTCTGGAAGAGAAAAGATCATACATTAGTTGAATTACTCCCACACTTTCTGAAGAGGTGCTTCTAGGAATTACCTACTGATTGTACTTCACACGCTTAATGGCGTCAATGCTTACACCAGAGGATAAAGTTTTGTATCTCAAGTGTTGTCAGAGATTGTCAACTAATTGACCATGAGGGAGAAAACCTTTTGCAGTATGAGATGATCTGAGGAATTGCAGTTGAAACTTTTGTAAAATGAAATGACTTTTAATAGCATTTAAACTTTCCTAGTTAGACAGCAGATGGATACCAGGTCTTTTCTAGGCATCATTCGTTTTTGCTATTAGACTAGTTCTACAGAATTCTAGTGGCCTGTTTCTTTTGCATGCCATATGTGGGTTGAACCACCATGTGTTATACAAATTTAATGCACCATTGTTATGAATTACGTCATAGATTATCTCTGGTACCAAAATCTCAAATCAAACATCTATGGAAATTAGTTGTAACTAGTCTAAATCAAAGATCTATGCACCATTGTTTGTTAACAAGATTCATGAAATTAGTTGTAACTTGTTATTTAAAGCTGATTGCATGGAATCTTAACTTCAATAACTTATATTGTCATATACTTGTTTGTTTTACTATGTACTTCATTTCGAGTTAGTTTCCATAGCTTTTGCAGTGCCTTTTTTTTGTGTAAAATGTTTTAGTTGATTCAAATAATCAGCTCTTTCATTGTTGAGCGAGTGTGATGAAAGTCATTTATTACTGTCTCTGGTTGTAGATATGTCAACGGTACGAATTTTTCACAGAAAAGAGGAGTGGCCGGACAATCAAGTTCAATACCTTATTGACAACATATGAGGTAGTTTTGAAGGATAAGGCTGTATTCTCCAAGATTAAATGGAATTACCTTGCGGTGGATGAGGCTCATAGGTTGAAGAACTGTGAAGCTTCATTATATACCAGTCTTTCAGTGAGTTGCTGATCTAGCCTATGTCTTTTCCCTTAGATTATTTATTGTAGCCAACCAGTTCAATACTGCATGCTGGCTGGGAATACGAGTGCTAACATGTGTTTGTACAGGAATTGAGCACCAAGAACAAGCTTCTTATCACGGGAACCCCGCTGCAGAACAGTGTGGAGGAGCTATGGTATAGATTCTCATATTCATCTTCAATTGTGCATATGTGGATCTTGTCAGATGCTGTACAGTGTCATCTTGCGTTAACTTGCTTAGTGATATTGAATTTGATCCGTCTCTGTATGTGCTTATTGCCGAAGTACCTTATGGTTGGATTTGATAAAGGAATGGTCAAGAGGTAGTGTAATTTTGTGCGTACTAAGGAGCTCTCGTACGTGACATAGTTAAGGGCAGGCCACGTATGAGGAAACTTGTAGCAATTCCTTGGTTCTGGGTACAAGAGGACAAGATTGTATTTAAGAAACAATAATGAAGTCCAGACTCCAGAGTGCATATGGAACAACTGAATCTATATCATTAGCAACATCAGACAGCCAAAAGAAGTGTGTAAGATCAAAATAAATTTGGTAATTTCATCGACTCAGTTTTGTCATATTTGCATTTTGGAGGCCTTTGTCAAAATTGCTCATAGCATGTTCTTCATATTGTGATGAGACTGCATGAGCTGGCGACCTGAATAGTTGACTAGGTTCCCTGCAAAAAACCCTTGTTCCAAGTGCGTTTACCACATATAATCTTTCTAAACATTCTAAGAGGTGTGACTAGTTAGGCTCTGCTGGTTGTGTTTCTTTTGGTGGGTAATTTGGTAAAAGAGAAATTTTAGAATTTTCAATGAGCTCTCTTCCCGACTGGGAATCACAATTATATCCTCTCAGATGTGCATACCTGCTCCAAAATAAATTTTAAAAATGTCTGTTGTGCTAATTGTTTCCTGCAATTGGCCACAATTTAAGAGCCGTCACCATTCCCTTAGGGAGATCCACTTCTTTTAACCCCCCTCCATATTCTTTTATATCTCAATTTCTTTTTTGCTAACATAATCTCTTTGTTTCTTCCGTAAAGAATATACTGAATGTCTTTATTAGTGATATTGTTTTGTTGTAATTTGATGATGATGGGGGCTCACACTAATCCCACAGTTCGATATCCATATATTTTTTTTTAGCCCTTGAAGTGCATACACTTGCCTAGATTGTAAACTATATCTCATATTTCATTAACTATGTATAACTATTTGTTTAGGTCTTGCAAGCTTTTAGATAGTAATATTTTGTTAGCTTTGATTTGTTAAGGGAGAAATGTAGTAGAAAGGCATAGAAAATGCAAGTTGAGACGACTTCCGGAGAAATCTGTGAAGCAAAGTGCCTATTAGGATCTCAAGAGTCAAGATCGTAATTACACGAATGATGCAAGGAATCATTGACTTACGTCACAATATCTCTTTTTCCTCACTCTGATTTTTACTTTTGTACTAGTTATGTTGGTTCGCGACAAATTTGGACCATCTTTCTGGTAACATCCCGATGATCATTACTGTAACACAATTTACCCTTTTTACTCTATGGATGTGATAGTGGTAGATCAAGCCACTATTAAGCCGTTTGACATCAATGGTATCAGATTGCACCCTTTGACTAGGTTGATAAAAGTTGCATAAAATTTGCTGATGGTCTGCAAATCATATGACTTGCAGGTAACCTCCCATTTCTTTCACCGAGTGACTAAGAAAACTATAGCATGAGAGAAATGGGGAGTTAAGGAGACCTATGCCTCTTCTATTCTCCTAGCATTTGAGACCATGGTTCCATTTTTATTGTTGCTGGAAGTGCTATTTGTTTGGTCAGTTCGGTGACAAAGGTGGATGGATATATGTATACCCATTTAGGCTTTTGGATATTTTCAAGTGTTGCCTCGTTAATGAAGTCCAGAGCACCTCAAGGTCATGTTATTGCAAAACAATTTTTGGTTGTTTTATCATGCTTCATATAATTAAGACAGAACATTTGCTAGTAGAACTAAGGTAAAATATATGGAATCCAAGTTTGATCATTTGATTACCACAAATGACATTGAAATTAAGATTTAAATACATTGCATCCTCAAAAGGAAAGTTTTAAAACTACTTAGGTTTAGTTTTTGAGTGTACATCAAGTATTCTCTGTGACAAGAAGATACCATTAAAGTGAAAGCTAAATATTATAGAGCAGCAATTGGACTCGGCATGCTATAGGTGTTGAGCGTTGGCAGTTAATCATCAATGTGTGATAGCAGAAGATGCTGGGATTGATATGTCTCTACAGAAGGAAGGACCATATTAATAATGAGGCTATCATAGACAAATTTGGGTGTGGCATCAATAGACAATCAAATGAAGGTAAATCGTTTAAGATGGTTTGGACATGTGGAAAGGCGTGAAAAGGTGACCAAAATAAACTTGGATAAGGTGTGAGAAGCTAAATGGTGAATATGTTAAAAGAAGAAGATTAGACTGCAAAAGTGTTGGAAGAAAACAATAAAGAACAATCTAGCTTTTATTCAGTTAACTGCTAGCATGACACAGGATTGAACCTTATTGAAACAAAGAATCCATGTAGCCAGCCCATCTGGTATGGGAAAAGGCTTAGTTGTTGTTGTTGTGCTGTTATGCTTTGTTGCATTGTTACAGGTAGGTGGGTGTTTGTTCGAAAAGAAAGAGCAACTTCTTTGTCCTGTTTTGAATATACCATCTTCTTAAGCATTTCAAATATCTTTAATAACTTTAACATAGCTAAATATATACACACATACATATATATATATATATATATATATATATATATACATAAGTTATTATTATTGTTGTTGTTAACCTAACCTTCATAACCAAATCTTCTTCAACACAGTGGGATCGGATACAGTGTGCGACATGAGGAATTCAATTCCTAGGTCACTTGTCCTTATACTATTTTCGCCTAAGCATGCCTAGTTTTGGAGCTCTAGCGGGTATTGGTACTTTAGTGCAGGAAAGATTGCACCCCCTTGTGGAAGATCCAGTAAGGTCTTATGTTGGCTTTTTGGCCACCTAAGACTTTATGCAGGATCAGAAGAAGCTATGTGAGGGCGAACCTGCATCAAGTTATATATTACATGTATAACTTTGTATATTTCATAAAATTTCACTCAATAAAATAAAAGCTTGGTTTTGGAAAGCCTTTGTAAATCAATAAAGTAAATCCTAAACCGAAACCAAAATCGGCCTTCTCCCATAGTGAGCGGGGCAGACTATATGGATTATTTGTTGAGATTATGCTTGATCTTTTTCCATATTGAAATTTAATAAGAAAATATTGTGTTCTGTTGTTTTCTTCGTCTTTGAGGACTTTCTGTACCTCTTGTAAATTATGCGCCATCTATCTTCTCATACTTCAAAGGAGATCCACACTTATGCCTACCCAAATTTCCAAACCACCTTAATTGTGTCTCTTATTTCATCTTTTATTGGTGCCACATCAACTTCATCTTTAATAGCCTTGTAAAAGATTCAACATCTTCCATTCTTTGTTGTTTCTGTTAACATTCATGTTTTATTTATTTAAAAAAGGACTTCTTCGTACATGTTGATGGTTGACTGCTCAATACTCTTACTGAAAAAACTCAACCATCTCATTACTATTTATATCATATTTTTCTCAATTTCAGCATTATCTTCTTGTCATGTATAGCGATGCATGATGCATCTCATTTTAGTGGACCCTAGTGGTGACATGACATCTTCATCAGTCTCTCATCTTGCTGGAATGATCCATCTGTACCACGTTTTTATCGTCTGTAGGAGCTAAAACGTCGAGCTTGCGTCCATTTATTTAAACTTTGTTCTAGCTAGTCAAAAGTCATTTATTTCTAAGTTTCCTCCGTTCAAGTTTTCTATCAGTTGTACCCTTATGAATCTTGACACATGTTTGTGCTCTGTGTGTATGGAAGAGGTACTCCTTGCTTCTTGAACGTTTTCCAAAGAATATCTGTGGTATCATATCTTAGTCCTCTAAGCCAGTGAAATATCATGTTGATGCCCTTCTTCTTAGCCCTATAGTGTTTCATTTGATGTCTTAATGAGCGAATAGCGATGAACAATTTTCTTTACCATCAGTCTTAATGGTTCTTTCATGTACCATATAGTAGATACTTGTCTCAATCTTTTTCAAGTGACTCTTCTCTATATTCATGGTTTGGCTCATTAACTTTATATTCTCATGATTGGCACCAACTATGGGTTCCTCTATTCTTGCATATTTTTACATAAAACATTAAATCTCTTCGTTATTTTGAATGCAGTGGTCAGTATCATGATCTGTATATGACCTTGAGTTGGTCAGTTGTCGCGAGCTAAATTGAACACTTCATCTCCCACTAGAGCTTATAAAAAAAGTTATTCAGTCGAACTATAAGTGCGTTAATTGTAGCAAAAACAAAAACAAAGAAAGATAGCTATGAATATCCAATATCATATCTGAACCTACAGACACGTGATATCATATCTGACTGTTCATGTACTATATGTTTCGTGATCTGAAACAGCACTTGTCCTTTTGTTTCCTGCAGCGTTGCTAAAACCATGATGGGATTGGGTATTGTTTGCTTTTACCAATGAGAAGTATACCTAATTTTTCTTTTTCTGTGAAACAAAGGGTAAATCACAATCATCAGTAAAAGAAAAGAATCAGCATAAAGTTGAACGGTGAACCCCCTTAACTACTAAGGAGCATGAACTCCAAGTTCCAAGGAACCAAAGCAGAAATGCACTTAAATCTTATTTGAGTAATGACTTTTTCAAGTTTACCAATTATGCAAATCAGCTTTAAGCATCCAATGGTTGTTAAGCCTGTACTTCTTCATTTAGTTTACCATTCAAGAAAGCATTCTTAACATCTAGTTGAAAAACTTTCTAATTTTTAATAGCACTAAGAGTTATTAAAATTCTTATGGTTGTCATTCTAGCAATCGGAGCAAAGGTTTCTTCATAGTCTATTCCGTATTCTTATTTCATATTCTTGATTATATTCTTTAACTGCTAGTCTAACTTTATATCTTTCCATGGTGCCACCACTATGTGTTTTTGCTTTATATACCATCTACATCCAATTAGTTTTTTATCCTTAGGTTTAGACACAATATCCCAAGTTTGAGCTTTATCTAAGGCTTTTAATTCTTCTTGCATATCATTTTTCCATTCCCATATACCTTTGGCATGATTATAGAAATTAGGTTCTTTTACTTGTAAAATGGCAGCAACAAGATTTTTCTTTTGAAGTTCAAAGGTTTCATAGGATACAAATCTTTGTGGGGGCCTTAGAATTCTAGGTCTTCTAGCATAGTGCATAGGAAAATGCTCTACAATATCACAAGACTTGTTTTTCTCTTATATTGATATATGTGTGTTCATCTTGTTGCCTTAAATCAATGGTTTCTTCTCTATTATTATCTTCTAAGTTTGCAAAGTCATTTAGAAAGGTATATTTTTCTTTATCTTCAATGTTAGGGTCATAGTAGTAGTTATTTTCTAAAAATTCCACATCTCTTGACACAAAAGAAATCTCTTGAAAAACTATTGCTAAAAGATTTCAAATAAACATGTTTTTACGGCTGATGGTACAAGACTTCAAGTAGATGAAATGAAAAGTTTTGAAAATAAAGATTTTAAGGTACCCAATGTAAGTTTTGTACCAAAACTTAATCCAAGTCTTATTTTCGTTGCTCAAATTTGTGATAATGGTTGTATAATTACTTTCTCATCCAAAAATTGGGGATCTTATATTTTCAAAATTGTCTCTCAAACCTCGCATGAACAAGAAAAAATATAGATTGTTCAAATATTCTTGAAACTCATCTATTTTTTGAAAATTTTCAAACTTATAAAAACTTCGAAGTTGATTCTACAATTCAAAAAATTCATTGTGTAATCTCTATTTGCTCAAGTTGCCTTGCGTGAGCATTATCATCCTTTCCATTAAATCAATTTGGAAAAATGTTGATAATGAATTTTCTTCAAATATTCCCAAGTTTTAAAAGCATTTTCAAAGATGTATTTTATTTTTAAGCTTATCATCTGCATTTTGGTAAATGATCAAAGTGATCTTTGCATTAAGTTTTTCCATCTTTTAAATATTGTTTATATTTTTCTTGGGCTTTGATAATATCATCTTCGTGAGTTAACTGCTAACATGGCACATGATAGGGCTCTGTGAAAACAAAGAATCCATGTAGCCGACCCCATCTAGTACGAGAAAAGGCTTAGTTGTTGTTGTTGTTTGATAATATCATCTTCATCAAGCCCATTAATAATCAAATTAGGTTTTTGAATACTACTATGAACATAATCCCAATAGTCTTTAAACAAAAAATATTTTTCACTGTTCTTACCCAACTTTGATAGCAATTTGGGTTAATTAAACACCAAAACACTTCATTTTTTCCTTTTATTTCTCACAAAAAACAAGTTTTCGGGGATTACCTCAACCATGGAATAGCAAAGGTAAGAAAACAAAACTTGCTTCAAGTCGGGTACACTTCCCAATGCAACCGTGTCAGATAATATTCTTGTGAGTAGACTCTGATACCATGTAAGAAAATAATCCTTCAAGTCAGTTGAGGAATCCCAACCAATCGTCAATTGAACAAAACGAGAGTAGCGAAGAAACAAATCCACCAAAAGTTAGGTGTTTAAATGCTTAATACAAGTTGAATAACATGTAATCAAAGGGTCCAAACAAGTGTTAAAGTGATGAAAAAACAACATATATTATTAAGAGGTAAGAGGCTCCATTTATAGAGCAAATGTACTAGTTTATGTTACACTAAGTGGTGAGGAAAGGGAAGCATCAAACCGTTGGGGACCAAGGAGACCCCCAACAACTAGATGAGGGTGTTCAGGGCCGTGATGGTCCTAGCTATCCAGCACACAAACACGGCCCCTAGTGGCCCGTCCTATTACATTTTAACAGATAATAGGTCACTTTTGTTTACGATTAACATGAATTAGAAAAAACTGAAAAACAATGAAATCTAGGAAAGATCCTCGTAACAACTTCCCAATATTGGAAGAAGATTGTGGCAGATCGAAGCACGTGACCAAGTAAGTGTTGAAGAATATAAGTTTAGAGTCAGTTTTTAGTATATATAATGTCTTAGGACAGTAAAATTGATGTTTAGAGTATTATTGTAATTGTTCAAAGTCGTAAGGGCATTTTGGTAATTTTTTGTATTAGGGGTATTTTGGTTATTTTACAATTTACAGCTCCTTGTATAAGGGCCGATAGGTTGTATTAGGGTTTAAGTTGCTGGGATTAAGAAAGAGAGCGAAAGAGGGGGGGGGGCGGCGTCGATTGGAGGTCCGCCCCCTCCTCCGATCTTCATTGCTACTCTTCATTTTATTAATATATTTTTATTATTATCCGCTACGTTTCTCGGTAATTACAATATGGTATCAGAGCTATTGTGGTGTTTAAGGCCAGCCTCTGTGTGAAGATCGGAGAAGACGACGACCATTGTGAAGAAGGAGAACGAGAGAAACCCTAGAGTAAGGACGATATCAAGGTCTTCACAGCCATTTTCAAGGCTCAGTAGTTTCCTAAGGAACTTGTACAGCCTGCACTTCAGATGATCCAATTCAACACCCTAAGATTAAAGGATCTCATCAGCAAAATATCAACGAGATTGTTAAGGTATCTTTTAGAAGGTGAAGAAGTTTACTTTAGAAAGGGGGAATCTGTACTCCCATGTAAAATCCCGAAGGTTCTAGGGAAGCTTGAATATGATGGAGATGCTCGATATGAAGTGGGTTGGCTGGACAAAGATAAGAAAGTTGTTGGCAGTTCAATCGAGTCCTTGCAATTTGGCATGAAGGAAATCTCCTTTTAGTAGGCAAATGCTGAAGTCTTTCATTAGAGAATCCACGTCGGCTCCCCATGGATAGTTCATGAGAGGTTAGCCCAGAAGTAGAGACTTCTGACTGAAATGCCTGAGGAATTGCGAGGTAAAATAAAAGCACAAAAAGGACATAAAAATATCAGTGGGAGTAAAAGGATTCTGAAAAGGAAATAGAGAAAGAGAAGTTTGAGGAAGAGACTGATGAAGGTGTTGAAGCCAATGATTTCGACGAGAGTGATGCGGAAGACTTTCCATATTAAGAGATTTGTTGGGGCGATAATGAGGAAAAACAAAGGAACAAAGTACGTGAGAAGCTTGACAAATGTCTCAAGACCAGGTTGCTTGAATTATGTGAACAACTTGACTTACATATCTTAAAGGCTACCGATAAGAAGAAGAAATTGTCGCTAAACTGTTTGACTTTTTAGAGTCACCCCATGATACAAGAGATTTTCTACTTTCAGAGAAGGAGTAGTCAAGTAAAAAGCGCAAGAGGGTTGTTAAACGCTCTCCTGGAAAATTTACTACCTCTTCAGCAAAAGGCTCCACAAAGAGGCGAAAGGAAGGTGATACTCCAAAATCACGTGGTAAGAAAAGTGCCTCAAAAGAAGTCACTGATGATGATGATCATGAGGAAGAAGAAGATGACAAAGAGGGAAAGTAATTCGCTACCAAAATGATGATAGTGTTCCAGATTTTTTTTAAAAGAAAGGTTACACAGAATCCTGGAAAAAAAGATTTGAATCTTTTAGAAAAAAGGTAAGTTTATTTCTTTTGAAATTCAAATGTTGGAAATGGCAGTTACAGATTATATTTCTTGATTTTGTGGAAAGTAAACCAGAAAGATAGTTATGGAAACTTAATTTCCTGATTTGGTAGAAAGGATAAGATAAAAATGGAAGGATTATCCCATATTTTTTAGGAAAGAAAATAATCAGCTGCTGCCCATCATCTAGATAAAGAAAATTGTTACAGAAAAAGAAAGGATAGAAAATATAGTCTATCCGAGATTTTATGGGTTGTGCTAAAAGGAAGAATCGCAGAGATTTAATGTGAATGCAAGTTAGAGATCAATGAGGATGATGCTGATCAAAATACCAACCTAATTATAGCATCCGTTGTGTCTTCTGTGGAGCCTCAACTACGACTGCACTACCAATATCTCACTGTCAATGATGATGGACATGTATCTCATAAAAAAGGATGCTATAAACTCACCAGATTCTATACGGCCTGTTAATAAAAATGAAGTCGTACCAGAAGATGGTCAATTTGCACATAAGAAATTCAGGTTTGACAATGCCAAAAGTTTGATGGTTAATGTTATGTAGAAACATTTACTCCTAGCTACAGTTGGTGCTGGCTGTGACATTCCTAATCGTGACTTAATATGTAGACTGTGACCTTTAAAAGAAAAGGTAGACGATAACCCTATGTATCATGTGATTTATGGCTTTGAAACTTCATTGTTATTAGTAGTGGTGCATCAATTTGGCTGTGGTAAGACTGGTGATATTGAATTTGGGCTCAAAAAACCCCAGGCAAATTTCGAAACCAGTGTTGAATTCACATCGACATTTGGGTTTTCTGTGGGCCACACTACTTGATCTCCAATAATAGGAGAGACGCTTGATAAAGGATCTCAATGGGGTATCAAAGGTATTTTGTTTTGTGCGATTTACAACAAAAGTTGCTGCTTTAAAAGCACGGAAAGAAAAGAATGGCTATATGATGCAAGGAAAAGGATTGTGGTGGTTCTGTCATCTGACCGGAGTTCCTGTGGTGGTTCTGTCATCTGACTGGAGTTCCTTATTCTTTGGTAGCCTGAAAAGATTGGAGTCCAGAAGAATTTGAGAATATGATTCGACAGTTTTTTGATGATGTTGTATCTGTTGATTTGAGTACTGACCAATTTCCTCGAAAGAAAAAAAAGGAGCAAAATAGGGGATTTGCATTTGTACACTTCTTCAGTCTTGCAGTCATGCTGCTGCTGCACGTGCCTATCGAATTGGAAACAAACTAAATTTTTACCTTAAAGATGATTGGCATCCTATTGTGGATTGGGCTGAAAAAGAAGCTGAACTTGATCCTGAGGAAATGGCCAAGATCAAGGTTGCATTTGTTGCAAACCTCCCTAAGGATGTCAACGAGGATTTCTTGCGAAGGTTATTTGAGCCATTTGGAAAGTTAGAGAGAGTTGCTTTATCTTGGAAAAGTAATGCAGATGTTGGATTTGTCCACTATACAAAGCGATCAGAGTTAGACAAGGAGATCAAGGAACTTGATGGAAAACTAGTCCAAGGAGCAGGAAAAGGTCCCAAATTTAAGCTGCAGGTGTCCGTTGCAAGGACAATTGTCAAGGCAGGCAAGCATGCTCGTGAGGAATCCCATGTAAAGAAGTAAGGAAGGGGACAATTGTCTCGTGCTTTACCTTACTGTAATATGGGAAAAATCTCTTGACAACCCAGTGAATGATAAATGCATGGCAGGAGAAGAGAAACCACCATTTTCTCCAAGGCCATACCCCAAGAGAAATGTTTTCCTATACATCAACTGTATGATGAAATGTTTCACAGAAACTTCAACTCAGTAGGACAAGTGTTCTATGAAATGTTTAAGAAAAGATTATTAAACATGCACATCAAGTGTTTGAGAAAATGTTTAAGAGGGTTACAGATTCATAAAAAGATTGCAAAATATATAAAGTAGTACATGATGATTGTCTTCACTGAAAAAAAAACAGCAGAATTAAATTAGAAGGAAAGATAGAATTCAGAAAATCAGTCTTTTTCACCACATATGCATAACAAATCAAATCATAGAAGAGGCTAGAAGAATTTATTGATATTGGCATCACAAAGAAGTTGTTGAAAATATTGCAGCCAAGAAAGCGCAGAAAGATATAAAGAAGAAAGAGAGGGTGGCGACTCCTAAGGGGGACTGCACATGCCAAATTCCATCTTTTATATTATATTGTGTTAGAGTGCGCAAAAAAATATAAAGAAGAAAGAGATTGTGATGGCTCCTAAGGGGGGGTACAATGCCAAATTCCATCTTCTAGATTATGTTGTGTAAGCACCAACAACAACCACAAAAGTGAAAAAGTTTGAAAAGAAGAAAGAGAGAAAGGCGGTCCTATTCCATCTTCTAATGATTGATAAGAAGAAAGTGAGAGAGACGGCCTAATTCCATCTTCTAACTATTTGGAGACTGAAAAGTTTGAAAAGAAGAAAGAGAGAAAGGCGGTCTTATTCCATCTTCTAGTGATTGACAAGAAGAAAGTGAGAGACGGCCTAATTCCATCTTCTATGTATTTGGAACCATACTTTATGATTGATAAGAAGAAAGTGAGAGATGGGCTACTGCATCAGAATAGTCAGTCTATCCAATTCCATCTTTTAAGTGTTTGGTCATCTTCTATCTATTTGGAAAACATACTTTATGATTGAAAGAAGAAAGAGAGAGGGAGCAACTGTGTTACCCTTGTGTTCTTGATAGTCAAGTTGTTTTACAGAAGCCTCGAAGAGATCACTCGTGCACGTGTGGTGAAGAAAGTCATGTTGATGATCAGCCAGGAAGGCAGAGGTAATGATGTAGCCAGAGATGTTGCTTGAGATTATCAGTCAGGAAGGCTAAGTTGATATTGCAGCTAGAAATGCTGCTTGATATGACTAGCCACGAAAGCTGAGTTGAAGATATTGCAGCCAAGACCAATGATGAAGAATGTTGCAGACACTTAAAGATGTTTTTGGCAAGTTTGGAGTTCAAAGTATCTCACTCCCAACTTGAGGGGGGTGTTGAAGAATATGAGTTTAGAGTCAGTTTTTAATACATATAATGTCTTAGGATAGTAAAATTGATGTTTAGAGTATTATTGTAATTGTCCGAAGTCATAAGGGCATTTTGGTAATTTTCTATACTAGGGGTATCTTGGTCATTTTACGTTCTAAAGCTCCTTATATAAAGGCTGATAGGTCGTATTAGGGTTTAAGTTGCTGGGATAAAGAAAGAGAGCGAAAGAGGGGGGGCGGCCTCCATTGGAGGTCCGCCCCCTCCTCCGATCTCCATTGTTACTCTTCATTTTATTAATATATTTTTATTATTATCCGCTACATTTCTCGGTAATTACAAGAGTAAGCCTCAAAACATAGGCCTTGATGTGCAAGGCATAACCCTCATAAACAAAATTGGAGAACCATTCAAAAATTGATTAGAAGCTATAAACTTGTACGGCACTGTACTGTTGGTGGTCATTGATTTATGGTATCTACATGGATGATATGGAATCTTGCAGATATTCTCCAAAAATAGCTGGTTGGAAGTTTTCATTTGCTTCTATTTTTGTTCATTGTGTTGTTTTGGTGCTACATTACCACTACTAGTTAGCACTATATTGGGCGAAAAGCTGGCTTTGCTACTTCTTTTAAGGCCATGGTGTTACTGCTGCTTGCTTGTTCAAGTTTATGGTTATGCTAGTGGAACTTTTGTGTCAATCTTTTTAGATAAATCTTCTGATCATGTAGGGCTCTACTGCATTTTCTTGAGCCTGAGAAGTTCAAGAATAAGGATATGTTTGTGGAGAGATACAAGAATTTGAGCTCTTTTGATGAGATTGAGGTATGTACCATTGTCAAGCAACTCAAGCGACCCATTTGTGGCTATCCTTTGGCATATTGACCTTTTCCAATTGGAATGTTCTGATTGGTATGTTTATGGCCTAGCTTGCAAGTCTTCATACAGAATTGAGGCCGCATCTTCTCCGCAGAGTCATCAAAGATGTTGAGAAATCATTGCCTCCAAAGATTGAACGAATTCTTCGAGTTGAAATGACTCCCCTTCAAAAACAGTAAAACCACTCGCTCTCATAATAACTAGCAACAAACTTGCCTAGTTTATTGGTTTTCTTTTTAAACTTTGCTTATCGATTCTTCATCTGGGAAGATACTACAAGTGGATTTTGGAGAGGAACTTCCATGATCTGAACAAAGGAGTACGTGGCAATCAGGTTAGTAATGAAGTCATGAGTAGAACATAAGTATGTCCTTTCAATCATGTCACAGCTATGATATTCTGGGGATTAAGTATTGGACAGTGTTTTCTAATGAAAACTCTCGACATCCAGGTTTCATTGCTTAACATTGTTGTGGAGTTAAAAAAATGCTGCAACCATCCGTTTCTGTTTGAAAGTGCAGACCATGGATATGGTGGAGATGCCAATCTTAATGACAGTTGCAAGGTTGAGCGTATCATTATGAGCAGCGGGAAACTTGTTATACTTGACAAACTGCTGACTAGGTTAAGGGAGACAAGACATCGGGTTCTGATATTCTCTCAGGTTTGTACAAAATACATGCTCATGCTTCTTAGAGTTCGACTTGAGAAATCCTCAATTGGCTATTTTGAGTAGATACTGGATGCAGTCTTCTGTCAACTATGTATAAAATGGGAGCTATTATCTTCTTTATTTGATCTTTATTTGTGCATTTTACCAGCCAATTTTTCTTTCAGGATACTTTTTGTTTTAATTTCCATGTTTGTTTTCCTGGTTTTGGCCTTGTTTTCCTGTTTAATCTCTTCCATTCATGAGAAGCTAGCTGGGTAATGTGACAGCAACCTATTGTTTGGTAAAATTAAAACATGAAAGGAAATCATCAAATTTCAGTCGTTTAGATGAGCCATCTGGTGGTTCAGCCCTGAACAGTAGTACATTTGATGAAAGGAAATCATGAAATATCAGTCATTACCTAGACCAGGTTCCGATGAATCTGTAGATTGGGTCTTCCCTGTTCATGTTTGGTGTAGGAAAAGGTGAATTCTTCATAGATGTTAGAATGTTTAATAAGGTCTATCTGTTTCGATGAATCTGTTGGTGGGATCTTCTCTATTCATGTTTGGTGTAAGATGAACTTTTCATAGATGTTAGAAACATAGTATATTTACTACAGCTGATCTCCACATCAAATTAGTTGGTAGGTATTATTTGTATCTCATAATTGGCTGATGATATTGATTCTTCATTGGAAAAAGTTGTGCCCTTTACCACTTACTAGTTCGGCTACTTGTTCACAATAAATTTATTCCCTCTATATATCTAAGTTGGTGTGGGCAAGTTGCATCAGATCTTTCGTTGCAAGATGCACTAGGATCCGTTTCAGTTAATTGAACCATTGGTGTTGCCAGTCCATGCAAGCAATTTATCTGTTATTTGATGTAGGCATGGTGGTCACACCAGATCATTCATCCAATGATAAAACTAGTATCAGTATTACTTGAATAATTTGCCACAATAAAACCATGTTAAAACTTGTTCTACGTGATTAGTCATATGATAGTCTGGGATCAATATACTTGATGTAACTAGTCACCTCTATACGGTCACACAGTCACTTTTATAAGGTGGGGTGTGGTACACTAGTGAAAACTGACACTGATATCGTGCCGAACATGCGAAAATCGCTGGTCAGCCTTCTGTGGTTGTCTTTGACCCAAAATCGAGGAGGAAAAAAAAGGAAGAGGGGAGGAAGAGAGGAAGAAGAAAAGGAACCTTTCGGTCATCGGGGACCAGCAGCCTTGCCACCATGGTGCGAGGCAAAAATGAAGTGGACAGATTGTGAAAGAGCAGCCACAGGCCTGAGAGAGAGGGCAGGAGTAGAAGGGGGGGGGGGTCTTCTTTATTATATTCAATATTGTATATAAAATATAAAGTATCTATTATATAGCAGTTATGATTTTACACAACTTCTATAAAATCATAATGTTATATTATGTAACATGTTATAATAAATTATTATATACATAACTTTTATATATTTTAGCCGATCCCGTCTAGTATGGGAAAAGGCTTAGTTGTTGTTGTATAACTTTTATATATTTATTATATAATGGTTATGCTTTTTAATATATATTATTTATTTAAATAAATATATATTTACTGAATTTACTTATATATACCGTTGTGTCTCGATACCATGATTTTCACATTTGCCATGTCCTGCACCCGCATCCACACTTGTATGGTGTGACATCATAAAATTATGGGAACCAAAGCTTTTACATTTGCGTTATATTGGTTGGCCATTATAAGAAAATAATTCAGATATATTACATAAAAGTTAGGAGGCACTTAATCATATTGGGTTATAATCAATGTTATCCGTATTGCACCGTATCGTATTGTGGAACACGATACGATATTGTAGTCAGAATCGGAGTCACCAGCATATCGTGCCGTATTGTGCGATATGTTATCGTATTTGAGTGTTACGTGAAGATTGGAGATTTATGAAGTACTTTTATTTTCAGGTTTTTTATTGGATTGAAGTGTTGAATTGAGATGGCAGGAAGGGGTGTTAAGGACTCAATCTTGGTCTGATGCAGCATGGCAGTAGGGTACTACAATTGAGAGAAATAAATTGAAGATAAAATGTTTGTATTGTGAGAAGGTGGTTAGTGGTGGAATTTCACAATTGAAATGTCACCTAGTAGGGACTAAGAAATAAGTTGCTTCTTGCACGGACAAAGTTGGAAAATTACTGGAAACCATTAAATGATAATGTGTACAGGTGATTGAGAGCATACATGAGAGGAGACAACAAAAGGATGATTTAGAGATGCTTGAGGAAGGGGATGAAGATGTTGTTGGATTGGGTGATAGTATTCTTTCTTATGGTAGGACAGAGGTTGGTGGTAGTAGTTCTCGACCACCGACCAGGTTAAAGAAGGTTGTTGAAGATGTTGTAAGTGGAAGTGGTAGAAGAGGAAAGAGTAGAGAAAGAGCTTTCTCTGGCATACAATTATTTTTTCTCCTAGTACTACACATGGTGCTCAACCTGAAATTCTTGCTGCTATGACTTCATAACAACTGCATGAGCAGGCAAACCTTGTAGTGGGCATATGGTTTTATGATGCATGCATTCCATTTAATGCAACAAATAATTTTCATTTTCAAGCAATAACAGATGCAAATGATAACATTGGTCCAGGGTATAAGATGCCTTCTTATTAATACTTGAGAGAAAAGCTATTAGATAACTGTCCTTGAAGTGAAGAATATTGTTAAACTTTAAGAGTCATGGAAGGAGATAGGATGCACTATCATGGCAGACGGATGAACAAATAGGTGATATTTGAAGTTGGGCTAGAAAATGTGGTCCAATTCATTACATATAATGCAACTAATTATAAAGCAATCGTTAATGAGTTAGCATATACTTGTGGGACTTTCTATTGGACACCATGTGCAACCCATTGTTTAGATCTCATCCTTGAGGATATTGGTGAGATGGATCAGATAAAGGCAGCAACTCAGTATTACCAAGATATCACCAAATTTATCTACAACCATGATTTTGTATTATGTATGATGAGGAGATAAATAGATGGTGCAGAGCTTATTCGTACAATTATTACTCTGTTTTTAACTAATTTCTTATCTGTACAGAGCATTGTAAAACAAAAGCAAGCTTTGAAGATAATGTTCTATTGAGATGAGTGACAACAATTTGTAGAGTTGCTTCAAAATAGATGAAACAAAAAGTTAAATGAGATTTCAAAGACAGTATTTAAGAGTACATTTTGAAATGCATGTATTAAACTATTGAGGATTACATGTCCTTTAGTAAATGTTTTGGGATTGACCAATAGCGAGGAGAAATCATCTATGGGATATCTTTATAAAGCCATCAATAGGGCAAAAGAAGCCATTAAAAGTAATTTCAATGGAAGAAAGAGGGATTATGTGCCCGTGTAGAACATTATAGATGGAATAAACAATTGCATCAGCCTATTCATGCAACAACTTATTACTTAAACCCAACATTCAAGTACTCCACAAGCTTTAAAAGAGGCGGTGAAGTAAACTGAGGTATCATTGATTATATAGACATATTAGTCTAAGGAAACTGTTTATCTTCCTATTTAAGTTTCTTAAATATTATATTTATTATACATTAAGTCCCTGATGTTTGTCTTTTTCTATCAGATGCTTGGTGAAATAGGTTTGGAAGTGATTGCCCAAACCTTATAGATAGCAAAACCTTTAGTGCAACAGGTTGCGAAAAGAATTGGAGTGTCTTTAAACACATCCACACAAAAAAGCGCAACAGGTTGGAACATAAACGATTTAATGACTTAGTTTTTATCTATTGTAACATGCGGCTCCGACAGAGGTAATCTTATATCAGTTACTACTTAAAGATTCAATTCAATATTTTGTTTGACTTCAATTGTTAATGTTATTTACTAATTACTTATCTTTCTTTCTTGCAAACAATTAAAAAAGTTAAATAGAGAAGAAAACCAATTTGATCAAATAAGTTTGGATAATTTTGATATATTAGAGGAATGAATTATAGAAGATAATAAAGCAAATGCATTCCTAACCGAAGAAGACATTACATCCATTAATTTGGAAGGAGCGCAACATCATCAAGGGGATGAAGATTTTGATTTTGAAGCATAAGGTGGTGAGGTTCTTCAGCAAGGGGAAGATGAAGATTATTTAGTTGATGATCCTTATTACAATGTGTAAATGCATTTTTTTATTATGAAAATTATACTTTTTCTAAGGATTCTATTTTTGCTTCAAAATATGTAATTCTTTTTCAATTATTGAATGGTGAATGGTAAATATGTACTAAACTTTTGCATTATATGAATTCAATTTTTTTTTCTTATTTTTGTTATTTTTTATCATTTTTTTAGTATTAAATTATGATATAGAATGATACGATATGTCGTATCGTGGATCAAAACGATACATGTCGAACAACACTGGTTATAATTATTGAAATTTATAATCAAATTTATATTGCTCTATGCTATGCATATATGCAGGCACAAACATGCATGTGTGCATATATGAATGCATGGATTCATAGCTGGGATGTATGAATGTGTGGCTGCAAAGCATATGCATGTGTGCATGCATGTGTATGTGTGTGGCATGGATGCATCCGTGCATGTGTATGAGAGAGAGAAGAGTGAGTGAGTGTGTATATGTAATGTAGTATAAATATCTTGGGGATTGAACTCCAAAACTTTAGTTTCATTTCTTTTATTCTTTAATAAAAGAATGACCTTTTAAGTCTTAGAATGCCCAAAACCGAGGCCATTAGTTTTTGAAGACTTAAAATCCTATCTGCCCTAAGACAAAACATGTAAATTGTTGACTCAAGGCTTCTTTTATGTGGAGATCCATATCTTTGTAGTTATTTCACCAAAAGCACACTATATTATTGTGGTGAACCCTATATCTCTACGAGGTATTAAAGTGTATGTTATGTTGTATCTAATGTTGTAATCTATGTTATCAATAGCGGTTAACATGTGTTAGTGGTCGACCCTGATATAGCAGGAACAAGGATATAAAAGTACACTCTTATTTATGATTAAAAAATTATATATATAATGAATTTTCTAATTTATAAGAAATATTAAGAAACACAACCACTTCTTTCATAAATATGAATCAAACTAAATAAACAAATTCTACTTCTAACTTCTAATCAAACAAACAAAAAATTTCATGTGGCACATGCATATTGAATTGTTAACCTTAAATTAGAAAAAAAGATAAATGTAACAAAGTTATTTTAAGCATTAAGCAAATGAATTAAAAGAAAAAATATATATAATTACTTATCTGCCCAAGTATGGTGAATATGGTCTTATATGGTATTGCCAAGCCTTACCCTTCTCTTACTCTTTAGAGCCTATATACACATTACACGTTTTGCTCCAGAATTGTCTACAACCAGCAGTGAATATGAAAAAACAATTCACATGTACTAATCAATAATCATGTTGCAACAAAGGAAAAGGTTGAAGCACATGTGTGGAAGCATAAATGTTTCACATGTACTAATCAATAATCATGTTGCAACAAAGGAAAAGGTTGAAGCACATGTGTGGAAGCATAAATGTAGGTGTAGCAGGTACCATTGAGGTACTTCAAGTTCAAAGCCTAAATAATTAGAGATGAAAAGAATGCACACACACATATAAACACTAGAATGTACCCAAAAGTCATATTACAGAAAAGAAGCATGCAACGATGAGAATAGACATAGACAAGCTGTAGGTTACAACTTGCGTTAGCTATAGGTTACAACTTGCATTAGGTGCAATAGTTATAACTACATCAAGGAAATTATCAATTAAGATTAACTACAATGACAAAGGGTAGGTCAATTTATCCTTTCCAAGGTGAAATATAGACAAATGCATGTGGAATAAACAGAGGAATAATGTTATATCTCAAAAACTGGTTTGCATGAGTAACAATCTGCTGAATGATTATCACCAATTCATTCATCCACACTCTGGTGAATGATTATCAAGATAATCATGCTAATCATGCTAATGAAAGATAACAGCCAATGTGAGGTGTGAAACATTCAATAATAAAATTTATACATGGTGGAGAGATTATCAAATGAAAGTGAATCCCAGTGAAGTGGTTTTAAGAAAACCAAAAACAGTTAAGAGAGAGAAAAGGCGACAGAAGACGATGAAAGCCGAAGGCAGAGAAAGAGAAAGGGGGAGAGAGTGATTACCTTCGGCGGAGGTAGGCAGAGAGAGAAAAGAGAGAAAGGGAGAAAGCTTACTTGCGGAGGAAGAAGGCGGAGAAAGAGAGAGAATCCATGAGAGAGAAGAAGGAGGAAGGTGGAGGGAGAGAAAGAGAGAGAAGAGAGAAAGGGAGAGAGAGAGCTTACTTATGGCGGAGGAAGGTGGTGGCAATGGCCGTTGCTGGCGGAGGGGAGGCTATTCGTGCTGGTGGTGGCAGAGAGAGAAGACGTAGAAGCAAGAGGCGAGAGGGGGGAGAGAGAGAGAGACACTAGGTTTTATTATATTTGGGTTGGGTTCGTTGGTTACATTGGATCGACCCGACCCAAATGACATGTACGCTAACACCACTATAGCAGCTTGCTATAGTGGTATTAGCGCTGCTATACTACAAGCACGATAGCGACCAGTATAGTGCACTATTGATAACATAGGTTGTGATTTTGTACTTTATTTTGTTTATTTGAGGAAAAGAAAACAACTTCAAAAGAGCCAGAAAAATATATAAAAGCATAAAAAGGAAAGCATACAACAGGATATGATAATATCGTGCAATATGGTGTATATCATTCGATGTCGTGCAATATGCAATGGTAAATGGCTGAAAATGATAAAGGTATTTGGATTATATTTTTAATTGTCAATATCATGCTGCTGCCGGTCTCATAAGAACACTCTGCACCCTTGGCACTCTTTGGTCACTAAAGTGCCGTATTTTAACTGAAAAACTGCATGCGTATAATAGCAGTTAATACTTAAATGTTTTCGTTGATGTGTTTTATTTTATTCTTCAGCTACTTAAGACATTACATGCAAGTAACCCAATGTTTGAGTTCATTAAAAATAGTTGAAAAAACTTTAATTGGTTCAAAAATCAACTTTTGTGGTTAAATCAGACCACTCAAAATTTTATGAGCAATTGCTGATTCCCATATTTATAATTCTAATGTACTTTTTTTGGGGATAATATCTTTAAAGTATATCAAGACATGCTATTTACTTTAAAGCCCGAGAAAAGTACTTTACAAAATTTTTGCAAACATATATCCTCCTATGGGCACCTTTTTCAGATGTGTTTGACTACCGTGTTCTGAGTGTTATTCGAGCATGTAATTACACATGCATAGAGTATGCTACCTTTATTGTATGTGATCTTTTGGAAACTATAAAAGATCCATGTACTAATTTATTTTCAAAAGTTTATGATACTTTTGGTACACCATTTTTACATTATAGTATGCATATAAAATTTTTCTTGAATGATCATAATGTTTGAAATTATGTATGTTTACTATTTATGTTTAAATTGATTTGTTGTCATAGATGTGCTAACGCTTTTTGGCTTTTTCTCAGAATGAATTATCAATTGATATATTTTTTGTTCTTAATTTTATAGTACGTCTGGTGACACTTAAACTTCATGGGGGGTTGATGCATACCCAAAAAACACTAACATAAGACTGTCAGTCGAGTACTGCATACAATATTATAATATTGAACAGTACGATCCTGAATGTATGACACTGTTATGTATGGTGTGGTTCTGCTGGATCACATTGCACGGCAAACTTGTTGTCACAAGATATATATATATATATATATATATATATATATATATATATATATATATATGTATGTATATATTACGTATGTATTGTTTACTCCTTGGTATAACATCACAAGAACAGATTTGTAGAATCATATAAATGACATAAGTTGAGGTGATCAAATTATCATCTTTCACGGTTTCACTAAAAGATAGTGCTCCCAACCGGAGAATACATCAATGGCTACAGAATTGACTCTGCATCTAGCTGAGGCCTACATAACTATATCTCACTTAACCAGGAAAAAAAGGAAAAAGTAGTGGTTGTGGTGATTGAAAATGTGAGTGAGGACAAGGCACCCAAAGCGTTAGCTTAACTGGCAGGAGACTCTGACACCCTTGCTGCTGGTGGGGAGTTTGACTCCCAGTGTATGTGTGTGTGTCTTCAGCCTTCCTTTCTAACAAGAAAATGAAAAAGGTGTGAGGAAAAGACACTCTGGAATCAAGATGGATTCATCAATTTGCATTGGCATATACATTTATACCACATTAAGAACATGTGAAGCAAAAAAATGAAGAATCCATCTTACACATATTTACAATTAATCGTACAAGAAGTTGAACAAAATGCTTCTTCAAGGAAGCCACAAGCAGTGTTGTCTGACGCGTATCGTATCGTTGGGCTCCATGATACGGGCGTATCGTATCACCTGTATTGTACTTTAATATTAAAAAAATACAAAAATTATTTAAAAATTCAAGAAAAAATAGTAAAAATCTGAAAAAAATCAAGAAAAATCTGGAAAATTACTTTAAATTCATATAATACAAAGTTTAGTATAGATTGAACATTCAACATTGAACAATTGCATCCAAATTTACATATTTTGAAGCAAAAAATGAAATACATTTACATTTTACATATTGTATATTTGTATAAGCTTATGAGAATCATTAACTAAATAATCTTCATCTTCTCCTTGATGAAGATTCAAAGTTTCTCATCACCTTCTGCTTCAAAATCAAGATCTTCATCTCCTTCATGATGTTGTTGCACTCCATTCAAATTAATCCATGCAATGTCTTCTTCGGTTAGGAGTGTATTTTCTTCGTTATCTTCCATAATCCACTCATCTAATATATCAAAATTAACAAACTGATATCTTTGTACATGTAGTTGTCATATTTGCTAATGTGATAATGTGAGCAAAACGATGAGCTCCATTTCTTTGATTATTGAGTTGAGTCTATGACACCTCAGTGATGTGATATTGTTACTTGATGATATCCTCTTTTTCTCTTACTGGAGACTAGCTTCTTAACTAATGCTTGAACTCCATTTCTCACTTCACAGATTGAGTTAAGCCTCACACACGTTGAGCATGTTTAACTCAATGGAAGTCATGTAAGGTGAACCTTAAAATAGTGAAGTTGTGAAATACCCACTCAATGAACCGAGACAACCAAATTGTTTTTCATTGTTTGCGATTTCATGAAATTAGAAACTGGTAGCAGAAATATACCTAAAAGCTGTTAACAGAAAGGGAAATGATTTTGTCATAATTTTTATTTGTTCATAAATTATTCTTATTCAATAAATGAAATTATAAACCCAAATTTACATGTTACATACACAACTTGCAATCCCAAACAAGCATATTGGAGGATGCCTTGGAGGGAAGTGAAGAGAGGCCAGAAACCTACAAAAAAATTTGAAAAAAAAATTGAATTTCTTTTTGTTGGGCGTATCGTAATATGGCACCGTATCGTACGATACAGTGCGATACGGATAACACTGGCCACAAGTAATAGGTGCATGCACACGTAAAAGAAAGACCATAGCACGAGAGTAGTAAGATCTCTACATGATGCTTTCGTGACTTATGATGAAAATAAGATTGAATTGTAACTGATGATAATTAAAAGGACTATGTAGGAGAGTCGAGTTGCTGTGATGTCTACTGATGAAGGGTTTATCAATGTGAAACTAGTGCCATTGTGTTGATGGTTAAGTAAGATGAAAGGTTCCCATGGTGGGAGAGAGTTTTTACGAAGACAAGGGCCTTAACCAATATAGATACTTGTTTTAACACCACATTCTTAACAAAGAAAATGACATCCTGATTAGTTTTAAGCTAAGGATTACAAAGGCAGCATGGTATAGAGTACCTGAGCACATGTAAAAAACATTAAATGCAGAGAGACATGAAAAAGATTAATTAGAACATGAAAGAAATATCTAGTAATAAAAAGGAATGCCAGCCTCAATATTGCCTATGCATGTAAACAAAGTAACAAACCTTTAGAATCTATTTGTGTTACAAAGAAAATTTAAGATAACATCAGTGTCTTTCTCCAATTTATTTCTAGTTAACCCTTCAAGGAAGTAAATACTTGAGCAATATTCTGGTTGAATCTACTGAGGAGAGAACAAACAGCTCTGCTGGTGATATTAACCACCCACAACAAGTGTCTGCCATCAAAATAGTGGCTAGGGAGCATCTGGCATTTTTTAAAGCCACTGCACCGAATGTTGTTGGCGAAGTTTGCATGTATGCTGAAGCTTGCATTTTGTATAAATTCTTACAAACTCGCTAACCAGCAATTTATCTTTAGCTGATGTCCTAGTGAGTTGAGGTGAATATGGGATGTGGTAATTATGTGATGATGATTTTGATGATGTTATTCCTTTTGTTTTTGTGACTCTTCATTAGTGTTTATCAATGTAATGATTTTGATGATTTTATTTGTACTCCCCTCGTTTTCTTAGGAAAATATTAAATCTAGTGTTTTGCTCTACTAAGTTATGGTACGGGTTTAAAATTATGATACTCAGGTAAGGAAACGGCTCGAAACGGAGTTGATATTATCATAAATAAAGATTTAAAGGATAGTGTAGTAGACATATAACGATATGTTGACCGGATCATGATGTTGAAATTAATGTTAGGAGCAGAGGTTTTGAATATAGTTTGTGCTTACACACCCCAAGTAGGACTAGAAGATAGTATAAAAACAACTTTTTGGGAAGAGTTAGATAAGGTGATTCAAAGGATTCGATAAAGAGAGATGATTTGTTTAGGAGGAGACTTAAATAGATATGTCGGTAAAGAGGCATTAGGATATCAAGGTATTAATGAAAACTTTGGTTTCGGGGATATAAATTAGAAAGGTAGGGAGATTTTAAAGTTTGCTATGGCATTTGATCTCTTTATAGTCAATACAATCTTCAAAAAATGAGATGAACATTTAATTACTTATAAGAGTGGCTTATCATAAACACAAATTGATTACTTTATTTTTAGATAAAAAGATAGAGCGTGTTGTAAAGATTTTAAGGTAATTCCAGGAGAAAGCTTAACCACCCAACATCGACTTTTAGTTATGGATTTACAAATAAAAAAAATGGACAAAGAAGAAAAGAGTGCATTGAGCTATTCACACTAAATGGTGGAACCTCAAAAGCGAGAAGAAGATATATTTAAACAGAAAGTCCTTCAAGGAGATGTTCAGAATTATGTTGGTACACCTTGTGATATGTGAAACAATATGACTATACATATAAGGAAAGTAGCGAAAGATGTGTTAGGTGAATCTAAGGGGGGTGTACCGGCACAAAAAGAAGCTTGGTGGCAGAGTGAAGTAGTGCAAAATAAAAAAGGCAAAGAGGGCATGTTACAAATTACATTATGCTAAGAAAACTAGTGAAACTTTAGAGGCTAATAAGAAAGCAAAGAAGGAAGCGAAAAAGGCCACCAAGAAAGCAAAAGCTAAAATTTGGGAGGATTTATATAAAAAACTCAACTCAAAAGAGGGTGAAAGAGATATTTTTAGGATTGCTAGGGCTAGAGATAAGAAAACTAAAGATCTTAATTATGTTAGATGCATCAAGGACGAGGATGAAACAATTCTAGTGGCAAATGATGATATAAGAAATAGATGGAATAACTATTTTTATAAACTTTTTAATGAAAATAAAGATGTTAGAATTAGCTTAGGAGAGTTAGCCAAATCAGAAATGTATATAAACCACAATTTCTACCGACGTATTCAAAAGAATGAAGTCAAAGAGGCTCTTAAACATATGATGGGTAGTAAATCGGTAGGACCGAACAATATTCCTATAGAAGTTTGGAAAATACTAGGAAAAATAGGAATCACTTGGCTCACAAGACTATTTAATGAAATATGGAGAAATCAAAAGATGCCCGAGAAATTGAGAGCGAGTACACTTATACCCATATATAAGAACAAGGGAGACATTCAAAATTGTGCGAATTATCGAGGTATCAAGTTAAATGATCCATACTATGAAATTGTGGGAAAGAATTATCGAGCATAGGTTAAAACAAGTATCAAGTACAATAGAGAACGAATTTGGATTCATGCTAGGCAGATATACTGTTGAAGCAATTCACCTTTTGAGACGTCTTATGGAATATTTTAGAGCAAAAAAGAAAGACTTTCACATGATATTTATTGATCTAAAAAAAGCTTATGATAGGGTACCGAGTGAGGTTCTTTAGAGTTTAGAGAACCTTGGAAAAAAGAGGTATCCCATTGACATACATTAACGTTATAAGAGACATGTACGATGGTGCAAAAACATGTGTGAGGACTCATGAAGGAATGATAGACTTCTTTGAAGTTAATATTGGGTTACATCAAGGATTAACTTTAAGTCCATACTTATTTATAACGGTGATTGATGAGTTAACAAAACATATTCAAGATCAAGTACCTTGGTGTATGTTATGTGCAGATGACATTGTGTTAGTGGAGTCTAAGGAAAAAGTTAATAGAAAATTGGAACTATAGAGAGAAACATTAGAAAGCAAAGGTTTCCGACTTAGTAGAACAAAGACAAAATATATGGAATGTAAGTTTGATCATTTGGTTACTTTAGAGGACATATAAATTAAAATTGACACACATTATATCCCCCAAAAGGAAAGTTTTAAATACCTAGGATCAATTTCTCATAGTGATGGAAGAATTGATGGAGATGTTACTCATAGAATTAATGCTGTTGGTTAAAATGGAAAGAAGCATCAAGTATTCTTTGTGATAAGAAGATACCACTAAACTTAAATGGTAAATATTATAGAGCAACAATTAGACCTGTCATGTTTTATGGTTCTTAGTGTTGGGTAGGTAATCATCAACATGTATAGAAGATGTCTGTGACAGAAATGAAGATGTTGAGATGGATGAGTGGTCATATAAGAAAAGACCTATACATAATGAGGTTATTAGAAACAAATTAGGAGTGGCACCAATAGAGGATAAAACGAGAGAATATCGTTTAAGATGGTTTGGACTTATAGAAAGAAGATCAAAACAAGAACCTCTAAGAAGGTATGAAAAACTAAATTTGGAAAGTATTAAAAGAGGTAGAGGACGACCACAAAAGTGTTGGAAAGAAACAATAAAGAATGATCTAGCTTTTTGTAAGTTAACTGCTAACATGGCACATGATAGGGCTCTGTGGAAACAAAGAATCCATGTAGCCGACCCCGTCTAGTATGGGAAAAGGCTTAGTTGTTGTTGTTGTAGTGTTTTGCTCTACTAACCCTTAGAATGTGCTTTTGCAGATGGTCAGGATGCTGGATATACTTTCTGAATACTTATCCTTAAGAGGGTTCCAGTTTCAAAGACTTGATGGTAGTACCAGAGCTGATCTTCGTCACCAAGCCATGGAGCACTTTAATGCTCCAGGAAGTGAGGACTTTTGTTTTCTTTTGTCAACTCGAGCCGGTGGCTTGGGAATCAATTTAGCCACTGCAGACACTGTGATAATTTTTGATTCAGATTGGAACCCACAAAATGATCTGCAGGTCAATGCCTGAACTTTAAAAGATATGAACCCATTGGAGTTGACCACTCCTTGCTTATTGTGCTGTATCATGACTAATTTCATCGGTTTGACATGTCACAGGCAATGAGCAGGGCTCACAGAATTGGGCAGCAAGAAGTTGTTAATATTTACCGTTTCGTGATGAGCAAAAGTGTTGAAGAAGATATCCTGGAACGTGCTAAGAAAAAGATGGTACTCAGCCTCTTTTCTGTTTCACATTTTTGAAAAATAGAATCTTTTTCCTTCACATTTTGTTGTGATTACTTTCTTGCCTTTTTCTAGGTTCTTGATCACCTAGTTATTCAAAAGCTCAACACAGAGGATAAACTTGAAAAAAAAGAAACAAAGAAGGGAAGCTCCATGTTTGATAAAGTGAGGATTGTATCACTTACATCTATGCCTATCTTCTTTAACCTGTTCGTAGTATTTTTAATGGGCTGAACTTGTGAACTGCTTACTTTTTCTTTTTTTTTCCTGAAATTTCCTGGTTTGTAAGCCAAGTTTTTGATAATGCTTACAGAATGAGCTCTCAGCAATATTAAGGTTTGGGGCTGAAGAACTTTTCAAGGAAGAAAAGAATGATGAGGAGAACAAGAAGAAACTTGAAAATATGGATATTGATGAGATTCTTGAAAGGGCTGAGAAGGTGGAATCAAAAGAAGGGGAAGGCGAGCATGGGAATGAGTTGCTAAGTGCATTTAAGGCAAGAACTGCATCTCCTTCGTGGTTACATTATCTAGTAAATCTCTTTTAAAATTGTCTTGCTTATTAGGAAATGTCAAAGAAATGAGTTGATAAATGTTTCTATCCCAGAATATGTTTTCAAAAGGAAATGTGCCTGGCACTGTACCTAAACTAAGAAACCTCATCAGGGATAACAAGGTGACTGAACACTGGTTGGAATAAACCACAGGCAGGGGAAGGCTGCCATGAATGCTTGTTATTCCATTCAGAAGTTTCTGTTTGTTTTTTTTCTATCATAATGTTGACTCTAGCATTAAGCAAAAATTTTTGGCTTCATCTGCTGTAATCTCAATTAGGTTGCTAATTTCTGCATTGCCGAAGATGATCAAACATTTTGGAGTCGCTTGATTCAACCAGAGGCAGCGGGTCAAGCTGAGGTTTGTTTTAGTTTAATGCTGCCTTCCTAACTTGTCCCAAATTCTCTACTTCCATTTTGAACTGTAAATAGTGGTGTAACCTATATCTTGGTTGACATCTGTTTGTAATTATTTGCTTTCAGGATGCATTGGCCCCTCGTGCCGCAAGGATTAATAAAAGCTATATTGAAGTTGAACATGATGATGTGAGCGTGAGGAGAAAAAAACGAGTTGCTGATGTAAATGCAAAAGAACCGAAACGGCAAAGCAGAACTGCAGATTTGTCAACACATATGATGCCAGCAGTTGAGGGGGCAACTACTCATATTAGGGAGTGGTTTGGTGGCAATATCTCCAAGAAAGATGCTAATGCTTTTGTCCGTGCGGCAAGTATCTGTAGTCTTCATCCACAATATAGTCTCAACTTTGTCTTTTGTTTTCAGGCAGTATCTAAGTAATTCTATGCTGGGTTTGTTGTAGTATATTGCTGTTTTAATATGTTCATGTTGTAAGAAACAGCTCCTTAAATGTCTTAACGGTGGCTGCCACAGTCCACCAAGTCAAATCTCCAAGATAGAATCACAAAAATAAACTATCTTGTGTTCTTTCCAATCTCAACACAATAACAAGCTGAAAATGGCTGAGAAAGAATGAAATAACTCTTGAATGTATGTCATAATAATGCCACAAAGGCATGCTAAATATTATACAAGATGCAGCTTATACAGAGGAAGGCCAAGGTTGATACAAGAGCCCAAACAGCCAGATTTCTAGTCGTTAGACTGCTTCCAAAGGCTAAAAATCTAGGCGTTGGACCCAAGGCTGATACACAGAAAAAAATATAAAATAAAATTTACAAAAGCTTAATTACATTTAACACATGTTCACCTCTATTAAATCTGTAAGGAAATGGATTTTCATATTCCCTAGAGGATATTGCAAGTTTCTGGTACAACCTAGAACCCTGACATGGATATGCTTTAGGAGATGGCGGCAATTCTTTCTCTTTCTCAGCAGATTGTGATGTTAGATCTGCATATATTTTTATGGATTTTCACCTCAAAGTTTCTGCTGTTTTCCTCTTGTTATTCTCGATGCTCTTAGAGTGTTGCATGAAAGAACATCACAAGCTAATTGTTAAGGGTTAACGTTTGCTTCTCCAACCATTTTCTTCTGGTGTAGGTTAAAAAGTTTGGGGACAAGAGCCGTTTAAGTTCTATAGTTTCTGAAGTAGGTGGAGGAATTGAAATTGCTTCTGTTGATGCCCAGATCGGTCTTTTTGAGTTGTTGCTTGGTGGTTGTGAGGAAGCAGTAAGAGGAAATGATGGAAACAAGGTATGACAGTGATCAAACTGGTTGTATGTTCATATGAATGTTCAATCAATTTTACGCTTGGTGTTATGTCACAATCTATATTGTAAATGTTTTTGACACAAATGTTGTGATGAATCTTTTCATCTCCAGGGCACTGTATTGGATTTTTTTGGGGTTCCAGTAAAGGCTCTTGAACTTCTTGCTCGCACGAAAGAACTCCAACTCCTTGCTAAGCGTATAAAACGGTACAAAGAACCCTTTGCACAATTTAGACTGAGAACACATCCCCGAGATCCTTCATGGTCAAAATCTTGTGGCTGGAGTCAAGGTATGGATTTTGTATGAAATCTTGTTTTTGGTATCTCATTTTCTTTTCCAAGTCAGTAGATGTCTCCTTGTCAAAAAGATTAGTAACTTGTCTTTTAAGGTTAAATGAAATATTCTGGGGTTATGGCCCAATCAAATATTGTTGTTCTTGTTGCTTAGAAATCCAGAATTTGCTACTGTTTGTGTAGTTGATGATGCTAGACTGCTTCTGGGTATACATCTACATGGATATGGCAATTGGGAAAAGATAAGGCTTGATTTGAGGCTTGGTCTAACAAGTAAGATTGCTCCAGCAGGGCTTACAGCTTCTGCAACACTGTTGCCACGTCCCCCCAGCTTGGATGCACGTGCTTCTGCTCTTTTACGTCAGGTACTTATTTTTTTATCCAAATTTCTCATTTAGTTTGTGCAAATTATGTGCACCATTTTGTTTTGTGGGTTATGCTTACTCCTTCACATCCTGAAAACCCTTGTTCCTGTCCTTCACATGTTTATGGCTTTCTCTTCATTGCAAGAAAAAGCGTTGTGATTTTTGTAGTAATTATCCACATCGGTCATGTTATTTGCCAGACTTATTTCAGCTTTTGCTTACACATGCTACCTTTATTAAGAACTTATGATATTTCACCTGACATTTTCTCGGACTGAATAGTCCGAACAGAAAACCTGATATTGCAGCAGCTATTCTGGATATTCCAAACTCGAATTTATATATGTTTGATGAGATTATCACTCTAAAAGTCGCAGCTTTTTCAATAAAAGTATGTTCTTTTCATGTTTCTTGCTTTTTCCTCATTTATTCAGCCCTTTCACCCTTTGTCCATATGCAATCTATCCCATTGGACTGCGACTTTTACAGAGCAAGGTATACTGGCACAAATAAAAGGGCTCATAAGAAAGTTTCCATAGTAAGAGATCACTAAGTCGTGAATATTGAGTATGGGGAGAAAATCCAACTTCTACTGTCTCTCACCCTGACATAATACTTAAGGTTTTACCTAAGAATTTCCAAGAAGAATTTCTTTCTTGAGAATCCTGGTGTGGCCAACAGGCGATCAGCTCTAAGATACTAGGTACTGTAGGGGAGACAACGTTTTCTCATTATAACTTATGGTTGAAATCACGTGATACCTTCTCCAAGTGTCCTGCATATTGATTCCATTTACTGCAGTCAATGTATTATAGTGTAGACTTCTAGTCGTGTTGCTTTTTTTTTTCAGACAATCGGGTAAACTTTGTTTACTTTTCCTAATAAACATGTTCGATCATGTGTTTCCTTTTCTATTCTTTCAGGAGTTTGAGGTTATTACTGAGAAAAAATCAAGAATGGAACTGTCTCGTAAACCTTCAAAAAGAGCAGCAGATAGTTTCTTTAGTGGAAGTGCTTATGAATCTAAGGCGGAACCAGGTATTGCTAAAAAAATTGTCAAGATAAAGAACGATAAAAAAGTCTTGAAAGCAGAACCTAGAGTCAAAGAGGAAGGAGAAATTTCTGAGTCCGAGGAGAATGAGAAGTATCGTCGGTACAAAGAGAAGATTGATCAAGAAGCAAAGGAAGAGAAGTGGAGGGAGTGGTGTGCTGAGGTCATGTCTGATGAGTTGCGCACTCTCAGACGACTACAGAAATTGCAGAGTACCAGTGGAGATCTTCCGAAGGCAGAGGTTAATTTTTGTCTTCACTCTTTTGGTATGACCTATTTTAGCAACTGTTTGTAATATTGGTTTTTCTGGCTTTTCAACAGGTTCTGTTAAAGGTTAGAAAATACTTGCAGGTTCTTGGACACAAAATTGATCTTATTGTGGAGGAGCATGCAAATTCTCGTAAAAACTATACCAGTATGATTCTCTCAACGTCGTGTGCGTTTTCCTTTCCTTGCATGTGGGCAGGGTAGAAAAGAGAAGCAGATTAGTTGATCCATGAGCTAGGGTACTTTGCTGTTCTTAACCAACAGCATGATGATGTTCTTTATATGTAAAATTAGTACCGCCCTGGGATGTGATGGAAGGTATTCCAGGATAGCCATTTCTTTTCATTTTGATTACGGTTACATAGCTGAAGATTGAAAACAGAGTGTCCTGATGAAAAGTGGAGTCATTGGAGCAAGAGACTGCATTCTTGGTTCTATATCATTAACTAGCTGCCTTTTTGAAGTGACTGCTCTCATAGATAGTCATGTTTGCGAGAATTGAGTGGACATTTGTTTGTTTTCATCAGGTTCCTTTCACGTTTCTAACTTTGAGGTTTTGTTAGTGGACTGAAACCAACTAATTTTTTAATATAGCACCCCTATCAGTACAGGAGCGCATGTAGGGTAATAAAATGTTTTCAGGTTAATTGTGCACACACAACAGATTCATTGGTGTTTTTAGTAATATGACTAACAGATCCTTTAAGCCTTGGGAAACCATGGAACCAAGGAATTTTAGGAACATGATATTATGCCATCTGTGTCTTACACTTGGAACCAAAAAAGAAAAAGATCTGGGCAAGTCAGCTCTTGATACGCTCCACAAAAATGTGCATTTATCTTGATGGAAAGGATGACATTTTGGGAAGTTGATTCAGCAAGATTTTTCATGTTGCCATTTGGTTCTTTTCGAAAGATAAATGGTTTATCCGTGCTTGTTACTTGCATTATTGAAAAAGTTTTGGATGTTGACTGTTGCATTTTCTGTGCTTTAGTTTTGTCGAGGAGCTTTATGCTCATGAGGTGGCTTCATATTGCAGGAATGTCCACACGATTATGGAACTATGTTTCTGGCTTTTCAAATTTGTCTGGTGATCGTCTTTCTCAAATATATTGGAAACTAAAGCTCGAGCCACAGATTGATGCCATAGATTCCTCTTTACACTTCAGTGGCTCTGCCTCAGGTGCGACTATGCGAGATGATATTGGTGTGTGTACACCATTAATAGATGGTACATTCCAGAAATCTTCCGGATACACGCCAGACAGTTTCCACGCGAATCAGGAGATGGGGAAGTCAAAAACATGGAAACGGCGTTGGAAAACCGACTCAGATGCATATTTCCAGCAACCGGGATGTAGGCCACCATTTGATAATTCAAATTCAGCTGGGATTTTGGGCTGTGGCCCTGGTGATACAAGACGGTTTGTTAACAAAAGATGGAATAAGAGTCTTCAGCAGCCTCCACCATCTGTTCCTCAATGATATTGAAGATTCAAGACGGAATTTGATACTATTTCTGCCCAATTATTTTGATTCAAAGAGATAATAAACTTGGAAAATACCCGAGGCACCGCGACCAGTTCACTGTCGTGCATCCGTGCAGCATTTGTCCATGAAGCAGAACGTTGCAGTCTAGGAATTTTAGCAACAAGCTGGTCGTCGAGGAGCCCGAGATTAGCCATAGCCTGGGCATTTTTGTAATGGCTGCTCTTCTACTTGGATACTTTGCAAGTTCCTCCTCCAAGCATTGGTTGGATATATTTCTGGTAGGTCCACATTCTTTTTTGTAGCAACATGTACATTATATGCTTGCGGCATTCGGTAAAGCAAGATTTGGAGAAACAAAAAATTACAAGGGCGGCTCACTTTGTATGTCACACCATAATACTTAAATCAGGAAAGAATTGCTGCTTTTCCCCCTCTAACCATCGTTTATCTTTGGTTATATCTCCACTTTGATTTGGATGATTTACTGTAAATAATAATATTTGGTATTTCTTCCTTATCTTTGTTTGCTAGCAACTGCAGTTTAGCACGCGAGCAAATCTTTTTCCTTCATAAAAGTGACATTTCCTAATTGGTATAGGCATAACGGCTTCATCAAGTTTTTGCTTATACAAAGGCATGTAAAATCAATATTTAGATACAATAATTACAATAACCATAACCAAATAATGTGAATATATACAAAACATACATAAAGAAATAATGAAATACCGTTTTTTGGGTTTTCATAGCACTGATCATTGATTTTCGGTTAGGCATCTTATTACTTATTCCAAACTTAATTCTTGTCACTTCCTTTAACACGGGCTTTTTCCTGATCTTGTATTATGATTTCATTAGGGCCAATTTGAGTGGAACCTACAGTATTGATATTCCTTCATTTATGCTTTCTTGCTTAAAGGCCTGACTAGATGGATTGTTAAACAATCAATTTCAACGAATGCTTCTTTACAACTATACAATTTTCATGCATTTTCAATGAAAACACATGATTTTCAAAAAGCATGGATGTGCCTATCTCTAATTGGGGCTTGAAAGAACCATGTATGATCATTGAATCAACCTTTGCACTTCTTATCCACCTTTTAAGGATATAGTGTTTTGGTAATTGATTAATGCATTCAACTAAAGCTACCAACATATGAGCACATACAGTACCTTCATTGTTCCACGACTTACATTGACAAGTAGACAACTCTGCAATATTTTCTTTGTATGTTATGATATATTTTTTTTGTTTTTTTCTTTGTATATGGATCACATTATATCTCCTCACTTTATCATTTACATGTACAAGCTTGGCATGACATAAGGCAGATTTCTCAAAAAAATTGAAACTTCTCAAAAAGTGTAGGCGTAAAGATGTCTCATATATGTGTTAGGAGTGGATTATTTTAGTTACATGATTTAACCTCATCCTTCGTTTGAAAGCCATACTACTTTTCTTGGTATCGATTTGCTTTTAGCACGATATATCAAATTTCTGCACAAAGAAGCTAACAGGAGTTTCCAAACTAAACCAGTCTGAAAATATATTATTCATGCTTTTACTGCAGTAAATGCGTGTGAAGTAAAATGAGATTGTCAAGACTCACGATGTGACCAAAGATAAGTCACCCACTTTATATCAAGCATCTTAGAAAATAATTATATCATTTCATACCATCTTTTTTTGAATTCTTCTCTACACTCCTAGTGATAAAACCATTTGTTCCATTTGTCTTGAAAACTATCCGAACACTGTAGATATAAGCTGATAAGGTATTTAGAAAACTTTTGTTGGATGTGTCACATACAGTATCAATGCACGATATTCAGAAACACTACCTCAATTGCTGCCTTTATGGTAGGATCTTGGTGAGTAAAGATAATATTGGGAGGTTGACCACATATCTTTCAACCAACAACCGTATAAAAGATCCTTACTTCTCATTCCTAAGTAAAGCACATCCAATTATGATTGATTAGATGTGGTGATTAATACCATTGAATAGAGCAAGTGGTATTTTATATTGGTTCTTCTTATATTTTGTATCAAATGAAATCACATCTCTAAAGTTGTAGTAGTCTATACCTGTGTAACTCTTTATGTATATACATCAAGGCATTGGTTGAATACCATCCTCAATTTCTGACAATTTAATCATTATCGGTTGTCTTCAATCCTTCAATCGAACTCTAGAAAACTTATCAACTAACATCGGCTTGTTTAGAGAGGTGAGTTTTTTTGTTGGTTTATGCATATTGAACTTTGAAGGAGAGTGTAATGAATGATTGTAAACTGCATAAAATTCATTAACAACTCATTTCTTCTTCTTTGGGTATAAACCAACTATTATTCTTCCCAAACAACCACACCTCTTAGTAATCCCAGGCCTTGACATTGTCATTCTCTTCCTTATTCCCCTACTTGCAACATAGAAATGTTGCCTAGACAATATGTCCCTTAGCTTTTTCTATTAGCATATTTTGTTATGTTAAACCCTCCCAACCTAACATATGTATTATAAAAATTATATGTTTCGTTGTACGATTCAAACTCCATGCAATAGGATATCAACTCCAACGGCACGGTTGGAACCACTTTACAGGATCATTTAATATCACTAACATTACCATTCTGGCTACTACCTTCATCTAGGATTCTTGTTTGATCATTGGTGTCTCCATCGAGTTCTATAGGAATAGAGGTAATATCTAACTCTATTATTTCATCATTGTTTCCCAACTCAAACTCTTTTAGATTGTCACTGCCTTTCACCTCAAAGAAAACATCTTCTCCGTAATTCACATCCATACACATTTCTAACCATCGACATATATTCTTACTTGATGATGCTTCATTCCTATCGATGCACAAAGAAGGCTTCGTAACAAAGAGTCGGGAAACCCTAAATAAAAAGAGAGTTTGTCGTCTTCCTCAACCAGCGAACGAACCAAAGAGAGGCTATAGACGAGGGCGACATGGGAGAGTCAAGAAAGGAGAATGGGAGATAGAGGCCAAGTCGGGGAACAAAGAGGGAGCAAACGGAGAGAGAAAAGGAGAGTTGGCAAGGGGAGCAGGATCAGGAGGCAAGATTGATGAAGTAGCGACCATTGGATCAATCTGATCCAATGATGGGTGGGTTTAAGCAAAATTTAGCAAGGATTATGCAGCTAAGACTCTCTCTCTCTCTCTCTCTCTCTATATATATATATATATATATATATATATATGAAAACTGGACAAACGTCTTTTCTATTTTTTGGAGGGATGAACTTCATGTTTGGGCAACTTCTTATTAAGCTCATGACCCTAAAGGTGAACTGCAGGCATTGAGGTATAAAACTCTTTCCAAAATCTCTTCCTTCAATGGATGGGGTTGTTCGCATCATCAGACACCTCTTTATGATAGGCTGAGTGTGCGCTCATCTTGGGATCTACTCTGCCCAGCCTTATCTCCGGTAAGTAAATTAAATTGGCTCAGTGCTTGTGTTCTCCTTTTCAACCAACGGTTGGTTATCTCAAACATTGTTCGGACGAGCCAAACCTTGCTGACTTAGCAACCGAGCCTAATCCAGTTGTTTGTTTGTAAACCTGTGAGGGTGAATGAGTACATTGATATTGTGGCAGAGAATCCTTTTATCCACTTTATCCATCTCCGCGTCGTCCTTCATCTCTATGCCCTTGTTTTTGAGGCCAGAAACACTCCGTGCACTAGTGCTTCTTCCTTGTCTAAATTACTGGTATACACCCTCGCAACTCGATATACACGATATCGAATTTTGAACCCGACAATTTGAAAGTTATTTTATTTAACTTGCTTGGTTTTGACGTATAAGTCATGGTGTTAGAAAACAGCTTTAGAATCAACACATGAATAATATCATTTGATAGCGTTTTTGAAACGATAATTTCCGCCTTCTAGTTCTACATGCAACGGTATGTTAGTAAGTAAAATAAAAAAAATAAAAGCTAAACTTTTTGACAAAATTAAATTGCAGATTCTTTTTTTTTTTTCTGGTTAGTGAGAAATTTGCAGCCTCACGATCAGCCGTTTTCTCTTCTTATCTGCAAAATGGTGGCCCACCCCAATGCATTATAATGTGCAAGCCAGCTTTCTCTCTTTTGGTTCGTTTTATCCATCCCTTCGCTTGTCCCACGTCTGTGGAGTTCAGAGTTAGGTGGAGATAAGAGCAGTACACGCAGCTACTAGACTGTGATATAGCTGTGAGTTTTCTCTCTCTCCTTTGCCTCTTCCATAAACCCATCTCTTCTTTCGTAATTTAATTGTTTTTCATTTTGTAATACTGGTGAACTAAACAACAGTTTGTTCAAATTAAGATGCCTCTTTCTATGATTTTTCAAGCTTAGTTTATGAGGAATCAAACTTACACATTGCGTCCTGTGGAGTCGAGGGCTCTACAAGTGGGCTAATGACTGCTGATTTTCTCTCTTGATTTATAAGTCTGAGCTGCTTTCCGAAAGCGTGCACACACACACACACACACACACACACACACACACACATATATATATATATATATATATATATATATATATATATATATATATATATATTGAAAATATCAGACTATGTTATATTGCCAGCTTATCCTTACAAATCACAGTCAGCCAATCATGACTAAGATAAAAAGGAAAAACTGTCTAAATAAATATAACCTATGAAAAATATGTGTACTTCTTGCCTGCTGCTTTTTTACTTCGAAAACCAACTTGTGGGGATTCTTCTGCATCTAGGGTGGAGGTGGAATTGACACTTACGAAAAGAGTACAATTTTCAAAGAAATCCCACTCATTTATGAAGAGATAGAAAACATGCTCCATATGACTTGATTGAATAGTTGTAATTTTCTTGTGGTTTCAATGAAGTGTTTCACTAGGACTTCCAATATACATATACATATATACATATACATATACATATATACATATATACATATATACATATACATATACATATATACATATACACATATACATATACATATATACATATACATATACATATATACATATACATATACATATATACATATACATATACATATACATATACATATACATATACATATATACTTTCTTTGAGCTATGCACAAAAAGAATTTATAACGAGTTGATTTCAAGGTTTTGGTGTTCTGCACGTGATTTTCAACCACTGGCATGATTGTTATAAATATATATATATATATATATATATATATATATATATACTTTCTTTGAGCTATGCACAAAAAGAATTTATAACGAGTTGATTTCAAGGTTTTGGTGTTCTGCACGTGATTTTCAACCACTCGGCATGATTGTTATATATATATACATATATATATATATATATATATACATATATACATATATATACATATATACATATATATATATATATATATACATATATATATATACATATATACATATATATGTATATATGTATATATATATATGTATATATGTATATATATATATGTATATATGTATATATATATATATATATACTTTCTTTGAGCTATGCACAAAAAGAATTTATAACGAGTTGATTTCAAGGTTTTGGTGTTCTGCACGTGATTTTCAACCACTCGGCATGACTGTTTTGGATAGAAGAAATTGCTTTGCTGTATGCTTCTTCCGCCATTGAAAAGGGAAAATTTAAATGGAAAGTTGCAAATAAAGAAATTTGTTAATTTTGCTGATAGGCCTCTGGGTTATATTGATTTAGGATTAGGGGTCCACTCTACATATACTTTGAAAACGTGGACGGTTATTCAAGAAAAAAAGGCTTCCGAGCTGTTAAATGTAATATCTAGCGTTAGGCAGCCATCGGTTCTCAAATAACTTATTCATTGAAGTTATTGAACATGTTTTCGTACATTTTCTCTTTCAACCAAAAAATTTCCTACAAAGTTGATGACAGAACCAGTATAGGCTTTTGATTTTATATCTAAAGAACCAATTTCGCATGCCAACTTAGAATACATGGAAAATAAAGAGAGCAAAAGATTCAGTGTTGGAATCCATGTGTAGGTGAGAGATGGATTACGTATATGGACCAGGGAGGAACCATCTATTTGTTCCGGGACCCGTGAACATACCCGAACCCGTAATCAGGGCAATGAACCGGAACAATGAGGACTACCGGTCCCCTGCTGTGCCTGCTTTGACCAAGACTCTTCTTGAGGATGTTAAGAAGATATTCAAGACAACCACTGGGACTCCCTTCATAATTCCTACTACAGGTAACCAATCTGTTTTTTTTTTCTACATACACATCTCATTTACTGAGAGACTTTCGAAAGAAACTTTGATACTGCCAAAAGTTGAAAATGGCGCTTTGTATTCATTTAGTGAAAGCAGGCCTTCCTTCTTGCTTGGTGAACTTATGTCAGAAAAGGCATTGATGAGGGGCATCTTTAGACACCTTCCTCTACCTATTAATGGTGCCTAACAGATTTTTAAGAGTGAGAGTGTGTTTGAGTTATATTTTGCAAAAGTATGCTGCTACACATTATGTTCCAAAGGTCAGGCTGATTTTTCTAAAGAGTTGATTAGTTAAGCCGATTTTCTGTAAAGTTCTATGTATTTTGTAGTGCAAGGGACAGACTAGGATACGTGACGAGTCCCTGACCAGCAGCAACTCAGGTCCTTGACTAGATTGAACTTACTTGACCACCCTAAATCTAGAACTGTGTTCAAGCATTTGCTTTGGTATTATTGGTAGATATTATATCCAGTTTGGATGCATATCAAAGCTTTATATTACAATGACATCAAATATGTTACAAAACCAGATTTTAGCATCAGAATATTTGCCATAATATCAGTTTTTTCTATCAAAAATATCAAAGTTTGCTATCTTCCCTATACTTATGTTCATCTTCTAGATGAATGACATTGTGTTGTTTGGTCTGAATCAGGCACTGGTGCATGGGAGAGTGCACTGACAAACACACTGTCACCTGGTGATAGGATTGTATCCTTTCTGATTGGCCAATTCAGTCTTCTTTGGATTGATCAACAGCAGAGACTCAACTTCAATGTTGATGTCATAGAGAGTGAATGGGGCCAGGGAGCGAATCTCGCCGTCTTGGCATCTAAACTTGCAGCAGACAAGTCACACACCATCAAGGCTGTTGCCATTGTTCATAATGAGACAGCAACAGGAGTCACCAATAACCTGGCGGCTGTCAGAAGAATCCTTGGTTAGCCTTTGTTTTCCTTTCCTGATGAGAGAACCCTTGGTTAGCTTTTTCTTATGCGTGTTTTGATCAAACAGTGTGATCTGAAATCTTGTGAATCCAATGCCACATCACAACCTTTCCTCTGTGACATGGAACAGAAGTTTTTCAGTCACCATACACACCTCCTAAAGTATGTTTAGACTTGAGAAATGGAGTCCTTGGTACTACAAAATCACATATCTTCTGGAAGTTGAAGAATCACTAAAGAAAACATCTGCCTTCTAGTGAGCCAATTTGCTGGCCAAATCTATATCTCCAAGGAGCTCAGCGAGTCAGATCCAATTACCATCTTACCTGTTAAAAGATGAGAACTCTCTGAACTTACGTCTGCCCTCTCGGCATTATTGTCATAGTGGGACGGCATCTTAGCCATCATTCAGATTTTCGGGTTCTATTGCTACAGGTGTCATGTCTGTGCATAAGCTAAGTATTGATGCTTAATAAGGAGTCTGATTCAAACATCGAGATGGTGAAATTTTCTCTGTAGCAACCGTTGACATAGAAGAACAAAGAGGCCCCCTCTCCGAAACAAATCAGTCGTGTCTTGTAGTTTGTGCATTTCTGTGACTGATTCTTCCTATTTCTGTTCTTCTATACCAACACTGTAACCCAATGTAGGCCTTGTGGGCTACCATCCGAACCTTAGAGTTTTAGAACAGATGGTCCAACAGCAAACCTCTCGAAAATGGTTTCCCTACGTAATGTTTAAATAATAAATGAGACCTATCTTCTTGAAAAGCAAAATATTTGAGCCCAACTGCATCAGGACTTTTTGCAATTCAGAGCAGTTACTCCTGGGCTAAATGATGGATCAAATCAGTTTCTAAGATGAAGAATTTCTGATTTAGATGAAAGTATTCACTGTGTATGGTGTTATGCAGATGACTACGGGCATCCTGCACTGCTGCTTGTGGATGGAGTATCTTCCATATGCGCGCTTGATTTCCGCATGGATGAATGGGGGATAGATGTTGCTCTAACAGGATCTCAGAAGGCTCTGTCGATGCCGACCGGCATGGGCATTGTTTGTGCCAGCCCAAAGGCATTGGATGCATCAAAGCATGCTAAATCAGTAAAGGTGTTTTTTGATTGGAATGACTATCTGAAGTTTTACAAGTTAGGGACATATTGGCCATATACACCTTCCATCCAACTTCTTTATGGGCTAAGAGCAGCACTTGATCTCATCTTTGAGGAAGGCCTTGACAATGTCATTGCACGTCATGCTCGACTGGGGAAAGCAACAAGGTAATCCTAGTTGCCTGAATGCGGTTATAGTTTGTCGTCCCTTGTTGTTTGAAACTTCTTATTATAGGTCTGCCTAATCATACATTGATCTCAATCTATCCACTATGATTTGGTTGACATTAGCCACATTATTCAGATTCAACCACAACTCGCATATTTTTTTCAAAGGCTATCAGGTATATTTTTAACATTATATACAGATTACACTTACATGAGAAACTAGTTTGGGATAAAACGGTAATCGTTTCTGAAACAGGTGATTGTTGTATAAAAATATTACATGTGAAAAGTCATGAAATTTCGCACTGTGATTGATCACCTTCTGTTTTAGGAATAGAGATCATGTTGGTAATCAGTTGTTCGAAATGCAGGCTTGCTGTTGAGGCTTGGGGCTTAAAGAACTGCACTCAAAAGGAAGAATGGTACAGTGACACGGTCACGGCAGTGCTAGTCCCCCCTTACATTGACAGTGCAGAGATTGTCAGAAGGGCCTGGAAAAGATACAACCTCAGTTTAGGATTGGGATTGAACAAAGTGGCTGGCAAAGCTTTCAGGATAGGCCATCTTGGCAATCTTAACGAGGTAAAGATTTTTCTTCTTCTCATATAGCTTTTTTGCTTCAAAATATAATGATTTTCACATTCTATCTTAAAACATGATGATTTTCCCGCAGTAAATCTGAGATCTTTCTAGCCTTCTATGCATCAGTGTATCTTTAACCTTGAGAGATGTTCTACAATTGCTTGAAGATGTGTGCTACAAGTGGCAACTTAGTTCAAGTGGTTGGTGGATTTCTTTCACCATAGAAAACAACGATCTTCACTTTTCAAATCCATAGCTCTCTCTCTCTCTCCACAAACACACGCATATTATATATATAACCAGGATCGACCTTTTTGTTATTGAATCAGCTAGAAAGAGATGTATTTGTGCATGGAATGGCTGATTTCGAAATTTTTTTATTAAACATTTTATGTTTTGAGCTTTGAGCAGAAATTTGATTCAGCTGATCCTGTGATTTTTTCGAAGAACGAATGTACTGCAAAGGCCATCCCTGTGACACTGTTTTGAACTAATTACTCTGAGTTCTGGATGTTTGTGTCAAATTGATGCGGATATTAAAACTACCTGACTGCAGTTAGCTAGAGGACGTAGATGATGTGCATATTTGTTTAGCTTATCTCCATATTGGGATCTTGCCCGAGTATGCTTTCAATCGAAGACATGAGATGTAAATATGTATCTTCATGGACAATTGTTGATGCAAGTATTCATGAAAGGGAAATTATATTTATTTATACATAAAGAAAAAAACCATGGTATATCAACTTGGTGTTATTGATTTTTTTTTTGTGTTGTGCAGCTACAATTGTTGGGTTGCTTGGCGGGTGTTGAGATGATACTCAAGGATGTGGGGTATCCGGTGAAACTTGGCAGTGGTGTGGCTGCTGCTTCTGCTTACTTTCAAAACTCGATCCCCCTCATCTCTTCTCGAATTTAAGTTTTTCCCTTTCATTTAATCGGGCAAAAATCTGTATAAATTTACGCTCTACTATGGTTCCCTGGAAGCAAAATATCCGTTTATGTTCTTGCATTTGTAATTTTTCATGCGTAGCTTTTCTTGTTCTTGCCCCACTTCATTTTTTCCTACATGAGAGCTTTGGGGATCTAAATTGAGAGGAGTCGGGCAATCAAATCGTGAATTTTGGAATTAAAATGTGTATTAGCCACGGTTGAATCCATTATCTATATTTATGGTTCATGGTTTCAACCGTAGGCGATTTCTTTTTTAACCTACCGCAACCTACCATGAGAATCTATAGTAGCTGTCTGTGCCTGGGGGATTTAACACCCAGACACCTGAAGTTCGCCTCACCCCTGAAAACAAAAAAAGAACACATATACAGGGTCAGAATTTTTCCGAAAACTCCATAGATTGCCTCACCTGAAGTTCGCTCACCCCTAAAAATTTTCTAAGCTTGCCAATGACACAAACCTGATCCTTTGGATTTCCCAGTGCCAAACAAAATATTTGACTGGAGAATGTGTCTGCGTAAGTTCAAACTGCCGCCGCCGACAGAAAGAAAAAAACATAGGCCGCCTCATTGGCAGCTAAGAAGTAAAATCTGCCCGCACTTCTAAATCCCATAGCAAAAACAGCAAGGCGCTACAAGGATTAGATTAGCCAATCCCTGTGCTTGTGTGAATGGGGACCTGTTGCCTGGTAATAGCAGTATCAATTCAAGCAGCAGCTGCTAACTACTAGTGGAAATATGCTTTGCTTATTAGCACCTCTTTTTTCTTTTTATAGACTTGGCAAGAGGAACTTGCTGGTTCCCACATTTGCTTGAGAAGTGAATGACCTTACAACCGGTGGCCTGTCATGGATTCATTGTGTTTTCCTTGCTTCATATTTGGTGTGCAGTTGAGAAGCCTTATGGTTTTCTCCGGAGTGCCTTGCTAGATTCAACGGTCGGGTACCCTATCTTCACGCGCACACACACAAACATATATATATATATATATATATATATATATATATATATATATATATATATATATATATATATATATATATATATATATATAGAGAGAGAGAGAGAGAGAGAGAGAGAGAGAGAGAGAGAGAGAGAGAGAATCTGGACCAGTCTCTTTTTCAACCTTATATCACCAACCAAAGAGGCTAAGAGCAGAGGAATTACTTGAAATCAGGTCAAGAGTGAAGATCCAACAGATTAACCGTTCGGGATTTATTCCTTTGGTTCACCATTACTTTTCCTTCACTTCTTCAGACGAAAAAATGTTCACCGTAATTATACACAAAAAAGATGACAAATGGCAAAAGGAAAAGAAACAAAAGGCAGAAACATAAATGGTAAACAACTATTAATTTCATCATAATACACAAATCAATCTTCACTATCTGGACCCATTTATCCCAAAAAACCTTCAAAAATCGATACCAGATTTTGAAGCGTGAAATATCTACACAAAAGGAAGTGAAGAAGGTCCACATTGAGATATTTTTCTATGTTCTGTGACAAGGTTTCATGGGAGATGATGGAAGACAAGCTGAAGGAGCATTTTGGAAACTATGGTGAGGTAACTAAGGTGGTCATGGGAGATAGGTCACGAGTTGACTAAGAGTCTTCGGTTTCATCGTCTTCACGGATTCTCTTTTTGATCAGGTTTTATAAGATAAATACACCATAGACGGTAGAACCGTGAGTTACAAAAAAAATTGAATTTTTTTTTGTCATGCCGCACTGACACGGTGTCAGTATTGCACCTGTGTCGAGGTCGACACTCCACCCTTAGAAGTGTCTGTGTGACGTAGCATGAAATCATACAACTAGTTGTATTATGAGATTTATAACCAAAAAAGAAAACGAAATCATTGAGAAAATAGGTAAAGTGGGTGTATTAAGTTACAACCTCATGATTACAAGCTTATCAAAAGTAGAAGAAAGAAAACATGTTACAGATGAAGAGATAATTTTATCCCATTCTATAAATCGTGGAGGTATTACATAGCTGATCCTAAATAGGGGTAACTCATGCTGCTCTTGCTTCGAGCAGTCCAACGCTGCTCAATAGGGGTAGGAGCTGGTATCCCTTCTTTATCTATAAGTTTCTTCAGCTCTTGTATGTAGCTAAGGTCTTTCATACTAGGGCTTGAGAGTGATCCAGCAGGAAAGCATATCTCTGATACCCATTGCTGCCCTCCACAATCAAACCCAAGAATTTCATCACTCCAACCCACTCTATAACCCTCCGACTTCCTCCAGAATTCAGCCTCTGCAAGGTTCACTTGCGTGACATGATCCTTGTTGAGAGCATTAAGTGCAAGAAGCTAATCTCTAAGCTCTGTAAATGAAAATTCATTAGCATCGCGTCCGTCCTCCTCTGTGCTGCCACTGGTAATTTGATTGACAATTTAATAGCCATGCAACAGTATTTAGAAGAGCGCACATTACAGATACAGCTGTATAAATATATGCATGTTAATATGTATATATACATATACATATCCATAACATAATATATATGTATACATAGGAACTCTACATTGTATAGACCACTTCCCAATACAAACTTGAACAAGGAGGCCTTTTCCAGCCATTTCTTTAAGCATGCTCAGTGCACGATTGTGGGCGAAATGGAGGAAACATGGACAGAAATTTCTGATCACCGAAATCCAATGCGCAACAGTGGTTTATGGGGTTTGAAATGAGTTTTGTGAACCGTTACATCGAAACCTCATAAATTTCTTGATATGCATTGAAATGGGATAATGCAAGGAGTAGATCCCTATAAAATTAAGGGTCTAGATTACCTCCACAAAATTCAACTTTTGAAAATCAATCAGACCCCCCTTGCTCAAGCAATTCATAAGGGAGACTTGTTTCCATATTTTACATTGCCTATGTCATATGAGAATGCAAACTGGTTGATCTGGACTGATACTGGTATTGGTGAATCCAACTTGATCAGATCATGCTAGTCAAAGCCCCAGCAGGGCAAGCAACTCTAAGATTAAATCTGTTGGTTATTTGGACATACTCTGTACGCATATTGATCACATTACTTCACTGGTCCAGATTTGAACCAGCATTGCAAAAAAAAATCATGTTAAATCCTAACAAATTGCTGAAGGATGTTTTTCTGCTTACCCTGACTAATCCAGTTTCCATGAGTTGGTTACAAGCCCCAAAAACCTGTCCCACTTACATTACTAAGCATGAGAAACAGATAAATGAAAATCAAAACGTTATTTGTGCTGGAAACGACCATAAGATCTTTTTTAGAAGTACACAAACTCCAACAAGAAGGGAATGAATACTGCTGCAACCTGCTGCAACTTTTTAGAAGCACTTGCCGATCATACTTCGATATTGTTTTATTCCTTTTTTTTACAACCACTATCATCCACTACAATGCCTTTGACCATCCTAATCCAACCACTAGCACCACCAGTTCTTAGGATTCTCAAGGAACTTTGTATTTTGTATTTTACTTTGAGACGATGTTGTAAAACAGGTTCAAGATGTTGCCTCATTGTAAACAAGTTATGAATGCCTCATCGCAAGTGGTTGAATGAATGCAAGACTTTTCTTCCTAGTTTTGGGAAAGCCTTATTATGGATGCATTATAAACTTTGTTTTAAAGGATAATATTTGGAGTGTTTACAGGGGTGAATTGCATGTGTTAAGCTTTAAAACAGGTTCAAGATGTTGCCTCATTGTAAACAAGTTATGAAGGCCTCATTGCAAGTGGTTGAATGAATGCAAGACTTTTCTTCCTAGTTTTGGGAAAGCCTTATTATGGGTGCATTATAAACTTTGTTTTAAAGGATAATATTTGGAGTGTTTACAGGGATGAATGCATGTGTCAAACTTCAACCTCCAATTAATGCAATGTAACGTATCTTATGTTTGTTTGCCGATCATACTTCGATATTGTTTTATTCCTTTTTTTTACAACCACTATCATCCACTACAATGCCTTTGACCATCCTAATCCAACCACTAGCACCACCAGTCACCTAGAGATATTACAAAAAGAATTAATGATGTTGGTTAAAATGGTGAGGTGTATTAGGTATTCTGTGTAATAAGAAGATATCATTTAAGTTCAAAGGTAATTATTATATAATAATAATTAGATCTATTATATTATATGATATTGAGTGTTGGTCAGTTAATCGCAAAAAATGTTTGGTTAAAAGTCTTTTCCTAACTATTAAATTAGAAATTGACTACTTACTTGATTTCTCACCTTAACTTGGCCAATAAACATGGAAGTTCCGTCCTAGTTTGAACTACTACTATTTCTTGGTTGCTTTCTCCCATAGGCCTTAAAAACATCTTCACCCCAAACATCCTTACCTTCCAAACTGAAATCAAGACTTTCTTGAGTTGGGTTTGCTAGTCTCGTATGGTCCTTGCTTTGAATAGACTTGGATCTCTAGGAATTTATTTCTAGGTGGAGTAGCTTCTTTTTCATCAAAATTTCTCATTAAAGCCTGTATATGGATCCAATCATTTCAGTTTGAGCTTCTAAATTGACCCTAAATCAGTCGAGCTCAGCTGTAGATGAGTAGCCATTTCTGGAAGAACAACCTTGGTCAATAGATAGTGGGTAGTGCCATTATATTGTTGGATGGCTGATTTTGGTGGAGGCAATGGATAATGACAGATAATAATACTAATACTTTTGTTAAAAAGTTGATGAAAATATATTTTTTCATTTATTTTTGATATCATCGCTTGTACTAGAATTTTCATCCTCATTTTTGATGCATTTGACAAAAGTAAGATGTTTAGTTTTTCTATATTTAGCCTTAGCTATCCTAAAAACGTCTCTTTACCTTCTTTTGAGCTAAATTTTTTACATAAATCCTCTTAAGTCTTAGCTTTTACTTTATTGGTGGTAGCCTTCTTCACTTCTTTCTTTGCCCTCTTGAGTTTCACTAATCTTGTTGGTATAATGCAATTTGTAATATGTTCTCCTTTACCTTAAATCTTATCTTGCTAGTCTCACTTCACCACCAAGTCTTCTTTCAAGCTAGTACATGACATTCTCCAGTGCATATTAACTTAGCTGCACTTGATAGGCCCCGTGTTGTTTATGTAGCTTGAAAACAACAATAACAAACAAAACTATATATATGTACATGCATATATAGATAGATAGGTACATACACACACATATTTTATTTATATAAATATACACACCAACATTCCGAAGCTTTCAAGTGTCATACACTTTACTTACCAAGGTCTTTGCCGCAAACAACATGTTATAATCTAAAAAGAAAGAAAACAATTGGCAGAAATACTGCATTAGGTTAAAAAGATGTCCATCGCTAGAGGAATGGTTTGTGTCTAATGTTATGTTTCAAATTTATATATAAGGCATGCTTTTGGAGTATTAGTCTACGTTCTCTAGCATTTACTTCCTAGTGGAAGTATAATTTATTTTCAAGGGCGCTGGTGGATTTACACTGAACTAAGGTGGGGCATCTCAAACATGTAAATTTTAGAAAATGCAGTTAAATCCTTGGACAATATATAGTTCTAGACATGTCTGGTTCTAATTCTATTGAAAACTGAAATTAAAACCTTACTAGGACTACACCGGTCCTGGTCTCGATTTAGAATTGCTAGTTTAGTTTCATTCCCAAACTGTCTAAAGCCATGAAAATAATGAAAAAATTAAAAATTATTTAAAAAATGCCAACCCGGAAGTCTAAAACAGTTGGTTAAAGTTCCTGGAACCAGAACTGAACCTGAGGAACCCCGGTTCAATCACAGTTGCAAGTCCAATTCCACTGCTTCCAATTTTGATGGGTTCGGTTCTGATTGGAACGGCCGGTCCAGTTTCAAACCAGCCATGTCTATATAGTTCACTGTCAGCCCCTCAGGAAAAGCTTTTCTAGATGTGCCACTGGTCAAGGGTCTTATTTGCTGGAGTAGCAGTTCTAGATGTGGCCTTAAACATATTGCCCCCTACTAATGGTTGCTTAAATTTGCATCAGGTAATGTTGCAGTTGTGACTCTTGAATGTACATCTTTATCTTTAGAGGGAGGTGCGACGTAATTGGAAGAGTGTTGCACTTCCCTTTGAGAATAATGACGTGCGCTATTCACGGGACACACATAGTTCTCAAGTCTTTCTTGTGATTGGGAAAGATAAACCCCAAACTAATGTGACTCATTATGATATTTTCCCTCGATGCATTTTAATCTTGATTAATATTTTATGAGGAAACCACAATGCTAACGAACAACTTCACTATGATTTTGCTTCATGATGGGGAGAAGTGGTAAATCTACATGGAGCCATGGTAAGGCATTCTGCCCTACCAAAACTTCATAAGTTCATGCCAAATGCATAGGTAGGGTTGAATAAGTGCTCTATACTCCATGGTTTATTTACTTTTGTACTCTAAAAATATTTTTCAGACCTAAGTTGTACCTTTGAGTTAACCATTAGTTATTAGTGAACCCTAAAAGAATTCTTTAGAGCACATTTGGCCTAATACTAGAATTTGTCTCTCATAGGGGTCGTATCTTGTCTTGTAATTTTGATGATTCTTTCTAAAGCCATTGTCTCAAGGCATATCTCAATCCAAGATTGAGATGATCACTATATATTCCCTTTATACTCTAGACAACTGGTGATGGTATAGCTAACCAATGACAATATAGGGTTTTCATTTAGACTTCCTCCTAATTATTCTTGCTCTAGCAAAGCACCCAATTTCGTGGGTTGGTGGAATCAAGTAGCTTAAATATTATAGCCTCATAAATTTTATAAGTTAAAGTTTGTTGATTACAATAAGGATGCAACAACCAACAAAAATATGAGGTCGAGTGATGCTCATAATTGGGGATTATGCACGATTTGCATGAGCGAGTTGAATCTTACCTTGATGAAGATGTACCTTCTAATGAAAGGGCTTTTCTAATACTACATAAGGTATTCAATATTTAAAATCCAATGGATGTTTGGAAAGAATGTAAGATTTTGGCAGAAATACAACTTGACTCTATCTTGGCCTAACAAGAGTGGTTGAGTTCCCTCGATGAGCTAGTTGTTGCTTCTCACACTCGGAGTACAAGAACTAGAAGAGGCACATATTTCGATTGGTGTTGATATTGCCATCTTAGAATAGTGGATGCATGCTCTCCATAAGATTTTGATAAGCTAGCTAGAGCCATTGCCAAGCAATATACATGGGTATTGCAAGACATGCGAGCAGGTGCAATAGAGGTACATGTGGCTTGGGATCAAACAAGAGTGTATGAAGAGTTGCAGTTCCTCCTTTCTTGGCATCAATACCTCAAACAAGATGCCTACCTTGATGTCCTGCACTTTGATAGCCTCAATGAAAGCTGGGTGAGGTTGAGGAAGAGCATTCTGGGAAGAGTGGGATGACTTCATATGAGAATATCTTGTTATTGATAAAGAACTAGTTTTCATTTTGTTCCCTTTTTGTTTTTGTTTTTCTCGTCTTTATGGTGGGTTTTGGCTCACTTTACATTTATTGCATTTACACATCTACTCCTTTGTTCTTTGTTACTGCAATATTTTTGGAGTCTGTATAATCATCTTTACCAATCCTTGGTACCGCATTATGATTATGCCATTGCTTCCATATACGAGCCTGAAATTATGTGCATAAAAGATCGAAACCACATCATCTCCTTGATAAAGTACCTTCATTGCATATGATCATAGTGATTGAAACCACATGTCTTTCTTCTTCCTTTAACATATACTTTCTTTGCCTTCTTCCTTGTCTTTTGTTCATGACAACTACATCATCTTGGAACTAGCAATGGTTCCTCTGCGCCGGAGAAATATTCAGCAGGATCCAAGTGAAGGAAAAAGGGAAGGTGAGGGTAGAACCACATCTCCAATTCCTAGCCCATTAGTTCTGGCTTTTCTAAGTGATTAATGTGCTCTACATACCTTGACACAGTATTCATGGGGCATTGTGCCACATCAGTATGAGGTGGCTAAGGTGTTTTCAGGGAACCATACAATGGTAACCTACTTCTCCTTCCACAACTTTGAGTACATACTAGGAACCACACATTGAGTTCAAGGAATGATGGATGATGACCTATATGACCATCTTTGATAAGGAACCGAAAGAGTTGATCTAAGTTGTCTACGAACCTACCTACTCATGGGGCAAAGGCAGACTGAATTTATCATGTGTTTGCCTCTTCATCCCTTGAATCTCCTCCCAAATATCGAAAGAGCAATCAACATCAGTAGGGCAAGGGGCCAACCTTGGTAATGTTTCTCTACACTTAACAAGGTTTTATTTGTGTTTGTTACACTCATTTCTTTAATGTATCCTTGTTCTTCACTCTTGAATCATACCAAAGGCCTATTGCTACTTAGGTCCCCAAACAAACTTGCCAGAATCTTTTAGCTTGAGCAACAATGAGAATGGTACAAGTTTTTTAGTAGCATTGACAATAAAGCATCTTTGGAAGCTAATCTAGCCTAGGAAACTTTGTAGCTCCTTATTTCTTGGCGAACTTATCTCTATCATTGCTTTAGCCTTGTCAATGTTGGATTCTATTCTCCTTTTGTGCACAAGGAATACGAAGAAACGTCTCGTAATAATCCCAAAAGCACATTTGTGATGATTCATCTTTAAATTATACAAGCACAAACTTTTAGAAGCTTACACAAGATCGACCAAACGTTAGTCAAAGTTGACTGACTTTACTTCTACATCTTCAAAATATGCTTTCATGCTTTTATCAATTATGTCATGGAAAATATAACTCATAGCCCTTTGATATGTAGCTAGATTCCTAGCATTCGCGATTGTTGCCTTCACTAACCTTAATTTGGTTATAACTTGAGGTACAATCTATAGAGTAAAGAATACAATAAGCATGGCCACATCTATCAATTTGTTGGCCATAGACATAACATATTGGTCCCAGAGAGTTGCTTGATTGAGGCTTCAATAATATATGCATATTCTAATCTTCTCATTTTTCTTTACAATAGGATTATATTAGACAAACAATTTACATATCTAGGTGCTTGCATGAATTTGGCATCGAGACGTTGCACTTCTTATTTAATGTTTGACAAAGCTTTGGGCTTGAATCTCCTTTGTTGGTCGTCTATAGGGTCTAGCCCTTATTTTAGAGGAATCTTGAACTCTTCTATTTCTCAGAATAACCTGGATATTTCATGATATTTTCAAACAAAAAAACTCTTATATTAGTTCTCAATAATGAGACCAAGCAGTTACGACTATCCTAGTAAAGGATTGTTCTTATTTTCTTTATCGGCTTCAAATTTTCTTGGGTCCCCAAGTCAATTTCAAATAAAGGACCACTTGGGACGAAGTTTGACTCTTTTTTCTAATTCGGGTAACTGAATGCTGGTCCTCCCCCTTGGCAAGGGTATGGATTGGTGTGGCTGCTGGGATTGGATCCTATAATTTTTTCTTCAGCTTGGAATGCTGAGTAAGAATGGATTACCTGAGTATCCTAATCCATAGGTGACCTCGTTCAACTTGAATATGAGGGTGATGAGTTGATAGCCTTCTCAAAATCGATGGGTAAGATAATAGGACTGACCCAAAGCAAATATAAAATAGGCTCTACCATGCATACCTCAACCAAAAAGAGATCTTCATAAGCCTCAACAATCTTAACCTTGTCTCTCATCCAATACATAAGTTTATAATGAAGGGTGGAAGACATGTAGTAATTTGAATGGATCCAATCCTTGTTAAGGAGTGATGAATAGATCGGTTGGGCTACAACGAAGAAATAAGTATTAGTAGTTTTAGAATCAACAGTTAGCTCCATGGCTATAACTTCAAATTTAATAAAGGGTTCACCTCAAAAGTCCAACATTTTGAGGTTAGTATAGACTCCTAATCTTACTCCTAGGGTATCTATAGGCATAACATCCAAGATGCCTCCATACCCTCTTGATCGGTTCTTTGTTTGCAAAAGTTTTAATCTATAACAACCTTAGATGATGTGTGTCAGCCTTGACTGGTTTCTGAAATATGATTAATTAATCAATTCCCCTAACAAAAGTTGCTCAGTCTGGGATCATTTACCATTACATCAGCTTTAAATTTGAAGTATGAAGCCTGGGTTGAAGCACACCTTTGTGGTAGTATATTGACTACATCTTGGTAAATATGAAACATGTTATAATCAAAGTTATTCTATTCTCCTTTGGATTTGTCAGAGAGTTCGTATTCTAGAGTTTTCCTTGTATGACCAAGAAGACACTTCAGGACTCTTGTCACCCATTCTTAGCTCTTAGCTCAACTCCGTGAGGGTTAATGATGTTGAGATAAGATTCCAAATTCTCTCTCTTTATTTTGAGAAGAATTTGTAAAGGGCATGGTGGTGTCTCCATTTTTTTTGCCGATGATCCCACCAAATCTGAAAGAGGGAGTTCTTTTGCAGCCTTGTCAACATGACCTTCGTATGAACAATGTGTGGTGGCTGCTTCATGGTCATCTAGAACCTGTTATGGATACTCAATGTAGGGTGAGATGAGGATGTGTCGGGTTATATGCCTCTCAAGGTAGCTGTAGGATCAATTGGGTTCATCCTTTTGGTAGCCAATGGATTCAGCCATTCCTCACTTCAGTTCCTTCGAGGTAGATTATTGTCGTGCTGGCTTTGACTGGGAAGCAACTTTGTCTTCGGATTGGGCGAATTTTGTGGTAAAGGCAATGGTTATGTGGGAGGTGTTGCAGTGCTTGACCATATTGAGTTTCTCAATGAGCATCCTTTGTACCCTCTTCCTCTATAAATGCCTTCTTTGAGTCTTAGAGAGGAGAAGTAGTTTGAGTGGATTCTTCTACCTTGGAACTAAATTCTTAACCCATTGATCGACCCTAGTGTTATATCGAGGCGTAAACATGTGACCCTGTCCTTGAGGAACTTCAACAATAAATATTTTCAGCATGGTTATGGCAGCACATATATATCTTAATTGTCAGTTGTTAAACAACCCGTATATATATGTAGTATCGATGACTCCTTGACGATTGGCCTCTCTGGCAGGGGTCTGTATGCTTCTGATTGCTAAGGCATCATCGAGGTCTTCCCTTCATCATCATCGAAGTTTTCCCTTCATCAGGGATTCAAAATGCCTTGTGAATATGGATTGTTTGTTTCATTCTAACTGCTAGAGGCTTGTTCCAGTTATGGTTTTGAACTGGGTGGTTCTGAATTGAGTCCTAAACTACCTAAAACTAGCAAAACATTTAAAAATAAATTTTGAAGAAAGAACTTTTAAAAGTTTCAGAACTAGTGGTTTGGAACCGTCAGTTCTTAGACAATCTTAGTTTCGTGAAAGGTAGAACGAGAGCCAAACCAAGTGGCTGGTCCTAGACTTGGTTTCACTGTTTTTTATTCCAGCTGGTTCCTAACCCAATTTAGTTGTAGTTGGAATTGCCTGGCCTGTTTGGAACCGGCCATGTCTACTCCAGCTTATCTCTTTCCATGTTGGTTTCAGTTACTTAAAACCAACCACGTCTAAGTTGGAGAATGCATCAACAAGTGATGTGGAAATCGAGTAAAAAGAGATTGACATCGGTGTTGAGTTCGTTATAAGCTAATTTCAAACAACCATCTCTAATTGCGTATTGGGCCACATTGCGAAACTTGGCAAAACTCGATGCACTTATTCATATTATGTATATCTCCATTGTGTCATTTATCATTTCAGTTTATTGATTTCCTCCCTGGACAAAATAGTATTCCCTTCTCACAACCATATATGATAATCTTTAAGGATATTGAAGATCTAATCAACCTTCAATATATCAAATAGAAAAAGATTCTTATTGGTTAATAACTTTTCCTTTCTTTTGGGAGGTTTCACCACTGTGCAAGTATATGAAAGTTAGAGATGTCAAAATGGGCTTGGCACTGTGGGCTGAGCTGGGCCGGCACTGGGCAAATGCAGGGTGAAGCCAGAGATTTTTGTTACATATTTGAAGCAGGGCCAAATGGCCCAGCCTGTCTGGTCCTGGGAGCCGACATGGGTCCAGTTGGCTGACCCACAGGGTCACAAGCCCATTGGATATTGGATCAGGTCTATAAGACCTGACCCGAATCTGTTTGAAATTCAAATCCAACCTTAGTATTTCAAGTTTCAACAAGACATATACACATGTAATAAAAGACCTATATATGTATATACGTATCTATATAGTATATACACATACATGTAATAAATATATGCATATATATGTGTGTATATACATTTAATGGAAAACTATATATATATATTCATGTACATATATATACATGTAAATGAAAAACTATACATATATATAGTATACATATATATATATATATATATATATATATATATATATATATATATATATATATATATATATGAGCCATATATACTACATATATATACATGTAATATAGTATATACTACATATATATACATGTAATATATGTAATATATATATGAGCCATATATACTACATATATATATATATATGAGCCATATATACTACATATATATACATGTAATATATGTAATATATATATGAGCCATATAGTATACATATATATATATATATATATATAGTATACATATATATATATAGTATACATATATATATATAGTATACATATATATATATAGTATACATATATATATATAGTATACATATATATATATAGTATACATATATATATATAGTATACATATATATATATATATATATATATATATATATATATATATATATATATGAGCCATATATACTACATATATATACATGTAATAAAAAAACTATATATATATATTTATATTTATATAAAAAAAAAATTATATGTGGGCCAGGCCAGGCTAGGCCACATTTTGGCTGCCCACAAGCGCTGGGGCCAGCCCATCCCGGCCTGGCCCATATTGACATCTATAATGAAAGTCCCTCCTTTAGTTTGGAAGAGATAATATCAGAAGATTCAGGGTCTCTCGAGTATGGTTCCTGCATGGTCTCTGCAATATCTTCACAATGCCCGACCTTGCATTAGCTTCAAGTCATCAGGAACTTTTATTATGCATTCAACCATAGCTATAGGTTGGCCAACTAAATGAGGCTTGGACAATAATGGTTGGCCAAGTCTTTTCTAGTCTTCAGCTGCAGATGGTTCTTTGCCAAAGCAATACATGTTGCTGAGAATCAGTAAATTGCATTTGGTGGCTTGCAATCATATCATGGACCCTTTCAAAAAAACATCAACCAATTCATTAGCTTTTTATCATAGGTTCATCAAGTTATTGGGTTTGGATGAGGCCTAATTTTACCTCTTGAAGAAAGCCTTTGCATTTCTTCCCTAGTCTAAATAAACCTCAACTTTAATGGTACACACCATACATAATCTTGTTTTCTTAGGGAAGAGATGACCAATAGAAGCTTGTAATGTCACTTTCCTAGAGTTTTCCACATTCTAAATGAATCAGGAGAGATTCTCCTCAAAACACTTTCAATCTTCTCTAAAATTGATGATAATTTTACCTTTAAAACCCTAGGGATGGGGCAAGTTTGTCCACCAATTCAGAATATAGTTTCTGCCCAACTTCAGTGTCATGTGCCTAATGTATAATTTTGAAGTTGTTTTGTACCAACTCAATAACCCCTTATAGATGATGTATCTTTGAGATCAAGAGGTGATTGTTGCATTGGATTTGGTGGCAAATATTTCTACCAATTTTCTTGCCTATACTGGTTGAGATCCATCAAAGGAGCTGGGTGATATGAGGGAAGCGGAGGATTGACTTCTAGTGGAGAAGGTAACACCTATAGATAGTTGTCTAGAGTATACCTCACCCATTAGTGGTACAAGGGGAACCCTTTGAGAGAGACGCACCTCTTGTGTGCCCCCTAGCATGCTAGTTGACATTTATGGACAATATAGGGTATTGATATGCAACATTTAAGTTTTCCCATTGGAGCTTCCTCCTATAGCCAAGTCAAATGTCGTTGATGTGGTTACGATCTAGGTGTCTGTGATGATTGCCCTAGAGATATAGTCGAGGTAGCCTAGGGTAAGGTTGGTAGGTGTCTGAGGTTTCTTGTTGCTTTAGGTGGCCTTTGAGCCATATTTATGTGCTCGTACCATAGATTAAGATAGAACTTGGAGACTGCATGGAGAGAAACTAGGATCCTCATAAATGCTCTAAATGTTGACATCAATGTTGGAATTCTCTATGGTCGGGCATAAACAACTACTCACCTATGTCATTAGGCCAACCATTCTTGTTCTCACAAAGTGGCTAGCTAGTTGGTGACTGTCACTAGAACTATCTCTCTCATGAATTGAATGAGAGATGTGTACCTCCTTCCAACATAGAAGTATTGGACCACTCTTGAAGGGTTGGTCTAGGTTGCTCCATACCAGTCGTAGGGAACCTTAGAGTCAACCTCTTATAAACTACATTATAATCATTTAAAATGTGAAGTTGGTACATGTCTGGTTTGGTCATCCATAATTAAAGTTTGGGTGACATGAATCACTCTCCCATGCTCCACATTATGAACATTTGAAGGGTTAATTTGGATTCAAAATCAATGCAGGTGACAATATGGATCCAAGACAACCTATTTGGATCAAGGTTAGATTTTTGTATCATTTAGGATCTGATTTGGGTCTGTTTGTTATGTTAGACTCGTATCTAAATTAATTTATAAATATTATTATTTATAGATTAAAATTAGAAGATTTGGTGGTGATAAAAGTAGCCCAGGGTTTGGGAATTGGATCTTGGTTCTCCTTTATGTAAGAGTTATACTTTCTTTAGTAGAACCATAATAGAAATATTTTTTCTATTTTCGATGGATTTAAATGTCCATGATTGTCAAGGGTTTTAAGAATGCTTCTTAAATGATATTTACAATTATGAGTTACTTGATATACTTTGACATAATCTTGTTTATGATGTGGTTAATAAAGAACATGATTTGGTATGTATGTGTTTGATATAAAAATGTTATTTGAATACTATGTGGATATGGATTTAGATATGATCTTGTGAGTATGATAAGATGAAATTGTTTTTAAAAGTTAACAATGTGTGAATACATGAGTCGTACTTGTGTAGGCTCTCTAAAGACTTGTAGGTTCATGGAGTGTTTTGATAGGTGAATAGTATGCTATGAGAGTCAGTGTGGTTTGGTCATCATAGATGGGGTGAACAAGGTTGTATGAAGGAGGGCTAAACAGCTCCTGCAACTTGGTTGAGACACAATATGAGTTATAATTATTGTAACTGATGTGTGTGTATTGATTTTAAAGCATGGATTGAAATGAAATATTGATTTGCTATGAAATGATTACGAAACTTGCATACTTTTACTTTGAATTCTATTAAGGGTTGAATAGCTTTTCTACTCATCTATGGGTCGGAGCTTACCTTATTATTTTAGGATTTATCCTGAAGATATTACTTCCAAGGCACACAATACCGAGTAGTAGATTGATCGAGTTGTAATTTGAGAAGGTACAATATGGTAGAGATAGTTGAGAGTTTGTTTGTTTAGATGTTTATACATCACTTTCTAGGATCATGTCGATGGGCTCCACAACATTTTGAATGAATTGCTTAAATTTATAGACATTTGAGTTCGATATTATTTTTAGATAGATAGGCTATGCTTTGTTATGAATATCATTTGTGTTTATACTCTTATTAGAAGTACCCATGTGACATCAACTCGGGTCGACCCATAGTAGTGCCTTGTGCGGGTGTGACAAATTGATATTAGAGCATAGGTTAGTTAAAGTATAGTTGAAAGTGAGGTACTTACTAAAATAGTATCGTAATTTTGTAGGGCTCATGAGGGATTGATTTGAATTTAGTTTTTAGAGTCATGAGAGATGTGGATGATGTAGCACAGTTGCATGCACAAGTTGCGTCAGTCGAGGCACCACCAATGATGTCGTAGTTACTGATAGTTCAACCCATAGGTATCAACCGTATAGAATGGTGAAGATGATACAACTTTTCTTGGCCAAATGATAAGTTTGATGTAGAATATACCTAGAGAAACTACTATTACGATATAACACTTGACAAAAAATAGTTACAAGGAGTTTAAAATCGTACTAGTGGATTTGCTAGAGAATTATGAGTGAATTGATCAACTAAAAAATGTGTTTTTGATACTGGTATATATAATTGAGGAAAGATATATCTAATTAGCATATAGTCTTCTTATATGAGATGCCAAACAATGGTGGAAGGCGTAGAAAGGTACTAGTAACACTCCTTTGACTTGAGATGCGTTATGAAAAACTTTTTTCAGATTTTTTCTTAAAATGATTGGTTGCATTTGTTGTCAACATTTAATCAGTTGTAACAAGACAACATGGCCATAAGGGATTACACGAGTATGTTCCTAAGGCTAACACAATTTGACTATAGGATGATGATTCTTGAGGGACAAGTAAACAAATGATTTTGGGGCCTTTCATATCCAATCTATAAGTCACCGCGAGGGATGATATTTATGGACATCAACAATTTACAAAAAGCTACTACATATGCAAAAACATATATGGTATAGTTTAGCACCAAGAAGAGGCCAACAACACATAGCTTCGATAATTCACATAGGAGGATGAAGAGGAGTACACCAGGCTGAGCTTAGTAGTGGACTACTAGACATAATCAATCTTAAGCAATGATTAAACAAGTCCGCAACTAGGGTAGTAGCAAAACTGAGGGATCACTAACTTCAATTATGGAGGGATGGGGCACATAGCAAGAGATTGCTCTTTAGAAAAAAAACATGAAACCACAGTCTTTGAGCACTGTGTAGAACAAAGATTTGTGAGGACAGTGTTTTTGGTGTAAGGAGTTTGGGCACTATAAAGCAGATTTTGATAGTCGTTTAGTATCCACCTCCATTTTCTCAAGACAATGTCATTGAGCAACCTCGTTTTTCTTAGGCACTGGTTCATTCTAAAAGGCCACCTCGATCACCCCAACCACAAGCAACCAAGTACCTCTCACTTGTGGAAGGACATGTTTATATTATAGAGAGATATGAGTCAGGTACCTCTCACTTAGTTATTAGACTTTATTTGTTTGTGGCATGTTTGCAAGTGCTTTATTTGATTTAGGCACCATGCATTATTTTGTGTCACCCCTGTTTATAAGTCATATAGGTAAAGACCTGAAAACATTAGAGGGACTTTTTGTGTTTTCTCAATGGGATGCTATTGTATTGCGTCAAATTTTATGAGATTGTTCCATGATGATCGGTGATCATGATGTGAGAGTCGACCTGATTTTGTTAGGAATCTTAAACTACGATATGAATTTGGGCATGGAGTGCCTATTCAGGAATTGTGCTATGATTGATTACAAAAGTGGGAGATTACTTTATCTATTCTATAAGAGGCCACATTTATCTTTTAGGGTGAGCAAAAAGAAAACATGATATTTATCATATCAACTCTTCAAGCATATAATTACATGCATTATGAATAAGAAGGATACTTATCATTTATCATGTATTCTAATGTTGAGGAGAGGTAATTGGGCGACATTCATGTGGTTAATGAATTGTTTAACGTTTTTCATAACGACTTACCCCAAACTACCTTCTCAGCAGGAGGTAGAGTTTGTCATCGAATTGCAACCATGTATTAACCCTATATTCATGGCACCTTATCCTATGACTCTTGCTAAATTATGAGAGTTGCATACTCAATTGCAAGAATTGCTCGAGAAGCACTTTGTTGAACCAAGCATTTCCACCTTGAAGAGCTCCTATCATATTCATGAAGAAGAAAGATGGTTCCCTTTGTTTGTGTATTGATTACAAACAACTAAAGTAGGTGACAATAAAGAACAAATATCTACTACCTAAAATTGATGATTTATTCGATCAGTTGTAGGGAACTTGTGTATTTTCGAAGATTGATCTTTGATTGGGATATTATCAGTTGAGAATTCAAGGATGTGATGTACCTAAGAGGACTTTTACGACTTGGTACAAGCATTACATGTTATTAATCATGCCTTTTAGGTTTGCTATTGCTCAAGCAACATTCATAGACCTTATGAATTAGGTATTTTTGGATTATTTGGATATGTTTGTATTAGTATTTATTTATGATATCTTGGTATATTCTAAGAGCGAGGAGGAGTATGTTGAGCACCTATGCATCATACTGAGGTTATTGCAACAAAAACAATTATATGTTAAGTTCTCTAAATGTGACTTATGGCTGGAACATATTGAATTTCTTGGTCACATGATATCAAAGGATGACATCTCTGTCGGTCCATCCAAGATCTCGACCATTGTCACTTGGGAAAGGCTGAAGAATATTTTTGTGGTCCGTGTATCCTTGGATTGACACAATACTATTGTAGGTTTGTTGTGCGCCTTCTAGGTATAACAACTCCTCTCACTCAGATGTCTAAGAAGGATATATGATTTCAGGAGATAGGTGAGTCTAAGAAGAGTTTTGTAAAGTTAAAAGTGAGACTAACTTTCATTCTAATGTTGACACTTTAGAGTCTATTGTGATGCCTCACATGATGTTTAGGTTGTGTTTTGATGTAGTAGGATAAAGTTATACTTATGAATTAAGATAACCAAAGAAGCATAAGGTAAACTATCTTATATATGACTTAGAGCTTGCAACAATCATATTTGCACTTACGATATAAAGGCATTATTTGTATGATATTAAGTTTCAAATATTCATAGACCATAAGAGCCTCAAGTATATTTTCACATAGCCTCACCTTAATATGCTACGGATGTGATAACTTTACTTCCTAAAGGATTATGAATGTGAGATTATCTCTCACTCTAAAAAAGCTAATATAGTCAATGATGCCCTTAGCAAGAAATGAAAGGAGCAAGTAGCCCATTGTTTCACTCTAGTGTGACCAATACTTGAACTATAGGTGAGAGTACTTGCAGCTTAAAAAATAGATCCAAGTTGAAGATGATTATGAATGAAGTTCCTTGAGTAGGTAGACCTAAGTGTGAGATACATAATGGTGATTCCTTACACTTTGAGGGATGCGTGCATGTCTAATGATTAGCTATTTCGATAGGAGATCTTAGAGACAACACACCATAGCCGCTTTAGCATATATCCTACTACCAAAAAATGTATAAGGACTTTAACCCGACAACACCATTGGTCCGAAAGGAAGAATGCAATTAATGAGTTTGCGACTAGTTTGACTTGTCAGAAGGTGAAACCATACCATCAACAACCAAAGGCCGTTGCTTATTCTTGAGATAAAATAACATGTTTATCATTGGACTTTCCCTTAGCTTACATAAGCATAATGTCATTTGAGTAATTGTTGATAGACTTACTAAGACAACATGATTTATACCTATTTGAGGGAATATGCCATTATCTAGACTTACTGCTATTTATATTATTCATATTCGTAAGTTTTATTGTGTGTCAAAGACTATCACTTCAGAAAGAGATCCTCAATTTACCTCGCATTTCTAGCAGAGTTTATATGATGTTTTAGAGACAAAATTATAGTTTAGCACAACCTTTCATCCATAGAGTGATGGACATATGAGCCTAGGATATTTTTCGAGCATGTGTATTGGATGGTAAGGACTAGTGGGATATGCATTTGCACTTAATTGAGTTTGCTTATAACAATAGCCATTAGACAAGCATTAGGATGTTGTTGTATGAGATGCTTTATGAGAAAAAGTGCAAAACTCCATTGTATTGGGGTATACCCATGTTATGACTAGCGATAGGTTTCAAGATACTTTGTCAATCATTAGATAGGATAAATTTGGTATATCAACACATTAAGATAGCTCAAGACCGACAAAAGATCTATGTAAATAAGAGATGTCATGACTTAGAGTTTATATTTGGCAATTATATGTTCTTGTAGGTATACCGACTCATGGAATGACATGCTTCAGATATAAAGGTAAGTTGAGCCCTAGGTATATTGGACGAGATATGATTTTAAATTGAGTTAGAGATGTAGTATACCATCTAGAGTTGCTACCATCATTGACTAAAGTGCATAATGTGTTCCATGTATCCTTATTGTGGAAGTACATTCATGATCCTTTGCATGTTATTAAGGATGAGCCACTGCAAATACATGATGATCTATCTTATGAGTAGCAACCTACAACTATCTTAGACAAAAAGGAGCAAGTCTTTCATCGAAGAGTTATAGGGATGGTAAAGGTGTAGTAGAGCCATCAATCATCAAGCAAGGTCACTTGGGAACTCAAGGATAAGATGAGAGAGAAATATCCACATCTTTTTAGGTATTCTCTAAATTATGAGGACAATATTTTTAAGTGGGGTAGAATGTAATAGTTTAGAGTAAACAAGATTTAGACCCATCAAGAAAAGAAAACAACAACAACACCCGATTTTAACATTGTTGGAACATGGTGGCCTACCATTCTATGGTAAATCTTGTTTGATTTAAACCCATGGGATGATCCTTGTGGATTGCAGCATCAAAAGGAGTTGATTGAGCAATGAATCAGGAGAGGAAGTGGCTAGAATATGGTAAGAACTCTTGTTTTCATATTTCTGCTTTCTTCGATTCTTGATGAAAAACCTCTTTGATAATTATCAACCAAAATTTGGGTTGATGTGTGAGGGTTGCATTTAGTGTTATGGCATGACATCACATCACAATAGTAGCAAAATCGGTCAGAAATCAACCCTTTAAACTAGTTTTTGCAAAAAGAGAACGAGTTAGGGTTTCATTCGATTCGTACATAAAATTGAAACTTTCACATGATAAATATGAAATGGATCAAGAGGTCTTCAATTTCCTTGTTCTTTATGAACAAAATCTCACCTCATTAGCTTATGATCAATCAAGAAAATGCATTGATTCATCAATTTCTTTTCTTGCCATCATTCTTGTGTCTTACTAAGTTTTCGACCAAAACGGCATCGGTAAAGGCCGATGTTAGGATCAATCGAAAGAGAGAAGGCATGCAAATGCTAGAGTTGTGTTGTATCCAACACATTTATATGAAACATTGTCTTGTAACACGTATCATGTCCTTCAAACCTATATCAGTTGGTGTCGTGTTGGATTCATGTTCATCTTGGAGACCTGTGATAGACATAGGCTTGTTCAGTATAAGAAATAGATTTAGGTTCAGGCCGAGTTCTATGTTGACCCAAAAAAACAAAATACCTATTGTATTGTCTAGTTCTGAACAAAATTAGGTTTAGGTGACAGTTTAGATATAGGACAATCTATTTGGATTTGGGTTAAGTTTTTGGATTATTTTAGGGTCATTTACAGTCTGATTTGGATATGGTTTGTTGCATTAGACTCATAGTTAAATAATTTTTAATCTTATTATTATTTATAATTATTTAGAGATTAAAATTGAAGGATTTAGTGGTAATAAGAGCAACTCAATTGTTTCAGATGGATCTTGGTGCTCCTTCAGATAGGGGTTATGCTTTTTTTAGTAGATTTGATATGCATGCATTTGACATAAAAATATTATTTGAATACTATGTGGATCTGGATTTGGATATGATCTTGTGAATATGATAAGATGAAATTGGTTTTAAAGCTTAATGATGTGTGAATACATGAATCATACTTATATGGGGTGTCTATGGACTTATAGGTCTCTCACACATTCCGACTTGGGGTGAATAAAGAGTGTGTTTCTTAATACTTTATTGTGAGAGTTGGTGTGGTTTGAACATCATGGACTAGATGACCAAGGTCGTGTGAAAGAGGGTCATACGACTCTTATGACTTGGTTTAGACACAATATGGGTTGTAATTATTATAATTGATGTGTGTGAGAATGTATATTGATTTGAAACCATGAATTGAAACAAAATATTGATTTGCTATGAAATGATTATGAAGAATGAAAGTTTTTAGTATGAATTCTATTAAGAGGTGTGTAGCCTCCTTGTTGAGATATGGGTTGGGGCTCACTCTATTATTTTAGAGTTTATCTTTGAAGCTATAACTTCCAAGGCACATGATGCTAAGTAGTATCAAGTTGCAGAAATTGTATAATGAATTTTGAGGTATGTTTTATACCAAATATTTTATCAGCTGATGGATGGTTTTGGTAGAACGGGATCTTGGCTCTAGAGTTTCTAGATAGGGTAGTAGGTGAGCTTTCACAGTGTTGGAAAAGAAGGCTTGGTTTATGAGATACGAGGGTACAAATTTGAGTGCTGAAAATAGTTTCAAGACTTATAATTCTACTCTAAATAGATTTAAGGGATGATTCGGGTAAAGATGGAAAGACATAGTGGAGATAGTTGAGAGTTAGTTTGTTTAGATGTTTATATGTCACTTTCAGGAATTATGTTGATGGATTCCACACCATTTTGAATGAATTGTTTAGACTTATAGACATTTGAGTTTGATATTATTTTGAGATGGATATACTATGCTTTGTTATGAATATCATTTATGTTCATACTTTATGAGAAAGGCCATGTAACATCGACTTGGGTCAACTCATGGTCACGACTCATGCGGATGTAACATACAGACAACACCAATTCAATATGAAGATTGCAGAGACAGTGCATGGGCTCATTGGCTTGTGTCATTTTCTTCCACGTTTTGAATTTCGAATTCAAAATGTAGAAAATGACATGTTGCACACTCGTGCGTGGGCAAGATTGGACTCGGCCTGAACCTGGGGTTCATGGGGCAGGGTAGGTGTTTCCACTAACCATCGATTTTGTGACGATTTCGAACCACCGGTTATTGGATCGCTTTCGGTTACAATGCTGGTCTGATTTCTAGAAAATCTGTATAGTAACCGAACCAGATGGGTCTCTGGTTTTAGTAACAGTTTGGGGCCCAATTGTGGCTGTTCTAGTTTAAGCCATTCTGGTTCCGGTTTGAACTGACCATTTCTTCATTTGAGGACCTCCATTGATATCCTCTGGTATGCCAATTCACCACCTACCATACTCTATAGGCATAGAACACCCGAACGAGCTATCTTGCCGAATTCGAGTGTGTTTGCCAGTTATCAGTTCAAAACTTGGTGAGGAGAAAGCTTGCTCCTCTGCTGGCACCTAAGCTATAGGGAAGATTAGATGATATTTAACATTACACTTAAACATAAATTGGCTTTCTTCTCTTTTTTTTGTTGGAGAACAAAGCCAAGTATGCATGCCCCCAAAAATGGAACTCACGACCTGTATCTTATGAGTCGGGTCCCCTAGCCATGTATGAACTTGGCTCTCCACTTGAGAAGTAGCCTTCCACAACTGTGCAAGGGCTAGGGGCTCATCTTTCTGCAAAAAAGGGAAAATATTTACGTGACTTCTCGCTGTTTTAAGCACCATACAGCCTTTCTCTATCTAAATTGAAGTTGAGACTAAATTATAATCCAAATATAAGGTAACTAACATAAATTATGGCCAACCATATATATGCATGGCTTACAATGGAATGCTTGTGTGTTGTAAACACCTAAAATTTTCCAACAAACGAGTAATTGATAGGCCACCTCAGGTATGAGTATTTGTACTTGGACCAGCTGGTGTAAAACTTCGGGCCTGTTTTTTTTTCTGTGTGTGTGTGCTTGGCATACATGCGGGTTTGAACTGGGCACGAACAGCCCTGGCTGCGGTTTGGACCCAGCCTGTGGGCCAGAACTGACAGGTTGAGTTTTTTATTCTTTTGTTTCGGTTTTCATAATCTCACCTTTCTTTCATCAAATTTTCGAATAAAATTATTGGAATCACTCTGCAACCCGCAGCCAGGAAGCAAAGCCAGACCTAGAAGGACCAACCCGGCCCTCATTTTGCTGGAACTGGCCTGTTCTACGAACAATAATTGAACCTTGCCTACCACGCAAAATTAAATTATTATTAAGAACAATGTTGGTTCATATCGAATGCGCTACTGCAGTGTACATGTGACTTGTGAGGTCGGTAAATGAACTAATCAGGATCTGTTGGTGACTCATTGCTAACTTGAGTGGTTTCTTGTATTCTGCTTGCTAACACACCACATCTAGGTGAAGCTAGAAAACAGACACCAGATTAGTTAAATGATTTGAACATGAGTTGCTTATTAAACTTTAAACTATAAGTTTAATATATAATGTCCATTTGAATTTTGAAACATTTAAGCATTTCACTGCATGTTTAACCACCAATTAGTTGGTTTATTATGGTTTTCGAACACAGCACATCTGAAATACATAATATTACATAACTAAATTGCTTATATGAGCCAATATGAACCGTACATGCAGTGTTGGTGTTCAGTTTGAATAGCTGAACATGGTCCCTTTCTGCATGAACCAAACATGAACAAGATCAGCGTGAGCCAAACCAAGCCCGAACAACAAGCTGGTCAACCACTTCCCCACCCAGCTGCTTTCTACATAACCAAGTACGTGAAATCATTTACTAGCTCACAAATGACTTGGAACTTTGCTAATATATCTTCCTCCATCACAACCTCATTATCTAACCAACCATCGGTTAGTTCAAATGGTTCCAAACTTATTCTCCTTAAGCAAACTCTCAAGTTCGAGAATGAAGAAAATCAGAGAATTCCACACCCCATAGTGGATTCACCGGACCTGAACTGGATTAGTGGGGTGTTTGATTATGAAGCGATACCACATAACTAAAACTACAGTGGCCCACTCTCGAGTTGGCCGCCGATCAGTAATCGGATAGAAGGCGATAGGGTAGTACACGTCGAGGTTGGAGTCGAGGAAAATTAGAACTATAATTTCAGTTTCATAGTCTTAGACCTTGTAATCAAACACTCCCTTTGGACTTCCAGATCCCGGCGGGTTTGATCAAGAAAAATTGAAAGAATTCTCTAGACTGATCTTGGGAGATGTCTTTTAAAGTCCTAAAGTAATTAACGACTATATAAATTAGAGTCAGTGAGGGTGTGAGTGTGAAAATCACTAAATTCGAACCGTAGAAGACAACTGCAGTGCAATACGAAAAACAGAGATACGAAGCATGAGTTGGCCACGTTTGTCATGGTGGTCGTACAGGACACCTCATTAGGAAACGACGCCCACCAACTCCGCTTTCCAATGGCAGGTGAACAGAGTCATGTATAGAATTCATTGATGGTAGCACTAAAAATTGACGAAAACAGAGAAACGCATCCTTTTTCAGACTTCAGTGTCACGAGAGAGAGAGAGAGAGAGAGAGAGAGAGAGAGAGAGTAATGAGTTGCTCTTTCATTCCCAATTTACCAATTACCAACCCTGCAGTCTATAAAAGGACACCTACTCAGACCATTTTCCACATCTCAGAGAGAGAGAGAGAGAGATGGCGACCATTATGATTCCTCACGCTGTTCCTTCACCAACAGAGGACGCAGAGAGGCTTAAGAAATCTTTCCAAGGTTCCTCCTTCATCATCTTGCATGCATGCCACTCTTGTGGCTTTTGACCTAGTGCAATTTCTCTATTAATCTCATAAAATATCACCACTTAATCCTGTTAGGAAGTATGTGACAGCCTCAAAGCTGGCTCTTTGGATCTAGTTGGAGAGCTTCTACCAACTTGGTCATTACCGTAGTCTTGAGGGTTGGCTACCTCGTTTTTGACAACCCTTGATCGGCGACGAGTCGCTGTTTATCTAAGAATAATGCGTTTGAGCCTGCTAAGATCTTTATAAAAATTTATCAAATCAAATCTGCATGAGCTCTTTGGACAAGGTTTCGGAGATTTCACCTCACATTGGCAAAATCTCGAGCGCGCTTGCGTTACATTTTCGTGAAGTTGTGACTCTAATCAGGAAGGCCAATCTTGTCGAGATGGTGTTTGGATGATCTCTGTTTTACATTTCCTGGAAAGGTCTTTAGAAATCTCTGTTTTTAATGATCCAAATCCCCCTTGATCAATAAGGAGTTTGGACCACTTAGTCGTGTGTTTCTGCTCAATGTTTTGGTTTCCTTTAGCTGAGATTTGAAGCATCATTCCCGATCTCTTTCATTAGATTATGTTATTCTGTTTCTGCTGATGATGACAATATGATAAAAAGGGAGGCTTGTGTCGTAGATTTGAATGATACATACTTGTTAGTTGTATGGTTTTGTTCAAAATGAAATTGCATATGGTTTTGTTCTTGATTGAGTTGTTATATGATGAAGTAGATCTTTTTAAAATAGTGTATGGTGTTTTAACATATTAAAGCAAAGATATGTCTCATACAACATGCAGGGTGGGGCACGGATGAGAAGGCCATTATATCTGTCTTGGCACACCGAAATGCTGCTCAACGTAATGAGATCAGACAAACTTACGAGCAACTCTATGGTGAGGATCTCATCAAACGTCTCGAAAAAGAACTATCTGGGGATCTGGAGGTTAGCCACCGATACATCTTAAACTTAGTGGAAATACTCCTAATCGTACTCGATCAGCCTTCAATGCATATTCATCTGCATGAAAAAATTGCAGAGAGCCATATATCGATGGATTCTGAACCCTGTGGATCGCGAAGCAGTGATTGCAAATGTGGCTGTCAAGAAGGAGATTGATTACAGGGTGATCATTGAGTTAGCTGCGGCCCGATCATCGAATGAACTCTTGGCCATAAGGCAGGCCTATCATGCGCGCTATAAGCATTCTCTTGAAGAAGATGTTGCTTCTCACTGTTTTGGTGATCTTCGGAAGGCATGACCTTTCTCTCCATCATTATTGTCACAATCATCCTAGTGCACTCTGCTGCAGTTTATCTCACTAGTTCTTCTTTGTATGTGTGTGAGTGCGCGTGCGTGTGTTAGGAATGCTAATACTACCCCAACAGAGATTTTGGCAGTATCAATAATCCTTGTTCATGTTACTGGTAACAACTGCAGTAGTTGTACCATATTTTTGGAGCTTTTTTAATTTGCCTGTGTTATGATAATATACACCATTGAGGTTACCGCTTCTGATGTCACCAATCCTTGTCAAATGCTACTGGTAACAACTGCAGTTCTTTCATTTGCAGATACTTGAATATACACCATTGAGCCTGTGTGCGTGCGTGTGTGTGAGAGAGAGAAAGACTATGCTCATACTTAAATAAATGTGAATTGGGATTTGCAGCTTCTGGTAGCACTAGTGAGTTCATACAGGTATGAAGGCCCTGAAGTGGACACACACCTTGCAAAATCAGAGGCCAAGATTCTGAAGGATGCCATTGATGGGAAGGCATATAACCACGACGAGATCATCCGCATATTGACCACAAGGAGCAAGGCACAACTCAGAGCTACCTTCAACAGATACAAGGATGACTATGACAAATTCCTCACCAAGGTCTCTCTCTCTCTCACACACACATACACAACACCTACAAGGCTTCAGCCTAAAATGAATTTCGGTTAGTATTTCATATTTCTCCATTATTCAAAAGGTTTAGAATTTATTTCCCACTTAAAATGATGACAGAAAAAGGGAAATGGTGTCTTTGTTTTTTTCTGAAACGAATGCGGCATCAAATATTGTCCTTCTTCGCTAAGCTTCTTCCATAATGAATAATGAAATTACAAATACAGAATATGCGACTGTAGGATCTATAAATAAGCATCGGAACTTCAAAACGAATGATTTCATGAGATGTATTCATACAAAAGAGAAAAGGGACAGCACAATGAGCGCTAGCTCAGCTGGCTAGGGGTCGACTCACATGGTTGAAGGTCATGAATTCAAACAAACCCGTGTGTGCACCTGGCTTTGGCCTCCGCACTGTACCAAAAGATAGAGAAAAGGACAGCGTTCTAATGGGATTATGCTTATTGCAGGACTTGAAGTCCAGCCCAGATGAATTTCTTACAGCGCTTCGAGCAGTAATCAGATCCATCTATTCCCCTCAGAACTACTTTGAAAAGGTATTTCCTCATCTCAACTATGAATTCATCAAACATGACAGAAACTTCAAACGATGTGAACAATCTAAAACATGATATTAGATCAGAGCCAAATTCTGTTTGAATCTTGATAAGCAGCAGGTGACATCCAAAAATAACAGTGGGATGAAAAGGTGGAATGTGAGGGTTCTGCACAATCACTAACAGGATCTTTATATTATTTGCTGTCACATGGACACTTCCATTATTTGGTTTCACACTGCTTGACACCGGTACTTTTCTGATGCCCTACTCATCACTACTTAAAATGATTTTAATGATATGCCACTAAGAAACTCGGTATCAACCGATTATTACTTTATCAGTGAGTTAACTCATGACAGTGTTAATTTGTTTTGACTCACATACTTACATTATTTAGTTGCCTACTTTTATGAAATATTATGAATCCCTGTCTCCACAGCCATGTTTTTTTGAAAAATTGAAGTGTCCCGGCACCGGCACAGGCACCAGCACCCATGTGGTATTAGATTATCTGCAAACCAGTATTAGTAGAAAACGCTGTACTAACAATCATCTGCAAGTGTTCCTAGTCTTTTACCTTGAAAATTCATGATTATACATGCATATGCATTCAATTGTCATAATCATGCTCTCTCCATATGGCAACTCCAAAGCAAAGTTTTCGAATGACTCAATGAGGACTTACCATGGGATTGGTGTTCTAAGTCGTTCTCAAGATTGCATCTTGTTTTCAACATCCATAATCATGAAGTCATATGCAGATATATCAAAGATTCTCATCCTTCATTGAATGCATAGGTACTACGCCAAGCTCTGAACAAGAAGGGAAAAGATGAAGATGCTTTGACACGAGTGATTGTCACACGTGCCGAGTTCGATCTCAAGGCTATACAAGAAGAATACTTCAAAAGGAGCAGCATTCCCCTAGATCAAGCTGTTGCAAAGGAGACTACTGGTGACTACAAGGAGTTCCTACTTGCCTTGCTAGGCACTGGAAAGTACTAGATATGAGGAACTCTCTGCTGTGTTCCTTTCTTTACCTTTAGTTTTGTGTGTTTGCACTTGATGGGAACTTGTTAGCTTTCTATGTTGTGGTTTAGCTAGAGAATAAATGCCGGTATGGTAGTAGATGAACTTTTAATATGCTGGTGTAGTGACTCTGGTTCTCCCTTCTCGTGTGTCGAAGTTGTGAAATGGATTCCAGGCAAGTGCTCTTGGATTCTTGGATGTCCTGAGAATCCAAAGTGCATATGAAGGGTGTGGAATGTAGTCCCACTTAGAAGGGAATCCATTTCATGTGCAAGTCCATCCACAAGGGTAATGCAAACATGTGGATGTAGACATGCCTGGTTCTCGTTTTCCGCAACCATGAATAGTAACCCAACCACATTCGACCCAGTTCTGATTACAGTTCGTAACCAACTGATGCAGTTACAGTTCCGGTTTGAACCTAGAACCAGAAAAACTATAAAATGTTGCATAGAAAAATGTCAAAATCCTTCTGAAGTTGGTTTGGAATCAGCAGTTTGAAATGCTGGTTCCGGTTTCATGGAAGGAGGAAACCTAAAATGAGGAACCCCCAGGTTCCATTACATTCTCGGGTTTGGTTTACTGGTTCTTGTTAAGGCCAGTTCTTGACCGGTTTGGTTCTGGTTCATCTGACCATATCTATGTAGATGGTTGATCTTTGCCCTGTATCTTGTGAGATGCTCTATATTTCCCTTCACCGTGCAAAATCCATTTGATATATAAGAGAGTTGGGGATGGTACTCTAGCCGTTTTTTTGGTAGAAAACCAGTCACGTATTTGAATATATAGACAAGAGAATTCTATGAAAGGTGGTAAACCATCTAGAATATCTAGCATGGAATTTGGTTCCAAAAGCAAGCCCTTTCGGACGCTAATTAAGTGAGTAGGTTACATGGATTCTTAGTGGAGATTGAGCTTGATCTTGTGTCATATTGGTATTAACTCTAAAAGAGCAAAATTTGTTTCATTCAAACACTTTAGTGGTCTTCCTCTTTCAAAGTGTTCACTGTCAGTGGAGTCTGTTATGTTTGCAAAATTTACTATTTGATATATGGGAAACTTGTGAAATTTATTTCTTAGTTTTCGTAAATATAGTTACGTGTATTTTTTTTTGTTACAAGAGGTAGCATGAGACTAACACCCACACATACACCCTTTGGGAGTCGAACTCCCCATCAGCAGCAACGGTGTTGGAGCGCCCTGCCGCTGGGACTAACCATACACATTCTTGGGGTGCCAAAATTCTGTCACAGGGACACAACTTGGTCATAGTTATCGGGGATTTGATTTCTCAAAACTCCCTTTGCGTAAAAGACAAATGACTGTCATTTTTCATTCCCCAATTTAGACGACAGGCATATGTGTCATGAAGTTTCACAATTCCGTAGATTATCATCATTCAACATTCTGAGAATAATTGAATTTAAAAATGCTCATCCACTAATGTCAGTATGGGTATTCAAAAATTTATAGCAATCTCTCGATACAAAGGCATCAGGCGTTCTTCTCTGCAACATTATTCAAATAATGCTATTCAATTGTGCATTTTTCATATGTTCAAGTATCTTTTAACAACATTTAATCGTTTAATACTGCTTTCTTTGAGATAATTTAAAATTTTAAGTGGTTGAAAGATGACATTTGGTATATCTTTCAATTACCTAGTACTATCATTTGGTCATATACCTTAATAATATTCAGTTGCACTAAATACTAAACGACCACTAATAGCAGAGGGGGAATTGGGGACTATTTTTACAAATGAGGTGGCTCAGTCCAGCTTTTCTTCTACATACTTAATTGACGTACTGGCTATGTGGTCCAGCTCATTTGTACAACCCAAATCCTTGCAGATGGACCGGGTCTGGAATTAGAACCGCTTGAACTGGACCCGAAGTGGTAACCAGAATCAGGAACTGTCTGGTTCAGTTATGGTTAGCCATTTTCAAAACCACAACAATATCGGAACCGGTAAAAAACCAGCAGGTCAGAACTGTTTGGTTCCAAACCACCCTGGCCCTGTCCCAGCCCCTCTAACCCCTTTTGGTTCCTTCTCCACCCCAGCCTCTCCCCTCATGTGACACGACAACCTCAGGATGATAGAAGTTGTCAGCTTCATGATGATAGCAAGCTGGTTCAGTTACGATTCAGTTTCGGGGAAACCGAAATCAAACATGTCTAGCATTGTACTAGTGAATCTCTTTAGAAGTTAAAATATTTTGACATATGTTTGACACTAAAATCATATGGTATCAAAATATTGAAAATCCTTGAAGGTATTGATCGTCATACGTCTTTGACATACTTTATTGTGTCACAAACAAAACATACAATAAAAATTGTATGCGCGTACAATTTGGTAAAATAAAGCATTAATTATTTTATCTTTTGTAGTCTTCTTTAAACGTATTATTCTCAATCAATGTTCATCAATAAGAAGCCTCTACTGCAAGGTGCTAAACTTGTAGTTCTTTATGTTGAGATCTCAACAATTCGAATTGCTTTTTGTGCCTTTTCCTTGTAGTGCAAGCATGGTCTTTACATATGCTTGCTTAATATAACTTTTGAGGTTTGAGTTGAACCTCACAGAACATCTTTTGAACCTCTTTGGGTAAGTCTTTAAAATGCTCGTTTTAGCAATACTGATGGTGTTTGTGTGCATAACATGTACCTCACCGCGATTGAGACAGGTGCAATTAGGGTAAGATGCTGATGAACCCTTACTAAGATGCTTAGATTCGTAGGTAATATATTGTAACTTGTACACTCTTGGAGCTAGCATCAACAAAAGGCTGCTAGCAAAAATATGCACAACATAATTTGGAGGCTTATGTATGATGACTTTATAGTCTTTAGATGAGCTGGAATGAAAGATAAGTTGCATTTAAAATAGTAGCGTATAATTTAGAAGAAAAGATTAGGTTACTTAATGTATAAATGAAGTAAATATTGAAAGGGAAACTTATTGAAATGAACGAATCTTGTATATGATGCCGGATTAGTCAATCTTGGACAACTTCAACTTTTCCACCTGCAATTGAATCAAAGGATTCGTATGGATGACTCAATGGATTCATATGGTGTTAATGCCACATTTTCCAGCCAAAGTATTGATAAATCAGGGTGAAAGGAGTTACTCTCACAAGCGAAACATGCTCTGACATCAACAAAGAATTTGGTATGAAAATTGTATTAATAATGTGTATGTAAACTTTTCTTTTTTGTACTTTGTAAACATGATCATTTGTACTTTTTAATAATGTAATTCATTTTCTATTGTTGTGTTATACTTGATACATTTCTTATTGTTATGTATTATGTCTGCTCAGGTGTAATGAATGATTGTATAAATTCAAAAATTTTCAATTAAACATTGAAAATGATGATATGTTTTGAAACTTTTTTTGACTGTTGTCAATAATCAGAATATGCACCCAACAACAACTACAACTAAGCCTTTTCCCATACTACACGGGGTCGGCTACATGGATTCTTTGTTTCCACATAGTCCTATCATGTGCCATATTAGCAGTTAACTCGCAATAAGCTAGATCATTCTTTATTGTTTCTTTCCAACACTTTTGTGGTTGTCCTCTACCTTTTTTAATACTTTCAAAATCCAGTTTTTCATACATTCTTACATGTTCTTCTTTTGATATTCTTTCTATATGTCCAAACTACCTTAAATGATATTCTCTCATTTTATCCTCATTGGTACTACACATAATTTATTTTTAATAACCTTATTTTCTATACGGTCTTTTCTTGTATAACCACTCATCCATCAGAACATCTTCATTTCTATCATAGACATCTTTTGTATATGTTGATGATTAACTGCCCAACACTCAGAACCATAAAATATGTTAGGTCTAATTGCTGCTCTATAATATTTACCTTCTAACTTTAATGGTATCTTCTTATCACAAATAATACTTGAAGCTCTTCTCCATTTTAATCAACCAACATTAATTCTATAAGTAACATCTCCATCAATTCTTCCATCACTCTGAAAAATTGACCATAGCTATTTAAAATTTTCCTTTTGGGAGATGCAACATGTGCCAATTTTAATTTCTATGTCATCCGAATTAACCAAATTATCAAACTTACATTCCATCTATTCTTTCTTTGTTCTACTAAGTCGGAAGCCTTTACTTTATAATGTTTCTCTCCATAGTTCTAATTTTCTATTAACTTTTTTCTTAGACTCCTCCACTAACACAATGTCATCTCCAAATAACATACACCAAAGGTACTTAATGTTGAATATGTTTTGTTAACTCATCAATCACTATTATAAATAAGTATGAACTTAAAGTTGATCCTTGATGTAACCCAATATTAACTTCAAAGAAGTTTGTCATTCTTTCATGAGTCCTCACACATGTTTTTGCACCATCGTACATGTCACTTATAAGGTTTATGTATATCAATGGAATACCTGTTTTTTTCAAGGTTCTCTAAAGAACCTCCCTAAGTACCTTATCGTAAGATTTTTTTATCATGTGAAGGTCTTTTTTTTTTGCTCTAAAATATTTCATAAGACATCTCAAAAGGTGATTCGCTTCAACAGTAGATTTGTTTGGCATGAATCCAAATTAGTTCTCTATTGTACTCGATACTTGTCTTAACCTATGTTCAATAATTCTTTCCCACAATTTTATAGTATGACTCATTAACTTGATACCTCGATAATTCATATAATTCTGAATGTCTCCATTGTTTTTATATATGGGTATACGTGTACTCGCTCTTCATTCTTTGGGCATTTTTTAGTTTCTCCATTTTCATTAAATAGTCTTGTGAGCCAAGTGATTCCGGTTTCTCCTAGGATTTTTTGAAATTATATATGAATATTGTCTAGTCCTATCGATTTACCACCCTTTATATGTTTAAGAGCCTTTTTGACTTTATTCTTTTAAATACATCGATAGAAATTGTGGTTTATATACTTTTATGATTTGGCTAACTCTTGTAAGCTAATATTAACATCTTTATTTTCATTAAAAGCTTATAAAAATAGTTTTTTTATCTATTTCTTGTATCATCATTTGTCACTAGAATTTTTTTATCCTCGTCTTTGATACATCTTACAGAATTATGATCTTTAGTTTTCTTATCTCTAGCCCTAGCTATCCTAAAAATATCTTTTTCAGCCTTTTTTGAGTTGAGTTTTTTATATAAATCCTCCCAAATTTTAGTTTTTGCTTCACTTACAGCCTTTTTCGCTTCCTTCTTTGCTTTCTTATAAGCCTCTAAAGTTTCACTAGTTTCCTTAACATAATGTCATTTGTAGCATACCCTCCTTACCTTGATTTTATTTTGCACTACTTCACTCCACCAAGCTTTTTTTTTGTATCGGTACACCTCCCTTAGATTCACCTAACACCTCTTTTGTCACTTTTTTAATATGTATAGCTATATTATTTCATATATCACAAGTTGTACCAACATAATTCCAAGCATCTCTTTCAAGGACTTTCTATTTAAATATATCTTCTTTCTCGCTTTTGAGGTTCCACCATTTAGTTCGAATAGATCGATGCACTCTTTTCTTTTTTGTCTATTTTTTTATTTGTAAATCCATAACTAAAAGTCGATATTGAGTGGTTAAACTTTCTGTTGGAATTACCTTGTAATCTTTACAACATGCTCTATCTTTTTTTCTACAAATAAAGTAATTAATTTTTATTTATGATAAGCCACTCTTATAAGTAATTAAATACTCATATCATTTTTTGAAGATTGTATTGACTATAAAGAGATCAAATGCCATAGCAAAATTTAAAATCTCTCTACCTTCCTCATTTATATCCCCAAAGCCAAAGTTTTCATGAACACCTTGATATCATAATGCCTCTTTACCGACATATCCATTTAAGTCTTCTCGTAAACAAATCATCTCCCTTTGTGAAATTATTTGAATCACCTTATCTAACTCTTCCCCCAAAGCCATCTTTATATTATCTTCTAGTCTTACTTGGGGTGTGTAAGCACAAACTATATTCATAACCTTTGATCCTAACACTAAGTTCAACTTCATGATTCGGTCATCATATCGTTGTATGTCTACTACACTATGCTTTAAATCTTTATTTATAATATTACCAACTCCGTTTCGAGCCTTTTCCTTACCTGATTACCATAATTTAAAATATTTATCTTCAATCACTTTTGCTTTTTCTCTAACCCACTTTATCTCTTCTAAATATAAAATATGAATCTTTCTCCAAATCATAGGATCTACCACCTCCATTAGCTTACTGAACAATGTTTCGATATTCCAAGAACCAATACAAATCTTATTATCTAGGACTAACTTTCTTAACTCCCACATCCGTTCATATTAAAAATGCAGAGACCCTCTCTATAATTTATTCACTATATTCGGGTGGAATTGTAGTGGGACTAACTTCTTTATCCACACTCATTCATGATGTGGGAACCCTTTCTGTAATTGATTCACTACATCAAGGCAAAAATATTGTGTCTCTTACTTACTTTTAACTGCATTCGAGTTCTACAGCACATCGCTAGGCGGGAATGCCTCAAAATAGTGCTCATAATTTGTGTAATCCATGGTATAAAAATCCGACAAAATTTTATGCTTGTTGTCGAAAGCCTACACAACCCTCCTCATTTATCCGGGCTCGACCATGCAAGGATGATCCTTACATGAGCAGAGTTAATGAGAATATGCACCCAAACCATCAAAATAAGTAATTCTGACGGTTATGTCTATTAGATTTCAGGATGCTGTATTCTGACTATTGGATCAAGTTATGTCTGCTGGCAATAGTTAGAATAAATTATATTACGAATATCCCTGTGCTCATTTCAGCTATTATGGGCAGCTGCAATAATAGCTAATTCTGGTTTATGGTAATAGATACATTCCGACTGTTGCTTCCGTCAACATATTCTAGTTATCTCGACAAGTACTTCCATTTTGAAATAATCCTATTGTGACCATTTTATTTCGGCTTTAAAACTTTGACTGTTTTATGATATTTTCGGCTGTCAAAATTACGGTTTTCGACTATTTGGTACAGCCAGTTCTGCTACCACAGTCGGAATTTGCGACAATTGTAGAAGTGATTTTATAGAAATGCTTTTTATAAATGTTTTCGACTATTTCGGTTTTCGACTATTTCGGCTTTAAAACATTTATTCTCATTGTTTCACCTTGCTTGTTGTTCCTTCCCTTTTTGTGCTCCCTCTTCTTCTTTTTCGTGACAACGAACTCTTCCTGTGAGCAACAAGGCTCGGAACTTTTCTTTAGCCAACTATTCGAGGAGTACTGCACTACGCCTACTTGCTCGCCGATCACGGCCACCCGAATAAACCCACCGTGGTAAGACCACGCTTTGTTTGAGAGAGAAAAACAACGTTTCGACCCAGAAAGGGTGTTGAAAACTGGATTATATTATTATCATTATTTCAATATGAGTAAGCTCCAGCAGTTGATGGAGATGGTGAGTGGGAATGGTCCGCAGCGGATCTACATAGTTTTTTCAGAGTGGGTGCATCGCTCCCTTCTTCTTCAATTCTACAACAACTTTTCAACCCCAACCATGAGAATTGAGTGAGCCTCGTCAGTGAGTGTATGAGAGACCGAGAGATGCGAATAGCAGAGAAGATCGAGCGAGTGACTATCGTTGTCGACGTGTGAGAGAGCCGAAGTCTTCGGGTGAAGGATCACCGCTTGATGGGAGGAATTCCGCTCGATCTTCTCTGCTATTCACGTCTCTCGGTCTCTCATACACTCACCGACGAGGCTCAATGGTTGGGGTTGAAGAGGAGTGGCAGAATTGAAGAAGCAAAGGAGCGATAGAAGAAAGATTTGTTATTCTAGTAAAAGGCGTATTACAAGAAGTATGCGGCCTTATATAGGGACGACGCATGTGTCCATGCATACCCGACTTCGGTTGCTTACTATGACACACCAGGAATCTAGGTACAAGTATGAAACAAAATGAGAAACAAGTGCCCACAATTAAAGCCAATGGTCTATATATTTATTTATTTGGGAGGACGGAGTGCAAATAGCCCATTGTCAAACCGTGTGCTATGCTTATAGTTCACACATTTAACCTGAAGCATTTTCATTCATCAGTTTGTGCACCCAAATCCTTGATTTGGCCAAAAATATCTACTTCTATGATATGATGGCATGGATGTTCTAGCACAATTTAATTGGCGATGTAAAACCTATTGGTTTCACAAAGCCAATACAACATCTATTTTATGGTTTTTAGATCAGTTAGTTTTGAGGAGTAACGTTCATTTTGTTAAAAGTTCATGATACAACCATTATCTTGTTTGAATGCATCTCTTTCATTTTCATATTGAAACCCGGCGCAAGTACATATTCCCTTACATGTGTCGATAAATGAATTTGATTTACTTTTATTTACCATCAAATCAGGCTTTTCTTTTGATGACTAGCCCTTTGTTCTATGCTAAATTAGACTTTACCAAATTTGATGACTTATCTTGCAATTGACCTTTATAATTTGTTTTTTTGCTGTTTTATGACTTTTCTGATTTGGCAAGTATTTCTCATACACAAACAATTAGACATAGTTGAGCTTAAATCAACTCTTGCATTTTTGTGAGCTTTTTTGAAGACTTCTGAAGATTCCATGGAGTAGAATTGATATTAAATTAACTTTAGTTTGGATTTGATTCATTCTTCGTGTGAATGGCTAGTAAAGAGAATAAAGAAAACCTTGTGAACCGACAGAAATGCTAAGTTCATGTTCAAATGTTGTTGCTTGGGATGGTTCGGGCATGGACTTAGTGGCCTATAACAGATTCACTCAATACAAATAAGCAACATATAGAACCTCGTGTAGTCGTATTGTAAGATGGTGAAAGAGAATAAAGAGAAACCAATTGATCTAGACTTGTTAAAATTTCGCAAGAAGATTCGAGTTTCAGTTTGGTAAGTAGCCAATTCAATTTTCTGAAAATGAAGTTATATCAAAATCTACAATTGGGTTATTTAGTCATGCTAAACAAGGTCATGTGAAGTTGCCTTTGCCTCTCAAAATTCAAATTATAAGAGCATCCACTGGTTTGATTGAGCGACAACACAAAATGAAAACTAAAAGGTTTTAGTTTGTGCTTCAGAGGTCGAGTTTATTATATGGTAGATAATTAAGGTCAAAAGACATTTTACGTTGGTGCCTTCTGTAATGCTACTATCATGGAAGTATTGGCTGAGGATTATGGTCATATGAACCCTAAGTTCACTTAGTTGATGTATTATACAAGAACAAACAAAAGTCATAGATTATAAGAGGTTGTGAAAGGCATAATTGTAATGTAGAACTTACTGACTTTTTGCTTATATGCAGATGGTGTTTGAACGCAGCAGCCTATCCACACCTGAAATTCTGAAAAATTGCATTTTTTAATTAAAATTTCAAAAAAATTGAAAAATTTTAGAGTCCGCCCCACCTGAAACAAGTTTCTGAATCCACCACTGTTTGAACAGGACTGCAACTGGACTAACTTTACCATTCTTGTAGGGGTTTGTATGCCATCACTAACATAATGCAATGATCACTTGTAGATTAACTACCAAAGGCACACCATAGACAATTTGCATATACCGCTCTATATGATTCAACCCAATGATGTGTTATGGTTTTAAAAAATTGAGGTCGGACTGCAAACTAATTTGCTATGTACCAATAAATGATAGCCGCTCGACTAATTCAAGTGATTCAGATGTTCCATGCAAAGTTTATGTGTGTACGAGCGTGGGTGTGTGGTAGTTCCTGAGGATCTGGCTAAAAAGTGTGTGTGTGTGTGTAGCTGCGCATGGTGCAAACACTAAAAGCGAACTTTAATTAGTTCTATATAATAGTGCTTATTTGATGGTTGATTAAAAATATTTTAATTATGAGCAGTTTCACTTATTGTTCACTCTTATCATTTCAACCGTTCATGCTCTCTCTCCTGTCATTTATGATTGATTGAAAAAGTTATATCCTTGCCCTATTAAAAAGAATTTATTATTTTATATTGCTTTTATAATGGTGTTTATTTACATCTTTCATTACTACTTATCATGTTTTAAATATGTTATTGTTGGAATCACATAGTATAAGAGATACTCGAGATGATCGATCGTGGCCTCAAATACGTTAGATGTAAGGGTAGCTAGGATAAGACTTCCTGTTGGATGAGCAACTTGTCTGTTGATAACTTTGGATTTTGGCTATTTTGAAACCCATACGGCTTCATTTTCTTTATGTCACTTTGGCATATACGGCTATATGTTGACTTGTAAAAACTTCATTTATATTTGATACTTTAGTTAATTGGGTAATTTTTTTGTTTTTATAAATAGAAGAAAACCTATTTCTGAGGGTTTATGACAATACTCGATTGAATCTCCACGCACATGGAAGCCTAGAGTTATGCTACAGTTACATATTCGAGAGGTCATAAATTATATCGACAGTTCAACCCCAGCATATTTGTGATGCCCAAAATGAATTTGCCTTTTCTATTGATTCCTATGAGTTGATTCAATAAAAATTTCCCAAAAGTCTCGAAGAATTGGTTCCAGCAATTTCTTTATTTCTGAGAGAAATTCACCGCTAATGGAGGAATTGTTCGTGACAGTTCATCAAAACCTTTTTTTGTTGGTTTCTCATCATCCAATTTAACTTTTCGAGTGGATTTTGGCTTAACATTTCTGTCAGTTTTGATTGTTGATGAAAAAAATTCATGGGGGTTCTGGACCGAAGGGATATCTCTACTGGTATTTTACAGATTTCCGTGGGTCCTTTTGGTTTTCTTTATGCGGCGTTTCCGGCAGTTACCTCCAATTTCCAGTGGTTTTAACCACCAGATATCTCATACCCAACAATTAAAATCATTGGAAATAGCTCTTTTTTAGAACCGTTGAGAAAAGTTTCATTTATACTAGTAAATAGTAAGACCATTTTGATTATACGCTACTCTTCACCACTGTGGATATATTCTTCCTGTCCTGTATGTGGAGTAGGCATCATATTTGAGTGAACAACGCAAACCTTGTTCTCTGTTTTCTTCCTTTTCTTTGTCTTGTCAATGTACTTTTTGTGAAACGATTTCTTGATTTTGTATGTATGAAATGTGAACCCATTTCTTTATAATGTGTGTGCTTCCATAGCGACACATTCAAAATATGTGAATGTCAACCAATCAATTTTGGGCCACACTGTTTTTCAAAGGCCACACATAGACATGTACGGTTGAATCGAACCGGGCTACAAACTGACCAGAACTGGAACCGGACACGGGAACTCTCCGGTTTGATTACAGTTCAGAGATTATAAAAATCGGAACCTGTAGTTCTTGACATATACATTTAGACATGTCCAGTTCTACATTACTTGGAACCAGGAACCGTAACGGAACTGTCCAATAGACGGTTCTGGTTGCTGGTGGTTTCAAATTCTGTTTTTGGGCGATTTCGAATCCAGTTTCCAGGCGGTTCTGAGTTCTTGTAAGTTCTGGATCCAAATCTAGTTTAGTTATATAACTATATAAGACTATAAGTTTTATAAGTTTATAACTACACAACTTATAAGACCGACTATATAAGTTTATGTAATACTATAAGTTATATAATTATATAAGTTTATAACTATAAGTATTAGTGTATTACTTTATACATACATATATTACATTAAAAGAGATATAATTACATTGAATAAGTTCTTGTAGGTTATAACTTATAAGTATTACATTTATTAATGTATGCATATATGATATATTACATTACAAAATGTATGTAGACTATATGGTAGTAATTATGTATGAAAGTATATATTAATATATATAATATAATAATGTAACTATGTAAGTATATAACTTATTATATATATATATATATGTGTAATGTATTATGTAATATAAGTATTGCATTATATATATAAATAATAAGACGCTAAACTTAAGTTATAATATTATAAAATATAATATAATATCTGTATAAAAGTTCATACAAGATGCAATATATAATAAAAATAAAAAATAATAGGCTTGACTATAATTCACTTACCTATGAATTATGCCTCCTACGTATCCTCTTGAGTGGAGAGCAATTAAAGTTCACGTAGTTCTCTTACCTTTTCGTAAACCCCCTTACCTAAAGTGATTGACTCTGAACTTAATCATTATTGTCACTCATGTTTGCGTGAGATTAGTGTCAATAGTACCCATACTATTTCCTCCTTTAGTAGTATAGTATTTGGTATATGTCAACTGTCACTTCTTCACGTTCTTATAATCGATCACTTACTCTTCTTCAATCATCTAGGTAAGTCTGAGCTTCTAAGGTCTCGGGTTGGAAGTTAGAATGATGTTCATCTAATATATTATCACTTGCATTAAGTACTTGCTCTACATCAACAATTGAGGATGCAAAAACAAAAACATCATCAACAATTAAAGATAAAATTAGATAAGTAAGTTGATGCTCTCACCACCATTTTAAAAATCTAATTTCTCTTCTCCCTCATCTTCTTCAAATTCATAAATATAATAATAAGTAGCATTACATACCTCAAACTCAAACTCCGCCCATGTAAGGGATCACCCTTGCATTGCCGGTCCCAAGCCCGGATAAAGGAGGAGGGTTGTGTTAGGCTTCCGACAGCCAGCATAAAACTTCGTTGGATTTTTACAACATGGATTACAAAAATTATGAGCATTGCTTTGGGGCGTCCTCGCCTAGCGACGTGCTGCATAGCCCGAATGCAGTAAGAAGTAAGCAAGGGCCACTACATTTTCGCCTGAATGTAGTGAATCAATTGCAGAGAGGGTTCCCACATCATGGACGGGTGTGGGTAAAGAAGTTAGTCCCCCTACATTGTCGCCCGAATGTAGTGAAAATTTTTCAGAGAGGGTCTCTGCATTTTGAATATGGACAGATGCGGGGGGTAAGGAAGCTAGTCCTAGATAATAAGATTCGTATTGGTTCTTGGAATATCGGAACATTATCGGGTAAGCTAATGGAGGTGGTAGATATTATGATTCGGAGAAAGATTCATATTCTATGTGTACAAGAGACAAAATGGGTTAGAGAAAAAGCAAAGGAGATAGAGGATAAAGGTTTTAAATTATGGTACTCAAGTAAAGAAAAGGCTAGAAACGGAGTTGGTATTATCATAAATAAAGATTTAAAGGAGAGTGTAGTAGACATACAACGATATGGTGACCGATTCATGACGTTGAAATTAGTGTTAGGAGCAGAGATTTTGAATATAGTTTGTGCTTACGCACCTCAAGTAGGACTAGAAGATAGTATAAAGATAGTTTTTTGGGAAGAGTTAGATAAGGTGTTTCAAAAGATTCCACAAAGGGAGATGATTTGTTTAGGAGGAGATTTAAATGGACATGTCGGTAAAGATGCATTAGGATATCAAGGGATTCATGGAAACTTTGGTTTTGGGGATATAAACGAGGAAGGTAGGGAGATCTTAAATTTTGCTATGTCATTTGATCTCTTTATAGTTAATACAATCTTCAAAAAACGATATGAACATTTAATTACTTATAAGAGTGGCTTATCACAAACACAAATTGATTACTTTATTTGTAGAAAAAAAGATAGAGCGTGTTATAAAGATTGTAAGGTAATTCCAGGAGAAAGCTTAACCACCCAACATCGACTTTTAGTTATGGATTTACAAATAAAAAAATGGGCAAAGAAGAAAAGAGTGCATCGAGCTATTCGGACTAAATAGTGGAACCTCAAAAGCGAGAAGAAGATATATTTAAATAGAAAGTCCTTCAAGGAGATGTTTGTAATTATGTTGGCATACCCTGTGATATGTGGAACAATATGGCTATACATATTAGAAAAGTGGCGAAAGATGTGTTAGGGGTATCTAAGGGAGGTGTACCGGCACAAAAAGAATCTTGGTGGTGGAGTGAAGTAGTACAAAATAAAATCAAGGCAAAGAGGGCATGTTACAAATTACATTATGCTAAGAAAACTAGTGAAACTTTAGAAGCTTATAAGGAAGCGAAAAAGGCCGTTAGTGAAGCAAAAGCTAAGATTTGGAATGACTTATATAAAAAACTCAACTCAAAAGAGGGTGAAAGAGATATTTTTAGGATAGCTAGGGCTAGAGATAAGAAAACTAAAGATCTTAATTATGTTAGATGCATAAAAGACGAGGATGAAAAAATTCTAGTGGTAAATGATGATATAAGAAATAGATGGGAAAACTATTTTTATAATATTTTTAATGAAAATAAAGATATTAGTATTAGTTTAGGAGATTTAGCCAAGTCAGAAAAGTATATAAACCACAATTTCTACCGACGTATTTAAAAGAATGAAGTCAAAGAGGCTCTTAAACATATGAAGAGTGGTAAATCGGTAGGACCAGATAATATTCCTATAGAAGTTTGAAAAATACTAGGAGAAATAGGAATCACTTGGCTCACAAGACTATTTAATGAAATATGAAAAAACCAAAAGATACCCAAGGATTAGAGAGCAAGTACACTCATACCCATATATAAGAATAAGAGAGACATTCAAAATTGTAAGAATTATCGAGGTATCAAGTTAATGAGTCATACTATGAAATTATGGGAAAGAATTATCGAACGTAGGTTAAGACAAGTATCAAGTACAACAGAGAACCAATTTGGATTCATGCCAGGCAGATCTACTATTGAAGCGATTCACCTTTTGAGACGTCTTATGGAATATTTTAGAGCAAAAAAGAAAGACCTTCACATGATATTTATTGATCTAGAAAAAACTTATGATAGGGTACCGAAGGAGGTTCTTAGGAGAACTTTGGAAAAAAGAGGTATCCCATTGACATATATTAACCTTATAAGAGACATGTATGATGGTGCAAAAATATGTGTGAGGACTCATGAAGGAACGACAGACTTCTTTGAAGTTAATATTGGGTTACATCAAGGATCAACTTTAAGTCCATACTTATTTATAATGGTGATGGATGAGTTAACAAAACATATTCAAGATGAAGTACCTTGGTGTATGTTATTTGCAGATGACATTGTATTAGTGGAGGAGTCTATGGAAAAAGTTAATAGAAAATTGGAACTATGGAGAGAAACATTAGAAAGCAAAGGCCTCTGACTTAGTAGAACAAAGACAAAATATATGAAATGTAAGTTTAATCATTTGGCTACTTCAGAGGACATAGAAATTAAAATTGGCACACATTGCATTCCCCAAAAGGAAAGTTTTAAATACCTAGGGTCAATTTTTCAAAGTGATAGAAGAATTGATGGAGATGTTACACATAGAATTAATGCGGGTTGGTTAAAATGGAGAGGAGCATAAGGTATTCTTTGTGATAAGAAGATACCATTAAAATTAAAAGGTAAATATTATAGAGCAAGAATTAGGCCTGCCATGTTTTATGGTTCTGAGTGTTGGGCAGTTAATCATCAACATGTACAAAAGATGTCTGTGACAGAAATGAAGATGTTGAGATGGATGAGTGGTCATACAAGAAAAGACCGTATACATAATGAGGTTATTAGAAACAAATTAGGAGAAGCACCAATAGAGGATAAAATGAGAGAACATCATTTAAGATGGTTTGGACATATAGAAAGAAGATCAAAAGAAGAACCAGTAAGAAGGTTAGAAAAACTAAATTTGGAAAGTATTAAAAGAGGTAGAGGACGACCACAAAAGTGTTGGAAAGAAACAATAAAGAATGATCTAGCTTATTGGGAGTTAACTGCTAACATGACACACGATAGGGATCTGTGGAAACAAAGAATCCATGTAGCCGGCGCCGTCTAGTATGGGAAAAGGCTTAGTTGTTGTTGTTGTTGTTGTTGTTGTTGTTGTATATACCTCAAACTCAGTCGAGTCTATTTTGAGGACTTTCTAAGTCTAGATTTTAAAATATGACTAAAAAACTTATCACCAAGAGAGGAGGATACATGATTGCTGCTACTTTCTTCTTCTATGTGTGGAACAAGATGATTGTGAGGAGAACTATAATTGACACATAATTGATTAATGTTTAATCTTCTAATATTAATTATATTGTTGATATCTTTAAGCTCTTTTAATAAAAGATCCTTATAATAAGCATTCAAAATTAATTCTAAGCCTTCTAATTTTAATCTAAGGTCTAATACAACAATTAAACTAATACTACAAGATCTATATAATATTTAAGTTATTTTTCTGTCATCTCTTGCATAGTATGAGATAAGTAAGAATTGGTACGAAATTTTGATAATGCATGAATTACTTCTAAAGCTTGATAAACAAATAAATGACAAATTGAATAGTAAACACTAGATAATACATTTGTAGTATTATTATAAATAAAAAAATATCTAAAAGACATGTACAAACATTCCAGTTAGATTCAAACAAAGTCGATTATAGAAAACAAAAGTGAATAAACTCTATTAATAAGTCTCTATAGGACATAGTTAATAGAAAATTGGAACTATGGAGAGAAACATTAGAAAGCAAAGGCCTCTGACTTAGTAGAACAAAGACAGAATATATGGAATGTAAGTTTGATCATTTGGTTACTTCAGAGGACATGAAAATTAAAATTGGCACACATTGCATTCCCCAAAAGGAAAGTTTTAAATACCTAGGGTCAATTTTTCAAAGTGATGGAAGAATTGATGGAGATGTTACACATAGAATTAATGCTGGTTGGTTAAAATGGAGAGGAGCATCAGGTATTCTTTGTGATAAGAAGATACCATTAAAACTAAAAGGTAAATATTATAGAGCAGCAATTAGGCCTGCCATGTTTTATGGTTCTGAGTGTTGGGCAGTTAATCATCAACATGTACAAAAGATATCCGTGACAGAAATGAAGATGTTGAGATGGATAAGTGGTCATACAAGAAAAGACCGTATACATAATGAGGTTATTAGAAACAAATTAGGAGTGGCACCAATAGAGGATAAAATGAGAGAACATCGTTTAAGATGGTTTGGACATATAGAAAGAAGATCAAAAGAAGAACCAATAAGAAGGTTAGAAAACTAAATTTGGAAAGTATTAAAAGAGGTAGAGGAGGACCACAAAAGTGTTGGAAAGAAACAATAAAGAATGATCTAGCTTATTGGGAGTTAACTCCTAACATGGCACACGATAGGGATCTGTGGAAACAAAGAATCCATGTAGCCGACCCCATCTAGTATGGGAAAAGGCTTAGTTGTTGTTGTTGTATTTTTTCACCATCAACTAAACCCTATCTTAATTGATGCTAAAGAGGGGCATATGTAAACACCCAAAAATTTCTTTTTAAGAAAAATATGTTTTACCCAATAAAGTTAGTTTTAAATTTTTAAATTTTAAAACATATAAGATAATTTTATGGATCTTAAATCATAGGGACCAGATCTACTCTACAATGAATCAAATCAAATATAAGGTTGTTGATCTAGAAATATATCAAAAAGAAAATAAAAGGAAAGGAAAAGCTGCAGCATATACTTATTTTATTCGGAAGAGTCTATCATTGAAGAGAATTACAGCACAACGGAAATATCCAAAATGTTTTCAGTTATTATAGAAAATCACGCATACATACTACATATATGTTATATACATGTATAAGAATATAATATATAAATATATAAAAAAAACTAACCCATATATATGCTAGGTATAAAACTATATATGTACATATATTTATGTAATATAGGTCTTATATATATTATATAACATTAGATGAGTGTATATATATACATAGAGTATCATGAAATATGTATATATATATATGCGTATGTGTGTTTTTACATAAATATGTATATGTATGTGTGTGGTAAAAGAGTATGTGCTTTTGTGTAATATCCATTATATTAATCATATATATAATGCATGCATGACATATATAAGGGTTGGGCACCGTGAGAATGCATCCAACAACAAATGTTAGTCTTCAATACCTTCCAAATTGATGAAACTATCGCTGAAAAAGGGTGTGATCATCAAGGACTGTCAAAAACTAAAGTGACAAGACTCTTAGTACAAGGCAAATTGCCCTAACACAAAGAAAACCAGAATGGGTATTCACGACTTAGGGGAGTAAGACTTATTGACTAAGGGTCACGCAACCAAGAAAATTCAATATTTATAGAAAGACTTTAATGGACTGTAAGGAAATAAATTTCAACTCACCAAATTCAAATTTTCTTGTAAAATTTAGAATTTCTTTTAGGAGAAGATTTATACATATTTATCACTTTTATTTCCTTTATCATGTAGTCAAGGGATCCTCTATATAAACAAGGGTCTCACACTATCAAGGGCATCCAATAAATTTAAGAAATTATAATTTAAGTTGTCCCTCTTTATTTGTTGTGGTATATGACCATTGCTACCATCAACACCCAAGAGTTGGCTAACCACTTGCTAGCCAACCTCATATCTTTCCTTTTATTAGTAAGAAATTTTATAGCATAAGATTGATCCTTACCTATTGAGATAAAGAGGGGATTGTGAAAAGACCTTGATTTGAGCTCATAACGCATAAAATAAAAGCGAATATAAAGTGAGTCGCTCTTAACTTAGTTTTTATTTTGTTTTTGTAAAATTAAAAAGATTGGATACTAAGAGGGTTTCGTAGAACTTAAAATTTGTACACAATTATTCTTTATTTTGTGTAATATTGGTTGTACTATACCCATATATTGTTGTATTATCTTTTGTCATTTTTGTGCATGTGTCTCTCAAAGAAAGTGGAAAGTAGTTGAGCAGTGTTTGTTGTGGAGTGTTGTTGGGAGCAAAGTGAATTGCAGTAAAAGGTAATGTAGTTGTGGTGTTGCAGGTATAATAGGATGGGTGGTGGTTGGAGAGCTTCAACTATTACAAGATGGATGCACGATTCTTCTTTCTTTTCAAAGAATACACTATAGATGCAGGCATGATGACCAAATTTTTTACTTTCCTATTACCAAAAGATTGTAAATTATATATCTATTTAATGAGAACCAAATTTTTACCACTCATTGAGATTAAATCTTTTGAAATTATTGGGTACTTCTATATTTAGGCTATTGGATGAGTGGTCATACAAGAAAAGACCGTATACATAATGAGGTTATTAGAAACAAATTAGGAGTGGCACCAATAGAGGATAAAATGAGAGAACATCGTTTAAGATGGTTTGGACATATAGAAAGAAGATCAAAAGAAGAACCTATAAGAAGATTAGAAAAACTATATTTGGAAAGTATTAAAAGAGGTAGAGTACGACCACAAAAGTGTTGGAAAGAAACATTAAAGAATGATCTATCTTATTGGGAGTTAACTGCTAACATGACACACGATAGGGATCTGTGGAAACAAAGAATCCATGTAGCCAACCCGTCTAGTATGGGAAAAGGCTTAGTTGTTGTTGTTGTTGTTGTATATACCTCAAACTCAGCCGAGTCTATTTTGAGGACTTTCTAAGTCTAGATTTTAAAATATGACTAAAAAACTTATCACCAAGAGAGGAGGATACATGATTGCTGCTACTTTCTTCTTCTACTTGTGGAACAAGTTGATTGTGAGGAGAACTATAATTGACACATAATTGATTAATGTTTAATCTTCTAACATTAATTATATTGTTGATATCTTTAAGCTCTTTTAATAAAAGATCCTTATAATAAGCATTCAAAATTAATTCTAAGCCTTCTAATTTTAATCTAAGGTCTAATACAACAATTAAACTAATACTACAAGATCTATATAATATTTAAGTTATTTTTCTGTCATCTCTCGTATAGTATGAGATAAGTAAGAATTGGTACGAAATTTTGATAATGCATGAATTACTTCTAAAGCTTGATAAACAAATAAATGACAAATTGAATAGTAAACACTAGATAATACATTTGTAGTATTATTACAAATAAAAAAATATCTAAAAGACATGTACAAACATTCCAGTTAGATTCAAACAAAGTCGATTATAGAAAACAAAAGTGAATAAACTCTATTAATAAGTCTCTATAGGACATAGTTACGAACAAAATTTGATAGGGTGAGTTTCAATGATGTCCAACATCTTTTAGAATTTTTCTTAGTCTTCTACCTTTTCACTTATAAAAATATATCCATTCATTTCAATATTAGGACGACTCCAAAGAAAATTAAGTGTATCTTTAATAGGTTATATTTTAGATCTTATAATCTTCAAATCATCTTCTACATATAGGTTAAGTACATGACAAGCACATTGAACATGAAGAATTTTATTACGTAAAATAGGCATACATATTTTTTGTAATTCAGAAATAACACACGTATTTTCAGCAACATAATCAAGTGAAGTTAAAATTTTTTATAAGATAATCAATACTCTTCAAAAATTGATTTTAATATATAACAAATATTTTGTGCAGTGTGTGATTTTGAAGTACAAGAAGACGTTTTTGAATTGACCAACTATCATCTATCTAGTGAACATTAATACCCATATATGCATGAAATTGTTAATTAACAATCAATATATCAATACATAATGACACACTATCCTCAAATGAACAGAAAAATGAAACTAACTCTTTTTTTTCTCTTTATAAAATTTATGAATATGTCTACTAACTGATTGCCTAGAAATAGATACACTTAAAGGATTATAAGCATTTTTTACAAAATCAATAAATCTAAGTTTTTAATCAAAATTAAAAGGAAGATGTTATAATGAAATGAAACTTACAAACTCTTCTCTATTTTGAGTGGAGTTGTTGTGTAAAAGCCCATAGAAATAGATCCACTAGTAGAGTAACTTTCTTACGCAAAAAAATGAGTTTGATGAACATTTAGACCTATTATGCTATATGCTTTTTGATAAGCTTAAAATTATATACTTTATCACAGTGGTTGTACTTTGCCTAATTCATAATGTCTTTGTTTATCATATAATTTTAGAAAGTAAATTTTAAATAAATTAAATCCCTATGACTTAGCTTTTGGATGGTGTCTTTTATGTGTAGGCTGTATTTGTTAAATTTCTAATGACAAAATGGTTTCTTGCACAAATGATATGTTAGTATCTTTACCCCTATCTATATCTATTGTGCTTTCTTCATTGAGTAGTATTGGTATCATAGGTTTTTGAGGAATGTGGCAACTCTGACTTTTGTTCAAAATGACTTTCTCTTTGTTTTTTGAACTAGAAGAACTATTATCATGATAAGTCATTCACTTAATAAAATAAACCAAATAAATTAAAAATTAATAAGTTAAGAATACACTAATATGAAAATAGAGACATTAAAGATAAAAATTGAAGAAACACTCATATGTGCTTTTGTAGAACTGTAGACTGCAGTCTTTATCGGTTGTTAAAATAGGAGCCATATAAATGAAAATGAAACGAGAGGAAGAGAAAGAGTGAGATTGAGACGAAGAGTAGAAGCAACCGAGAAAGAACTTGAAAGGTATGCGATTTTTGGTTTGGGAAACTGTTATTTATAAACGAAAAAAACCATTCATTAACTTAATTGACCGTCATCGAGACGGCGCCCGAGTACACATTTAGTGACCACGGGCACCACGTGCTGCACACTTGCCCAGGCAGGTCTGACCGCCTATCCAGTACTTGGGCACCATGTGGTGCCCAGTTATACATCGCATGACTCGGGCACCACATGGCACCCACTTTCCCAACCAGCAAATGCCAGGCGGTCAGTGTTAACCACGCTGGTTACTTATTTTTTTAGAACTTTTTGGCGCCAGTTTTGGATTAGAATCAACACTTTATTATGTGGATCCAAACCACCGGTTTCGAAATGACGGTTTGGTTGTAGAACCAGTCTGGTGGTTTGAACCGAAACCGAATTAGCAGTTTGGATATACACATTCTTATTCCAGTTTTGTACTGGTTTTCGAAATCCAAAAACTGTAACCGAACTGAGACCTATATGGTTTCGGTTACGGTTTTGGAACCGAAAATAACAGTTTTAGTTCCATCCGGTTTGCGGGCTTGTTCAGAACCGCCGGGCCAGTTCCGAACGGGACATGTTATATATGTTAATTAATGACGGCCCAACACTTTTTGTAGCATGATATTATTACCTATCGGACACCTAAGAACAACATCATTATGGCCGGTATTTTATATCATAAATTTAAACTTAAAAATATTTAATAATCATATTAAAATAACATAAAATTATCATTGAATTTGGGTATTTTGTAGGGCAGGATTAGTATTAAGAACTTTAAAACCAAAAAATATTTAATAATGGTATTAAAATAACACAAACTCATCATGAAATGTGTAAGCTTCATGTCAGTAATCAAGACCGATCAGCTATTAATAATATTTTAAAAATAAAAATACTTATCAATAATATAAACATGCTTATAAAGTAGTTTTGATAGACAAAGACGACGCATAAGACAAAATACAACTTAGCTCAAAGTTTAACTTGGAGTGACTGTGATTGCTATTTTGAACATGTGATGAATGAAGCTCAACCTTAATCTCTGTAGACAAAGAATATCTAGTCGATGGCCTCCTTGGATTTAGATCCGTTATCAATTCTACTGCTGAGCAACTAATTGCTGTTATTCGATAGGAAAATGATTGTTGCCTTCTCCATTAAGTCCGTGGAAAACATGAAAAAGAAATGCTAGAATGGCACTATCCGTCCATCACACGTTTCATTATGGGCACAAGAGGAGCAGATGTCATCGATCTTCTCTTAGATTTAATATTTATTAATGACATTTAATTCATGTTGGTAAGAAAAATAACATATATGAGACTTTTACAAAAGATGACTAAGAGAAGACCCATATTGACGAATGTAACAAACCTGCTATTCCTTTTATATAGTTGGTAGCTCATAAACCTTAGTTTAAAGTGCTAAGGGAGGACATGTTATACCACATATACACGTGCATCGGGCTGGGCTCGGGTCTATCTTTATACACACAAAAATTTTGATTGAACAGTCAAGAGTTTTTCATGGTCATAGATAGAGATAAGGTGAGATGGTTGTGGATAAGGAGGGACGGTTCCAAATAAGACATGATGGTTGCACCTAAAATAATACATCTTTTGGATCAGATCCATGATCCGTAATCCACATATGCACCCTATAAATAGGTGATTAGGGGTCCTCCCTAAATATACATCTTTCCCTCTCTTTCTTATACAACCGTATCCTGGTTTTGTCTCTCTGCCCCTAGTGCTACTCCAGTCCTTGTACTTGTGGTTAGTCTCTCTACCCCAACTATAGGCGACTGAGTCGTGTTCTAGGTCGACTCGAAGCTAGGTGCATGCTCTTCAAGTTGTGTGTGTGTTTTGTCCTATGAGGAAGGTACAAGTATCTGTATGTACTCATAGCAGGGCAATGATTTCTCTAAGGAAAGTCCGCAAGGGTGACTTGAATAGATAAGTTTCTGATTTTGCTTCTACCTTTATTTTTCGTACGGCTTGATTATGACTTATTTTGGATTTGCGAATGTTGTTTATGATTGGGGCATGTTTATATTTGTTATATATTATTTTATTATTCATGTATGTCTATGTTCTTTTCAACAATCTTAGAGAAATCACCTTTTATCGTAGTGAACATGTTTGCGTTTGCTACCCTCTCATTTAAGGCTGACTTGAACTTGATAACAAAATGGTTTGCCGATCCACACTTTAAATGCTACCAGCAACGTATAAAAATTTGGTTAACCATATTATGACTACATCTGTATATCAAGTTGATTTGCTCCCTACCAGATGATACTAAGCCTAGAAGTTTATATAGAATCGCCGAGTGAAAGAAAAATGATACCTTGTGTCACTGTTATATTTTATCAACACTATCAAATATTTTATTTGATGTATATAATTTTTTCCCTTCCATTATAGTGAAAGATCTATGGGTTGCCTTAGATCGAAAATACAATACTAAAGACCTCAGTCTTTAAAAGTATTCCATGACAAACTTCCTTAAGTATAAAATGGTAGAGGAGAAATATGTGACCTAACAGGCCCACGAGTTTCAGTTTTTATGCTATAGTATGAATGAAGCAAAAATAGAGCTTCGTGATAAGTTTATTGTAATGTCTATTATAGAAAAATTTCTTAAGTCTTCAGAGAGTTTCGGCATAGATCTCAAGCCTAATAAAGGTAAGATGACCGTTGATGATCTAATGCTAGACATAATAATAGAGAAAGAGCATAGAAGTCAGAAATTCATTATGCTTATAGACAGTACCTCTAGGATTAACTTCACGGTCAAAAGGGAACAACTTAGTGATTTTAAGAAAAAACAGGCAAAACATAAATCAAATGCCAAGATCTAAAATAAACATAAAAACAAACCATGTTGGCTTTGTGGTTAGGTTATTGGGCATCAAAGAAAGCCAAGAAACATGCGACCATCGAAGGAGCTATGGTCAACAATGTGGTGACCACTGCACCTACTAGTAACTGGTATCTATCCCTTAAACCCTATCTTTTTTCTATTTATGAGTCACAATACTAAATAGTAGACATTGAGTCTAATGTGTACACATGTGTTGACTAGTCTCTATTTGTATCTTATCAGGCCCGTTTGTGGGTGAACAATAACTTTAGGGATCATTTCATTGCTAAAGTCAAGGGTGAACGGCGTGTTGACTTGAAGTTTCTTTTGAAGGAGTTAAACACATTTTAACGATTCACCGGAATATCCTCAGTATTTCTACTTTAGTTAGGGAGGGATTAAGGTTAAATTATAAATATAATAAAGTCATTATTACACGATTTAGTACTAAATGTTTCTTTGGAAAGGGTTATTTATGTAATGTAGAGGATCTGTTTAAAATTCTTGTAAAACCAACTGTTGAATCTTATATGAATTTTAATGATAATAAAGCCTCTACTTTTGTTTCATCTTCTTCTTCTCTTTACAATGTTGAATAATCTGATGTATGACATGCTATGTTGGGTCTTACAAACCTTGATTATATGAAAAGAATAATGAATTTAAACCTTATACCTGAAACGATCATAGATAGAAAATATAAATGTAGGTACAAGGGAAGCAACATAAGAAACCTTTCCATATAGTCGAAAGAAAATTCAAGATTTTGGATTTGGTGTAAACTGATATTTGTGAATTCAATAGAATGACTACGAGGGATAATAAAAGATGTTTATTACTTTTATTGATGATTACAATAGATACTGTTATATCTACTTACTTAAAAGTAAAGATGAAGCTTTAGAGAAGTTTCAAATATTTAGAAATGAAGCACAAACTCAAGCATGCAAGGTAGTTAAATGATTAACGTCTGATAGAGAAGAATATTATACCTCAAATCTTTTTCAAATATAATATCAAAACAATGTATTATTCATGATGTTAATGCTTTGTATTCTTCTTAGTCTAATGAGATAGTTGAATGAAATAATATAACCCTATATAATATGATTAATGTTTTACTTCAAAGTTTTGTGTTATTTACCTACATGTGGAGGAAGCTTTGAATACAGCTAGTTATATTCTTAATAGAGTTCCCCACAAGCATAAGTAGTCTTTTTGAGCTTTGGAATGGTCAAAAGACTAGTGTTAAATATCTTAAAGTGTGAGGTGTCTTACGAAAATGCTCATCTCTAAGCACAAGAAAAAGAAATTGGGACCTAAAATAGTTCTGGCTTATGTGGAGATAGGATATGCGTACATATTCTTGGTCATTAGATATGATATTTCTATCATAGACATCAGCACAATTGTTGAACTTCGTGATGCTACATTCTTTGATAATATATTTCTTATGAGCATTGGAGTTTTTCAAAGTGTATTTTTAGAGATTTTGATCATATTATTGGTTTTATTTCCGATCATATGGAAAGGATGACAAATGTGGGGTGACACTGATTGTGTTATTTTTAAATTAGATGACTCTGAGAAAATGACTGAACCAAGGAGAAGTAAACGATGTAGAATATCAAAGGACTTTGGAAGTGACTTTATTACTTTCAATATCGATGATGGTCCTATCACCTTTCAGCAGGTTATGATCTCACCCAAGGTTAAGTTTTGGAACAATGAAATCCAATTAATTCTTTTCAATAGCACTTGGGAATTGATGGATTTATCTCATGGTTATTCTGTTGTGGGTTACAAGTGGATCTTTAAGAAGAAACCGAATGCAGATAAGACAATCAATAAGTACAAGGATAGGTTAGTTATCAATGGGTAAATATAAAAGAAAGAAATAGATTATTTTGATACTTATTCACCAATTTCTCGGATGACCACCATCTAAGTGCTTATAGCAATGATCTCTATATATGACCTCACAGTCCATCAGATGGATGTGAAGACTACTTTCCTGTATGGTGAATTTCATGAGAAAATTTATATGGATCAACGAGAGGGATTTATGACTCGTGGAAATGAGTCTAAGGTGTATAAGCTTGTTAAATTATTATAAGATTTGAAACAAGCCTAAATAATGACATGAAAAGTTTGATTATATAATATAATCTTTTCGCTTCATTTCTAATGATTATGATAAGTGTGTCTACTGCAAGTCGGTCAATAATGCTTTTATCATTCTTTGCCTATACGTAGATGATATATTGTTGTTTGGTTCTGATACGATAATAGTAAATAAGACTAAGTTATTCTTATATAGTATGTTTGAGATGAAGAACGTGGATATGGCTTATGTGATTTTAGAGTTTAAAATCACAAAATTTATTGATGGCATAGTAATCTTTCAGTCTCACTATGTTGAGAAAGTTTTAAAGAGATTTCGATATACAAACTTTAGACCTGTTAAGACCCCATATGATTATTTGAGGTTTTGTATAAGAATGAAAGTGATATTTTTGTCTCAACTATGATATTCTTAGATTATTAGTAGTTTGATGTATCTAACCAATTGTACACATTCAAATATTGCATTTGTTGTATGTAAGTTGAGTAGATAGACTAATTGTCCAAATAAAACCCATTGGGAAGCTCTAGACAGAGTGTTTCGCTATGTGAAGGAAATGATTTCCCTTATACTATATTATGGTACACATCCTTCGGTTCTTAAAAGATTTAGTGATACTAGTTGGTTAACAAGAGAGTAATGGGGTCACTGGATATGTGCTTCTTGTGGGTGGTGGCATTGTTACCTAAAAATCCAAGAAACAGAAATTTTGGCTTGTTCTACCTTTGAGCCAAAACTATATGCTTTGGATGAGAGTGAATTGGAAGTTGAATGGTTTAAGGGACTTATACCCAGTTAAACTATGGTAAACTCGCTTTCTGTAATTTTAGTGCACTATGATACCATAACTTAAATTGCTAAGATAAGTAGTTCTGAGTACAACCAAAAGCAACACAGATATATCCAAGTCAGACTGAAGTCTCTAAAAGCTCTTGTATTTAATGGGGTCATGATTATAGATTTTGTTGGATCCAAAGATAACACAGTTGATCCTTTGACTCAAGGTCTATCAGTAGCCTTAGTTGAGAATTTTAAGTTGGGGATGGGACTGAAACTAATTTATTTACAAGCAGTAACAAACCAACCTAAGTGGAGATCCCACAAAGTAAGTTCAATGTGGTAGTAACAAGCTGTTGGGTAAATAGGATGACACTTTATATTACGTGATACTTTAAGTATTTATGTATCTATCTCGTGTAAACCTAAAGTGTCATGACTGTAATTTTAGTAAGAGATTATTCTCTTAATGGGATCGAGTCATTGGATAAGATGCTAGCAATACATCTTTGGAGATGCACAACTAAGTGATTGATATTGTGTTGTCGCAATAAGATAATTGAGTTGTTCCCTACAGTCAACCATGATAAGGGATTTGGATACATGGCCATTAATGCATCACTTCAATAGATCACGTCATACCCTTTTATTATATTGCTACCAATAGATACCTTTACACCCAAAGTTCAAGTTCAAGATGTATGCTCACCTAGTTTTTATAAGGGTAATATTGGATAACTCAGCTAACGGTTCAAACTAGAAGGTACATTATTGAAAGCATAATATGATGGTTGGATTAAGAGAGCACTTTTACACTTAAGGGCTTCATGAGGGATTATTAAATTTAATGCTCATTAATGACATTTAATTCATGTTGGTATCCCTAAATATTCAATTGATATACGTGAAAGTCCTAAAATGTAAAAAGTAACATATGAAGGACTTTTGCAAAAGATGACCAAGAGAAGACAAAGTTTAGTTCTATATTGAAGAATATGACAAACCCACTAATACTTTTATATAGTTGGTAGCTCATGAACATTAGTTCAAAGAGCTTGGAGAGGATATGTTATACCACACATGAGCGTACACATGCGTCGGGTCAGGCTTGGGATTGTAGCTTGTGGCTTGGGTCTATCTTTTTGTACGAAAAACTTTTGATCTAATGGTCAAAAGTTTTTCACGGTCATGGATAGGGATAAAGTGAAATGATTTTGGATAAAGAGGGATGGTTTCGAATAAGACGGGACGGTTGTGACTAAAATGATGTGTCATTTGGATCAAATTCACGATCTGTGATCCACATATGCACCCTAGAAATATGTGATTAGGGTCCTCATTTTGTTTCTGTCTTTGTTTTTCGTATAGCTTGATTATGACTTATTTTGGATCTGACATATTTATATTTGTTACATATTATTTTATTATACATGTAGGTCTACTATTCTTTACAACATCTTCGGTTGCCGTGGTCCGGGCCCATAAATTCTTGGATTATTGGACCCGTTGCATGCTTTCGTAGTTCTTGATCTATCAAGATGTGTTTTTTGTGATAAGTCTGGTTTTGGTGGCCCTGAGACCTCATCGATAATGGTTTCTTGTGAGCTCTATCGCCTTCTATGAGAAGACCTCTCTAACGGAACAGTCCTCGCTTAACGGCGCTGGTCGCCGGTGTCTCTCATGATTCTGTCAAGCTTTGGCAAACGCAGAAACCCAACGGTTAGGTGCTCTATGTTTCCATTAAGGCGGAACCTAACATAAATATATTACGAAAAGCATTCATGATCGAAGATCTAAATCACCTTCACTAGTAAGATCAACCCAATATGCACTTTCTTAGTTCAGCCTTAGGACCTTTAGCATATGACGGTTCAGACTATCACATTCTCTCATTGGTGTCGTCTTAAGAAAGAAAATGCCAAAACTGCTATTACCCATCTAATAATTAATACCAAATAAGTGACATTTTATCAGGCCATATTGGTTATCAATATAAAGTGAAGGAACATCATGAGAAAGAGTATTTTATTTTGGATTCATGGAGGGAAAGATAAGAACCAGCAATCGTACAATTCTTGAATAATTCAAGGGTGACCCAGAGGACATCATGAGCCACACTGATCACTAGGAGCAGAGCTCACGTGACACTCCCAGACGAGAGTTGGGTATGTCGATGAGGATCCTGTGGTTCTGTTGCTGCATGGTGGCAATCACGTTCACTACAGAGTTGATGTTGTCTGGTGCAGAAGCCATGGCCAAGCAGGTCGTGGTGCCAAAGGTGCTGTGTATGAGGGTGTTCTCCTCCGGCAAGGTCACATTCATCCCATCGAATTGGAACGTAATCGTTGGCGCCACGATCGGGGCAGTGTAGCACGTATCAAACCCGCCTAGTGAAGAAACCGGCTGGTTGATTCGCCGCCGGAACTCGTCCCGGACTGCCGTGTAGACGGGTGCTATCAGCCGGGTCACCATGGTTCCCGAGTCGAAAATGGTGCCAGCACCGGTGGTGGGATTGAATGCCAGAGCACTAGGGGGGATGTTAACAAGCTTATTCCCTACTCTTATACCGGCCATGTTGACATAGTACAAAGATGACCTTTTTGGGTTCGACAACAATGGCGTGTATTTGATCCTTAACGGCTGGCCGACTGGTCCGAGCCGCAACGAACCAGTGAAATTGGTAGACCTGAAGTTTGGAAGGCAATAGGAGAATGTCTTTTTGTAAAGGTTGCCTGCTTGTGATAAGAGCGACAATGGCCCTCGGCCCAGTCCGAGTAGGCCCTGCGGTGGGAGTGAGGTCCCAGTTACAGACTTAAGGCAGCCAAAGGCATAGCTCGGCAAGGTGTTATTAGCTAAAGTAAGTGAATCCACAGCCAATGAAGCTTCAAAAGATGAGTCGCCGTATGTCATGTTGAAACGACAACTCAATAAGCCACAGTAGGCATTCGGCTGTTGCCGGCATTGGGGAGAAGCACACTGCAAAGGCTTAAAGGTCGACGACTGTTCAAGGGTGAAAAGCGTTGAGGATGAGCAGCCCACGCACCCACTGCATGGAACCCATGCAGCATCGTTGCTTATGTCCAAGACCATAAACAAGGTCTGCCCGGGCGTGCCCACATTGACCGTGACCAAGTAGCTGCCTGCTTGCTGGAATTGGCGGCCGGAAACTATTGGCACGCTGTTTTTGCTGGCAAGGTTGTCAAGAAAGATCAATCGAGCCTTGTCATGGGCATTGATTTGGTCCAGAGAAGGCAACGAAGAAGATAATTTGAACGGTGAGAGATTCCCGTTCATGGGGACGAGAGTTAGGCTCATGGAGGAAGGTTGGGAAGCACGGGTTAGCCATAGTGTTGTGATGACTAACAACAAGCATAAGGGGATAGCGTTTTCCATGGTGAGCGTTAGGTAGATGTGAGCAAGAGTGATGACGGGCATATATATAGCCTCCTTTTGAGGAGGATATTATGCATTAATTGGTTTCCGATCTGGACTCCATTTCTTTTTCTAATCTTTAGTTTATTCCTTTTGTCTTGCTCGTTTTCACCTTCCATCTCTCCTGTCTCTATTGGTTGTATACAAAAACCTGGGTATTTCCTATAATTGTATGCAAAATAAATGCTAGATTTTGACAAAATTCAGCAAAAAATAGCATTTTGCTCTGAACTTGGGTCCGAATAAGGTGAGTGATTTGTGAAGTTGGGGTAAGCTCCCCTATTTTAAATGTGACCCGATGAGAGATCATCTCTTTTACCATGGTTTCAGGTATAGCGTTCTTAATTTTCGAAAGTTAAACAGTAAACTTCTTCATGGTTAAGTTTCTCATTCCCAAAAAACATATAAAATAAAACAAAAACTGCTTCATGGCCCTTAGAATTATGTTGTATATGAGAATCTAGGGGTTCTTGTTAGCTGTCAAACACCATATCTGTGGATAAAGTGGAGACCTCTAGTGTCTCTGGTCCGCTTTTCACACTAATTTCAACACTTTTGTGAGTGGGTAGGACCCAAAAGATCATTGACGGAAAAATCATAATGAAATTTTTTATTTTCTTTAAGGAAAAGAGTAATTAAATAATCAAATCAATTTATTTATAGATAAGGAGATTCGAAAATTATATCTGATTTTTGCAGACAGTCTTGTCCGTGTTTGTAGGTTTGTTTATATACGCAACAAGAACACAGAATTAACATATGCTCCATTCATGGTGCAAGTTGAGACCATGTCCAATTATCTTTTGTCTACCGGCTTTCTTTTGTTATTTTTATAATGGCGAGTGAAGCCATTGCACGCCTCAGGTGTCGAACTCATGACCTTCAACTTGTGAGCATGCTCCTAGCCAGGTGAGCTATTGCTCTCTGTGTATTTGTGTCAACCAGTTTATGAAGGAGCTGCTGCATCAGGGTTATCAACTCATAAAGGATACGTTATTGTAGTGGCAGTGTTCTCACATTTAAAACTTTTGCAGATTAGTAAAAACAATATAGGTCAGTGAACCTTGGATCACTCTTCAGAATATATTTCGTGTAATGAAGACATCGATTTAGTTTATCTGAAATTTTATGAACTAATATTTCCTTCCACCAAAACGGACTGGGATCTACTGTGGCAGATCGAAAATATCTTGATTCCATTACATGAATACTAAGTTTCAACGGTTCATTTTCATGCTTGGTAGTTGTTTTACAGTTCAAAGTTATCTCATGTAAAAAGGGCCTTGCTTAGGCGTGATCACAGTTCAGTTAAACCCGGAAAATCAGATCGAACCGACAGAAGTTTCATTTTGGTTTAGCTTTTGGTTTTACAAATCGATTTCGGTTTCGAATTCAAGAAAGCGATTCACTTTGGCTTAAACTACACTGAATTTCCCATAGTCGTCTCGATTATATTTTCCTGATTTGCATGTGAGATGTATCTGCTATCTTGTTTGTCAATCAAAAGAAATCTAGCAACATATATCTTTCTGTAGGAAATGATGGGGTTCAATGTGTGCCCAAACAAAATAATCGAACCGAACTGAAGTTCTTCGGTATCGGTTATCCATATAATTCAACTCGGTTTCAGTTATTACATACCGAAATAATTCAGTTTTCGACTATACCAGTTTGCTTCAGTTCGAACGGAACCAACCAATGCATGTCCTTAGCCTCGGTCCTCTGATATATTCTGTGATTTTGTACATTATCTTTTCTTCTAATGATACAACTATTGAAGGGTTGGTGATATTTTTCCACGCAGCATAGCAGCTCATTGTTGGATTTAACCTTAATTAAGGTTAGGTTACTTAATCTCATATGCATCAATAACATTTAATTCATATTTTGTATCCCTTAATATTCAATTGATGCATCATTAATATACGTAAAAGTCCTAAAGTATAAAGTCACATGTGAGATTTTTTTTATGTGAAGACGAAGAGACAAAGTTTTGTACCGTATTGAAGAATGAAACAAGCCAATATATCCTTTTATATTAATAACTCATAAACCTTAGTTTAAAGAGCTTAGGGAGGATATGGTAGACTACACATGCACATCGGGCCAGGCCTAGGCTTGAGCTTGAGCTTGGGCTTGAGAATTGTCTTTGGTATTTTAATCTTTTTTGTAGTAAAAAGTTTTGATCTAACGATCAAATTGATCTATGCGGGAACGGTTATGGCACGGAGAGGTGTGTCGATTAGGTTGGATCCAAGATCCACCATGTTTTCTATAAAAGTGGATTAGGGTCTCTAATCCGAACAACTATTATTTTCTTATTCTCTCTTCCAGCCGCCTAGTTCCCTACGTTTTCTCTCTACTGCTCTTGTTCCTTTCGCTCTCTAGCTCAGGCGACTCAAGCGTGTTCGAGGATGACTCGAAGAAAGGTATGTGCTTCTTCTTGTGTGCATTTTATCTTAGAGAAATAGTGTAGGTACCTGTACATCTTTGTAGCAGGGTACTAATTTCTCTAAGGTAAGTTCATAAGAGCGACTCATAGAGATAAGTCTTCTGTTTCCTGATTTTGTTTGCCTATGTATTTTTCATAAGTTTTGTTTATGGCTTACTTTGAATTTGTGACTATTATTGATTGTGGTATATACATGATTGTTGCATATTAGTTTATTATGCATATCACTATGACTTTGTCTAACAATCTTAGAGAAATCAATATCCTTGGTAAACATGTCTTCATCTGCTACCCTTAAACCAAAGGTTGATTTGACTTTCATGTCAAAAAAGTTTATTGGTCCTCACTTTAAATGCTAGCAGCAGCATATGAAAACCTTTTAACTATCTTAAGGTTGCATACATATATCGAATCAGATTGTCTTCTCCCTGATTATACTGACCCTAGAACCTCGGATAAAATCATCGAGTAGAAGGAGAAGTATGCCCTGTGTTGTTGTTGCATATTATCGGTACTATCAAATTTTTTATTCGATGTTTATAGTTGTTCTCCTTCAACGATAGTGAAAGATCTGCAAACTACCTTGAATTAGAAACATAATACTAAAAACCTCAGTTTTGAAAAGTATTTAATGGCTAAGTTTTTAAAGTATCAAATGATAGAGAGGAAATCGGTGACTTAACATGCCCACGAGTTTCAGTTTTATGCCATGGTCTAAAGGAAGCTGAGCTGGAGCTTTCTGACAAGTTATTATTATGTCTATTATATAGAAAGTTTATAAGTCTTGGGAGGATTTTGGCCTACATCTCAAGCATTAGAAGGGTAAGATGACCCTTAATGATCTCATGGTAGATATATCAATAGAAGAAAAACATAGAAGTCATAAACCCATTATGCCTATAGATAGTACTCCTAGGGTAAACTTGACAATCGAAAGGAAACAACCTAGTGCATAAACCAAAGGCCAAGATCCAAAAGAAACCCAAAAATAATTTGTGTTGGATTTATGGTAAGGTTGGACATCCGACTATTGAAGGAGTTATTATCAACATCATCTACTAGTATCAGGTATCTTTATCTTAAACCTCATATCCTTTTTATTTATTAACCACAATATTGAATTGTAGATACTAGGGCTATTGTACCTCTTTGTGTTGACCGCTCTCTATTTGTATGTTATCATGTCGTCTATGGCAAGATCATGACTTTAGAAGATAATTTGACTACTGAAGTTATTGATGAAGGATGTGTAGATTTGAAGTTTTCTTTGAAAAAAGTTCTAACTCTTTAGGGAGTTAGACACATTCCAACAATTTGATAGAATATTCTAAGTGATCATGTCTTAATTAGAGAGGGGTTAATGTTATATTACAAATGTAATAAAGTCATAATTAGATGACTTAGTACTGAGTGTTTCTTTGTGAAGGGTTATTTGTGTGATCTAGAAGATTTTTAAAGATTTTTGTAAAACTAGTTACTGATTCTTATATGAATTTTAATGTTAACAAGCCTCTACTCCTACTTCCTCTGTAAAAAATATTGAATTATCTTATGTATAACATGCTAGGTTGGGTCATATAAATTTTGATTTTATAAAAAATAATAAATTAAATCTTATACATAAAACTGTTATAGATACAAAATACAAATGTGATATTTGTATGCAAGCAAAGCAATCTAGAAAACTTTTTCACACCGTTGATAGAAAATCTAAATTTCGGATTTGGTGCATAGTGACATTTGTGAATTAAATGTAATAATAATTAGAGATAATAAAATATTTTTAACACGTTTATTGATAATTATAGTGATACTGTTATATTTACTTATTTAAAAGTAAAGATGAAGCCCTAGAAAAATTTTAGATCTTTAGAAATGAAGTATAAACCCAAACTAGCAAGGTACTTAAACTATTAAAATATGATAGAAAATGAGAGTATACATCAAACTTTTTTCAAGTATACTGTCAAAACAATGGTATTGTTCATGAGGTTACTGCTCCATATTCTCCTCAGTCTAATGGGATAGTTGAACAAAAAAATAGAACTCTATGTGATATGATGAATATTTTACTTTAAAGTTTTGGATTACGTACTAATATGTAAGTAAAGATTTGAATACGGCTTATCATATTTTGAATAAAATTCAACATAAACATAAGAGAAGTAATCCTTTTGAGCTTTGGAATGATTGAAAGACCATTGTAAAATATCTCAAAATATAAGAGTGTCATGCGAAAGTACTCATCTCTAAATATAAGAGAAAGAAATTAGGATATAAAATTATAGATATCATATTTCTAGGTTATATGGAGATGAGATATGTGTATAGATTCTTGGCCATTAGATCTGATGTATTTGACATAGATATCAATACAATAGTTGAGTTTCGTAATACTACATTCTTTGAGAATGTATTTTCCATAGGCACTAGATTCTCCAAAGTGTATCTTCTAAAAATTCTGATCCTATTATTGGTTACATTCCCGATTACGTGGAAATGATGACAAATGTGTGGGGGGTGATGCTAATTTTGTTATTTCTAAATCATATGATTATGAGAAAATAATTGAACTAAGGAGAAGTAAATGACCAATGATATCAAAAGACTTTGGAAGTGACTTTGTCACTTTTAAGATCGAGGATAGTCCTACTACCTTCCACTATGATACGACCTTACCCGAGGTTAAGTTTTGAAATGAAGATATTAACGATGAAATTCAGTTACTTATTTTTAATGGTACTGGAAAATTTATAGATTTGTCTCCTAGTTGTTCGACTATAATTTGCAAATAGATTTTTAAGAAAAAACTGAATGGAGAGAGAAAATCAACAAGTACAAGGCCATTTCAATTACCAAAGTATACAAACAAGAAAAAGGAATAGATTATTTTGATACTTATTCTCCAATTTCCTAGGTGACCATAATCCAAGTGCTTATAGCACTAGCTTCTTTATATAGCCTCACAATCTATAAAACGGATGTGAAGAATGCTTTCCTACATGGTGACCTTTATTAAGAAATTTATGTGGATCAATTGGAGAGATTTGTAGCTCATGTGAATAAATTTAAGGTGTTTAGGCATGTTAAATCATTATGTAGTTTGAAAAAGTCACCTAAACAATTAAATGAAAAGTTTGATTGTGTGATCTCATCTTTTGACTTTGTTTCTAATGATTTTAATAAGTGTGTCTACTATAAGTCAGTTAATAATGCATTGATCACTTTATATCTATGTGTAAATGATATATTATTGTTTAGTTTTGATATGAGAATAGTTAATTAAACTAAATCATTCTTATGTGGTAAGTTTGATATGAAGGAGTGTAGCTAATGTGATTTTAGGGCTTACAAGGTATACGTATGGTATAGTAATATCTCAATCTTACTATATTGAAAAAAGTTTATAGATAGATTTGGATATATAAAATGTAGACCTATTAATACCTCATATGATTCATTTAAAGCTTTGTATAAGAATTTCAATGGTATTATTATGTCTCAACTATGATATTATCACATTATTGGTAGTTTGATGTTTCTAACCAACTATAAATGACAATACATTATTTTTGCCATGTGTAAGTTGAGTAGATACATCAGTTGTCCATATAGAACCCATTTTAAAGCTATAGATAGAGTATTTTGCTATATAAAGAAAACTATTTTTCTTAGGTTGTATTACGATAAACATCATTTTATTCTTTAAGGATTTAAGGTTAATTGGGAACTCTAGGAGTAACAAGGTTATTAGATATGTGATTCTTTTGGGTAGTAGCGTTGTCATCTAAAAATCTAAGAAACAAGGCATTTTGACTCATTCTATCTTTGAGGTAGAACTATATGCTTTGGAAGAGATTAGATTGGAAGTTGAATGACTTAAGGAACTTATGTTTAGTTTACCTATGGTAAAGAAACAACTTTTTATAAATTTAGTATAATATGATAGCATGACTACGATTGCTAAGATGAGTAGTTAAAAATACAATCAAAAGCAATGGAGACACATCCAAGGTAGACTTAAGTTTCTAAGGACTCTTATATATGTTGTTTATTTTGTTGGATTTAAAGATAACATAGTCGATCATTTGTGTAAAGGTTTATTCACAAGCAATGACAACTCCACCTAATTTAGCGGAGATCTTACGAAGTATGTTAAATGTGGTAGTAACAAGTTATTGGGTGAATATGATGATACTTTATATTATATGATACTTTTAATATTTGTATGTTTGTTCTCTATGAACCTAAAGTGTGATGACTATAAGTTCAGAAAGAGATTATTCTCTGAATGAGATCGAGTCATAGGATATGATATTAGTCGTACATCCTTAGAGATGTCCAACTAAGTGATTGACATTGTGAGGCCACAATAGAGAATTGGTTGTTCCCTAAAGTCAATCGTAATACAAAATATAGATGCATGGCCATTAATGTATCACCTCTAATATCATGCCATAGCCTTTTATTATATTGTTACTAATAAACACTTTTACACTCAAGGTTCAAGTTCAAGACGTATGTTCACCTGGTTCTTGTAAGAATAATATTGGATAACTCAAGTAATGGTTTAAATCAGAAGGTATCATTACTAAAAGTATAATATGATGACTGGTTTGGAAGGCACTTTACACTTCAGGACTTTATGGGGTATTGTTGGATTTAATGTTAATTAATGTTGAGTTAATTAAATTTATGTGAATTAATAACATTCAATTCATATTTTGTATCCCTTAATATTCAATTGATGTACAATTGATATATGTGAAAGTCACAATTGAAGACCAAAACACAAAGTTTAGTACAATATTGAAGAATAAACTAAACCCACATGTTCTTTTATATAGTTGGTAGCTTATGAACCTTAGTTAAAAGAGTTTGGGCAGGACATGGTAGATCATAGACATGCGCATTGGGTTGGGCCTAGGCTTGGGCTTAGGAATTGTCTTATTCTTTTTCTACGAAAAAGTTTTAATTTAACTATCAAATAGATCTATGTGAGAGCGGTTAGGGGACAGTCTGTCAGTTAAGTCGAGATATCAATCACGTTTTTCATAAATGGAGATTAGGGCTCCCTAATCCGATAAGTTATTATTTTTGCATTCTCTCTCCTCCAATCGCCTAGTTCTCTATGTTTTCTCTCTATTGCTCTTGTTTCTTCTGCTCTCTAGCCGGATCGACTGAAGTGTGTTCGAGGATGACTCTTCTTGTTATATATGCATTTTATCTTTGGGAGATAGTTTAATACCCGTACATACTTTGCAGCAGGGTATTAATTTGTTTATGAAAAATTCGTGAGGGCGACTCGTAAAGGTAAATCTTTTGTTTTATGATTTTGTTTGTCATTATTTTTTCGTATTTTTTTATTGTACTTTTGTACGTTTTGTTTATGATTTACTTTGGATGTGCGACTATTATTGATTCCGTGCACGTACATGTAACCCTACGGCTTTGTCCAACACGCATTACATGTTAAAATCAGCGAGTGATTTATTTTCATGCTGCCAAATCTCGCAACCATCTGATTGCAGTAAACTGTTCCAGGAATTCTCATGTTCTTGCTTCGTGTTGCAATCAACAGAGATGAAACACCCACAACAAGAACTGCATTACTACCGCTCCCCCCTTGAATTGCGTACAGAATTGAAAACCCCTCCATTTCTTTCGTTGGTAGGATTCTAGTGCTGAAGGTTTAGAATATAATAAATTAGCTCTGGCCTACTGGTAACATAGTGGCAGTATTTCTGTGAGCCCGCTTGTCTTACATGTGAGTATATACTCGACCAAGATTATTGAAACAGTGCAGCAGCGGTAAGGATCCGAGGCAAACTTCTACCTTGAAGAGAGCAAAAGTTCGAAAGCAACATATCACGCGACAAGAGATGGTGCATGTGCGCCTCTCCTTTCTCCTTTTACTAGCTTTCTTGTTCCTAGCTCGGGATGGGCAAGTGGAAAGAAGTGGGCAGATTGGCTTACTGGGGCCACATTATTATGCTTGCGCTCCTTCTCTTAGTGCTCACCTTCTCCCATTAGACCACTTCTTCTCGGCCATATCTCTTTGATTGTTCTAACTGGCCTATATATCCTTTAATTTTGCTGTTGTTTGGGTTCCGGCCCCGTTCTTGCAGTCGATTGTCGAAAGTTACAAATATTCCTCCAATCGCATGAGCCAAGTTCATGAAAACAAAACCAACATGCATTTTGTATATCTGCTTCCTATTTTAAATGACATAGTGTTTGCTTTAATGAGATGAAAAACATGAACAAATTCCATGCATGCATGAGGCAAACCGCACCAATTTTAAACCATACTGTGCTTTTCTAAAGCAGCTGACAGAAAGCAAAAACTGAAACATGAGATGGTGTTGCATAGGATGGCATGTTACCCCAGGTTTCTCTGAAAGGAAGTGAAGGAATGGCACCGTTTCCTCCCATGATTTCAGACATCACGTGTTCTCGTTTGTGAGAGAGAGAGAGAGAGAGAGAGAGAGAGAGAGAGAGAGAGAGAGAGACCCGTGAACTCTTTGGCTAATAAGGGTGTTTACGATTCATTTCTAATGGCGCATTTGAAGACAAACAGATCCTGCACTTTCTGGAGAAAGATCCCAAAAGCACATGACTTGGTTCACGTCACTTTGTGTGTTGTCAAGGATTTCCCTCTAGCTTGTGACACAAAAAATAAGAACAAAAAGGTGCTGTCTCTAGCTTGTGTGGTGCGCATGGGGGTGGGTAACACGGTTCTGCTCGCTGCCAGCTCATAAGTTCAGGTCTTGCTGGTTATGATGAACTAGATTGAACACGAACAGTAGGACAATAATAAAATGAACAAAAATTCTGTGGTTGAGGAAAACTTCTTACTCCGCTTTGATGCTCACGCTAACAGAATTACTGGGAAGTGGTTCCACAGACGTCTCGTCTCTACCGGACTCTCAATCACAATCTTCCTGAGAACAGTAACTTCACGTGTATGGTTCGAAAGAAGCCAATGTTCATTAGATCCCTCGCAGTATTTTGTCCATGAGGATTGTTCATTTTATATATATATATATATATATATATATATATATATATATATATATATATATATATATATATATATATAGAGAGAGAGAGAGAGAGAGAGAGAGAGAGAGAGAGAGAGAAAGAGAGAAAATCTCAATCCTTTATATTATGCTAATTTGAGGGTTTTGTTGGAAGAAACTACATCACTACACAAATGAAATTAATAAATAACTTATTTGATTGATTCCTTCCTACAAAGGATTCTCAGAGAAATCAATACCTTACTATTAGGTACATATTGATACCAATACCTTTCTCTCAAGATAAAACAATCAAGGTGGGAAAAAACACATATCTCAACTCAATCCGTCTTCAACCACAACTTAATCGCCCAATCAGTTGAAGAGAGAAAGCAGTGATTGCATCATGAAGAGTAGAGAGAGAGAAGAGTGTAATTTTTTAGTTTTTTGTAACTTCTGATTATAGAGCCCTAATTAGGTTTTATAATCAAACAATGGATTCAGATATGCTACATGAGTCATGCTTCCTCATATCCACCATGTAACCACCTCCACATATTTTCATAAGGAAACTCATTTGTACTCTTTTATATAAAAAGAATCTTGAAGATCAATGATAATTTACCCAAATCCGAGCTTGACCCAATATGCATACACATGTATGTGTGGTCATCCATGCCTTATCCAAGCTCTTTAAACTTGTATTCAAGAGTTCTCATCTATATAAAAAGATGTGTGAGATTTTTTTCATCATTAATAAGGTACTAAAGAATGTCCAATGGTATTATGATACACAAGCCTCTCACACACATGACTTTAACACTTTTGGACTTTTATCTATATTAAAGATATATCAAATTAAGCATTTAGGGGTGCTTATCATAAACTAAATATAATTAGTGCTACAAGAGTTTAATTAGGCCCAACAATCATTAATTACACCATTGGGTACAACAACCTACCATAAAGTCAAAAGTGTAAAGTACTCTACTAAATTAGGTTATCTTTTGGTTTGAATCATTACCTAAGTTATCTGATATTACCTTTATAGGAATTAGGTGAACGCAACGTCTTTAACCTAAACCTTATGTATAAAGGTATCTATTGGTAGCAATTATGACAATGATCTTTAGGTTGATTTTTTAATAGTCACACATTCATATCTTGTATCATAATTGATTTTAGGAAACAATCTAATTCCTTTATTATGGTCTTACAATATCAATCACTTAGTTGGGTATTTCAAAAAATATACTGCATGTGTCATGTCCTATGACTTGATCTCAGTCTACGAATAATCTTTTACTAACTTATAGTTATAATACTTTTAGGTTTACAGAGGACTGACATATTTATACTTAAAGTATCATCTTTAATTTAGTGTTATTTAATTCACCCAATAGCTTGTTATTACCGCATTAAACCTACTTCATAGGATCTCCACTTAATTAGGTTGGATTGTCACAATATGAAAAATAAATGGGTTTTAGTCACATCTCCAACCTAAATTTCTTAACTAGGGCTAATGCTACTTCCTTAGTCAAAGTATCGATTGTATTGTCTTTGGATCCTATAAAGTCTAAAAAAATCATAGCCCCATCAAATACAAGTACCCTTATAGACTTATATCTGACCTAGATGTATCTTGAAATTTCTGATTTTAGTAATCATAGTCATGTTATCACAGTGTAGTAAAATTGCAAGAGGTGACTTTTTAACCATAAATAAGCTCAACATAAGTTTCTTAAGTCATTCGACTTTTGTTCGAGTTTCATCCAAAGCACATAATATCACCTCAAAGGTAAATCAAGACAAAATAATTTGTTTCTTCGATTTTGAGGTAATAGTACCACCATCCAAGAGAAATATAATCTAAAGATCTCATTGCACCTAGAGTTGTTGAAAATGTAGCTTGCGTCATTATATCCTTATAGGATAGAAGGATGATTTGCACAATATAGTCTAAGAGAAATAGCCGAAGTGATCTATTTATAGCCTTTCAATTGAATAACTCATGTATCTACTCAACTTATACATAACAAAAACAATATTTGGTCAAGCATATTTGGTTAGATACATCAAACTTTTGATAATCTATGAGTGTCTTAATTGAGACACAATAATACGACTCTCATTGTTATACAAGGATTTTGAGAGATTACATGAGGTCTTAAAAGGTCTAATATTGTATATTCAAATCTCTATAAAAAAAAATCAACATAATGAGATTGGGTGATTACTATACCATTAGTATACCTTATGATTTTAAGCCCTAAAATCACATCAGCAACACTTATATCTTTCGTCTGAAATTTACTATACAAGGATGTTTTAGTCTCATTAACTACTCTCATGTTGAAACCAAATAATAAAATATTATCTACATACATGCATAAAATGATGAATGATTCATTAACGATTTTGTAATAAACACACTTATTAAATTCATTAGAAATAAAATCAAAAGATGACATAACACATTTAAATTTTCATGGCACTATTTAGAAGCTTATTTCAATCAATATAAGGATTTAATAAGTTTACACACATTGGATTCATTCTCACGAGTCACATAACCCTCTAACTATTCCATATAAATATTCTCATAGAGATCACCATCCATGAAAGCAATTTTTAAATACACTAGATCAATTGTGAGATCATATATGGATAATAGTACTATAGAACCCGAGTTAAGGTCATACAGAAAACAAGAGAATAAATATAAAAATAATCTATTTTTTTCTTTTGTGTATATTTCTTGGCAACTAACATGGTCTTATACTTATTGATTATTTTATTTACATTGTTTCTTCTTGAAGATTTATTTATAAACAACTATTGAACAACCAAGAGACAAATCAATCAATTCTCGAGTTCTATTCAAAAGAGTTGATTAAATTTCATTATTAATGGCTTTCTTCCAAAACTTAATCTTATGCAAGGTCATATCCTGGTTCAATTATTTTCTCAAATTCTTCTGATTTGGAAATAACACATTTAACATCATCTCCATAGTTGTCATCATTTTCACATAATCAGAATGAAACCAATAGTAGGGTTACGATATCATGAAGAAACACTTTGGGGCACACTAATTTTCATGAAAACTACATTCTCAAAGAATGTTGGATCATAAAGTTTTATAATTGTATTAATATCTATCTCAAATACATCATATCTAATGATGGAGAATTTATATGCATAAAAAGTCTCTATGTAATACCATAATATGACATTAACTATTTTAGGTCCAAATTTATTTCTTTTGTTTTATAAGATAAGTACTTTTTTGACACACCCCACACTTGTCGATATTTAAGACTTGTCTTCCAACATCTCTGTAGTGGCACAAAAATAAAAACTCATGCACATGTTCGGCCACAAATTTCTTCTCTACCATTTAATATTTCAAAAACTTAGGCACAAAATATTTCTCAAGACCTAAGTCTTTAATATTATATTTTTTATCCATAAAAACGAACCGATCTTTCTCTATTGTAGAAGGAGAAGAACTATATATTGAATAAAATATTCAAAAGTACCACAAATATACAATAGTGGTAGGAAGTATCATTCTCCTTCTATTCAATAATTTTATCTATGTTTTTAGGGTCAAAAATATTGAGTTAGGGACAATACAACTCAATAAATGCATGCAATTCTGACATGATCATATCTTTATATGTTGTTGTCAATATTTGAAGTGGGGGCTGACAAACTTTAAGGCATAAAGGTCATATCTATCTTAGGTCATAAAGAAATAGATAACCATATGTTAACAATGGATGATATCTCTAAGAGCATTGGAAGAAATTGTTGATAAATGAAGATAGTAAATAACTTATTTGATCGAGTCATTCTCACAAACTTACCATAGAGAAGCGCCCCACTATCAGGCATGCATGGGGACCAATGCTTTTCTCCCATAATAAAATGATAAATGTCGGCATGAGGATGCACCTCAACTCAACTTGCCTCGACCATGCCTCAGTCGCTTAGCCGATTGGAGAGCACAAGCAATCACCACAAAATGCAAGAATAAGGGATGAAAAGGGATAGAGAAGAGCACGACTTTTTAGTTTTTTGTAACTGTCGATTAATGAGTCCTAATAAAGTTTTATAATCAAACAATGTTCTTCGATTTGCTCCATGAGTCACGCCTCCTCTGCTATGCCTTAAAACCACCTCCATATCTTTTTGTGAGGGTGCTCATTTGACTGTTAGATTAAAACTTTTATGTAAAAAGAATACTGAAGACAATTTACCTAAACTTTACCCAACTCAAGGCACGGGTGTCATCATCCATGGTCTATCCTAGCTCTTTGAACTTAACTTCAAAAGCTATCATCTATATAAAGGATATGTTTGCACCATCAATATGGTATTAAAGAATGTCCAATAGTATTCTTATGCACAAGCCCCTCACATACTATGAGTTTAACACTTTTAAACTTTCACCTTTATTAAAGATATATTAAATTAAGCATTTAGTGATATTTATCATGAACTAAATGTAATTAATGCTACATGAGCTTACCCAATCAGCATTAATTACACCATTAGATCTAATAGGTTCCCTTTTTGCTCATTCGATCGACAAGTTTTCTTCTTTTAATTTATAAGTTCTCTCTCTCTCTCCTGGTTTGCTATGGAAGATTGGAAGCTTGGTGAACGTATAGCTATTGTTTGCTGGTGTCAACATGCTTAGTGTCATTGTTGCCTTTGAAGTCGACCTAAATGAGCATCTCTAAAAGTACCATCCGTTAAAACCGTGGATGTACTTATAGCCTATGTTTGTTCACCTCACTCTAAAAGAATTTTTTGAAAAATAAACCTACAGCTTAATCATAGGCTATGGCACTTGACCCATGCTTAAAAGCATGAGCTGTTTACATCAAGCTAATAATTTATCAAGATCCGCACTTAGTTTATAGTGATGATAAAAATAGGGGATTTATATAATTGTATGTAGTTGTATGCCAATATTACCTAGTTTTCCAATTTCTTAAGGTAGTTGTGGTTTGGATGAACTAGGTGGCCCAATTAGGAGAGGAAAAGCTCTACAAAAAAACTCAAATTCATTTTGAATGGATTTATGAGAAGTTAGTCCAACGCTAATACAACAAAATTAAGATCGAACATAATGATGACTAAGAATTCATGCAGACAACCCCATTTAGTGAGGGAGAATTATTGGTTTTGAACTTAGCATTATGGCAAGTGATCTGGGAGTCTTCCCGTAGTAGATGGGTCGGGTCAGCCCAGCTTTGATCGGACCTGGACCTGACTCGTATGGTAATGATTGGACCTAGACCTGATAAGTAAGTGAGGGAGAGAATGATTGGTTCAACATAAAAGTTTTATGAATTTCATAAGATTGTTTTACATTAGTAAAAGTTTTCTTACAAAAGAAATTGGTTGTGGCTAAGTTGTGGCAATAAGGCAATGGTATTTACAATAGTAAAACTGATTTATGGTTATAATGTGAAAACTGTTCTTGTGCCACAAATAGTAATTTCAGGTCAACTAAAAGAACTAAATCTTTTGATGTATGAAAAGTGAACCACTATAAATGAAACAAAATTTCAAGCACAAAATTTTTATAAGGGGTAGGATGTAGTATTCAAGTCGGATTGATCCACCTGACCCGCATGGTAAGGAGTTGTCGCCCCCTCTTTCTCGAGTGCCACAGGAGCTCCCAAGTGGGAGTGCGAGTGAAACATTGTCTCATGTAGATCTATCCTTCGTGATAATATGTGACGTTGTCGAATGGTGGATGGCCGCACCAGGTAATGCTAGCTTGTAGGTTGTATGTATAGAGTGATGTGAGTTGTTGGTCATGCTAATCCCACCTATAATTTATATTTGATACCCTGCTCAAATGCCCTGCCCGTCGATCGCGCTGGCCATCCATCAGATGAAACAAAGCCTGCAGTTGGACTATCCCATTTCTCTCTCTCCCCTTCTTGGCGTTCTCGCGTTTCCCTACCCCGTCGCTTTGGCAAGGCTCGTTCTCCTCTGGCGTTCTCGCATTGCCTTGCATCGGTTTGTTCTCTCTCTCTCTCTCTCTCTCTCTCTCTCTCTCTCTCTCTCTCTCTCTCTCTGCCCTTTTGCCAAGCCTCTCTCTCTCAGCTATTCTTGGCTCCCTTGGCATTCTGGTGTTGCCCTACCTCCATCGCTTTATCGAGGCTCTCTCTCGACTCCCTTGGTGTTTTGGTGTTACCCCAATCCCATTACTTTGTCGAGGCTCTCTCTCGCAACTATTCTCGACTCCCTTGGCATTCTGGTATTGCACTACCGCCATTGCTTTGTTGAGGCTCTCTCTCTCTCTCTCTCTCTCTCTCTCTCTCTCTCTCTCTCTCTCTCTCTCTCGCCTTTCAACTCCCTTGGCGTTCTGGTGTTGCCCTAATCCCATCCCATTAGAGGCTCTCTTTCTGGACTCAGAGTAAAGGGGTATTTTCTTGGGAACATCCTCTCACACACAGAGCAAATGTCAGGATGCTGAACTTTGTTATACTAAGTCTTTTCTGGTAGTCATAGATTGTTCATGTTATCTTACCTTGATAATCACACACATATATATATATATATATATTCACATATCAAAATTTGTGATCCTCAACAAACTGATTTTAAGTTGGTCATTTTTAATATTCAGTTGCTTGTTTTATTGTCAGTCCCAATATTTTAGATGATTTTGTGAATTTTGAACTAGATTCTATGCTCCTGTAAGTGTAGTAGCATCAAGGTTGATGTGTTGAACATTCTAAAAACACATTGTTTAAATATATAGGCCACATGTTTGTCATGATCGATGCGTGAGTTTCTTTTCATTTTGATTTCAGTCTTCAACTTTGGTTGCTTTACTAACGAGGAAACTTGAGTGTGGACTGCACAATGTGGATATAAGTCGGAGCCACCGACAAAGTTCAACGTAGACAAGGATAAATTCTAGTGATGCTACTATGAGGTTCAATGACGATAAGGAAAAAGCAGTCGGTTCATTGGATTGAAGCCAAGTGATATGATTAATATTATGGCACGGGAAAATGGCATCCAATATGTGATCTAATAACCCAAACATGGGCAACCTCGGTAAGCTTTACAATCTGAACATAATTAAGATCTATACATTCGGTTCAGCTTTGGCATGTAAAATCTCATTAATTAGTAGGCATAATATAGTTCAATGATCAAATGTTTCCATTCTAAGACAGGATTGCATAAAAGAAAAGGAATTTGACTTAATTCTTAAATAAGGAAATAATTTTCTAAGAAATTTACATATTCAAAAAGTGGTCTTATCCTTACAAGCAACTTGTTTGTAGGTTCACGTCAGGTTATTGTTTGATTAAATGAAGAAGAACGTGGTTTTGAGTTGACGAACAAGCCATTAAATTCTTCTATTCTGGAATGTCAATGGGTGGATCAGAATTGAAATTTTGACCCAATTATTCTCATCCAAAACTAAAATAAGGTCCAATCATTCAAATCTAGATCAATTCTTTTTGGTACAAATGGGGAGTCAAAACTGGATGCACGCTAGGGTATGGAACTCATCACTTTCAACTTGTGAATCAACTCTCTAGCCAGGTGAGCTATTGCTCGTTGTGCTACCTCAATTTTATTTCCGTAGAGAAACTTGAATTAATTATCAGATGCAAAATCAGAGATAACAAGGTAAAACGCATGCCTGAAGTCTTAACGGGTCAATTTACTATCTTGTTACTCCGACAAGCAAGGATAAATACCAAAATACTGGTGAGTTCTAAGTGATAAAGATCAATTGGACCTGCTTGTTTGTCAATGTGATGATCGCCGAGGTGTTATAGCTTTAAGCCTTCAACTGTAATAAGACCAACCCGAAAAGTCTGCTCGTTTCCATCTAAAGTGACATGGAAAAGAAATCAGTAATTTTCGAGTTAAATGAAATGATATGACTCGAGTCCTGGAACACAAATGGTACCTATTTTGGAAATAACAAACCCAAAACATGATCCAAAAAGTGACATGAAACAAATTGATTTATATAAGAGTTTGGGACCTGTTTTCTGCGAGAACATGGAATGACATGAAACAAGCACAACCCAGCGACGAGATTGCAAGAAATTTCAGGTACGACACAAATTTCAGATACGACACATAGAACTCGAAACCAACATATATAATACAAAACCCCGCACTGGGTGCACCCGACCTGACATGAAAAATTTTGGTCATGTTTGAAATGCCATTTTTTTATTGACATTTCGGGTTTGACCTCTTCTCGACACGAGAATTGAATGATAACACCACGTTAAATGCAGCCAGATTGCCAATTAAAGTCAGGTCAACTCGGGGGTCTATTTCTGAGTTAATACTAATTACCTCCAACCTTGGGTCGGGCTTGTGCCTAATGTCGCCTAAATAAATGGTTTAGGTTCGGGATCCAATTTCTTTCTTAACACAACTCAAAATGACTCGAATCAGAAACACAGTAATTACTAACCAAACCACTATTCTCAGTTATTAGCTTTTAGAGAACCAAACCAAACCATGTCATGATCAAAACTGAAGAAAACCGAGCGGACAGTTACAGTTTGGTTGAATTCTGAACCACGGTTCTACCTAGGGTTTGACTAAATATAAAGTAGTATGCCATCAAATTATTTGGATATGTGATCCAGATCTTATATGTATATGAGATATATATATATATATATATATATATATATATATATATATATATATATATAAGCGTTCTATATATATATATATATATATATATATATATATATATATATATATATATATATACATCTATAGGTCCAGGTTTTATACATAAACTTATAAACATATCAAGATTTATATCTATATAATATGTAAAGTTTATATATCAATATGGCATGCCTTTTGCCCCTTTTACAGGTGTTAATCACCATAACCAATCAATTTTACTTTGGATGTGCATTGCTTGGGGATGAGAAGAGTCTTTTGTAAGGTTGTTAAGGAATAGTTGAAAGTTGTGGGTGGTCAAGTTCTTGATGTTATTTTTATGGATCAAGATCTAGCTATGAAAGTTGTGGTTGAAGAACTATTTCCAAATACTATTCATCATTTATGTATATGACATATCACACAAACATTTTCCAAGCATCTCAGTGGCTTATATATACAATATCTTAATTTTTAAGAAAAATGAAAGGAATTTTTATGCCACTTAGAGTGCAAAGAGGAATTTGAGGAGTAGTGGTGTGAGATGACATAAATGTTTCTGAAGATGCTTGAGAGCAAGTGGGTCACTAATCTTTGGTCATATCTTGAGTCGTGGGCTTTTCATTATTCTCCTGAGACATTTACAGTAGGAATGAGTATAACCTAACAAAGTGGAAGCATGAATGTCATATTTTTTTAGGTGGTTTAATTCTAGAACATCAGGAAGCATGCACACGAAGAAATTTGATGATGTGCTTAAAGTACACGGCACTAGAAAAACTTTATGATTTTCAAATGAGAGATGAGGTTATGCCATATGCCTTTAATAGTCTACAGCTACCACATATGTAGGACATTTATACTCCAGTATTGTTTGAGAAATTTTAAGAAGAATTTCTTAAAATTGTCTTGTGTCATACTAAGCTTATACTTCTTGATGACATGAGAAGGTATAAGGTAATCTATATCCAAAGAGATAAAACAAAAAAGATTATTCTATTACATTTAGAGAAAGCAATCAAAAGTTGTCCACTTTTCGATGTCGATTATGGAATAGTGCAGGAATTTTATGTGCTCATATATTGGCAATGTTTAGGATTGAATGCTTTCATCAATTGCCGAATTATTGTATCCTTAAAGGTGGACCGGAAATGCAAAGGTTGATGGAATAACTCAATACAGTTCTTTTATACCATGTATTGAGCTAGGTACATCACAACTTATAAAGACATGTTTTCTTTGAAAATGCACAAATGCATGAAAGAAGCTTTAAATTGTGAAGAGAGTTATAAAGAGGCATTAGATGCTATTGATTGGTTAACTATCCATCTCTAAGAACAATAATTCTAATAATGAAGTTGAAAGTATTTGTAATTAGCATAAGTCAAAGAAACTTGAAAATGTAAGTGTTGTAGGTTTTATAGAAAGTGTGACTAGTGGAATCATTTTACAAGATTGAGAAAAGGTACATGCTAAAGAGGAAGTAGCAAAAGAATTAAGTCTAGCATAAGTGACAAGAAGCCTACCAAAAATTATCACATACACTTGCGACCAGGACATGATGTTCGTACTTGCTATCACAACTCGAAAAAATGGTATTCAATAATTAACTCGATATTTCTATGCCATTAGTTTGGTATTGTATGTAAATTTCAATAGTTTGTTCAATGAACATTAGTTGTATTCATGTGGAGAAAAACTTGATACCATTGTTGCTATACCTATTAGAAAATGCTATTTTTGTAGAGGAATGGGTCATGATAAAAGAAATTGTAATAAAGCAAAAGGTATTGTGTTTTTACTAGTTTGCATTTTAGTGAGAGAATATTCATAATGTTTATTTATGTTGAATTGATTCAAAATCTTATTAGGCCCATACTAACACTACACAACGTTTAATTTCTAGAATGAAGTGAGAGATTCTACCTATGTTATTAATGTATGTACTCATTCATCTTAACTTCATAGACGTCAACTATGTTTAACTTGCTATTTTATTATGAAAGTTTGTTAGCTTCACATTATTTTTTTTCTTTTTCATGTATAGGTGTTAATATATAGAACATGTGTTTTTGGTTCTTCTAGGCACCAGTTTCTTGTGAATATGGCTTCTTGGTTGATGGTATTGTCGGTACTCACACCATTTTCTTGTGAACATGGATTCTAGATACTATTTTCTTGGGAGCTTCTAGGCACCATCTTCTTTGTTGATGGCGATGTACTTGTTAGAGGTCTCTGAGTGATGAAATCTTTTATGTATTATCTGGTTGATGGTGATGTACTAACTTTTATATAATTATGTTCTCTTCCCTATTGTGGGATGACGACATGTTTTGTGTTAATTGCTTGATGGCTATGTAGTAACTAGAATCATGTATTAACGTTTATCGGGGGGCTTTGTTGAATTATTTTCTTTCCTATTGTTGGATGTCATTTATGTACATTTGTATTGTGGTTGTCATTTGCATTGAAGAAATGCCACATGATTCTTTTGACTCTTGTAAGAGGTGACTCTCCTATTGATGCAAGTCTCACATTGATGCAATATGTTGGTTGTAGAAACCGAATATTGATTTGTATATGTCCTAGTCTTGTCCATAAGTACACTATAAATGCTAGTTGTATTGTGGTTGATTCCTTAACAATCATGATTGACCTAGTTTGGGGTGTGCAACAGTCATGATTGACCTAGTTTTCATAACGTTACCATAAACCTTTAACTGGCCATGACTTCTCAAGAGCCTCATGGCTCTAGATAGAGCTCTGACATTGGAGAGTGATGACTCCTTTTAGCCACTTTACATCTCCCAATTAAAATTGACACTCCATATGCCTAAACATAGAAATGCCCAATAATTTCAAAAGATTTAATCTCACTCAGAGGTAAAAAAGTCCAAAATATAAATGGATACATGAATTCTTTGTTTCCACATAGCCCTATCATATGTCATGTTAGCCATTAACTCAACATAAGCTAGATCATTCTTTATTATTTTTTCCAACACCTTTGCGGTCATCCTCTACCTTTTTTAATACTTTCAAAATCAAGTTTTTCATATCTTCTTATAAACGCTTTCTTTGATCTTCTTTCTATATATTCAAACCATCTTAAACGATATTCTCTCATTTTATCCTCTATTGGTATCACTCCCAATTTGTTTCTAATAACCTCATTATGTATACGATCTTTCCTTGTACAACCACTCATCCTTCTCAACATCTTCATTTATGTCACCAACATCTTTTATACATGTTGATGATTAATTGTCCAACACTCAAAACCATAAAACAATGCAGGTCTAAATGTTGCTATATAATATTTATCTTTAACTTTAATGATATCTTCTTGTCACAAAGAATATCTGATGCTCCTCTCTATTTTAATCAACCTGCATTAATTTTATGCATAACATCTCCATCAATTCTTTCATCATTCTAAAAAATTGACCCTAGGTATTAAAAACTTTCCTTTTGGGATGTAATGTGTATTAATTTTAATTTTTATCACCTCTGAAGTAACCAAATAATCAAACTTACATTCCATATATTATGTATTTGTTTTACTAAGTCAAAAGTCTTTACTTTCTAATGTTTCCCTCCATAGTTCCAATTTTCTATTAACTTTTTCTTTAGACTTCTCCACTAACACAATGTCATTTGCAAATAACATACACCAAGGTACTTCATCTTGAATATGTTTTGTTAACTCATTAATCACCATTATATATGAATATGGCCTTAAAGTTGATCCTTGATATAACCCAATAGCCTAAATATAGAAGTACCCAATAATTTCAAAAGATTTAATCTCAATGAGTGGTAAAAATTTGGTTCTCATTAAATAGATATATAATTTACAATCTTTTGGTAATAGGAAAGTAAAAAATTTGGTCATCATGCCTGCATCTATAGTGTATTCTTTGAAAAGAAAGAAGAATCGTGCATCCATCTTGTAATAGTTGAAGCTCTCCAACCACCACCCATCCTATTATACCTGCAACACCACAACTACATTACCTTTTACTGCAATTCACTTTGCTCCCAACAACACTCCACAACAAACACTGCTCAACTACTTTCCACTTTCTTTGAGAGACACATGCACAAAAATGACAAAAGATAATACAACAATATATGGGTATAGTACAACCAATATTACACAAAATAAAGAATAATTGTGTACAAATTTTAAGTTCTACGAAACCCTCTTAGTATCCAATCTTTTTAATTTTACAAAAACAAAATAAAAACTAAGTTAAGAGCGACTCACTTTATATTCGCTTTTATTTTATGCGTTATGAGCTCAAATCAAGGTCTTTTCACAATCCCCTCTTTATCTCAATAGGTAAGGATCAATCTTATGCTATAAAATTTCTTACTAATAAAAGGAAAGATATGAGGTTGGCTAGCAAGTGGTTAGCCAACTCTTGGGTGTTGATGGTAGCAATGGTCATATACCACAACAAATAAAGAGGGACAACTTAAATTATAATTTCTTAAATTTATTGGATGCCCTTGATAGTGTGAGACCCTTGTTTATATAGAGGATCCCTTGACTACATGATAAAGGAAATAAAAGTGATAAATATGTATAAATCTTCTCCTAAAAGAAATTCTAAATTTTACAAGAAAATTTGAATTTGGTGAGTTGAAATTTATTTCCTTACAGTCCATTAAAGTCTTTCTATAAATATTGAATTTTCTTGGTTGCGTGACCCTTAGTCAATAAGTCTTACTCCCCTAAGTCGTGAATACCCATTCTGGTTTTCTTTGTGTTAGGGCAATTTGCCTTGTACTAAGAGTCTTGTCACTTTAGTTTTTGACAGTCCTTGATGATCACACCCTTTTTCAGCGATAGTTTCATCAATTTGGAAGGTATTGAAGACTAACATTTGTTGTTGGATGCATTCTCACGGTGCCCAACCCTTATATATGTCATGCATGCATTATATATATGATTAATATAATGGATATTACACAAAAGCACATACTCTTTTACCACACACATACATATACATATTTATGTAAAAACACACATACGCATATATATATATACATATTTCATGATACTCTATGTATATATATACACTCATCTAATGTTATATAATATATATAAGACCTATATTACATAAATATATGTACATATATAGTTTTATACCTAGCATATATATGGGTTAGTTTTTTTTATATATTTATATATTATATTCTTATACATGTATATAACATATATGTAGTATGTATGCGTGATTTTCTATAATAACTGAAAACATTTTGGATATTTCCGTTGTGCTGTAATTCTCTTCAATGATAGACTCTTCCGAATAAAATAAGTATATGCTGCAGCTTTTCCTTTCCTTTTATTTTCTTTTTGATATATTTCTAGATCAACAACCTTATATTTGATTTGATTCATTGTAGAGTAGATCTGGTCCCTATGATTTAAGATCCATAAAATTATCTTATATGTTTTAAAATTTAAAAATTTAAAACTAACTTTATTGGGTAAAACATATTTTTCTTAAAAAGAAATTTTTGGGTGTTTACATATGCCCCTCTTTAGCATCAATTAAGATAGGGTTTAGTTGATGGTGAAAAAATACAACAACAACAACTAAGCCTTTTCCCATACTAGATGGGGTCGGCTACATGGATTCTTTGTTTCCACAGATCCCTATCGTGTGCCATGTTAGGAGTTAACTCCCAATAAGCTAGATCATTCTTTATTGTTTCTTTCCAACACTTTTGTGGTCCTCCTCTACCTCTTTTAATACTTTCCAAATTTAGTTTTTCTAACCTTCTTATTGGTTCTTCTTTTGATCTTCTTTCTATATGTCCAAACCATCTTAAACGATGTTCTCTCATTTTATCCTCTATTGGTGCCACTCCTAATTTGTTTCTAATAACCTCATTATGTATACGGTCTTTTCTTGTATGACCACTTATCCATCTCAACATCTTCATTTCTGTCACGGATATCTTTTGTACATGTTGATGATTAACTGCCCAACACTCAGAACCATAAAACATGGCAGGCCTAATTGCTGCTCTATAATATTTACCTTTTAGTTTTAATGGTATCTTCTTATCACAAAGAATACCTGATGCTCCTCTCCATTTTAACCAACCAGCATTAATTCTATGTGTAACATCTCCATCAATTCTTCCATCACTTTGAAAAATTGACCCTAGGTATTTAAAACTTTCCTTTTGGGGAATGCAATGTGTGCCAATTTTAATTTCTATGTCCTCTAAAGTAGTCAAATGATCAAACTTACATTCCATATATTTTGTCTTTGTTCTACTAAGTCGGAGGCCTTTGCTTTCTAATGTTTCTCTCTATAGTTCCAATTTTCTATTAACTTTTTCCTTAGACTCCTCCACTAATACAATGTCATCTGCAAATAACATACACCAAGGTACTTCTTGAATATGTTTTGTTAACTCATCCATCACCATTATAAATAAGTATGGACTTAAAGTTGATCCTTGATGTAACCCAATATTAACTTCAAAGAAGTCTCTCATTCCTTCATGAGTCCTCACACATGTTTTTGCACCATCATACATGTCTCTTATAAGGTTAATATATGTCAATGGGATACCTCTCTTTTCCAAAGTTCTCCAAAGAACCTCCCTCGGTACCCTATCATAAGCTTTTTCTAGATCAATAAATATCATGTGAAGGTCTTTCTTTTTTGCTCTAAAATGTTCCATAAGACGTCTCAAAAGGTGAATCGCTTCAATAGTAGATCTGCCTGGCATAAATCCAAATTGGTTCTCTGTTGTACTTGATACTTGTCTTAACCTACGTTCGATAATTCTTTCCCATAATTTCATAGTATGACTCATTAACTTGATACCTCGATAATTCACACAATTTTGAATGTCTCCCTTGTTCTTATATATGGGTATAAGTGTACTTGCTCTCCATTCCTCGGGCATCTTTTGGTTTTTCCATATTTCATTAAATAGTCTTGTGAGTCAAGTGATTCCTATTTCTCGTAATTTTTTCCAAACTTCTATAGGAATATTATCTGGTCCTACCGATTTACCACTCTTCATATGTTTAAGAGCCTTTTTGACTTCATTCTTTTAAATACGTCGGTAGAAATTGTGGTTTATATACTTTTCTGACTTGGCTAAATCTCCTAAACTAATACTAACATCTTTATTTTCATTAAAAAGATTATAAAAATAATTTTTTCATCTATTTCTTATACCATTATTTGAGATATGCCCCTCTTTAGCATCAATTAAGATAGGGTTTAGTTGATGGTGAAAAAATAAACACCAAAATTTGACTTAATTCAAATATCTTGGTTGAAAATTTTACTTGAGAAACTTCAAATCTTTCATGAAACTTAGCTTGAAAGCAATTCTTCTTTTTTGTTTTCTAGATGGAGATTTCATGGGGTCCATTTGGGGTGAATCAGAGACAAAGAACTGTCTTGTCATGGGATGTAGGACGAATTGCATATGTGATAGAGTGCAAGACATGAAATTTTTTTAATAATAGAAGGATGACTACTACAACAACAACTAAGCCTTTTCCCATACTAGATGGAGTCGGCTACATGAATTCTTTGTTTCCACAGATCCCTATCGTATGCCATGTTAGTAGTTAACTCACAATAAGCTAGATCATTCTTTATTGTTTCTTTCCAACATTGTTGTGGTCGTCCTCTAGCTTTTTTAATACTATGTCAACTCAAGAAGATGACTAATTTTCAAAAAAAAATTATGTCAAATCAAGAAGATTTTCTTTCCAAATCAAATCAATAAGGCTGCCTTAAAATTTGTTTCCTTAGAAAAACCAATGAGGTTCTTTAAAAAGGAATAATCTTTAACTTTTTGGGAAAGATGAATTTGTTTTCATAAAACATGTTAAAAAATAATCAATTTTTAAAACAACATTAGATGATACATGAATTTTGTTTATGAAGCAAATAATTTTGTCAAGAAGATAAATCGTGAATAACTTGCTAGTGATGCAATAACTTGAGTCGAAGGGTTGAAAGAATGCAATATTGAATCGAAGGTTCCCAATGGGGTAACTACAATAATACAAGATCAAGTGATAACATGATAACGTGAATACAAGATAAAACAACATTATTGTACTTTGAGGACACTTAAGAAGGGATTGAAAGAATGCAATAATAGATGGTACGGTTGTAACTACAATAATACACTGTCAAATTGAATCGAAGGTGCCCAATGGGGTAAATCTAAAAGAGTGATGCACTTTTGAGCCTTTTGCCAAAAGTCTTGTAAACAGAAAATAATTCTAACAAGATCAAGTGAATATATCTTAAAAGAAGAAGGTCTAAAAATAAATTATTTAGCAAAATACAAAAAAGTAAAGATTTATAAAATCATGATAACATGCTAGTGAAAATATGAACAAACCAATCCCAAGATCAAAAAATATAGAATGAAAAGGGAGCAGAATAAAGGTATGAACATAAGTGATATATAGAGTGAAAGTGAAGTGAAGGAAAAAAATTAGCTCAAATGAAGAGAACCCAAAATAGGCTTAGAAAACCTTCTTAAAAAAATAAGAGACTATCACATGAGAACAATGTCAAGTAAAAACACATCTAGTATAATACAGAGAAGACTTGAGACTTAATGCCCCAAAGAAGAACAAGACTTAACTCCTATCATGACTAAAAAATATCCCAACTTATACGAAAATGCATCATGTATGTGACCAAATATATGTTGTGATGTAATGAAGTGCACGATCTCAACCTCGGTGAGATGAAGAATGCTCTTGCTAAAATTACATAATGGAGATAATGCATTCTAGTACAAGTCAAAGAGAAAAAAGAACAAAACTCTTTATACATATTAGAACAAATCTAAGTACTAAAACAAGAACAATTATGCAAGTCAACTCCTTATAGGTGATCATGGCTCATGTGTCAATTTCGGAAAATCATAAAAGTATTTTCGAAAATCAACCTTCCTTTGAATTGACCACTTTAAATAAAATTCAACTCTCAGCCCATACTAATAGAGGAAGAAGACTATCAATTTTGGTAATCAAAATCTTAATTTTTAAAATTTCAAAAATAACCATTTAATAACCCATAGATAAATAGATAGGCTAGAACTTTTAAATTCAAATGGAGCATGGATCCTTCCTCAAATGTAATAAGATCTCAAAATTGAATATATAAAAGGCACAATATCTCTCAAATGCAAGAAGATAAGACTTACTCAATCCCTTGTGAATTGTCTTGAGTGTACAAAGGATGATAACCCAAAAATAGAATTTTACTTTACTTTTTTTTTCTTCTTTTTCTTTTTTATGCCTTTTGGCTTTTCACTTTTTCTTAGAATATAACATTTCAATATATATATATATATATATATATATATATATATATATATATATATATATATATATATATATATATCAAAATACATCATGAAAGTATATATATGTATGACATAAGCTTGAAAAAATCATTACATTGAGTACACATACCACGATACACAATATGGAATCAATAAGACACTAGCCGATTTACCAGCTAAGATATCCCAAAGATAAATTCTTTTAGTATTTTGAAGATTAAGAGAATGTGACCAAAATTCAAGTATTGATGATTTCCTAAACTTTCCAAAAGTTGAAAACCAAACAAAAATGATTTTTTCAAAACAATTTAATTTGAAGTGGATCAAAAGATAGTTAAGCTCGTATTTTCAAAGTCAAAATCCAAAAGGCGCAAACATCATAAGTCCATCAAGATATCAAAATTGGAATCCAAGAATAGTATTTCAGACCATGGAGCAAACGACTCGAAGAGATCTAAGTCATAGGTGTGCGACACTAAGGTCATCACGTGTATCCCTACTTTTAGATCATTTTTAAGAAATATTATCTTATAATTCATATAAAATCATATTTTAAGAATAATACCTATGGTAATCATGACAACAACTTGAAATAATTAAGTCATAATAGCACAAGGGCAGAAGCATCACGTTAATCCCTACTTTTAGACCATTTTTAAGAGATATGATTTTATCCTCCATACAAAATAAATCAATTAAATCCAATAAACATCATGGATAATATTTCTTTAAATATTGGATGTTCATTGGGTCAGACAAGTCTAAACATCAATGAGCAAGTAAGGTAATGTAATCAAATCAAATGACAGATCACCTACTATAAATTTTGTTGCATGCAAACAAAGGTAAGCATGCTAAGGCCAACCTAAACAGTGCATCATAGGAAGGAATGATATCAGATGTGTATGTACAAAACAATGCATGATCTAAGGTATAAACACATATGCATGATATATAGACGGACAAGATGTATGACATATGAGTGGATAAAGTGGTGAAAACCGAAACTAGTGAAAAGATGTAGATGCATAAGCAGATGAACAAGAGAATATGCAAATACATAAATACATGACCATGAATTCTATAAAAAATTTCTCCTACTAAGCTAAAGGGTTTTCTTGGAACTCTAAGATTTTCCTAAATTCAAGAAGAGTGACCGTAAGGGTGTTCTAGATAACATAGGAACTCTAAGGACAAAAAGAAACTAGCATATTTTTTTTCTGTTTTATTTTTTTTTGGAGTTTTTAGTTTTTCAAATGTTTTTGAATTTTTGAGATAATAATATACAAGACCAAATAAGATCAGATGATGCACCTAATGACGTCTAGAAGAAAGGTCATGACCAAGGTGGGTCAAGAGCAGCGAGAGCATCATAAGTGCATCCCTGAAGGACATGGTCTGCAAGTATATGCCCTATACTAGGAGAGTAGTGGTCAGAGTAACTAGAGAGCTATGACACAAGAGCGAGATGAGTTGAGGGCAGTGTGTGTCTCAACAATCAAGTAAAAGAATTAGAGATAGACAAGTCTAGGGACAGAAGAGAGTCTGATGGTCGACTTTAAGAATAGGAGACTTGACTGGATAGGATAATTGGGATAGTGGACTAAGATATATATTCTTCAGCAAGAGGAATAGAGGGAAGGTCAAGGTTGATCCTAATGGATCCAACTAAAGGATGGTTCGAGTGTACCCCTAGGGTGAGTGACGGAGTGTCAAGTGAATCATTTGATGGAGAGGGTAATGACACATTAAAGAGTAAACTTTGAGAAGGTGGTGACTCTGAGGATATGACTTAGTAAGAGGACAAACTTTGAGAAGATGAAGACTCTAAGTATATGACCCAATGAGAGGATTGATTCTCAAAAGGCAATGACCTTAGGGGTATAACCTAGTCAAATGGAGATGTCACACTAGAGACTAGACTCTGAAAAAGTGACTCTAAGAGTATATTCTTATATGGGGAATGTATGTCTAGAGGGAGAGGACTATGTCCACCTACTAAGACATGATGATTAATTGGGAAGAGAGAATGGAGTTAGGTCTATCTATCATAGATGTATGAGTGGATGAATTATAAGTCAATGTCATTAGACCTTGTAAGTTCATGTTAACTCAATTGAGATAAGGTATCTTGTGAAGTAGTAGGATTATGGGCTATGTTATTAATAGCATAACATTTTAGCAGTTCATAGACCACTATAGCGTGTGCATATTATTGGGTGACCATCTTGGGCATTGAATGTGTTGTTAATACCACTATATTTGTATTAGCGTACGAGGTTATTTGGGTCAGATTGATCCAAACCCGACCCAAATAAAATAAAAACCTAACCTAGGTTCTCTCATTCTGTTCATTATCTTGCTTGCTCTCTCCCTCTCTTCCGCATGCTCTATGACGACCACCATTTGCGCGCACCCCTCACTATTGACGAACACCAAGTCCCTTTCTCCCTCTCTCTTTGTTGCTTGTTGTATCTCTCTCCCCCTCCCTCTCTCTCTCTCTCAGCAAGCAATGGTTGTTGTTGTCTATCGCTATTTCTATCACAGAAAGCAATGGCTAGCATTGATTGCTCTCTCTCTTTCAACAAGTTTTCTGTCATTCTCTCTAGGCAACTTGCCCGTTGCCTTTAAAAGTTCAATTTTTTAGCTTCGTAATTTATTTAGTATGCTTTTTTATAATTTATTTATTATGCTTTTTAACATAGTGAATATGGAATCATAGCTAGTGTAACTGCAAATTGTTCAACTGGCAGTAGCATCGACACTAGTATAGTTGGTATTCAGTTTTCTAATCTGGCATACCGATATCGACTCCACCGCTTTTAAGGACCATCAATGGAATTGGGATTTGACAAAATTTAGGACAAATAATATGTTAGTTTTTTGTACGTTATGTGGTTATATTTCTTTTAGTGGAATAACAAGATACAAAGAGCAACTCTGGGACCAGAGGAGCGATATAATTGTCACCTTCATCAAGATACTCATTGGGATGAAACTTTAAAGGTACGATTTCATCATGGTATTCTGAAGAAGCTATAGGACAATCCATCTGAAACTGTAGCTACATCATTGGATGATCCACATGTGATAACTTTATTTACCCCTCTTAATATTGTCATCGCGGTCATCTATTATATGTTAACTCGAAGGTATTTTGCCTTCTTGATGATGCTATAATAATATGATCTTTTACTTATCTACCTCAATATGGCACATCATCACCTCTCCGAGTCATTCCTAATCCAAAATAGTTCATTCAAACCATAGAAGACAAAAGATGAAGAACCCAAAGGACGTGAGTTACACACTTGAGTGGAAGAGAAATGCACCCAAGATGTACCATGTAGAGTAGAGTACCACGGCCCAAGCACATAGAAACATACAATAGATTGTGTCTGCACCACACCACTAGAAACAAGGTGATGTTCTCTGCTTGCATCACTGTTTTAGAGCAAACATAGTCGGGACATGGCTCAACGATAAGGATACCATCATCTAGCCACGTTTCTTTCTCGATCATTGTGGTTCCATACGTTGGTAGAAAATGAAAATCAATAAAAAATAAACGGATCTTACCTAAGTCAATTTCAATTAATTTGATGACGATTGTTCAATCCAATCTACCACAATCCTTAAAACACTTGCACAATGAAAAACAAAAAAAATCGGATGAACAACAACATGGAGTCAAATGTCAAGCGAGGTTGAGTATTTATACACTCTTGATTGAGATTGACCATGAAGATCAATGAGAACATTGAGCAAAGGCTATCTCGTGTGGTTAAGCTGTTGAAGTTCTCTTTCACAAAGAGAATGGATCAATGTTGTGTATGAGAGAGAAAATATAAAAAGAGTATTTTGGGAAGAAACTCAAATAAGGGTGTATGTTTAGTAAAAGGGTGTATAAATAGTAATGCACTTATGATAATTATATGTATATGTGTGTGTGCATGTGTGCATGCATCTATGTACAAAACACACACATAATAGTTTAAAATTAACCTAATATAGAATTATCATTATTATTGTTATAATTTCTATATATGTATGTGCATCTATGTATACATACACATATATAATAGTTTAAAATAAAATTAACAGAAAATTATTATTATTATTGTTGTTATTCTAAATTAGTTAATTAACATATTTAAATTCTATTAATTTAGTAAATGTAGAATATCATTTAAGATGGTTTGGATATATAGAAAGAAAAACCTGTAAGAAGGTATGAAAAACTAAAATGGGAAAGTATTAAAAGAGGTAGAGGACGACCACAAAAGTGTTGGAAAGAAACAATAAAGAATGATCTAGCTTATTGTGAGTTAACTGCTAACATGGCACATGATAGGGCTATGTGGAAACAAAGAATCCACATAGCCGACCCCATCTAGTATGGAAAAAAGCTTAGTTGTTGTTGTTTGTATAAATTAATTAAACTGAATTATGCTTATGAATATGATTACTTTATTATTCAATTTAGTAATATTAACTATTTAATATAATTAATTAATTATTACATAATAACCATAATTATATAATTGAGAAATAAATTAACAATCGATTACAAAACTAATATATATTAACTAAAATAATCTCTTTCAATTTATTAATCAATAATTTTAAAGTAAATAATGATGTACTTTATATATTTTAATTAGCTACCTAATTTAAGATTGTTACATAGTAAAATCATTTATATTTATTAGTTATGTGAGTAACAATTTCCTCTATTACATTTAATTTTTGATTGATAAGCTCAAATATTAAATAACTAATTACTACAATATAAATAACTAATACAAATTTATAATTTATTTTAATAAAATAAGTAATTGGAGGTATGATTTATTAATATTAATAATATAATTATGTAAAATATTGGTATTTTTATAGAAACCTTTTTTGGCTAACTTAGATTATATTTTACCGCGTAAGCGTGCTCTCTAAGCTCTGTTGCGGCCACATCAACTGTGTTTGCCGCATGGTCAGGCCGTCTGATATGAAAAGTGTTAATCAATTTAAACAGATGTGATAATGGCGTAACCCAATTGATGAACTTTTAACCAGAGTATGAAATCGAAAAGTCCTCAATATGTGAATATTTACATTTCAAAAATTACACAAATTGTCTCACCTAAATTTCATCAAACTGAATTTCTAAATGTGAAAATCTACCAAAAAGTCATATGTTTTTCAAATTATAAATAATAAAAAAATATGAAACAAAACTCTTCCTGAAGCATTTCTATATAAAGACCTTTTCTTTTTCTTCTTATTGGAAGATAGCATTACATTATTTTCGATTACATAGCTTCAAATGATAACAAGTTCTCTAAGAAAAGAGACATTTTGTAATGATAATGGTGCAAACGACATGACAATAAATCGATGAATTTTTAACCATTGAGTATGGATGTGAAAAGAACTTAAACCACATGTACTTCCGTGAACTTTTTCATTTGGAAAATTACATTGATCATCTCACCTAAACTTTACAAGACTTAATTTTTAAAATATAAATGATAAAAAGTGCAGATCAAAACTCTTTCAGAAGCGTTTATATGTGGACACTTTGTGTTTCAAAATTGAACTTACATAGCTGTAAAGAAAAGCGTTGGTCTAGAGAGAGAATAAGTCACACACCAAGAAGGGTGTAATAAACGACTTAATATCCAAACACTTGCATCCTACTTCTAAAACAACAGAATGTTTCTATGTTAATTGATGTTATTATTGGCAATGAGATTCATATTATTTGTCTTACTTTACAACTATGATAAAAGTCACAACACTAAAATAATTGCTATTCGTTTGCATGCCATCGGCTTCTCCTTGCTTCCCAACTACTTTTCTTGATCTCTCTTTCTTCGAAGACCTCTTTTAATCTTGTTCTCTCTCTTAATCATTCAATTTCTTTCTAAATCTTGTCCTCTTCAACTCTTCTTTCTTGAAACTTTAATGAATATATTTTTATTTCTTTATCAATTTCTTTTGAAATTCTTTCTCTATTATTCTCAAGTTCTATCTCGATCTAAAGATAAATCTCATGAAAAAATAGATAGAAAATAGAATTTTAAAGGGTTGATCACAATCAATGTTTCAAGCAAGAGAAGAAATCAACAACTGATGATGAGACACACTTAAGGTACATTTTATTTAAAAGACAAACGCTCCCATAACGCGACACTATTTGAAGAGCAGCACATGGTGGGTGCGTCTTTATCTTGAAGATGGTGTATTATGTTTAAATGATAGACACATCTTGCATTGCTATTTGAAGTGTGATGCGCGGTGGTGGACACATCTTTTTTCTAAGAAAATGGTATGTGCAACGAGAAAATGGAAGAAAGAAAACATGAACAAAGACAATTTTAGAAAAAATGATAGAAATATATGTTTAGTACAAAAGGGTGTATGTAATAACACCCTAACAATAAACCTTTAAGAATATGCTTGGACTGGCCAACTTTAATTAATCATGCTAAAATTTTGGATACTATATCTTTGGGTGATAACTGTAGCAGTTTTACTTGGATTTATGTATAAGAAGAAGATCTTATTTAAACTTTTTATTCATAAATGTGTTAACAGACAATTCGACATGAATAGTACTATTAGATCAAGGATGAGACATGTTTAATAAGCAATTAATTCGATATCTTGATAAGCACAAAAAAGAGGACTCATTGTTTTTTATCCCATGGATTCAATTTCTTTTTCTCATTCACGGGCATTCATTCAATTCTCTCAACCTTTCTGAAGAAAAATAATTCCATTCAGCTAATGATTTTTTTTTGGGGGGTAATGCCGGGGAGGCCCAACTCAGTATGCACACCCTGGAAATGGAACTCACCATCTTCCGGCCAATGATATTGACAGCGTCGGTTCATAGAGTTCACTTATTTTTCCTAGAAGAAATAAAAAGAAAGAATTAAAGTGGTTGGTTTTCCTAGTTTGGATTTACCACTTATGATAAAACTTAAACCATGTCAAATTTAGGCGTGAGTGTATACGCTATTAAAGGACACCCACAAAATGATCAAGGTCATCCTAAATCAGATCCTAGCTGTCCACGTGGATTGATTTAGTTATTAATGCAGTCATATTGACGGCTGGGGGTGGCTATCATTCTACGTAGGAGGATCGAATGTTTCTTCTTTTTTTTCTTCTGTTGCAAAGCGGAAGTCGAAGGTGGGGTTATGCACGCCCCGGGAATCGAACTCACTACTTGTGTCTTAGATCGAATGCTTTCCGTAATCAGCATCTTTAAGAATTTGGTTTTTGAACCATATAATCTTGAACATTCTTATGCATGACCCAAGTATTGAACTCGGGATCTTCATCTTGTGAGTCAAACCCCTTGCCATTTGAGCTAATACCATGAGTGCATAATTTCCAAATGTCGACCAATATTGCAGCACAACAATTGCATTGCCATTCTATTCATCCTCTTCTTGCTTAGATGTCTTGGTACGATGGAAAAGCAGAATCCTGGTGCACACCCTGGGTATTGGACTCATGACCTTTGACTTGTGAGTCGGCTCCCTAGCCAGGTGAGCTGTCGTTTGCTGTGCGCTTAGATTTCGGTTTTATAATTAAATTTTGCAGGTTTTAATCCAACTTTGGGTTGAATCTCCGATGTTCAAGGTTATTGTTGACCGCACCTGACTCCCTGTGTATTCGGACTTGTAAGCTTGATTCAAGTAACTAAATCGAAATATTTGATTGTTATCAGAGGTGGCAAATCAGGTTGATGGGTGGAATACTTCATGTTCGTGTCAAAAGCAGGTCGATTTCTGATCTGAACCATTTTTCTTTGTGGTTCAGTTTTTAAATCCTATGCCCAGCCAATTCCGATTCAACATGACTTCTGTCAGGTTGCTTCGTACTGACCCAGGCCCAACGTGGAGTTCCTGAGTCCCAATCCTGGCCTTGTTTACAATTCGGGTCTGAATTAGGTACTCACATGATTTGAATCAAACCCAACCGATGGATGGTCACATGATTTGAATCAAACCCAACCGATGGATGGTCACAATTCCGATTCAACTATGTTTTAGCTCCACCCTTAAGGGAAGACTAATGGGTGATCTCGTACTTGACTGTGTCGGGGCTCAGTGGCGGATCTACATTGAGCCAAGAGCTTTCTACCTGAATTTTTGAAAGTTAAAGTCTATAGCCCATTATGAGAATCATCAACTTTAAAACATAGTTCTCTCCACCCAAAACCATTTAGACGTCGATTTGTCCCAAAAGAGTTTTTACATCCATAATGTCGAGGTTCGTGTTTGATTACGACAGAAAGTGTAATTAGAGTTTCAGTTTTGTAGCAAGAGGCCTCAAATCAATCATCATCCCATGAAAGGGAAATCTGCAATTATAGTTTCAGTTCGGTCGTTAATCAATCATCCCGAGAAAACCAGATGATAGGAACCAACTCGCTTTTGGAACGGTTAAACCGAGTCACATGGGTCAGGACCTGTTCGATGCAGTGCGGACCACACAAAAGGAGAGCGAGCGAGAGCCACCCGCCTTGTCCAGAGTCCCCCGGGGAAGCGGGGTGTCGTGTTCCCGGCAGCCGGAAGTGGTGGTCCGGGTCGGAGTTTCGGCCGGACTGAGGCTTTGGGGTTCTGCTGTTCACACCGATGCTCCTTCTGCCTGTCCTCCTGAACGATGAGGTGAATTTCTCTGTCTCTGTCTCTGTCTCCAGGTCCAATTGATCAAACCCCTTTCTCTATTCATCGTCGTTTGTGCTTTCCTAAAATCATGTATCTTATCTTTTTAAGCAAGTCCTCATGTATATTAGGTTTTCTGTGTGTACTCTTGATGGCTTCACGGGCTATTTTATTCATGGGATGTGGTCCTTCATGACGAACCAGGTTGCTATTACGTTGAAATATATTTTCTTGATCTTGATCCTTGCACTTTTGTTATGATTTAGGAATTTGATGGCTTTTATACAGTGGTGCCTCGTGTCTAGTATCAAACGCACTATGGAACTGATGGTCGTGTTAATTCGTTATTCTTGAAAATTGTTTGCTACTTGTATCCCTTTTCCATAGAGTTTTGATAGTTATAATGGATGATGGCATTCTTCTGAGATAGCACAGGTGATAACTATGAGAATTTTTGGTGGGAAGGGGTATTAGGTTATCTTTGTGGTAACTGAAGAAGTGCCTGAATTCTTTTAGTTAGAACTGGAGGCTGAAGCCAGATATGCACGTCCTGGAAGTCGAATTCGCCGACTGCATCTTGTGAGCCGAGAGCCCTAATGTTGGAATTCTTGTGGATATCATATACAGTGCTTGTTATTGGACTTTGTAGAATAACTTTCATAAAAGTTGAGTTGCTGTAATAGCTTTCTGCCTGAAGAGGATGGTATTAGTCAGACCTATATCCTTGAACTTCTGCATTCATCTAAAAGTTATCAGGATTATTATGCCTAATTCCATATGCCAGGAGGTAAGGTGTTCTGTCCTGATAGATGCTAAAGATAAACGAATCTTTTGATCTTTGTGTTGACTCTCTCTCTATCTAAATGCTTTGCAGTCTCCTCAGGTTTCTTGGATGATCTAGTATTCTTCGTAGCTTAGGATGTCTGTTCTACTTAGGAACCAGAAGTTTGTCACCTAGGAGCACCAATGATAAGTACTTAGGGTGGGAGTTGGCAGTAACAGGCTTCTGTTTCTGTTGTTTTATCTTGTATTATGTTTGTTTCAATGTCTTACCGACAAAGTTTATTTGCGATCCTAATCATTTATTATTAAATTTGACAACTCATAATATTTCTTATGCTTTATGTTGGAAGTTGGAACCAAACTAGATTGACTAGTCCCATGGAAAACATCAGATAATGCTATCGTTATATTTGATGCCCTACCATAGTGACTGAAAATAGGATTTATATATGCATAATAGTTATTTAGCTTTTGATTTTTGTATGCTAGTATACCATTTTTAGGTAGGTAGGTTCTTCAACAAAACTAAGTGAACTTGGATGTTGTGGGATTAACTTGTTCCACCAAGCATGGCATTCTCTGATGGAGAAAACCATTGTTTGAATTTCTTACCTGAACTGGATGTAAGATATTATGAGCCACAATGAAAACTCCTTGCCAAAAATATCTATTCATGGTAATCTCAATAATTTTTATGCTTCAATATTGATTTTTTGACTTGTCAATGCTGAGAGAAAACTGAAAGTTTCTCAACATCAGTATGTATTTGGAGTGGCTTCAAGACCAAACACTATGATTTTGGATATTTGTAACTGTACAAATGATTTAACACTTCAATTCAGTCGGATTTTTATTTTTCTTCTCCTGACGAGTTGGCATATGGTTTGGCTATTTTTCTATAGAATCTATACTCACAGGTAAGTACTTTTCTTGCCCTATTTGCATGGGCCTCTTGGGCAGATACTTTTCCTTGATGCATTTTTAACCTTTTGATTTAAGGAGATTCTTTTGAGTCTATTATGTGTTCTCTCCATCTAGGGCACCTCTCTTTTACATTCACTTCACTTCATTTCACTTTCACATGTTATATCTACATATCCTCATTGCATGCTTGGCATATCTCTAGCATTTTTGTACTTTTCATAGTGTTAGTCTTGTATTATCTTTTTTCTATGACTAGGATATATTTATTTGATCTTGTTAGAAGTTCTTTTTGGTATATGTTGGGATCTCACAAGTTTGGTTAAGGGTGCATGATACATGTTGCTTAAGTCCTACAAGGTCTATCTTTGATCTACATCGGCTTGAATGAGTTATCCTAAACCTCTATGATAGCTTGAGGACACTTCAGAAGGGATTCAAGTTACCTAAAGAGTGCTTTGAGGATACTTCAAAAGGGACTCAAGTTTGATTGGATGTGGACTCAAGCTCGTTGTTGCTAAAGAGAAATAAAAAAGATGATATTCGCCTCATGCTCTTCTACTTTTTAAGAAAAAAAGGCTTCAAACACTACTCTCATGGTACTTTTGAATTGATCATTTTAAAATCCATTTTGCAGCTCATTCTTCAAAGAAAAACAAAGTTCTCTTTTGCAAGAGCTTCAGAAAGAACTTCCAATTAATGTTTCCTACTTTACTCTTTTAAAAAGAAATGTTTCAAAAGGCAACCTTACTAATTTGGGTTTGGTGAAACCTGTCTTAAGTCAACTTGAATCTTTTTGTAAAAACAATCATCTTTGACACAAATGTCTCTCTCTTTTGTGTTGGACTCCGTCACACATATGGTTCATAGTACATCCTATGACAAGACACCTTTTTGCTATGATCAGGCCATAACATGACCCTATGATATTTTTTACCATGCTTTAATACCAGATTTCATAAAAGATTTCAATAACAACAACAACTAAGCCTTTTTCCAAGATGGGGTCGGCTACATAGATTCTTTGTTTCCACATAACCCTTTCATGTGCCATATTAGCTGTTAAGTCAACATAAGCTAGATCATTCTTTATTGTTTCTTTCCAACACTTTTGTGGTCGTCCTCTAAAATCTAGTTTTTCATACCTTCTTACAGGCACTTCTTGTGATCTTCTTTTTATATGTTCAAACCATCTTAAACAATATTATCTCATTTTATCCTCTATTGTGTCACTCCTAATTTGTTTCTAATAACATTATTATATATACGGTCTTTCCTTGTATGACCACTCATCTATCTCAACATCTTCATTTATGCCACCATCTTTTGTACATGTTGATAATTAACTGCCCAACACTCAGAACCATAAAACATGGCAGGTCTAATTGTTGCTCTATAATATTTACCATTTAACTTTAATAGTATCTTCTTGTCACAAAGAATACATGATGCTCATCTCCATTTTAACCAACTTTGATTAATTCTATACGTAACATCTCCATTAATTCTTCCATCTCTGAAAGATTGACCCTAGGTATTTAAAAATTTCCTTTTGGGGATGCAATGTATGCCAATTTTAATTTATATATCCTCTGAAGTAACCAAATAATCAAACCTACATTTCATATATTTTGTCTTTATTCTACAAGTCGGAAACATTTACTTTCTAATGTTTCTCTCCATAACCAAATGATCAAACTTACATTCCATATATTCTATCTTTGTTCTACTAAGTTGGACACATTTACTTTCTAATGTTTCTCTCTATAGTTCCAATTTTCTATTAACTTTTTTCTTATACTCCTCCACTAACACTATGTGATCTGCAAATAATATACACCAAGGTACTTCATATTGAATATGTTTTGTTAACTCATCATTCACCATTATAAATAAGTATAGACTTAAAGTTAATCCTTGATGTAACCCAATATTAACTTCAAAGAAGTCTGTTATTCCTTCTTGAGTTCTCACACATGTTTTTGTGCCATTGTACGTGCCTTTTATAAGGTTTATGTATGTTAATGGGATACCTTTTTTTTCAAGGTTCTCCAAAGAACATCCCTTGGTATCCCATCGTAAGCTTTTTCTAGATCAATCTCTATCATGTGAAGGTATTTCTTTTTTGCTCTAAAATGTTTCATAAGACGTCTCAAAAGGTGAATCGCTTCAATAGTATATCTGGGTGACATGAATCCAAATTAGTTCTCTGTTCTACTCGATACTTGTCTTAACCTACGTTCGATAATTCTTTTCCATAATTTCATAGTATGGTTCATTAACTTGATACCCTGATAATTTGCATAATTCTGAATGTCTCCCTTGTTCTTGTATATGGGTATAAGTGTAGTCGCTCTCCATTCCTAAAATATCTTTTGGTTTCTCCATATTTCGTTAAATAGTCTTGTGAGCCAAGTGATTCCTTCTTGTCTCACATGAGATTTTCAAAACTTCTATAAGAATATTGTCTGGTCTTACAAATTTACCATCTTTCATATGTTTAAGAGTCTTTTTGACTTCGATCTTTTGAATACGTTGGTAGAAATTGTGGTTTATGTACTTTTCTAATTTGGTTAACTCTCCTAAGCTAATACTAACATCTTTATTTTCATTAAAAAGCTTATAAAAATATTTTCTTCATCTATTTTTATCATTTGCCGCTAGAATTCTCTCATCCTCATCTTTGATACATCTAACAAAATTAAGATATTTAGTTTTTTTTTATCTCTAGCCTAGCTATCCTAAAAATATCTCTTTCACCCTCTTTTGAGTTGAACTTTTTATATAAATCCTCTCAAATTTTAGCTTTTGCTTTACTTACGGTCTTTTTGGCTTCTTTTTTGCTTTTCTATAAGCTTCAGAAGTTTCACTAGTCTTCCACCACCAAGCTTCTTTTTGTACCGTACACCTCCTTTAAATTCACCTAACACATTTTTCGCTACTTTCCTAATATGTATAATCATATTATTCCGCATATCATAAGGTGTACAAACATAATTCCAAGCTATCTCCTTGAAAGACTTTCTATTTAAATATACTTTCTTTCTCGTTTTGAGGTTCTACTGTTTAGTCCAAATAGTTCGATGCACTCTTTTCTTTTTTGTTTGTGTAAATCTATAACTAAAAGTTGATGTTGGGTGGTTAAGATTTCTCCTAGAATTACCTTGTAATGTTTATAATACAATCTATCTTTTTTCTTACAAACAAAATAATCAATTTGTGTTTCTGATAATTCACTCTTATAAGTAATTAAATGTTTATCTCATTTTTTGAAGACTTTATTGGCTATAAACAGATCAAATGTCATAGAAAAATTTAAAATCTCCCTACCTTCCTCATTTATATCCCCAAAACCAAAGTTTCTATAAATACCCTGATATCCTAATACCTCTTTACCGACATGTCTATTTAAGTCTCCTCCTAAACAAATCATCTCCCTATCACCTTATCTAACTCTTCCCCAAAAGCCATCTTTATACTATCTTCTAGTCCTACTTGGGGTGCTTAAGCACAAACTATTTTCAAAACCTCTGCTCCTGGCACTAATTTTAACGTCATGATTCGGTCACCATATCGTTGTATATCTGTTACACTATCCTTTAAATCTTTATTATGATAATACCAACTCCGTTTCTAGCCTTTTTCTTTCTTGAGTACTATAATTTAAAACTTGTATTCTCAATCTCCTCTACTCTTTCTCCAACCTACTTTGTCTCTTTTAAACATAGGATATAAATCTTTCTCCGAATCATAGTATCTACCACCTCCATTAGCTTACTAGACAACCAATACAAATCTTATTATCTAGGACTATCTTTCTTACCCTCCGTATCTATCCATGCAAAAAATGCGGAGACCCTCTGTACAATTTGTTCACTATATTCGGGCGATAATGTAGCGGGACTAACTTCTTTACCCACACATGTCCATGATATGGAACCCTCTGCATCCGAGCAAAAATGTAGAGGCTCGTGCTTACTTTTCATTGAATTCAGGCTCTGCAGGGCGTCGTTAAGAGGGGCTACCCCAACACAATGCTTATAATTTATATAATCCATGGTATAAAAATTCAATAAAGTTTTATGCCATTTGTCGGAAGCCTAACGCAACCCTCCTCATTTATCTAGGCTTGGGACCAACCATTCAAGGGTGATCCCTTACATGGCCGGAGTTCATAAAAGATTTCAAGATGTTTTAAATTGATTTTCTACCAAGCTCATTTTAGTAAGTTAAATTTCTGTGTTTACTTCTTTGATATCAACCAAATTTATCTTAATTAATGACAAAGAGGGGCGTTTATAACTCCCAAATTTTTTCATGTAAATTAAAAATGCCGGTCCCAAGCCTGGATAAAGGAGGAGGGTTGTGTTAGGCTTCCGATAGCCAGCGTAAAACTTCATCGGATTTTTATAACATGGATTACAAAAATTATGAGCATTGCTTTGGGGTGTCCCCGCCTAGCGATGTGCTGCAGAGCCCGAATGCAGTAAGAAGTAAGCAAGGGCCACTACATTTTCGCCCGAATATAGTGAATCAATTGCAGAGAGGGTTCCCACATCATGGACGGGTGTGGGTAAAGAAGTTAGTCCCGCTACATTGCCGTCCGAATGTAGTGAAAAATTTTCAGAGAGGGTCTCCGCATTTTGATTATGGACGGATGCGGGGGGTAAGGAAGCTAGTCCTAGATAATAAGATTCGTATTGGTTCTTGGAATATTGGAACATTATCGGGTAAGCTAATGGAGGTGATAGATACTATGATTCGGAGAAAGATTCATATTTTATGTTTACAAGAGACAAAATGGGTTGGAGAAAAAACAAAGGAGATAGAGGATACAGGTTTTAAATTATGGTACTCAGGTAAAGAAAAGGCTCGAAACGGAGTTGGTATTATCATAAATAAAGATTTAAAGGAGAGTGTATTAGACATATAACGATATGGTGACCGAATCATGATGTTGAAATTAGTGTTAAGAGCAGAGGTTTTGAATATAGTTTGTGCTTACGCACCCCAAGTAGGACTAGAAGATAGTATAAAGACAACTTTTTGGGAAGAGTTAGATTGGTGATTCAAAAGATTCCACAAAAGGAGATGATTTGTTTAGGAGGAGACTTAAATGGACATGTCGGTAAAGAGGCATTAGGATATCAAGGTATTCATGAAAACTTTGGTTTTGGGGATATAAATGAGGAAGGTAGGGAGATTTTAAATTTTGCTATAGCATTTGATCTCTTTATAGTCAATACAATCTTCAAAAAACAAGATGAACATTTAATTACTTATAAGAGTGGCTTATCACAAACACAAATTGATTACTTTATTTGTAGAAAAAAAGATAGAGCGTGTTGTAAAGATTGCAAGGTAATTCCAAGAGAAAGCTTAACCACCCAACATCAACTTTTAGTTATGGATTTACAAATAAAAAAATGGACAAAGAAGAAAAGAGTGCATCGAGCTATTCGGACTAAATGGTGGAACCTTAAAAGCGAGAAAGAAGATATATTTAAACAGAAAGTCCTTCAAGGAGATATTTGAAATTATGTTGGAACACCCTGTGATATGTGGAACAATATGGCTATACGTATTAGGAAAGTGGTGAAAGATGTGTTAGGGGTATCTAAGGGAGGTGTACCGGCACAAAAAGAAGCTTGGTAGTGGAGTGAAGTAGTACAAAATAAAATCAAGGCAAAGAGGGCATGTTACAAATTACATTATGCTAAAAAAACTAGTGAAACTTTAGAAGCTTATAAGAAAGCAAAGGAGGAAGCGAAAAAGGCCGTTAGTGAAGCAAAAGCTAAGATTTGGGAGGACTTATATAAAAAACTCAACTCAAAAGAGGGTGAAAGAGATATTTTTAGGATAGCTAGGGCTAGAGATAAGAAAACTAAAGATCTTAATTATGTTAGATGCATAAAAGATGAGGATGAAAAAATTCTAGTGGCAAATGATGATATAAGAAATAGATGCAAAAACTATTTTTATAATCTTTTTAATGAAAATAAAGATGTTAGTATTAGTTTAGGAGATTTAACCAGTGTTGTCCGTATCGCAGATGCGGCCGTATCGCACCGTATCGTGCGATACGGCCCGTATCGCACGATACGCCCTGGGACCCTTATAAAGGGTCCCGGCTCGAGAGAAACCCACGATTTTTCGCGGGTTTCCTCTCTCCTTTTGGGTTCTTCAAGCTCCCTAAGAGTCAGTTTTCGCCTCCTTGGTGTTCAAAGCTCTAAAATCGTGCCCTACGATGTCTGTCCAAGCCTCCAAACTCGGATTTAGGTATATTTTTAATGTTTTTTCTCTTTTTTTCTTTTATATTTATTGTTTTTTGTGTTATTTCAGTTTTTTTTTTTGAATGACAAAATATGAAGTTATTAAGTGTGTGTATACGATTTTTATTGCATTCATGAAGTGGGAGACACTCGATTTGAGTGTTATTTGAAGATTGGGGGATTTACGAAGTGCTTTTATTTTCAGGTTTTTGTTTGAATTAAAGTACTCCATTGAGATGGCAGGAAGGGGTGGTAGAGACTCTCATTCAAAGTCTGATGATCCGGCATGGCAGTAGGGTATACCAGTTGAGGGTTCAAGGTTAAAAATCAGATGTTTATTTTGTGAAAAGGTGGTTAGTGGTGGAATTTCAAGGTTGAAACACCACCTAGCAGGAACCAGGAAAGAAGTTGCTCCATGCACAGGCAGAGTTAGAAGTGTGCCAGAAGGTATTAATTGGCAATGCTTGCAGATGATTGAGAGCATACAGGAAAGGAGACAACAAAAGGATGATTTCCAGATGTGTGAAGAAGCTGATGATGCTACTGCCACTGGAGTTGGATTCACTGATAGTTTGCCTTTAGATGCTAAAACAGATATTGGTAGTAGCAGTTCGCGAGCACCTAGCAGAGGAAAGAGGGTTGCAGCTGAAGACTTTGGAGGTGGCAGAAGAGGAAGTTCAGGAAGGAGTAGAGGAAGAGCTTCTTCTTCTAGCATACATTCGTTCTTTCCTCCTTCCACTACACCTGGTGCTCAGCCAGGAATTCGTGCTGCTATGGCTTCAGAACAACTGCACGATCAAGCAGACCTTGCAGTGGGCAGATGGTTTTATGATGCATGCATTCCATTTAATGCAGCAAACAGTTTTCATTTTCAAGCAATGGCAGATGCAATTGCTAACATTGGTCCAGGATACAGGATGCCCTCTTATCAGAAGTTGAGAGGGAAGATATTAGATCAGACCGTGATTGAAGTGCAGCAATACTGTTCGACTTTGAGACAATCGTGGAAGGAAACAGGATGCACTATCATGGCAAATGGATGGACCGATAGGCGAGGAAGGACATTGCTAAACTTTCTTGTATATTGTCCTAAAAGACTCATGTTTTTGAGATCTCTAGATATGTCAGAGGAGAGGCACACTGCAGAGATCCTACGAGAGGAATTTGATAAGGTTATACAAGAGGTTGGGCTAGAAAATGTAGTCCAATTGATTACAAATAATTCAGCTAACTACAAAGCAGCTGGAAAGGAGTTAGCTGATATTTATGGGACTTTCTACTGGACACCATGTGCAGCCCATTGTTTAGATCTCATCCTCGAGGACATTGGTGAGATGGATGAAATAAAGGCAGCAACTGAGTGTTGCCAAGATATTACAAAATTCATTTACAACCATGCATTTGTTTTGTGTATAATGAGGAGATACATAGAAGGTGCAGAGCTTCTTCGCACAGCTGCAACTCGGTTCGCAACAAACTTCTTATCTGTACAAAGTATTGTAAGACAGAAGCAAGCTTTAAAGAGAATGTTCTCCTCAGATGAGTGGCAATAATTTGCAGAGTTGCCACAAAACAGAAGGAACAGAAAGTTAAATGAGATTGCAGAAACGGTTTTTAGAAGTTCATTTTGGAATGCATGCATCAGATTATTGAAAATTACTTGTCCTTTAGTGAAAGTTTTGAGATTGGCTGACAGCGAGGAGAAACCATATATGGGCTACCTTTATGAAGCCATGGACAGGACAAAAGAAGCGATCAGAAATAACTTTAATGGAAAAAAAAGAGATTATGTGCCCGTGTGGAAAATAATTGATAGTAGATGGAATAAACAATTGCATCAGCCTATTCATGCAGCAGCCTACTATCTAAACCCATCATTGAGGTACTCAGCAACCTTCAAAAGGGACGGTGAGGTTAATCGAGGAATCATTGAATGCATCGACAGATTAGTCCCTGATGAGAGCATAGTAGATGCGATACATCGAGAGATGGAGATATATGATAATGCTCTTCACTTGATGGGTTTGCCTGTTGCAATTCGCAACCGCTCTACGATGTGTCCAGGTACATTGTTTATTTTTATATTTAAGTTGCATCTTACATTACTGTGGATTATTATGTCTCTAATGTTTATATTTTTTTTACAGATGTTTGGTGGAACAAGTTTGGAAGTGATTGTCCAAACCTTAGAGATTTTGCAGTTAGAGTCTTAAGCCAAACCTTTAGTGCAACAGGTTGTGAAAGAAATTGGAGTGTTTTTGAACACATCCATACAAAAAAGCGCAACAGGTTGGAACATAAAAGGCTTAATGATTTGGTTTATATTCGTTGTAACATGCGCCTTCGTGAAAGGTAATGTTGTATTACTTTCAAATTTTCAATTCGATATTATTTAACTTCAGTTTTCAATTGTTAATATTACTTACTAATTGTTTATCTTTGTTTGTGTCGTAGGCAATTAAAAAAAGTAAATAGAGAAGAAAGTCAATTCGATCCAATAAGTTTGGATAATTTTGATATATTAGAAGATTGGGTTATGGAAGACACTGAAGAAAATGCCCTCCTAACAGAAGAAGACGTTGCCTGGATTAATTTGGAAGGAGCGCAACAACATTATGGAGATGAAGAATTTGATTTTGAAGAAGAAGGTGTGGGCGTGGCTGATGATGATGAGGATCTGCAACAAGGAGAAGATGAAGATTATTTAGTTGATGATCCTGATTACAATTTGTAAAATGTAACATTATATGTAACTGTAGTGTACTGTAAAGTGTAAACTATGTCTGTATTTTATTTTTTGGATTCAAAATATGTAAATTTGGATGCAATTGTTCAATGCTGAATGCTCAATCTGTACTAAACTTACATTATATGAATTTAAAGCAATTATCAGATTTTTCCTGATTTTTTTTCGATTTTTTACTATTTTTTATTAATTTTTAATTATTTTTGCATTATTTTAATATTAAAGTACGATACGATACGATACGCTCGTATCGTGGAGCCCAGCGATACACGATACGATACGCGTCAGACAATACTGGATTTAACCAAGTCAAAAAAGTATATAAACCACAATTTCTACCGACGTATTCAAAATAATGAAGTCAAAGAGACTCTTAAACATATGAAGGACGGTAAATCAGTAGGACCAGATAATATTCCTATAGAAGTTTGGAAAATACTAGGAGAAATAGGAATCACTTAGCTCACAAGACTATTTAATGAAATATAGAAAAACCAAAAGATGCCCGAGGAATGGAGAGCAAGTACACTTATACCCATATATAAGAACAAGGGAGACATTTAAAATTGTGCGAATTATTGAGGTATGAAGTTAATGAGTCATACTATGAAATTATGGGAAAGAATTATCGAACGTAGGTTAAGACAAGTATCAAGTACAACAGAGAACCAATTTGGATTCATGCCAGGCAGATCTACTATTGAAGCGATTCACCTCTTGAGACGTCTTATGGAACATTTTAGAGCAAAAAAGAAAGACCTTCATATGATATTTATTGATCTAGAAAAAGCTTATGATAATGTACCGAGGGAGGTTCTTTGGAGAACTTTGGAAAAAAGAGGTATCCCATTGACATATATTAACCTTATAAGAGACATGTATGATGGTGCAAAAACATGTGTAAGGACTCATGAAGGAACAACAAACTTCTTTGAAGTTAATATTGGGTTACATCAAGGATCAACTTTAAGTCCATACTTATTTATAATGGTGATGGATGAGTTAACAAAACATATTCAAGATGAAGTACCTTGGTGTATGTTATTTGCAGATGACATTGTATTAGTGGAGGAGTCTAAGGAAAAAGTTAATAGAAAATTGGAACTATGGAGAGAAACATTAGAAAGCAAAGGCCCTCGACTTAGTAGAACAAAGACAGAATATATGGAATGTAAGTTTGATCATTTGGTTACTTCAGAGGACATAGAAATTAAAATTAGCACACATTGCATTCCCCAAAAGGAAAGTTCTAAATACCTAGGGTCAATTTTTCAGAGTGATGGAAGAATTGATGGAGATGTTACACATAGAATTAATGTTGGTTGGGTAAAATGGAGAGGAGCATCAGGTATTCTTTGTGATAAGAAGATACCATTAAAGTTAAAAGGTAAATATTATAGAGCAGCAATTAGGCCTGCCATGTTTTATGGTTCTAAGTGTTGGGCAATTAATCATCAACATGTACAAAAGATGTCTGTGACAGAAATGAATATGTTGAGATGGATGAGTGGTCATACAAGAAAAGACCGTATACGTAATGAGGTTATTAGAAACAAATTAGGAGTGACACCAATAGAGGATAAAACGAGAGAACATTGTTTAAGATGGTTTGGACATATAGAAAGAAGATCAAAAGAAGAAACTGGAAGAAGGTTAGAAAAACTAAATTTGGAAAGTATCAAAAGAGGTAGAGGACGACCACAGAAGTGTTGGAAAGAAACAATAAAGAATGATCTAGCTTATTGGGAGTTAACTGCTAACATGGCACACGATAGGGATCTGTGGAAACAAAGAATCCATGTAGCCGACCCCGTCTAGTATGGGAAAAGGCTTAGTTGTTGTTGTTTGAAATTAAAAATGCCAATCAAATGACTATTTGAAAATACGTGAGATGGGTCTTAAACCTCATACTATGGGAAATTAAACTCAAAATCAAATGTTGAAAAGCATATATACAATATCATTAATTTCAAAACTTCATATCCGCACAAGCTCACTAATGCCACATTAATAATTACAATCAAGGATAGAGATCATGTGACAACTGAGGGACTATTCACAAAAAGAGAATAATTATTACAGGCATACAATTCATTAATAAGTTGCTACTACACAAATCAAGAAACATACAACCATTGCAGCCATTCTTGACCAAGATTGGAAATACAAAGTGAAGTTGAACGGTAAGAAAGAAATGAAAATCACGATGGAAATTACAAATGGAGCAACAAAGGCTACCAAGCTATCATAGCCCACAAACATTTAAGGATGAACTCCACCTATGTTTCTAAACATTCTGCATCCAATTCAAGATTTCCTTCATCACACAAGTCGAAAAGGTAGAGATGAGTTGATACCTCTAGTCTGAACACATTGAATATGTAATGTATCGGCTAAAAATCAGTATGTAAGGGGCAACATGAAAGCTTCGAGGATGCCAGTGTTGCACTTGATGATCCACTGCTACCTAACATTTATAAGTTATTTCTCATACAGCTTGTTAATTCTTCTCACTCTACTTGTTAAGTTCTGAATTGAGGACCTTGCTGTAAGATGCTGTTGTTGCTTGCTTGAATGGTTGCAATACATTATTGATCCATTGTTGTTCTCAGGACTTCTCCAAAAGCAGATTTTGAAATGTTGTGGAAAAGAGAGGCAAGTGGCACCGTCTCTCTCTTAACAATGAGCTTTGGGTTTCTCAAAAATCTGCCTGTTTTTGGTTCTCAACCAAATCCCAAAGTGGAACCTGAAGCTCGGCTGCTGACCGCAGCTTTGTCCACAATCTGGGGGCAGGAAAATATATTGCAGCAGCCTGGGTACTCGTTACAAGATGTGAAGCCTTTGCAAAGTTCTCTCTTGTCAATAATTTCTTGGGGAAAGAAAACTAGGCAAGAATCATATTATCAGAAGTCAAGCCGAGACTCAACATACATGAAGGTACATAAATCCGTTGAGTCTGGATGTTCTCTCCCTCTCTTCAGGCCTTATGTTGCCAAAGTTCCCTGGCACAATGGATTAAGGGCAATCCTGTCTCAGCTATTTCCTCGATATGGACACTATTGTGGACCAAACTGGTCAAGTGGTAAGGACAACGGCACTCTACTTTGGGATAGACGCCCAGTCGACCGGTTAGACTTTTGCTGTTACTGTCATGACATTGGATATGATACACATGAACAAGCAAAACTTCTTAAGGCTGACTTGGCCTTTCTTCAGTGCTTGGAGAAACAAACTAATATCAAAGGAGAAAATCGTTGGGCTTTCTTCTATAGGTCGCTTTGCATTGCAGGTACATAATCATATTGCTTAAAGAAATGTGTTTTATCTTGTTGCACTAAATTTATTGAACCGTTATCTGGTATCGGAACCTAAATCATCGTCAACCCTGGGGTTTTAGGCTCTGAACATGTTCCCAGACTGTGCCAATATTCCAAAATAATCAATGATGATTGCCCAATTGTTGTTCAACAGCACTAGATCTAAAACTTGTTTCCTCATAAATTGACCATTATGAAACACATATTTGGTCGCATTAGTCAAACGAGGAATGTAAGCTAGAAAGAGCTATGTGCTAAATGTGTACTCTCTCACACATATGCACACGGATAGACACATACACACACATGCACACAGACAAGCACATGTCTATAAAACAGAAACACACACTTCTCGTGTGCCAATATTTCCATATGTTGATAATACCATTTTTTTGGAAATTCATCACACTATTCTCTCAAAGAGATTTATCGTAGCATTTTCCTCACCAAGACTTCCTTTACAACCAGATTTGTTGCAAGGATCTACAAGGTTTAATTTGTTTTTTATTAGTTGTGACATGAGAAGTTGCAAAATTCAATTTGATGTCTGAAAGGCCATTGCTGAACCGTAGTCATTCTTCAACTACGAGCAGTCTGAATTCAACTACCTTCCTTTTTTGACATGTACAGTGAGAAAAGTTTGGTTTTGCACGCATCTGAAGAGACTTTAACACTCTCAATTAGTTGCACTAGTAGATCCAGCGGGTACTAACCAATATGTATCTATTCTTATTTGTGCGTCGGGATAATGAACCTGATCCTGATCTTGACTTACCTGAGTCTTTTTGTAACTAGAGAAACTACGGTTGGTTTTGTACAGATCTGAACGTTTTTTCCCCTTATTTTACCTTGGGGAACTGTCTGGCAGCAGCTAGAACGCCAAGGCTAACCCCTGTCCCCGTAGGCTATGCTGGGGATTGTCTTGTGTAAGGTTATAGTAACCGTGGGAATTGATCCCCTGACTGCCCATCAAGCAGTAAGGCCCTCTTCCATCTTACTAACCCCTTGGGGCTTCTTTACTGCTACTTTTCTTGCTTGTAGTTGGTGGGTGCTACAAGATCCCCACACAATTCCATATAGAACTTTATTCTGATGGTGTGGTATCCGCATGCCAATTGTAGGTCTCAGAACCATACTCATACCCTACAGAATGCAGCTAGTGAAGTTGCAAGCAGGTCAGGCCATGAGAAGGTCGGGTAACATGACTCGGAGTGGTGAAATTCAACATGCTAGTTGATCAACATGTTTGTGTTCATCTGGGAGACGGCATCCACGAGAGTCATTCACTTTCATTGCCCTGCCAAAAACATTCTAGGTAACAGCAGAGCTGTGGTATCTGGGATTTGTCTTTGTACTTCATAATGTATAGTCCTATAGTTTTCTCTTGGCAATCATGTTGATCTGTATTGTAAAAGATTAAACTACATTTCTATGTGATCAATATGGTTTTATTGTGACTTGGGTTCGTCAAAGTTGTATGTATGTGTATGCATCCTTTCCTGCATAGCAGGTAATCAGTTTCCCTTCTAGAAAAGTAATGGCTTAAATTCTGCTGAGGTACTCTAGAATAGTGTCGAGAATCGTGAAATCCACTTCCCAATTCTCAATTTTGTTGCAGGTGAATATTGTACAAGTGAAAGGAAGGTTAGCATTTTTTTACATAAAAAACTCTGATGGTTAACTTTATTCTCAAGGTTATCATGTCTGAGATTTACAGGTGAAACCAAGTGAAAGCAACAACCTACCTTTCAAATGCATAAAGGTCACTAATCTGAAAAGAAAACCAGGATAAATTGATGGCAACTTTCTACGTCAGAATCCTTTCCTGTATCGCAGGTAATCAGTTCCCCTCTCTAGCCTCTGTGTGTATTGGTTAGAATCTCCTGTCGCTAAAAATGATGTATTCTTCCAAATAAATGTTGGTATTCTAGATTCCAAAGAAAAAATGTTGGAGCCCGCAGCATGGGCAGTAGGTCCTATCCTCGAGGTCTTTTGGAACCGAGCCTCATTTCCAAATATATTAGAAGAATGAAGCCTCATTTCCAGATGCATTAGAAAAATGAAGGTGGTGACGCCCAAAAGGATGTGTTTGATTCGTAGTGTCAGGCCATACAACTAAAGTGGGTTTTGAGTGTTTGATACACAACGAAACTGCGATCCCCAAAAATTCCCGAAAATAAGATCGAGTCCCCTATAACCTCGTATCAAAGGATTTAGTTCTGCTTGAGTGAATTTATCGGTGAAATTCACATCAACCAGCGAGCACTTAATCCATGTCCGGTCTATATGGATATCCTTTGATAAAAGAAGTTTAAGCATGTAGTTGGATGCCACCACCAGCCGTCCATGCATTATCAGAAGCTGTGGCGCATAATTGCGTTGAGCGTGCAAAAAGGCTGCCAATGCATCATTTGCTTTTGTATTGATCCATTGACAACACGGCGCATAATCGCGTTGAGCGTGCAAAAAGACTGCCAATGCATTTGCTTTTGTATTGATCCATTGACAACGTCGCTAACAAGTTGATGCTCAATAAGGAAATCAAGTTTTCTGTGCAAAAAGATCAAATGGAACAGTTACTAGACGTACGAAATTTCACAATGGATCGAAATGACAATGAAAAACGACGCATTATTCATGAGGCATATGGATGAGCAGCAATGTATATGAGGATTCATCTTTCGAGGCATTTTATTTAATGACGGCATTGCATGCTGACCTTTTGAAAGGTGATTTAACAATACCAAAATGGTGAATGACGAGTCATAGGCGAAACATCCACAAAACCTGAAGTTTAGCAGCTGTACTTCAGTAAGACGCTCACAGTTGCATGCACTATGTGACGATGGAACAATGGGACTTGACGTAACAATGTTCTCCAGCATGAAAGAAATGCTCATTGGCAGTATTGTCAAACAAGTGAAGTGCAGTAAACAGATGGAATTTTCAAGTTGGGCCAGTTTTGAAGGAAGGGAACGCTCCGTGTTAGTCCACTTATAGATGCACCGTAAGTGTTCGATCTTAGGTCTCTACAAGGGATGAATCAATGGGGGTTTCCCCTTCGAGGGGAACTCCGATCAACCGAAGGCAAGTTACGCGTCTGGCTAGGGACCCCAACAGACGTGGTCCCCAAGTTACAGGGTGACGCATTACCTACCAAAGAGCGTTGGATAATGCCGGCATTGAGGTGTCGATGTCAAGAGGCTTGTAATTCCTTAATCATCCTATCAGGTGTTGATGAGACCTCCGAAGTGGGCCTTGGTAGCAGGGTTCTCCAGCGAACCTTGCTTCAAGAGTATAGATTTCAATTTCATATTTGAGATTCTCTGAGACGTATATGCAGCAATATGCCAAATCTAAAAGTTTTACCTGGGAAGGATGGCTTATTCATCACGAAGCCATCATCTGAAGAGAATATGCAGTTCATCTTGCGTCAAGGCATATGGAAACGCGCCGGCAGAATCCTGATTGTGAATCGCTGGCACCTTGGTAACGAGTGGAAGCTGGAGTTGACTTCCACTTTCCCAATCTAGGTTAGGATTCTGGAACTGAATCCTGGATTTTGGAAAGCCGAGTTATTCCATGGAGTAGCCCAATATATGGGAGGGAAATTTCTGCTTATGGATGAAAAAACAAGGGCTCAGGATATGATAGCTTATGCGAGAATATGCGTGGAAGTGTCGAGGGAGGGACTCTATTCCCTTCAAGCATTGGTAAGGATGAAACATTTTCCTTTCTTTGGAGTATGAAGCCAAAGTGACTAACATACTGTATTATGTGTGGCTCAACTACCACAGGGATGGACCATGCAAGTCTCGAGAGTCCACCCGAAAATTGACAAGTCTACTGAAGGGGAATAGCAGCAAGTAAAAACCAAAATAATCTGAAAAAAGAAGAGACCAACTCTAATGAGTGTTAAATCGTGTGCAGTGCTGCAGGAGGCGGAGGCATCCAAAGAACAATGTGAGGTACATCAGGAGCAGAACCAAGAGTCGAATGAACCAAGAATTCTGATCTTGCAACTGAGCCTCCAGGTTTTTCTGCTAAGCCAATTAGTTATGCAGAAAATCAGCCGGGTACTTTCATCACCACGGAGAAGCTAGAGAGCTATGCTATTGTAGCTAAGGATGCTGGAATTGAGAAGCTCCGAACTGACTCTGGGAATGCATACGAGGATTGCTATGCCTTAATTCCGTCGTAGAATTCACAAAGGTCTAAATTCTTCTTTTCTTCATCGGAGGCAGCACTTATGCCCGAAGGGAAGACTAAATTTATGGGTACTCTTCTGGAGCAAAGGGGGCTCACTCAAAAACGTTATTTGAGAGCAGCAACAGGAACGAATTGCTACTCCTAGAGAACAGTAGCAATAAGAGGAAGAGTTGATTCCCTTGGGCTCTAAGAGGAATACATCAGCCATTAAGGAAGGATAGTAGGCGACAGAAGTGTGTCCAGTTTGCAGTGACAAAAGGCAACAAGCAAGGGAGGAAAGCTAAAGTATCGAAAGTTGAAGTTCAGGGTATATGTTTGAAAGCTTCCAGGCTCGTCTCAATCAGTTAAAATTTGCTCAAGAGAAGGGTGCGCCTCCTAGAACAAAGCACCCTCCACCATTCAATATTTATTGACATGTTGGAAGGACAACCGGTGGTGTCAGACCTTTTGATTGTGTAAAGATACGCCAATTGTAATGGTCGGCATGAATATCTGAACTCAGAATTGGAACTTTGTAGTGCAGGGAGAAGATCATGTTAAACTTCAGAAGTCTAATGCTGCTGAATTAGTTTTCTGCAGAACAGAGGATTCAATCTATCTGCCTGGTGGGCTGCGAGCAAGAGGAGTTTATGAGGAAGGTGTACGTAAGGCAGATTGCAAAATGCGTGTGTGGCCGTAAGGAAACAAGTCACAAGGCGGTAAGTTTTAAGGCAGATGGCAGATGCGTGACAGATGCATTGTATAGTTTTTTTCTTTTTCTGACAGAAATCATTGAAGTTACAAGTAGGGGTTTCTGGTCAGGCATCTCTAATTTAAACCTGCATTGTACACAAGGCAGGGTGAAAGAGTACCCAGTTTTTTTGTGTTTTTGAAGGTTTCCAAGGTGTGGAGCCTTCCTACTCATACTTTAAATTCTTTGTTACCTGCGCAAGGTCTGCTTAACCCCATGTTGACAATAAAAAAAAAGAAAAAAGAAAAACAAGTGCAACGAAATGGAAGTTGAAGTTGTTACATGTTCTAACACAGGTGTAGTTCTTCATGAGCTACTAGGACTTGGGTTTTCTTTTTCCATGAGCTTGTGCTTGGTGGATGAGGAAATTATCTCTATGATTATCTATAAATTTGAACAAGAAAATAAAAAGACAAAAGTGAAGCTGAAGAAATGAAGACAAGCAGCACAGTAGGTGAGAATCCCGGTCGTGCAACCTCACTAGGCCTATAGCTACATGTTGAAGCAATCTAGAATAATAATGCATTTTTCACACTGATCTTAAATTACAAGAACTTTTCATCACTGTATTCCACAAGAGATGGAAACCCATGTATCATATTTTTTTCTTTTTTGAGGAAGAAAACCCGTGAATGGGTTTAATGAACACAATGTTTTCAATGTAGATTGGTAGCCACGCATGCAGCAATGACGACGCACCACTTGGCTTTCCCACTTATTCTATAAGACCGTGATCCAGCATGGTAGATTGGTGACAAGAACGCTTGAGGGTTGAACTTTTTAACTGGCCATAATCGGATGCCACCTTTTCCTCGTAACCAATTTTCTAGATCGATCAACCCATGCAACTGCAAGCCTCAGATGTCGTCATACATGATAGCTGGCCATGACTTGCAAGTGACTTAACTTGGTCTGGTAACCAGAATTTCCCTATGCTGACTGAAGCGTAACCTGTCCTGCAGTTCTGCTCTCGAAATCCACACTGGCTTCAGGTGTGTCTTCCTCACTTGGTGGCACCAATTGCCAGAACAAGGGCAAGTACTGGTCCCATTCTCTAAGAACAGATAATCCTTTGTTGCTACCAGTTTTCTCCTAAAAAAGATAAGCACAAAGTCAGAGTCGCAATAGGTTTCTTATTTCTGTATTAGCATCCAGAGGACTACATCGGGAAATATACTGACCACATGTGCCTCTATAAGGCTCTTCAATTGTATCTGACCAGCTGAAGACACCACCCTCTGGATCTTGACAATTTCTTTGTTTACCTGCACAATTATTGACAGAAGGAAGCCCAAGATTGAGGTAGAGATTTGAGCGCAGAAGGAATCTTTCAATTCTTTTCAAAAGCAGTAAGTTTTATGAAATAGTTATATGCAGAGGAAAATAGATGAAAGCTGAATGCTAGATGAGCTCTGATCCTTTTGCAAACAAGTGACATTATGCAAAGTAATAAATGTATAATGTAGTTGATGGAGCATGGGTTTTCTAGCTTAGCAGTTCCGCTCCTAGCCTACAGATGAGAGTGTAGGCACTGCCTAACCTCCGATCGCCTATGAAACAAAGAAGAAAGTAATTGAAGGGGAGCATGTGGAGAATGCGCCACATCAACAAGTAGCAGATCAAGATTTTGAGAGTTGGAAGATTTTGTGTGCTACCTGTCAAGTATTTCACCTTGAATTCAGTCAAAACCTGGCTGGTTGCCTATCAATTATGAAGAATATATACGCTTATTAAGACAAAAGGCAGGACTAAAGAGACCACCAGAGTAAGTGCTGTCCGCACACATTGATGATGGCTGCATCGTTAATAAAGATCGTCACCAGCTAGTGGACAGAAGATTTAACTAATAAGAATACATATCACCATCAGCTCCCAATACTTGACTTTTATCAGAGTAACAGGTAGTGTCCACAGTTCACAAAAAGGATAACGCCAAACACTTTTCATTTGGAAACATCCTGGAAAACTCAACTTCAACCAGAATCACGCCTTTCTATGATTCCAATCTGATCTGGAACTGGAGTAATCCTAAGCAATGTTAAAATCGTATCGTATCGTACGATACGATTTTATCATGTATCGTATGCGTATACAATATGATACATGCATCCTACAATATGGGTTGTATTGTATCATATGATACACCCCGTATCGTACGAGTCAACGCTGATTTTTTGGGTATAAATTCTGAAAATCCGAAGTTGCGAAAATCATTTATGTTTTTTTTCCAAACTCTTTTTCATGTCGTTCCCTTGCTCCCAAATCCTTTTCTTATCTTTGTTCTTATTGATTTTGTGGTTAATTCACAAGATTCTAAGTATTTCACGCAATCCAACTCCCCATCTCTAGAACTTTTGTCAAATCCATGACATACCCATTTCTTTTTATATTCTACCCAATTTTTCACTTTAAAAATTTGAGGATTTTACAGATTTCATGATTTTTAACCTCTAAAAAGCCTTTTTCTTCTTATTGATGGTCTACTCTCGTCTTAGTGGTTTCTAATTGGGTCGATCCAACATGGAAATATTACACCTTGGTGTACGAAGGTAATAAGTTTGTAAATAATTGCATGTTTTGAAATGCAGTAAAGCATGATGATATTTTTTGTATGAAACACCACCTTGCAGGAATAAAGAAAGATGCTAGTGCTTGTTCTCGGGTTTCCAAAGCAGTGAAATGCGAGATTGAGCATGTATTGAAGGTTTCGAAAGAGAAGAAGAGATGTATAGTGATGAATTTCATGATGCAGCTGATATGGAAGAAGAGATGCTGAAGAGGAGAGGAAAAGGTAAGAAAAGGAAAAGAGTGTAGGTTCTGGTGGTAGTAGCAGTAGAGTTGACTCTTGTTCCACTGCAAGAGCTCCTACTCGTCCGATGCCTACGAGGAGCACTAGAGGTGGACCTAAAGCCAAAGCTAGAGGTAGTGAAATGCCTCTATTTTTTCCCCACATACGACTCCTAGAGCTCAGCCAGGCATTAGATTACTTATGGTTTCAAAGAAGGTAATTGAGAAAGTAGATTTGAAGTGTGCCAAAAATTTTTATGAAAATTGTCTCCCTTTTGATGTTTCAAACTTATTTTCTTTTCAAAGTATGGCGGATGCTATTGTCAACATTGGATCACGTTATAGAGTCCCCACTTATCATGTTTTAAGGGGTACATTACTGTAGAAATAGGTTTATTGTTAATGCGTGGAATTCTGAATTTAGGAAGACGTAGAAGGATACAGTATGTTTTATTATGGCTAATCGTTGGATAGATGGTCATGTAGGTCTTAGGTAAACTTTCTCGTCTATTGTCCCAAAGAAACATTTATTTTGAAATCATATGATTTGTCCCATATTGATAAAACTGTAGATAATTTACTCCCTATTTTTTAGGAAGTTATTGAGGATGTAGGTGTTTCAAATGTTGTTCAATTCATTACGATAATGTTGCAAATTTTAGAGTAGATGCTTGAGGCAAACTATCCATCCTTAGTATGGACTCTATGTGTTGCACATTGCATAGACTTAATGCTTGAAGATATCAGTGTAATGGATGAAATAAGAGGGACTATAGATGCATGCAGAAATGTCATAAAGTTTATTTATAATCATTCTTCTGTATCGCATTTAATGTGAATCCGTACAAGTTGAAGGGAATTGATTAAGTCCTCATTGACAAGATTTGCTACAAATGTCATTACCGTACAAAGTCTTATATAGAAAAATACATTGAAAAAATTGTTTGCATCTGATGGATGGGACTCTATTAGTTGGTCTAGAAAAAGGAAGGGGACTATTATGGTAGATGTTTTCAATGCTGATTTTTGAAAAAATTGCAGAAATTTTTTTAGAATGACTGTACTTTTAATTAAGGTAATGAGGATGGTGGATAGTGAAGATAGGACTGCTATGCCTTATATATGTGATGCTATGGTTAAGGCCAAATTGAAAATCTAAGCAAACTTTGACGTTAAGTAGTCACTTGTAAAAGGTTTGGAATATAATTGATGCACATTGAAACTGTCAAATGCATCATGATTTGCATGTTGTTACATATTTCCTTAACCTTTCTATTCAATTTACACCCAACTTTATAGAGAACGAAAAATTAAAAAAGGGTATATTAAATGCAATTTACCTTATACAAGATTCATCTACGCGTTGCAATATCCATTTATAGTTACGCATAGTTGGAGATTTTGGAAGGCCAATTGTAATTCAATTCCTCTCCCAAATACGACAAGGTATTATGTGTTTTTTCTTGATATTCATTTAAGTTATCAATTGATTGACTTTGAGTACAACAACTACTCTTTTTCCCATACGAGACGGGGTCGACTACATGGATTCTTTGTTTCCACAGAGCCCTATCATGTGCCATATTAGCAGTTAACTCACAATAAGCTAGATCAATGGTAGGTTCGCTTTGGTGTAGTTGCACCGAACTTAGCAAGTTTTGCTCTACGTGTATTGAGCCAAACATTCAATTCAAGTGGGTACGAGAGAAATTTAAGCTTTTTTTTAATGCATTCACATGAAAAAGAATCAGACTTGAGCATGCTCGACTGTGTGATTTGTTATACGTTGTCTATAACATAAAGTTAAGGCAAAGGTAACAATTTTTAAAAATATATATTATTGTTGCCTAGTTCTTTCTTATTAATAATCAATGACTGATGTGACTATATTGCATTTGATATTCTTTACAATTTGAATATTCTTTTTTTATAGACAAATGCAAACTCCACCCATGCAATGGTCCCAAGCCCGAATAAAGGAAGAAGGTTGCGTTAGGCTTCCGACAACCAACGTAAAACTGTTAAATTTTTATACCATGAATTACACAAATTATAAGCATTCACAAATTCTAAGCATTAAGTTGGTGCGTCCCCTCTTAGTGACATGCTGCAGAGCTCGAATGCAGTGAAAAGTAAGTAAGGGTCACTACATTTTCACCCGAATGTAGTGAATCAATTGCAGAGAGACTCGAATGCAGTGAAAAGTAAGCAAGGGTCACTACATTTTCACCCGAATGTAGTGAATCAATTGTAGAGAGGGTTCCCATATCATGAACGAGTGTGGATAAAGAAGTTAGTCCCGCTACATTGCTGCCTGAATATAGAATAAATTAAAGAGAGGGTCTCCGCATTTTCAATATGGACGGAGGGGGGTAAGGAAGCTAGTCCTAGATAATAAGATTCATATCAATTCTTGAAATATAGGAACATTGTCTGGTAAGATAATAGAGGTGATAGATACTATGATTCGAAAAAAGATTCATATCCTATGTTTATAAGAGACAAAGTGAGTTGAAAAAAAGCAAAGGAGATTGAAGATACAGGTTTTAAATTATGGTACTCAGGTAAGAAAAATGCTTGAAATGGAGTTTGTATTATCATAAATAAAGATTTAAAGGATAGTGTAATATACATAGGAGGAGGCTATAATGTAATATAAATGGAGTTTGACTGGCTAAATCTCCTAAACTAATACTAACATCTTTATTTTCATTAAAAAGATTATAAAAATAGTTTTTCTATCTATTTCTTATATCATCATTTGCCACTAGAATTTTTTCATCCTCGTTTTTATGCATCTAACATAATTAAGATCTTTAGTTTTCTTATCTCTAGCCCTAGCTATCCTAAAAATATCTCTTTCACCCTCTTTTGAGTTGAGTTTTTTATATAAGTCCTCCCAAATCTTAGCTTTTGCTTCACTAACGGCCTTTTTCGCTTCCTTATTTGCTTTCTTATAAGCTTCTAAAGTTTCACTAGTTTTCTTAGCATAATGTAATTTGTAACATGCCCTCTTTGCCTTGATTTTATTTTGTACTACTTCACTCCACCACCAAGCTTCTTTTTGTGCCGGTACACCTCCCTTAGATACCCCTAACACATCTTTCGCAACTTTCCTAATATGTATAGCCATATTGTTCCACATATCACAGGGTGTGCCAACATAATTCCAAACATCTCCTTGCAGGACTTTCTATTTAAATATATCTTCTTTCTCGCTTTTGAGGTTCCACCATTTAGTCCGAATAGCTCGATGCACTCTTTTCTTCTTTGTCCACTTTTTTATTTGTAAATCCATAACTAAAAGTCAATGTTGGTTGGTTAAGCTTTCTCCTGGAATTACCTTATAATCTTTACAACACGCTGTATCTTTTTTTCTACAAATAAAGTAATCAATTTGTGTTTGTGATAAGCCACTCTTATAAGTAATTAAATGTTCATCTCATTTTTTGAAGATTGTATTGATTATAAAGAGATCAAATGCAATAGCAAAATTTAAAATCTCCCTACCTTCCTCATTTATATCCCCAAAACCAAAGTTTCCATGAATCCCTTGATATCCTAATGCCTCTTTACCGACATGTCCATTTAAATCTCCTCCTAAACAAATCATCTCCCTTTGTGGAATCTTTTGAAACACCTTATCTAACTCTTCCCAAAAAACTGTCTTTATACTATCTTCTAGTCCTACTTGGGATGCATAAGCACAAACTATATTCAAAACTTCTGCTCCTAACACTAATTTCAACGTTATGATTCGATCACCATCGTTGTATGTCTACTACACTCTCCTTTAAATCTTTATTTATGATAATACCAACTCCGTTTCGAGCCTTTTCTTTACCTGAGTACCATAATTTAAAACCTGTATCCGCTATCTCCTTTGCTTTTTCTCCAACCCATGTTGTCTCTTGTAAACATAAAATATGAATCTTTCTCCGAATCATAGTATCTATCACCTCCATTAGCTTACCAGATAATGTTCCAATATTCCAAGAACCAATACGAATCTTATTATCTAGGACTAGCTTCCTTACCCCCCGCATCCGTCCATAATCAAAATGCGGAGACCCTTTCTGAAACATTTTCACTACATTCAGGCAGCAATGTAGCGGGACTAACTTCTTTACCCACACCCGTCCATGATGTGGGAACCCTCTCTGCAATTGATTCACTACATTCGGGCAAAAATGTAGTGGCCATTGCTTACTTCTTACTGCATTCGGGCTCTACAGCACGTCGTTAGGCGGGGACGCCCCAAAGCAATGCTCATAATTTTTGTAATCCATGTTATAAAAATCCGACGAAGTTTTACGCTGGCTGTCGGAAGCCTAACACAACCCTCCTCCTTTATCCGGGCTTGGGACTGGCAATGCAAAGGTAATCCTTACATGGGCGGAGTTGATGGTAAATCGGTATGATCAGACAATATTCCTATAGAAGCTTGAAAAATCCTAGGAGAGCCAAGAATCACTTGGCTCGAAAGACTATTTAATGAAATATGGAGAAACCAAAAGATGCCCAAGGAATGGAGACCAAGTATACTTATACTCATATATAAGAACAAGGAAAACATTCAGAATTTTGTGAATTATCGGGTATCAAGTTAATGAGCCATACTATAAAATTATGGAAAAGAATTATCGAACGTAGGTTAAGACAAGTATCGAGTACAACAGAGAACCAATTTGGATTCATGTCAGGAAAATCTACACTTGAAGCGATTCACCTATTTAGAAATCTTATAGAACATTTTAGAGCAAAAGAAAAGACCTTCACATGATATTTATTGATCTAAAAAAAGCTTATGATAGAGTACCGAAGGAGATTCTTTAGAGAATCTTGGAAAAAAGAGATATCCCATATATATATATATATATATATATATATAAACCTTATAAGAGACATGTACGATGGTGCAAAAACATGTGTGAGAACTCTTGAAGGAATGACAAACTTCTTTGAAGTTAATATTGGGTTACATCAAGGATCAACTTTAAGTCCATACTTATTTATAATGGTGATTGATGAGTTAACAAAACATATTCTAAGATGAAGTACTTGGTATAAGTTATTTGCATATGACATTGTGGTAGTGGAGAAGTCTAAGGAAAAAATTAAAGAAAATTGGAACTATGGAGAGAAACATTAGAAAATAAAGGCTTTCGACTTAATAGAACAAAGACAGAATATATGGAATGTATGTTTGATCATTTGGTTATTTCAGAGGATATAGAAATTAAAATTTGCACATATTGCATCCCTCATAAGAAATGTTTTAAATACCTAGGGTTAATTTTTCAGAGTGATGAAAGAATTGATGTAGATGTTATGCATAGAATTAATGCTGGTTGGTTAAAAGGGAGAGGAGCATCAGGTATTCTTTGTGATAAGAAGATCCCATTAAAGTTAAAAGGTAAATATTATAGAGCAGCAATTAGACCTACCATGTTTTATGGTTATGAGTGTTGGACAGTTAATCATCAACATGTACAAAAGATATGTTTATGACAAAAATGAAGATGTTGAGATAGATGAGTGGTCATACAAGAAAAAACCGTATACATAATGAGGTTATTAGAAACAAATTAGGAGGAATACCAATAGAGGATAAAATGAGAGAATATTGTTTAAGATGGTTTGGAAATATAGAAAGAAGATCAAAAGAAGAACCTTTAAGAAGGTATGAAAAGCTAGATTTTGAAAGTATTAAAAAAGGAAGAGGACAACCACAAAAGTGTTGGAAAGAAACAATAAAGAATGATCCAGCTTATTGTGAGTTAACTACTAACATGACACGTGATAGGGCTCCGTGGAAACAAAGAATCCATATAGATGACCCCGTCTAGTGTGGAAAAAGGCTTAGTTATTGTTGTTGTTGTATGGATAAATGCAAAAGGATGCAAGAAGGGCAAGGAAGGTTTCATATGATCCATTGAACTACAAAAATGTTGATATTCTTGATGATTGGGTCGAAGAAGACGAGCCCCCATCAATTTAGAGGATGAAAATTGGAGGACACTGCAAGCCAAAACAGAACTTGAAAATGAAGGTGTTAGATGGGCGGATCCAATTATGGAGGAGGAAGAGGGAGGAGATTATGATGATGATGATGATGGTGGTGGTGGTGGTGGTGATTAGGTCTTGATGATTCTAAGTTGTAACTTTGTTGTTTATTAATTAAAGGTATCCAATATTCATGTTATGGTACGGATTTGTGATTCTCTTCTCATAATCTGCTTCAAATAAAGCTTTTTTGGATTTGATTTTGTTTAATGTTCATTGTGTTATATATGTTTTGTTCATTCATTTCAATTTTTGTATTTTTTGAATTTTTAAATATTTTTTGGTTTTTTTATCAACAAATGAAAATTTGTACCGTATCGTATGGTACAGTACGATACAGGCATATGAGTACAACATTGGTCCTAAGCACCACAAGACTTGCAACCAAATAATAGTACAATGAGCCAAGCAACCACTGTCAAACCACATGTAGCTTAACAAGACACCTCAGGCTCAGATAATCTTGTGATATGAACTGTGAACTTACTGACGAGCAAGCAAGCAAAAAAGTATAGCCTAAATCAGCTTTTGTCTTCTGGTCTTATCAAAACATGTGAAGAATGACGGATAACGAAGACAAAGGTGCTGCCAGAAGTGATGACCTTGGAAAAGAAAAAGGAACAAGGGAATGACTTAATAGAACACCCAACGTCTGATTTTCTCCTAAAAAGTAGCTTGTGATATTTCAGCCATATCATTTGTTAATAAAAGTTTCAATCACCTGCAATAAATTTAGATGTTTCAAACACTGGTGCAAGGATCATAATCAAATAATAAGTGCCTAATGATGCATCTATACTTCATGACCTACAAATGATAAATTATTGCATAAAACTCCGATGAAGAAGATTAATACTGTGGTCATAACAAGTTCCCTTCATAATGACATCCACTCCGTACACAGCCATAACGCAGCAAGACAATTTAATATTTCTAAAAGAATCCTTGTATTTGTTTATGCAAGTCTTGAGTTCCTTTATACCAAATCTGTGCAATGAAGGAAGACCTGCTGTGTCCTCACCTGGATTTAGCTTATACTCAAAGCCCCAAGTGGCTCTGTTCCTGATTCCCAAGTGGGAAAAATATTTTCCTTCGGCCAATTTATTGCTGGTAATATTTAGAAAAGCAAATGTTTGATTAATTCATTTTTATTTTTTCCACCCTTCTATCTAAAACATTGATTAATGACGATTTCATTTCATTGAATTCACCTGAATTTTGAACCTTGAAACAGTTTGTTTCAAAATGATGTGCAACAACATTGCGTTCAGCAATACTAATTCAATTAATTATTGCCAAAAGGTAAAAGTTCCATGAATGTAATCAACCTTAGGAATAAGTGTGTCATCTTCATCAAGAATGTAAGCCAGTCCACCAGTCATGCCAGCAGCAACATTTCGCCCAACTCTACAGTAAAGAAAAAAGTCTTTAGTCAACGTCTAAATAGGTCCTCAGGTTAGGGAAGAAAGGAAGCAAAGAGACATACTTTCCGAGTACAACAACACAACCTCCAGTCATATATTCACAACAATGGTCCCCTGTACCCTCTACAACAGCTTGAGCCAGAGAATTTCTCACTGCAAACCGTTCCCCAGCCTTTCCTCTTACAAAGACTTGACCACCAGTAGCACCGTATAAGCAAGTGTTTCCCACTATGGTTGCATCTTCAGGAGTAAATCCAGTCTCCGCAACAGGAGATACCACAAGTTCACCACCAGCCATACCCTGTGAACAGGGACCCATTGTTACATGCAGAAATTACAAACACAAACGGGTTGGTAGTTATTGAACTTCTAAAACTCTAATACCTTCCCAACATAATCATTGGCTTCACCAACAAGCTTAACATTCATTCCAGGAGTCAGAAAGCACCCAAATGATTGCCCAGCACTCCCTACGAATCTGAACCAAGGAACATATATATATATATATATATGTGTTCATAGTTGCTTAGTACAAGCCACAGAAACATCAACCAATAACTTTCCTAAAGGCTTGGCAAAAAGATATGCTCACGTTATATTAAGCTGTCCAGCAAATCCCGTGTCACCATACTTTTTTGCTATAACACCAGCTACACGGCCACAAACAGCACGATCAACATTATAGATTTTTATGGTTTTGTTCACCACCTTCTCCTGTTCAATTGCTTCTGCTATCTGCAAATAAACAAATAGTGAAGAAATCAACACACGAGGTAAGAACCAATGAGTAACGAGAAGTTCAGAACACCAAATATCATATTCAACTAACTATAACTCTGAAATAAAATAACTATTTCAAGGTTCAAAAAGAGAACTTTAAGAATCAACGAGATTGGAATGGAAGATGGATCCGCTTCTTACTTGAGGATCTGAAAGCAAAATATCATCCAAAACAGGCCCATTAGTATGCGCGGCCTGATTCCTTATCTGGGTACTAGTCCACTTTGGCAGGCCAACACTCTAAAAAGAGATGATAATCCAGTAAACTTTAGGTTGGAAAATGATACCAAAAGTTCTATTTTATAGCAGAATGGAAAAAATCCAAATCCATAGGGAGTAGTCTGCATACAGATAGTATGTAACCAAGATCAAGCTGTTGTGTCTTCATCAAAGATATTTTTCTTGGTCTTAGTAGGTCAGTTCGGCCAATAACATCATCCAGCTTCTCATATCCAAGTTGTGCCAACATGCCTCGAACCTGATAAAATGCATAACATTTTTTTACCAAGAAAGAAACGAAATCCTTTGAACCATACAGATGCTGAAAACTATAAAGATCCCCTGGAAGCTCTTCGCCTCTCATCCATGGAAAATCTAATGGCATATGCAACATGTAAAACCCAGCACATTCATTTTACCTCTTCAGCGACAAACAAGAAGTAGTTGACAAGATCCCCTGGGACACCAGGAAATCGAGCACGTAACTCCTCTCTCTGCAGAAATATGAAAAGTGTATGAGTAACGATGACATTAAGAGCACATGAATAGGAAAGAAAGAAAAAGAGGGAAAAAGAAACGTTCAATTTAGCAACCTGGCTGGCTACACCAACTGGGCAGTTATTTGTGTGGCAAATGCGTGCCATAATGCATCCAGTCGCAATCATAGCTATAGAACCAAACCCATACTCATCACCACCCATCGCAGCAGCCATCATAACATCCATGCCACTTTTAAAGCCACCATCAACTCTTAAAATGACCCTTTCCCTCAGTCCATTTTCGATAAGAGTCTGTAAGCTCAAAACACGAAATGAGCAGCATGTTGATTTCAATTGTGTGCATAGTGGAAGAATAAGGAAAACAAGTTCATTGAGGAGAAAATTTATCTGCAGGGAGAGTAAAACCTGGTGTGTTTCCGTAAGTCCAAGTTCCCAAGGACCACCAGCATGCTTAATTGAACTAATAGGACTTGCTCCAGTCCCACCATCATGGCCAGATATCTGAAAGTCAATGGAGTAAACTATATATTAAGCCCAAACAATTCATCAAAGCATAAGTAGATATTATAAACAACGGCATATCTGCATCTTAAATAAAATTGATGCATGTAAGACTTAAAAGAGTTGGCATCATAAACCCAAAATCTATAGACAAGACTAAGTACTTGATGATATAAAGGGATTCACCATTTGTACAGTAACTCCAATCTATTTTCATGATTCACTTCTAATAATTCCAAGCCCATAACTATAACCAGTAATTATTACACGTTATATACTGATAAGTCATTCCTTCATGATTAGAATCATCATATCAAATATTTTGTACCACAAGCTTAGGGAAGACAAATATGTCACCTTAGCCACAAAAAATGTGCCCGTGAATGCCCACCATTCAATTTTATCTCAACACAATGAAACTTATGGAATATTATGAGTTTCATACGTGAGATGAAAAACTTCTCAGACAATCCATAGAAATCACAAAACTATATCAAGAATATTATATGCACCTGAATTATATCAGCGTTTCCCTTAGCAACTCCTGAAGCAACAGTACCAATACCAGCTTCAGCAACAAGCTTAACAGAGACCTTTGCCTTGGGATTGACCTGTAAATTTTGTACACAACACAGCATAAGGAATACAAAGTGAAAATTGGAAATGGTCACACACATAAAAGAATATAAGATCATCTACCTGATGAAGATCAAAAATCAATTGTGCCAGATCCTCAATGGAGTAGATGTCATGATGTGGAGGTGGTGATATAAGAGGGACTCCAGGCTTTGAGTTTCGCAACCGTGCAATATATGCGCTGACCTTTTTCCCAGGAAGTTGTCCTCCTTCACCAGGCTTTGCACCTTGGGCAATTTTAATTTCTAGCTGATCAGCATTTACCAAAAATGTTGGGGTAACCCCAAAACGTCCTGAAGCAACCTATACAAACGTAAGAGAATCAAGTATCAGATGAAAGTCTTGAATGATGAACAGGAAGCAAATGATCTTGTAACTTGTAACTGAACGTTCATAAAGACATATTGTAATGGTTTTGACTTAGATCAAGATGCTAGGCCCCACAAATGACATTTCTCTGACAAGCTTAAAGCAAGCTATTGCTGATACTAAGATACTTTGCAATTTTCAGATTGCAGTGGAATCTCTTTAATAATTTAATATCCTCAATATATGTGCACTCCTGCTTTTAAATATCTCATATATTTACTATCAACATGCAACTGTTAGCGTGGCACAGGATCCTGAATGCAATATATGAATACATGAAGTCATAGTGGAAGATCAATAAAAAGTAAAGAAAAAAACAATAAACAAAAAAAAGCCTTTTATTGAATATGAATACATCTATCAACTGTTTTATTGGCATAAAAATTATGTTACCTCACCACCTTCTCCTGAGTTGGATTTTCCACCTAATCTATTCATAGCTATTGCAATTGCTTCATGGGTTTCTCTTGAAATAGCTCCAAGGGACATCCCACCTGTACAAAAACGCTCCACAATGGATGATGCAGGTTCAACCCTGCCCACAGGTATTGGAACACGATCACTTTTGAACTCAAGAAGATCACGAAGAACCTGCAATGAACAAGAGATATCCCATATAATCCTGCTGAAATAAAATGTATAATAAAGGCATAAAAGTAGGATCTTCAGGACTCACATTCACAGGTCGATTAGCCAAATGCTGCTGATAAATTGAAAAGGCAGTTTCACTTTTCTGGCGAACTGCTTTGTGGAGCAACTTTGACATCTCAGGATTGTTTCCATGATATTCCCCTGTATATGAATCAAACGATAATCAAATAATCCATGTGAACGCAAACTGGAAGTGAATATGGATGCCATGTTAGCAACTCTGAGATACAATTCTTTTTATTTCAGTGTTGAATCTTTATTTGGAATAAACTTGCTCTTGAAAACCATTAAGCTCCACTAGCATCTCCCACAAACTATATACAAAGAATATCGATTACAAGAGGAGGCTACATAAATATAAAAGCTACTCAAACCAATATGTCAGCAGACATTGCAAAATTTAGGAAACAAATACTGCTAAAAGAATTATAGCGAACAAATATTGCAAAACCACGGCATCCAGAAACAGGTCTATCTAAGAACAAACCTAACCAGACCATCAACGTAGCTGGAATATTTATGTTTTTTTGTTACCAATTAGTTTTACATTCTAAGATCGTACAGTCAGAACAACATTTATCAGAATGTCCGACCAACCTGAAAGATTTGTTCTTGATAGATCTTTCATTAAAAAATATAAAGCTTGTTTCACCAACATCCCTTCATATACTGAACCATTTTATACAAAGAGGCAGACAAGTATGAAAATTGGAATCAAACCATGAATATTGGACATAAAGCATAAGAGAAGTTCATAATCTACGAAGTTCAAAAGTGACCAGTAAGAAAGAAACTTAACCAAATGGGTTTGCAAAGTTAAGAATAAAGATTCTCAGCAGAGGTGATTTATTTATCTTATTAACATGTTAATAAGGAAGACTGGTTTTAAATCATATCTTACTAACACTTCTTTATATATTAAAGATTCCTACAGAGGTGATTTTGTTTTTAAGTGAATATATGCTCATTTCTAGGACTGATGAGAAGGAACAAAAGCACAATCCTGGAATAACTGTCTAAACAATTGGGAATGATGATCTAGACGCACTTAAAACATTTCTTGTGATTTAAGTTGCTTACTTAAAAGGGTTTAGATGCAACAACAACAACAACTAAGCCTTTTCCCATACTAGACGGGATCGGCTATATGGATTCTTTGTTTCCATAGAGCCCTATCATGTAACATGTTAGCCGTTCACTCACAATAAGGTAAATCATTTTTTATTGATTCTTTCTAACACTTTTATGGTCGTCCTCTACCTCTTTTAATACTTTTAAAATCTAGTTTTTCATACCTTCTTAGATGTTCTTCGATCTTCTTTCTATATGTCCAAATCATCTTAAAAGATATTCTCATTTTATCCTCTATCGATGTCACTCCTAATTTGTTTCAAATAACCTTGTTATGTATATGGTCTTTTCTTATATGACCACTCATTCATCTTAACATCTTCATTTATGTCACAGACATCTTTTGTACATGTTGATGACTAATTACCAACACTCAGGACTAGAAAACATGGCAGGTCTAATTGTTGCTCTATAATATTTACCTTTTAACTTTAATGGTATCTTCTTATCACAAAGAATACCTTATGCTCCTCTTCATTTTAACCAACCAGCATTAGTTCTATGCGTAACATCTACATCAATTCTTCCATCATTATGAAAAATTGACCCTAGGTTTTTAAAACTTTTCTTATGAGTGATGCAATGTATGCCAATTTTAATTTTTATGTCCTATGAAGTAACCAAATAATCAAACTTACATTCCATATATTTTGTCTTTGTTCTACTAAGTGGGAAGCCTTTACTTTCTAATTTTTCTCTCCATAGTTCTGATTTTCTATTAACTTTTTCCTTACACTCCTCCACTAACACAATGTCATCTGCAAATAACATACACTAAGGTACTTTATCTTGAATATATTTTGTTAACTCATCAATCACCATTATAAATAAGCATGGACTTAAAGTTGATCCTTGATGTAACCTAATATTAACTTCAAAGAAGTTTGTCATTCCTTCATGAGTCCTCACACATGTTTTTGCACCATCGTACATGTCTCTTACAAGGTTTATATATGTCAATGGGATACCTCTTTTTTCCAAGATTCTCCAAAGAGCCTCCCTCGGTACCCTATCGTACGCATTTTCTAGATCAATAAATACCATGTGAAGGTCTTTCTTTTTTACTCTAAAATGTTCCTTAAGACGTCTGAAAAGGGAATTGCTTCAACAGTAGATCTGTCTGCCATGAATCCAAATTGGTTCTTTATTGTACTCGATACTTATCTTAACCTACGTTCGATAATTTTTTCCATAATTTCATAGTACGACTCATTAACTTGATACCTCGATAATTCGCACAATTCTGAATGTCTTTCGTGTTCTTCTATATGGGTATAAGTGTACTCACTCCCCACTCCTCGGGTATCTTTTGGTTTCTCCATATTTCATTAAATAGTCTTGTGAGCCAAGTGATTCTTATTTCTCTCCAAACTTCTACAGGAATATTGTCTGGTCGTACCGATTACAACCCTTCATATGTTTAAGAGTTTCTTTGACTTCATTCTTTTGATTACGTGAGTAGAAATTGTGGTTTATATACTTTTTTGATTTGGCTAATTGTCCTAAGCTAATACTAACATCTTTATTTTCATTAAAAAGCTTATAAAAATAGTTTTTTCATCTATTTTTTATATCATCAATTGCCACTATAATTTTCTCATCATCGTCTTTGATACATCTAACAAAATTAAGATCATTAGTTTTCTTATCTCTAGCTCTACCTATCCTAAAAATATCTCTTTCACCCTCTTTTGAGTTGAGTTTTTTATATAAATCCTCCCAAATTTTAGCTTTTGCTTCACTCACGGCCTTTTTCGCTTCTTAATTTTGCTTTCTTATAAGCCTCTAAAGTTTCACTAGTTTTCTTAGCATAATGTAATTTGTAACATACCCTCTTTTCCTTGATTTTATTTTGCACTTCACTCCACCACCAAGCTTCTTTTTGTGCTGGTACACCTCCCTTAGATTCACCTAACACATCTTTCGCCACTTTCCTAATATGTATAACCATATTGTTCCACATATCACAAGGTGTACCAACATAATTGCAAGAATCAACTTGAAGGACTTTCAATTTAAATATACCTTCTTTCTCACTTTTGAGGTTCCACCATTTAGTTTGAATAGGTCGATGCACTCTTTTCTTCTTTGTTCACTTTTTTAATTGTAAATTCATAACTAAAAGTTGATATTGGGTGGTTAAGCTTTTTCCTTAAATTATCTTGCAATCTTTACAACACGCTCTATCTTTTTTCCTACAAATAAAATAATCAATTTGTGTTTGTGATAAGCCTCTCTTATAAGTAATTAAATGTTTATCTCGTTTTTTGAAGATTATATTGACTATAAAGAGATCAAATGACATAGCAAAATTTAAAATCTCCCTACCTTCCTCATTTATATCCCAAAACCAAAGTTTTCATGATACCTTGATATCCTAATGCCTCTTTACCAACATATCCATTTAAGCCTCCTCCTAAACAAATCATCTCCCTTTATGGAATTCTTTGAATCACAATCACCTTATCTAACTTCTCCCAAAAAGCCGTCTTTATACTATTTTCTAGTCCTACTTAGGGTGCGTAAGAACAAACTATATTCAAAACCTCTGTTCCTAACACTAATTTTAATGTCATGATTGAGTCACCATATCGTTGTATGTCTACTACACTATCCTTTAAATCTTTATTTATGATATTACCAACTCTGTTCGAGCCTTTTCCTTACCTTAGTACCATAATTTAAAACTTGTATCCTCAATATCCATTACTTTTCTCCAACCCATTTTGTCTCGTGTAAACATATGATATGAATCTTTCTCCAAATCATATATCTACCACCTCTATTAGCTTACCGGACAATGTTCCGATATTCGAACAACCAATATGAATCTTATTATTTAGGACTAGCTTCCTAACCCCCACATTAGTCCATATTGAAAATGTGGAGACACTCTTTGTAATTTATTCACTACATTCGGAAGGCAATGTAACGAGACTAACTTCTTTATCTATACCCGTCTATGATGTGGGAACCCTCTCAGTAATTGATTCACTACATCGTGGCGAAAATGTAGTGGCCCTTGCTTACTTTTCACTGCATTCTGTTTCTATAGCACATCGCTAAGAGGGGACGCCCCAATGCAATGCTCATAATTTGTGTAATCCATAGTATAAAAATCTGACAAAGTTTTACATTGGATGTTGGAAACCTAACGCAACCCTCCTTTATCCGGGCTTAGGACCGGCCATGCAAGGGTGATCCCTCACATGGGCAGAAATTTACAAGGGTTTAGATGCATTTAAAATATTTCTTGTGATTTAAGTTGCTTGTAAGGGTTTATTGCCACACCAAGTTTGAAGCAGACAATGTTACCAAATTGAGAATTTCAGATGAGAACAGGTCCAGTGCACACCCCAAAAGTGCTTCATTGAGAGATAAGATCTAATCATGGAAAACTGCTAAAAGATAACTAACTCTATAAAGATGACCTCTTGCCCCTTGATTTCAATTTTTTTTCAACACTACAGTTGCAGGACTACATATTGAAGTACATTCTTAGACATGGAAGAGCACGTACACTTTGGTTGCATACACACTATACTTTCTATTGTTTCCTCTTTTATATTTTTTGCAGTATTTTATTTTTTTGCAATTTCTACTGTGGTGCTTCATACCTTCTGAAATATCACAGCAACTAGCTGCTGGGAGAGTCAAACCAGCTAGTTTCTCAGCTGCAGGTAGATAACAGTAACAGTGAAAAGAATTTAAAAGTTCAGAGCATGAAAATGACACTTGCACATAATTGGAACTCTGTTACATGCTTCCCGGCATTTACTTCAAAATTTAATATCCTTTTGGGACCCGTATCAGAAGGGTCACTTTAAAGCACTTCCCATGCCCTCGTCTATCTTATTTGACATTTTGCATAATGAGTTAACGTGATGCCAAGCAACACACAATAGTTTCAAACTCGAGTTGGCCCAAAAACAGCTTTAGTCAATCAAGAAGGATAATTTTTTTAATGAAAAACCATCACATAGAAAGCTAACTGTGAAACAACATAAGAATAGCACTGAATAAATATGCATTTACCTCCTGGCCTAAATTGAATAAAGCCAAAATTTTCAAGACGCTTTGCAGTATCTTCTGAGAAGGCCTTCACCCAAAAAGATAATGTTTCTCTAGCCACCTGTGATGAAAAATAAGAAACCTACATGCTTAACCATAAAAGCAACCATATTTTCTCCTAAAACAAATACAAGGTTTAAAAAAGATGAAAAGCAAGAATATGTGGGTAAATGTGTAAAAAGTAGAAACCAAGAGACGAACTTAAAGTTATCGGACAACTCATGCAGAAGTTTTACTAAAGGCATAAGTACAACAGAAATGCATTACTGATTCATCCAAGTTAAAAAAAATTGTTTTTAGAAGAATAAGGCATATCCCAATCATTATAGAAACTAATAAACCCTTAAATATTCTAATATGAATCAAAATATAACCTGGAGATATCTTAGATATAGACACTATTTGTTTAAGTAATAAAAATTAGTAATTTGCAAAACTATCAATGACAACAACTAAGCCTTTTTCCATACTACATGGGGTCAGCTATATGGATTATTTGTTTTCATTGAATCCTGTGTCATCCTAATGGTTTACTCAACATAAGCTAGACCATTCTTTATTGTTTTCTTTCAATACTTTTATGATCTATATTTTTACCGCCTTCTTACCACAGCTTCATTTGGTCACCTTTTCATGTGTTCGAACCACTTCAACCATGTTTTATCATTTTATCATTTATTACTACCAACTTATTTCTAATAACCTCATTATGTATATGAATATTCCTTATTTGATCACACATCCTTTTCATCATCTTCATTTTTGATATGGTCTTCTTTTGTACATGCTGATGATTAAGTATCTAAACAGTCAAAACCATATAATATAGAGGGTCTAATTGCTACTCTATAATATTTACCTTTCAATTACACAAAATACCTTATACACCTCTCTATTTTAACCAACTTGCATTAATTTTATACATAACATCTCCATCAATTTCTTATCGCTCTAGACAATTGACCCTAGATATTTGAACTTTCCCTATAAAGGATACAATGTGTCGATATTATCCTGTCATATGAAATAACCAAATGATCAAACATATATTTCATATATTCTATCTTTATTCTACTAGGTCGAAAGATTTTACTTTATAATGTTTCTCTTGAGAGTTGTAATTTCCTCTTAACTTTTTCCTTACTCATCCAATAATATAATGTTATTTCCAAATAACATATACCAAGGAACTTCATTTGTTAACTCATCAATTACCAATATAAATAAATAGGGACTTAAAGTTGACCATTGATGTAATCCAATATGGACTTCAAAGAAATCCGCAAGTCTATCATAAGTCCTCACACATTTATGCATCATATGTCTCTTATGATATATGTACGTTAATAAGATACCTCTCTTTTCTAAAATTCTTCAAAGAATATCTATATGTTGAGGAGTTAAATGTGTGGATCAGATCTAGATGAATCTTATCCAAATCAATGTGTGTTAATTAAGGATAGTTCTGTCTTTTAAGTTATAAAGACCTTTATATATGTGACATATTACTAACCCTAATAAAACTTACGAGAGACAAGCAATTTTTTGCCTCTCTTCTTCTATAGCTATGTATTGTATACTTACTGATTTTTACTAATAAATCTGTCGATTTCAACATAATATTAAAGCCATCCAGAGCATGAATCCCTATTTTTCATCATCCTAGGTGTTGATGATTGAATGTAGCAATCTCCTAAAAGAAGGATATAAGTTGCCCCAGATTTGATGCATTTTTGGGTTACAAAAATGATACACATGCAGCCCGACTATGTGGTAGAAGTTTATGCATTACATCTCCTTATTGAATAATCGGAAAAAGGGAGAGGATGCCGATAAAGGAAAGGCCCTAGATGTATCCTATCAAATGTCTCAAGGACAGGTAAGAGAAAAGATCTATTGAACTAGCAGGAAGATGGTAGTTTCTTACAAGCAAACAATAATGTCGAGACAAGAGTAATCCCATCTATTTAAAGTAGAGAAAAGAGGATGTATTGGATGTATTGGTATCGACATGGTTGCTTCAATCGATGGTGTCATTAATAGGAAGAACTTTTATGTATTTAGAATCTGCTATAGAAATTTGAAAGGTTGTCTCTAAAGCTTATTCAATTTTAGTCATGAAAGGGATCACCCTTTTATAGCCAATTCCAAGCCCAGATAAAGGAGGGGGTTGTGTTAGGCTTCTAGTAGCTAACATAAAACTTTATCGAACTTATCTACCATGGATTGTACAAATTATGAGTATTGCATTGGGGTATTCCCTCTTACCGACGCACTACAAGATTGAATGCAATGAAAAGTAATCAAGGGTCTCTATATCTTCGCCCAATGTAGTGAATCAATTAGACAGAGAGTTTCCACATCATGAACGGGTGTGAGTAAAAAAGTTAGTCTCGTTACATTATCGTCCGAATGTAATGAACAAATTACAATGAGAGTCTCCGCATTTTCAAAATGGACAAATGTGGGGTAAGGAAACTAGTCTTATATAATAAGATTCGAATTGATACTTAGAATATCACAACATTGACCAATAAGTTAATGGAAGTGGGATATACTATGATTCAGAGAAAAATTCATATTTTATGTTTACAAGAGCCAAAGTGGGTTAGAAAAAAGCAAAAGACATTGAGAATATTGGTTTTAAATTATGGTACTAAAGAAAGGAAAAGGCTTGAAACAGAGTTGGTATTATCATAAATAAAGACTTAGTGTAGTAGATACAACGATATGATGACCGAATTATGATGGTGAAATTAGTGTTAGGAGTAAAAGATTTAAACATAGTTTGTACTTATGCACCTCAAGTAGGATTAAAGATAGTATAAAGAAGACTTTTTTAGAGGAGTTAGATAAGGTAATTCAAAGAATTCCACAAAGGGAGATGATTTGTTTAGGAAGAGACTTAAATTGATATGTCGATAAAGAGGCATTAGGATAAGGTATTCATGAAAACTTTGGTTTTAGGGATATAAATGAGGAAGGTAGAGAGATTTTAAATTTTGCTATGACATTTGATCTCTTTATAGTCAATACGATCTTCAAAAAATGAGATAAACATTTAGTTACTTACAAGAGTGGTTCATCACAAATACAAATTGATTATTTTATTTGTAGAAAAAAAGATAAATAATGTTGTAAAGATTGCATAGAGTTATTCCGACTAGATGGTGGAACCTCAAATGTGAAAAAGAAGATATATTTAAACCGAAGGTTCTTCAAGGAGATGCTTGGAATTATGTAGGTACACCTTTGGTACGTGGAACAATATGGCTATACATAATAGAGAAGTAACAAAAGATGTATCAGGCGAATCTAAGGGAGGTGTACTGACACAAAAAGAAGCTTGGTGGTAGAGTGAAGTGGTTCAATGTTATAAATTACATTATGCCAAGAAGACTGAAACTTTTGAAGCTTATAAGAAAGCAAAGAAAGAATAAAAAAAGGTTTTTAGTAAAGTAAAAGCTATAATTTGAGAGGATTTATATAAAAAACTTAACTAAAAAGAAGGCGAAAAAGATATTTTAGGATAGCTAAGGCTATAGATAAAAAAAACTAAGGATCTTATTTTTGTTAGATGCATTAAATATGAGTATGAGAATATTCTAGTGACGAATTATGATATAAAAAGTAGATGAAAAAATTATTTCTATAAGCTTTTTAATGAAAATACATATATTAATATTAGCTTAGGAGAGTTAGCCAAATCAGAAAAGTATATAAATCGCAATTTCTATCAGCATATTCAAAAAAATAAAGTCAAAGAGACTCTTAAATATATGAAGGTTGGTAAATCTGTAGGACCAGATAATATTCATATAGAAGTATGAAAAATCCTATAAGAGATGGGACGAACTCGACTCACAAGACTATTTAATGAAATATGGATAACCCAAAAAATACTTGAGGAATGGAGATCAAATACCTTTATATCCATATATAAGAACAAAGGAGACATTAAGAATTGGTTGAATTATCGTCTTATCAAGTTAATCAGCTACACTATGAAATTATGGGAAAAGAATTATCGAACATAGGTTAAGACAAGTATTGAGTATAACATAAAACCAATTCGGATTCACGTCCGATAGATTACTATTGAAGTGATTCACCTATTGAAACATCTTATGGAACATTTTAGAGTTAAAAAGAATAATATTCGCATGATATTTATTGATCTAGAAAAAGCTAACGATAGATTACACAGAGATGTTCTTTGGACAACCTTGGAAAAAAGAAGTATCCCAGTGACATACATAAATCTTATAAGAGACATGTACGATGGTACAAAAACTTTTGTGAGAACTCATGAAGGAATGACGGACTCCTTTGAAGTTAATATTAGGTTACATCAGGGATCAACTTTAAGTCCATATTTATTTATATTGGTCATTAATGAGTTGACAAAACATATTCAAGATGAAGTACTTTGGTGTATATTATTTGCAAATGATATTGTATTAGTAGATGAGTCTAAGAAAAAAGTTAATAGGAAATTGGAACTATAGAGAGAAAAATTAGAAAGTAAAGGCTTCCAATTTACACAATATATGGAATGTAAGTTTGATCATTTGGGTACTTGAGAGGACATAGAAATTAGCAATGGCACACGGTGCATCCCTCACAATGATAGTTTTAAATACCTAGGGTCAATTTTTTAAAGTGATGGAAAAATTGATGGAGATGTTACGCATAAAATTAATGCTTGTTGGTTAAAATGGAGATGGGTATCAGGTATTCTCTGTAATAAGAAAATATCATTAAGATAAAAGATAAATATTATAGAGTAACAATTAGGCTTGCTATGTTTTATTGTTCTGAGTGTTAGACAGTTAATCAATATATGCAAAAGATCTCCATAGCAAAAATGAAGATGTTGAGATGGATAAGTGGTCACACAAGAGAAGACCGTATACATAATGAGGTTATTGGAAACCAATTGGGAGTAGCAACAATAGAGGAAAAAATGAGGGAAAATCGTTTAAGATGATTTAGACATGTAGAAAAATGACCAAAGGATGCTCTCATAAGAAAATATGAAAAGTTAGATTGTGGAAATGTTAAAAGAGCAAGAGGACGACCACAAAAGTGTTAAAAAACTATAAAGAATGATCTAGTTTATATTGAGATAACTGCTAGCATGGCACATGATAGGGCTATGTGGAAACAAAGAATCCATGTATCCAACCACATCTAGTATGGGAACAGACTTAGTTGTTGTTATTTGTCTTTGAAGCTTATTCGAGTAAAAAAAATGTAGCTAAAGAATATGAGATACTAGAAAAATACGAAAAATGCAGCCAAGGAGGTGGGAAAATAAGTGAGTACTATGCAAACTTGCATGGCCTATGGGATGAACTACGATGAACTATATTTTTTTACACTATCAAATGTACTATATGTTCAAAAGAAAGTAATGAAGACATAGAAAAACGTAAAGTATTTAATTTGTTATGGGGACTATCTTTGTATTATGAGGTAATGAAGGTCAATATCATTGGAAGAGAAGAATTACCTTCAATAGACACAATCTGTTCTTTACTTCTGATAGAGGAAAATAAAAGAGGGCTTCAAAAGGAGGATACGATGAATACAAAAAAGATTGCGTTACAACAACTAAGACTTTTCCCATACTAGATAGGGTCGGCTAAATGGATTATGTGTTTCCATAGAGCTCTATCATAATTTGTAGAAATTCATGGTAAATAAGTCGAATAAAGTTTTACGTTCGTTGTTGGAAGCCTAACGCAACCCTCATTTATCTGGGCTTGGGACCGGCCATGCAAGGGTGATCCTTTACATGGGTGGAGTTACAAAAAAGACTGCATTCTTGGAAAGAAATCATAACAAAAAAATAAGAGGAAGAAGAGGATATGGCAAATGCGGCAAGGGCCGTGACACCATATCTAATGATAAAAAAGATAAATTAAAATGCTCTCATTGAGGTAAGAGTCAATACACAAAGGAACAATACTAGGATTTAATTGATAATCCTAATGCTATAAAGAATAAGGCATATTATATCAATACCATGGAGAAACCATAAAAAAGTGCATATATAAATAATATAACAAAGTTGATAAAAGTTAAAACATATTGAAGGTCTAGTCACGACTTGACATCATACATCCACTTCAGAAACATCCACTTCAGAATCCCAAGCTATAATGGCTCTCACACTTCTTTTATGGTGATTGGTAGTCCTACCACTTCTATTCCTAAAATATGGGTCGTAGATTGGGGAGATACTAATTGTAGGGTTGTGCATCTAACAACTTGTCCTAATACCCTACTACAAAATGATGTATTTAAAAAGAAGAATAGACATATTCTTGAGGTTCCTAGAACCTTGGTTATTGGGTTTACTACCCTTAAATCTTATTGGGGCGATATAGTTCTTACATATGTTTATCTCATCGATAGGATGCCTCGTTCTGTTTAAATGGGAAGTCACCATACAAAGTTCTTAATCCTGAAAACAAGTTGTTTTATGTTCCACCTCATTTTTGGGTGTATTTGTTATGTTCATGTTCATTTATATATAAGACAAATTGGATCATATTATCAAATGTATCTTTATTGGTTATTCACAATCCCAAAAGGGATAAGTGCTATGATCCAGTAAGTAAAAAAAACATGTCTCTCGAGATGTCACATACTTTGAGTTCACTCTATGCTTTTCATAAGGGGGAGAGCATATCCCTTTTTACCTATCAACCAAACCAATGTAGAGTCTCACAGTGAAAGGGACAGTCGTGATGCCCAATTCTCAAGCTCACGTAAACAATGAATTTTTCTCGAATTCTTATCAATCTTCTCTTGAATTTTTGCAGCATAGTCAACCTATAGAACCTAAACTTGATCTTCCTATTGCTCTCAGAAAAGAAAAATGAACATGTACCCTTTATCCAATCTCTCAATATATCTCCTACCACAACAAACTATCAAAGATTTGTGATGAATGTAGAGTTATATCCTATACCTGAGCCAAATCGGTATTCAAAGTCAAAAGAAGCTATGTAAAGTGAGTTAAAAGCTTTGATAAAAAATAACACTTGAGATATTGTCAATCTACCATTAGGAAGAAAGTCATTAGGTTGTAACTGGGTAAATATTGTCAAATTTAAAGCATATGGGAGCCTAGAACAATATAAGGTAAGGTGGTTAAAGGGTACCACAAATTATATGGCAAACACTATAATGAAACCTTTGCTCCAATTGAAAAACTAACCATCATAACATTAAGATGATCAAAACAGGTCAAAGGGATTGAACTTCATGTTTTTCAAAAAGTCTCAAAAGATTTGTCTCACAATTCTCTTAAAACAATTTTATCAAATACAAGTTAATCAAGATAATTATAAGTATTTTTCGATATTGATTACTCTCGAACCAAAAGGCCAGCAATATGAAGCATCTTAATCACAAAGATCAACAAAAGGTTAACAAACATAAATCATAATCTCATAAAAAAGCAACATTAAAGTCATCATAATCACAAAACTTCAAATAACATAACTGCATCTTCAAATATTAATTAATTTTCAATAAAAGGCCACCAACATGAAGTACCTTAATCACAAAGGTCTTCAACAAAAGGCCAACAACATGGATCTTAGTCATATATATATATATATATATATATATATATATATATATATATATATATATATATATATATATATATATGCAACTTATTATCAATAAACATTTTTCCAATTCATTAAATAGCCAAGTTTTAATTCTCAAATAACAATAAGTGCATCTCAAACATTAATTGATTTCCAACAAAAGACCAACAACATAAAGCACCTTAATCACAAAGTAAGGTCTTCAACAAAAGGCCAACAACATGAATCCCAATTATACACGAAGATTCAACTTATTACCAAACAAACAACAAACAAATTTTCTTGCAAATAAGACACCAAACAATTAATCCAATAAATATTAAAAACTAAATAAGTTGGAAAGTGGATGGACTCGAATCTGAATACCAAACAAGGTTAAATCGGATCAAACGGATGGGTCTGGATCTAGAACTAGCAAAGGATTCACACTGAACACAAAACGAGCATAGAACAAGTCTGGATCCAAACTTGGTTCCACGACCCGACTGTATATAAGTGCCTCATTTCTCTCTTTTTTATGCCATTATGCTTCACGCATTCTCTGTCTCAAAGACTCAGCAAAGAAGTGAAGGACGATGGCCGCCATCCCAACCGCACTTGTCCACTTCAAGCCACCAACCGAACTCCTCCATTGTCTTTTAACCGCTCGGCACCCCATCCCAATCACCACCAAAACCTCCTTCAGAGCTCGTTCGCGCCTCCAACCCCCACGATAACCATTATCTCCTCCTCTTTCCGCCACCAAGAGACACCATCTTATTCTTCCCCAACTACTATAAAAAAACCAGTTCACTGCCAACTATCTGAAACATCCACCCTCCAAAGTCTGAAATCACTAATCACCACCTCCACCACTATTGCCGCTTCATCGCCACCCTTGCGCCTCCCAACCGCCAACCTTCCCATTTACCGCCCCTAACGCAAGCCCGCTAGAGCCTCACGATCGCATCGCCTATCATCAATTCCAACCATCGAGCCACTTTGGCTGCTACAAAGACCATCCATCCTCGTTTCTCCCTCATTTTCACCTCCCTCTCTTTCTCTCTCCACCATGATATAAATTGTGGTACCCTTTTGTGGGACGAAGAGGGATGACGCTAAGAACATCACCATAGAAAACATATAGCAGCTTACGAGACTCAAACAACAGTATAGGTCAAGGCTTCCATTCTGCCTAGGGAGCATATTGAAGACGAGATAGAGGAAGATCATGGAGACGGTGACCCAACCGAGAATTATCCCGAAATGCAACTTCCTAAGAAGCAATTGAAGTAGTCCAAAGGCCATAAGGAAGATGAATGGACCGAAGAGATCAGCGTCCTCGTGCACATTAGGATTTACTTTGAAAGGATTCAAGATCGAGAGTTATTTCACCAAAACCAGACATGTATTGATCCCCAATTCTTCGAGAAGCAGGAGTTCATCCTCGAAAGAATTCCCCAACCCATTTCACCATTATTGGAATGTCGCGTTGTTACGGGCCACCACTGGTTCCTTCGCCATTACAATCGCAACCACCATCGCATAGGCTATGGTACCATGTAAAGAAATAGGTACGTTCCTTGTATCTTTTTTATTGATCAAATCTATATACAAAGCAGTCATAAAGGGCTTAATTTATTGATGCAAAAAAGGCTCTATTTATAGAGCATGAAATAAACATTTACATTAGAGAGAGGAAATAAGAGAGAGGGTCCCAACGACTATCTCAAGTAGCCATTGGGAGATGGACGATCAACCCCTAATGGCTAGTTGGGAGCCCTAAGGCCCTAGTCGGGGCCTTATTGGCCCAGTCAGGTCAAGGTGGTCCACGACCCTAATGGCTCGTGCCTATTACATGTTTTAACAAGGCAAGCCCTCGAACCAGGCCCCAACGATCATTAAGGCCCTAACGACTAAATCAGTTGTTGGGGGTTGGCTCCCCTCTTAACCAGTGTTATCCGTATCACACCGTATCGTATGATATGGTGCGATACGTATCGTATCGTGGGAAGCCACGATACGATACGATAACCTGTATCGTAAGATACAGGTTATCGCCTAAATTTTTTTTTTTTCAAATTTTTTTTTCAAATTTTTTTTAAAATTTTTTTTGCGTGTTTCTGCCCTCTCTTCCCCTCTCTTCACTTTCCTTAAAGGCATCCTCCAATATGCTTATAATTTGGGTTTATAATTTCATTTATTTAATAAGAATAATGTATAAAAAAAATTTATGACAAAATCATTTCCCTTTCTGTTACAACTTTTAGGTATATTTTTGCTAACAGTTTCTAATTTCATAAGATCATAAACAATTAAAAACATTTAGTTCTCTTGGTTCATTGAGTAGGGATTTCACAACTTCACTATTTTAGGGTTCACGTTACATGACTTCCATTGAGTTGAACATGATCAATGTGTGTGAGGCTTAACTCAGTCTGTGAAGTGAGAAATGAAGCTCAAGCATTAGTTAAAAAGCTAGTCTCCAATAAGAGAAAAAAGGGACATCATCAAGTAATAATATCACATCATTGAGGTGTCATAGACTCAATAATCAAAGAAATGGAGCTCTTTGTTTTGCTCACATATGAAAATTAGCAAATATGACAACTACATGTACAAAGATAGCAGTTTGTTAATTTTGATATATTACATGAGTGGATTATGGAAGATAACGAAGAAAATGCACTCCTAAGTCCTAACTGAAGAAGACATTGCATGAATTAATTTGAAGTGCAACAACATCATCAAGGAGAAGATAAGATTATTTAGTTAATGATCCTGATACAAATTTACAATATGTAAAATATAAATGTATTTCATTTTTTTATTCAAAATATATAATTTTGGATGCAATTGTTCAATATTAAATGTTCAATTTGTGCTAAACTTTGCATTATATGAATTTAAAGCAATTACCAGATTTTTCCAAAATTTTCCAGAATTTTCTTGATTTTTTTTCGGATTTTTACTAATTTTATTGATTTTTTAAATAATTTTTATAGTTTTTTAATATTAAAGTACGATACGATACGCCTGTATCGTGGAGCCCAGCGATATGCGATACGATACGCGTCAGACAACACTGCTCTTAACCGTCTATCCACTTATATATATTTCACTCATGTGTATGTCTAGCTATGCCTAGTGTGGCTATTGAATATTATTGATTTCCATTATTAGTGCCTTCATTGCATATATGTGATTATAGCCTTTTCTAAGACTTTGTGATTAATGATTTGCAGTGATATTTATTCACCGATCTTCCGCTGCTATATTGACGCACCTATTACTCTTATAAGATCTAGTATAAAGTTTAGAAAAACTGATAGGTTTGTCTCCTACGAAACTTTGTCACCACAACATAGAGCACTTCGGACCACCATTAGAGCCATTGGAGAACCTAAGAGTTTCAAGGAAGCCCAAACTTATCACGGTTGACTTTATGTTGTAAAGGAGAAATTAGATGTCTCAGATAAAGCTCTGACATGGAAAGTAGTTGTTCATCATAAAACCAAGAAGACAATAGGAAGTAGGTGGATATATATAGTAAATACAAAGAGTGATGCTACCATAGAGAGGCATAAAGCCCTTTTAGTTGCAAAAGGATACTCTCAAAGAGTACAAAATAGATTATGAAGAGATCTTTGCTCGTGTAAGAACAATAACTACTATTATGACTCTTATAGCTATTAGTGTCATCAAGAACTGAGATATCTTTCAAATGGATATAAAAAATACATTTTCATGGATGGTTGAGGGAGGAGGTTTATATGAAACTTTCCCTTGGTTTTGTTGTTCTCGAAAATAATGTTCTTCAAGTTTTGTATGGTCTTAAATAAGCCCCTAAGGATTGCTTTAACAAAATGAAAGAATTTATAGTTAATCATGGGTTTATTATTTGTTATACTCATACCACTTTGTTCACAAAGAAATTTGTTAAGTATTGTAGTATCATCGGGAGTGATATTGTAGGTAACACGTATTAATAGGGGTTACTTTCTATCTCAAACAAGATTTATTAATGATATTATTGCTAGATCTGGGCTAACAAGCACGTGAGACATCGCAAGTTCTTAATCAAAAGATGAGACTTATAATTGGATAATTACTAAGTGACTACACCTTATCGTCAATTGATTCGTGCTCTAACCTGTCATACTATTACTCATCCTGACACCACTCATGTTGTTTGCGCACTTAGTCAATTCCAACATGAACCTAGTATGGAGAATATGGGTGGTCATAAGGATAGTAAGATATGCCAAACCTATCACTAAAGGATGTCTATATATCCTCTTTATCCTTAATTTAATTGCTTATACTCATGTAGATTGGGTGGTGATATTAATGATAGACACTATACAACTGGATATTGTATTTTTCTTGATAACTCTCTTATCTCATGAAGGTGTAAAAAACATCATAAAGTATCTCTTTCTTCAACAGAAGTTGAATATAGATTGATGGCTAATACCATCACGGAGTTAACGTAGTTAAGAAGAGTCCTTCTAGACTTGAACATGAGCCTTGAATCAAGAGTGCCATCTACATTACTAATAGCAATACCTTCTATAAACAAAAGAAGCATATTGAGATAGATTGCCACTATACTCGAGAAGAACATTTACAAGGAAATCTTGAACTTTAATTTCTGCGATCCAAGTATTAATTTGTAATGTTTTTACTAAATCAGTTTCAACCCCATGATTTCATTTTTTAATTAGAAAACTTTTGGTAGTGATGCCATAAGTTTGAGGGGATATTAAATGTAAAGAGGGTAAAATATATGTAGGATTCATTCCTTCATGAGTCCTCACACATGCTTCTGTACGATATTACAAAAATATGTGTGAGGACATGAAGGAATGACACATCCTCTTAAATCAATATTGGGTTACATAAAGGATTAGCTTTAAGTCCATATTAATTTATATTGACATTGATGAGTTAACAAAACATATTAAGGATAAAGTACCTTGGTGTATATTATTTGCATATGACATTGTATTTGTGGATGAGTTTAAGGAAAAAGTTAATAGAAAATCAGAACTATGGAGAGAAATATTAGAAAATAAAGGCTCCCGACTTAGTAAAATAAAGACAAAATATATGAAATGTAAGTTTGATCACTTAGTTACTTTAAATGATATAAAAATTAAAATTGACACACACTGCATCCCTCACCAGGGAAGTTTTAAATACCTAAGGCCAGTTTTTCAGAGATGAAAAAATTTATGGAGATGTTACGCATAATTAATGCAAGTTGGTTAAAATGGAGAGAGGCATCAGGTATTATATGTGACAAAAAAGATACTATTAAAGCTCAAAGGTAAATATTATAGAGTTGCATTAGACGTGCTATGTTTTATGGTTCTGATTGGTAGGATGTTGATCATTAATATGTACAAAAGATGTTAGTAACAAAAATAAGATGTTGAGATGGATGAGTAGTCACACAAGGAAAGATCATATATAAAATGAGGTTGTTAGAAATAAATTGGGAGTGATAATAATAGAAGATAAAATGAGGAAAAATTGTTTAAGATGGTTTTAATGTTTAGAAAGACGACCAAAGGAAGTTCAAATAAGAAAGTACAAAAAACTAGGTTAATGTTAAAAGAGGAAGAGGAAGTCAACAAAAGTGTTGAAAAAAACAATAAAGAATGATCTAGCTCATGTTGAGTTAAGTGTTAGCATGGCACATGATAGGGCTTCGTGAAAACAAAGAATCCATATAGCTAACCCAATCTAGTATCCGAAAAGGCTTAGTTGTTGTTTTTGTTGTTATTGTTATTTTTTTTTGTATTTTTTTGCTTTTTCTTATTTCATAACAGCCAGCAATGCTCAACAAAAATAAGATTCGTATTGGTTCTTGGAATATCGGAACATTGTCTGGTAAGGTAATGGAGGTGGTAGATACTATCATTGAGAGAGAAATTCATATTCTATGTATGTTTAAAAGAGACAAAGTGGGTTGGAGATTTTTCTGATTTTTCTGATTTTTTTTTCCTAATTTTTCTTGATTTTTCATATTTTTTCTATTTTTTTAATATTAAAGTACGATACAATACGATACACCCGTATCATGGAGAAAAATGATACACGATACGATACGTGTCGAACAACACTGGTTCTGAGTGTTGGGTAGTTAATCATGAACATGTACAAAAGATGTATGTGACAGAAAGATGTTGAGATTGATGAGTGGTCATCCAAGAAAAGACCATATATAAAATGAGGTTATTAGAAATAAATTATGTGTGGCACCAATAGAGGATAAAATGAGAGAATATCGTTTAAGGTGGTTTGGACATATAGAAAGAATATCAAAAGAAGAACCTGTAAGAAGGTATGAAAAACTAGATTTTGAAAGTATTAAAAGAGGTAGAAGACAACCACAAAAGTATTGGAAAAAAACAACAAAGAATGATCTAGCTTATAGTGAGTTAGCTGCTAACATGGCACATGATAGGGAAACAAAGAATCCTGTAGCCAACCCCATCTAGTATGGGAAAAGGCTTAGTTGTTGTTGTTGTTGTTTGAACAGACAGCAATGCTCCTAATGGCTAAAATTCTAGCCATTGGAGAGCTGGTTGCTAAGGTCCGTAATCCTTTATAAATACTAAAAATATATGCTTGATTTGTATTGATTATGGTATGATAATGAATTGTCTCTTGTGATTGCATTCATGTATATTTAGTTTGCAAGTGGATTGTGCTTGTTAGAATGCAAAACAGTCATGTTTGTGACTATTCCTTTGAGAATTGTATCGGTAGACTGTGGCTGCTGCCATTGAAGTATTCAAGGAGCAGATTATTGCAATAGTTGTACCTATATAATTCCAAGCAAAACAATATTTAAATCATCTGTTGTACAAGACGGATGTAACTACATGATTTTATTATGAGAAGAGAGTCCACACGCTTATGCACTTTTCTAAATGAATAGCTTTAAGAACCGGTGTGTCAGCTAAAAAAACAAAGCACTTGCGTTTTTAGAAAATCATGGAAAAGGTATCCCCATCTGAGATATTTTTCAGGGTGAATAGAAACAAGTTCGTAATCAAGATGCCAAGTCAACCAAGATGGTTTGCAAAAGCCAAGGACAACAAATAGGCTAAGAGCATGAAATAAAAAAATGTGCATGCCAAGAACGAACACAGAATAAGACAATATATTCAAAGCTTGAGAACAAGCATCCTGTAATTTACACATGGGAGGCCATGTATAATAGAGAGGGCTGGGCTCCAACAGCTACCAAAGCTGGCCATTAGACAAACCAAACAGCAAGTTCCTCTCTTTTACAGAATACAACAACAATAACTAAGCCTTTTCCCATACTAGATGGGGCCCTTTTACAGAATACAAAAAAGAAAATAAAAAGAACAAAAGATAAATTACATTTTAAAAAGAATATGGTAATATTGTTTAGTAATCACTCATCAAGTATGCAGCAATATTAACTCCATTTTGAAAATTCAAAGCCATTGGAGCACAACTCCCATAAAATAGAACCAAACTAGAAGTTAATCAATCAGCTGTCAGGAAAGTAAGCTCTGCAGCACAGGTAGAAGCTTCGGACAGCAATGACCATAAGGCCCTTTATGGAAGGCCACCAGGAAAAAGCTACTTAAGATATGCTAAAGATTGAGAAAACTAATTATCAGAGATGTAACTAATTATCAGAGATGTAAACTCCATTGAAGTTATAAAAGCCTTTTTAAGACAGTAATTTCACAGTGCGTGAACATGGCTCACATAACTTTGCTTTGAAGTGAGAGAAAACAGATGTTTTGAAAACTGCACCTCATCAAGAGTTAAACCACCAATTTTGGAGACGCTTCCACGAAAAGCAAGATCAACTACGTCCTGCCCAAGACCATAGATCTCAAAGATCTGGGCTCCACAATAACTGTCAATGAAAGTTTATATTAAATGAACAGTTGTAGAAGGTGCAGACATTTCAAAGTAATAAGTGGTAATCGAATTACTATCAACATTATATACAATCAAAAGTCATGGAATGTTTACCTGGACAACAACGAGATACCCATTTTAGACAGGATTTTGAGAAGGCCTGACCTCACAGCCTGCAAAGTAGTTTAAGGTAAACATGAAACAGAAGGCACAACAAAGGTAGGACTAATGCTAGATCACACTCAATATTTAACAGAAATAACAAAACCGGGCAGAATACAAGCATTGGCATGCATCAATCATATATTGGGATACATGATGGTTCATACTTATATTTAGCAATGATATAAATATTGTATCGTATGATACGATAGCAACATAGGTGTATCGGTATCCGAACCGGTACAATTTAGGTACATGTATCGCAATGTGTCGTACGATACACCGTACTGTATCGTACAATACACTCCGTATCGCACGATACATTGTATTACGATAGTAATTTTTTTGTGATTTTTTGACTTTTCAATCTTTTAATATACCATATTGTACCGTATCATATGATATGGTACGATTATCGCGTATCGGTGCCCTATACAATACAGGCACTGACACGCTAATTACAACATTGGTATTTAGCATCTAACTAACAATGATAGCAAGTTACCACTAACCATCAAAACATGGAAGAAACTCTAGTAGGATATAAGAGTTAAGGAGTGGATACATTGGATTGGACTCCTTTTTCAGATTGACATCCAAAACCAGAACAGTAAAACAAGTAAAAAAAAGTTATTGGAGATGATTGTGGCTTGAGCATATAACAAGGCAGTTGCATTTCAATGTGGTCTAAGATAGAAGGCATCCTTCCCCATAGAATGAACACCAGATAAGTTCAATTATAAAAGGTGACACTTAATCATCCTACATAGCAAGTCCAAAACCCAATAATACCACACTTGTGATCACTGTGGAGAAAATCTGTCTAATACATTTAGAGACTTGAGTCAATCACATAGGCTTTCCATACTAGATTAACAAAATTTCACAAAATAATGAAATACAAGTTTGATCATTAGGTTACTTCAAATAACATAGAAATTATGATTGGTACACACTACATCCCTCATAAGAAAAGTTTTAAATATCTAGGTTCGGTTTTTAGAGTAATGGAAAATTTGATGGAGATGTTACGTATATAATTAATGTAAGCTGGTTAAAATAGAGAGGTGTATTGACAAAAATATATAAAATACAGAGATTTATTAATTTGAAAAGGGCAAACTTACAGAATGTCACAGATTTCAGGGATATGCACCCTTTCTCATCGAGATCTGTACCCCTTCTTGGGTGGCTCTAGTATTACAACTACACACAAGATGCACTAATGTTCACTTATATACTAATCTAACTCAAAAGACTAAAATACTCACACTAAGTAATGTTTGACGCAGGATTAACAGAAAGTACATTTGGGTCTGCACGAGTCCAAAACTAAGACCTAAATCCATTCCTTTAACACTCCCCCTCAAGTTGAGTGAAAGATGATAACACTCAACTTGGTCAAAGTATCCACAAGAATGTTATGACTTACTTCTTTAGTGAGAAAATCACCTTTCTAATCTTATGATTTAATATGAATCAACTTGAACTCTTGAGTTGATATTTTTTTTCTTATAAAATAATTAGATGTCATTTGAATAGCAGTACTAATGTCATAATCTAGTGAAATAGGAGATATCACATGGAATCCCAATTCAAGTATTAAAGATGCTAGCCATTTACCCTCACAGATGCCTTGACCAATTGTCATATACTCTGCTTCAACAGTGGACCTGGCAACCACTAATTGTTATTTATTTTTCTAATAAATCAAATTATTTAGCCGACCCCGTCTAGTATGGGAAAAGGCTTAGTTGTTGTTGTTGTTGTTTGTTGTAATAAATCAAATTATCACAAGCAAGTTAGATATCCTATAGTAAATCTACAATCACTAAAGAACTTGCCCAATCTGCATTAGAATACACTTCAAGCTTTAGTTCTATTGATCTCGAATATAGAAGACCTGCTCCAGGGGTCGACTTTAGGTATCTTAATATTTGGTGGACAACATCCATATGAATTTTAGTGGAAGAATGCATAAACCTACTCATCACTCCAACCGCATAAGAGATATTTGGTCATGTGATTGTTAAATAGATGAGTTTTACAACTAATTTTTGGTATTTGGTGACATCTCTAAAAGAAATGTTGTCTATAAGATGTAATTTATGATTCACTTCTATAAGAGTGTCACATTTCTTGCAATAAGTCACATTCGTCTCTTTTAGTATATCCATTGTATATTTCCTTTGTGTTAGAAATATACCTTTCATAGAGTGTAGTACTTTAATGCCCGAAAAATAGTGAAATTTGCCCAAGTCTTTTAAATCAAATAGGCCATGCAAACAATCTTTCAATCTTGATATTTCTTTTGTATTACCCCCTCTAACAATAATATCATTAATATATGCTATCAATAATATCATTAACTATACTATCAGAAGAGATAGTTTCTTTCCTTTGTTAAAAAAAGGGTGTGATCATTAAGACTTCTTTGATATTCCAAGTTGCATACACCTTCGCTGAATTTTTCAAACCAAATTCTTGGAAATTGTTTGAGGCCATAAATAGCTTTGTTTAGCTTTCATAATTTCTTTGAGTATGAATTAACATTAAACCCATCTCCTTGAAAGAATGTATTCTTAACATCTAGCTGCCATAAGTCCTACTTATTCATTACAGCAAGACTTAAAATTGCACGAATAGAGGTTAGCTTGGCAACTGGAGCAAAAGTTTTATTGTAATCTATACCAAATGATTAGTTGTATCCTTTAGTAACTAACCTTGTTTTATGCTTTGTATTTAATCGTGTATACCCATTTACAGCAAACTAGTTTTTTGTTTGGAGGCAATTATGTAATGGACCAGTATTATTTCTGGTGAGAGCATTCAGTTCATCAAATAAACTCCCCCATTATTATGAATATAATGGTTGCATCCAAAAACTATGAGAAGTATATGAAATGTTTTTAACTCTTGAGATAGGATTTTCATGGGACTAGTATCATTTAGAATTGTGCTAGGCATTCGATTTATCAAATAAACTGTAGTTAAAACTGCGTCACCCTAGCATTGCTCCCTATAAAAAGGGCTCGAGTCACTTCAAGAATATGTCTATTCTACCTTTCGGCTACTCTATTTTGCTGGAGTATATTCGGGCATGTGGTTTAATGAACAATACCATGTATACTAAGGTATTCTTTGATTTGTCCACTCATAAACTCCCCCTCATTATTAGAAAAAAATTTGATAGAAGAATTAAACCGAGTAATGATAAGCTTGTGGGCAACTGGAAAAATAGCTGAAACTTCCTCTTTTGATTTTATTTAGTAAACAATCGACAAACATGTACAATCATCAATAAAGAAAACAAAATACTTATGACCCAAGAGAGAAGTGACAGGATTAGGACCCCAAACATCATAATGAACCAATTCAAATGATTTCGTGTTTCTAAACTCACTTAGAGGATAAGGTACTCTTTGATGTTTTGTTAACTGACAAACATCACATTCAATGATCACATTAGAGGACTCAAGAGCTAAGCTAGGTATAACTGAACCAATTTTAGAGGGAGGTAGATGTCTAAGGCGAGCATGTCACAGCTTGATGTCTGCTTCACATGATGGTGCCACTGAAGTGGAGATAGAGGAGCAGCCAACCAAAAAACCATCCATCAGGTAGAGTTCACCGCGCATGCTACCATGACAAAATACCCTCCCTATTTTCAGATCCTGAAACATACAGTCTTGTCTACATTTTTTATTTTCTCGAGAATCACATATTCTTTTATAATATTTCTATGTCTTGAGTATGCATCGCTTACAGCTTTCCATATATCGGAGGTTGAATCTAGATACATAAATAATGACTAATGGCAGGCGTCATCGATTGTAACAACCATGATGAGACAAGTGCATCTTCTTTTCTCCACTTAGGATATAAAAAATCATGAAGAGAAGGGCATGGTTGTTTTCCCGTGAGATAAAATTATCTCTCCCTTGCTAAGATTATCAATTCCACATAACGAGACCATTCTAACAAAATTTGGCCATCTAATTTGATGTTTGTGATTTTTAAATGCATCAATTTTTTCACCCACATTTAGATATGATGGAAAAAGGGTGATTTCCCTTTTTTAATCATAATAGAAGGGAATTACTTACCCACAAATCAGATCTAGACTCCCGATATGAGAATATGTTGATATGTTGTGTTGATCGAAGAAAGAACAAAGAAGAAACCGAACTAGCTGCAAGATATAAGACTTCTTGTCGACTCCGGTGAGAATACCACATGGTGGATGACCCGATTATAGTCTTGAAGGCTTTGATATCATAATAAAATGTAGAGATTTATTGAATTGAAAAAGAGGAAACTTACAGAATTTCATATATTTCAAGGATCTACACCCTTTCTCATCGAGATATCCACCCCTTATTCGGTGGTTATAGTATTACAACGAAACACGAGATGCCCTAACGATCACTTATATACAAATCTAACTCAAAAGACCAAAATATCCACACTAAGTAATGTTTAATACAGGATTAACATAAAGTACATTTGAGTCTACGAGAACTAGGACCCGAATTTGTTTCTTTAACAAAAGATACCATTAAAGTTGAAAGGTAAATATTAAATAGCAACAATTTGACCTGCTATGCTTTATGGTTATAAGTGTTGGGGAATTAATCATAATATACAAAAGGCATAAATGAAGATGAGATAGATGAGTGACACACAAGGAAAGACTGTATATGTAATAAGGTTATTAGAAACAAGTTGGGAATGGCACTAATAGGTGATAAAATGAGAAAAAATTGTTTGAGATGGTTTAGACACATAAAAAGATGACCAAAGAAAGCTTCGGTAAGAAGGTATGAGAAACTAGATTGTAACAATGTTAAAAGAAGAAGAGAAGGACCATAAAAGAATTAAAAAGAAATATAAAGCATGATTTATTGAGTTAACGGTTAGCATGACACATAATTATGGAAACAAAGAATCCATATAAATGACCCCATCTAGTATGGGAAAAGGCTTAGTTGTTGTTATAGTACGTGTAGGGGTGTATGCATGTGTGTGTTTTGTCTATGTTGTACGTATGTTCACATGAAAGCAAGTGCCTCGATTTGTGTGTGTATGTGAGAGAATGTGAGAGAGAGAGAGCATAAGACAAACAACTGTTGTGGTTCCACATGTAATAAAGTGCAAAATATTTCAATCACAAATGTGCTAAAAAAGATATTCAGTGACGCATGCATCGCACAGAGAACATAAAGTCTCAAGCATAAGTATAACATGCACACCATAAAAAGCCGTCCAAGTAGCAAAGAAATGCAATTACATTTCTGGGTATATGAACACTTTGGGATCCAGAAAAGTTTCCAAGCTCCCATGATATCCCAACGAGTTGTTAGAATGTACATAGTGTTGAAGATCAAGTTAAATCTTGATTAATTAGTGTTACTATTTAGTTATAAATGTATACATAGAGTCATAGGTAAGTCTGAGTAATGTATATTATGGTATTTTGTAATACGGGTCCTAATGGATCAGATTTCGTAATCCAGTAGTCACTTACTAGGGGTATTATAGTCTTTCAAGTTAGATCAGCCATATAAGTAGTCATTAGGGCTGTCATTAGTCTTTAACGAGAATTAGAGGGTAGCGGCAAGTATAGGCCGACTAGCACCTTCTTCTTGTATTCGATTTTCATCAATAAAGAAGTTTATGTTGCTGATTAATTTCAACATGGTATCAGAGCCTCTTGTAGCTGTTTAGCATCAAGCATCGAAGAAAATCAACAAAAAGAAGTCATGGGCACAGTGAAGAACCCGCAAGATAGTAAGTTCTTCTCTTTCTTGTTCTTTCAAAATGGTATTTGAGTCATTTCATTACAAAATCGTTGTTAGATTCATCACCTCTCACCGTGAACATCTGTTTTCGTAATCTACAAGTGATGCACTACAATTGTTCGATTAAATGTATAAGAGTAAGTGAGACAGTTGTTTCATTTAAAAAATTTGATTTTTCAGTGGTCAACCGATTAGGGCAGATTTAAAGGTATTCCTTTAGTGCGATATCAATCCGAATATGGAAAGAGCAAAGATGGTAGAAAGTAATGAACTCTCGTCAGACAAAAGTGAAGGCTTTCAAATTACAAATTTGAAACTTGATGGCAAGAATTATTTACAATGGGCCAAATCTATTGAGTTGGCTATTATGGCAAGGGGCGATGGGATTATTTGACAGGTTATCTTCCTCGACCCCCAATTTCATATCGTTCCTATTCTCGGTAGTGCAGAGAAAATGCCTTAGTAAGTGCTTGGCTAATATAATCCATGACTCCCTCCATCGGCAATACTTTTATGTTTTTGGACACTGCTAGGGATATATGGCGGACAGTTCAGGAAGCTTATACCCAAAGAAAAAATATTGCGAAGAAATATGATCTTATAAAGAATATTCAAAAATGCAGACAAGGAGGAAGGTCAGTTAGTGAGTATTATGCAGAGCTCAGAGGTCTGTGGGAAGAACTATATCTGTATACTAAGACTAAATGTCAAACTTGCACACTAGAACGGAATGAAGAGTTTGAAGAGCGTAAAATGTTTGATCTTCTATGGGGTATATCATCAGAATATGAATCTGTAAAGAATAACATCCTTAGCAGTGAATAACTTCCATCTTTGAGTACAATATACTCACTCCTCCTTAGAGAAGAAGATAGGAAGCTTCTTGAAAAAGAAACCAAAATTAATTATGAGACCTCAGTATTTGTAGGAAAAAATACTTATGTTCCTCCTTTCGCTAGAGGAAGAGGAGGTTATGGCAAAGGCAGAGGTATATCTGGACAGACACCTGAAGAGAAAGATAAGATCAGCTGCTCTCACCGTGGGAAACCACGACACACCAAGGAAACTTGCTGGGAGTTAGTTGCAAAACCTACCTATTTTCCAAATAGAAACAATAGAGCATACTTTAGTAGTGATCAGAATGAAAAGCATAAGACTGGGGAAAGTATTGATTGAAGGCATGTCTGACTTAGATGCTGGTGTAGCTGATTTAAGAAAGGAAATTAAATTGTTGAAGGCACGTCTGACTTATCCGCAACAACCTTCTTCATCCTCTCACAGTGAATCACAAGCATCTATTGCCTATCCTTTCTCATTCATAACTTAGGGTAATATAAATTCTTCTTATTCAAGGATATGGGTTATTGATTCAGGTGTTACAGATCACATGGTTAGTAGAAGAGATTTCTTTAATAACTATGAATTGACACAGGCACAGATCAATATTAGACTGGCAGATGGATCTCTTACGCCAATAGTGGGAAAAAGAAGTATTATCACATCTTTTAACACATTGAAAAACGTTTTACATGTTCCTAACATATCAATAAATCTATTATCTGTCTTTGCTATGACTAAGGATTTAAAATGTCGTATAATCTTTGATTCCACTGGATGTGTCTTTTAGGAACTGAAGACGGGGAAGATCTTTGGTCAGGATAATGTGAGGAGAGGCCTCTACTTTTGCGAGGACAATAAAGGTGCTACACTACAATCAACAATTATTACTGAGAGACAGAAGGAGCATGTACTTCGTTGGCACCAGCGGCTAGGCCATTTACCATTTTCCAAAATAAAGATGTTATTACGTGAATTTAGTGATTGTAATGATTTGAACTTGAATTGTGAAACTTACCAAAAGGCAAAACACCATCGTATTTCATTTCCTTTAAATGAAGAAAGATCTTTCATTCCTTTTGATATTGTGCATTATGATATTTGGGGCCCTAGTTCGACAACTTCTATGCAAGGATATAAATATTTTGTATCATTTATTGATGATTGCACTAGGTTTACTATAATTTACCTTATGAAGACTAAAGACGAAGTGAAGGAAATTCTTCCTGTATACTGTCAGTTTGTACAGTCGCAATTTCAGAGTACCATTAAGATCTTTCGCAGTGATAATGGTGGAGAATTTATGTCACGATCCATTCATTCTTATTTTCTACAGCATGGCATCTTACACCAGACATCATGTTCTCACTCTCCTCAACAGAATGGTGTAGCTGAAAGGAAGAATTGGCATATTTTAGAAGTTGCAAGGACTCTCTTAATTGGATGCAATGCACCAAAATATTATTGAGGTGAAGCAGTCTTAACATCAGTTTTTCTTATAAATCGCATGCCAAGCAGGGTGCTCAGTGGTAATACTCCATTTCATTCCCTATGTCCTTCTCAGAAACAATTCCATTTATTACCAAGAATTTTTGGCTGTACATGCTTTGTTCATGTTTATCAAGGTGCCAGAGATAAACTTGATACAAGATCAATCAAGTGCATCTTCTTGGGATATTTGACTACTCAAAAAGGTTATAAGTGTTATGATCCTTCCAAAAAGAGGTTTTATGTTACAATGGATGTCACCTTTCATGAAGACATTCCATTTTATGGAGTGTTGGAAGAACCTTGATCAGAAATATAGTATACTAAGTGATCCCACTTCCTCCAGCTGAAATTACATCTACTCATGAAAATGCAGGTGAATGACAAGTATATAACAGAGGAAACTGGGGGATTGCCTTTCCCGATCAGACCGTCACCCGAGATCAAAATTTCCAAAGTGAATCAGATTCACCTTCTCTTCAGATAACCTCTCATAATTCGAATATCGAAATGGATGATTTACCTATTTCAATTAGAAAAGGGAAGCGTGCAGCTGCAAAATATGCATTGGACAAAATGGTATCATTCTCTCATTATCCTAGGGAATATCAGCTATTTGTGATGAATACAGAGAATACTTTTGTACCAAGGACCTATGAAGAAGCTAAAGTACATCTAGAATGGAAAGCGGCCATGAAGGAGGAAATTTCAACTTTAGTACGAAATCATACCTGGGAATTGATAGATCTACCATCAAAAAGGAAGACTGTAGGATGTAAGTGCGTATCAATCAAATATAAGGTAGATGGGAATATAGAAAGATATAAGGCAAGATTAGTTGCAAAAGGATATAGTGAGTCCTACGGCATATATTACACAGATACATTTGCTCCAGTAGCCAAGATTAATACCATAAGAATCTTGTTAAGCTTGGCAATTAATAAAAGATGGGAATTATGGCAGCTGGACGTGAAGAATGCATTCTTTCAGGGTGATCTCAGGGAAGACATTTATATGGACTTGCCACCAAGATACTTTAATGGGAACGAACAAGAGAAAGTGTGCAAACTAAAGAAATCAATTTATGGATTGAAACAATCCCCACGGGCATGGTTTGAGAAATTTAGTGATGGAATTCGGATTTTGGGGTTTAAACAATGTATCAGCGATCATACACTATTCATTAGGCAAGGCCAGAGAACAATTATGTTACTGGTGTACTATGATGATATTATTATTACAGGAGATGATACTGCAGGTATTTGTGAACTAAAGAAGCAACTCAATATTTTATTTGACTTGAAAGATTTGGGAAGATTAAATTACTTTCTCAGTGTAGAGGTGATTCATATAAACAATGCATTATTCTTGAGTCAAAGGAAATATATTCTGGACTTGTTGAAGGAAACGAAAATGGAAGACTGTCGTGTATGCTTAATTCTTATGGAGTCTCCCAAGGAGGATGATAATAATAATGCAGAACCATATGACGATATCAGAAGGTACCAAAAATTAGTGGGGAAGCTAATATACGTCACTATTACACATCTTGATATCAATTTTGCTATTGGCTATGTGAGCAGATGGATGCATAATCCTTGCAAACATCATATGAGTACAATCTTTCATATCATCATATACTTAAAGTCTACACTAACACATGGTTTATTGTACACAGTGAATTCATCCTTGGATCTAAAGATATATTCAAATGCTGATTGGGTAGGTTTGAAGACAGACATAAAATAAACCACTGAGTATGTGGTATGTTTGGGAGGAAACATTGTATCTTGGAAAAGCAAGAAACAATCTGTCCAGATCGAGTGCAGAAACAGAATATCATGCAATTGCTTTGGGCATGTGTGAAGGGATATGGGTTTTATCCCTCTTAACAGAACTTGACTTCAAAGTGGATACTCCGGTTACCTTTTACACTGATAGTAGAGCAGCTCTCCAGATTGCCTTAAATCATGTTTTTCATCTTGTTTTTCATGAACGAACGAAGCATATTAAGATAGATTGTCACTTCATTAGAGAAAAGATTACACAAGACATCTTCAATCTGATTCATGTATGCTCAGAAGACCAATTGGCGGATATTTTCACATCAGGTGAGAATTACAAACCTTCAAGATTGAACTTGAGGGGGCGTGTTGAAGATCAAGTTAAATCTTAATTAATTAGTGTTACTATTTAGTTATAAATGTATACATAGAGTCATTGGTAAGTCTGAGTCATGTATATTATGGTATTTTGTAATACGGGTCCTAATAAACCATAATCCAGTAGTCACTTACTAGGGGTATTATAGTCTTAGTTAGATCAACCATAAGTAGTCATTAGGGCTGCCATTAGTCTTTAACGAGAATTAGAGGGTGGCGACAAGTATAGGCCGACGAGTACCTCAGTGTCTTCTTCTTGTATTCAGCTTTCATCAATAAAGAAGTTTATGTTGCTGATTAATTTCAATACATAGATGTGCTGTAAACGTGTGAGTTTGGGTTAGTATTAGGATAATGGCAAGTTAGCTTTAGGTACTTGGCATTTTCTTGCTTATTAAAGAACTCAAAAGAGCGGATGCTGGGGAATTCTAATAGCTAACAACTATCTACCACAATAATAACAACAACTAAGCCTTTTCCCATATTAGATGGGGATGGCTACATGAATTATTTGTTTCCACAAAGCCCTATCATAATTTGTAGAATCTATGATAAATAAGTCCGACAAAGTTTTATGCTGGCTGTCGGAATCCTAACGCAACCCTCCTCCTTTATCCGGACTTGGACCGGCCATGCAAGGGTGATCCCTTCCATAGGCGGAGTTTGCTAACAACTATCTACCACTGTTGCTAAAACAGTTGTAGCTGCTAGCTCTAGAGCTAAGAAGGCAAATGAAGCCTTATATTATTTCTCCCATTTGACTAGAATTAACATGATAATATATAAAAGTGACATCATTATCACACCTCCAGTTGGGAAACAGCAGACTGACCAAGTTTTAACAAGCTTTTTCAGGTCATGGGTGCTCATCAAGGGTGCCAGCCCATAGCCTAGGGTGGTCATCACCTACACATTGATCTCTACTCATGTTGTTATTGCTGAAACGCTTATTAAATGAAACATAGTTTCTTGCTTAAGCATTGGCTACTACTAACAAAATGACCATTGAAAGCCATCTAGAATCTTCCTATATGAGCGAATCACAATTTTTGGCAGTTGCTGGTTAAGGTTGCATAAGAATTATTTACCATGAATCAATTTTTAGTGAACCCGACATGGAACCCATGATGTAGAATAAAGGATAGAGGCCTTGTCGACTTGTAGAAAAGTTTGCTTGATCACTATGTTATGCAGATTCCCGTTGTTTCAACCATAAGTTTGAGGGTAAGAGCTAGAACATATTACCTATACTTTGAAGATGTAGATTTGACTGTGGTAGGTTGTAGGTACTTCGCAATTCCTCCTCTATTTCTGGTAAATAAAAAAGCGATGTTTATTTTTGTTTATTATTTTATGTCAGACCTGTTAAGAAGTGATTAGAGCTAGCTAATTCCTCAATTTAGGAGCCTTTGCAGTGCTCTGACTGTTAGTCAAGCTGTCCGTTGTATCTAGTGCCCTTCTTTCTCTTGGAAATATTGTCCTTTCTTTTCATTATGGATTCCCAAGCCCCATTCAACTTAAATTTTTATGTTTAAGGTAATAATACTACAACAACAACTAAGCCATTTACCATACTAGATGGGGTCGGCTACATAGATTCTTTGTTTCCACAAGGCCCTATCACGTGCTATGCTAGCAGTTAACTCAATATAAACTAGATCATTCTTTATTGTTTCTTTTCAATACTTTTGTTGTCGTCGTATTCCTCTTTTAACATTTTCATCTAAGAGCACACCAAGACTCTGAAGAAATCTACCAATTGTAGCTCTGAAGTATCACAACATAAAGTTAACTTTTTTTTCAAGCATTCCTCCTGAATATAGTGAGTCTAACATTTGGATCTTTCATGAAATGTATTATTTGAAGTAATATACATGGTGAAGCAAATCTCTAGAGTCTTCCAGGGCAACTTTCATGGCTGCTAGGAGTTAAGTGATTCAAGATATCTTAGCTGTTGTAGTGGTCATGGCTCTATATTCTGACTCTGTAAATAATAAAATACCTTCTGTTGCTTTTTACATCTCCAAGTGTAAATAATAAAAACGCTTTCTATTGCTTTTTACATCTCTAAGACATTAGTGAATTGCTTAAAAACGCACGAAATCCATTGGTGGAATGTCTATTATTAACATCCCCACCCCAATCAGCATCAGTGTAAGCAGTTAATTTAAGTGAAGATGATAAGGTTAGAATGAAATGATCTCCCTTTTAAGTGTATCTTTTATGTTTCTCACAATCCACATAACCGCACTCGTGTATACTGGTGGGAGATTTTTGAAATTGACTTGTCACATGTGTTGCATTTGCTATGTCTGGTCAAGTGATGGTAAGATACGTCAAGGCTCCTATCATTTGTTTGTAGGGAGTGTGATCTTCTAATTTTTTTCTATCTATGGTTCTGAGTTTGGTCCCATCACTTCCAACATGCTCACATTCTTGTCATCTATCAAACCTGATCTGTTAACAATATCACCAACAAATTTTGTTTGTGACATAAAATAACTTCTGTTATTAAAGGTTACTTCTATTCCCAAGAAGTAACTAAGTAGACCGAGATCTTTCATCTTAAATTCTTCGTGCATATCTCTTGATCTATAATATCTCATTTTCATCACTTCAAGTGATGATCATATTAGAAGTATAATCACAATATATGCATCAGTTTTCCTAACAAACAAAGCAGTGTCATTATAACAATAGCGAAAATCTCGTGCAACCATAAAATTCTCAAATCTATCAAACCAACCTTTAGGAACTTGTTTGAGTCCATATAAAGCCTTTTTTAGTTTAAAGATATAATTACTTGGGGCAATGAGTCCCGAATCATGATCTATATAGATATATTCACTAAGATTACCATTAAGGCTTTTTTACCAATTGATATATCACATTCTTTAATTGCACAAATAGAAATTAATATACGAATAATAGTCATACGAGCAATAGGCGCAAAAATTTCCTCATAGTCAATCTCATATTCTTGAAAGCATCCCTTAGCAAGAAGTCTTGCTTTGTACATTTCAATAAATCCATCACTATGAGTTTTGACCTTATAGACCCACCTACAATCAATAATTTTCTTTTCTTTGGGTTTGAGAACAATATCTCAAGTACTATTCCTTTCTAGAGCTTCTAATTCATCATTCATAGCTTTCCTCCATTTTAAGTTATTTTTTAATTGGTTATAATGATTGGGTTCATGGATACTCGATATGGTTGCTATATGGTTTCCATGTTGTGGTTGAAATGCTTTCTGGCTGGCAGTCAACCCTCCTTCCTTTCTCTTCTCTTCTCTTCCCCCTTCTCTCCTCTCTTCTCTTCTTCTCCTCTCCTATGTCTCGTTTACTCTATAAATAGGGCTTTCATGTAATGTATTTTCTCAAGCCCTTTGTGGCTAAATAATATTCCTTTTTAATATTGTGCCTTTGTTGCATATGCTTTATTATAGCTTTTTTCCTAAGGCTTTTGCGAGTGATACTTTGAAGTGATATTCATCAACATTCCACTGCCACATTAAAGCATCATCTTCATTACATCATATCAGAGTCATTTTTGATCACCGATTATCGCCTTGGGAAGCATGTTGATAGTGTTGTTAATTTTTTTATAAGTTTACCTTTTTATAATTATTTTTCTCCTTAAAATATGGACGAAATGGGAGGATTAAATTTTCGTTTAACACCTTCAAACTACAAAACATGAGCCCAAACTATCAAACATTATCTATACTTCCAAAAAATATGGCTATCTAAGTGGTTTGAAGGTAGAACCCACCATTAATACTACGCTTGAGCAAAAGGAAGCTATTATCAAGTGGTATTTTTTAATGTAAACATAGACATATTTTCGAAACCACAAGAACCTTGCTTTTATCAAATGGTGTTCTTAAGAATTTCTAGGCAGAAGCTATTATGACTGCAGTATATTTAATTAATCGAATATCTCCTTCTATTTTACAAAATTTGTCTCCTATCGAAAAACTCTTTAAAGTTTCCCCCAACTATTTAAGACTGTGTATTTTTTTTATGTAAATGTTTTGTTTATACTGACAAAAACGATAAACTATCATCGCATGCCATAAAATGTGTTTTTCTAAGATATGAAATAACTAAAAAAAGGAATAGGTGTTATGATTATAAAAATGATAAGCTTTATGTATCACGAGATGTCAAGTTTTTTTAAAATGAATATGTTTTTAAAGGCATGAATGATGCTAGTTCTCTTGATAACTCTTCTTATCCCTTCTTGAATGATATTTTAGGCGAAGAGGTGATTCATGTAGAAAATGATCTTGATGAACATGACTTCAAGACACCTTGTTACACCTTTTGATCAGCATTATACTAGGAGATCTGTGCCTATTCCTAGAAGGTCAAACCGTGATTAGACCTCCTAAAAGGTTTGTCTCCTATGATAGCTTTTCACCAAGGCATAGAGCTTTGGTAACAAATATTTCATATATAAAGGAACCTACAACCTTTAAAGAAGCCCAATTATCACAAGATTAGATTCATGCCATGAACGAAGAGTTTGATGCTTTATATAGAGCCCAAACTAGAAGGTCAAACCGTGATTAGACCTCCTAAAAGGTTTGTCTCCTATGATAGCTTTTCACCAAGGCATAGAGCTTTGGTAACAAATATTTCATATATAAAAGAACCTACAACCTTTAAGGAAGCCCAATTATCACAAGATTAGATTCATGCCATGAACGAAGAGTTTGATGCTTTATATAGAGCCCAAACTTGGGATGTTGTCTCTAAACCATCAAACAAAAAGACTATAGGTTGTCGGTGGGTCTATAAAATTAAGACTAATGATGATAGTTTATTAGATCGCTATAAAGCTAGATTAGTTGTCAAAGGTTACTCAGAAGAATATATAATTGATTATAAAGAAACCTTTGCTCATGTGGGTAGAATAACAATTGTTAGAACACTTATAGCTATGTGTGCAATTCATCATTAGAATATCTATCAGTTAGATGTTAAAAATGCTTTTTTGAATGGTTGGTTGAAGTTAGAAGTATATATGGAGCCTCTTCCTGGTCTCAATTTTCCTATAAACCAAGTCTTAAAGCTTAAAAGAGCTTTGTATGGTCTCAAACAAGCTCCCAAAAGTTGGTTTGATAGAATGATTGAATTCATGACATTGCATGATTTTACTATTTGTTATACTGACACAACTTTGTTTATAAGATAGCTGAAAGTCCTTTGTAGGTATTATTATTCTTTTGCTCTACATCGATGATATGATTATTATAAGTAGTGAATCTAGTGATAATTCTAGTATCTAGCAAATCAAGCAATAACTTGATATTATGTTTAAAATGAAGGATCTTGATCAACTTTCTTATTTTCTTGGCATTGAGGTAACTCGTGATGATAGAGGTTTTTTTATCACAAACTAAGTTTACTAATGATATTATTCTTAGATCAAGCATTACAGATAACAAAGTTTTTGAGACACCTAAGGTAATCAACCCGAAGATGCGTCTAATTAATGGCGAACTTTTGAATGATCCCACACCTTCTGGACAGATGGTTCGAGCACTCACCTATCTTACTATAACACGGCTAGATATTGCTCATGTCGTTCATACTGTAAGTAAGTTTCAACCTTCCTCTTTATCTCAGTTGCTCGCATATACTTATGTTGACCACCTGTTACTCCATATTCCTTTGTCACTCTCTCATCTCATGGAGATGCAAGAAATAATAAAATGTGTCTTTTTCCTCTACCGAAGCTGAGTATCGTGCAATGGTCATCACAACTACCAAACTAACTTGGTTGCAACGACTACTTCAAGATTTGGACATACAATTGAAAGCTCCTAACAAAAGTGTTATGTATATAACCAACAATCATACCTTTCATGAGTGTAAAAAACATATTGAGATGGACTGTCACTACATTCATGAAGAGCATCTACAAGGTAATTTAATATTATAGTTTATAAAATCATAGTATCAACTTACAGTTGTCTTCACCAAGTCATTACCTGCTCCTTGATTTCAGTCTTTGATTGGCAAAGTTTATATCAAGTAGCTATCAGTTTGAGGGGGGTGTTAGAAAATGGGCTCCAGCGGCCCGGTACGAAAGGCCCTATAGGCTCGGGTCGTCAGGGCCAAGGCCACTAAGCCGTTGGGAGTAGGCTTTTAGGGTTGGCTGCCAGCCAGCCCCCCTTCCTTTCTCTTCTCTTCTCTTCTCTTCCTCCTTCTCTCTTCTCTTCTCCTCCTATCCTATGCCTCATGTACTCTATAAACATGACTTTCATCTAATGAATTTTCTCAAGCCTTTTGTAGCTAAATAATATTCTTTTTTAATATTGTGCCTTTATTACATATGCTTTATTATAGCCTTCTTTACTAAGGCTTTTCCGAGTGATACTTTGAGGTGATATTAATCAACCTTCTACTATCACATTGAAGCATCCTATTTCTTACAATTTTATGATTCTTTTGCTAGGAGCATTGTCTGATAAACTAACGGACATGGTAGATACTATAATTCGAAAAAAGATTCATATCCCATGTTTAAAAAAGAGAAAGTACGTTAGAGAAAAAGCAAAAGAGATTGAGATATCAAGGTATTCATCGAAACTTTGGTTTTATTAAATTTTGCTATGGCATTTGATCTCTTTATAGACAATACAATCTTCAAAAAATGAGATAAACATTTAATTACTTATAAGAGTGGCTTATCACAAACATAAATTGATTATTTTATTTGTAGGAAAAAAGATAGAGCATGTTGTAAAGATTGCAAAGTAATTCTAGGAGAAAACCTAACCACCCAACATTGACTTTTAGTTATAGATTTACAGGTAAAAAAGTGAACAAAGAAGAAAAGAGTGTATCGAGCTATTCGGACTAAATAGTGGAACCTCAAAAGCAAGAAAGAAGGTATATTTAAACAGAAAGTCCTTCAAGGAGCTTGAAATTATATTATACCTTGTGATATGTGAAACAATATGGCTATACATATTAGGAAAGTGGCGAAGATGTGTTAGGTGAATCTAAGGAAGGTGTACCGACACAAAAAGAAGCTTGGTGGTGGAGTGAAGTATTGCAAAATAAAATCAAGGCAAAGAGGGCATGTTACAAATTACATTATGATAAAAAACTAGTAAAACTTTAGAGGCTTATAAGAAAGAAAATTAAGAAGCGAAAAAGACCATCATTGAAGCAAAAGCTAAAATTTGAGAGGATTAATATAAAATCCTCAATTCAAAAGAGGTTGAAGAGATATGTTTAGGATAGCTAAGGCTAGAGATAAGAAAACTAAGATCTTAATTTTGTTAAATGTATCAAAGACGATGATGAGAAAATTCTAGTGGCAAATGATGATATCAAAAATAGATGAAAAAAACTATTTTTATAAGTTTTTTAATGAAAATAAAGATGTCAATATTAGTTTAATAGAGTTAGCTAAATCAGAAAAGTATATAAACCAATGTTGTTAGACGCGTATCGTATCTTGTATCATTTTGGTCCATGATACGATACGTATAGTAATTTAATATTAAAAATTAGTAAAAATCTTTTAAAAATTAGAAAAAAATCTAATAATTACAAAGAATTTATATAATGCAAAGTTTAGTACATATTCATCATTCACCATTCAACAATTGAAAAGAATTACATATTTTGAAGCAAAAAATAAAATACATTTACGTATTGTAATCAGGATCATCAACTAAATAATCTTCATCTTCTCCTTGCTGAAGATCCTCACCACCTTATGCTTCAAAATCAAAATCTTTATCTCCTTGATGATGTTGTTGCTGTAAAAGAATATATGTATCTACTCCTTTTTAGTGTTAGTTTTGTAATTTTTAATATTTGGGTATTATTGTAATTGCCTGTCATACTAAGGGCATTTTGGTCATTTTCTGTTTTACAGCCCATTATATAGGGGTTGAACATTTTGTATGAGGATTAAGAGTGAGAAAGAGAGAAAGAGAGGGGGCGGCCTCCATTGGAGGGCCTGCCTACTCCCTCAAATCTCCATTTTTACTCTTGAATGTTTATTTATATTTTTCATATTTGTTCTTCTACTGCACTATCGAAGAATTTCAACATGGTATCAGAACCTAATGGTGAAGATCGTGGACGTACAGATTCGAGAGATGATTAAATCAATGGTGGTTGAGGCGTGAAAGGAAAAATCTGTCCTGGTATAGTATAACAACGTTTTTTATCTGTGTTAATTCAGACATACGCATCCAGTCATATAAGGAGAGTGGGATAATCACAATAACGGATTCTGGAATCAGGATGACCATAACAGAATTGGTTGAATGTCTTGGAACTTGTGATCATGGATTTCATCATATTGATGAGAACATACCCATAGTATTCTAGTAAGATTTGGGAAGGAGAAATATCAGGAAGGCACTGAACAAAAAGATCTGATTCAGTGATTCTGATTCATTAAGAAGTAATGAAGATGAAGGTACTAGTGATCTTGGTCCAGCCAAGATTGTTTCATCAACAATATTTGATTGATGTGAAGCTTGTTGCAGTTGATGTAGTAGATGTTCTTCCCAAGATGTATATCAAGCAAATATTTGTTTTTGGGACCCAAACTTTGCTTCTCTGTCACTTGGTAAGTATTCAGTTGTGCAGGAAATTAATTGGGTCAAGGAGGCCCATCTTCGATGTCCTACAGTACAGTACTACCATCTTGCAAAGCCTTTATTAGATAAAAGGTTGTATGTTTTTTTTTGTTAGATTATATTAGCACAGAAGTGTTTAAGTCTGAGCATATTGCCATGCCACAGTGAGGAAGATACTTCTCCGCAACAGCATTTAAGTTCTGGCAAGGATGAAGATGGAGCTATATATGATGGAGGTGAGGAGTCGGATGCTGAATTCTGCCGAATGACATGTTATACATCTCAGGAAGAAATATCTCCATTATTCTTTGTGGGAACAAGGTTGGTGTGAAGAATAAAGTAAAAGCCAAACAAGTTACTTTCCATAGGAAGAAGAATCTCATTCACCAACCATTACATCAAATGCTGAAAAATCACCTTCCCGCCAAAAGTGACAATTGGAAAGGAAGATCAGTTTTTTTGAAGAAGGTAATTTCAAATGTTTTGAATATGAAATGCTGGAACTTAAAAAAGTAAGTTACAGATTACTTTCCTGAGTTTGTGGGAAAGCAAACCAGAAAGGTAGCTATGGAAAGATATTTTCCTGAATTTGTGAGAAAGCAAACTAGAAAGGTAATCATGAAAAATTACTTTTCTAATTTTGTAAGGAAGGAAACCAGAAAAATAGTTATGAAAAAACAAAATCATCTTCCTAATTTGGTGGAAATGATAAGATAAAAAGGGAAGCTTTATCCCTACGATTTAGGAAAGAAAAAGTGTTAACTAGTGCCATTATCTGCATAAATAAAGTAAATGCAAAAAAAGGAAGGTGGTTGGTTATAGTAGGTGAATGAAATCACACGTCTGGAAAGTGGAACAGCAATCCAAATGACAAAGGTATACAGACAAGTGAAGATTATAGATTCTCTACCCCCGAATTCAGCAACAAGGGTAAGACATTGGTCTTCCAGTCTCATCATATGTTGCTAGTGAGGTTAGGCAGCAACATTGATCGATATGAGGTGTGATATTCTTGCTACCTCATTTTTTTTCTGTTGGTTGTTGAGTAAAAAACAAATACAAACAGAGTGTATCCGGAGAAGAGGTTGCCCATTGAAGACAAGGTAAAAGTGCAAATAGGCACAACTATAGTGTGTCTGCTGGGATACATGAAATTGTTGAGTGGTGAGGTTGATGAGAAGAAATTCAGTGGTGAGACACCTTACAACATTATAAACATTATAATCAGCCCTGATATAGGTGGCTTGAGCAAGAGTTTCAAAAGGTTGAAGAAATTACAAATCGTGTTAAGGCCTATTATGAAAGCCTTTATGGATGTTAAATTAAAGTTTATTGGCCATTGGAAAAAAAAGGGGGTTTTACGATGGGACAGTTGTGTCCTATGATCCTGTGAAGAAGAGGCATAAAGTGTCCTCTGTTGATGGAAATAAAGAGGAACTGTGGCTGTCTAAAGAACGTTGGGAGCATGTTGAAGCTGAAAACAAGAAGTGGGGCATTCAAGAAGTGGTGTTAGCGCTGATTCTTCAACTGCAATGCCTTCAAAGAAAAGGACTAAGACTTCCAACACCACAAGCAGAGGCAAAGAAGTCAAGGATTCTGTTGTGGCAGGAATCCAGTGAGCATCAAAGGAAGGTGCACTGGCTGAAGAAAACATGCGTGGTAAATGATTTGAAGTTTGTGATGTTGTGCTTCATGTTGATGCAATTCAGCAAAGGTGGTGGGCAAGTCATTCCAACTGCCAGGGGGGTCATATATGCCTCAGAAAGCCAAGCTCCTATCGATGATTTCAAGGGAATCACTGATACCGTACGAAACTAATAGCTGAGAAAGATGAGTTGCTGAAGTCTAAACGCAAAGAGATCGAAAAGATGCCGGACAAAGTTCTCTTAAGCTATGATTGAAAATGTCATTGATAGAACAAAGCGTGAAGTAGAAAATTCGAAGAGCTTGTGATAAGGAGTTTCACAGAAAAGAGATGGATGCTGAGGATAGCAGTCACGAGGACTGCAGAAATGCTTTATTTGCAGCCAGTGAGGTTGTAGGAATTTGCAGGTATGAAAGCTGCTTGAAAAACAACCATGAAGGCTCATAAAAGTTTGTTACAGCCATGAAGCTGATGAAAAATTATTGCAGCCATGGAACTGCTGAAAAAGAACAGCTATAAAGGCTGAATTTAAGAATTATTGCAGTTAAAAAACTATAATTATCGCAGCCATGAAGCTGCTGAAGATGAATAACCATGAAGGCTAAGTTGAAGAGTATTGCAACCATGAAGGTTATTGAAAAAGTGTTGCAGCAAGAAAGGTTGCTTGAAAATATGAAGTCGTAGATAGTGAGTGTTTTCTTATTTGGTCAAACAGCAGAAATACAAATAGAAGAAAAAGACAGAGTGCAGAAAATCAGTTTACTTGTCACCACATATGCTAAAAATCAACTCAAAGAAGAGGCAGATGCATTGTTTCTTATGGAATCTGGCAGTATCACCAAGAAACATAAAGATTAGACCTTGAGTTGCTCAAGTAAACAGATAGGAGGGCTGGAAAAGAGACTGAAGTCACTATATGAAGGGGCGCAGACCGACTAGTATGAACAGAAGTGTGTATTCTGCTATTTAAGTGATAGAGAGAGGACGCCCAACCAACACATCGGCTGCAACCACCATATGAAAGAGCGCAGGAAAAGCCATGTGAAGTGTGTATGGTGGAGATATGACCTCCTACCACAAAAGATCAGCTTTCTCAAGAGTACATAAACATGACTTTTGAAGTATAGTTGTCTAATCACTTCATAGAGAAGAAGGAAGAGAGGGAGCCACTGACACCTATAGAAGGGTCGTGTGCTACCCATGTGTTCTTGGTTGAAGTTGATTTAAAAAAGCCTCATAGAGATCATTATTGCACATGTGGTAAAGAAAGAACCAGTTTTTTGGCAAGTTTGGAGTTTGAAATATCTCACTCCTAACTTGAGGGGGGTGTTGAAGAATATATGTATATGTTGTTTTTTAGTGTTAGTTTTGTAATTTTTGATATTTGGGTATTATTGTAATTTCCTATCATACTAAGGGCATTTTGGTCAGCCCATTATAGACGTTTTGTATTAGTGTTAAGAGAATAGAAAGGGAGAAAGAGAGAAGGGGCGGCCTCCATTGGAGGGTCTGCCCCTCCCTCAAATCTTCATTTTTACTCTTCAATGTTTATTTATATTTTCATATTTGTTCTTCTGCTGCACTATCGAAGAATTTAACACTTGCGCTCCTTCCAAATTAATCCATGCAATATCTTCCTCGATTAGGAGTCCATTTTCTTCGTTATCTTCCATAATTCACTCCTCTAATATATCAAAATTATCCAAACTTATTGGATCAAATTGGCTTTCTTCTCTATTTATCTTTTTTAATTGCTTATAAGAAAGAAAGATAATTAATTAGTAAATAACATTAACAATTAAAGTCAAACAAAATATTGAATTGAATCTTTAAGTAGTAACTAATAAAATATTACCTTAGGCGAAGCCGCATGTTAGAATGGATGAAAACTAAGTCATTGAGTCGCTTAGGTCCCAACTTATTTCGTTTTTTTTTGTGGATGTGTTTAAAGATATTCCAATTCCTTTCACAACCCGTTGTACAATACGTTTGGCTTAAAACTCTTACTGCAAAATCTCTAAGGTTATGGCAATCACTTTCAAACCTATTCTACCAAACATTTATAGAAAAAGACAAACATCAGAGACTTAATCCATAATAAATATAAGATTTAAGAAACTTAAATACGAAGATAAACAATTTACCTGAGCATATATTAGTGCGATTGCGAATTGCTATAGGCAAACCCATCAAGTGAAGAGCACTATCATAAATTTCATCTCTCGATATATAACATCTCTATACTCTCATCAGAGACTAATCTGTCTATACAATCAATGATGCCTCGATTGACTTCATTGTCCCTTTTAAAGATTGTTGAGTACCTGAATGCTGGGTTTAGGTAATATGTTGCTGCAAGAATAGGCAGATGCAATTGTTTGTTCCTTTTATTATCTATAATGTTCCACACAGGCGCATAATCCTTCTTTTTTCCATTAAAATTACTTCTAATAGCTTCTTTTGCCCTATCCATGGCTTCATAAAGGTAGCCCATTTATAGTTTCTCCTTGCTATCAGCCAATCTCAAAATCTTCACTAAAGGATATGTAATCCTCAAAAGTCTAACATATACATTCTAAAATAAACTCCTAAAGACTGTCTCTGAAATCTCATTTAACTTTTGCTTCTTATATTTTGAAACAACTTTGCAAATTTTTGCTACTTATATGAGAAGAACATTCTCTTGAAAGCTTGCTTCTATCTCACAATGCCCTGTAGAAATAAGAAATTAATTGCAAACCGAGTTGCAGATGTATAAAGAAGCTATACACCATCTGTATATCTCCTCATCATACAAAATACAATGGCATGGTTATAGATAAATTTGGTGATATCTTGGTAACACTCAATTGTTACCTTTATCTAGTCCATCTCACCAATATCCTCAAGGATGAGATCTAAATAATGGGTTGTGCATGATGTCCAATAGAAACTCCCATAAGTATTTGCTAACTCCTTAGTTGCTTTATAGTTAGTTGCATTATCTATAATGAATTGTACTACATTCTCCAACTCAACCTCGCATATCACCTTATCAAACTCTTGCCTTAGGATATCTGTCGTATGCATCTGCTCTCACATGTCTAGAAATCTCAAAAAACATTAGTCATTTAAGACAGAAAATAAAAAAGTTTAACAAAGTCCTTCCTCGCCTATGTGTCCATCTGTGTGCCATGACAGTGCATCCTATCACCTTTCATGACTCTCAAAGTCGAACAATATTCTTCCAGTTCAAGGATAGTCTTATCAATTAACTTTCCTCTCAACTTCTGATAAGAGGGCATCTTGTATTCTGGACCAATATTAGTAATTACATCTTTATTTCTTGAAAATGAAAACGGTTTGCTACATTAAATGGAATGCATGCATCATAAAACCATCTATCCACTGCAAGATCTGTCTGCTCATGCAGTTGTTCTGAAGCCATAACAGTACAAATTTCAGGTTGAGCACCATGTGTAGTGCAAGAAGAAAAAAATGAATGAATACCAAAAGAAGCTCTTACTCTAATCCTTCCTCTTCTACCACTTTCACTTACAAAATCTTCAAGAACCCTCTTTATCCTCGTTGATGGTCGAGAACTACTAATACCAACCTCTGTTATATCATGTGAAGGAATACTATCAGTCAATCGAATATCATGATCATATCTTCCTTAAACATCCCTAAATCATCTTTTTGTTATCTCCCTTTTATGTATGCTCTCAATCATATAAAGACATTTCATTTAATGACTTCTGACAAACTTCTAACTTTGCCCGTGCAAGGAGTGACTTCTTTCCTAGTCCCTAGTAGGTGGCGTTTCAATTGTTAAATTCCACCACTAACCACTTTCTCATAAAACAAAAAGGTTGATCTTAAATTTGTTTCTCTCAACTGTTATACCCCACTACCATGTTGAATCATCAGACCGAGAATGGGAGTCCCTAACACCCCTTCCTGTCATCTCAATTGAGTACTTCAATTCAATCAAAAACCTTAAAATAAAAGCACTTCATAAATCCTCAATCTCCACATATCACTCAAATAGTGTCTCCCACTTCACGAATGCAATAAAAATTATATCCACACACTTCATAACTTTATATTTTGTCATTAAAAAAAATACAAATAACACAAAAAATAACAAATACAAAGAAAAATTTTCCAAAAAATGAAAAGGTATACCACAATCCAAGTTGTGAGCCTTCCACAGACGTCGTAAAGCACTTTCTTTCGAACCTTGCACACCAAGGACGGAGAAGAGTACGTTAGGAGAGCTGCGAACACACGCCAAGAGAAGGCAGAAACCCATTGTTTTACAGATTTCTGCTCAGTCAGGGACCTTTAAAATGGTACCTTATCATATCATACTATACGGGCGATACGTGCTGTATCACACGATAAGTTACTTCATGCGATACATTGACTTGTATCGTTACGTATCGCACCACGTCGTACGATACAGTATGATACAGATAACACTGATATAAACTATAATTTCTACCGATGTATTCAAAAGAATGAAGTCAAAGAGGCTCTTAAACATATGAAGGGTGGTAAAGCGGTAGGACCAGATAATCTTCCTATAGAAGTTTGGAAAATACTAGGAGAAATAGGAATCACTTGGCTCACAAGACTATTTAATGAAATGTGAAAAAATCAAAAGATGCCCGAGGAAGGGAGAGCAAGTACACTTATACCCATATATAAGAACAAGGGAGACATTCAAAATTGTGCGAATTATCGAGGTATCAAGTTAATGAGTCATACTATAAATTATAGGAAAGAATTATCGAACGTAGGTTAAGACAAGTATCAAGTACAACAGAGAACCAATTTGGATTCATGCCAAGCATATCTACTATTTAAGCAATTTACCTTTTGAGACGTCTTATGGAACATTTTAGAGCAAAAAAGAAAGACCTTCACATGATATTTATTGATCTAGAAAAAGCTTATGATAGGGTACAGAGAGAGGTTCTTTGGAGAACTTTGGAAAAAAGAGGTATCCCATTGACATATATTAACCTTATAAGAGACATGTATGATGGTGCAAAAACATGTGTCAGGACTTGTGAAGGAATGATAGACTTCTTTGAAGTTAATATTGGGTTACATCAAGGATCAACTTTAAGTCCATACTTACTTATAATGGTGATTGATGAGTTAACAAAACATATTCAAGATGAAGTACCTTGGTGTATGTTATTTGCAGATGACATTGTGTTAGTGGAGGAGTCTAAGGAAAAAGTTAATGGAAATTGAAACTATGGAGAGAAACATTAGAAAGCAAAGGCCTCCGACTTAGTAGAACAAAGACACAATATATGGAATGTATGTTTGATCATTTGGTTACTTCAGAAGATATAGAAATTCAAAAGAATGAAGTAAAAGAGGCACTTAAACATATGAAGGGTGGTAAATCGGTAGGACCAGACAATATTCCTATAGAAGTTTGAAAAATCATAGGAGAAACAAGAATCACTTTGCTCACAAGACAATTTAACGAAATATGAAGAAACCAAAAGATGCCCAAGGAAAGGAGAGCGAGTATACTTATACCCATACATAAGAACAAGGGAGACATTTAGAATTGTGCGAATTATCGGGATACCAAGTTAATGAGCCATACTATGAAGTTATGGGAAAGAATTATAGAACGTAGATTAAGACAAGTATCGAGTACAACAAAGCACCAATTTGGATTCATGTTAGGCAGATCTAATGTTGAAGCAATTCACCTTTTGAGACGTCTTATAAAACATTTTAGAGCATAAAAAGAAAGACCTTCACATGATATTTATTGATTTTAGAAAAAGCTTATGATAGGGCACCGAGGGAGGTTATTTGGAGAACCATGGAAAAAAGAGGTATCCCATTCAACAACAACAACAACAACAACAACTAAGCCTTTTCCCATACTAGACGGGGTCGGCTACATGGATTCTTTGTTTCCACAGATTCCTATCGTGTGTCATGTTAGCAGTTAACTCCCAATAAGCTAGATCATTCTTTATTGTTTCTTTCCAACACTTTTGTGGTCGTCCTCTACCTCTTTTAATACTTTCCCAATTTAGTTTTTCTAACCTTCTTACAGGTTCTTCTTTTGATCTTCTTTCTATATGTCCAAACCATCTTAAACGATGTTCTCTCATTTTATCCTCTATTGATGTCACTCCTACTTTGTTTCTAATAACCTCATTATGTATACGGTCTTTTCTTGTATGACCACTCATCCATCTCAATATCTTCATTTCTGCCACAGACATCTTTTGTACATGTTGATGATTAACTGCCCAACACTGAGAACCATAAAACATGGCAGGCCTAATTCATGCTCTATAATATTTACCTTTTAATTTTAATGGTATCTTCTTATCACAAAGAATACCTCATGCTCCTCTCCATTTTAACCAACCAGCATTAATTTTATGCGTAACATCTCCATCAATTCTTCCATCACTCTGAAAAATTGACCCAAGGTATTTAAAACTTTCCTTTTGGGGAATGCAATGTGTGCTAATTTTAATTTCTATGTCCTCTGAAGTAACCAAATGATCAAACTTACATTCCATATATTCTGTCTTTGTTCTACTAAGTCGAGGGCCTTTGCTTTCTAATGTTTCTCTCCATAGTTCCAATTTTCTATTAACTTTTTCCTTAGACTCCTCCACTAATACAATGTCATCTGCAAATAACATACACCAAGGTACTTCATCTTGAATATGTTTTGTTAACTCATCCATCACCATTATAAATAAGTATGGACTTAAAGTTGATCCTTGATGTAACCCAATATTAACTTCAAAGAAGTTTGTCGTTCCTTCATGCGTCCTTACACATGTTTTTGCACCATCATACATGTCTCTTATAAGGTTAATATATGTCAATGGGATACCTCTTTTTTCCAAAGTTCTCCAAAGAACCTCCCTCGGTACCTTATCATAAGCTTTTTCTAGATCAATAAATATCATATGAAGGTCTTTCTTTTTTGCTCTAAAATGTTCCATAAGACGTCTCAAAAGGTGAATCGCTTCAATAGTAGATCTGCCTGGCATGAATCCAAATTGGTTCTCTGTTGTACTTGATACTTGTCTTAACCTACGTTCGATAATTCTTTCCCATAATTTCATAGTATGACTCATTAACTTGATACCTCGATAATTCGCACAATTTTGAATGTCTCATTTATTCTTATATATGGGTATAAGTGTACTTGCTCTCCATTCCTCGGGCATCTTTTGGTTTTTCCATATTTCATTAAATAGTCTTGTGAGCCAAGTAATTCCTATTTCTCCTAGTATTTTCCAAACTTCTATAGGAATATTATCTGGTCCTACCGCTTTACCACCCTTCATATGTTTAAGAGCCTCTTTGACTTCATTCTTTTAACATACATAAACCTTATAAGAGACAAGTACAATGGTGCAAAAACATGTGAGGACTTGTGAAGGAATGACAGACTTCTTTGAAGTTAATATTGGGTTACATCAAGGATCAACTTTAAGTCCATACTTACTTATAATGGTGATTGATGAGTTAACAAAACATATTCAAGATGAAGTACCTTGGTGTATGTTATTTGCAGATGACATTGTGTTAGTGGAGGAGTCTAAGGAAAAAGTTAATGGAAATTGAAACTATGGAGAGAAACATTAGAAAGCAAAGGCCTCCGACTTAGTAGAACAAAGACACAATATATGGAATGTATGTTTGATCATTTGGTTACTTCAGAAGACATAGAAATTAAAATTGGCACACATTGCATCCCCAAAAAGGAAAGTTTTAAATACCTAAGGTCAATTTTTCAGAGCAATGGAAAAATTGATGGAGATGTTAGGAAAAGAATTAATGCTGGTTGGTTAAAATAGAGGGGAGCATCAAATATTCTTTGTGACAAGAAGATACCATTAAAGTTAAAAGGTAAATATTATAGAGCAGCAATTAGGCCTGTCATGTTTTATGGTTCTGAATGTTGGGCAGTATCAACATGTACAAAAGATGTCTGTGACAGAAATGAAGATGTTGAGATGGATAAGTGGTTATACAAGAAAAGACCATATACATAATGAGGTTATTAGAAACAAAATAGGAGTCGCACCAATAGAGGATAAAATGAGAGAACATCGTTTAAGATGCTTACATCAAGGTGCCCCAATCTTTTGTGCCAAAGCCTAAAATCATTACAAATAATCCCACATATTTTAAAATTTGACATAACTAAATTATCCACAGCGCAGAGACCACCTTCTCTATGTCCTTTCCCAATAACTTTCTTTGATTGATGACTTTGTACCATACATTCATTTGGTGAGAAGGTAACAATGCAACCATTATCACAAATTTGAGAAACTGAGAGAAAATTATGGTTTAATTTTGGTATAAAACATACTTGGAAAATTTTAAAGGAATTACTTTTTAAGTTACCAATTTCTTTAATATCAAGCTTAGTTCCATCGGTCATAAACACTTGGGCCCTAACTTGTGTATATTTGTCTAACAATTTAAATTCATTAGTCATATGGAATGAAGCACCAGAATCTAAAAACCAAGAAATACTTTGGTTTTTGGAAGATGATGATAATGCCGATCGAGAGATACTTACCTTTTCTTTGAAAAAATCTTCGATATAGGCCTTGATCTTCGATGGTAACACTTCCTCCTTATTGTTAATGAAAGTCACATGAGGAAACCTCCTAAATAAAAGAGGACACGTAGTCTTAATATATCCATTTTCTTTTAAATAATAACAAACCGTAGTCTTGTTGGGCCAAGGCACTACATTACCTTTGAATTGTCCATTGCCTTCACTATTTTTTGCATGTGAAGGTTTATAGACCTTCAAATAATTTTCGGATGTAGATGTAGCACGAACTGCTTCCTTATTGTCTCTTATATTCCCCAATCTAGTTTCTTTTATAACTAAATCGAACAAAATATCATAGCTTTTGATTCTCGATTTTCTATGAATCAAGTTTAATCTAATTTTTTAAAATTTGTATCGTAATCCCCGTATAAACAAGAAAAAATATTGGTTATCAAGGTATTCTTAAAACTCATCAATACTTTAGAGTTTTTCGAATTTGTTAAAGCTTTTAAGTTGGTTCCAAAGATCGAAAAACTCATAATGGTAATCCCTAATGCTCATGAAACCTTCTTTTAGCATTAACATTTTTTTCATCAAATTTATTTAAGAAACAAAATCGTCTTAAGAATGTGTTTTCCTAAGATATTATCAAGTCTCAAAGGTATTGGCAAACATGTTAATTCTACTACAAAGTTTTTCATCCACATTTTGGCCAATAATCAAAGTGATTTTGGCATTGTAATCACTCTTGCTTGTATTTCTCTTATAACTTGAGAAATTGATCCCCATGAAACCCTTCTTCTATCCATTTGTACTCTTTAATTGTACCATCAATATAATCTCAATAGTCTTTAAAGAAAATATTTGTTTCATGATACGTGCCCAACTTCGATAAGAGTTGGGCGCACTAATAAACAACGAAATGTCTGACTTTTCTCTTTCATTTTCTCAACAATAATAAGAAATACAAAGAATACCTTGATTCTCTTAAGATGGTCAAAAAATTCTCAAGTTTAAGGATCTTCCTACAATCAGCACGAATCCCAATGCAACTCTAATTGGACATTTTCGACTTTCATACCATGTAAAAGTAGCACCAATATCTCGCCAATGATATTCACAAACTCAAATATAAATGATCCTGCAAGATCTTCGGCAAGCCAAATTACCAAACAAATCACCAAACACTTGAGGCCTAGTCATTAAAATCTCTGAATTTTATTAATAACACACACCCTCTATTTATAGAGGCTTTACAACATTTAAGAATGAGAGAGAATGGGAGCAACTGCTCCCAACGGCTACACCACTAATCGTTGGGAACTCCCAACTGCTAGTAGTGTAGCCGTTGGGGGGAACTGGCCCTTGAGGCCTAGTCCCAAAAGGTCCTCCTTGATGGACCTGCAGATTTCCTATTACAAATTAACAATATGGTTAAACCCTTGGGCCTGTGTGTTGTTATCATATGAGTTAAAGGCTGTTGGAAAATATTTGGAGCATCTTTCTACGATTTGTACTTGGTAAAATCTCGGCATTAGATTGCATAACGCACCTGCTACAGACATTTCTACAAGTATCCTGCTCATGATGCCTCGTTCCTGTTGAAAGGCTTTGCCACAACAGGAAACTTGATAAACCCATGCCATCCAACTATCATTCCACTTCTAACTCACCTTACTATCCGGCAAGTAGGATATCTGTTTACCTACACTTTCAGTATTTGGACATGCTGAACAAATCCAAACATGCATCCAGTATGAACTCCATATGTTAAATTTACAGGGATGAAACCAGTAAGATTCAATAACTGATGCAATGTCACGATCAGTACAATATAACATCACTAAGCAGGAAGCATTTCTTGGTTAAAGTACTGAACATATTACTAAAAGTTTCATATCGACATTGTCAACAATGCCATAAGTGTGAAAGGAGTCTGTGCATGCATGTGGTGCTTCTTTTTAAAGGTCCTACATGCATGCAGTGGTTACATGCATGTCTCAAAAAAGGTACCAACCATTAACTACCGGCACTGACGAACTCCTAAATCTTTCGGTAATATCCTATCAATCATATTCCATCTACAAAAAGGGGTCCTAACTCCTAAGACAATCATACATAGTTTAGTGATGGGAACTTGTTATATGATAGAAATCACAGATCCCCATCACAATATCTTACAAGTCTCTTATCATACAATGCTATGATACGTTACTTGCATCCATGGTTTAGTTTATCATTCTTCAAAGAAAAATATGACTTTGTGAAATGATAAGCTACGGTATGCTGTATGCTTTTAAGTGACATGACCAATACGTGCAATGACATGGTACCTACTACCTTGCCTGAGACAAACATCTATATCCTTTATTTATGTCATGTACATAACTGCTTCACATAAATTGTGCATTACACTTTTGGGGATGAATAATTAGTGTAAGTCTCAAATAGACATTACCTTGCAAAAGTTCTTCTGAGCTTGCTCAATTGTGACAGTAGGCATCTTTCCATTTCGCATCAGGTTCACAGTCTTGGTACTCAGACGCCACTGGCGACAAGTTTCTAGTGCCAAATATGGGCATATCGCACTAAAAGAGGGGTTGAAACATGATAAGATAGCTCAATCATTTAAGGTCAATGCAGTTTTCTCATATACAACTTATATGCTATAGGAATTTGCACCTTACATATAAAGATTGTCAAAATTGCAACAAACAGTAAACAAAATTTAAATCCTTTAGAACAAAATATATAACATCTAGAAATAACACCAGGATGGCTTCAGAGAAGAACCCAGAACAGCATGACTCCTCTCCAGATGGCCAGAGGTAAATGCAAAAAGTAGTTCTATTCACCAAAAGTATGACATATGAACTCCTATATGTTTAAGAGGATTTCTGGAATGATAAGGTGATTCTGATGCACTGCCCTCACAGAGCTGTATATAGATTACAGAGAGAAACAAGAACTAATTGAAAAATGAATCAGTCAGTTAGATAAATAAGAAAGCAAATAAATAGTAGAGTATCAATAGAGAAAAGCTTTGCCTATCATATCCTCACTGTATACACAGACGTGACTCCTTCCATGGATATATGTATATATATACCTTCCAACTAAATCACCAGATCTTATTACCACAGATGATCATCTTAGGTCATTCCATCCTATTCCCTCAATTTCTTTTCTATTTACTATATCTTTGATGCAAGAAATATACACATCTACGTAAATTTTAACATACAGAATCTGCTATTAGAAATCAGATCAGGGAAAATAAAATAAGCTTTCCAAGCGAGGGGTTTTAAGAACTATCGTCAAGCTTTCCCTTCAGCAGCAAATTCCTTAAATCATAATCAGAATGGCATAGATAACAGAAAGAGATATTTGTGATGGCTTCATATATGACAGTTCCAGATGGGAGCCCCAGAATCAAAAGATAGAAGTAGTATGAACTTCATTCTTAGAAACTGGTACCTGAATATAGTGAAAAAGGCAGCTTGTGTAAAATTTATCCTCTGCAGGAAGCAGACCGAGTATCCCTTTGACAATAGTATGTGTGTCTTCATACAAACTTCATCAGATGTTCAAGTTAGACATTTTTAGGTGTATTGAGAGAGAAACATCAATGGTGTTTCATATACAGTCTACAACAAGTATTGATTGCCCTATGAATTTTGAACTTATATAACTATAGTTATATACCAGCCACTACGCCATCATGCCAATCAAAATTTGTACATGCAGCATAAAGGAACATAATTAGCTCTGCCTGATGATTCCATTCTTCATGAAGAGTATTTTCATCTATGCATTGCAACTCAAATCTCCACCTAAATGTTTGTATTCACAGCAGGTGTGATTCAAATCCAAAACTTTGAGATCAACCAAAGAGATGTTTCTTATTGCAAGTTTAAAGTCCAAGTCCAACAATGTATGAAATTGTGATAAAGCATTTACCACAAAAGGTTCTCGAATAACCTTGGAACACTGAAGAAAGTCTTGAACTGACGACACTAAAGCAACAAGCACAAATTCTCTAAATGAGAACTTACAGTAAGACCAAAATGTCTGGTTACTGTTAATAATGTCTCAGCCAGTAAACCCAATTTATAACATCAGTTAAAGAAAGAAGATGAAAGACTGAAAACAAAACTTTGAGATCATACCTTGCACCATATCCAATTAGACACGCAAATTGGTGAGTGCTGAAGCACTGGGCAGTGTCAGCAACTATGGACGCTGACATCCGCAAGCCATTCTCAATAAGATGTTGATGAACAGCACCAACTGCAAGAAGTATTGGGATAGCAGGCCGTGTGGGTTCCTGACACAAAGAGAACACACCATTATTAGCTAAGCACAATAAAAAAGAACGTATGACATTTTTTGTCTCCTTCAGGATAGTAAGATTATTGATGGACATGTGCACAGAAGGATAACATGCAGATTAAGAAAATTTGTATGCAGGACATGGACTTGAACCATGTTTTGAAAATGTCTCGTCTACTGTCAAGCACAAATGCTCTCATGGACTGCTTTGAGCATGCATGTGTACATTTGCACCTAATGTTCAGAAGATAGAAGCACATATCTAAGGATAATGATGAAAATGGGTTTGTTTTTGTGCCTTTGTGGTTGCCATTTGTTGGCTTGGTGCAGCTTTTGAGCTATTTGCATCTAATGATCAACCCCACATCAGAGGGGCCAAGGTGGGTTTGACCTCCGCAACCAGTTCAAGGGCATGAAATTCATAAACTAGATGCACATAGCAAGAGTCTCGGGAATATGAGATATGGTTACTTGAAAAAGTGGCATAGACATGCTATGTTTAGGAGTTCAGTCTCGGCTGCTAAGTGTCTTGAGGTGTCGACACTTCTTCCTTATCAGGATACTTTTTTAAAGCAACAAAAATGGCCTCAATTTCAAAAGTGAATGAGAGAATCTGGGTATCTAGCTGCTATTCCTCCCTTATACCTATCTACCATTCCCGACATGTCTCCACTTTCAAACTTCTCTTGTTCCCACCATGGTAGTGCTTCCAGTTCAAACCCTAAGACATTAATAAGTGCCGCTCAAATCATTTCAATCTTTGATTCTCATCTGGAAGTAGAAGAAGCTAATGTGTATGTGTGTATATAGATAATCAGTAACAACAACTAAGCCTTTTCCTATACTAGATGGAGTCAGCTACATGGGGATTCTTCGTTTCCACATAGCCCTATCATGTACCATGCTAGCATTTAACTCAACATGAGTTGAATCATTCTTTATTGTTTCTTTCTAACACTTTTGTGGTCTTCCTCCTCTTTTAACATTTTTACAATCTAGTTTTTAATACCTTATTAATGAAGCTTCCTTTGGTCATCTTTCTACATGTCCAAACTGTTAAAAAGGTATAAGATGAAATTCCCTTTTATTTTCTTTCTTTTATTTTCATTTTTATGCTTACTTTAATAGGCAAGGGTAGTATTGTAATACTAGCAGCATGTTGCCAACTGCTAGTCAACTATCTGCTAGATTCCTTCTTGTCTCAGCCCTATAGAAAGGGCTGAACTTTTTGTAAAAGATGGCTCTGATGGCTTGATTCCGTTATTCCTCTTTTTTAAGAGGTCCCTACAATAAAATCGTTTCATCTATTGTGACACACCTTTGTATGTTTTCCTTACATGGTATCAAAGCAAGCACGGTCATTGGGAGCAACTGCAGGTGATGACTGACTCAGCGGAAGCAATGGTTGGCTGTCTGACTAGAGACAACATCAAGCAATCGTTCCATGAGGTTTGTGCAAATTGTGTGTAGTGGCAGTCTTTTGGGTCGTATTTCCGTTGCTGAGGGCAAGCCAGGAGGACCATAAGAGACTCATTGGAGTGCCAAAGCTTGTTCTTACGAAAGAGCCACAGAAGTTGCTGCAATATTGTTGTTTTTTTTGCTGAAAAACTAGTGAAAACATGAACAGAAAGCATGTTGTTCTGACTTCTGCGTCACGTGTTGCTATGTTCATTCCTGCATTGTGTTGTGAGAAAGTGCAGCATGCTCGCGAGGGATATGCTCGTGAGGGATATTGCTGCTCTGGAGATTGTTTGTTGCAGCACAGTTGAAAGTGTTGTTGTACTGTTGATCGATGTGTTGAAATGTGTGCGTTGCGGAGAGGCTGAGTGTTGCGTTGTTGACTGAGAGATTTATCGATGAGCAGACAAGAAAGAGAGTGAAGGTGTCACCTAGTCCATTCTTATCATTGAAAGGGAGGTGGAAGAAATATCTTATGCTTTTAGATTATTTATGAGAATGCCACAGGTGTTCCCTTTCCTTATTTTTAGTTAAGAGTTTATTTTTAATTAAGGGATTGATATGAATATATGTTTTTAGTTGTTTTGTATGAGCACAAGTGTTTGAAAAGAGTATATAAAAGGATTACTTTTGAAAGACTTACATATATCATTACTGTTTTTTTGGTGAGACCAACCTTTAGAATTGTTAACCAAATATGTGTTGAAAAGTTTTTAAAAAGAAAAATTATTCAAATTGAATTTATAAGATTGTTTTATTACTCATATGTTTAATGCCAAATTTTGATCATCTTATTAGATTTTCTTATCCTTGAGTTCATAAAGTCATGCTTGGGCTAGCGAGTTATTTAAGGGCCTCAGTGTCTTAATTGGTTTGTGATTGTATGGATGGTTCAAGCTCCACCTTAAAGCTCGGGTTTGAGCTTAACCTTAAAAATTTGTTTATGGATGGTTCGAGTTTAGCGTTAAAGCTCGGGTTTGAGCTTAGCCGCAAAGCTTGTTTATAAATAGTTTGAGTTTAGCCTTTAAGCTCGGGTTTGAGCTTAGCTTTAAAGCTTTGTTTTGGATGGTTCGAGCTCTGCCTTAAGCTCATTTGGTGTTTGTTTGTCAAATTGACGCACCTTGGCCTTTTGTAATGTTGTTAGTTGTTATGACTCGAACTTATTTATTGTATTAGAGAATCTCACTTAAGTGATCAATGAAAATGAATAAACTTTTCCTTATGCTTTTAGCCAAATATTTTGGGAACTTCTTAGGCTTTTTCTTTATATTATAAATATTAGGAACTTCTAAGGTTTCAAGTTTGTATTATTCTATTTCTGATATCTTAATTATTTTTGTTGAATTTTACTCTAAAAGTTTTCTTGTAGGTATTAATAAAGTATTGCAAATCGAACGTAAACTTTAGCAAAGAAATACAACAACAACAACTAAGCCCTTTTCCATACTAGACGGGGTCGGCTACATGGATTCTTTGTTTCCCCATATCCCTATTGTGTGCCATGTTAGTCGTTAACTCCCAATAAGATAGATCATTCTTTAATGTTTCTTTCCAACACTTTTGTGGTCGTCCTCTACCAGTGTTGTTCGTATCGCACCGTATCGTGGCGTATCGCACCGTATCGTGCGATACGGCCCGTATCGCACGATACGGCCCATACCGCCCGTACCTTGGGACCCTTATAAAGGGCCCAGACCGACTGAAACCCGCGATTTTTTGCGGGTTTACTCTCTCCTCTTGGGTTCCTCAAGCTCCATAAGAGCCGGTTTTTGCCTCCTTAGTGTTCAAAGCTCCAAAATCGTGTCCTACGGTGTTCGTGCAAGCCTCCAAACTCGGATTTTGGTATATTTTTAATGTTTTTTTTATTTTTTCTTTTATATTTATTGTTTTTTGTGTTATTTCGGTTTTTTTTTTTTGAATGATAAAATATGAAGTTATTAAGTGTGTGTATACGATTTTTATTGCATTCATGAAGTGGGAGACACTCGATTTGAGTGTTATTTGAAGATTGGGGGATTTACGAAGTGCTTTTATTTTCAGGTTTTTGTTTGAATTAAAGTACTCCATTGAGATGGCAGGAAGGGGTGGTAGAGACTCTCATTCAAAGTCTGATGATCTGGCATGGCAGTGGGGTATACCAGTTGAGGGTTCAAGGTTAAAAATAAGATGTTTATTTTGTGAAAAGGTGGTTAGTGGTGGAATTTCAAGGTTGAAAAACCACCTAACAGGAACCAGGAAAAAAGTTGCTCCATGCACAGGCAAAGTTAGAAGTGTGCCAGAAGGTATTAAATGGCAATGCTTGCAGATGATTGAGAGCATACAGGAAAGGAGACAACAAAAGGATGATTTCCAAATGTGTGAAGAAGTTGATGATGCTACTGCCACTGGAGTTGGATTCACTGATAGTTTGCCTTCAGATGCTAAAACAGATATTGGTAGTAGCAGTTCGCGAGCACCTAGCAAAGGAAAGAGGGTTGCAGCTGAAGACTTTGGAGGTGGCAGAATAGGAAGTTCAAGAAGGAGTAGAGGAAGAGCTTCTTCTTCTAGCATACATTCGTTCTTTCCTCCTTCCACTACACCTGGTGCTCAGCCAGGAATTCGTGCAGCAATGGCTTTAGAACAACTGCATGATCAAGCAGACCTAGCAGTCGGCAGATGGTTTTATGATGCATGCATTCCATTTAATGTAGCAAACAATTTTCATTTTCAAGCAATGGCAGATGCAATTGCTAACATTGGTCCAGGATATAGGATGCCCTCTTATCAGAAGTTGAGAGGGAAGATATTAGATCAGACCGTGATTGAAGTGCAGCAATACTGTTCGACTTTAAGACAATCGTGGAAGGAAACAGGATGCACTATCATGGCAGATGGATGGACCGATAGGAGAGGAAGAACATTGCTAAACTTTCTTGTATATTGTCCTAAAGGACTCATGTTTTTGAGATCTCTAGATATGTCAGAGGAGAGGCACACTGCAGAGATCCTACGAGAGGAATTTGATAAGGTTATACAGGAGGTTCGGCTAGAAAATATAGTCCAATTGATTATAGATAATGCAGCTAACTACAAAGCAGCTGGAAAGGAGTTAGCTGATATTTATGGGACTTTCTACTGGACACCATGTGCAGCCCATTGTTTAGATCTCATCCTCGAGGACATTGGCGAGATGGATGAAATAAAGGCAGCAACTGAGTGTTGCCAAGATATTACAAAATTCATTTATAACCATGCATTTGTTTTGTGTATGATGAGGAGATACACAGAAGGTGCAGAGCTTCTTCGCACAGCTGCAACTCGGTTCGTAATAAACTTCTTATCTGTACAGAGTATTGTGAGACAGAAGCAAGCTTTAAAGAGAATGTTCTCCTCAAATGAGTGGCAACAATTTGCAGAGTTGCCTCAAAATAGAAGGAACAGAAAGTTAAATGAGATTGCAGAAACGGTTTTTAGAAGTTCATTTTGGAATGCATGTATCATATTATTGAAAATTACTTGTCCTTTAGTGAAAGTTTTGAGATTGGCTGACAGCAAGGAGAAACCATCTATGGGCTACCTTTATGAAGCCATGGACAGGGCAAAAGAAGCGATCAGAAATAACTTTAATAGAAAAAAAAGAGATTATGTGCCCGTGTGGAAAATAATTGATAGTAGATGGAATAAACAATTGCATCAGCCTATTCATGCAGCAGCCTACTATCTAAACCCATCATTGAGGTACTCAGCAACCTTCAAAAGGGACGGTGAGGTTAATCGAGGAATCATTGAATGCATCGACAGATTAGTCCCTGATGAGAGCATAGTAGATGCGATACATCGAGAGATGGAGATATATGATAATGCTCTTCACTTGATGGGCTTGCCTATTGCAATTCGCAACCGCTCTACGATACGTCCAGGTACATTGTTTATTTTCATATTTAAGTTGCATCTTACATTACTGTGGATTATTATGTCTCTAATGTTTATATTTTTTTTACAGATGTTTGGTGGAATAGGTTTGGAAGTGATTGTCCAAACCTTAGAGATTTTGCAGTTAGAGTCTTAAGCCAAACCTGTAGTGCAACAGGTTGGAACGCAAAAGGCTTAATGATTTGGTTTATATTCGTTGTAACATGCGCCTTCGTGAAAGGTAATGTTGTATTACTTTCAAATTTTCAATTCAATATTATTTAACTTCAGTTTTCAATTGTTAATATTACTTACTAATTGTTTATCTTTGTTTGTGTCGTAGGCAATTAAAAAAAGTAAATAGAGAAGAAAGTCAGTTCGATCCAATAAGTTTGGATAATTTTGATATATTAGAAGATTGGGTTATGGAAGACACTGAAGAAAATGCCCTCCTAACAGACGAAGACGTTGCCTGGATTAATTTAGAAGGAGCGCAATAACATTATCGAGATGAAGAATTTGATTTTGAAGAAGAAGGTGTGGGCGTGGCTGATGATGATGAGGATCTGCAACAAGGAGAAGATGAAGATTATTTAGTTGATGATCCTGATTACAATTTGTAAAATATAACATTATATGTAACTGTAGTGTACTTTAAACTATGTCTGTATTTTATTTTTTGGATTCAAAATATGTAAATTTGGATGCAATTGTTCAATGTTGAATGCTCAATCTGTACTAAACTTACATTATATGAATTTAAAGCAATTATCAGATTTTTTCTGATTTTTTCCTGATTTTTTTCAATTTTTTACTAATTTTTATTAATTTTTAATTAATTTTTGCATTATTTTAATATTAAAGTATGATACGATATGATACGATACGCCCGTATCGTGGAGCCCAACGATACACGATACGATACGCGTCAGACAACACTGTCCTCTACCACTTTTAATACTTTCCAAATTTAGTTTTTCTAATCTTCTTATAGGTTCTTCTTTTGATCTTCTTTCTATATGTCCAAACCATCTTAAACAATGTTCTCTCATTTTATCCTCTATTGGTGTCACTCCTAATTTGTTTCTAATAAACTTATTATGTATACGGTCTTTTCTTGTATGACCACTCATCCATCTCAACATCTTCATTTCTATCACAGACATCTTTTGTACATGTTGATGATTAACTGCCCAACACTTAGAACCATAAAACATGGCAGGCCTAATTGCTGCTCTATAATATTTACCTTTTAACTTTAATGGTATCTTCTTATCACAAAGAATACCTGATGCTCCTCTCCATTTTAACCAACCAGCATTAATTCTATGTGTAACATCTCCATCAATTCTTCCATCACTATGAAAAATTGACCCTAGGTATTTAAAACTTTCCTTTTAGGGAATGCAATGTGTGCCAATTTTAATTTCCATGTCCTCTGAAGTAACCAAATGATCAAACTTACATTCCATATATTCTGTCTTTGTTCTACTAAGTCGGAGACCTTTGCTTTCTAATGTTTCTCTCCATAGTTTCGATTTCCATTAACTTTTTCCTTAGACTCCTCCACTAATACAATGTCATCTACAAATAACATACACCAAGGTACTTCATGTTGAATATGTTTCGTTAACTCATCAATCACCATTATAAGTAAGTATGGACTTAAAGTTGATCCTTGATGTAACCCAATATTAACTTCAAAGAAGTCTGTCATTCCTTCACAAGTCCTCACACATGTTTTTGCACCATCATACATGTCTCTTATAAGGTTAATATATGTCAATGGGATATCTCTTTTTTCCAAAGTTCTCCAAAGAACCTCTCTCTGTACCCTATCATAAGCTTTTTCTAGATCAATAAATATCATGTGAAGGTCTTTCTTTTTTGCTCTAAAATGTTCCATAAGACGTCTCAAAAGGTAAATTGCTTCAATAGTAGATATGCCTGGCATGAATCCAAATTGGTTCTCTGTTGTACTTGATACTTGTCTTAACCTACGTTCAATAATTCTTTTCCATAATTTCATAGTATGACTCATTAACTTGATACCTCGATAATTCGCACAATTTTGAATGTCTCCCTTGTTCTTATATATGGGTATAAGTGTACTTGCTCTCCCTTCCTCGGGCATCTTTTGATTTTTTCACATTTCATTAAATAGTCTTGTGAGCCAAGTGATTCCTATTTCCCCTAGTATTTTCCAAACTTCTATAGGAATATTATCTAGTCCTACCGATTTACCACCCTTCATATGTTTAAGAGCCTCTTTGACTTCATTCTTTTGAATACGTCGATAGAAATTATAGTTTATATCAGTGTTTCTCACCATAGTTCCAATTTTCTATTAACTTTTTCCTTAGACTCTTCCACTAATACAATGTCATCTGCAAATAACATACACCAAGGTACTTCATCTTGAATATGTTTTGTTAACTCATCAATCACCATTATAAATAAGTATGGACTTAAAGTTGATCCTTGATGTAATCTAATATTAATTCACAGAAGTCTGTCGTTCCTTCATGAGTCCTCACGCTTGTTTTTGCACCATCATACATGTCTCTTATAAGGTTAATATATGTCAATGGGATACCTCTTTTTTCCAAAGTTCTCCAAAGAACCTCCCTCAGTACCCTATCATAAGCTTTTTCTAGATCAATAAATATCATGTGAAGGTCTTTCTTTTCTGCTCTAAAATGTTCCATAAGACGTCTCAAAAGGTAAATTGCTTCAATAGTAGATATGCCTGGCATCAATCCAAATTGGTTCTCTATTGTACTTGATACTTGTCTTAACCTACGTTCGATAATTCTTTCTCATAATTTCATAGTATGACTCATTAACTTGATATCTCGATAATTCGCACAATTTTGAATGCCTCCCTTGTTCTTATATATGGGTATAAGTGTACTTGCTCTCCATTCCTCGGGCATCTTTTGGTTTTTCCACATTTCATTAAATAGTCTTGTGAGCCAAGTGATTCCTATTTCTCCTAATATTTTCCAAACTTCTATAGGAATATTATCTGGTCCTATTGATTTACCACCCTTCATATGTTTAAGAGCCTCTTTGACTTCATTCTTTTGAATACGTCGGTAGAAACTGTGGTTTATATACTTTTCTGACTTGGCTAAATCTCCTAAACTAATACTAACATCTTTATTTTCATTAAAAAGATTATAAAAATAGTTTTTCCATCTATTTCTTATATCATCGTTTGCCACTAAAAATTTTTCATCCTCGTCTTTTGTGCATCTAACATAATTAAGATCTTTAGTTTTCTTATCTCTAGCCCTAGCTATCCTAAAAATATCTCTTTCACCCTCTTTTGAGTTGAGTTTTTTATATAAGTCCTCCCAAATCTTAGCTTTTGCTTCACTAACGGCCTTTTTCGCTTCCTTCTTTGCTTTCTTATAAGCTTCTAAAGTTTCACCAGTTTTCTTGGCATAATGTAATTTGTAACATGCCCTCTCTGAAAAATTTTCACTACATTTGGGCAGCAATGTAGCGGGACTAACTTCTTTACCCACACCCGTCCATGATGTGGGAACCCTCTCTGCAATTGATTCACTACATTCGGACGAAAATGTAGTGGCCCTTGCTAACTTCTTACTGCATTCGGACTCTGCAGCACGTCGCAAGGCGGGGACGCCCCAAAGCAATGTTCATAATTTTTATAATCCATGTTATAAAAATCCGACGAAGTTTTACGCTGGCTGTTGAAAGCCTAACACAATCCTCCTATATCCGGGCTTGGGACCGGCAATGCAAGGGTGAACCCTTACTTTAGCAAAGAAATGAAAAGAAAAACATTGGATAGTGTTTAAGGCTGAAAAAAGAAGATACCTTATTGGGTTGAAGATGTTTTTACTAAGTCACTTTAGCTCCACATTTTAAGTTCTTAGCAAACTTTCGGTATTGATACCGTCAATTTGAGGAGGGGTGTTAAAAATGTATAAAATGTAATTCTCTTTTATTTTCCTTTTTTATTCTTTTTTATGCTTACTGTAATAGGCAGTGGCAATATTATAATACTAGCAGCATACTGCCAATGGCTAGTCAACTAGGTGTTGGCAGCCTTACTGCCAGATTCCTTCTTGTCTCAATCCTAAGAAAAGGACTCAACTTCCTGAAAAAGATGGCTATGATGGCTTGAGTTCATTATTTCTCTTTTGAGAGGTCCCTACAACAAAAGTGTTTCATTCATTACAACAGTCTTATGTATATTTTTCTTAAAAAACCTATCTTAAATGATTTTCTCTCATTTTATCCTCTATTAGTACCACTCCCAACAACAACAACAACTAAGCCTTTTCTCATACTAGATGGGGTCGACTACATGGATTCTTTGTTTCCATAGAACTCTATCATGTGCCATGCTAGCAGTTAACTCACAATAAGCTAGATCATTCTTTATTGTTTCTTTCCAACACTTTTGTAGTCGTCCTCTACCTCTTTTAATACTTTCCAAATTTAGTTTTTCATACCTTCTTATAGGTTATTATTCTAATCTTCTTTCTATATGTCCAAACAATCTTAAACGATATTCTCTCATTTTATCCTCTATTGGTGCCACTCCTAGTTTGATTCTAATAACCTCATTATGTATACGGTCTTTTCTTGTATGACCACTCATCCATCTCAACATCTTCATTTCTGTCTGAGACATCTTTTGTACATGTTGATGGTTAACAGTCCAACACTCAAAACCATAAAACATGGGAGGTCTAATTGTGGCTCTATAATATTTACCTTTTAACTTTAATGGTATCTTCTTATCACAAAGAATATCATATGCTCCTCTCCATTTTAACCAACCATCATTAATTCTATGTGTAACATCTCCATCAATTCTTCCATCACTCTGAAAAATTGATTCTTATTAAAACTTTACTTTTAGGGGATGCAATGTGTGCCAATTTTAATTTTTGTCCTCTGAAGTAACCAAATGATCAAACTTACATTCTATATATTCTGTCTTTATTTTACTAAGTCGGAGGCCTTCACTTTCTAATGCTTCTCTCGATAGTTCCAATTTTCTATTAACTTTTTCCTTATCCTCTTCCACTAACATAATGTCATCTGCAAATAACATACACCAAGGCACTTCATCTTGAATATGTTTTGTTAACTCATCAATCACCATTATAAATAAGTATAGACTTAAAGTTGATCCTTGATGTAACCCAATATTAACTTCAAAGAAGTATGTCATTCTTTCATGAGTCCTCACACGTGTTTTTGCACCATCGTAAATGTCTCTTATAAGGTTAATGTATGTCAATGGGATACCTCTTTTTTCTAAGGTTCTCTAAAGAACATCCCTTGGTACCCTATCATAAGTTTTTTCTAGAATAATAAATATCATGTGAAGGTCTTTCTTTTTGCTCTAAAATATTCTATAAGACGTCTCAAAAGGTGAATCGCTTCAACAGTGGATCTACCTGGCATGAATCCAAATTGGTTCTCTGTTGTACTTGATACTTGTCTTAACCTACGTTCGATAATTTTTTCCCATAATTTCATAGTATGGCTCATTAACTTGATCCATCGATAATTCGCACAATTTTGAATGTCTCCCTTGTTCTTATATATGGGTATAATATTAGTACCACTCCCAATTTATTTTTATTATATATACGGTCTTTTCTTGTGTAACCACTCATTCATTTCAACATCTTCATTTCTACCATGAACATCTTTTGTAAATGTTGATGATTAACTGCTCAACACTCAACCATAAAATATAGCCGGTGTAATTGTTTCTCTATAATATTTACCTTTCAACTTTAATGTTATCTTCTTGTCACAATATGTACCATGGCTGCGACATGATTTTCTGAAGGCTAATATAGTGAACATTGAGATAGCCATAGACAGTAAACAGTCTAGTATCAAGGTTTCTCTGCTCTAGCAGCACAACATAAGAAGAATAAATGATCTGAAAGTTTAAATAACAAATGAGGTCTGTTTGTTAATAAATGTCAGTACTCAAGCATGTCTTGGAAGTGCGTAACAACTACAAATCAGGCACATGCTTCTATGATCGTACACAGCAAACTTAATTATGCACATGATGGTAGGTTCTCTTCATGCCGTTCAAAGATTATCACGTCAACGACTTCCTCACATGAATACAGAAAGAAGACACAGGTATACACATAGATATTGTTAGTCTTCCCACTAATTTTTTGCCTATAAAGTAAAGAATATGTGTGCGCAAAGGACTATCCTTGTCATTGAAAAGGGACCACCCATCAAAGAAGATTGAGTAGATCAAATATCCTAGAAAGGTGAAAACAATCTTCAGAGATATGACAGGAGACTGTGGCTACTGTTTTGTACACGTGCTATAAGTTATATTGCCTAAAAGTTTATGACATGAAACCTAGATCTTTTGCTAAAATGCAGACACCAAAACCATTTTCTAAAAGGCATTGGTTACCAAGGTGATCCTGAGGATGTGATAAAATTGAAGTGTGGGGGCTCAACACAAAATGCAATAAAATCAGCAAGAAGTGCCGGTTGTAACTTACCAGCTCTTCAGACCGATCTGAAAGAATGAGAAGCTGTGAACCACCTCGCACAGCTTCATCAGCTGCTTCACAAAGCCTTTTCAAAGCTGTTTCCAGGGAACCATCAAGCCCTTTTTTTATGTCAAAAAATGTTGGCAATACATGAGACTTCAGAAGTGGATCTTTGATCAAAATGTCCAGCTCTCCTTCATTTAAAACAGGATTTGGAAGGACAACCTTTCACAAGAACAAAGAAGATTAGAAATATGCTTAAATGGCAACCACCAATTGGAGAAAATTAAAACCCAAGAACCAAATATCCAAATGCGCTTCATGTCTACCTGAGCAGCATTATCTGGTCCAATCTCTAAAATGTTTCCACGCTTACCCAAACTGACTTCAAGAGACATAACCAAACCTTCTCGAAGGGGATCAATAGCAGGATTTGTCACCTGGAAGATATATACATGATCAGTAAAGTTTTATATCCAGAAGACAACAGAGCGTATCAAATCAATGTCCTGGAATGCCTTTACAAAATATGCATATCAAAGAAAGCAAGTCAACATAGAAATATCATTTATTGAATGTGTAATCATAATACTGTCAAGAAATAGTGAGTCCAAGTCCAAATAAAGGAGGAAGATCGCATTAGATAAACAATAGCCACCGTAATATTGTCAGATCTTTTACCACAGTATGAGATTAGGAGAGAAGGGCACTAGAATGGATGACTCACAAGTAGTCCTTCAGTCTGCATACACTAGCCAATTTTGTAGTGTTGGAAAAAGATAAATTAAGATCAAGATTGAGGTACCAGAGATGAATACAGTTACTTGAATGGCTAAATATGGAAATGATTTTTATATTTGTTTATGTAACTATATCACAGTGACTTGGAGATGGGAAGAAGGGATTATACTTAGGGAGTTGGATCTTGAGGCAGTTTGAAGTAGACAGATTCTCACTACCATCTAGGAAAAGTTAGGAGTTCTTTGTATGTTGAGTGCTCACGAAATTGGTAAACTGATTTGTGCACATTTTAAATTGATAATGGATGCACATATTAATAGGTTTGATCTTTTATTTGAATTAGAATGCTGATAAGTGATTTAGAAATGATCAACTTATATAAAACATAGTCATGCAAATGTACATAAAATGCATGTAAATATACACAGAAAGATATTCTCAAATTGGTTTCATGTATAATCAATGTACAAAACTTCTTTTCTTCTAAAAGACTGACCATTTTTCGTGATCTAGGAGTGGAACACAAGGTCTTGTGCCACCAAAATCTAAAATACACTAGGGTTTTGCCAATAATTCGAAATTCAGTTCCCATAAAATTCAAATTCGATACTTAAAACATGTTTTCCATCAACAAGCAAAGACAGATTTTGATTCCTAACAAATGGAACACATTGAATCACATTCAGAGTCAGACTTGGTCCAACCAACTCACAACCTGAGTTTCCAGGTCATTTAGAACTTCAGCTCACAAGAGTCTTTAAGAAATATTTGTCTTATATATTACTTGATTAGGGTTATCAGTAAAGGTACAAAGTGGCGTTACAATCAGGCCCAATTATACCATGACAAAATCTGGTTAATCCCATCCGCCAAGGGTGTGCAGGATGAGCTCACTTGGTTCATTAGAATTATCTTTCTTCTCCTGCTGGTACAGTGAAAGCCAAATATAGTTATAAAATGATGCGTTTTATACATAAGTAAACACCTTTTTTGTATACATAAGATAAAAGCAAGTACAAAAGATACTAGATATTTTATCTATTCACAAAGAGAAAAGAAGAAGAAATTATGGTAATAAGCATGCTGGGAAAGAAGATCAAAGTTACCTGTGCAAACCGTTGCTTGAAATAATCGTATAGCATGTGCGACTTCTGAGAGAGTAGAGCTAAAGGTATGTCATCTCCCATGCAAAAAGTTGGTTCCTTTCCTTGAGAGGCCATGTTTTCAATTACCATCTGAACATCCTCACTCGAATATCCATGTGCCCTGTAGAAATTCACAAATATAAAATTCCAAAACAATCTACTTATCTTCCAAAAGAATTTGAAATCATCTCCAAATGATAACAAAAGGCAGAAAAGAATGTTTAGCATTGTGAGTGTTATAAAAATTGCACAGATGTAGATAAAAATGTAAATTTGAAGGTGCGATGCACAAATATCTTATAGAAAGTAATGGCCCTTTTCAGTGGGGATTGCTTCTTCCCATATAGTTTCCTTCTCTATGAAGGACTCACAAGAATGCTTGCATATGAGGCATATAAAAAGTTTACCCGTGAAACTGATGTGTTTTGATAATCCAAATCAAATTTTAACTGCTGGCAGCTGAAGCAAACATTGCGAACAAATTGACCTCTTCCACATCCATCCATAGGAGAATTAGATTCTTTCAACCATATTGGGGCATTGATCCACCCAAGAGAATGGATCTCTTGCATGAATCTCTTCCATCAGCAAACAAAGTGTGCCAATGGTCTTTACAAAGATAATGAGACTGACAGACATGAATAAGGTTGCTGCAAACTTTAGCATGATAGGGGCCAATCTCCACGTACAAGTAGTTCAATACAGTTTCCTAAACAAAGGATAATCTTGAGAAAAGGGAACAGTTTTTGAGGTGAAGCAAAAAAACTAAAGCAAAGTATAAAGTATAAACCCTATTACAGCTTATATAACAACAACAACTAAGCTTTTTCTCATACTAGATGGGGTCGCTTACATGGATTCTTTGTCTCCACACAGCCCTATTATGTTCCATGCTAGCAGTTAATTCAACATAAGCTAGATCATCTTTATTGTTTCTTTCCAATACTTTTGCGGTCTTCCTCTTTCTCTTTTAACATTTTCACAATCTAGTTTTTCATACCTCCTTACTGCCTAATGAAGGATAAATTTTTAATATTGAAGTTGGCTTTAATTTGTTAATACCACAACATATTTTGGCATAAATACTTTCTTGAAAATGCTGTGGTAATTTGGGATATATTGAAATCTATAAATAATGTGCACTAGATGCTCTAAAGATTCGGAAATATCTGTGACATAGCTTAGAAGCATACATCCATACAATATCTTGCTGCTGAAACAGTCGTCAGTTGTAAACAGGATTGGGATTTAGAGGACGTTATGGTGTGTGTGAGTGTGTGGGTCGGGGGCGGAGTTCACAAAGACTAGCAAATTAGCAATAGTAGTATTCATACTGCTGCTGCCTTAAAATTGTTTCACCGTCCATAAGTGCTGAATTGAGGAAATTAGATGGCTTCAAGTTTCTTGACTTCTCATCCAGCCACTTCTTGTATGGGTTTGCTAAAGCAACACGCTTCTTAATTTCCGTGTTCTCATATACCTGAAACACAATAATGATGAACCCTGTCTTATAAACTAAAACATGAAAGAGATGAAGAGTCAAGCATCATTAATGTTCAAGCTGGAATACGAGTTGCATTTGCAAGGAATTAATGGCCATGAAAAAAGAATCTTCTACACGGCGAACGTGAGTTGCATATTAAACAATGAGACCACCAAGGACTATGCAACATGAATAGAAATCCAGAAATACCAAGTTCAACTATTAGTGCTTTGCATTAGAGAAGACATTTTTGCCACTTGTGTCTCTTAAAGAATAAAGAGATGACAATAGTGCTGCAGAAAATATACAAGAATACATCTGCTGTAATGAGTGCATGTTTCCTGAAGTAAGACCAACTCTACAAATTTTGAACCAAATACTTTCATATTAACACCGTTCTTCTGGTGAATGATGAAATTCGGTGATGAAAAAGTACTTGGATACACTATCCCAATTGATATCACAAAGGACAAATACCAAGAGACGTTATTGAGACAATCATAGGACGTAACATATCCTACCGCTGAACCAACCTCCACCACCACAATCAAAATTTATCCCAGGCTTCTGATGGATGTCAAGAATAAATGAGAGCAAACCCAAGCGTATCCTACTGATGAACCAACCTCCAGAACCACAAGCAGAAGCCATCACAGGGTTCTGATGGATGTTGAGAAGAAGATAAATGAGAGCAAACCCAAAACACAACTGTTTAGATTGGCTTTGAAAATACATGTTATGTGGAGGCAAACCAATGATCAGCTAGGTATGATAGGTTTAGAAGATGAGGAGCACGATATAGAATATAGAAACTGTACCACTATATTGTATGTGGATTCTTTGGCACCTATTATATCCATATAGAATATATCAAAAGAAACATTCCTAATAGCAAAAATAGCATTGCCGGTAAAGTGCACATTGTTTAATTAACCGTATAAAGGATACATTGAAAGGACAGACATACTTCCCCACTCGTAAGATCCACACTGATCATCATCCCAGGACCTAAGCGGCCTTTTATGATAACCTTTGATTCATCCATTGGAAGCACTCCCACCTTCATTGTCAAACGCAAAGCACACTATCAGCAAGAAGCTATCCAACTTCACAAAGTCATTTCCTTTAACGAATAATCTAACCAGAAAATGAAACAAGGAAATAGTCATGGTCAGTCAACATGAGTATCCCCAACATGAAATAGTAGAATTATTTCCCAAAAGAAACTGTTTCTTTTCTTCTGTCTCCCCTGCAATCTTGTATAGAATAAGAGTATATAATGTCCCTGAGGAATCATCCGTTTTGCAGAAAAGAGATCAGTAGGCATACTAAAATGAAGAGTGGGACTGAAACACAAACCTCAGATGCCACATACACCATATCATCCACCGTCCTCCAATATCGAGCAGGACGAAGACCATTACGATCAAGACAAGCTCCCACTGTTCTTCCATCACTAGATAAATCACAACAGAGAACTGAATATAAAATGATGGAACATCTGACAGGATAAGTTCGGAGATCACTTAACCTTGTCATAACTGTTCAGCACAAAAACAGTGATGCAACTATTTTCACGAAAATATGTCATATTCAACACCCAATGAAAGAGCACAATGGGACCACAATAACAAACTCCACAGTTGAAGTTTGTGAAGGAATAAAATATTTGCATGTCCATTACATGGAAGCGAAAACCTACCGGAGTCCGTGCATGCAGATCGAAAAAACATTCAAAAGACTTAGTTACTCCCCATCGCAATGTAAAATTAAAATGAACCTCTGTTATCCATAAACTCGAGCTATGTGGTTCTGAATAGGAAAAGGTTATGGGAGCCAGATTCACTTATCCAAAAACAGAACTTCTAAGAATTCCATGGCACAAAAAAGAAGAGAACAGATTTATTTTGCTGATCTTCTTGAGAAGTTACTCATAATATGCTGAGCAGTATAACCAGCTGGCAGATAGATTTCTGCAATGCGCGCTTGAAATGACATTCTCCATAGCTATCCAGTAGTTCACCTCAAAAAGGCTAGCTATGTAGTAGCAACTGATGATTCCTTCTCATTGATATAAATATAAACTGACTGTTCTTACTAACATAGACAATATCCATGGTGTTTCACAAGCCAGTCTTTGATTGGATCAGTGGAATCTTTTCAATAAAATCCAAGAGGAAGGAGACTTCTCTATAAACATGAATGAGGGCATATATTAGAATCTAAAATAAGCATAACAGCAAACTGTCACGCAATGTAAACTTAATCCTGAATTTTCTCATTGCACCAATCCCACTTGCAGTCATTCAATAAAAGATTGTAATAATTGATAAGAATGATCTAACAATTATTTTCAGATATGATCAGCTAAATATATAGAACAGTGTATTCCCTTGGGAATGCCATGGATCAAAAAGAAGGCCCGCTACCTGAACAAGAGTAAGGCAGGACCATCCCATGCCTCCATTTGCCGTTTGTAGTAGTCATAGAAGTCCACAACCTAGAAAGAGAACAACATTTGAGGAAGTTCATCAATTGATTATAGTCCAAATGACACAGTTATGGAATACGTCAAACAAATGATGAGACCTTCAATCAATTGCATGAAATAATTGTTGAGAGAAACGCCAAAAGCAAGGCATAAGCTTATGCTCATTCTTGTGTTCCGCCAAAATTCACATGAAAAAAATCTTCTAAAGACATCATTATTTGACAAAAGACAGGCAAATAAAGTACTTTCAGTTCATATGTGCATCCCCTGCAAGAAAGTACCTCTGGATATTTTATCATTAAGGTAGGATGGTTCTTGTATGCCTCTGGGACAAGAATCATAAGTGCTTCCTCTGCACTACGCCCACTTCTTAATAACAACTGGTCAATGGCAGCAAGGGAACCACGGAAATAGGGTAAGATAAAAGATGCCAGACTTTAAGTACATTACATCACAAAGTAAAATCATGCATGGAGTACAACCCAAATTAAATAGAGAGAGAAGAGCAGCATTTTCAATATTTAAACTTCAATTCTGATGGCCTTTGAAACAGAATCACTCACAGAAAAACAAACACGCTATCTACAGTGAACCTACAGTCATCATGTTGCATGTATCAAATATGGTTGTCTCAAACATCTAAATGTATAAGATAATTGCTCATGTTATTTGCCATTTCAGTTGTGCCATCAAATTCAAAGCTAGTTTTCATGATAGTCTTAACCCTATCCAAAACGTATAACTGAGAGTGGCACACCCAGTATCTTCACCATTGCCTCACATGTTACTTGATCTGCTAGTTAGCCTATAGGCTAGAATTTTTCCTATAAGCTTACAGTCAAGTGTACCCGAAACACTCATTTCCTGCTTTCTAATTTTCATGTCAACTCTTGCAACCTTTTCTGGCTATTTTGTGCATGCATGGGTATACACATATATACATATTTATGCAGGATCTAGGTTTAACAACAAAATAATAGAATCCATTCATCAAGCCGGTTGCACTTTTCTCTAAAACAGTATGTAAAATGGTAAATACTCAATGTTTTCAACAGCTTCTCCATTTAAATACATCCTTGTGTTCATTGATATGCACTTAAGGGAGAGATATGAAGGGGGTTTACTTAGTAAACCTTAACAAATGTGGGTTGATTAATTAGTATCATCGCAAATGTGTACCGGTGCAGGAAATACATAGCTAGTCAAGGAGTGAAGAAAAGAGAACGCATGCACATGGATATTCTGAATGGATTAAGTTGCAGCATACACAACTGTGGCACTTCAGTGCAAACATAGGTTAATTTGTGCTGATGAATTAAATTCATCCGTTGAACTGGCAGAAACTTGATAAAGCATGTAGCAATCTATTAATCTCATTTACTGAATGGACTGGGCAGACACTTGAAAAAGAATTTAGCAACATAAATAATCAAAATCTTAAAGTAAATAAGGATCTATATTGACAAAGTATATGAAGTAGGTATATCTATGAGCTGGACATACTTCAGCGACACGGTCAAGGTTTGCTGAATCTGATGACCTTAGATCACCATAAGGACGAATTTCATCTTCACGTTGACGCCAAACAGGAGACTTCAGTGATGTCTCACGAGACTGCATCCAATTCAAATTTCCCTGATTATGGGAACAAAAATCGGACAACGGTCAGTAACTTTATGTGCCATAGTGAATGTAATGTACAAAAGTAACAAATAGATTACAAAGAAACCAAACCTGTATTGTGTTGATCTCCCCATTGTGGCCAAGTAACCTCATTGGCTGAGCAAGAGGCCATCTTGGACTCGTATTTGTGCTGTACCTTCTATGATAAATAGCAAAAGGTGATTTGTAGAGCTCACTCTGAAGATCCAAATAGAACTGCCCTAGTACTTCAGACCGAAGCATACCCTTATAGATTATTGTTTGATTAGATAGAGAACAGAAATAGAGTTCACTGCCCCAATCTTTTTGTTTTGCATCTCTCTCAATCAATTTGCGGGTAACGTACAGCTCCCTTTCAATGTCATCAATATTGTCTTCTTTTGCTACTTTGACAAACACCTGCTCTATATTGGGCATCGTCTCTTTTGCATAATAACCTACCACAGAAGCATTCGTAGGCACTGGCCTCCACCCTAGAACCTCAAGCCCTTCTTGTTTCATAATATTCAAAATGACTGCAAAACAAGTATATTAGAGCACCTCATCGAGACTATTCAACAAAAGGATAGTAACATGTGGATTATTAATATACTATATGCTTTTGAAGCATATAGGAATAGAGCAAAGGGATGGTACTAATCTGGGAATTAAGAGACCTGAGAAGCATGAAATAAGAATCAAGAAATGAATTAAATAGAGCTTGATTAAAATGGTCATAAGTGTTGGAAATCGTAGGTGAGAGAAAGAACACGAGAGGGAGAAGATGAAAGAAAGGGAACGGAGGGTTGGCCCTCCAATGAAGGGCCGCCCTCCTTCTCTCTCTTCTATTACATAAAATCCCTTAACGTAAAACAAGCTGGACCAGTCCAATATAGTGGACCGGTCAACATGAAAAAGATCAAAATGTCATTAGTAATATGGGCAATTAGAATAATATCAAAATATCAAAAATTACATAACTAACACTAAAACAATAGATACATTAAGATTCTTCAACACCTCCCTCAAGTTGGGAGTGAAATACTTCGAACTCCAAACTTGTCAAAAACTCGTTCTTACTTTACCACATTTGCAGATAACTATGACGATAAAACCACCAACCAAACACTTGATAGAAGATGAAATTGGGTAAGTTGATTGTTCTTGGTGCAACTGCCCCTCTCTCTTTCTTCTTTCAATCACAAAGTTTGGTCTTCAAACATATAGAAGATGGAATTGGGCCGCCTCTCTCTCACTTTTCTCTTTTGAATCATGAAATTCAAATCCCTCTAAGGTTGTTGGTTCTTCACATGTCATGTTCTATGTTCTTGAGAAATCTGATTTTATGGTTAGAAATACTATATCTACCACGAACACTTATATAGCCAGAAGAATTTGTTGATATGGAATGTGGCAGTATCACCAAGAAGCATAAAAGTTAAAACCTTGAGTTGCTGAAGTAAACAGCCACGAGGGCTAAAAAAGCGGCTGCAGTCACCATGTGAAGGGGCGCAAACTGACTAGTATAAGCAGATGTATGTATTCTGCTATTTGAATGGTAGAGAGAGGGCACCCAACCAACACACCGGCTGCAGCCACCATGTGAAGGGGTGCAGGAAAAGCCATGTGAAGTGTGTATGATGGAGTAGTACCTCCTATCACAAAAGATCAGCTTTCTTAAGAGTAGAAGAAACATGACTTTTAAGTGTAGTTGTCGAATCATTCTATGGAGAAGCAGAAAGAGAGGAGCAACCGACACCCATAGAAGGGTCGTGTGCTACTCATGTGTTCTTGATTGTTCAAGTCATTTCACATAAGCCTCAAAGAGATCGCTCGTGCACGTGTGATAAAGAAAGTCATGTTGATGATCGGCCAGGAAGGCAGAGATAATGATGCAGCCAGAGATGCGAGATGCTGCTTGAGATTATTAGCCAGGAAGGCTAGGTTGATGTTGCAGCTAGAGATGCTGCTTGAGATGATCAGTCAGAGATGTTGCTTGAGATGATGAGCCAGGAATGTTGAGTTGATATTGCAGCCATAGATGCTGCTTAAGATGATTAGCCAGAAAGGCTAAGTTTATATTGCAGCCAGAGATGCTGCTTGATATGATCAGCCAGGAAGGCTGAGTTGAAGATGTTGCAGCCAAATAAGTTATTGAAGAATAGATCAGTGATTAATACAGATGAAGAATGTTGCAGACAGATGAAGATTTTTAGCAAGTTTGGAGTTCGAAGTATCTCTCCCAACTTGAGGGGGGTGTTGAAGAATATGAGTTTTAGGGTCAGATTTAGTAAGGTTGATGTCTTAGGACAGTAAATTTGATGTTTTAGGTATTATTGTAATTGTCCGAAGTCATAAGGGCATTTTGATAATTTTCTGTAATAGGAATATTTTGGTCATTTTACGTTTTACAACTCCTTATATAAGGGTTGATAGATTGTATTAGGGTTTAAGTTGTGATTAAGAAAGAGAGAGAAAGAGGGGGGGCAACCTCCATTGGAGGTCCGCCCCCTCCTCCGATCTCCATGATTTTTCCTCTTCTTTATGTTTGTGATTTTTAATCTCCGTTGCGCAACCACATTTTCCAACACTATCTTCTATCAATCGCCATCTTAATGAATTTCTTCCTCTCTTTACATAGCAACAATGCTTCATCCCTATTTTTCTTTACTCTAGCGACCAGCAGCAACAACATTCTCTTGCTCTCTCAATCTGATCTTTTTCTTCCATTGTTGCGCACCACCACTACCATCGGTTCTAATATCATGTTGAAAATAGTAGGCGAGAGAAAGAACACGAGAGGGAGAAGATAAAAGAAGGGAATGGAGGGTTGGCCATCCAATGGAGGGCCGCCCTCCTTCTCTCTCTCTTCTATTACGTAAAATCCTTTAACCTAAAACAAGCTAGACCAGTTCTTATATAGTGGATTGGTCAATATGAAAAAGACCAAAATACCCTTAGTACAATTATAATAATACCAAAATATCAAAAATTACATAACTAACACTAAAACAGTAGATACATTCACATTCTTCAACAATAAGGTACTAAATTATTATAGGATAAAAGCAGAGAAAGATGGTAAGGCAGTACATAAATCTGCAAGGTACCTAGGCTGATGAATTAGACACAAACTAGTAACGTGCATCTCATTCAGACGTATAAATGTATAACCATATCTCAGTTTAGCCATGTAAGAACATGATAGTTGTAATATGGCTCATGCATGCTGAAAGCCCACCTGTTTTTGCTTCTCTCAAATGAATCTCATCTTTGGGAAGAAAAACCATTCCTACACCAGTCTTTGATTTATCGAACAGTGGAATGCCCTGTTTGTCAGCCCAATTGTTGAAAAGCTCCCATGGGATGCTAGACATGAGTCCAGAACCATCACCAGAATCATTATCTGCACCACAACCTCCACGATGTTCCATGCATCCAAGTGCTGTCAGTGCATCACTTATAATAGCGTGAGACGCCTTCTGCTTCAAGTTAGCTATGAAACCAACACCACAGGCTCCCCTTTCAGAAAGAATGTCCTCCAAATTTACCACCTGAAAGATCAGATTTTAATATCTTGAAGCTTCTATAAACTACCACCTACTAAGCTACACTAACTTCCAAATATTCACAAAGAACCTCCAAAACATAGAATCACAAGTAGGAACTGAATGCTTTCAGTGACCTTGTTGGGCTTCCAAGGTGGCTGCATTAGGATCCAAGAGATAAACAGAAGCGCTACAGTCTGGGCGGGCTAAAATTATTCTAAATTAGAATGTAAAAGCTAGCAGCTAATTCACTAATAAGAATGCAACATACTGCCATGCAGGAAAATAATAATAATAATAAAGACTAATAACTGTTTTTAACATGTGAGAATCAATTAGAAGCATGGAAAGCCACACATGTATACATCAGACACGAGCATATGAACGCACACATATACAAATACATGTCTATATGTGTATGCCTGCATATGATCAACTAACTCACGCAAGAGTTGGAAATACATATAGATAGATATAGGACACTGGAAATATACAGCTGCTATATCAAATCAACAAAAACTGCACTGCTCAGTGGCACCAACAGTTGAGCCACAAATTGCTCAAGATTGTCCTACAAAGATGGTGTAACTTCTTTAAATTCATTTGTAAGATGGCAAATATTGCTCCCAAAAGTTCTAGCTAGGTCTATAGCAGCATAAATAGCAATAAAAGCAAATCAAAATGCCTTAATGTGAGGTTTTAGAAAGAAGGTAAACTAATAATCCTGCAACAGTACACTATACATGGAAGAAAGCTTTTAAAGGCCTCATGTAGTTTTCATTGTTTAGTTTATATAAGCCATCATATTGAAATGTGAGCATTAAACTAGTAGAATGTGCTACATATTAAATCATAATTCCTGCCTAACAAAGGTTGGCTTGACCTGGCCTCTTCACAGGAAACACGACTGCATAATTTAAGTTGGTTCTTGCCTAAAAAAAAAGAACATCCTTAGCTGAAACTAGTAAATAATTATGATAAACTATAATTCAAATTCTTCATGCTGCACCAGTGTGGATGTGCTTCATTCCATTTTATGGTATTCAAAGCACGAAACTGGGACATAGTATCCACTATAACAACCTAATTTTTAGGCCAGTGCTTCCAGGTTTATCTGGTATTCCTTTGGGCCATACTACTACCACTATAGCCACTATATAGGCTAATATACTATCACTACAGCCACTATATTGGCAAATATGGCTGCTACATATCCAAGTGGGTTCACAGTTCCTTTCCCCAATGTTTAACAGAATTCAACATGATGAAACAGGAAACCGCATAGTGGCAGTCTTTGTGTTCCATAGGGACCAAAGATCAGTCCAAAAAGACAGAGAATAGTATCGTAACACCTTTTGTATTTGATACTCAAAGGTAGTAATCTTTTATATTTTGTAACTTTATTCATCTGTTCACACTTCACAACAATTACAAAGTTATTCATTAATTGTGTTTTTTACATTTGGTTGTTTTGATTGCTTAAACTCCGCCCATGTAAGGGATCACCCATGCATGGCGGTCCCAAGCCTGGATAAAGGAGGAGGGTTGTGTTAGGCTTCCGACAACCAGCGTAAAACTTTGGCGGACTTATCTATCATGAATTCTACAAATTATGATAGGACTCTATCGAAACAAAGAATCTATGTAGCCGACCTCATCTAGTATGGGAAAAGGCTTATTTGTTGTTGTTGGTTGTTTAGATTGCTTACATCCAAGAGAAGTATTGGATATATTTTCTATAAGCCATCTTCACTTGTGGAAGTCAGCAGTTGATATTTCACTTCCGGTTGTGCTCTGTGTTCATCAGGAAGCACAGTCAGAAGTGAGATATTTATGGTGTAAGCTGTCAAATGTGCACATGTGCCCCCAGATATATGCTCTAAGCACTTAAAGTGAAACCCGAGTGCATAAGCGGCTTATTTATGTGGGTTGTCCACTTAAAGAGACTATACACCAACTCCAAGAAGTCATTCACCCCCCTCCCCCTTTTCCTAATGGCTGTTACTTGCCAGTAAATCTTTCTTAATGATGTTTGGCAGATTATACAAGTTTGCCATTTAGTATTAAATTGATTCAGGTTCATCAATTGTGCTAAAATGATATATATGTATGTATGTGCACGTGTGTGTGCATATACATTTTTTTATGTCCCACTAAGTATGCATTGATAGCCCTTATGTGCTTAGTCACGTATACCTAGCTTTACATTTTCACCAGAATATTTGTAGCCCATGACTACATGGTCCAGGAGCACTCTGAGCTAGTTTCTCTCCTTCTTAGTGACCTGAGATACTGTAGTTTGATTGGCTAACCATTTTCCTAGACACACTATAGCAGTACTCAAGGCTTCGGCTTGCTGGCAATACTGAATTTCAAACGGTTGATGAACCGCCAAAAAGTCAAAAACTTTCCATGAAACGAAGCTTTCAGCCTATGACTCATTGCACAAGTTTGAAGCTTCAACTTCTTCACCGAATGACGTACTTTGGATTTCAAAATAGTCACTTGAGAGCCTTTTCCATGATTGAGAAGATAGCTGGGAAGTCTAGCAGAAGTGTTGGTGACCAGTCTAAACTCCGAAGAGGTGCACAGAAGCACATACTTCAGCTCACTAATACACTCAGTCCAGAAATTTGAGATACAGTCTCTACGCATTACTATTTCCAATGAGAAAGGTCCAACATGTGAAATTACCAACGTTTTCACTAAAATGCTTCCAACACCGCAAAACGAAGGATGCAAAGATGAATGAATGATCTAAATTGAAGAAGGGATTCATCGAGAGGCTTTCCTGATTTCCTCTTACAGAAGCAATCATAACGGGGTCCTACATCGAAACGAAGCATTAAGCACACCGGTTCTATCTTTATTCATTGGTGAATACGGTGATTTGTTTTGTGCAAACGAAATGCAGTAAATAGGAGTAAGATTCTCCATTACCCAAAAACACTGATGAATGACCCAACAGAAATCTCAATCATTGACGTCCACAAAATCCAGTACCCCACGTTAATTGTGGCTATTTTCCTGAACCATCACACTAACGCTTCCAAGCTTCCACAAAAAATCAACAAAATAACCACCAAAAGCATCAACATGGGTAATCCACATGTTTGCATTTCGCCAACTTATCGAGAAAAAAACTTGAGAAAGTGGTAATCTTCCTATTGCATTCACTCAAAAGGCAAAAGCAAATTATTGTCACTATAAGCATAAGAATTACGCGATTGCCCGAACACGATCTTGACGAGATTTCAACACGTCCGCTCCCAAAGAATAAAAGGAGATCAAGATTTGTTCTTACCTTCTCATGGTTCTTCGCCACCGATTTCAGGGCGCGAATCCTGCTCCAATTCGCGTGCAGTCCCCGTGTTCTGGTAATCGTGTGGCCGCGAACTCGCCGCACAGATCGACTCGAACTACTCCGGGTAGACAAACCAGTGAAGTCTCTGAAAACCAATCGCTTGGCCTGAGCAGATTGCCAAGTGTTCAACGACCATGATGACGACGATGAAGAAGAAGCAACACCGAGATAAACCGGTTGGTTCAGTCTGTAGAGCGATTGCAGGGCCATGATTCTCCGTCTGGGAGCCGGCCGGGAAGGGAAGCTAGGGTTTCCGAAAGACGGCGGCAACCGTACAGCACTGACGAATGGAGGAACGAGTGTGGTGATAAAGTGGCCTCTTCCTGAACGAAACGCCCCCTTTACCGACAACTGCCAATCCTGACGGTACGAAGGAACGCACTAGGAGACACGGGCACCGTCTCTAGCCGGTGGGATTCTCCTCCGAAATGTTCGAGGTCGCGCCTCCGGATTTATTTGAGTGGAGAAAAGACAAGTGGCAACGGTGATGTGCGAAATGACTTAAATACCCCTGTCAAGGTTCCAGATTTCAAAAGAAAACGTCGGTTCTTGCGTACCTAAAATTCACCATGTCGATGGACAGACATAAAATGACGCTGCCCGTAATTTCATGCAGTTTAGGCTGCATTTTGGGCACCCCTTCGTCAAAGCATGTGTTTAGGTCAAGTAAATGCAAATCAGGGGCCCATTTTCTTGATAGGGTGGTTGGCGGGTTTTGGGAGGCTTGTGTGAAAGGCCAAGATTCCGCGTCCATCCCGAGAGGAGGACGATCATTTGTTATCTTCCCCCGACTCTTGTGAGACGGCTGGGTCCCATGGTCCCGGTGGTGACATAGCACACTCATTTCCCCAGCGCCACTGGCGCTTCATCCACAGCATATGGCCCTCAAATAAGAGCCTTATGGACGTATGTATAGCACACTCATTTCCCCAGCGCCACTGGCGCTTCATCCCCAGTACTCTCTCTCTTTCTCTCTCTGGATCTTGATAAACTAATGCTTGGAATGTGCTTTCAATGTAAACTTATCTACAATCAAGTCAAAATTGCCTGATAATAAAATTACATTTTTTTCTTAGAGGAGGAGTCCAAGCCTAAAACACATGCACCTTTTGGGAGTCGAACTTCTCACCAGAAGCAGCGGCCCTCACTCATGAGCTAACAGCTAATATTCTCTTATTTAGTAATATAATATATGGTTTTTTTAGGTTAGAGGATGCTTTTTCATCAAAAAGCAGGGGTTAGTGATGCTTTGGCAGTTGAATATACCGTGTTTGATTGGTTACTGTCTTACCATAATAGTGTAAATGATGGGTACCTCTCGACAGTGGGCCCTTTGTCGTGTGGGCTTATCAAAAAGCAAGGATTAGGAAAAAACAAAAGAAACCTTGCAGTGAGGCGGATAGCCGACGGTCATATTGTGGGCTCCTTGTCATATCTTATTCATTTAACCGTGCGATATAATACATTTTTGAGTTTTCAAATTTTTGGTGGAGTTCGCTGCAATATAGAGAACTGCACCTGCTTGTTGATGCTTCTTCACTTCTTTTTTCACGTAGTTTCCTGTTTCTCCTCAAGCTCAACTCGCTCGATTATATAATGTGTAAAGCTAATGAGGCAATAACTCGAAGTCAGTAATATCTTCATAATGATGATTAAGTGTTGAATTGTTAGGAAATTAATGAATAAAAGTTGTGGGACACAAGCATGTTAGTATTTGCTTCTGAAATGGGTTGGCCTTGTGATCACGGTTCAAATCCCATTCCTATAGTATACCTTTTGTTGTCGTTAAAAATGACAATGCAATTTAAATGACACTTATAAGAACCTACATCGGGATCCTAAACCGACCTCCCTCCTTTTTCATGTCCTCAAGTGCTCATCATGTCTCTTCAATTTTTTGGTGCCCTGTGTGGCTTAACCAGTGTATACACTATGACACACCTTTATACGGTGTGCCAATAAAACATTACAGGCAGGTTCTTTTAGATACAACTACAGTTTTCATGTACTTCGATATACAACTTTCAAACCTGGATGGTATCATCTATTTTGCTTCCTTGACACCTACTATAGGTTTTACATTGCTTTAAAATTTGATGGAGATGGTAAACCTTGTAGTGTAAAAAGTAGAGTTTTGAAATATCATTAAGTTTTTCTAACAAAAACATCTGCAAAGTAATGGGAAATTAAGACAAAAGTAAAGAGAAATATAAGATATGAAAGTCCTTTTAGATTGAAATAAAAGGAAGCATCCTTTTTAAATGATTTTTTCAAAACCCAATGCATTAAACAAAGCAATGTGGGGGCCATCCAAGTTCGGGTACTGACCTTTATGGGTTCTCACCAAGTTCCCAAAATGGTTCATAGAGGTTTTTAAAGACACTTAATCTATTTCACACACCTCATGCACATGCGCATCTACAAATACATCATTCATTAATGGTCTTGGGTCAGCCACCATTCATGTCAAGTCCCCTTTGGCTAGAGGTCCTCTCCTATTAAAGTAAGATAATCAAAGAAAAAAGATTCTATCAAGAAAAAAGGAGAATCCATACTCAAGCAAATTCTAGGAAGAAAAGTCTAAGGGTATTATTCTTTACCATTAACCAAATAAATTTTGATTAGTGAAGAATAGGGGCATTTGTAAATACCCGAGAGTTTTTGTAAATAAATTTTTTCTCAAATATAAAATTTTCCAATTTCAAGTCTTTTCAAAATCTCGTTATTTTCAAAATTATTTTTAAAATAGATTTAAAATTTTTATGATTTTCCAAACATACTTTCCAAAAAGAAAAATATTTTGAAATCTTGAAATCCTATCCAAAAAGAGACCGAATTAAGCGGGAGATTTTCCTGAATAAGAAAGAAGTGATTCACCCGTACAAAACAAAAAGGAAATTATTTTTTATCAGATGATTCGGTTTAGGCAGAGCTCTACCACATGAGCAACAGTGCATGCCCCAAGTATTGAACTGTATGCATTCAACTTGAACATTCTTTTGAATTGAGCTCTAGTTAAAAGAGTTATGGATCCTAGTGCAAAATACATGAAATCTGTAAAGTTATGGAACAAAATAATAAGGCCCAAAACAATTAAGTTCAAGCACAACTAATTAACAAGACAACGGCAAATTACACTAAGAAATTATTGGATTTAATGTTAATTAAGTTGGATTTATTAAAACCATGTACATTAATAATATTTAATTAATATTAATATTTCAAATATTCAATTGATGCATCATTAATATATGTAAAAATCATAAAGTGTAAAGAGTCAAATGTGAGGGATTTATACATGTCATGACCAAAAAGCGACAAAGTTTAGTCACATATTAAAGATTGAGATAAACCCACATATCCTTTTATATAGTTCGTAGCTAATGAACCTTAGTTCAAAGAATATTGAGAGGATTTGTTAGACTACACACATGCACACCCACTCACTGGGCTTTGTTTTGGGTTTGAAATTTGTCTTCGGTCTATCTTTTACACAAAAATCTTTTAATCTTATAGTCATGAGTGCTTATGCACGGGAACAATTACAGGATAGAGAGGTGCATCGTTTAGATCGGATTCACAATTTGTGATCCAACACATAGTCTATAAATAAGCGATTAGGGCTCTTTAATCGCGAACTTACTCGTGAGCACTCTCTCTCATCCCACCTTTGTTCGCTACTCTCCTTTAACTGTAGTATTCCCTGGAGTGTGATTGCTACTAGTCGTCCTTCTCTTCAGTCATAGGCGATTGAGGCATAATCGAGGTCGACTCAAAACCAGATATATGTCTTTCGAGTTGTGTGTGTGTGTTTATCCTTTAAGGAAGACTATGTACCCATACATACTTATAGTGGGGTATTGATTTCTCCAAGGCAAGTCCGTATGGGCGACTCGCATAGATAAGTTCTTATTCTGATTATTATTTTTGCTTTTGTTTTTCATGTAGTTTGTTTATGGCATACTTTATATCTATGGCTATTGTTGTTAATTGTGCATGCTTATATTTGTTGCATATTGGTTTATTATGCATATTTATAAATGTATGTACTCATAGTGGGGTGCTTATTTCTCTAACGCAAATCTGCAAGGGCGACTTACACAGATAACTTTTTACTATGATTATCGCTTCTACTTTTGTTTTTCGTACTGTTTTTTGATATTGGTTTATTATGCATGTATTTCTATTTATTTTATCAATAATCTTAGAGAAATTAGTATTTTCTATAGTAAACATGACTACGACTTCTAATCTCCAACCTAAGGTCAACTTTACATTAATAATAAAAAAGTTTATCAGTCCCCATTTTAAATATTGGTAAGAGCATATGAAAATTTGGTTAACCATATTATGGTTGCACCCTATGATGATGTTGTATTTTATTGATACTGTAGAATGTTTTATTCGACTTATATAGTTCTTTCTCTTCCATGACAACAAAAGATTTGTGGTTTTCCTTGCATCGAAAATACAATGGTGAGGTTGGACATTAGGAAAGAGATTGTTCTTCAAAGAAAGCCAAGAAACCTGCAACTGCTAAAGGAGATATGGTGAACATGGTGGTGGTCACTACGCCGATTAGTGATGGGTATAAATCCGTTAAACCATATCTCCTTTCTATTTATGAGTCACAATACTGAATTATAAACATTAGGGCTAATATAAAAGTTTGTCGTGACCAATCTCTATTTGTATCTTATGAGGTCTTCTAGGACAGAACTGTGACCTTAAGGGATCATTTAATTGCTAAAGTCAAGGGCGAAGGGTGTATGAACTTAAAGTTTGCTTCATAAAAGGTTATAACTCTTCATGGAATTGGACACTTTCCAACGAATTGTAGGAATATCCTCAATAGTCTTGTTTTAGTTAGGGAGAGATTAATTTTAGATTGCAGATATAATAAAGTTGTCATTCTCAAAGTGTGGGTGTCTTGCGAAAGTATTAATCTTTGAATAAAAGAAAAATAAACTAAGACCTAAAAAATGGATGCTATATTTCTAGGTTACGTGAAGACAAGTTATGCATACAAATTCTTGGTCATTAGATATGATGTTTTTGGTATTGATATTAATACAACAGTTGAGTTATGTGACGCTACATTCTTTGAGAACATGCTTTCGATGAAGAGTGGTATTCTCCAAAGTGTATTTTCTATAGATTTTAATCCTAGTACTAGTTTCATTCCTCATCATATGAAAATGATGACAAATGTGGTGGTGACCCTTATTATGTTGTTTCTAGATCAGATGACTCTAAAGAAATAACAAAACCTATGAGAAGTAAACGGCCTATGATATCATAGGACTTCGAAAGTGACTTTGTTACTTTCAATATCGAGGATGGTCATATCACCTTTCAATATACTATGACCTCACCCAAGGTTAAGTTTTGAAAGTAAGTCGTTAATGATGAAAACATATCAATTCTTTCTAATGGTACTTAAAAATTTGTAGATTTGTCTCCTGGTTGTGGGTTGAAAGTATATCTTTAAGAACGAACTGAATGTTGTTAGAACAATCAACAAGTATAAGGCCATGTTAATTGCCAAAGAATATACACAAAAGGTAGGAATAGATTACTTTGATACCTATTCTCTATTTTTTCAGATGATCACTGTCTCATTGCTTATAACAAGTCTCTATATATGACCTTACAATCTATCAAATAAATGTAAAGATTTTTTTTCTTCATGTTGACCTCTATGAAGAAATTTATATGAATCAACTAGAGAGATTTGTGGCTCATAGGAATTAGTCTAATGTGTGTAAGCTTATTAAATCATTATATGGTTTAAAACAAGCCCAGAACAATAACATGAAAAGTTTGATTATATGATATCATCTTTTGGTTTCGTTTATAATGATTATGATAAGTATGTCTGCTACCAATCGATCAATAATGTTTTTATCATTTTTTGCCTATATATAGATGATATATTGTTGTTTGGTTCAAATATGGGAATAGTAAATGAGACTAAGTTATTATTATGTAGTGAGTCTGACATGAAGGATATGGGTGTGACTGATGTGATTTGATGGCTTAAAATCACAAGGTATACTAATGGTATAGTAATCACTAAGTTTCACAATATTGAGAAAGTTTTAGAGAGATTTAGATATGCAAAGTGTAGACCTATCAAGACCCCATATGATTCATCTAATATAACTAACTGTAGATCACATGAAGTAGGTTTAAATGTGGTAGTAACAAGTTGTTGGGTGAATAAGATGATACTTTTTAATATTTGATACTGTAGTATTTATATGTCTATTCCTTACAAATCTAAAGTGTCGTGACTATAAGTTTAGCAAGAGATTATTCTCTTAATGGGACCAAGTTCTAGAACAAGATGTTAGGAGTACATCTTTCGAGATACCCAACTAAGTGATTGACAATATGTGGGAATTGGGTTATTCCCTAAAGTCGATCATGATACAAGACATGGATACATGATCATTAATGCGTCATCCCTAAATATCACACCATAGTATTTTATTATGTTGTTACCAATAGACACTTTTATACTCAAGGTTTAGGTTCAAGATGCATGTTCACCTAGTTCATGTATGGGTAATATTTGATAACTCAAATAAGAGTTTAAACTGAAAGGTACCATTATTGAAAGCTTAATATGATGGTTGGTTTGAGAGGGCACTTTTACACTTCAGGACATTGTAGCAGATTGTTCAATTTAATGTTAATTAAGTTGTATTTATTAAACTCATGTGCATTAATAACATTTAATTCGTGTCTATATCCTAAATATTCAATTGATGCATCATTGATATATGTAAAAGTCTTAAAGTATAAAAAGTCACGTGCGAGAGATTAGTACATGTGATGACGAAGAGGAGATAAAATTTAGTCTCATATTAAAGAATGAGACAAATCCACATGTCCTTTTATATAGTTGGTAGCTAATGAACCTTAGTTCAAAGAGCTTGGAAAAGACATGCTAGACTACACATGTGCAAGCACACGTATGCACTGGGCCAACCCTCTGGGATTGAGAATTGTCTTTGATCTATCCTTTTGCATGAAAATCTTTTGATCTAATGGTTAAGAGTACTTACTCATGGAAAGGGTTATAGGACAGATAGGTGCATTGTTTGGATCGAATCCACAATTCATGATCCAACACATAGCCTATAAATAGGCAATTAGGGCTCCTTAATCATAGACTTATTCGTAAGCACTCTCTCTCCTCGTGCCTTTGTTCTATGTTCTCCTCTACCTATGGTATTCCCTGCAGTATAACTGCTCCTAATTATACTTCCCTCGGGTTATAGGTGACTAAGGCACGGTCGAAGTCAACTCGAAGCAAGGTACGTGCCTTTAGTATTGTGTGTATATTTTATCTTAGAAGGAAGGCAAAAGTACATTTTCGTACTCATAGCGGGATGCTGATTTCTCTAAGATAAGTTTGCAAGGATGACTCACACAGATAAGTTCTTATTCTAATTACTGCTTTTACTTTTGTTTTTCGTACGGTTTGTTTATTGATTACTTTGGATTTGCAACTATTAATGTTGATTGGGGCACGTTTATATTTGTTGCATATTGGTTTATTATGCATGTATTTCTACAAATTTTGCATCATAAATAATGATACTGGAGCGAGACCAATTTCAAAACATCATAATCAAAATTAAGGTTGTAGATCATTAAAAAGCATATTACCAGTTTATTAAAGATTCTCAGCTGCAACACGATAGCTCTTTCACGATACACATAAAAATAAGCAAAACAAATTGAGGCCACTTGTGAGTAGTATTGACGATCATAATAAACACAAAGTTTCAATGAGTTGAAAATGATTACTCGAAAAGAAGAACGAGTATAAATATTTTTCATCAAACAAAAGACGATTAGAGAAAGCAACAAATTGACAAACTATTTTTGCTTTCCCATTATGCATTTCTGACATTGTTACTCTAACAATCCTCAAAAAACAAAAACATAATAGAGAAACTTTCGTTACCTAAACCTTTTTGAGCATGAGAGCCTCACAATCACTCTACTTGCAATTCAAAAACTTTCATTTAGAAAAGATCGGAGGGGGGGGGGGGGGTTGCTTGATTCACAAGAGAAAAACATGTGTCTTTCCTTTTTAACCTTCAGCTCATTTTTCTTCTTTTCTATTTTTTCTTATTTTTTCTCTTTCTTTCTTCTATCTCGTTTTCCTTTTTTTCTCCTTTCTCTCTTTTATTGTTATTTTCATTTGTTGATTTGTTTATCAGCAACGATCATTGGGGCCAGGGATAGGTGCTCACTTGTCAATGAGATGATAGCAGAAATTAGCTTTTTAAGTTGTGGAAAAACTTTAGAGAAGTAAAAAACACACAAGTATAAAATGAGTCCATTAAAGAGGAAGAATAGGACATGAATCTATATCAAGCACCTAAACATTGCTATTCATGATGTCATAGGGCATACAGGCCAAGAGCAACAAATCGAAAAGCATGCTCATTCTTGATTCAAAATAGAAACCGCATCGACTACTCCTACAACTTTCTAGTGATCAACTGAAGTTTTACCACTTTTAACTAATAAAAGGGGACATCTTTTATGTGTTTTTGAGCTGCTTTCCACATTCAAAAGGCTTGATCTTGGTCATTCGAATCAGATCACGATTCCAGCAAGAATCGATGCTAAATAATATATTTTTAAACTGCTTCAAGATGAAATTTTTTCGTCAGTTTTGTTTGGTTCCAACTCTTCAAAAATCATATTTGTTTGCCTCTTTCAACTGGTATCAAAGTGATTCTCAGATTCGTGCATGAAAAAGTCCATCAATAGTGTCGAGATCGAAGGATGTTCTCGTAGAGCGAAGCATTATCTTTCGAAGCGATTTGAACGAGTTCATGTGGAGTTCATTCCTTGCTTGACTACCAATTTACAACAATGTTGGAGAAGATGAAGGACCTCCTAGCGGGTGAATCGACAACTCCGGTGGCTGCTCAAACTGTCAGCCGACCAACCGTCAATCAACCTAGCTCCACTGCCACCTCCTCCCTCAACCACCCGCACCGACCGCCCACATACTCAAGATCAACCATGTGAGCAAAACGAGTTCATGTATTTCAACCCAATCTTTCTATGTCTCTATCTACTATTTGAAAAGATAATGAAGATATGGTTGTCGACGGCTACCAAAGAGTTATGTTTTTTCCTCCTCAATGCCACTGGACATACATATTTCCTTCTTATGACTATCAATGCGGCTATCAGCTCAATCCTTATGATTATATCGTGTTGGGGCAGTCAATGATCTTCGAAGCCGTTTGCCTATGCTCGGTTCGGTTGTACACATGAATGCCGACTGCCTGCTTTGGTTTTGCTTTCTACTTTCTTTTTGAGTTTGTTTCTTCTAGAGAATGAAATAGAAATGTGTATGTGATTTTGGGGTTACCGATAGATTGTTTTCTTAGAAAACGTAAAACCAGAGTATCTCATCATCTTTCGAGTTATGTAAACTATGTATTTATACATGGCTTTCTATCTTCCATGTTTACCACTCTGGGCTTTCCTTTTTAACAGTCATACTTGCTTTTATCAGGGAGATGCGTGTGTTTTACTTTTGAAAAACATAAATCAGTTTTTATGAACGTTTAGGTTTCAAAAAATACGAACTCATGAAATTCTGAGAAGAGGGCCCTTCTTCCCGCATTTCATGGTCATTGTTTGTAATGTAGCCGAGAGTAGTCATCCACTACTTACATCTCCGACTTGGCCACTAAAGCCAATCTTTTTGATACACTGGTTTTCCTCCCACTACTTTGGGGTTTACAAAGTTATATCATATTTCCTTATTGCAACTAAATTGAAACTTACATCCGTTATGCGGTTTTTCCACAAGCAATGTATTTTTCCAGCATAATTCTCAACAAAGTGTATTTTCTACACTTATACACTAGTTATATCTTAACCCCGTATGGGTTACTTGTTTAGTAAACAATTCTTCTAAGATGCCTTTTGTTAAGGGGTCAATTAACATATCAATAGTTGGCATATAACATATAGTTATTTCATTTCTTTTGAGCATATTATAAACATAATGATATTTAACCATTATATGCTTGCTTCGTGAGTTATCAACTCCACTCTTAGTAAGAGTAATTGTTGTACTGTTGTCACAATATATAACAACCAACTCGTTAACTATATCCAGCTTCAAATCACGTATGAAGCAGCTTATCCAAACGACACTAGTAGTAGTCATATTGCAAACAATATACTCAGCTTCTTGTGTATGCAATGCTACACAACCTTGTTTCTTGTATGCCCAAGAAACTGCACCACCTCCAAATAAGAATATTTGTCCTGAGGTTAATTTGTTGTCATCTTTACTCCCAGCAAAGTCAGCATCTGAGTATCCTATCACTTTTAGTTCATTTGCTTGAAAACAAAGTTTAAAGTCTTTTGTTCCTTTAAGATATCTTAGAATCTTCTTCACAGCTATCCAATGCTACTATCCGATATTACTTTGATATCTACTTACAAGACCAACAACAAAGCTCATATTAGGTCTTGTGCATAATATAACATACATCAAGCTGCTCACAACCTGTACATAAGGAACATTGGGCGTATTGTCTCCTTCATCGGGACAATCAGCTTTGCTCAATTTAATCCCTTTTGCAACATGTGTAGATGCATACTTGCATTCACCTATTTTAAACTTCATGAGGATATAATCAATACATCTCTCATGACTTAAGTATAGAAGTTTTGATTCTCTATCTTGAGAAATCTTTATACTCAGGATATAGGATGCTTCCTCATGTCCTTAATTTCGAACCTTGCGTTTAACCATGACTTAGTTTTGATAATAATCTCATTGTCATTCTCAATCAATAATATGTCATCTACATATAAAGATACAATGACAAAGTGGCTCCCACTGTTCCATACATATACACGGTGATCAAGTTCATTAGACACAAACCCAAGTTCAACTATGGCATTTTAAAAAGCCAAATACCATTGTCGAGGTGACTGTTTCAGGCTATATAGGGATTTTCTCAACCTATATACTAATCTTCTTGGCCTTCAATTTTATATCCTTCGGGTTGCTGCATATATATAATTTTATCTAAATCTCTATTAAAAAAAGCAGTCTTTCCATCTAGCTGATGTAAATCCAAATCATAATATGATGATATAGCAAGGATTATTCTGATGGATGCAAATTTCGTAACTGGTGAATATGTCTCAACATAATATATTCATTCCTTTTGTAGAAAACCCTTTTCAACCAATCTCGCTTTAAACTTGTTGATCGAACCATCAACCTTATATCTCTTTTTGAGAACTCATTTACAACCTATAGTTTTCCTTCCTCTTGACAAATCAACCAATTCCTATACTTGTTTTTTCTTAATAGATTCAATTTCTTCATCCATAGTTTTTTCCTACTATGTCAATTAAAATGAGTCAATAACCCGCTGATAAGTCAAGTTATCAGTCAACTCATCTAAATTTACCGAATTACACACTTCTTCCGTAAGGTACGTATGATAATCCTTCAAGTAAGATGGTGTGACCGTAGGTCTTTTGTGTCCACTTAAAGATTCAGTTTGTTCAGGAAGCTCATCAATGGGTTTAAAAGATAATTGATCTAGACCTACTAGATCATCAACATAATCATCATCATTCTTAAGAATGTCATTCTTAGTTTCTTCTAAGAATTTAGTATCCCTACTTTCTATCAATCCATAGTCCTTATGATAAAACAGATATCCCTTAGATCCTTCAAGATATCCGATAAATATACATCTTAAGGACCTATTGTCTAGCTTATCTCTAGATTAATAAATTATCTTTACATAAGCAACATATTTTCACCTCCTAAGATGACCTACGTTTGGTTTTCTTCCAAACCACATCGCGTATGGTATAGAGAATATAACTTTATATGATACTTTATTGAGTATATACACAGTTATACTTATTACTTCTTTCCAAATTATCCTTGGTAGAGAGACATCAATTAATATTGACCTTATCATGTTAAGTAAGGTCTTATTACATCTCTCTACCACCATTCTGTTGAGGTGTCCTAGGCATTGTATTTGTTTTGCAATACTAAAGTTTTTACAGAATTCTAAAAATTTTGCTGAGGTATATTCTGTACCTCTATCTGATCTCAAGACTTTGATTTTATACCTCAATTGGTTCTCTATTTCCTCCTTATATTCTTTAAATACTTCAAGGGTCTTAGATTTATATGATAAGAGATATATATAAGTACATCTCAAGTAATCATCGATAAAGGTTATAAAATAAACTTTTTCACGATGTGTTCTTACTCTAAACGGTCCACGTAAATCTGTATAAATTATCTCTAATAGGGTTGTTGCCCTAGTTACTTCTTTGAGAAATGATTTTATAGTCATTTTTTCTTTTATATAGGCTTCACACCTGTTAAAAATGTTATCATGAAAATTGGATAATAAGTCAAAGTTGATTAATTTTCTCAACTTCTTTAGATTTATGTCCCAATCTCTTATGCCACACATTCACATCAATCATATAGGCACGCTTAATATAAATAGAAAAAGAACTTTCATTTTTATTAATGTTGAGTTTGAACAATCCATGCTCAACATCAAATAAATCAGAAAATGTTATCCCGTCATACTTTCCCACACTAACTTTTCTAGAAACAAACCTTACCTCAAACCCTTTCTTTACTAAGGTAAGGACTAATACAAGATTACGCCTAATAGAAAGCACAATTAATATATCTGTGAGTACAATTGGTATGCCTGTACAAAAATCCTAAAGGACCAACCCTAAGAACATGTCCCCATATATACTTCATGCTCGCTGGGCTAGAACTCCTTCAGGTCCATCGCTCCCTCTTTGCTCTTCGATATCGGATAGATCTAGAATCGATCAACCAACCAGTAATCGAAAGGTCCATGTAAAGACACTCAGAAATCACATAGATTATCTCCTGCTTCTCCATTGTACCGCATCGTTGGTTGTTGTCATAATTGGTCTTCTTGTTACGATAGTCTTTTTTGTAGTGCCTCATCTTATATTTGTTGAAGCACTTCACCGAGAAGTGGATTCCTGCGATTTCTTAAAATTTTGACCGTTATGCTTTTTGTTCTTACCATTTTTTTTATTTTGTTTATTTCGGTTTTTTTGGAGCTAGACCCTAAATCAACTTGAGCAACTAGCAATTTTTCTCTTTTATTCTTCATATATTCTTGTTTAATTGCTAGTTTCAATAGTTATTTAGAAAGGATAATATCAGGTCAAAGTCTTAGGGTTGTGGTTACCATGTTCAAGAAAGGGAGAAGACTGTTTAGGATTGTGGATAGTTGCATCAGCTTAGGAATAACTGACTTAGCTACAACCAGATCTCTAGCCATTACCAACATTTGGTTAACATGTTCAATTACATTATCGTAGTTGTACATGCGACTTGGTTGTACTATCATACTTAGTGGTTAGGAAATCGAATAGTTTTTTTGCAGTTTCAAATTCCTAAAAGACCCTAATTAAGTCGCCTTCCATATATGTCAACATAATGGTCCTAACTATTGTATCCTCCTTTACAAATGTCTTATATCTTTATCTTTCCTCATTTACTATAATTGGAGTAAGAGGTAAAACAGTTTCCTTCAGTACATAAACAACTCATTCTAAAGTTAAGGCTAGTGGTATTATTGTTTTCCAGTTTGGAAGGCCATTTAACTTTCAGTCTTTGCCAATTCATATACACAAATTCTTAAAGTCATTTTTTCTTTTTAAACTTTTGGTAGAGACAATAAGTAAAAAGTTTGTATATTTTAAGATAAAAAAGATAAAAACATGCATCACATGTATTTAAATAAGACATTTCATAAAGAACCACAAAAATTTAACCAGGTACCTAAATACAATATCCACAAGTTCTAAGTACTAAACATTAAATATATCATGAATCTGTACTATAGTTTATTTAACCTAGAAGTACCATTCTATAAATACTGTAAAAATCGGGGAGTTAATATTCCAAGGCACCATTCTGCAATTTATTTAACATCTAGGTACTGTTTTGAAAAAACACTATTCATGACATTTCACAGAAAGTGCAAGGGTATTTTTGTACTTTCTAAGGCGGTATAATGGATATTTTATAAGATAGCTAGGGCTATATCCATAAAATCACCAAAAACTCGAGTTCTACAATTTCTTGAAATGTCTAAGGGTAAAACAATATAACTACACATTGGTATTTTGTAGTTTCACTGACTGTAAGGGGATAAAAAAAGACTTTTTAAACTGATAAATGTACAATTGCCTTTTCACTCCGAAATAGCTAAACACTTTTATAATTTTGCCTTTTGGTATTTCATAATTTCCATTTTCGTGAGGAGAAAAATGATCATTTCGTACCTCAAAACCGCTACCCTAGGCGATTTCTCCGCCCACGATTTTGTAAACTGTGGTTTTCGTGGGTTTAAATATAGAGAGAGACAGAGAAAGAGACCGAGAGGGAGAGAAGGGTGACCAGGAGTGGAGGGTGGCCCCTACCACTGCCTGACTGTGGTCGTCGCCCTTCTCAGTCTATTTCTTCTCTAGCCTTCTATGCCTCAAGCCTTTTTCGCATTCGGCATTTTTTCACATGCGGCCTTTTTGGCCTCCTACATTTTTTCACCTACGGCTCTTTTATACCTTGTCTTGGCCTCTGGTCGCCTCGGCTTGCCTTAGGCCACCTTTATCGGGTGTTTTCGACTGTCAGCTTGCAGTCTTTCTCTTTTTCTCTCTACTTTTTGTTTAATTTTTTTTTTCATTTTCGTCGGAAAACTCTTTCAGGCTTCTCTCTCTAATAGTTTTTTTTTTTTATTGTAGGACCGCATGCCTGTTTAAGGTTGCCACAAAGCTCGAACCTAACTCTAATACCAGATGTTGGGGCAGTCGATGATCTCCAAAGTCGTCTCCCTCTACTTGGTTCGGTTGTGCACAGCGGATGACCAATTGCCTACTTTGGTTTTGCTTTATGCTTTCTTAAAGTGGAATAGAAATGTGAATGTGGTTTGGGGTTACTGGTAGAGGGCTTTCTTAGAAGACGTAAAAACAAAGTATCTCATCATCTTTCGAGTTATGTAAATTGTGTATTTATACATGACTTTCGATCTTTCGCGTTTAGCGCTCTGGGCTTTCTATTTTAACATTCGTATATGCTTTTATCCGGGAGATGCATGTGTTTTACTTTTAAAAAACATAAATCAGTTTTTATGAACATTTAAGTTTCCAAAAATACGATCTCATCAAATTGAAGAAGAGGGCCGTTCTTGATGATTGTTGTTTGTAGTGGGGCCGAGAGTGGCCATCCACTCTCAAGCCTAAGTCGTTGCAGGAAAATATGCAAGAAGAGATACGTCCTGATGCGCGGGTACGTTAGTTGGGGCTGTATATCTGTATCGGGTACACGTACCGGTACGTGTATCCGTACCCATTAGAGTTGGATCAAGTCGACCCATCTGAATATATGAATATGGTTGACCTGATCCAAATGTAAAACCCCTAATTTCTAAACGTATTCAGCGTTGGGTCGGTGGATGTTTGTTCTCTCTCTCTGGCACTCTGCGCTCATCACCGTCGTGCGACGGTTGACGGGCGACCATTCACCAGCGGGATCACTGGTAAGGGAACGATCATCCGGAGATTTTGAAGGTTCTCACCTCTCTCTCTCTCTCTCTGAGTTTTTAGGTGAGTAATCATCGATTCCTCCTGATGATGTTCAGATGCACACAATCATGCTGGACTGATCATGTTTTTCGTGTGCACTCCATTGAGTTTTCAAACCGGCCATTGATTAAACATGGTTGAATCCCCAGTGAACAACTGAACACTGGCCATGAGTTCTCACTGGACGACAGGGCATCCTATTCGGCACCCCCGGGGATTCCAATTCTCACACACCATGAGAAATTGAGAATCGATTTGATTTGATTTGAGTCATTTGACTCACAAAAGTGTTCACTGCTAAGTTTTTCTTCTTTTTCTCTTTACGTTTGTTACATTAAGAAAATGTTTTGTATTTTGTATTACTCATTAATTAGTCAATACTGGATACTATGTGTACGTGGGTGCATTGTGCTCTTTGCTTTAGCGTTTTCATTCTCATACTATACTGTGCTTTTTAGATGCTATGAAAATTATATGTATAAAGTTGAAAATGTTATTGAATGAAACTTTGTTGTTTTGTTAGTTGGTATTGCAGTTATATTCATTTAATCTTTTTCTTATATTTTTTAATAGTGAAATACCCTTACCTTAAGTTTTTTTTAAAATGCACGTATCCCGTACTGGGTACTGATACCGTATCCATATCCGTGCAACATATACGTCCAAGATACGGGTACTCCACCTCCCGTTATATCTATGTTAATCATCTTTCTCTATGATAACCAATCCGAATGCTCATCTTTGCATCCAAATATGGAAGCTGATGGTGAGGGAAATACTGAAATTGGGGTTGTTGGGGTTTGAAGCTTGATGTTTTTTTATGTTATGGTATTTATGTTAAGCTTTATGTGCAGAAAAACAAGCAACAGTGGCTTTGTTTTTAATCTCTTTCTCTCATTATGTCTAGAATCTATGATAGTAAATCATACAAGGTTTATGCTGGCTGTCATAAATCTAACACAACCCTCTTCCTTTCGCATCCAGGCTTGGAACTGGTCACAACTGAGTTCTTTCGTGTTGATGTGCGATATACCCTTGTATAACATTAAGATCATTCTTCAAAATATTTTGGCTATACCCTTATATAACATTAAGATGATTCTTCAAAATATTTTGGCTATGAGCAATTAAGCATACTATGAACCTAGAAGAGTTGGTAAAAAACCATACCTAGTAAGCCAGGATTGTTTTTGGTTCTTCTATCTTCCTGTTCAGTGTTTCTTCTGATGTCATTCAGCTTTCACGTTTGCTGCTGTAGCACTGAATAGAAGCAATGTCAAGCACTCAAAATAAGCAGTCATTTTCCCCATATCGACTTGCTCATACATTGACCGCACACACACGGGCAGTCTCATGTGTTAAATTTTCAAATGATGGGCGGCTCTTGGCATCCTCCTCACTGGACAAGACCATTGCCATTTACTCAGCCCAGACAGGTGCACTGCTTTCTCACCTCCATGGCCATCCAGAGGGAATCTCAGACCTTGCTTGGTCATCAGACTCCCGCTATATCTGTTCAGCATCGGATGACAAGACCATAAGGATTTGGGATGTTGGCACTGCAGAGTGTGTGAAAACTTTGAGGGGTCATACCAACTTTGTCTTTTGTGTGGATTTCAATCCGCATACAAACCTCATTGCTTCTGGTGGGTTTGATGAGACTGTGCGAACCTGGGATGTTAAGACGGGAAGGTGCCTGAGAATCATTGATGGACATTCTGATCCTGTTACCTCTGTCAATTTCATCAAGGATGGGTCTATTATAGTCTCTGGTAGTCATGATGGATCGTGCCGGATATGGGATGCTGCAACTGGTGGATGCCTCAAGACCCTAATTGATGACAAGTTGCCAGCAGTATCCTTCGTTAAGTTCTCGCCCAATGGAAAATTCATACTTGTTGCCACCTTGGATGATACACTTGTAAGTGTACCTTGTTGTCTTTGCCTTTTCACTCTTTGCAGGCTGTCGTTTTTGTGAGGGATTAGCCATTGAAACCCAAGTTGATTTTAGTTTTCTTCTGTGTTTTATAATTGTTTAGCTTCTGGTGCTTTCATGTAATAGAGAACTTTATCACTGTGTTCATCTTGAGCTGGAAATCAGTATCACTGTGTTCATCTTGAGCTGGAAACCTAATTCTTTTATCAATGATGATTGGATTGGCACTGGGCACAATCATGCTATGATATTGGAAATGGATGATCACATTCCGGTATCCTCAAATTCACTTTTTGAGTACCTACAATATGAACAGTGTGGGATATATCACTTGATATATTCTGTAACCTCTAGGGCACTTGCACCATTAAGTCTGCTATATTCTCTCTGCTAACCATTGTTGATTTACATAACTCCGTTCAGAAGTGATATACTAATACTTTTATGTGCAGAGACTTTGGAATTATTCAACAGGAAAGCCCTTGAAAACTTACACAGGCCATGCCAACAAAGTCTACTGCATATCTTCAACCTTTTCCGTAACTAATGGTCAGTATATTGTAAGTGGGTCAGAGGATCGGTGCGTATATATATGGGACCTCCAAGGGAGAAACATGGTGCAGCGGTTAGAAGGCCACACTGATACTGTGATATCTGTTTCCTGCCATCCTACTGAGAATAAAATCGCTTCAGCTGGTCTGGATAATGACAGAACTGTGAGAATTTGGGTTCAGGGTTGACATATGATGGTCTAAAATTAAGGTTGGTACTTTGAAAGAGGAAAAATGTGTGTAGTTTATTGAGTTTTCATCAATTGAATGCCTTAACGACAAAATGGTTCATTGTTGCTTGTAGCCATTCTCTAATCAAAGATCGATCATAACAAAGATATTTCGACTTGTAGTCATTCATTGTAGCTTGTATACTTTGAAATCTTGTGTTTGCAGGTGGTTTAATCCAGTTTGTGTGAAGCGAATATTTTGACTTGGTTTGAGAAGCTTTCTGAGTGGGGTGCCACCCCTCAACCATTCATAGGTCAATGGTCACCTCAGATCCCTGTACCAAAGGGCGTTTGGTTGAAATAGGAAAATGTATTTTTCTGAAACGTTAGTCAACTTTAAATGCCTGATTGGTGGGCTTGTGACGGTTAATTTCGCCATACATTGCCGCACACCATTTGAATATGCCTCGCTCTTCTAGTGCAAATATGGTTTGATATTCTGCTATAACCTTCATTCAATGAATAACGTCATTTGACATCATCTTGTGACAATATCTACGAAAATGTTGATGTCCTGTTTCATCACATTCACTAAGTATCATGCTTACAACAATGAATATCTAGATATTTTTTTGATGTCCAACACACACACACAGATGCACCCTCTGGGAGTTTACTCCCCACCAGCAGCAACTGCGCTACCATTGAGCTAACTCTCTGGGTGCAACAAATATCTAGATTTGATGTCATAAAACTGTGTACCAGGCTTAATGTCATCCATGACGTAGCTCATCTGCACATCAACTGAAAGAGGAAAGCACAAAGATATTCTGCTACAATCTTCATTCTGTAGATGTCATCGGTTGGCTACATCTTACAGACGATATTCAGCTTCCCATAATTCACCAAGAGTCTTGGATGTTTTCAGTGTCCAGAATTGATGTCATAAAACTCTGTACTTGCCATCTTACATAGCTCATCAACCAATTAAATTAAAGACACGTTTCAAGTAGAATCAAATGCATTCTTAAAATGGAAAATGTTGAAACTTGGCTACTATGTGTGAAATTAAGGACATACTTAGAAATGCTATTTGGGATTCTCTGGAGAAAAAATATACTACTTCAGGCTACGGCGCAGTAGGTCAATTATCATCACCAAGAGAAATTATGTATCTGATCACATCATGTGCTTATTGTAGATGGCAGTGTGACTCATACAACACGACCCTGGACAGAGGAGATTTTAGGCCGAAACAGTTAAGATATTGGACCCAAAGTTATAAATACTACATTTCTGTCAAATTATGCGACAAGCTAAATGACTTGGATAGGGATAGACTCGAGTTCTCAACTTACTATTCGCCAGGAGCTTGCAACAAAATAATAATCACCAACTAGTCTTATTAACTCATGATATACAAAACTTGCTCCATTTTTAAATGATGATCAAGGAGAATGCTGAAAAAGAGATGTACCTATTTCATGAACATACAGCAATCTTATAAGAAACATGTATCTTGATGCACACACATTTATGAGGATTCATAAAAAAATGACAGAAGTTAATATTGATTTACATTAAGGATCAATTTTATATCCATATTTATTTATGTTGGTTATTGACAAGTTATCAAAACATATTCAAGATAAAATACTTTTGTGTATGTTATTTGCTGATGACATTATATTGGTGGATGAGTTCAAGGAAAAAGTTAATAAAAAATTGGAACTATGAATAAAAATATTAGAAAGTTAAGGATTCAACAAAGATATAATATATGAAATGCAAGTTTAATCATTTGGTTACTTTAGATGACATAAAATTTAAGATTGACATACATTATATCTCTCATAAGGAAAATTTCAAATACCTAAGGTTAATTTTTCAAAACAATAAACAATTAATGGAAATGCTACTTATACAATTAATGCAAGTTGATTAAAATAGAGAGGTGCATCAAGTATTCTATGTGACAAGATCATTCCACTAAAGTTGAAAGATAAATATTATAGAGCAACAACTAAATCAGTTATGTTTTATGATTTTAAGTGTTGGATTGGCATAAATGAAGGCAATAGGATGTATGAGTCTACTCACACAAGGAAAGACCATATACTTAATGAGGTTATTAGAAGCAAATTGGGAGCAACAACAACAACAACAACAACAACTAAGCCTTTTCCCATACTAGACGGGCTCGGCTACATGGATTCTTTGTTTCCACAGATCTCTATCGTGTGCCATGTTAGCAGTTAACTCCCAATAAGCTAGATCATTCTTTATTGTTTCTTTCCAACACTTTTGTGGTCGTCCTCTACCTCTTTTAATACTTTCCAAATTTAGTTTTTCTAACCTTCTTACAGGTTCTTCTTTTGATCTTCTTTCTATATGTCCAAACCATCTTAAACGATGTTCTCTCATTTTATCCTCTATTGGTGCCACTCCTAATTTGTTTCTAATAACCTCATTATGTATACGGTCTTTTCTTGTATGACCACTCATCCATCTCAACATCTTCATTTCTGTCACAGACATCTTTTGTACATGGTGATGATTAACTGCCCAACACTCAGAACCATAAAACATGGCAGGCCTAACTGCTGCTCTATAATATTTACCTTTTAATTTTAATGGTATCTTCTTATCACAAAGAATACCTGATGCTCTTCTCCATTTTAACCAACCAGCACTAATTCTATGTGTAACATCTCCATCAATTCTTCCATCACTTTGAAAAATTGACCCTAGGTATTTAAAACTTTCCTTTTGGGGAATGCAATGTGTGCCAATTTTAATTTCTATGTCCTCTGAAGTAGCCAAATGATCAAACTTACATTCCATATATTCTGTCTTTGTTCTACTAAGTCGGAGGCCTTTGTTTTCTAATGTTTCTCTCTATAGTTCCAATTTTCTATTAACTTTTTCCTTAGACTCCTCCACTAATACAATGTCATCTGCAAATAACATACACCAAGGTACTTCATCTTGAATATGTTTTGTTAACTCATCCATCACCATTATAAATAAGTATGGACTTAAAGTTGATCCTTGATGTAACCCAATATTAACTTCAAAGAAGTCTGTCGTTCCTTCATGAGTCCTCACACATGTTTTTGCACCATCATACATGCCTCTTATAAGGTTAATATATGTCAATGGGATACCTCTTTTTTCCAAAGTTCTCCAAAGAACCTCCCTCGGTACCCTATCATAAGCTTTTTCTAGATCAATAAATATCATGTGAAGGTCTTTCTTTTTTGCTCTAAAATGTTCTATAAGACGTCTCTAAAGGTGAATCGCTTCAATAGTAGATCTACCTGGCATAAATCCAAATTGGTTCTCTATTGTACTTGATACTTGTCTTAACCTACGTTCGATAATTCTTTCCCATAATTTCATAGTATGACTCATTAACTTGATACCTCGATAATTCACACAATTTTGAATGTCTCCCTTGTTCTTATATACGGGTATAAGTGTACTTGCTCTCCATTCCTCAGACATCTTTTGGTTTTTCCATATTTCATTAAATAGTCTTGTGAGCCAAGTGATTCCTATTTCTCCTAGTATTTTCCAAACTTCTATAGGAATATTATCTGGTCCTACCGATTTACCACTCTTCATATGTTTAAGAGCCTCTTTGACTTCATTCTTTTGAATACGTCGGTAGAAATTGTGGTTTATATACTTTTCTGACTTGGCTAAATCTCCTAAACTAATACTAACATCTTTATTTTCATTAAAAAGATTATAAAAATAGTTTTTCCATCTATTTCTTATATCATCATTTGCCACTAGAATTTTTTCATCCTCGTCTTTTATGCATCTAACATAATTAAGATCTTTAGTTTTCTTATCTCTAGCCCTAGCTATCCTAAAAATATCTCTTTCACCCTCTTTTGAGTTGAGTTTTTTATATAAGTTCTCCCAAATCTTAGCTTTTGCTTCTCTAACGGCCTTTTTTGCTTCCTTCTTTGCTTTCTTATAAGCTTCTAAAGTTTCACTAGTTTTCTTAGCATAATGTAATTTGTAACATGCCCTCTTTGCCTTCATTTTGTTTTGTACTACTTCACTCCACCACCAAGCTTCTTTTTGTGCCGGTACACCTCCCTTAGATACCCCTAACACATCTTTCGCCACTTTCCTAATATGTATAGCCATATTGTTCCACATATCAGAGGGTGTGCCAACATAATTCCAAACATCTCCTTGAAGGACTTTTTGTTTAAATATATCTTCTTTCTCGCTTTTGAGGTTCCACTATTTAGTACGAATAGCTCGATGCACTCTTTTCTTCTTTGTCCATTTTTTTATTTGTAAATCCATAACTAAAAGTCGATGTTGGGTGGTTAAGCTTTCTCCTGGAATTACCTTACAATCTTTACAACACGCTCTATCTTTTTTTCTACAAATAAAGTAATCAATTTGTGTTTGTGATAAGCCACTCTTATAAGTAATTAAACGTTCATCTCGTTTTTTGAAGATTGTATTGACTATAAAGAGATCAAATGACATAGCAAAATTTAAAATCTCCCTACCTTCCTCGTTTATATCCCCATAACCAAAGTTTCCATGAATCCCTTGATATCCTAATGCCTCTTTACCGACATGTCCATTTAAATCTCCTCCTAAACAAATCATCTCCCTTTGTGGAATCTTTTGAAACACCTTATATAACTCTTCCCAAAAAACTGTCTTTATACTATCTTCTAGTCCTACTTGGGGTGCGTAAGCACAAACTATATTCAAAACCTCTATTCCTAACACTAATTTCAATGTCATGATTCGGTCACCATATCGTTGTATGTCTACTACACTCTCTTTTAAATCTTTATTTATGATAATACCAACTCCATTTCGGGCCTTTTCTTTACCTGAGTACCATAATTTAAAACCTGTATCCTCTATCTCCTTTGCTTTTTCTCCAACCCATTTTGTCTCTTGTAAACATAGAATATGAATCTTTCTCCGAATCATAGTATCTACCACCTCCATTAGCTTACCCGATAATGTTCCGATATTCCAAGAACCAATACGAATCTTATTATCTAGGACTAGCTTCCTTACCCCCCGCATCCGTCCATAATCAAAATGTGGAGACCCTCTCTGAAAAATTTTCACTACATTCGGGCGGCAATGTAGCGGGATTAACTTCTTTACCCACACCCGTCCATGATGTGGGAACCCTCTCTGCAATTGATTCACTACATTCGGGCGAAAATGTAGTGGCCCTTGCTTACTTCTTACTGCATTCGGGCTTTGCAGCACGTCGCTAGGCGGGGATGCCCCAAAGCAATGCTCATAATTTTTGTAATCCATGTTGTAGAAATCCGACGAAGTTTTACGCTGGCTGTCGGAAGCCTAACGCAACCCTCCTCCTTTATCCGGGCTTGGGACCGGCAATGCAAGGGCACCAATAAATGATAAAATTAGAAAAAATAATTTAAGATGGTTTAAACATGTAGAAGGTTGACTAATGAAAAGTTCTCGTAAGAAGATATGAGAAACTAGATTGTGAAAATGTTAAAAGAGAAAGAGGAAGAGGAAGACAACAAAAGTGAAAGGAAACAATAAAGAATGATCTACCTTATGTTGAGTTAACTCTTAGTATGACACATGATAGAACTATATTAGAAACAAAGAATCCATATAGCCAACCCCTCTAGTATGAGAAAAGGCTTAGCTGTTGTTGATCATAAAGATCTATTCAACACAAACTAGAATGATGGACTCATAAGTCCATACATAATGGTTAACTTTCCGCCTCCAAAAGAATTGATGGATTTCTTCTCGATAAAACCTTTCTATTCAAGAATATGACACCGAACAAAAATATTACAACATTTAGTAAGAAATAAAATAAAACGAACGAGCAAACCATGCAAATGATGTCATATGTCTATCATCAACCAAAGCCTTTGTCCCTCTTTGTATCACACAATTTGTCTTAAAATCTGTAGTATAAGATTTAAGCAATGAGACGAACAACTAACCCATTTATTACGTTTCATTTTTTGATAAATAACTCATTTGCATCTAGATATCCGTCTACTCAAAGAACTGCATCAAAATTCATTCTCGAAGAAAAGGGATCCTCAAACACTAACTGCTACTACATACAAAAATGCAGTAATATCATACTTCCAAGCTCCAACAATACTGCCGCTTGACTCTGACCCAAAACTTGATTATCCCAATCAAATGAGTCAAAACATTTTTGTCTTAATTTGCCTATGGATATGTGTGAGGAACTCAACATACGAAAGGCCCGTGGGTGTCTTGTCTTCTACCATACATGACAAGAATAATACCCTGAAAACATAAATAAGATAACATTAATCAAGTAACAAAGATAAGGACCTAGTCATCATTTAGTATAAGCCACCTATGACTAGATACATTTGACCTTCATGATTTAGTGTGCTTGGTCTCTAAAAGATGGGTGAGGTTCACAACTCATGTTCATAATCTTTTGTTTCAAACAAAGTGGTTTTTTGACAATTGACAAAAGATCAAGCTGATATTGATTTTATGCATTCTAAATTTTGGAAGGTACAATTGAACTTTTGCATTGTATGGTGAATGAAATCAACTTGTCAACTCAATGTAATATGGGATAAAAGATAGTGTCTATCAAACTTGCTTGACGGTTCTCCTTTTCGGTATGATCAAAAATTGTAGAGGGGAAGGAAAAAGGCAGTCATAGTAAATCCATGCATGTGTGCGTGTGTGTGAGAGAGTTGTCCATAAACCAAAACTTTGGTTTATGAAACAACTTTAATATGACTTGACACTAACATCTATTTTAGTAAGACCACATATAACACAATTAGAGTTACCCAAATATGGCGTGTATGAATAGAAGATGACGAAATAAATGTACTCTTAACTGAAGAAGCCGATTAGTAGATCAATTTAGAAGAAGCACATTGATATTAGTAGGGGATGATGATATTGATTTTACTATTCAAGGTGATGATTTTGAAGAAGGGGAAGAAGAAGATTATTTAGTTGATGATCTATATTATAATATGTGTTTTCGCTTTTAGTTATGGAAGTAGTAATTTTAAAGAATATTTGTTACTTCTTCATTGATAAAAGTTGTACTTGTAATTTTAATTAATGTTTAATGGATTAATGTTTACTCTAATTTTAATTTATAAGAATTGTTTAGAATTTTTCTATTTTATTTTAAAAAAGTTATGATATGTTACTATACGATACACCTATCATATCATGGAGGAAAACAATACATGTTATGATACGATACAAACAACACTATTTAGTTTGAGTAGCTCTATATACTCTTAGTTTCTTTGTTCATTTTTTACCTATAAATTTATAACTAAAAGTCAATGTTGAGTAGTTAAGGTTTCTCTTGAAATGACCTTTTAATCCTTATAACATGATCTATTTTTTCTCTTATAGGCAAAATAGTCAATTTATGTTTGCGACAAACCACTCCAATAATAATTAAATATTCATCTCATTTTCTTAAAATTGTATTGCATATAAAGGGATCATATGCCATAGTAAAATTTAAAATTTTCTTACCTTTCTCATTTAAATCCACACAACTATAGTTTTTATGGATATCTTAATCTCTTAGTGCCTCTTTACCCACATGTCCATTTAGATCTCCTCCCAAATAAATAATCCCTTTATATAATTCTTTGAATTAACTAACTCCTCAAATGCTTGCTTTATGCAACTTCTAGTCCTACATGAGGTGTATAAGTACAAACTATATTCAAAACCTCTACTCCTAATACTAATCTTGCATTTAGTTACTATATCATTTGGTTACTTCAGAGGACATAGAAATTAAAACCGGCATACATTGCATTCCCCAAAAGGAAAGTTTTAAATACCTAGGATTATTTTTTTAGAGTGATGGAAGAACTGATGGAGATGTTACGTATAGAATTAATGTTGGTTGGTTAAAATAGAGAGGAGCATAAGGTATTCTTTATGATAAGAAGATACCATTAAAGTTAAAAGGTAAATATTATAGAGCAACAATTAGACCTGCCATGTTTTATGATTTTGAGTGTTGGGCAGTTAATCAAACATGTACAAAAGATGTACGTGACAAAAATGAAGATGTTGAGATGGATGAGTGGTCATATAAGAAACAACTATATATAATGAGGTTATTAGAAACAAATTAGGAGTGGCACCAATAGAGGATAAAATGAGAGAATATCATTTAAGATGGTTTGGACATATAAAAAGAAGATAAAAAAGAACTTGTAAAAATGTATGAAAAACTAAATTTGAAAAGTATTAAAAGAGGTAGAGGACGACCACAAAAGTGTTGGAAGGAAACAATAAAGAATAATCTAGCTTATTGTGAGTTACCTGCTAACATGACACATGATAGGGCTTTGTGGAAACAAAGAATCCATGTAGCCGACCCCATCTAGTATGAAAAAAGGCTTAGTTGTTGTTGTTGTATCATTATATGTCTACTACACTATCCTTTAAATCTTTATTTATAATATTATCAACTCCATTTCTAGCAACCTTTATCTTTCCTAATTATCATAATTTAGAACTTGTATTGTCAATCTCTTGCTTTTTCTCTAACCCGCTTTATCTCTTTTAAAGCTAGAATGTGAAAAGAAGACATTTATAAAACAGTTACACGATATGTATCTTATAAACAACATAAAAGTACCCCTAGCAAGGTACCACAAAAAAGGAGAGAATCCACCTACCTCAAATGATACCAACACCCCTTTCTAGAAGCTAAGATTTCTTATAATATATATGACATGTCTTTACAACTAGCCAAGAAATTAAAGAATGGTGTCTAATATAAAAGAGTAAATTAGGCTCTACATTTCCAACAATTGTTCTATATTTTATTTTATTAATGAATTCTATTTTTTTTGGAAAAGAGAAAACAATCTAAAGACAACAACAATTAAGTATTTTCCCATACTAGATGAGGTTGGCTACATGGATTCTTTATTTCCACATAGCCCTATCATAATTTGTAGAATACATGACAAATAAGTTCAACAAAGTTTTACGTTGGCTGTCGGAAGCCTAACGCTATCCTCCTCCTTTATCCGGGCTTGGGACCGGCTATGTAATGGTGATCCCTTACATAGACGAAGTTAGAAAACAATCTAAAGAATTAAAGATAAAAGTTTGTTTTGATAACATATTGTTTGTGATCATGGGTAAATCTTTGGACCACTTTCATATTCTCTCTTCCTCAATGTAACAGTTCATATAATAATCCTTATCCTATGTTGTGACAACCCAAATCAAGAATTTTAATCACAAGTTCTAAATGTTACAATAGGAAAACTCAATAACCTTCCCAACAAGATTTGCTTCTATTTAAGACCTTAGAGGAACTGGGAATCAACTTTAATTGGTTTCTTAGAGTACTTAAAAATCTGAGGAACCACCCACTCTAAACTACCAAAATTGGATTGTTAGTACTCTAAGCTTTATTATAAACATGATATAAAAGGAAACCACTTTTTCTCGACAAGAAAGCAGGATAAATTGACCTAAATCACAAGGAGGTCAAAAATATTCTTTAGGTGAGGAGAATAATAGTTGATCATAGACTCAATTGTAGACTATACTTTTGGGTATTGCTATTCACACACTCCTTAACAAGTTTTACCCTCAGCATTTGAGTGCATGCCTCTCTCCTTTATGTTCTCTTCCATTGCTTATCTTCGCCAACACTATTGATGTTCCTTTATCAATGTTGTCACTACTACTTAGCTTTGTTACACTGCTCACTAGTATCATCATTGCAAGTTCTATCTCTCTCTTCCTCGTCTTTTCCCTTCTCCTATGGTGCATTTGCCCTAGCGAATGAACACCATCCAAGACTATTTAATGAAATATGGAGAAATCAAAAGATGCCCAAGGAATGAAGAGCGAGTATACTTATACCCATATATAAGAACAAGGGAGACATTTAGAATTGTGCAAATTATCAGGGTACCAAGTTAATGAGCCATACTATGAAGTTATAGGAAAGAATTATAGAACGTAGGTTAAGACAAGTATCAAGTACAACAAAGCACCAATTTGGATTCATGTCAGGTAGATCTACTGTTGAAGCGATTCACCTTTTGAAACGTTTTATAGAACATTTTAGAACAAAAAAAGAAAGACCTTCACATGATATTTATTGATCTAGAAAAAACTTTCGATAGGATACCGAGGGAGGTTATTTGGAGAACCTTAGAAAAAAAAGGTATTCCATTGACATACATAAACCTTACAAGAGACATGTACAATGGTGCAAAAACATGTGTGAGGACTCATGAAGGAATGACAGACTTCTTTGAAATTGATATTGGGTTACATCAAGGATCAACTTTAAGTCCATACTTATTTATAATGGTGATTGATGAATTAACAAGACATATTCAAGATGAAGTACCTTGGTGTATGTTATTTGCAGATGACATTGTATTAGTGTAGTCTAAGGAAAAAGTTAATAGAAAATTAGAACTATGGAGAGAAATATTATAAAGTAAAGGCTTTCAACTTAGTAGAACAAAGGCAGAATATATGGAATGTAAGTTTGATCATTTGGTTACTTTAGAGGACATAAAAATTAAAATTGGCACCCATTGCATTCTCCAAAAGGAAAGTTTTAAATACCTAGGGTCAATTTTTCAGAGTGATGAAAGAATTGGTTGATATGCTATGTATAAAATTAATGTTGGTTGGTTAAAATGGAGATAAGCATCAAGTATTCTTTGTGATAAGAAGATACCACTAAAGTTAAAAGGTAAATATTATAGAGCAACAATTAGACCTGCCATGTTTTATGGTTTTGAGTGTTGCAGTTAATCATCAATATGTATAAAAGATGTCCGTGATAGAAATAAAGATGTTGAGATAGATGAGTGGTCATATAAGAAAAGACATGATACATAATGAGGTTATTATAAATAAATTATGCGTGACACCAATAGAGGATAAAATGAGAGAATATCATTTAAGATGGTTTGGACATATACAAAGAAGATCAAAAGAAGAACCTGTAAGAAGGTATGAAAAATTAGATTTTGAAAGTATTAAAAGAGGTAGAGGACGACTACAAAAGTGTTGGAAAAAAATAGTAAAGAATGATCTAGCTTATTGTGAGTTAACTGTTAACATGACACATGATAGGGCTCTGTGAAAACAAAGAATCCATGTAGCCGACCCCGTCTAGTATGGAAAAAAGCTTAGTTGGTGTTGTATTTTTCATTTGACTAGTCATGGATGATTAAAGGGGCACACAACTACTATTTCAAAATGGTTAAAATGTGCTAAGGTGATTGTATATAAAGGACATATTTATGGTGCAAAGTGAGCAAAAGTGGTGGTTCAACCACCACAAGAGGATGATATCCAACAAAAAGTTGATTTTTATGGAGATGATGTAGCAGTTGTATTCAATAAGACTATGTTAATGCATGATGATAAGATTGGTCTTTGACATCCTTTAGAATAGCATAATGAGGTTGGTCCTTCATATCCTTTAGAACATTAAGATAATGTTGATTCTATAGATATATTTTATAATTAATGTCTTCTATAATATGTAGAGGATATTTAAAGTGATCACCTTCCATACACAGTTCAAAATTGTGCAGAAGTGCAATATAATGGTAATATGGCCCAGTCGTTTTGAGGAGATTGTATACTAGTTTGGAGTGTATACACATGTGTGGGACTCTTGTTGCTTAGTGCTTTTGTCAAATGGTAACAAGCGAACATGAAATTCTTCTACATGTTGTGGTTGAGATGACTATCACCCTACATGATCTTTGAGAGATCTTTGGCATTAAGATGAATGGACACCTCGTTGGTTTTATGCAGATGAATATGCAAAGAAAGAAAGTTATTTTAGTGAGCCTTATAAACATGAGCACCGAGGATGTGGAGAGAAATGATTTTTAGCTATCTAGTTGGACTTGCTTTAAGAAAGAGCCCGAGCATGCCCTTATATACTAGAGAGCTTTGTTGTAACATTTGTAATAGATCTCGCACACTATAATGAATATATATAGATGTATTTATGTATGTTGCTTTTAATTACAACTTAAAATATATATAACATACTAAATGATGACACATTTATCTTTTATTTCATAGAGATGCAGCAAATGGTGCATGAGTTATAGGATCCCTCGATTTTGTGCAACAACAATCATCATAGGTAATCATTTATGCTTGTATTGATCTTTCAGTAATACACATGTTTGGAACTCTATGTAATCATCTATGTATAGAGAGCATTTGACATAGTGTTTCATATGAGAAGACTTCTTTGTTATATTGCTTCACATTTATAGTAGTGACTATTGTAAGAATATTATTTCACATAGAGCTTTTACTATTGAATTCTAGGGTTATTTGAGCATATAAGATAAATTGTTTTGATATATATTACTTTGATAATAGTGCACATTTATATTTTTTTAATACTTACCATGTTTTAATGTGCTATTACAAGAATTATATAATACAATATGATCGACCATGAAGCTCACATATTAAAATTTTCTTCAGGATAAACATATTGTTTTGCTTATAGTTGGCCCATATGGCATTGACGTACTCCTTTTCACATGCTATTTGTCTACATTAGACTTGATATATTTCATCTTCAGCACATACAACGTTTGTGTTATCCTTGCTACTTTGGTATATACGGCTAACTGTGGAAACTTTATAAATGTTTGTTACTTTAGTTATTTGCTTGATGATTTTATTTGGATATATATTAATTTATAAGATAAAGTGCATTATGGTGATTTGATAATGGGTATGAGGTGCGTGCAATGAAATCCTTTTCCCAAAATTAGAAAACCTTAGTCTTTGATAGATTAAAAGCATTGAATTACAAGTGTAAGCATATTTCAGACAATTATTCGCTAAACATATCTAGATGGTTTAACTCCTGCAAATGTCTTTTTCTCACGTCTACCATATATTATTTTGGTGGTTTACTTATTTCTAAGAAAAAAATTTTGATGCCAGAATTTATTATAGATGGTTTAATAAAATATTTTTGATGGTTTGGATAGTTGTTGGAAATACATTTATGAGGATGTTTTGAGTTTTTTCTAACCATCATATTTTCAACAAATATTTTTGTGTGTTTCAACTTATTCCCTATGGCTGGCACCACTAAAATGGGCTTTTCTAGCAATTTTAGCTACTTGAAATAGTGTTTTGAAATAGTAAAAAAGAGCATAAATCTTTTCTTTTTTATATATGGTGCTACAAATAACAAAAGAAGATATTTAATATTATAGAGTCTTCTATGTGGTGATCACCATTACATCAGTCAGAAATTTGAAGGGGGCTTTGACACATTTAAGGAGCGTGGAGGGGCCTTGCTCATCTTATCCGCTTTGAGGCTCTTTACAACCATTGTGAGTAATGTTGCACAACTATCTAACCGATCACATTAAAGATACAAGTAATTAAATTATCCTTGACCTTAAGATGAATGGTCTTAAAGAAGAGTCCTTGTCATCCAACTTCTTAGATGTTCAAAACTTAATATTAGACTTTCTTACGTATAAGTGTAATGCCTATAATGTAGCATGTCAACTTAGACTATACATGGAAAGTCCTCTAGCACAAGACCATTCTTAGATCCAACCTACAAATCCAATTACAAAAATAAGTGTTGATACCCACATTCCACAATTCAACAAAGATAATCTCTGCCCACTAAGATACAAACAAATTTAAAAATAAAAATAAAAATAATTGAGGTACCATATTTAATTGTATAAAACCCTCTAGTAAAGAGAAAAATCCAAAGACCTAGGTCATTGTTGCCCTCTTTTGAAATGAGAAAGGGAGACCAAATCGGGTCTCTTTATTGAAGCCCACACACACCATATGTGTGCGATAAATGGGTGGGCCCTTGGTTTGATCTGAAAGGGCAAAAATAACCATCAAACTCCTCAAACAAAGAATAGGCAAACTTCATACCCACTAATTCTTTGCAAAGTTCATGCTGCTCAATAGTAACAACCTTGGTAAACATATATGAGGGATTGTCATCAATATATATATATATATATATATATATATATATATATATATATATATATATATATATATATTCTCAACTTCTAACAAATTCTCTTTCATGACTAATTTTACCCAATAAGATCTCTTATTGATATACTTTGTCTCGAAGTAGAATGTAGAGTGTTTTGTGAGACAAATAAAAAGTATAATATATAACTTGATTGCATAAAGTCAAACTCTTCTGTGAAGTTTTTCATCTAATGTAACTCCTTGTTATCTTTAGTGATGCCAATATGTTAAGATAATATAGTTTTGAAGTCTAGACTACCAAAAGACGACTCCCCCTCCAAAGATGACTAAGAAGCATGTGATAGACCTATAATTAGCAAGGTCACACCTCAAACATTAATCTGTATAATGCACAAGTTCTGACTTCTCATGTCGAAGACAATTTTAAACTAACGAATCCTTTAAATACCTTAATATCAACTTTATTATAGTCTAACATTCCTTCTTTAGGTTAGATAGAAATCCACTAACCAAACCAACTGCATGTGCTATTATTGCTTAGTACAAACTGTAGTATGAGACTACTCACTATAAAAGAGTAAGGAACCATAGCCATCTCTTTCTTTACTTCATCTGTAGAAGGATCTTGACGCACACTTAATTTAGAATACTTTGTAAGAGGAGTAACAACCACTTTAGCATTGCTCATGCTAAATTTGTTAAGCGTATTCTCAATATAATTCTTTTGGGATAAGGGGAGCTCCTTTTTCTCTCTATTCCTATGTATCTGAATGCCCAAAATCTTCATAGTTAACACTAAGTCTTTCATAGTAAAATACTTGCTCAATTGCTTTTTAAGACTACCAATTCTTGAGAGATTCTTACCCACAACCAACATTTCATTGATATATTACAAAGGATGATAAAGTGATAATTTGATAATCTCTACATAAATATATTGTGATATAAAGGGTCTTGTAGCATTCCTTGTATATTATAAATTCAAACTTCAAGTACCATATGCCTTAGAGCTTTCTTGAACCCATATAGGCTTTTCTTCAACTTATGCACATACTGCTCTTTCTTTCAAGTCATCACGTAGGAAGACAATCTTTAGATCCATCTACTCCACCTTTAAATCTATGCTTGCAATTAAGCCTAATAACATACAAATAGAAAACATTTTAACTGCAAGAGAATACTTCATCGAAATCAATGCCTTTCTTCTAATTGAAGCCTTTCACCACCAATATTGTCTTTTACAAGACCTTGAAGTATGTTGATATTACTTCAACCTAAAAATCTATCTCTTCTTAAGATCTTTCTGACCTTTCGACAACTTCTCCAACTCATAAGTGTCATTTTCAAGAAAAGACTTTATATCTTCTTCCACAACTATACAACTTTAGGCAACTTCACCAACACATAAGAGCTTTCTAGCCATTAGTAAACTTCACCAACTTATAAGAGTTTTCTTTCTTTTAAGTAACTTCACTAACTCATAAGTGTTATTTTTAAGAGAAAAACATACTCATAAGGAGAATATCTTCTAAAGACTTGTCTAGCTCTAGAAGATCTTCTAACACTTTTAAGTTGGACTATATCCACAATTGACACTTATAGTATATCTACCACATCATTTACAGGTTCTACTCTAGGTTGAGAAGGAGCTACTATGTCAATATTTGTAGAGATATAATCTATTTCAAACAAATTACTCTACTTTCTTTGGTGATATCCTCTACAATTTGAGTTTCTACAAAAAATACATATGTGCTACTAAAAATTTTCTTTTTGGATAGGATCATAACACCTTTAACATAATTCATCATCTTTACAACTAGAAAAATACAATGTCTTGTCTTTGCTTCAAGGTTAAGTCTCTCATCAATAGGCACATAAACAATATCTTGTACTTAAATATTATCAAGTGATTGTAGTTCACTTTCTTGCCAAACCACATTTCATTGGGAGCCATAAATTACAAGGATTGTAAGGAAACACAAGGTGAGGAAACCACAATATGGGCTGCAATATTTAAATCCTCATACTGAAATGACCTTCACAATTTAGCTTGGAAAAGTAAATCTCTAACTCATTCCGCAAAGATATTGCTCATTCTTTTTTAGGCCATTTAGGAAGGTGTATTAGAAGGAGCCTTATTATACCTTATGCCATGTTTTTTACTATAAACATCAAATGGTCCTCAATATTCACCTCTATCATTTGATCTTATGTACTATAACTTTTTTTCTTGCCTCTTAATCATTACATGAATATTCTTAAAGGCATCCACACTTTATCCTTTGATTTTAAGGTACAGACTTATAATGTCCTAGAGTGATCATCAATAAATATCACAAAGTATAGAGAGCCACCAAGTGCCTAAATATGTATAGGACCACAAACATGAGTGAACCAAATCTAAAGTGTTTGTTTTTTGGCAAGAGGAGAAGATATAAATGAGATTCCAGTTTGCTTGAGTTGTGCCAATATCTTTATAATCACTTTGATGCACTTGACCTAAACATGAAATCAAATTCTTTTTAGCAAGAAAACCCATGCCTTTTCACCCATATGCCTGAGTCACTTGTTCCCTAACCTCTCATCATTAGAAGCCTCAACTACACAAATACAAAAGTTGCAAATACTCATATGCATCAAGTAAAGAGAAGTGGTCTTCTCACCATTGTTCACACCAAGATTGTCCCAAGTAAGCTTCCATTGGTCATTCTTGAAGTGACTGCTAAAACTATGATCATCAAGTTTTTTCATTACTAATAAATTTATGTGCCAATAGGGAATACACCTTATATATGGCACACGCACAATAATATCATTCACTATATTTGAATAAACAACTCATATGCCAAGAATTCTAGCAAATTTGTCATTTCCAATCTTGATACTACCAAACTCAAATGAAACATAAGAGCCAAAAAAAACTTAATCCTTGAAGTAGCATGAACCAAGGCACCACTATCAACTATTCAAGGGTTTCATCACACAAAGCTTACTATCTCATCATTTACAATAAGAAAGCCTTTTATGACCACCAAAACTGTTTCTTTTTTGCCCTAGCTTTCTTTTTTACTCTTATTTTCTTTCTTTAACTTGTAGTAAAACTTCTTGATATTGACTTTCTTACTATAGTAATGGCATTTTATATTTTTGTATTTGCCTCTAAGCTTGCTTGTACTCTTATATCTACCACTTTACTGCTTCTTTGACTATCTTTGCATCTGCCATTTGTCACCAATATATCCGACTCCAAAGGAAAGCCTTATACCATGTGTATTAATTCTTCACTTAGAATGACCCTTTAACGAGAATCCTTGCAAGCAAAATAATAAAGAGAAACCCTAAATATTTCTTAAGAGTCGAGCAAAATGGTCAACAACCGAAGACCCAAAAAGTCATTGTGCATCTTAATATGTGGTTATCTAGTAAACAACAACTTGAAATTCATTAAAGTAGTCTTCTATTTAACTTCCATCCTAATACTTTAACTGTACCGGTTTCCTTAATAAAAGTAACTAACTATTACCAATCTTAGAAGCATAAACTCACTCTAGCTTCTCTAAACAAGTTCACATATTTTTTTCATAGGCTATGTGAGTACAAACATTCTTATTACAAACTACTGAATAAAACCACACACTTGTTTATGCTTGAACTCCCACGATTTATCTATTTTCCCTTTTGATTTCTTAGTTGTAAAGCAAACTTGTAGCCTTGCTGAATAATAATGCTTTATCCTAAGAGCCCAAGAAGAATAATTAGAACCACCTGAGATAACGACTTATATGTACTTCTATCTTGGTTCTCAATACTAGAAATAAAGAGAACCATATCGTTGATACAACTATAAAGAAAAACCTACAAATTCAATGAAAAAATAATAGTCAACACCAAGATTTCACAACTTGGTAATAACAATCTTCGCTAAATAAGATGCAATCAAACATTAAAAATAATAATGAAAAAATATCGAGGCACTAGATTTGACATAAATAAAAGCACAAGGTGGCAAAGACCTAAAAATCTTGAAAGGAAAGTAAGTACAAACAAGCAATTTACATGAGAGTCATGACAATAGTGATGCAAAAATATCAATAATTTGAAGATTCCTACAATATCACAAAAAAGGCAAATATATAGATGAAGAGTTCATCCAATCTGGATTCGCAAAATCTCTAAAACATGAAATCACACATAAAGCATGAACCCACTGTTGATAAATATGGCTTTCAAAATTGATGCTCACGCACGTCTCTCTCAATCTCTCAAAAGAAACCACAAACTTTGCAAGCACTCCTTCCTTTTTCACTCTATTTGTCATAATAGGCAACACACATGCACCAAGCAGCCCCACGCCTCTCTCTCTTAATTGCTCACACCGAAGACTTGGGGCATGGCTGCCCTCTTTTCACTTGAGAAAGAGAGACCAAATCGGGTCTCCCTACTGACGCCCACGCACGTCATATGTGTGCATTAAGTGGGTGAGCCCTTGTAAAGATATGAATGGGCGAAAGTACCCATCAATCACTTGGTATGGCATCCTTTTTTGTGTTCCATTTACCTTTACTGACAAACCTGAATATAAATTGCACGAAACAAGACAAATCCCAACCTCTTCATGTTGCATATGTATGTACAAGGAAATGGGTAACATGCTTATTAAGTAGTCATTGATTTGTGTAGTTGCCATCTTTCATACAGGTCTACACTAAATATTAACCCATTCCTCTAGTTCCCATGTTGTATGCAAACTCTAAAGTGAGGACGGAGTGCCGTTTGTGATTGTATTGTTGTTAGCTAGTAATATTTGTAGAGTTGGTGTATATGCTTGGGATGAGATGACATTCACTTATTTGTACAAACAATTGGTAAAAGCTTCATGCACTAAGACATAGCAACTTAGAGGATACACTACTCTACTTCAGGTAAACATTTCCTTTCCTACATTATCTTAAGTTAATGTGATAAGTTTTCTATAATGTGTTAAATAAATTTAATATGTGTTATAAGTAGATTTATGAGCACCTTCCGGCCTTTAGAGTTGATCAAATAAATATATTAATCTCAACTTTACTATTATTTGTAGAGTCTTGCATAGGTTGCAGGAGTGGTGACACTTGTGATACACCAATTAGATTGAGGCACATGATTAGTGTCTAAGACAATCCTTTAGCTTTGCCGATAAGTATATCGTTGTGCCCGATCCTACTCCCGCTTGTCGATCCGATAATGATGACCATGACGTGACAAGTCATGACTATGCAAAACGAGAGTGATTAGCGATTATATTATATTCATTTGATGAAATGTCACTAAAACTATTATTTGATATATGGAACATCCTATCATATGCTCTTTGTGTTCTTTTCGAACTCAAGAAACCGAAAACCTAGAAATTATAAACCAAATCGAAATGTACCTAAGTTAAAAGTCATTTACCTATGTGTGTGAGTATATATATATATAAACATATTGAATAGAAACCTTTGCAAACACAAATGTAAAATTTATTATAAAAAGTTAAAAACTAATAGTATTTTAACATGTTGTACATCATATAAATAAATACAAAAGATACATTATCAAGTACAAAAATGAGAATTGATCATCAATATCATGAAGAGTGTCATCTCCTCGTCCTCTTAGTAATAGATATTACATCAATTAACAACATTTTTATACTGATTTTGTTTTCTCACCAGATAGATAGGTGACATCACGGATCCATCTACCATATACATCCGAAACAAAATATGATACAGATCAAGCATATTTATTTCTAAGATAATATAAAATATAAGTTAAAGCATTGCATACCAGTGTTGTCTGACACGTATCGTATCGTGTATCGCTGGGCTCCACGATACGGGCGTATCGTATCGTATCGTATCGTATCATACTTTAATATTAAAATAATGCAAAAATTAATTAAAAATTAATAAAAAATAGTAAAAAATCGAAAAAAATCAGGAAAAAATCAGGAAAAATCTGATAATTGCTTTAAATTCATATAATGTAAGTTTAGTACAGATTGAGCATTCAGCATTGAACAATTGCATCCAAATTTACATATTTTGAATCCAAAAAAAAAAATACAGACATAGTTTACACTTTACAGTACACTACAGTTACATATAATGTTACATTTTACAAATTGTAATCAGGATCATCAACTAAATAATCTTCATCTTCTCCTTGTTGTAGATCCTCATCATCATCAGCCACACCTACACCTTCTTCTTCAAAATCAAATTCTTCATCTCCATAATGTTGTTGCGCTCCTTCCAAATTAATCCAGGCAATGTCTTCTTCTGTTAGGAGGGCATTTTCTTCAGTGTCTTCTATAACCCAATCTTCTAATATATCAAAATTATCCAAACTTATTGGATCGAACTGACTTTCTTCTCTATTTACTTTTTTTAATTGCCTACGACACAAACAAAGATAAACAATTAGTAAGTAATATTAACAATTGAAAACTGAAGTTAAATAATATCGAATTGAAAATTTGATAGTAATACAACATTACCTTTCACGAAGGTGCATGTTACAATGAATATAAACCAAATCATTAAGCCTTTTGTGTTCCAACCTGTTGCGCTTTTTTGTATGGATGTGTTCAAAAACACTCCAATTTCTTTCACAACCTGTTGCACTACAGGTTTGGCTTAAGACTCTAACTGCAAAATCTCTAAGGTTTGGACAATCACTTCCAAACCTGTTCCACCAAACATCTGTAAAAAAAATATAAACATTAGAGACATAATAATCCACAGTAATGTAAGATGTAACTTAAATATGAAAATAAACAATGTACCTGGATGCATCGTAGAGCGGTTGCGAATTGCAACAGGCAAACCCATCAAGTGAAGAGCATTATCATACATCTCCATCTCTCGATGTATCGCATCTACTATGCTCTCATCAGGGACTAATCTGTCGATTCATTCAATGATTCCTCGATTAACCTCACCGTCCCTTTTCAAGGTTGCCGAGTACCTCAATGATGGGTTTAGATAGTAGGCTGCTGCATGAATAGGCTGATGCAATTGTTTATTCCATCTACTATCAATTATTTTCCACACGGGCACATAATCTCTTTTTTTTTCATTAAAGTTATTTCTGATCACTTCTTTTGCCCTATCCATGGCTTCATAAAGGTAGCCCATAGATGGTTTCTCCTCGCTGTCAGCCAATCTCAAAACTTTCACTAAAGGACAAGTAATTTTCAATAATCTGATATATGCATTCCAAAATGAACTTCTAAAAACCGTTTCTGCAATCTCATTTAACTTTCTGTTCCTTCTGTTTTGTGGCAACTCTGTAAATTGTTGCCACTCATCTGAGGAGAACATTCTCTTTAAAGCTTGCTTCTGTCTCACAATACTCTGTACAGATAAGAAGTTTGTTGTGAACCGAGTTGCAGCTGTGCGAAGAAGCTCTGTACCTTCTGTGTATCTCCTCATCATACATAAAACAAATGCATGGTTGTAAATAAATTTTGTAATATCTTGACAACACTCAATTGCTGCCTTTATTTCATCCATCTCGCCAATGTCCTCGAGGATGAGATCTAAACAATGGGCTGCACATGGTGTCCAGTAGAAAGTCCCATAAATATCAGCTAACTCTTTTCCAGCTGCTTTGTAGTTAGCTGCATTATCTGTAATCAATTGGACTACATTTTCTAGCCCAACCTCTTATATAACCTTATCAAATTCCTCTCGTAGGATCTCTACAGTATGTCTCTCCTCTGACATATCTAGAGATCTCAAAAACATGAGTCTTTTAAGACAATATATAAGAAAGTTTAGCAATGTCCTTTTTCGCCAATCGGTCCATCCATCTGCCATGATAGTGCATCCTGTTTCCTTCCATGATTGTCTCAAAGTCGAACAGTATTGCTGCACTTCAATCACGGTCTGATCTAATATCTTTCCTCTCAACTTCTGATAAGAGGGCATCCTATATCCTGGACCAATGTTAGCAATTGCATCTGTCATTGCTTGAAAATGAAAATTGTTTGCTGCATTAAATGGAATGCAAGCATCATAAAACCATCTGCCCACTACAAGGTCTGCTTGATCATGCAGTTGTTCTAAAGCCATTGCTGCACGAATTCCTGGCTGAGCACCAGGTGTAGTGAAAGGAGGAAAGAACGAATGTATGCTAGAAGAAGAAGCTCTTCCTCTACTCCTTCTTGAACTTCCTATTCTGCCACCTCCAAAGTCTTCAACTGCAACCCTCTTTCCTTTGCTAGGTGCTCGCGAACTGCTACTACCAATATATGTTCTAGCATCTGAAGGCAAACTATCAGTGAATCCAACTCCAGTGGTAGTAGCATCATCAGCTTCTTCACACATCTGGAAATTATCCTTTTGTTGTCTCCTTTCCTGTATGCTCTCAATCATCTGCAAGCATTGTCATTTAATACCTTCTGGCACACTTCTAACTTTGCCTGTGCATGGAGCAACTTCTTTCCTGGTTCCTGCTAGATGGTGTTTCAACCTTTAAATTCCACCACTAACCACCTTTTCACAAAATAAACATCTGATTTTTAACCTTGAACCCTCAACTGGTATACCCCACTGCCATGCCGGATCATCAGACTTTGAATGAGAGTCTCTACCACCCCTTCCTGCCATCTGAATGGAGTACTTTAATTCAACCAAAACCTGAAATAAAAGCACTTCGTAAATCCCCCAATCTTCAAATAACACTCAAATCGAGTGTCTCCCACTTCATGAATGCAATAAAAATCATATACACACACTTAATAACTTCATATTTTGTCATTCAAAAAAAAAAACCGAAATAACACAAAAAACAATAAATATAAAGGAAAAAAGGGAAAAAACATTAAAAATATACCTAAATCTGAGTTTGGAGGCTTGGACGGACACCGTAGGGCACGATTTTAGAGCTTTGAACACCAAGGAGGCGAAAACCGACTCTTAGGGAGCTTGAAGAACCCAAAAGGAGAGAGGAAACCCACGAAAAATCGCGGGTTTCTCTCGGGCTGGGACCCTTTATAAGGGTCCCAGGGCGTATCGCCCGTAACCGTATCGTGCGATACGGGCCGTATCGCACGATACGGTGCGATACGCCCTTACCTGCGATACGGGGCTCCGTATCGTATCGTGGTGGCCATCGTACAATACGGTGCGATACGAACAACACTGTTGCATACTACTAAAAAGTGTAGCCCTAGTTCATGATGGTATAGATATCACACATTACATATTGGTGGATGATCGCGGTTAGAAAATAGCCAAATGAACATTGTCAACCATGTCCTTTAAAGCAATACTAATATGACACTCCATCAAGTCTACATAGAGAGCCTTGCAAGCAATACACTACAAAATGTCATCGACATTGATCCCTCTTATAAAATAAAAAGTTGAGAGTGCACATCATGATGTGTATGTACTTCCACAAAAAATTACATATGAATCTTAACCCAATATGTCTCCTTCTCCTATAAGCTCCCCGATAACTCGATAACTATAGATATTACCTTTTATAATATTTACCAGTTTGACAATATATGGTACTATGCACTAAGGTACCTTATCATTATATGATGCATCACACTCAATTTGTTCAAAATTAATAATAATGAATGGGCAAATACTACCCGATGAGGATGATGGCCTACATCTTGGAGACACCTAACATCCTCAACCATGACTATGACATCCTAATACCCAAGAGCTCTTGTGGAAGTGATTTACCCTGAGATAATCTCTTCTCTGCATGCTCTCATGAGGAAAACTCTCTTTTTTTAGACTCATAAATGACCGACTTCTAGGAAAATGAATGAATGACTTTTGCAAGGATGTGAACTGAGGATTCAAACCCTCCTACAACTACTCAATCAATTACTTACGTTGATGTTGAAATTGATGGTTCTTAAACTACTAGAAAATTACCTTCAACTCAACGTGTTTGATTTATTTAGCATTTTCATTGTCGAGTACCAACCCATTCCTTCTTCATATCAAGTTTTTTTTAATGAATCAATTTATAACAACCATATCATGTCACTGGATAAAAAAGTCACAAATTTTCCATTATTTGCTTGTTATAAAATCAAGTGTGTGATGTGAAATTTTTGCTTCAACATCTTGACAATCTCAAAGAATCTGTATGGTATTGTTTATTGATGGTTTGATATTTTTCAAATTATTTCTTTAATTTATTAATCTCTAATCAATCAATAAATAGAGTTGGATCCACATCATTTCAAACCTCCTAAACGGGTCACCAATAAATCCTTTTAGCCTTGCTTGAGAACTCTTGACCCTATACATCATCATAAAATATATCATTAGGACATATTGTATGGTGTGTGTTTGTGTGCGTATATGTATATCCGAGGAACATTGTGTCCCTATTAGTTGTGTAAGTACCATGGTTCATAATTCAATGAATGCATGGTGACACTATTTTTTCTTATATGAACCCAACCATTGTTGCTTAACATATAATAACATGGCAAGCAAATTCTTTCATTTCCCTTTCATTAAACCCAGCTACTTGAGATAAATCCTCTCCATCTCCAGATTTAACAACCTTTTTCCAACTAATACCAAATGCAGTGGAATATCCGTTTTTCTCATCAATCACATAAATGTCCTTTAATATTTGTAGCAATATGTCATGTACATAGTAAATGTATTTACTAAAAAAAATATTGTCAATTGCATTCATAAATGCAAACCCACAATTAGTATATATTACATTAAGGAGACTATTTGGGACAAATAAGTTCTTCAAGTACCTTAACACCTAAACATGATTTTCTTCTTTTGAATTTATGAAAGCAAATATCATAGAATTTTTTTTTATCAGTACATATAAATCCTATAACCTCAACATACATCTTCTACCTACTCATCTTGTAATGCAAGAAATGAACAATACCTTTAGAAATACATGTAAGAGTTAAATTGAAGAATGATTTGCAAATAAAATATTATTCATTATTCCATCTCTCCTCCAATGACATGTGATACTGATGTCGATCCAATTCATGTAGGAATTGTTGGAGAACGATTCAACACCACTTGTTTCTTCTAGCTTGATTTTCGTTCTCGCATTATATGCTTGGCTTCTAATGACTTTTTGTTATGTCCTTTTTCCAGTTGAACTCAATATCAGTGTATCTCCCTACAAATACATGTCCTTCGTAATAGAACCTAAGAGAATCATTATGTATCCCGTAGTCACAATCAACTTTCAGACTTCATTAGCTCCTTAAAGTGAAAATGGATATATTGCTTTCTTTAAACTAGGTCAATGTTTACTTTTAGCATCAACTGTTTTCTTGGTTCTACATTCCCACTTCTATCACATCCATGCCAAATTTTACTCCTCCTATCTCTCTATTTCGAACAAAATATTACAATCATATAACATCATTCTAATCCCTTTTGTATGTTGAATCAACCCATCTCGATTACAAAACACTTCCTTTATTTCAAGCACAAACAAATAATCAACTTCATTATCCTCACACAACCGATGCATAAGCTGATACACAAAAGGCGATCTCGTCATTCATTGTATATCCATATTCTCTTCCAACATTGGATATTCTACAAACAACAAACAACGAATGTTAGCAAAAGGACACAATTATGGAAAAGGCCAAACATGCACACACATTGTATGCCCTCAAAGTGTGATGCACACACCAAAGGGGGAGACGTGCTATGGGCACATCCCTTTTTGGTGCAAACGTATTACAATGCGGTTGCATTCAGAGCGGACACACTCACAAAGCACGGCCCCCTTAGTTTAAACATACTTGTGCGTGTCTCCCCTTAGCCTTAGGGTGACAAAGGGAGAAGGGGAGAGTAAGAAAATGGTGGGAGGGAAAAAACTTACCTAAAGACAGTAGGAACATCTCCCATGACTACGGATAATACAGCGTAGGGCGAGTGACAAGTACCTGGAGAGAGAGAGAGAGAGAGAGAGAGAAAAAAAAAAAGAGAGAAAATGTAAGAGGACACTTTCGGTATTAAGGGAAGGAGTTTGTGCATCGCAGTAATGGTGCTTTTATTTTTTTTATACATTTTGGTAGAAAGGTTTTTGTTGGTGGGGCAAATAGCCCGCCATTGGACTCTATGCCATGAACCGTGTATTACAGCCCATGGATTTAATGGTAGGCTCTATTTCCTTTCAAATCTTTCAAGTTCTGGGTGGGTTCACCCTCGCAGAAATGCAGATTCAGCTTTAACAAGCCAAACCAGTTTCCTATCTATGTTGACACCCGTGGGGCAGGATTCTTTTCACTAAGAAACACTCACTTAATTTCTCCACCTCCTGTTACTAAAAATTTTGTGAACGAGAAAAAAAGGTTAATAAACGCTCCTCATGATGCTACAATGGACTTTTGGTCTCTATTCTGAATTCTATGAACCAAACTCGTGGTCAGAAATTAAATGCTCATGTCATGTGTATTGCACGACACTGCATGCAAGAACCGAATGTTCAATCCCTTTCGTCCTATTGGCCTCTTGTCAATATTCTCAATAATGTACTGAGATCGAAGAACGAGAAGGTTGGACTTGTCCAACCTTATACAGCACCTAAATGAAGGGGGGGGACCCTTTCCTGCATTCTTACTAGGGGAGTTCAAAGACCTGGTACGAGACAATTAGACCGATTTGAGCCGATGTTTTGGTTTGGCTAGTATTTGATGATTTGGTTCGTGACTCGTTGGGAAGGCAAGTGGTAGGTGTTTTAAGCCAATAGGCAAAAACCTATAACACCTACTACTTCTTACCTGGTTGGGTCGGGTGTCAGATTGGGGTGGGGGTATTATGTGTGTGTGTTATACATTATGTATTACACATTACAAGTGTCATTTGTTGGCATGTTGAGGTGCGCTGAACCAGGACATGAAATTGAAAGAAACTAAAAGTGATGATTTGGTTTGGTACAGTTTTATGACTTATAATGTTGGTTTTCGAAAATTAACAACCATTGTATTGGTTTTGGCTTGAGGTTAAGACTAGAACCTGACCAAACACCATCCACTCTCTGATATAGGATATCGAGAATACTGAAACGAACACACTCTAAGTGCCGGGTCCTTCAATCATACATTCTGTCTAACCCCTTCTCAAGGATCCACGAGAACTAATTTTCGTGTCACCAAACCAAACAAAAATGAAGTTGTTTGATGAATAATGTTCTCCTTTCAGACTAGCAAGGGGAGGGTTTTTTTTAGATTACCAAGATGGGGGTTCATCTCTCAGACTGGTTCGTTCTGGAAGCGAGCGAATGGTCTTGGTCTATTTCCTGCAATGCTGAGAATGGATTGTGGGTTGCAGTAACATCGTATTGTTTCAAACTCCATGCTTTCTTGGTTTTTGGCCGAGCCCATTCATTGGCATCTTCTTGTGTTTGATGGGCATCTTGTGCATTTTGTGCACAAGCTCTGCGGTGATAGGTTGATCCGCAGATTTCACAGAAGACAACTTTGGCGTCATACTCAAGGTTGAGGTCGAATCTTTAACCTTCTTCGATTGAGATTGTGATGGACTTTTGTAGCAGTTGGTCCTTTGGTAATTCTATGCAGATTTGGGCAAAGGCTAGCCTTCCTCGAGAACGAGTTACATTGTCCATGGATAAAAAGAAAACACCTAAGAATTTAGCAATGCTCTGGAAAAAGGATTCGTGCCATAAGGGGATATTCAAATCCAGCAGACGGATCCATATAGGAATGGTGAAGATGACTTCAAGCCGCCAATCATGGCCAGGACTCCATTTATTGATCAAGAGAGTTCTTCCTTCTAGTTTCCAATTACCTTGTCTCATGATGAAGTTCATATACTCTTCGTTAGTTGTTTGGATAAGAAACAATCCCTTCTTTCCTGGTTAAAATTGGATGTTCTGTAAATGAGCCCACAGTTTTCTGAAGCCTGCAAATATGAAATGAAAATCCATTCTTTTATAAGGAGTTTCACTATTGAACCCTGCGATCATGGTCCATGACCAAGGTTTCATTCATTTGGAATATGTCTCAGAGGGAATGATGAGCTTGCGACCTTCTCCGTCATTAGCAATGGAAATGCCTGTATTGTGTTCCACGGAAGGCTCGGCCTCCTTTCCAACAACTTGAGACCAAGTACGGTTGGAGTGAAGCTAAGGGATGTCTGCCACTGGGCCACTGGTATCTTGCTCCTTTCCCAGAGTGGCCCAGTAGCGGACACCCCTTCTTTAGGGAAAAACAAGAGTGAAGTAAACACAATCTATATATTTAAGAGTAATATTTGCCACTACTTTTATTTTCGCCTTTGATTTCCATCTGCTGTGTGTTAGGGCGTGCCGTTTGGTCACTAAATTGATATTGCTGCCGTTTGATCCTTTGATATTGCAATAAGGCTACCTAACACCCCGTACCACTCCATACTACATAGTGAAAAGTAGGGAAGTTGCATGGAGTTAACAATGGGATCCACAACAACAGTTTTAAAGGTCTGTTCTTAACTGGGTTTTGGATTTTTTTCGCTGATGCTATGCCCCAATGGAAGCCCAGATGGTGGATCCCAAGCTGAAAATGGTGGAGGTGCAGTTCTTTATGTTTTGCAAAACCAGACAGAAGATCAAGGAAGAGGGTAGGGTTTTGAGCTATCTAGTCTGGTTTGCTCAGCAAATCCAAACATAAAGTAGCACCCAACGGAGCCATTATGATAGTTCCTGCATATGACAGTGTTTTTCACATAAGTAAAAATCAAACATATGTTATAACTCAAATTCATGAAAGAATTACCGATTTCTTTGAAGTTAATATTGGATTATATCAAGGGTTAGTATTAAGTTCATGCCTATTTACTTAGGTTAACATAACACATTAAAGATGAATTTCCTTGAAGATCAACATTGAGAACAAAGGATTTCTGGCTTAATAGAGTGAAGATAGAATATATGGAGGGTGAGTTTAGTAATTTGGTTGAAACAAACAATACAAAAGGGCATTGTATCCTCAAAATAACAATTTTAATTAGGGTCCATCTTTCAAAGTACTGAAAAAATTGATGAAAATGTTGCACATAGAATTAACATGGATTAGCTAAAATTGGTAGTTTTATGAAGGTATTAATGCCCAAAGGGTGCCGACAGGACAAAAAAGTTTGTGTGTGCATAGAAGCCGTTTAGCTGATCTCTTGTATATGAAAGCACCTACTGAATCCTCTGTGTGTGTGTCTGTGCATTCAAAAAGGTTATACAAGAGGGAAAGAACAGATAAAAGAAACAAAAACTGGGAAGAAACGTAACACATCAAGCTTCGATTCTGATCCATCCCAATCTTGCGTACACCTCCAACGAATGATGCCCCAAATGCCACACATGTTAGAGATGGATTCTGCTGTAAACAAAAGTATGCAAGATTGATGCTACCCATGCATGTCCAGACAAATGCCGCTTGCATGACAGTGACTGAAGTTTTAAGTTAAACTCCATGCATTCAGGTGGCATTACAATGCAATATAACTCAACCATCTGTTGCATTACGTATCGCCTTAATGCAATCTAAATGACCTCTAATTATATGAAAAACAAATTCAGTTTGACCCTTCATCAGAACGCTCTCGAATCGTTAACAAGTTTTAAGTGGAGAAGTTTCCCTACGAGTTTATGAACCCTCATCTGTCTATTTATAGGATGAAGAGAATCTGTTTCGACTTTAACCAATGAATAGTATCATGCGTCCAAATACAGCACGAGACCTCATTGGATACACTTTCCTCGCATCATCAAAAGGTCATCCTCATAATCAGTGTGAAGTATATCTGGTTGGTGAACTTCGATGTAAAATTCAGGCATTAGGTTGACTCGAAACTAACCACATTCATCCATACATACACCCGCCGTGTGTGTGCATGGGAATGTCTGTGTCCCACAAGTGTGCACAGGATGAGATCCAAATCCTTTAAAAATGCAACTGTTTCATGCAAGCACGCAACATTCAAAAGAACCAAAAATTTTGAGATTTTAAGAGGCATGATAGATCCCACTATCGGTGTTTGTTGGGAATCTGGACGTGTATATGTTCCAGCCTCATACTGTGCAGATGCCTTTTGATATGCCAACTTGAAAGATATAATTTGGTTCTGGCGAACATTTGCAACATCCGAGTGTTGAAGGACATCACCAAATCCATTCCCCAAATCTAATCTTGCCCTTTCTCGCTCTTCTTAGAGGATCCGCTTCTATTCTATGACCGTTTTACATGAAGAGAGTCCATACGAGCTTTCACCACCTACATGAGTGAAATTTCATGAAAATACATTAGATTTTTCACATATACATATAAATATATATTAGAGAGAGAGAGAGCTCATAGTATGATGCGCTAAAGGAACTTCCGTAAGCTTGGGAATCACATTTGCATCGAATCTGTAAGGAAGAAGGATACCAGCTTTACTAACTGAAGAAGCTAATTTCTAATTGTATAAAAGATATCTTTCACAAATTATTGCATTTTACAGAGACGACTTTTTTTTGCTCTATTTATGGGACACGGAATCTAAGAGTATCATATACTATACTATGTACGGTGAAATGCAAGAAATAAAATAGATAAACCCCAAATCATACAATTACTTGGGTTTGCCTTGCAAGACAATTTCATTAACCAGAAAAAACTGAATGGACCAAGAAGATCAGATACCATCTCTACATAGCTGAAACATACTAATGACAAAAAAAGAAAACGGAAGGAAAAATTATTACACTGATGTTGATAGAAGGAAACACTTTGAGTATGGTACGGTACAAGAGAAAGAACTGAAACTTACAGACATTAGGATATACAAGTGGAATTTTTCATCTTGGACTTGCCCATGGTGAAGATGTTTTGTACATAGAACCTTGTGAATTAGGCCTGTAACTCAAGTCAAGATTGTGAAGTTGTTCCATGAGTTGTGAACGTCTCTCCTTGAAGAAATCCAGTCTGCTTGTCAGTTCGACCAGAGTGGATGATGCCAAAGGTTGACACTGCCGCTCACATCCCTAGTATTATTTTGTAAGTTCAGTAACAAGTAAATGTTCACAAGATTGAGCCTTCGAGATGGTACCTCTGATTCTCTTGATATTATAGCCATCGTTGAGTCGACAGAACAAACTGCATCTGGAGATAGACTGGTTGAAGCCTCAGAGACTTTTGAGATGGTTGGGCTTGACAAATCTACCGGTGGCTTCCAAACTTGCTTGTACAAAGCAGATGCAGGAACCTGTGGCTTAAGGGTCCGCCATTGAGATGATGCATCCTGTGAAATGCTGAAGTCAGTCCCGGAACAGTTTTATGTTGGATGGTGGCATGATAGACTTGATAATCATATGATGTAAGTAGCAAAATCCTTGGCTATAAAGAACTAAATAGGACTCTAGAAAATATTAACATATTCAGTAAGCCAAATGAAGAGTAAAAGTGCGCAGCATGATACCCACACGGACAAAAACAATGTTAGCCAATGCCAGATTTATGGAGAGCAGATATGAAAATACAAGAGATTCATAAAAGTTGAACATGTAATAGAAAATGCAGATGCATGAAGACATCAGTACAAGTGAAAACATTAGAATACATTGTCATGTAAGAATGTAGAATCATGATGATCATGACTGATGAAACCTTAACTAATCAGAGTACCACTATATTCTCGGCTAGCTAATGGTTGGAAGTTCCTCAGATACAATGGCAGAGGAGAAACTATAAAGTCCCAGCACGCTAAATATTGATGGGTGCCAGCCCGAAACACGCATAGTGCACCGCTAGCAGATGGGCTCCCCAACAAGAGGACAGGAGTTTGATGATCTGCTACCAGCATGCTTTCCAGGCAAACCGCACGGAGCAGATATTGCAGGAAAGGTGCTGCAGCATGCATTTATCATAAGGACAGGACTGGCTTCAGCATGAAACGGAAAGATACACCATGTATAGAACATGAGGATTGTAAAGAAGATATTTCAGCATGCAAATTCAGGATGGTACACACATCCTGGCTGAGTTCAGAGAATAACTCTGAAGTGCATCAAATACACACACACACACAGCATAAAAACTGACATGAAAATTGAATCTAGGCATTCTCCTCCAGTTCAATGAAGAGATTTCAGCACATGCTCGTTGAAAGTAATTAACTCAAGCTCCAATTCACAATTGCTTTGTTGTTAAAGCATTGGATGATTGATGAAAATATCTGACATGTAGTTTGATGAGAAACTTTTTGCACAAGCCCTTCCTCATAAAGAGCTTTCCAACTTCAACTTTGTTATTTTGCAGTAAATAAAGTAGGATTTCCGTTACTACTTCCTCTCCTGCACTTCCATTTTTCCTAGAATATCTTTTGCATGTCGATGCTTTGTCATGGAGACACTTCTGCTGGATTTTACACTAGTGTCAGACACTCCGACACCTTACTTGTACTTTCTGTGTTTGACTCAGCAATAACAACAACTAAGCCTTTTCCCATACTACACGAGGTTGGCTACATAGATTATTTGCTTCCACAGAGCCCTATCATGTGCCATGGTGTGCTTGACTCAGCAATAATTATTTTAAATACTTTTTAAGCAAATTTTAAATTACCCTATCCTGCACTTGGGAGACACCCCTCTGTCCCGCATTGGCAACCTTGTGACACAGAAACATACAACTCTACAATCCACAGTTGGTCAGTATCACCAGCTTCCTACTCTTCTATGTTGCGTTGAACTCAGCATTCCAAGTGGTAGTAGTCATATAAGCCACAAACTGCTCTTTTTAAATTTGTAGGGCTGTATCGAATGGCATGTCTATGACTATATAATCTACCTTGAAAGAAAACCAAGTTGCCTACGCCTAAAAAGTAGCAACATGCAAGAACAGGGATAGGTATAGAAAGGTAATCTCCTTAGAGGCCTTCAGTTGGTGGCATATGCATGTTTTTAGCTCAGGACACGAAAGTTTATCAAGATCTATCAATACACCCAAAATTATTAGGCTCATAATAATATTAAAGGCTAAATACGATACTGCAATATCTGTAAACTTTTGAACTTTTAACATGATGGGAGAATAAAATTTTATATATTGTTGCTGCAGAAACAAGTTTAACCATAATTCAGCTCAGCTATATGCACTCAATAACTGTCATAACCAACTCATAATCTTGGAAACCTCACAACCAAAATCATTCGGCGACTTCTCCTCCATGCATATCATATATGGCAACCGTTAAGGAGAAAGGAGTCCCACAAATAATGCAAGAAAACAAAATAATATACCTTCCATGAAATGATAACTAATTTAAAGGAAAGAGACAACAACTACCAAATTTTACATAAAACTCCCAAAAGCTTGTCATCAAATTTGAATGAATCATACTCTGGCCAATATAGTGCCATCAAATTTGACGAAATATACTCATTGAATAGTTCAAGCGAACTCCACAAAAGTAACTTGGGGATAGGTCAACAACCTCATTCCTTTGGGCCCTTTCATAATTACAGAAAGCAAGAGTTGAGTCAAAGTCGTGTTGTAAAAGCTTCCTGCAACATGACACAATTAAAGTAACATAAGTTATTAAAACTAAACTCTCAACCACAAAGTTACGCCATCAATTGCATGTTTAGCCCCATTGCCCCACTACAGGTAAACATGATAAAAGATGTATCCGCATCTACAGCCACATCCATCTGACATATAGCTAAATTGTATACAACAACAACAACTAAGCCTTTTCCCATACTAGATGGGGGCTACATGGATTCTTTGTTTCCACAGAGCCCTATCATAATTTTGTTAATATGTAATAGGGTACGCGGGCCCTTAGGGCCCGCGACATCATGGCCGAAGGGCCAGGGCCATGCTGACCCTGGCCACTGGGGGTCCAAGAGCTACTAGCCGTTGGGAGCACCCCCAACGGCTAGTGCTAGCGAGGACCAGCACTAGCCCACTACCCACTATGTTCTCTTGCTTCTTTGCTTCAAGTCTTCTTCTCCTTATAATGTCTATAAATAATACACCATTTCATGAATAAAATCATGCAGTCTTGCACTGCTTCTTGACTTGTTTTGTATGTGCTTCCGCTCTTGTTAATCATTCTTGAAGATAGACATTCGTGAGTGAATGTCATTTGACTCTTGGCGATTCGGTTATATTGATTCGTGCCGCATCAACCTTTGATCATCGACAATTATTTACATGGTATCAGAGCCTCGGATTGAAGAAAACGAGTGCATCGAGAAGCATGCAGAAAGTGCAAAAGTTGAAGACTTGCATCAAACTTGAGGTTAGTCCAAAATATTCATTTTTTGCACAAATGAAAGGTAAAAATGAGTCATTTAGATGCATTATAGACCCGAAAAGTTATCAAAGTTGGGCTAGAACAATGAAAAAATAATTTTTATCAAAAGATTTTTGGGATTACATTGATAGAATTATAAAGGAACCAATTTTGGACATTGATGGCTTAGATGATGATGAAATTATCAAAGCACATGACAAATTCAAAATCGATTTGAAATTATGGGAAAAGATGAATGCAAAAATCACATGGATCATTTGTCAAAATGTACATGAAAAACTTAGAAATCGGATTAATGCTTTTGAAAATGCGTATGAAACTTGGAAATATTTGAAAAAGCTTCGTTCCCAAGATGATTTTGTCTTTCAAATTGATCTCATGGAAAGAATGATTATGCTTAAATAAGGGAATCTTAGCATTAGGGACTATCACAATGAATTTTCGGAACCATGGACTCAATTAAGAAGTTTTGACAAATTTGAACTTCACAAATTAGACGAATTTCAAGAATTTTTGAAAAATCAATATTTTTTCTTTTTTATGCGTGGTTTAAGAGATGAATTTGAAAACATTAGATCAAGCCTTATACATAGGAAACCTAGACCTAGAGGGGATACTTTTCTAGTCGATCTTGTTATGGAGGAAACAAGATTAAAAAACATGCATGTGGCCAAAGAAGCCGTACTTGCCGCATCAAGGCCCATAGCAAATTTGAAGACTTACAAGCCTCCACATGCCAAGAACAATGAAGGCCCATTCAAGAAGCCCACGGGACCATGGCCCAACAAGGATACGATTTTCCATTATTGCAAGGAAAGCAGACACATTAAAACCACTTGTCCTCTACTTCGGAAAATGAGTGTAAACGTGTGAGCCGTGGAAGAAGAATGTGTCTTGCCCAACAACATCAAAGCATACATAGAAGAAATTTTTAAAGAAAAAGCAAGCATCTTCGGGAATGCTATAGCTACTTTGCAAGGTATGTCTTGGTTTCTAGATTCCGGTGCATCTTTTCATATGACACATAGTAAAGATTCTTTGATTAATTCTTGTGAAACCATTAAAAAGCATGTGTTTACGGCTGATGGAACAAAACTTCAAATCAAAAAATTAGGAAACCTTGAAAAACAAAACTTTAAAATTCAAAATGTAAGTTTTATACCTAAACTTAATTTAAACCTACTCTCCGTTGCTCAAATATGTGATAACAATTGTATAGTCACTTTCTCATCCAAACATTATGTGGTGCAGGATCACCTATCGAAGAAGATGATTGGTCAAGGCCATAGAAAAAGTAGACTATACAAAATGGACTATCTTGTTATGCCAAATTCGGGTTTTTGTAACATAACCCAAGATGCTACGCTATGGCATAAAAGACTTGGACACTTGGACTCTAAAAAATTGTGTAACATTCCTTTGATGAAAAGAGAGAGAAAAATTTTGAATGTAAAGATGGGAAAAAAAATGCATCATCTTCCTTTTAGAGAAATAAACTATGTACCAAAGAAAGCTTTTGATTTAATACATTCGGATGTTTGGGGCCCTGCGCCCGTTGTTTCTAAAGGAGGATTACAATACTATTTGACTTTTGTGGATGACTTTACTCGATTTACATGGATATATCTCTTAAAACACAAATCCGAAGTATTTGAAAAATTTGTAGTATTTTGTAATATGATCAAAAAACAATTTGGAGCAACCATTAAAATCTTTAGATCCGATTCGGGAGGAGAGTACTTGTCTAATGAATTTCATAAATTTATTGAAACTAATGGTATTATTCACCAAAAATTATGTACTAAAACACCTCAACAAAATGGTCTAGCGGAAAGAAAACATAGGCATATTATTGAAACTTGTAGAACTATGCTAATTGCTAGTAAGGTTCCTAAATTCTTATGGGCCGAAGCTATTCTTACCACAATATATCTCATAAATAGAATGCCTTCCTCTAACCTTGAGGATACTTCACCTTTCGAAAAATTATACAACATTCCTCTATATTATGAAAGACAGGGATTTTGGATGTAGATGTTTCGTGTATACAGACAAGAATGACAAATTATCACCTAGAGCTATTGAATGTGTCTTTCTTGGTTATGGCATTGACAAAAAGGGGTATAGGTGTTTTGATCCTATATAAGACAAATTGTACGTGTCCAAGGATGTGAAATTTTTTTAGAATGATATTTATTATGAGTCCACATCCCTGAAAAATTCGGAACCTTTCACTCCTCAAGATGTCTTTGAGCTAGAAGAAGATAATGATTGTAGTAGATCATCAAGACATTCAAGAAGATCATATTGAAAACAATGAGATTTCACACACCACTGTTGATACTCGGTCAATTATCGAATCCTTCCCCTCACATTACACAAGATGACCTAAAACCACCAATAAAGCCCACATGGAACCTGATCTTACCAGCTTAGAACCCAGGGTTTCAAGACCTCCTCAGCGATTTGTGTCATATGAATCTTTTGAACCATAACTAAGAAATTTGATTGCCACCCTTCGTCAAGTTAAGGAACCTAGGCTAGAGGTATTCCAGAATGGGAAGATGATATGAAAGATGAACTCAACGCCCTAGACACGGCTCAGACATAGATAGTTGCACCCTTACCAAAAGATAAAAAGGTCATTGGATGTCGATGGGTATATAAAATCAAAACTCACAGCAACGGTCAAATTGAGAGATACAAGGCTAGACTAGTTGCTAAAGGTTATGTCCAAGAATATGGAATTGACTATGATGAAACCTTTGCCCCTGTAGCTAGAATGACCACAATTAGAATTCTCATAACCATTAGTGCAAGCAATGGAACATATATCAACTTGATGTCAAGAATGCTTTCTTGAATGGCTACTTGAATGAAGAAGTCTACATGAGTCCTCCTCCTGGTATCACTCTCCCTACTCGTCATGCACTTAAATTAAGAAAGGCTCTGTATGGTCTAAAATAAGCCCTGAAAGCTTGGTTTGACCAATTTGAAAAATTCATGCACTTACATAATTTTGTGACTTGCTATACTGATACTGCATTATTTGTACGGAAAACAAAATCTGGCATTATCTTGCTCTTGTACGTGGATGACATGATCATCACAGGCAGTGATGAAGCAGGCATTGCTGAAGTTAAACTTAATCTCCATCACGAATTTGGTATGAAAGACTTGGGCTTGCTGAATTACTTCTTAGGAATTGAGATAACCCAAAATAATTATGGATACTTTATGTCTCAAACAAAGTTTGCTAATGATATTGTTAAAAGATCTGGTATTATAGATACTAAGGTTGTTGACACACTCGAAGTCCTAGGCACCAAACTGCGAGGATCCCACCCCGTATCGATAGCTTATAGGTGCACTCACTTATCTCACCATTACTAGACCAGACATTTCTCATGCAGTACACACAGTCAGTCAATTTCAACAGGCTCCTACTTCTGTTTATATGAGTGTTGTCTTACGCATTATTCGATATATTAGAAACACTGCCCACAAGGGAGTCATCTTAACTTCCTCTTTATCTTTTGATTTATCTATATATACGGATGCTGATTGGGGTGGAGATGTCAACAATAGACACTCTACGACTGGTTTTTGTGTGTTTTCAAGTGAATCTCTTGTTTCCTGGAAGTGCAAAAAGCAACAGAAGGTGTCCCTCTCATCCACAGAAGCTGAGTATTGAGTCATGGCTACAACTGTGATGGAGATTTCCTGGATCACAACACTTCTAGTAGACATGGGCGTCCATGTCAAACACCCCGTCATCATGTATTGTGACAACAAAAGCGTCATGTACATTGCCTCCAACAACACTTTCCATGAGAGAACCAAGCACATCGAGATGGACTGCCACTTTGTTCGAGAAGAGTGTCTAAATAAGAAGATCTCACTTTGCTATGTCACATCTGAGATGCAACTCACAGACTTTTTCACCAAATCGCTTTCTGTTTCTACTGGACAAACTTTCAGTGTATACCTCGTAAGTTTAAGGGGGGGTGTTAATATGTAATAGGGTACACGGGCCCTTAGGGCCGGCGACATCATGGCCGAAGGGCCAGGGCCATGCTGGCCCTAGCCACTGGGGGTCCCCAACGGCTAGTGCTGGCGAGGACCAGCACTAGCCCACTACCCACTATGTTCTCTTGCTTCTTTGCTTCAAGTCTTCTTCTCCTTGTAATGTCTATAAATAATACACCATTTCATGAATAAAATCATGCAGTCTTGCACTGCTTCTTGACTTTTTTGTATGTGCTTTCGCTCTTGTTAATCATTCTTGAAGATAGACATTCGTGAGTGAATGTCATTTGACTCTTGGCGATTCGGTTATAATGATTCGTGCCGCATCAACCTTTGATCATCGACAATTATTTACAAATTTGTAGAATCCATGGTAAATAAGTCCGATAAAGTTTTACATTGGCTGTTGGAAGCCTAACACAACCCTCCTTTATCCGGGCTTGGGACCAGTACAAGAACTACTTAATATAACATAATCCATAAATGGAAGAGGAAGTTACATGATTGTTCCCCCTATGGATGACACACAGGTCATCCCTTATCTAGACAAGAAACGCCACTTATTCTGCTGTAAGCATAGAGATGATACAAGATGAAGCCTTTGAGACACATGCCTTTATGAGGCAGAGGTACTTCTCTTCTAATGTTTTTCTTTTCATATAGCTAAACTGTATAAACAACATATTTTGCAGGGATTGGATATAATTATAACTAGGGAAAATAGCAGAAGGACAGGAACTATTTGCAATTGTTTTTTCAAAAATGAAAAGAAAAGGCCTGCAAAAGCCGATAAGCTTTGGCATGTTGTCTTAGTCTACACAATTTATTCACCCCTATGCATATGGAAATTCTAAAGATAAGCAAAGTCCAGGTAGATGAATCTTGTAAAGCACACAAAGTTCAAAAGGAGAACTTTAATTCAAAAGACAAGGTGAAAAAGGAGAACAGAATCTCTGTCTCTGAAGGCAACTATAACAAAGCAAATAGTGATTCAGATATAACTCACGGTTGTGACTGAAAATTTTGTAGCAGTTGATATTGATCGTATGCATCAGAAAGAGAACCAAAGTGATGTTGGCGTTGTTGATCAAGTTGTAAATGAAGTTCTGCCACCTTTTGTTTCAACCTTTCAACATCAGCTTCTGCCAAAGCAATCTCCTCAAGCTCGGCCCTTGTCTTTAGCCAAGGAAATCATCATGAAGCGATTGTGATTCATAAGTACAGGAATACAGAAAACAAAACATATTACAAACCTTAGAATCCATACTACGTGAAGCAGATAAATGCCCAGAAGAAATGCTTAGACCAGCCTCCAACGCTGCCCGAAGATCCCTTTCAGCTTGCAGCTGCTCCTGCAACCTTGAAACCTACCGGAACCAACATGCAACAGTATGATTCAACAGCAATAACTTGGCAAAATATCAAAAGAAAACTTGGAAACAAGATTGTCCAATACAGCCCAGGTTGTTCAGCTTTTGGAATCTTCACAGTTCCAAGACAACTGGATGCAGATTCAAGAGCAAGATTTCAATCATTATCACCTCGTTTCAGCATTTTGCTGCTGGTTTTTGGTCACTTTTGGTGAAGAACGTTGTGGATGGAAACTTAACTTCATAATTGCTATGTTATTTTGAAGCTTGATTCAATTGGTAGCTGTAAGACTAATTGGTGAGTCTTCCATGCTTCTACGAGTGGACTGTTAAACTTTATTGATTCACTGATTTACAAATCATACATCTCTTTGGTTGAAGGTAATCTCTCCACCACAGACTCCACAGTCTCTGGGCCTCCTTAGCTGCTGCCAATTACTTCTTCCTTTTTAAACCCTAACTACTTATACTCTCTTATAACTTGAATGATTAATCTATCCTTAATTAGTCACACTAACAATTAGACACCCAGGGATCCAATACTGGACCTGATAGCCTTTCTTAATACTCCCCCTCAAGTTGAGTGAAAGATGTTCATTACACCCAACTTGCTTAGAGTTTTCACAAGACTACAGTTATTGACTGCTTTAGTAAGAAAAGCTACTCTTTGATCTTCTGATCTAACACAAAACAACTTGAATTCTTGATTTGCTACATTTTTCCTTATGAATGGCAGCCAATCTCAATATGTTTTGTCCTCTCATGGTACACAAGGTTTGATGTTATTTGTATAATAGCACGGTTGTCACAATATAAAGAGATAGGACATATCACCTCCATTCCCAACTCACGAATAAGAGAAACTAGCCACATCCCTTCACACATTCCTTGAGCTAATGCTATATACTCAACTTCATCACCGGATTGGGCAACAACCAATTGTCTTTTTACTTTTCCACGAAACAAGATTACCTCCAAGTAATGTAATGTATCCAATAGTAGACCTCCTATTACCTAGAGATTAAACCCAATTTGCGCATGAATATACTTCAATATTAAGATTCCCAAAGTCAGAATACAAGAAACCTGACGCAAGAGTAGATTTCAGGTACCTCAGAATTTGATAAAATGCATCCATATGTGATTTCGTTGGTGCGTGCATGAATCTACTGACCATACAAACTACCAAAGTACCCATCCCTTGTGAGATGAAAGACACAAATTAGCCCTGAAAGAAGTTAGTTTGGTCACTAGAGCAAATATTTCCTTATAATCTATTCCATAGGAATGGTTGTAGCCCTTAGCAAAAAGTCGTGGTTTATATCTCTTAAGATTCTCATCTACGCCTTGTACTTAACTTATATACCAATTTGCACCCTACTACTTTCCTTCTTGGAGAAAGATCCACAATAGTCCACATTGTTCTTAATTAGAGCATTTAGTTTAATATGCATGGCCTTTTTCCACTGGGAACTTTTAATAGCTTCCTCAACACTTGTAGGTATTGGATGAATCTTAGTATTCATAACAAAGTTCTAATAATTTTCAGAAGTGCAACCATAAGAGACATATTGGGAGATAGGATAAAGAGTGTAAGTCCTTTTATCTTTTCGGAGGTCAATGGGCAGCTCTGAATCTGGTTTTATAGGAGGTTGATGATCTGAATTCAAAGATAAAGCTTTGGTCTTTGTTTCTTCAGCTTTGTCTTCACATATTGTTACATTCCTCGATCCCCGTCTGTAGAGATTTCTTTTGGAGTAGCTTCCATCTCCTCTTTTTCGTTAGGTTATGATTCTACCTCTTCAAGGCTTATTGAAAGGACACTCATAGGTTTATTCACAAATTTCATAGGATTCACACACTCCCCCTTAGAAGTATAATAGGGAGTAGACTCAAAGAAGGTTATATCAAGGGAGAAATATATTTTTTATGGATTGGATCATAACATTTGTACCCTTTTTGTGAGTTGGATTATCCTAGGAATATACACTTGATGGCTCTGGGGTCGAGTTTATCCTTGCTAGGTTGGTGGTTATGGATATAACATGTACAACTAAAGATACGAGGAGTGACATTAAACGGTTTTGTCAAATGAGTAAGAATTTTCTAAGGAATCTCACTACCGAGTACTGAACTTGGCATTCTATTGATCAAGTAGACTAAAGTTAAGACCACTTCACCCCAATAAGACTTAGGTGCATTGCATCCAACGAGAAGAGTGTGAGCTGTTTCCCAAATGTGTCAGTTATTTTGTTCATCAACTTTATTTTGCTGAGGAGTATTTGGACAAGTAGTTTGATGAAGAATTCCATGTAAACGTATATAGTCTTGTAATGGTCTAGCAACGTACTCCCCCCATTGTCTAAACGAAGAATTTTGATAGAGGAATTAAATTGTGTTAGGATAAACTTGTGGATAATTGGAAAAATATCTGAAACTTCATATTTGGATTTCATTAAGTATACTATTGAAAGTTTGGTATAATCATCTATGAAGGACACAAAATACTTTTGACCACTAAGAGAGTGAACTGAAATGGTACTCCAAACATCAATGAATCAATTCAAAAGGTCTTGACTTACTAGACTCACTAATGGGATACAAAACCCTTTGATGTTTTGTCTTTTGACAGACATCACATTCTAGGGGTACATTATTTGACTAAAAAAGAAAACTAGGAATTACATGGCTGATTCTAGACACAGGAAGATGTCTCAAACGCTCGTGCCAAAGTCTGATCTCTGCTCCATTGGTTGTCATAGCAGAAGTAGTACTCGAAGAACCTCTCATCGCATAGTCATCTAGTATATATAGTCCCCTTTGCAAGTTATCATGATCAAAGACCTTTCCCATCTTCAGATCCTGAAAAACACCGACAGAGGGAGAGAATGTGACTGAGCAATTAATAAATTTGGAAAGCTCGAAACATGGAATACAGAAGACAAGTTGGCCAATTAAGTTTGCAGACTTCCCTTTCCTATCATAAACGTTTGAGATCCATATGCTAATTTATTTGGCTCCTTGTGTTGGAGAAGTTGGTACTATGAGAAATATGTTTTGTCTCCTATCATATGATAGTAAGAACCATCGTAAATTAATATGTTGATGTGTGATCACTGATTCTTAATTCTAGGCCTTCTATACATTTCAACTATGCCGAAACTTGTCACAATGGGTACATTTTAGCTTATCTTTTTCTTTATAAGAGAATCGTCCACAGCCTCTGCCTCAAGAGTGATGTCCCCCTCTCCTGCATGAATGTTGAAGTTCAATTTTCCCCCAAAAAGCAAGACTATTTTCCTTTTCTAGTCCCCTTTTATCTTCTTCTCTCAAAAGTAGAGAATACACTGTGCCAAGAGATCAGTTTTTCTCACCCAAGAATGTTGACTTTCAGTACTTCATACTCGAAATTAACACCCCAAAGTAAATCAAACACTTTTCTCTTTTCAGATTCTACGGAACTTTCTTCGGAGCAAGCGGAATATTTGATAGTGGTACAGCACTGTAATGCATCCCAAGGACCCCGAAGTTTTGCATAGTACTCACCCATTGTTCTAGTACCTTGTCTATAATTTTTTATTTTTTCTAAGATTTCATACTCCTTAGCCATATTTTTCTGTATGGAATATGCATCGGATATTGCCCTCCGTATTTCACATGCAACCTAAAGATACATGAAAGTTCTTCTGATTGAGGGCGCCATAGATTGTAACAACCATGAGGAAATCAAGGCATTTTCTTTTCTCCATTTGGGATAATTTGGGTCAACTTCTGCTGGACAAGGAAGAAGTACAGTCTATGTTATCAATAGCGTGCTATAGCGCCCGCTATAGTGCGCTATAGTGTTTTAGCAGATCTAAAAATGTTATAGCGGGCAACTCCTAACGAGCGACCCATCATGGGTGCTATAGCGCTGTTAGCGGCGCTATAGCAGACTGCTATGGTGGTCCGCTATAGCGATGCAAGCGGACATATGAAATGGTCCGAGTCAGGTCGAACTAGATCGACCCGATCCAAATGATATAAAAGGGGACAAACGAGGGTTTCGTCCCTTGTCTCCCGCCTCTCCCTCTCTCTCCCGTTGGCTTCGTTTGTCCCCCTGTCTCGCCTCTCTCTCTCTCCCGTTGGCTTTGGCTCTGAACTCTCGCTTAAGGAAAATGCGTAGAAGCAGGCACGACAGAGGAATCATGGCCGGAGTAGGCACGAACGCCATCGAGGACGAAGAGAGCGCCTTGTTGAGGGAGGGAGGCGGAGGCAGAAGAGGTCGAATATGGGAGAGAGAACCAGAGAGAAGAGCGAGGATTGAAGGTATGACAAAGAGCGATGGGGAAGAAAAAAAGAGGAAGAAGGGTCGAACGCGAGGACAAAGAGGTAAGGGAGGGAGAGATCGAGGGTCTTCTTTGAAAGAGAGAAAGCAGGATCAGAGATAGCTTTGTTCCAAGAGGAAGAGACGGAGCGGATGGCGTTGTGTGGAAACGACAATCGGAGAAGGCAAAGCTCTGCCACCTCGTCTGGAAGGTCGGGAATTAGAGACGTCGATTCCATTAACGAGTCTGATTGGTGGTGGCTTAAAGAAGGCAGAGGATTCAGAACGTCCACACAAGAGAGGGTCATCTCTCTTTCTTGTTCTTGGGAATTCCGATGTTCTCTTTTCTTGCCTCCTGGCTTCTTGCTTGCCTTCACTTGTTGAGAATTCTAACCTGTGATTTCTCTTTTCTTGTCTCTGTAATGGAGATAAGGTAAATGACTGTTAGAATTGGTAGTGGTTTAAAGAGAGAGGGAGAGAGAGAGGAGTCGGCTGTGGGTGGGTGGCTATTTGTAGGTCACGCCCAAAGATTCCGTCACCCGATTGGTCTCTGTGTACATATAACTACGTACCCACAGACGACTTTTTCTCTCTCTCTCTCTCTCTCTCTCTATATATATATATATATATATATAATATATATAATATATATATATATATATATATATATATATAAAGAAAAGAACTTAACCAGGTATTGCCGTGTACTTCTTTTCCCTTTCTTCAGTTAATCATGTGCACACCCCTCTCTTGGATTTATGTGTTTGCAAGTATACCATCGGTGTCTCAGTGTCTGCAAACCCAATGAGCCATTTTATAGCCAGTACTGGGCCTGTAGTGTAGTTGTAGTAGCCCATCCTTAGGAGGGGTTTGTGAATCAGAAGAATTGAACATGATAATAATAAAAAAAAGAAGATTGCATAATACTACTTTTACTCAATTATGAGACTTATTACTCAATTATGAGACTGATTAATAGCTCACCCTCGAGGCTAAACTGCTGTTTTATAGTCACAGCCTTACAATCAAGCTCTCCCTCATAGGAGATAAGTGCATAACCACTTGAAGCAGCCAAGTGTTAGTTACCCTTCATGTGTATTTCTTTCTAAATCTTACATCGTTTTATATTACAAGTGAAGCATGTATACTGTTTTTCTACTTGTCAACTTGTGGAACCCTAGTGTCTAAGCATAAGGTTGATTTTATAATTTAAGCAATTTTTTTTCACACGTCTTATTGTTGAATTCGGTTGCCTTTCTTGTTCTAGGTTATTTTTCAGTTTTCACCCTTATCTTTTTGACTTGTCATTCTTTTCTTTTATGCAGATATTACATATAAAGGATATAAACAAGGATTTAGCATATTTTGTTATTGTTGTAACTTTGAGGTACTTGATATATTCTCTTTGCTTTATCTTTGTCACGTGATGCATTTACACGTGTACATTGAATGTGTAGCAAAATCTTAGATTGGCTAAGCTTCAAGAGTTCATTTTCAGGTCAGCCCCTCAGAGTTTGAAGCTCATGCTGGTTGGGCATCTCGTCGTAAACCGTGAGTTCCTATTATAGAGACAACTTATTTTAGTTTGTAGTATATCATATGTTATTCTTATGCATTTAAGGTGATTTATATTAGAGACAAGAAAGCAGAATTTATTGTTTGTTTCTTTAGAAGTTAGAAGTAGAATTTGTTTATTTAGTTTGATTCGTATTTATTAAAGAAGTGGTTGTGTTTCTTGATATTTCTTAGAAATTAGATAATCTATTATATATATAAAAAAAAAATTAATCATAAATAAAAGTGTACCGCTAAATCCGCTATATCCCCACTACCGCTATATCAAGGTCGACCGCTAACAACCCGCAAACCGCTATTGATAACATAGAGTACAGTAAGATAAGGTCATCTCTCCCTGGCAAGAATGACTAGTTCAACTGATCTAGACCATTCCAAATAATTCATGCCATCTAACTTGACATTCGTTATTTGAAATGAATCTATTTTCTCTTAACATCAGAAACTACAAATGGAAATTCAATCGATTTACCTTTATCAGCCATTATGATCCCTTAGTACACCTGTTGTTCTACACACAAGGACGACATGAAATCATGTCAAGATATATAGTATTGGTGAGACAGATAAAGGTTTGAGGCAAAGCAACTATTAGTTGTAGATTTGCAAGAGAAATAACAGAAGCTAGAGGACTCATTGACTAATGGAAAGAAGCTCTTCTCTTATCGTGATATGCAACTAACGAGGTTGCAGATTCCCTCGTAACATCGACCAACCCTTACCTTCACTTTCTATCAAATCACCCTTATTGCACAAGTAGGCTTTGATACCATGTTAAACTTTATTGATTCACTGCATATGTTTGGTTGGAGGTAATCTCTCCACCACAAACTCCATAGTTGGCTTCTTTGCGCCTCCTTAGTTGATGCCCATTACTTCTTCCTTTTTAAACCCTAACTAATACTACTACTTATACTCTCTTATAACTTGAATGACTAATCTACCCTTAATTAGTCACACTAACAGTTAGACACCCAGGGATCCAATACTGGACCCGGTAGCCTTTCTTAACATGGACTGCCTATGAAACTAATAAAAGTGAAAATGATGCCACTGTAGGAGGAGAGTATTCCAAAAATAGCCAAAGTATTTTTATATTTCATATGCACAGTGTGGATTTCTGTGATTTCGTGAAAATATCCTCCATGTAATTGCAACCTTAAATACATTTCCTCACATAAATGATGATGGGCAAAATGGTCATAAGTAGCTATGTGCAGAATCCCGTAAACATCCTGATTGCTTTTAAAGGAATCACACTTGGATATTTGTGGGCAAGTCCCCCCTAAAATAAATTAGATTCCATTTCTGTTCACCACACAAGTCTGGTGAATTACTTATTGACAAAGTAGCTTTAAGAGAGTCCACTAATTGGATATTTATTTTTACCTGCAAAACTACCTCTTCATCTTAAAAGGAAAAGGTTTGCATGTACAGAAATTAAGATGGTGGAGTTGCACCTCCTATCTACCTCACCATTGACATGCCTATCAATTTTATTCAATCCATTCAAAGATAGCTCCTGATCACTCCATAGGGATCTTTTATCTTCTGCATGGGTAGCAGTTGAACAAGAAACCAGTTAAATTATTATCTTCCTTGATCAAATTGTACACCTTAATCTTTCTCGCATATCAGTGTCTCATGCCCATTTCTCATGTTGGATTGTGAATCCAGAACTGAATGTTCGTGGATCTATGCTACCTTTTGTGTTTACTTTGTTTCAGAGAAGTTCATTAGACACAGCATCATCATCTTCTACAGTCTTGCTTCTGCTTGCGGGCATCCTTCATTGATCAGGTCCCTGCCTATCAAGTTCTTCATGAGGAAAAATTGGGATGAAAACATTGTTGGTCATCTCTTCCATATTCTAGTACTTCTGGATAAAGTACAAAGGGGACAAATTTATGGATTCTGCTCAGCCTGGCTGGCCCTGGGACACATTTAGTCTTTTTCCTCTCATCCCTTGCTGCTTGATGTTTAATCAAACATTTCATATGCATTGGTTGACGGGCTTGGAATAAGTTGAATGCCATTGACCTGCTTACTTGAAAGTACATCTGATGGTCTGCTTTTATTCTGTCTATAACTACTTGATTTGTGTCAAAACTTATACTTTGTGCTTGGGATCTATAGGTTGTAACAAACAGATTAATGCTCAAAAACCTATAACAAAGACATTCTAAAAAGAGGATATGTCAGTGGGATGGAAGAGAAAAATACATCTTGTTCAAGAGCTAAACGTCGTTCATGCAAAGCCTGCTTTCTTCGTTCCAAACTTGCCTGCAAAATGGCATTTCCTTTGGCCTGTAAATGAAAAACTTAAGTTGATCATGAATTAGATACTTAAAACATCAGAAAGCCAATAAAATAGAGAAGAACCAAATCATGAAAGTACCTCCTTTGCAATCCTATTGCGCAGCTCATTCTTTGTATTCTCCAGCCTCCTAATAACAAGTCTATGGAAACAAAAATAAGAGGTTAAATATGAAAAACATAATAACAAGATATTAGATACCACAAAACTGGAGCTATTCCACCAAAGCATAAAGAAATCTGAGGTTGCAGCTTCCAAAACCAGATTCACTATGATCATCATAGTCAATGACCTCTCATTATTGAAACTTTTTGCCAAGGTTTTTTCCCACAGTAGACGGGGTCGGTTACATGGATTCTTTGATGCTATATCACGATATCTTGTGCCATGTCAGTAGTTATCTCCAAAAAAAGTCATGTTTAATAGTTTCTTTTCTGCATTTCTGCGGTCTTCCTCTCCCTTTCTTAAAAGTATTCACTGTCTAGTTTCTCATATCTTTTTATTGAAGCTTCCCTTCCTCAACTCTTTATATGTTCAAACTATCTTAACCGTGTATCTCTCATCCTACCTTCTATTAGTATAACCCCAACTTTTTTCTAATAACCTCGTTATAGATATCCACCTCAACATTTTCATTTCTACAACAGGCATCTTTTTCTCTACTAACCTGATTTGTAGCAGATATTTTCTGGCAAAATAATTTCTTCAAATTTTAAGTATGCATAGATTGGAAAACAAAGGAATGATGGCTCTCAACATCATTTTCCTAAATGCATGAAGTAGTTAAAATGGGTTATAAAGTCAGAGAATTGAAACTTGAAGGAAATGACAATTTAAAATGAAAACAATGAAAAAACAAGGTTCCCATTGGAAATATCAATATGTTATAGTGCTCTCCAGGAGATTCGAAATATAGTCAATCTTTAGAAAGTATCATGATTTTCAGCAAAATTTAGCTGGCTTATATTTGTGTAATATAATTCAAGTATAACAGAAAACTGTGACTGTATCAGCGTACAACTTGCTGAGTTATCAGATGTCACAAAGACAAAGCCATAGAACAGTCATATTCCAATACTATTTTCTTGCATTTCCAAATTTGAGGATTCTGACTACAGTGCTGCGCTTCCCAATAAATGTTTGGAGCAATGGGATCATTTTCTGTACACACACCTGAATGCGTGTATCAGAGAGAAAGAGAGAGTTCTTACTCTTCATCAGCAGGTGAATCAATGAATTCTGTCGAATGATTTTTTCTTCCCTACAGGAGCAAAAGAGAGCTAATTAAACATCCTGCTATCCATTAAAGGAAAACATCAAGCTTAATCAAAGAGAACGCGTGTTCATCCTTAGAAGCTACAGAGTTGGTATTCTAACTATCACTGAAGCTTAACCTTCAATACCAGATGTTATTTATCAGGAAGAACTTTTATGAAAGTAAAAGATTCAAAGTTACTCACACCACTACGTAAGGAAAAAGTTGAATGCTTAGTACTGGGAAGAGAACCATTTATCTTGCTTATCGGCAACTCCATGCAAGATTCTTGCCCATGAAAATATACCAGCTTTTGACTCACTGAAGAAGGAAAATCACTTATGGATCCATATGGTTCACATATTGGAATATCTTTATGAACCTGGAAATGTTGTTTGCTTTTATGCAGTGGACTCTGCAACTCATTAGCTCCACCAAGCCCTCCTGATTTTTTGTTCATCTTAGAAGGATAAGTTTCCTTATGAAATTCAACATCAGAATCAGCACCTTCCAGAACCTGTTATATTCAACAATAGAAATGCCGTTTAATTTTCATCCACCCTGAAAACCAACATAGTATATGGTATCAAGGCATGGATATCCCTGTATACGAGAAGCGGGTAATAACAGAAATTTTATCAACAAAAGGTAGGTATCATCACACATTTTTTCTAACTATGCTGCATAACAGATCTGCCTAACTATCAGGTCAACTATTATAATGTATCCGCCATTCTAGGAAAACACATAATGTTCATGATGGGTAAACAAGATGCCATGGGCAAGAGGAGCAACAAACAGAATCCCAAGGCAATCAGTCCAGGAGACACAAATCATTGAAAGTTATCAGCTCAACCAAGCATATCAAAAGTGCACATCCACTGAAATCGCTGTTGACTGCTATTGAGACTTTCAAGAGAACAATTATAAAGGTAACTTAACCAATTCTAGAAAAGCGCACAACCTTTCCGACAGCATCTATTAGCCTTTAGAAGCACTCCAGACTGTTCAAAAGCACAAGGAACCTTACCTAATTGAAATCCAGGAAACATCTAACGGCATATGATGAAAGGTATGATCCGTACATAGATGAGAACTTTCATGATACGGTTCTATGTCAAATACATGTGGAGATGTCAATCCATCCCTAAAATGATCATTCCCTTTCCCCAACACACACGCGTGTTCCTGTGAGAGAGAGAGAGAACCTTATAATCGTACAAGTCACTAGCATCATTCCCACTACTTCCACTCAATTTTCCACTACCCATACGTTCTGAATGTCCTGCTGTTTCTTGATCCATGGGATACTCTCCACCATGTACCTTCACGTGCTCATCATTCATTGAGTGCTCGCTACCACTATCTTCCATCTGATAATTGACTGAAGGGAAGCTAACATTTAGCTGCTGCTCCTAGAGAAAAAAAAACGAAAAATAGCAGTAAGATGCAGAATATAAACAAACCAGCAAAATTGGACAAAAGTGCTTGCAAACAAGATCAATTTCAGTGAGAAGAGTACATATACTACATGCACTTCATAGAAAAGAAAAAAAATTGAAGAATTAAAGGCTCTAGAGACAAAAAGGCGTCCTCCTTGAGGTTTTACTCTATGGTTTCACCCATGAACTTAATTGCGTTCACCAGCAGGCTAAGATACTGTTCATGTGATATGAAAGCAACTGCAGGTCATGGTGTTAAAATGATGGCTCGGACACGCTAAGTCACTAATGAGTCCTGAAGCTCTATATCAGGGTGGCGCCTCATACTTGATTGCCATGGTATTGGAATAAGGGCATGGACATATATATATGTACATTACCTATATGTATTTGCCGATAACCAAAAGGGTAGATATTCTCTCCCCCTATGACTCGTGAAAGGTCAGAGCAACACATCTACGACTATGATGCTGAGCCAAAGCTGAAGGAAATTAGAGTTCTTCCCACATAGATCCTCGATAACAGAAAAAAGGCAACTATACAAGAAAGATGGTGATAACTTCAGTTACAGATCCAAGACACAATGGAGTAAACTGCCACTAAAGGTACTAGAGAGATTAAATGGAGGCACATTCTTCCAGCATTGGTTCTTAAGGTATATTTTGTTGCATCTGTACAAAAATAGAAGAAACTGCCCCTCAAATTGAATTCAAAATATTAAGACAAAACTAGAAGGTCTACAAGTAGATGTGCATTCTACCAATTTTTTAAGAAAGAAAAGGATCATCCAGTCCAAAGTTTAAGTTTTGGAGACGCATAAAAAACTAATCCGTATTCAACAAAGTATAATAGAAAGAATACAGATGTAAAAAAAATAACTTACATCAAATATATTCTCGTACTCTTCCAGGAGTGTCTGGATAATGCCCTGTGCATCCTTGGCTGCATTAGCGGCAGCCAGAAATTGAGCAGAACAATCACCGCTTATATCAAGATCATCCTCAAGCTCACATTCACCAGCTAAAAGCGGGCGTAATAGCAAGGGAGCCATACAAGTAGCAACAGCTGAAGGGGTCATCCGGTTTTCAGAAGTGTGATAGGTAACAGACTGCATCATTTTCAGAACCCTGCAGTTGAACGATGTCCCAATCTTAGAATCCAAGTATACCGTGTCATTCTTGAAAACAAGGTAAGGTCCTAATGCTATCATCCTTATCACCTCAACCACCACCAACTACTCCACATAGACATATCAGGTATTAAAAGAGGGTACAGAAAATCTATAGTAGTTTTGAAATCATACATCATTAAAGAGAGGAACAAGAAAAAAGAAAGAGGAAGACCTCATCTATGTTGCCAATAGGGTTCAGTGTTGCATAAGTGGCTGGACCGAAGATTAAAAAATATACAAATTTTGTTAAACGTTTTGCTAAATAAGTTCCACTTCCACTCTATATGCCAAAATATTTTCTTTTATTTATTCTCCCTCCATTTATGGCTATACATATTAGGAAAGTGGCAAAAGATGTGTTAGGTGTATCTAAGGGAGGTGTACCGGCACAAAAAGAAGCTTGGTGGTGGAGTGAAGTAGTGCAAAATAAAATCAAGGCAAAGAGGGCATGTTACAAATTACATTATGCTAAGAAAACTAGTGAAACTTTAGAGGCTTATAAAAAAGCAAAGAAGCAAGCGAAAAAGGCCGTGGGTTAAGAAAAGCTAAAATTTGGGAGGATTATATAAAAAACTCAACTCAAAAGAGCGTGAAAGAGATATTTTTAGGATAGCTAGGGCTAGAGATAAGAAAACTACAGATCTTAATTATGTTAGATGCATCAAGGACGAGGATGAAAAAATTCTAGTGAAAAATGATGATATAAGAAATAGATGGAAAAACTATTTTTACAAGCTTTTTAATAAAAATAAAGATGTTAGTATTAGCTTAGGAGAGTTAGCCAAATCAGAAAAGTATATAAACCACAATTTCTACCGACGTATTCAAAAGAATGAAGTCAAAGAGCCTCTTAAACATATGAAGGGTGCTAAATCGGTAGGACCTGATAATATTCCTATAGAAGTTTGGAAAATACTAAGAGAAATAGGAATCACTTGGCTCAAAAGACTATTTAATGAAATATGGAGAAAGCAAAAGATGCCCGAGGAATGGAGAGCAAGTACACTTATACCCATATATAAGAACAAGGGAGACATTCAAAATTGTGTGAATTATTGAGGTATCAAGTTAATGAGCCATACTATGAAATTGTGAGAAAGAATTATAGAACGTAGGTTAAGACAAGTATCAAGTACAACAGAGAACCAATTTGGATTCATGTCAGGCATATCTACTTTTGAAGCGATTCACCTTTTGAGACGTCTTATGGAACATTTTAGAGCAAAAAAGAAAAACCTTCACATGATATTTATTGATCTAGAAAAAGCTTATGATAGAGTACCGAGGGAGGTTCTTTGGAGAACTTTGGAAAAAAGAGGTATCCCATTGATATACATTAACCTTATAAGAGACATGCATGATGGTGCAAAAACATGTGTGAGGACTCATGAAGGAATGACATATTTCTTTGAAGTTAATGACATACATTAACCTTATAGATATGCCCGAGGAATGGAGAGCAAGTACACTTATACCCATATATAAGAACAAGGGAGAAATTCAAAATTGTGTGAATTATTGAGGTATCAAGTTAATGAGCCATACTATGAAATTGTGAGAAAGAATTATAGAACGTAGGTTAAGACAAGTATCAAGTATAACAGAGAACCAATTTGGATTCATGTCAGGCATATCTACTTTTGAAGCGATTCACCTTTTGAGACGTCTTATGGAACATTTTAGAGCAAAAAAGAAAAACCTTCACATGATATTTATTGATATAGAAAAAGCTTATGATAGGATACCGAGGGAGGTTCTTTGGAGAACTTTAGAAAAAAGAGGTATCCCATTGACATATATTAACCTTATAAGAGACATGTACGATGGTTCAAAAACATGTGTGAAGACTCATGAAGGAATGACAGACTTCTTTGAAGTTAATATTGGGTTACATCAAGGATCAACTTTAAGTCCATACTTATTTATAATAGTGATTGATGAGTTAACAAAACATATTCAAGATGAAGTACCTTGGTGTATGTTATTTGCAGATGATATTATATTAGTAGAGAAGTCTAAGGAAAAGGTTAATAAAAAATTGGAACTATGGAGAGAAACATGAGAAAGCAAAGGCCTCCAACTTAGTAGAACAAAGACATAATATATGGAATGTAAGTTTGATCATTTGGTTAATTCAGAGGACATATAAATTAAAATTGGCACACATTGCATCCCCCAAAAGGAAAATTTTAAATACCTAGGGTCAATTTCTCATAGTGATGGAAGAATTGATGGAGATGTTACGCATAGAATTAATGCTGGTTGGTTAAAATGGAGAGGAGCATCAAGTATTCTTTGTGATAAGAAGATACCATTAAAGTTAAAAGGTAAATACTATAGAGCAACAATTAGGCCTGCCATGTTTTATGGTTATGAGTGTTGCGCAGTTAATCATCAATATGTACAAAAGGTGTCTGCAACAGAAATGAAGATGTTGAGATGGAAGAGTGGTCAAAGAAGAAAAGACCGTATACATAATGAGGTTATTAGAAACAAATTAGGAGTGGCACCGATAGAGGATAAAATGAGAGAATATCGTTTAAGATGGTTTGGACATATAGAAAGAAGATCAAAAGAAGAACCTATTAGAAGGTATGAAAAACTAAATTTGGAAAGTATTAAAAGAGCTAGAGGACGACGACAAAAGTGTTGGAAAGAAACAATAAAGAATGATCTAGCTTATTGTGAGTTAACTGCTAACATGGCACATGATAGGGATCTGTGGAAACAAAGAATCCATGTAGCCAACCCCGTCTAGTATGGGAAAAGGCTTAGTTGTTGTTGTTGCATATAGAGTTCCACTTCCACAAAGAGAAAAAGGCTAATGTTTTCCTTTACCATGCACTTTGTTAAAAGAATCATAAAAACTTAAATACATCAAGTTATTATTCTTTATCCACTTACATAAACGACATAATAAATGTACCTAGCAAAGCATCTTGTTTATACAGAAAATAACATTCTCAGTCCACATAACATGGCAACATTGACAATTCAAAAGTAAAAATAGAAGAAACTGTCCCAAAAGGGGGGGGGGGACAAAAAGGGGATCACAAGGAGTAATCCCAATCAAGGGGCAGCTGTTCATTAAACTAAAAACAATGCAAGGATATATTGTATGCCCGAAAAGAAAAACTACATATAGAAGCATCAACTTCATCACGAATTGAAAGGAAAAGACACCATTTGCAATGCCAGACGGTCTTATATGTCTTATATGTGATACCTCTGCAGAAGTCGTCGATTTGGCTCTGGAAAAGTCTCTGATATTGCAGCATGCATCGCAGCAATACGGGATTCCCTTTGATCGATCCCTTCAAAAAATGTGAAATAAACATGAGAACACAAAGGATGCAAGAGTGCATGCACAACTCACGCACAAAGGATGTATCACAAGTATCTCTAGTACAAAAGAAAAGAAAATGGTGGACTAATGCAACTTTGTACTTCAATCCATGCAGGTTCTATTTGCTTAGGCTTAACATCATTTACTATCACCAATAACCATCACAAAACTAAATGGCAACCATGCATGTCCTGATGTTGTATTTGGCTCACTGCATGACATTCATGTAAGAAAAGCCAGCCAGCCAGGGCCAGCCAGGGCCAGCCTGATCCCAACAGCTAGTTTCCTAGCCGTTGGTTACAGGCCAATAGTCCTCCCTTGAGAACCATAAACATGTATTCAGCCCCTCTTGTAAATTAAGCCTTTGAAGGCATTTATGATCCAATAAAGCGCTCTTTGCTTCAAGTTTGTTGTGTTGTGTTGTGCAACTTCGAGTTTTGTAGAAGTGCTTAAGGCACTTCGTGTTGACCTTCAAGGTCATTGTGAAGCTATTCAAAAGCGGATTTCATTATACGGTATCAAAGCCTAATCAAAGGCATTGTTTGTGTGATACTGCCTTGGAAAGCATACCAAAAAAGAATTGAACTGAGTGGACCACTCTTCAAATCAAGTAAGATTGATTTCATTTGCTTCTGACAATGGAAGATAATGGTTTTAGTTTTCATCTAACAAACTCCAACTACAAAACATGGGCTCAAAACGAGAAAAACTATTTATATTTCAAAAAACTATGGGTTATGTTAGCGAAACAAAAATTGAAACTTCTATTGATTGAAGCCCAAAACAGAAAGAAGAATATGAAGGACATAAAACTATTTTATGGATCCTCATGAAAAACGTTAGTGAACACGTAAGAGATACTCTATCAGACTTAAGAAATGCCAAAGAAGCATGGGAGTATCTAAAAAGGGTACATGTTTAGAGTGATGTGGTGACAGACTCATGTCTCTCTCATATCAAATCTTACTCAACGAAAACCATTCCCTTCAAGAGAAGAAGTGCTACCAGATTTGCTCATGGCAGAAACTAGATTCAAAGAATTGAAGCAACAAAAGGATGCGCTTGCTGCCTCTAGATCAAGTACAAACAATCGACCCTACCGACCCCACAATTCAAGCAAGATGGATCCAATCACGAGGCAATTTGTTTTTATTGCAAGGAAACAAGATACGCACAAAAGAATATGTTTTGGACTTCTTATCTTATTAGTTGTTATATTTGATGTTCCAGTTATTATTTCAAAAGTATTATAAATATTTTGGTCATTTGGCAGATGTTATATCTTGAGTCTTGAGCCTATGATCTTTTGGTGAGTGTCATATCTTTTTGTGTATCTAGAATAATCTTTTCATGTTTTAAGAGCTTTTTTTCTCCACCTTAACATTATTTTGTTCTTTCGGAAGGTAAGTATAGTCCATTTCATTGCTCAAATTAGATTGGACCATAGTCACCAGACTTGAGCATATAAGTATAATATATTCTTACTACTTAGAATAACTTGGTGTCACAATAACTTGGTTACATTTATGTTTTTTATTTTTAGTTTAAGTTTAACCATTCAATACGCATATACCACATAAAACTTATTGTTTGTCTTCTTAGAATTTGTTTATTTAGTTTGATTCAGATTTATAAAATTTATGTATATAATGGATTCTCTAATTTTGAAAGTGTACCGTTAAATCCGCTACATCCCCGCTGCCGTTATATTAGGGTCCACTGCTAACAGCCCGCTAACTGCTATTGATAGCATAGCATTCCAATATGAAGTTTGAATTAGCTTTAATTCATATGAAATAGAATATCAAGGTATACATTAAACAGAGGAAAAAAGGAAGACCAGTGTGATACTATTACAACAACTGCTGCTACTACTACTACTAAACCTTTTCCCATACTATATGGGGTCGGCCAGTGTGACACTACTAAATATTTAAAAATAGCTAAAAACATAAGCACATGTACAGACCAATATGGATACACTCACAGAAACAGGAAGATAGATGATTGAACCCTTTCATACCAGACTACAAAAGTTTGTTGCATGTTAGCTTTAGGTCACAGGAATTATCTACGCAGCATGCATAGAGTTCTAAATTCAAGTCCAAAGAACTGTGCATGCACACCAGTGTCATCTGTAGAGTCCAAAACTTCCAATAGTTCCTAGAGAAATGATTTATTGAAAGCAATCACCTGAAAGGATTCACTTCATTAAGTTTATTTTGCTAAAGTTGCACCAAGGTGCTCCCATAAACAATTGAAGTAACAGAGACAAACTTGTCCAATACACAGCCAATTCTGAACAGTAAGGCACTCTATTGGCAGCGGGAAATACCCTGTGGAAACAGTATTCAAGCTAAAAGAAAACATTAACAAAACTCCCGTTCAGATAACCTAGTTCCTCCAGTCCCATTAGAAAGTAAAAATGTCAAAACATTATAGACGAACAAACAATGGCAACAACAACAACTAAGCCTTTTCCCATACTAGATGGAGTTGGCTACATGGATTCTTTGTTTCCATAGAGCTCGATCGTGTGCCATGCTAACAGTTAACTCAATAAACAATGGCACATATACAAAAACATTGTTAACGATTTACGAGACCAAATGGACAAATGTAATAAATACAGCAAAAGATCTAAAGGTAAAAAAAGATTTAAGCATAAAGAAATTCATCTGTGGCAGAAAAAAACAGGAAATGCAGAAATAATACATACTGTATGCTTCTAGAAGTGTAGTGCAGCAGGATGCAGAAACTGGAGAGGAAGGTAACTCCCGCAGTACAAGCTTTAGCAACAAATTTGAATAACAATAAGAATGGGAAATAAATTAAATTGTGATACTAAAGTATAAAGCAGAGAGCTAGAAGGAAACATAAGAAGTACCTTGACACAGTCGCCAACAACATGAGCATCCTCTTCAGGAGAAAATTCGGTCTTCCCTGATGAACACAAGACTCTGTTTAACAAAACAAACCATTCTAGAGAAAAGAATGCAGATTAGGCATAAGGACCAAGACATGGTCCTTTCTGAAAATATCAAAGAATGCAAAGAGAGACCCTGCTCATAATCCTGAACCCTGCGCTCAACTTCTTCCACATCAGCCGATTGACGCAAAATTCCTTCCACTTTTGCTCCTAAAATCAAACAACTTGAAAACTAATTAATCAAATACAGAGTTCCTAACAGTTATGACTTGCAACAAGTGGCAACACTTAAGTTATAAAACACATTGAGGCCACCATAGTAACTAAGACGAGGAGGAGAAAGAAAAGAACATCAACAAGGTAACCAAGAAGGAAAGGCAAAGCTTCAACAATGTAACTTAGACAACATCGTGTGCCCACTGTTAAGGGAACGGATTTGCGTCCTAGGTCTGGACACGTGCAGACCCAAATGTACTCTATGCTAATCATGAATTAAACATTACTTAGTATGGGTATTTTGGTCTTTTGAGTTAGGTTACTATATAAATCATTAGGACATCTCGTGTAGTTTTGTAACTCTACAGCCACCCAAGAAGGGACGCAGATCTCAATCAGAAAGGGTGCAAGTTCCTGAAATCTGCAATGTTCTTTAAGTTTCTTCCTTTCAATTCAATAAATCTCTGCATTTTATCATGGTATCATAGCCAGTGCTATCCGTACTATTATACGATACGATGCAATACGTACCATACGTGTATGATACAGGTTATCGTGCCATATCGTATGATATGTGCGATACGCCCAATTCTTTTTTCAAAATATTTTTTTCAAAATATTTTTTTTCAATTTTCTTTTTTGCAGGTTTCTGGCCTCTCTTCACTTCTCTTCAAGGCATCCTCCGATATTCTTGTTTGGGATTGCAAGTTGTGTATGTAACATGTAAATTCGGGTTAGTTTATAAGAATTTTATTCAATAAGAATAATTTATGAACAAATAAAAATTGTGACAAAATCATTTCCTTTTCTATTATCAACTTTTAGGTATATTTGTGCTACCAGTTTCTAATTTCATGAAATCACAAACAAAAAGAACAATTTCGTTGTCTCGGTTCATTGAGTGGGCATTTCACTGAGGTGTCATAGACTTAATAATCAAAGAAATGGAGCTCATCCTTTTGCTCACATATGAAAATTAGCAAATATGACAACTACATGTACAAAGATAGCAGTTTGCTAATTTTGATATATTAGATGAGTGGATTATGGAAGATAACGAAGAAAATACACTCCTAACTGAAGAAGACATTGCATGGATTAATTTGAAAGGAGTAAAACAACATCATGAAGGAGATGAAGATTTTGATTTTGGAGCAAAAGGTGATGAGAAACTTTGAATCTTCATCAAGGAGAAGATGAAGATAGTTAATGATCCTGATACAAATTTACAACATGTAAGTGTAAATATATTTCATTTTTTGCTTAAAAATATGTAAAAAAAATTCAGTTGTTCAATGGTGAATGATCAATATGTACTAAACTTTGCATTATAAGAATTCTTTACAATTACCAGATTTTTCCTTTTTTTCCTATTTTTTTTGATTTTTTCTAATTTTGCTTGTTTTTTAAATATTTTTCCTATTTTTTTTAATATTAAAGTATGATACGATACGATACGCCCGTATCGTAGAGCAAAACGATACACGATACGATACGCGACGAACAACACTGATCATAGCCTTTAAGGCACTAATCAGGTTATCCACCATTTGGTATTCTCGCAGGGGTCGAAAAGGAGCCTTCTATCTTGCGGTTAGGTAAGTTTCCTCTTGGTATTTCTGCGATCAGCACAGTGTATCAACATATTCCGATATCATGAGTCTAGATCTGATTTATGGGTAAGTCATTATCTTCTATTTTGGCTGAAAAAGGAAAATCACCAGAAATCCCCTCTTTTCCATAAGATATGAGTGTGGGTTAGAAAATTGATGCATTTTAAATCACAAACATGACCGAAAATTTTTAGAATGGTCTCGTTTGGTGGAATTGGCAATCTTAGCAAGGAGATGGTCTTATCTCACAGGACAACAACCATGCCCTTTTATTCATGATTTGGAGAAAAGAAGATGCACTTTTCTCCTGCCATTAGTCGTTCATTTATGTATCTAAATTCAACCTCCGATATATGGAAAGCAGCTAGTGAGGCATACTCCAAACACAAAAATGTAGCCAAAGAGTATGAGATTCTCGACAAAATCAAAAAATGTAGACAAGGCTCACGACCCATTAGTGATTATTAGGCAGAACTAAGAGGCTTATGGGATGAATTACAGTTTTATACGTCGATTAAATGCTCCTCATGTTCACGAAAAAGAAATGCAGAATATGATAAGAGAAAGGTATTTGATCTACTTTGGGGCATTAACAGTGAATATAAAGCAATCAAAGTTAATGTACTTGGCCGAGAGGAAGTTCCTTCCCACGAAACTACTTATTCAGTATTGTTTCGCGAGGAAGATCGATGAAATCTAGAAGAGAAAACTACTCTTTCCTTTGAGCAGAATGCGTTATTCGGTAAAACAAATGTTAAACCTGTCTGTGGTAGAGGAGGATCTCGAGGAAGAGGTTGTGGCAAACCTCCAGATGAAAATCATGCCCCACTAAAGAATTTTGCTAGGACCTTATAGGCTGACCAGATTATTCCAAAGTTCGTGGCAGTTATGCCAATACTTTAGACTATCACATGACCAGTTCAGATCCTCTTCAGGCCCTGATTAAGAGAGTTGAAGGTCTTCAAATTCAAACTCAACTGTGTGGCAACATTCCCTCCACTTCTCAAGCAACCATAACACACCACTCCTCTAACTTGGGTAAAACTTCCTCTACTCTAATCTGGATTATAAAAGCTAAAACTACCAATCATATGGTAGGAGATCGATCTTATTTTTTAGAGTGTCAATCCTTATAGAATAGGACATCGATATAACTTAGAGATAGATATCACACATGTACAGTTGGTAAAGGCAGTCTCAAGACCACATTTGCTACCTTAACTTTTGACCTACATGTCTCCAATTTTCCTATTAATCTCCTTTCCGTTAGCTCTCTTTTCTCCTTATGGTTGCATGTTTCAGGATATGAAGACAGGGAGGATATTTGGTCATGGTAGCATGCATGATGGACGGTTTTTTGGTTGGCTGCTCCTCCATCTCTACTTCAGTGGCACCATCACATGATGTAGACATCAAGTTGTGGCATGCTCGCCTTGGACATCCACCTCCCTCCAAAATTGGTTCGGTTATACCTAGCTTAGCTCTTGAGTCCTCTAATGTGATCCTCGAATGTGATGTTTGTCTGTTAGCAAAACATCAAAGAGTACCTTATCCTCTAAGTGAGTCTAGAAAGGCGAAACCATTTGAATTGGTTCATTATGATATTTGGGATCCCAATCCTGTCACTTCTCTCTTGGGTTATAAGTATTTTGTTTTCTTTATTGATGATTGTACGAGTTTGTCCATTATTTACTTAATAAAATCAAAAGTTGAAGTTTCAACTCTTTTTCTTGTTGTTTAGAAGCTTATCAATACAAAATTTAATTCTTTTGTCAAAATTCTTCATTCTGATAATGGGGGAGTTTATTCTTCATTATGATAATGGGAGAATTTATGAGTGAACAACTCAAAGAATATCTTAATATACATGGTATTGTTCATCAAACTACATGTCCGAACACACCCCAGCAAAATGGGGTAGCTTAAAGAAAGAACAGACGTATTCATGGTACTAGTCCCATGAAAACCCTATGTTCGGGGCAAAAAATATTTCATGTACTTCCCAAATAAACTTGATCCCAGGACAATTAGATGTATATTTTTGGGTTACTCTAATTCCTAAAAGGAGTATAAGTGTTATGACCCAGTCCATAAAGTTTTATATTTCTATGGATGTCACATTCTTTAAGTCCACCCCATACTATCAGTCCAAGGGGGAGCATGCACAATTTAAAGAGATAAAGTGAAGGAAAATAAAATAAAAATTGTAATTCCTCTATGTCTTGTAGAAGAAGAAGAGAGAAATGACAATGAAAAAGCGGTGATAACGGCACCAAAGAAAACTTAGTTTACAAGAGAGGACCAGGGAATGTGCATGTGCTGCCAGATCAATCGGCAGCTACCGAGACTAAAGTGCCTTCTCCAAATTCATATCCACATCTCTCTATCGATTTAGAGGAACCCATTGCAATTCGAAAAGGTAAAAGAAGTTGTTCCCAATAGCCTATTTCTCACTATGTTTCCTATGAGTGTACATCTGAAAATTATCAAAAGTTTGTCATGAATGTTGAGAGGTATACAGATCCTACAAGCTTTAAAGAAGCACAGAAAATCCACAGTGAAAAACTGCCATGGAAGATGAATTGAATGCTCTCACCAGAAATAATATGTGGTCCATTACAGAATTGCCTCCTAACAAAAAATCAGTTGGTTGAAAATTGGTATTACACGATTAAATACAAAGCACATGGGACTAAATACAAAGCACATGGGACACTTGAAAGACATAAAGCAAGGTTAATTGCTAAAGGATACAACCAATCATTTGGTATAGATTACAATTAAACTTTTGCTCCAGTTACCATGCAAACCTTTATTCGTGTGATTTTAAGTCTTGCCATAATGAAACATTGGGACTTATTTCGGCTTATGTTAAGAATGCATTCTTGCAAGGAGATCCAAATGTGGAAATCTATATGGAGCTGCTTTCAAGGTTGAATGTTAATTCATGCTCACGGAAAGTATGCAAGCTAAACAAAACCATTTATGGTATCAAACAATCCCCAAGAGCTTGATTTGAAAAATTTAGCAAAGGTGTATGCAGTTCGGGATATCAAAGAAGTCTTAATGATCACACCCTTTTCTTTAAGAAAGGAAAAAACACTATCTATTCTAATATTATATGTTGATGATATTATTGTCACACGAGATGACACAGAAGAAATATCAAGATTGAAACATTGTTTGCATCGACTATTTGATTTAAAAGACCTGGGCAAACTTTACTATTTTTTTTGGATCAAAGTATTAAACTCTACGAAAGGTATATTTCTAGCACAACAAATATACAATGGATATACTAAAAGAGATGAATATGACGGATTGCAAGAAATGTGACACTCCTATAGAAGTGAATCATAAATTATATCTTGGAGACACCATTACTTTTAGAGGTGTGACCAAATACCAGAAATTAGTTGGAAAACTCGTCTATTTAATAATCACATGGCCAAATATCTCTTATGTGGTTGGAGTGATGAGTAGGTTTATGCATTCTCCCACTAAAAATCATAGTGATGTTGCCTACCGAATATTAAGATATCTAAAGTTGACCCTTAGAGCAGGCCTTCTATATTCCATATCATCAGAACTAAAGCTTGAAGTGTATTCTGATACAGATTGGGAAGGTTCTCTAGATGATCATAGATCTACTACGGGATATCTAACCTTACTCGATGGTAAATTGATTTCTTCGAAAAGTAAAAAATAATTAGTAGTTGCCAAGTTCATTGTTGAAGCATATAGGGCAATTGAGGGTAAATGGCTAGCATCTTTAATACTTGAATTGGGATTCCACGTGATATCTCCCATTTCACTATATTGTGACAGTAGTATTGCTATTCAAATGGCATTTAATCCAGTGCAGCATGAGAAGACGAAACATATGGAGATTGATTATCATTTTATAAGAGAAAAATAATCATCTCAAGAGTTCAAACTGGTTCATGTAAAATCAGAAGACCAGAAAGCTGATTTTCTCACTAAAGCAGTAAGTCATAACAGTCTTGTGGATACTTTCGTCAAGTTGAGTATTATCAACATCTTTCACTCAACTTGAGGGTGTGTGTTAAGGGAACGGATTCGGGTCCTAGTTCTAGACTCGTGTAGAATCCAAATGTACTTTATGTTAATCCTGCATTAAACATTACTTAGTATGGGTCTTTGGTCTTTTGAGTTAGATTAATATATAAGTAATCATTAGGGCATCTCGTGTAGTTTTGTAACTCTGCAGCCACCAAAGAAGAGGCGCAGATCTCAATGAGAAAGGGTGCAGATTCCTGAAATCTATGACACTCGGTAAGTTTCTTCCTTTTCAATTCAATAAATCTCTGCATTTTATCACCCACCCATGCATCTTCACATACACATACACGCACCATAAAAATTAATCACACATGCACACACACAGTATACAGTGCTGTCAAACCAGATAGATGTGAAGCTTCTGACTCCAGTAACCATACTTCTATTATGATAATAAAGAAATTTGCAAGGAAGAATTCTCCTGTAAAACTAGATCAATGCGAAGCTACATCCTTCCTCCAAAACCATAAAAATGCTGTGTATAGTTCCTGAACTCTTTCCTTATTGGGTACTTTATGTGCAGGAACTCTTGAACGAAACAACTTTCATTCCAGAGACGCAACCCACATAGAGCATGGTTTGAGAACCTTAAGAATTTTATTAACTATAGGGTTATAGGAATGCAAGAAAAGTTTAAAGTCGCTGGTGTCGATCTGAGATTCTGAGGAACAAACTCAGACGAGCAAAGACTCTCTACCATTGGTGAATACTTCACTCAGCTCTTATGCTATGCCAATCAAAGTCCTATATGGGGAATTTGATTTTTTAATTATGGTTTCTGCAACCATTATGTCTTGCTCTTTGCCCTTTCCATTTTCTTTTGACCAATGAACTAAAATGACTCTGTTATGGCACTTTTGATGTTAGGGTTCCCTAAAGCTGACAGTTATTGCTTATTCAGTTTACATTGGGCAAATTATTTTTTTGGCACATGTTAAAAGCACCTTTCAGAAAGCAAAAGTCAAAATTTAGAAGAATCTTCTGATGTGCATATTTATGCACACTGTAATGGTCATTTTTTTACTAACCTTTTGTGTGACTGGTTGTGCAGATCAAATTGGTTATGGAATCACACATCAAGCTGGTTATTTACTTCACATGAGCTTTCAGATTCGACTCTTATCATTTCATTCACATATTTTTGTTATGTGGCATAAAGAAATGATTTTGAATTGGCTGTTAACCCAGCCCCATATAGATTTACTTCGTACATGCATGGGCATTCTAGCTGTGCGTTCTGAATATACTTGATTGTGCAAAGTTCAAGTTTTTTATTTTCCTTTCCTCTGGCGTGAATTGTGTATAATCTTTTCAATGATTGTGTCATACGTTTTGAACACAAACCATTCTTCGGAAATACAGAAGTGATGGTTATGGAGGATCAATGATCATTTCTCTTAATTTTCCATAGATGCACAAATAACATAATGTTGCATTAAGTAATTTGTGCATGCATCTGTGGTGTATACAAGACTACGGCTAGGTGATAAGGGGAAACAACAACAACAACAACTAAGCCTTTTCCCATACTAGACGGGGTCGGCTACATGGATTCTTTGTTTCTACAGAGCCCTATCATGTGCCATGTTAGCAATTAACTCACAATAAGCTTAGATCGTTCTTTATTGTTTCTTTCCAACACTTTTGTGGTCGTCTTCTACCTATATTTAATACTTTCAAAATCAAGTTTTTCATACCTTCTTACAAGTTCTTCTTTTGATATTTTATCTATATGTCCAAACCACCTTAAAATGATATTCTCTCATTTTATCCTCTATTGGTGTCACACATAATTTATTTTTAATAACCTCATTATGTATATGGTCTTTTCTTGTAAGACCACTCATTCATCTCAACATCTTCATTTCTGTCACAGACATCTTTTGTACATGTTGATGATTAACTACCCAACACTCATAACCATAAAACATGACAGGTCTAATTGTTGCTCTATAATATTTACCTTTTAACTTTAATGGTATCTTCTTATCACAAAGAATACTTGATACTCCACTCCATTTTAACCAACCATCATTAATTTTATACATAACATCTCCATCAATTCTTCCATCACTCTCAAAAATTGACCCTAGGTATTTAAAACTTTCCTTTTGGAGAATGCAATGTGTGCCAATTTTAATTTCTAATGATCAAATGTTTCTAACCAAATGTCTCAAAAATTGACCCTAAGTATTTAACCAAATGATCAAATTTACATTCCATATATTCTGTCTTTATTCTACTAAGTCAGAAGACTTATTTCTAATGTTTCTCTCCATAGTTCCAATTTTCAATTAACTTTTTCCTTATACTCCTCCACTAACACAATGCCATCTCCAAATAACATACACCAAGGTACTTCATCTTGGATATGTTTTGCTAACTCATCAATCACCATTATAAATAAATATGGACTTAAAGTTGATCCTTGATGTAATCCAATATTAACTTAAAAGAAATTTGTCATTCCTTCATGAGTCCTCACACATGTTTTTGCACCATCGTACATGTTTCTTATAAGGTTTATGTATGTCAATGGGATACCTCTTTTTTCCAAGGTTCTCCAAAGAACCTCCATCGGTACCCTATCATAAGCTTTTTATAAATCACTAAATATCATGTGAATGTCTTTTTCTTGCTCTAAAATGTTCCATAAGACGTCTCAAAAGGTGAATCGCATCACTAGTAGATCTGCCTGGCATGAATCCAAATTGGTTCTCTGTTGTACTTGATACTTGTCTTAACCTACGTTCGATAATTCTTTCTCATAATTTCATAGTATGGCTCATTAGCTTGTTACCACGATAATTCGCATGAATGTCTCCCTTGTTCTTATATATGGGTATAAGTGTACTCGCTCTCCATTCCCTAGGCATCTTTTGGTTTCTCCATATTTCATTAAATAGTCTTGTGAGCCAAGTGATTCCTGTTTCTCCTAGGATTTTCCAAACTTCTATAGGAATATTGTCTGGTCCTACTGATTTACCACCCTTCATATGTTTAATAGCCTCTTTGACTTCATTCTTTGAAATACGTCAAGTAGAAATTTTGGTTTATATATTTTTTTGATTTGGCTAACTCTCTTAAGCTAATACTAACATCTTTATTTTCATTAAAAAGCTTATAAAAATAGTTTTTCCATCTATTTCTTATATCATCATTTGTCACTAGAATTTTTTCATCCTCGTCTTGCACCCTCTTTTCAGTTGAGTTTTTTATATAAATCCTCCCAAATTTTAGCTTTTGCTTCACTGACAACATTTTTTGCTTTCTTATAGGCCTCTAAAGTTTCACTAGTTTTCTTAGCATAATCTAATTTGTAATATGCCCTTTTTACCTTGATTTTATTTTGCACTACTTCACTCCACCACCAAGCTTCTTTTTATGCCAGTGCACCTCCCTATATTCACCTACCACAACTTTCACTACTTTCCTAATATGTATAGCCATATTGTTCCACATAGCACAATGTGTACCAACATAATTTCAAGCATCTCTTTGAAGGACTTTCTGTTTAAACATATCTTCTTTCTCGCTTTCGAGGTTCCCCCATTTAGTCTGAATAGCTCGATGCACTCTTTTCTTCTTTGTCCATTTTTTTATTTGTAAATCCATAACTAAAAGTCGATGTTGGGTGGTTAAGCTTTTTCCTGGAATTACCTTGCAATCTTTACAACATGCTCTATCTTTTTTTCTACAAATAAGGTAATCAATTTGTGTTGTGATAAGCTACTCTTATTAAGTAATTAAATGTTCATCTTGGTTTTTAAAGATTGTATTGACTATAAAGAGGTCAAATGCCATAGCAAAATTTAAAATCTCCCTACCTTCCTCATTTATAACCCCAAAACCAAAGTTTTTGTAAATACCTTGATATCCTAATGCATCTTTACCGACATGCCCATTTAAGTCTCCTCCTCAACAAATCATCTCCCTTTGTGGAATCCTTTGAATCACCTTCTCTAACTCTTCCCAAAACACTGTCTTTATACTATTTTGTAGTCCTACTTGGGGTGCGTAAGCACAAACTCTATTCAAAACCTCTGCTCCTAACACTAATTTCAACATCATGATTCGGTCACCATATCGTTATATGTCTACTACACTATCCTTTAAATCTTTATTTATGATAATACCAACTCTGTTTTGAGCATGTTCTTTACCTGAGTACCATAATTTAAAACATGTATCCTCTATCTCTTTTGGTTTTTCTCCAACCCGCTTTGTCTCTTGTAAACATAGAATATGAATCTTTCTCTAAATTATAGTATCTACCACCTCCATTAGCTTACCGGATAATGTTCCGAAATTCCAAGAACCAATACGAATCTTATTATTTAGGACTAGCTTCCTTACCCCCCGCATCCGTCCATATTGAAAATGCGGAGACCCTCTCTGTAAACTATTCACTACATTCGGGCGGCAATGTGGCGGGACTAACTTCTTCACATGGGTAGTTCTAAAATAAATAAAAACAAATAGTTGAAAATTTACCAATATGTCAACCCACCTTTTAAAAGGCAAGGTCACATACTTGCAATGTATTGACCATTCTCGTTCTTGGAATTTTCTTGGGAAGGTTTATCTTGACAGATATTTTCAGAAGACAATTTCCTTGTACATGAAAATAAATTTACTACAAACTCCAATATGCAGTCAGTCGCAGGCAAGCTGCATCTGCAGCTTGCTTAGTTAATCTTAAGTTGAATAAGCAAAAGATGAAACTTGGAAAATCAACTGATCTGGTATTGTGCTCGAACCCATAGGTCAACCTATCACCCCATAAACTAAATTCTCCTCAGTGAAGAACTTAATGCCCTGAGATAAGAAAAATGACCACCCCATTGGTATAATTAGTAGAAAAGGATCAGCCCGTATGTTCATCTACCAATTGTTGTGAACAAAGTCCTTACATGCTGGTTTATATGAAAATTTGAGGGATCCAGATTCCATGAGTATGTTAGTTGTTGGTCAGACTTATAAATATGCATACAACAGAGAGTGGGCAAATTCAAAATGGTTAGTTTATAAATTATCAAAAAACTCTTATAAGATCAGTTGACAAAAACTGTACCCATTACCCACATAACATCATTCAAACAAATAGAACATGGTTCAGAACATGGCCAACTTATGGTGATATTGTATTTTCCCACATAGAAGGCTAACTTACCGTGCTGCTCAATAAAGCACAATGCTTTTTCTAGAAATGATGGACTCCCATCACTGTCTTCCAATGCTAGCAGAATTGGTCGCCCGACAACCAAAGACTTGATGGGATGCTTATCCTTCCCTGCATAAACGGAAGAAACAAGCACACTAAGTTGTAACTATAAGTATGATCCATCACACATGAAACAAACCCTAAATCTGCATCCAATATTGATCAATGACTAAGCGAGCAATGCAATCTGAGAGGCATACTTGCTTCATCTATTGCCTAAAAGGTGAGGACAATATTTAATTTTATAGAATTACTTACATTCTTGGAAGGACTCTTCAAACGAGTCTGACACATCATTATGGAAAATGCCATTATGCCCCATTACTAGAGACGCATCAGGTGCCTCTGATAAGGCACGCTCAAGTGCCACTTTCCATTGAAACAAATCCTCCGATGACTCTGCCTATCATTGAAATGATTATCATAACAATAACATAAAAATAGTTCGATACTGCATACTTACATTGTGTTTTAACTGAAACTAGGAAGGGTACATTAGAAGCAGGGAAATGGACAAAGAACTACCTTAAGGGTGAATGCCCGCCCATCACGTCCATCAGGGAATAAGACAGTTAAGAGCTTCTTATCTTCTCTAACAACCACACTGCATACCACCATTTACAGAATCATCAGCTTCAAGCTGAAAATGACAAGATACTAAGTGGACAACTAATGTCCAAAGACATGATACCTTCCAGAATTATTTAGGTCAATTCCACCAAGAGTCAGGTTCACTTCACCACATCGATTTGGAAGTGCACTCTGAAATTCACAGCCAATCTTCACTTAAGCACTTAAAACATAACATTTTACAATAGCTAACTAACAATAAAGCCAATATGACATATATATTAAGCATCTCTCGGGGGAAAAGCGGTAGCCAACATGATCTATCACAAGGAAAGGTATTTGACAAGAGAAGGCTGATGAATACACATGTCAGTAATCCAAAAAGCACAAAGCAATATAAGGGTGTCATTGCTCACAGGGTCACTTTTAAAGAAAACCAATGATGTCCGGGTAAGTATGAACCAGCGCTTTTTCCATGACTTCCAGCCAATACCTATAAAGCATAACCCACAGTTAAGACTGGAAAGCGATAAGAAAAAATATAGGCGTCAATGTTGGCTAATCACACAAGATGACCAAACAAATTCCACCAAGATTGGAGTTATCAATCTATCTATCCATCTAGCTATCTATAACATATATAGATATCGATATATGTGTGTGTGTTTGTGTGTATTTGTTTCTATGCATGTATTGTACTGTATGCACATATGCTGATTGGAGTTTATATGTATGTATGTATGTATGTGTATTAGTGTATATGTATGTATGTATGTGTTACCTTTGAATAAAAGAACAAGTAGCAATGCAGTTTAAGCACGAGAAGTGATAGGTGAAGAACAAGTACAAATCAAGCCATCCGACATCCAAGTAATGATCAAAATATGAACTTAGAAGTCAACAAAACAAGGTTTAAAACTTGCACAGGTATAAGCAGATAAGTGACAAAACAGGTTTGTGGTTGCCGAATCCCATCTAGATGGGACTTCAGTAGTTCCTGGCCAAATGCATGATCTGCATCAGGACTCACTTGCCTTGGATGGAGAAGGATACAACTGTCTCATAGTAGAATCATCAAAGCCAAGTGCAAGACTGATTAGCAACCAAATTCTCATTCAACTGCATATGTTTCTTTCAAGGATGTCTTGTTATAATAGCAAGGAACCGCAATAGATAACTTTGCATAGTGGTGTAATTCCTAATCGTCAACAACAAGACTTACCAGCATCCAACAGTGATTTGATTACCCTTTCACTCGGTACAGTCTGTAGTCATAATTAAGAAATCTGATTCTTTCATGATTCCACTATGTTTTCTTTCAGAGAAGCAAAACCAAAATCTTTTGTTGTCAACTGTACTTTTTTGTGGAAACAAGGCCAAATCACTATCATGCAATATCATTAGATGACAGATTCAGATGTTTATAGCACATTATAGAGAATCTCATCTTTTATACAAAGCACATTTTACTACTGTTGGAGATATATGCTATTGTAATCAAAATGCGTTCTATAGCATCTGTTATAGCGTTTTTAGCACCTCTTCAGCTGATATAGAGGTCATTATTTGGTAGTGTTCTTTAAGACTACAAAGAGGGAGGTTCCTTGGAGAACTTTGGAAAAAAGAGGTATCCTTTTGACATATATTAACCTTATAAGAGACATGTATGATGATGCGAAAACATGTGTGAGGACTCATGAAAGAACGACGGACTTCTTTGAAGTTAACATTGGGTTACATCAAGGATCAACTTTAAGTCCATACTTATTTATAATGGTTATGGATGAGTTAACAAAACATATTCAAGATGAAATACCTTGGTGTATGTTATTTGCAGATGACATTGTATTAGTGGAGGAGTTTAAGGAAAAAGTTAATAGAAAATTGGAACTATGGAGAGAAACATTAGAAAGCAAAGGCCTCCGACTTAGTAGAACAAAGACAGAATATATGGAACGTAAGTTTGATCATTTGGTTACTTCAGAGGACATAGAAATTAAAATTGGCACACATTGAATTCCCCAAAAGGAAAGTTTTAAATACCTAGGGTCAATTTTTCAGAGTGATGGAAGAATTGATGGAGATGTTACACATAGAATTAATACTGGTTGGTTAAAATGGAGAGGAGCATGAGGTATTCTTTGTGATAAAAAGATACTATTAAAATTAAAAGGTAAATATTATAGAGCAACAATTAAGCCTGCCATGTTTTATGGTTCTGAGTTAATCAAAAATATGTACAAAAGATGTCTGTGACAGAAATGAAGATGTTGAGATGGATGAGTGGTCATACAAGAAAAGACCGTATACATAATGAGGTTATTAGAAACAGAGGATAAAATGAGAGAACATCGTTTAAGATGGTTTGGACATAGAGAAAAAAGATCAAAAGAAGAACCGGTAAGAAGGTTAGAAAAACTAAATTTGGAAAATATTAAAAGAGGTAGAGGACGACCACAAAAGTGTTGGAAAGAAACTATAAAGAAAGATCTAGCTTATTGGGAGTTAACTGCTAACATGGCACACGATAGGGATCTGTGGAAACAAAGAATCCATGTAGCTGACAACGTCTAGTATGGGAAAAGGCTTAGTTGTTGTTGTTGTTGTTGTTGTTGTTGTTGTTCTTTAAGACTACAAAAATTGTCTGTTATATTGCACTGTATCAGCCACTAACTCCTCTATATGCCTGCTAAGTCAGACATGTGGTTGATATATATCCCCTAAGTCTGCTACATGGTCACTAAGTTTGTTATGAGTCATTATTTATCTCTTTATGTTTATTCACTATGAATAATATCAATTTCTAGTGTTATTTAACTAAGCATGTAAAATGATTAAGTTTTTCTCTAATCTAATTAATGCAACAACAACAACAACTAAGCCTTTTCCCATACTAGACGGGGTCGGCTACATGGATTCTTTGTTTCCACATATCCCTATCGTGTGCCATGTTAGCAGTTAACTCACAATAAGCTAGATCATTCTTTATTGTTTATTTCCAACACTTTTGTGGTCGTCCTCTCTAGCTCTTTTAATACTTTCCAAATTTAGTTTTTCATACCTTCTTATTGGTTCTTCTTTTGATCTTCTTTCTATATGTTCAAACCATCTTAAACGATATTCTCTCATTTTATCCTCTATTGGTGCCACTCCTAATTTGTTTCTAATAACCTCATTATGTATACGGTCTTTTCTTATATGACCACTCATCCATCTCAACATCTTCATTTCTGTCAGAGACATCTTTTGTACATGTTGATGATTAACTGCCCAACACTCATAACCATAAAACATGGCAGGCCTAATTGTTGCTCTATAATATTTACCTTTTAACTTTAATGGTATCTTCTTATCAAAGAATACCTGATGCTCCTCTCCATTTTAATCAACCAGCATTAATTCTATGCGTAACATTCATCAATTCTTCCATTACTCTCAAAAATTGACCCTAGGTATTTAAAACTTTCCTTTTTGGGGATGCAGTGTGTGCCAATTTTAATTTATATGTCCTCTGAGGTAACCAAATGATCAAACTTACATTCCATATATTCTGTCTTTGTTCTACTAAGTCGGAGGCTTTGCTTTCTAATGTTTCTCTCCATAGTTCCAATTTTCTATTAACTTTTTCCTTAGACTCCTCCACTAATACAATGTCATCTGAAAATAACATACACCAAGGTACTTCATCTTGAATATGTTTTGTTAACTCATCAATCACCATTATAAATATGGACTTAAAGTTGATCCTTGATGTAACCCAATATTAACTTCAAAGTAGTCTGTCATTCCTTCATGAGTCCACACACATGTTTTTGCACCATCATACATGTCTCTTTTAAGGTTAATGTATGTCAATGGGATACCTCTTTTTTCCAAAGTTCTCCAAAGAACCTCCCTCGGTACTCTAATCTAATTAATGCAACTACTTAAAATGAATTTTTCATGTAACACACACACACACACACACATATATATATATATATATGATAAACTATGTTCCCTGATGTGTATGGACATATATGTATGCCATATATATATAATCCAACTAAAACTGACAAATGACAGAAAGCACCACATGCTGAGAGATGCATCGGCAAAAGGGTAATGGACAGGAATGTGGATCAACATGAGTATTGGTTCTAGATAACCCCACAAAGAAAGAATTTTAAACATCAAATGAGTGAGCAGAAGGACCAAATTGCAACGTTGTCATGCTGTGACATGATTTTGACAATGTACTCAACAGAAATGACTGGAAAAGCCACATTCACCTTAAGAAACCTTTGCAAGTTCCCTTTCCTTTTATTGCTTTATAAACTTGACAAAACTTTGTAAGAGAACAACCATCATACATTTCAGAAACCCAAAAGTAAAAAGATGTATTGCTCACCTTTAGATGATATGAAAAGAGGGCCACTCTTGAAAACCTGCAAGGGATTTTAAAAGAAATGCCCATAGGAAAAAAGTATCATCATAAATGAAGAGAAGAGCTAAAGGTTGCTCAGAAGAAAAAGTTGGAATTCACAGTAATACTGTAACAGACAAGTTAATTGTGTGAAATAAATGTTCACATATTAAGAAAATCATAGAGTAATAAATGAACATAGAGCATAGGGCGACATAGTAAGATGATTACTGGAATTCACAGTAATCATCATAAAGGTTCACATATTAAGAAAATCATAGAGTAATAAATGAACATAGAGCGACATAGTAAGCATCCTCATAGTGTCATGTAACAGTAACGAATAGAATAAGAGCTATGCACCTGTTTCAAGCAGTTGCCTGCCAGATAAGATGTTATAGAGGGCAAGTTTACAGAATGCCGCATGCAGTGACATATTAAGCGTTCACATGGTGTCATGTAACAGTAATGAATGGAATATACGCACTTATTCCAAGCAGTTCTCTGCCAGACAAGATGGTATAGAGGACAAGTTTAACTGGCTTATCAGATTAACAGAAGGAACATTTTGTAACTTGTTATATGATTATCAGAGTGAGGTAGGGGAGAATGGAAGGCATAACAAGGACATGACCTCAAACTGATCAGCACGAACTGGCATTATAGATTCAAGATCAAGAATGTACAGCATCGCATCAAGAAGGGATAAGGCCCTGTAGTGAAAGGAGTCGATCAACACCAATCTTTGACAAGCTAGAGGTAGCAAGACTCCACACTTCAACAGCTAGAATTCACGAGTTGCCCCTTCTCCAGCGATAAAACCATCTTGCTGGAAAAGTAGAATAACCCATCATTGTAGATGACATTTCCAACCATGAACATCTTGATGGAGTCGGTCAGATGCAGGACAACAATTGGTGGGCAGGGCACAGAAGTTAATTCCCAAATTGGGAGCTCCACTTGCTAAGTTTTCACAGTAAAAATAAAATCATGTGGAGACATAGTTTTACTTTACTCCCAAAAGAAAAAAGCAAGTGAAGCCCTATTTGCCACAAGTGTATTTCTTTTCATCGTGTTTCTATTACCACAAGGAGCAGATGCACACTCCCACTACCAAAAACTTTAGGTGGAGTATGCTTTTTACTCCAAGGGCCTAAAGAAGATCTTTACGGAAAGTTAAAAGTTAGGTAGACTGCAGATGGAGACATAAACATGAACCAGAGCATCAAGCATGGAAAGCATACATAGAGTGGCAAGTATTTGCAAAACATCTTAACGTAAGCAGAGAACTTAACATAGACTAACAACAATATTGAGAAGAATCTTTGGATCACTTCATACATAGAGTGGCAAGTATTTGCAAAACATTTTAGTATTGCTTGTTAATTATGTTTTAACTCCGCCCGTGTAAGGGATCACCCTTGCATGGCCGGTACCAAGCCCGAATAAAAGAGGAGGGTTGCGTTAGGCTTTCGACAACCATCATAAAACTTTGTCGAATTTTTATACCATGGATTACACAAATTATGAACATTGCGTTAGGGCGTCCCCTCGTAGCGACGCACTGTAGAGCTCGAATGCAGTGAAAAGTAAGTAATGACCACTACATTTTCGCCCGGATGTAGTGAATCAATTGCAGAGAGGGTTCCCACATCATGGACGAGTGTAGAAAAAGAAGTTAATTCCGCTATATTGCCGCCCGAATGTAGTAAATAAATTTGAGAGAGGGTCTTCGTATTTTTAATATGGACGGATGTGAGGGTAAGGAAGCTAGTCCTATATAATAAGATTCGTATTGGTTCTTGGAATATCAGAACATTGTCCGGTAAGCTAATAGAGGTGGTAGATACTATGATTCGAAGAAAGATTAATATCCTATGTTTAAAAAAGACAAAGTGGGTTACACAGAAAGTAAAGGAGATTAAGGATAGAAGTTTTAAATTATAGTACTCAGGTAAGGAAAAGGCACAACTCCATCCATGTAAGGGATTATCCTTCCAATGTCAGTCCCAAGCCCGATTAAAGGAGGAGGGTTATATTAGACATGTGACTGCCAATGTAAAACTTTGTCTAATTTATCTACCAGGATTCTACAAATTATGATAGGATTATGTGGAAACAAAGAATCCTAAGTAGCCAACCCCATCTACTATGGGACAAGGCTAAGTTGTTGTTGTAGGTAAGGAAAAGGCTCGAAACAGAATTGGTATTATCATAAATAAAGATTTAAAGGATAGTGTAGTAGACATACAACGATATGGCGATCAAATCATGATGTTGAAATTAGTCTTAGGAGTACACGTTTTAAATATAGTGTGCTAATGTACCCCAAGTAGGACTAGAAGATAGTATAAAGACATTTTTTGGGAGGTGTTAGATAAGGTGATTCAAAGAATTTCACAAAGAGAGATGATTTGTTTAGGAGGAGACTTAACTGGACATGCCGGTAAAGAGGCATTAGGATATCAAGGTATTCATGGTAACTTTAGTCTTGGGGATATAAATAAGGAAGGTAGGGAGATTTTAAATTTTGCTATAGCATTTGATCTCTTTATAGTCGATATAATCTTCAAAAAACGAGATGAACATTTAATTACTTATAAGAGTGGCTTATCACAAACATAAATTGTTCACAATGAAGAAAGAATCTACGATTATTTTATCTATAGGAAAAAAGATAGAGCGTGTTCTAAAAATTACAAGGTAATTCCAGGAGAAAGCTTAACCACACAACATTGACTTTTAGTTATGGATTTACAAGTAAAAAAATAGACAAAGAAGAAAAGAGTACATTGAGCTATTCGGACTAAATGGTGGAACCTCAAACGCAAGAAAGAAGGTATAATTAAAAAGAAGGAGATGCTTGGAATTATGTTGGTACTCCTTGTGATATGTGAAATAATATGGCTATACATATTAGGAAGTGGCGAAAGATGTGTTAGGTGAATCTAAGCGAGGTATACTGGCACAAAAAAAAAAGCTTAGTGGTGGAGTGAAGTAACGCAAAATAAAATTAAGGCAAAAAGGGCATGTTACAAATTACATTATGCTAAGAAAACTAGTGAAACTTTAGAGGCTTATAAGAAAGCAAAGAAAGAAGCGAAAAAGGCTGTCAATGAAGCAAAACCTAAAATTTGAGAGGATTTATATAAAAAACTCAACTCAAAAAAGGGTGAGAGATATTTTTAGGATATCCAGGGCTAGATATAAGAAAACTAAGGATCTTAATTTTGTTAGATGCATCAAAGACGAGGATGAGAAAATTCTAGTAGCAAATAAGGATATAAAAAATAGATGAAAAAATAATTTTTTAAGCTTTTTAATAAAAATAAAGATTTAATATTAGCTTAGGAGAATTAACCAATTAAGAAAAGTAGTGTATGTTATTTGCACGACATTGTGTTATTGGAGCAGACTAAGGAAAAAGTTAATAGAAAATTGGAACCATAGAGAGAAACATTAGAAAGTAAAGGATTCTGACTTAGTAGAAAAAAGACAGAATATATAGAATATATATTTGATCATTTGGTTACTTCAGATGACAGAAATTAAAATTGGCACATATTGTATCCCCTAAAAGGAAAGTTTTAAATACCTAGGGTCAATTTTTCAGAGTGATGGAAGAATTGATGGAGATGTTATGCATAGAATTAATGTTGGTTGGTTAAAATGGAGAGGAGCATCAAGTATTCTTTATGGTAAGAAGATATCATTAAAGTTAAAAGGTAAATATTATAGAGAAGCAATTAGACCTACCATGTTTTATGGTTTTGAGTGTTGGGCAGTTAATCATCAACATGTACAAAAGATGTCTGTGAAAGAAATAAAGATGTTGAGATGGATGAGTTGTCATACAAGGAAAGACAGTATATATAATGAGGTTATTAGAAACAAATTAGGAGTGGCACCAATAGAGGATAAAATGAGAGAATATCGTTTAAGATGGTTTGAACATATAGAAAGAAGATCAAAAGAAAAACCTTTAAGAAGGTATGAAAAACTAGATTTTGAAAGTATTAAAAGAGGTAGGGGACGACCACAAAATTGTTGGAAAGAAAAAATAAAAAATGATCTAGCTTATTGTGAGTTAACTGCTAACGTGGCACATGATAGGGCTGTGAATATTTGTCAATAGTTGAAGGCTGATACTTCACGAATCAAATCCACCAAATCGCCAAGAGTCAAATAGCATTCAAGTATGAATGCCGATCTTCAAGTATAACAAACAAGAGAGCGGAAGCATACACAAACAAGTCAAAAGCAGTGCCAAGACTGCATACTTTATTCATGTGTTGAAGTAGTATTTATAGACATTATTCATAGAGTTTGAAGTAGGAAAAACAAAGAGCAAAGACAAGATGTAGTGCTAGTGCTGGCCGTTGGGGAACTCCCAACGGCTATTAGCTGTTGGGGTCCCCAACTGGTATGGCCAGGACCAGTTGGCCTTGGCCCCTTCTTGTGACCAATGTGGCACGGGCCCTAAGAGCTCATGCTCCCTATTACAATAACACCTCCCTCAAACTTACGAGGTATACACTGAAAGTTTGTCTAAAAAGAATTGAAACCAGGTGGCCGAAAGGGATTTGGTGAAGAAGTCTGCTAGCTACATCTCAGATGTGACATAACACAGTGAAATCTTCTTATTCAGGCATTCTTCACGAACAAAGTGACAATCCATCTCAATGTGCTTCGTCCTCTCATAAAAAGTATTATTGGAGGCAATGTACATGGCGTTTTTGTTATCACAATACATGATGGCAGGACGTTGCAAAGTGACCCCATATCTGCTAGAATGGTTGCGATCCAAGAGATCTCCATCGCAGCTATAGCCATAGCTCGATATTCAGCTTCAGTGGATGAGAGTGATACTTTCTGTTGCTTTTTGCACTTCCAAGAAATGAGAGATTCGCCTAAAAACACACAAAAACTAGTCGTATAGTGTCTATCGTTGACATCTCCACCCCAATCAACATCCGTATATATAGATAAATCAAAAGATGAAGAAGAAGTTAAGAGAACCCCCTTGTGGACAGTATTTCTAATTTATCGAATAATGTGCAAAACAGCACTCATATGAACAGAAGTGGGTGCCTGCTGAAATTGACTAACCCTGGCCAGCACTAGCCGTTGGGGTCCCCAACTGGTATGGCCAGGACCAACTGGCCCTGGCCCCTTCTTGTGACCAATGTGGCACGGGCCCTAAGGGCCCGTTCTCCCTGTGACGATAACAAGGGCTATGTGGAAACAAAGAATTCATGTAGCCAACCCCGTCTAGTATGGGAAAAGGCTTAGTTGTTGTTTTTAATTATGTTTTAGTTTAAGGGTAGATTAGTCCTTCAAGTTAGAAAACTCTTATAAATATTAGGTGATTAGACTAGAAAACCCTAAGTTGAGTAGTAAGGAGAGAGAGAGAGGCGTGTGCCCAAGAAAAACTCTCTTTTGTGTAGGAGCAGATGATGTTGTTGTTGTTGTATCTTTTCTTCATTATTAATAAAGAGTGTATTATAACAAAGAATTTAACCCTATTAAAGAAAATTATGTTATGAACCATTGCTATAAAACATTCAAGATACATATGATGGGTCAATGAGTACAATTATACACAAGCAACTATGATGATATTTGCATATTTCATTATCTTGCATGCCAATATGATTGCGAAAAGAGCACAATATAAAATATTATGGTTGTGGGAACCAATGCTGTAAAAATTATATCATATCATACGATACAATATGATTTTATTGTGTATCGTACATGCACACGTATCACAAGAAGTGATTTATCGTGTCGTATCATACTGTACTGTACGATATGGTGATGTATTGTGTTGTATCATACGATTCAGTGTGTATCGTACTAAGTCGATGTTGATTTTTTTGGTATAGATTCCAAAAATCCGAAGTTACAAAAATCACTTTTACTTCTTCTCAAACCCTTTTTCATGTCATTTCCTTGCCCCCGAATCCTTTTTCTTGTTGATTTTGTGGTTTATTCACAAGATTCTCTTCTCATAGTGTTCTCTTCTCACAATCTCTCAATATTCTTATAGTCATAATCATTTATAATTTTATTAAGAATTATCGGTTTCAAATCAAGCTTTTGGATTCAATTTTGTTTAATGTTGATTGTATTATATATGTTTGTTTATTAATTTTAGTTCTTTCATTTTTTGGGGATTTATTAATATTTTTTTGACTTTTTATCAAGAAATAAAAAAAATTGCACCATATCATACGATATGGTGTGGTTATCGCATATTAGTGCCCAGTGCGATACAGGCACCGATACTCTTTTTACAATATTGTGGGGATAATGCAATTATGCAAGAGATATATGTGTGCATGTGTGTGTGTGAAATAGCACATGCATCCCCTTTAAGTTAGAAGAAAAAAAAAAAAAAGATAGAAGAAGAAGAATTAGGATATCAAGAAAGAAAAGATGATTTGTAGTTGGCAGGAAATCTCTATTTATAGGCCAATTGATAAATTAACAACACATGAAATAAAAAAAATGAATTAGCTTGTCCCTTGATCCCCCATCTTAGATGGCTTGTCTTGAAGCAATCATGACTAAATTTGCAAATTCAAAGAGCTTAAATCACGAAACGTCATGTGGCTCTAGGGCTCCATAAAGGCCCTTCATATTGTGTCCATAAGCCACTCCTCAAGAAAGTATCCAGCCCCAATGTTGACTTTTCTTTGGACAGATTCCCCATAATATCTTCAAGCCCATGTAACTTGTTTACCTTCTTGTACCTTTCTCTTAGATACTTCTTCATGGCACTTCTATACGAGGTTAGCTCCAGTTTTTGGTTCAAATGCATGTTACCCTTTTCCATGTGATCCTTGCTTAGTCAGTGGCTTATGTGGGTGGTTAGCAGGATCATCCACGGTGGCCCTAACTCCACATTATCTTTAACAATCACAGTGGAAGCATGGATCTGTTAACCAGATTGGAATGAATTGGATCTTCCAATGTGAAGTCTTATGGATCTGAGTGGCACCTTTATTAAAATGTGATACGGTTGAGCTGTTAAAATACATGTATTTATTTGTATATTTTACTACATTTTTCTCATTATGAAAATATACATACATGTAATCAAGTACCGTGACTATCAGGAGGGCCAACGGCTATCTTCACCAACCAGTTGAATGTTGTTGGTTGCCAACTATCGCTTTCACTCCTCTCTCTTTTCCACTCTATAAATACTTACCTTGTATACAAAAAATGTGAAGCCTTGTGTGGTTGATTTTATATGGATTATCTCATTATTCAATAAAATGAATTCAAAAATTTTACCTATTTTCTTATATGGTATTATTGCTTAGAGCCTAAACTGCACTAGCGATGGTGGAACAGCCACGACGAGGGGGCGATTTGGTTGGCTATTTTGGATGGAAAGATGTGGCGGTAATTGGCTCTCAGTGGTGGTGATCAGTGATGGGGTCGTTGGCAGTGGTCGAGATTGAAGAAGACGATGGTGGTTGGTAGTAGGTTGATGGTCGTGACAGAGGATGGGCTTGAAGAACTGCAAAGGAATGGCCGGTGACGCCAAAGCAGTCAACGAAAGAGCGGACGGGGTGGCAGAAGAAGTCGAGGACCTCCCTAAGAAAGGCGAGAACATGTGCAACATTGGAGACAAAGAATTATAGCTCATCATCCTTCAACTCTTGGGTGGATCGAGTCCTTTGGACGAGCGATTCTTCAAGGGTTCGAGAGATTCTTTTCTTCGACGTTGGCTTCAAGAGATTCATGCGACAAATGAAGAACTTTGTAGAGCAGAGAGTGGGGAGGAATCCTCACGTTGCGGAGTCCCTATTAGAGAGAGTGACAAAGGAAATCGCAGGTGTTAACAACCAACTGGGAGTTGCAAGCGAAGAAGCCCGACAAGGAGCCGGTGATATTGTCTTCGACATTCGAGCAGCACCGATGGCAGTGGTATGGGTCATTCTTCCCCATTTTCCCTTTTGTTTGGTGTATCTTGGTCGCCGATGGAGGGGAGCCATTGAGGGAGAGAGCGAGCAGTGGTCGATGGTGGCAAAGGAGGGTGGTGATTGACGATGTCGGTTGTGGCCAATGAGGCACCCGATGGTCTTCTGGGCATGCAGATGCTTAGAGAAAGAGAGGCAAGTTCGAGCTTAGCCTTAAAGCTTGTTTGGTATACTAAGGCATTTTTGTAATATCACGAGTTTGTGGTGATTTATGAACTTATTTGTTATATTTGACAATCCTACTTACATGATCAATGTTTTTCATTAAAAAACTTCTTTGAAAAATATAGGTTTTCAAGTTTGTCGTTATGTGATCTTAATCCTCTCATTGAGGATTAATTTTATAAGTTTTCTTGTAGATATGTCCTAAGGTAGATCACAAGGATGAGTTCCAATGCAATCTAACATAAAAAAGTATTGAACAAAAACTAAGTTTGAGCTTCAAAAAAGATTTATGGCAGTTGAACATTCTCCTTTTAGAACAAGAAGTGTGGGTTCACACATGAATGATTGAAACAAACTTTTGATATATACACCATAAGTTTGAGGGGGTGTTAAAATGTAATAGGGTTAGGTTGTTAAAATACATATATTTATCTATGTATTTTACTGTATTTTTCTCATTATTAAAGTATACATACATGTAATCAAGCACCAGGAGACCCCAATGGCTATCTTCAACAACCAATAGTGGCATGTTATTGACTGCCCACTATCACTTTCACTCATCTCTCTTTTCCACTCTATAAATACTTATCTTGTATTCAATAAATGTGAAGCTTTGTGTGGTTGATTGTATATGGATTATCTCATTATTCAATAAAATGAATTCAAGAATTTTAACTATTTTCTTACAACCATCTTCATGAGTAGCTCTTGAGTTCTCTTGATTTGGTTCAAATTAGAGGTGTTTAAACTTTAAAAGAACCGACTAAACCATCTAAGTTGATGGTTTAGTTCTCTTACTTTCTTGTTTGGTATGGTTCAATTTAAAAAGAACATCATTTGTATCATATGATTTCTCAATTTGATAGTCAAAATCAAACTATTGGAACCAAACCACTCCATATATGTACATATATATAACAAAAGTTATCTAGTATAATGAAAGGTTTCAGCTACGATCAATCAGCCCATGAATAGAGCTATTATTTTGGTTAGATATTTTGTACTATTAATGGTCTTATTGCTCAGCTTTGGCAGTTGGGTTATTAATAGTCCTGATACACCATAGAAGTCTATGGCTAATATGAAATTATTATAACAATAAAATTGCTCTTTCCCATTTGTCCTCTTTATTTAACATGTTGTACCTTATACTATTTATCATTATAAGAATCACGAGTGAGTAGTGTCTTCTAACTTTTCTTGGTTGGAGAAGGTTTGGAACCGAACCAAGCAAGAAACTCATGGTTTGGTTTAGAACCAAATCGAAGAATGAAAATCCCTAGTCCAAATGGTCTTGGATGCCTTCTCTCTATATGTATTACCTATGTTATTAATAGCGCGCTATAACATTTTCGCGGTTCATAGTGTCCAAACATTAACGGGCGACCATGTTGGCCACTAAATGCACCGCTAACACCGCTATAGCGGTATTAGCATACAAGGTTATTTGGGTCAAGTCAATCAGAGCACAACCCAAATAAAATAAAAACCTAAATCGTTCTATTCAACTTCATTCTCTCACCTGCTCTCTCCCTCTCTCTTTCGCCTACTCTCTGATGACCACCACCCACGCGCGCCCTCTGCCATTAGCGGCCACAACCTCCACCGCCTTCTATTGTCCTACGATAACCATAGCGGCCACAACCTCCACTGTTATCTCTCTCACGGCAAGCAACGTTGTTGTTGCTTGTTGTCTGCCACTTTTCTCTCGCAACAAGCAGCATACAGCATTGCTCTCTCTCTCCGAGAGAGTTTTCTGTCACTCTCTCTAAGCAGCTTACCAATTACCTTTAAAAGTTAATTTTTTTAGCTTCTTAATTTATTTATTCGGTTTTCTGTTTTTTATTTTTCATTTAAAAATGAACTTGATTAGTTTTTTGTAGAATATAAATATGTAGCTTTTTTGGTTTATCTTAAACAATTAAGTTCATATTATAATTGTATTTGATGGATGTTATGTTTTAGACTCGTTATTTGTTAAGTTGTTGGTTGTTATATTGCATGCATGTTAAAGTTGTTACTTCAAAAGCATTATGAATATTCTTGTCATTTGATAGATATTATTTTGATTCTTAAACCTATGATTTTTTGTGAGTGTTATATTTTCTTGTTGATCTTTTCATGTTTTAAGAGCAATTATTTCTCTACACTAATATTAGTTTATTCTTTTTGCAAGTAAGTGTAATATGTTCCATTGCTCAAATTAGATTGGAATATAGTCAACATACTTGAAGAGATAAGTATAATATATATTTCAAATTATATGCATATACCATATACCACATGAAATTTATTGTTTTTCTTAGAATTTGCTTATTTAGTTTGATTCATATTTATGTATTTCTTGATATTTCTTAGAAACTAGAGAATTCATCATATATATATATATAAGTTATATATATTATTTTTAATTATAAATGAAAGTCTACCACTAAATCTACTATATCCCTGCTACCGCTACACTAACTGCTATGCATAACATAGTGTATTACACAACATACCAAAGGGGGCCACACATCAAGAGGTTCACACCCAGGCTAGTACATATGGGAATTACATGGATTCATACAAATTAAGACTTCACATGCCAAACTTGCTCGATCAAGCTTGGTTCTCGCTTGTGTTGGATCATGAACTTGAGCTATGGACTGGGGAAATAACAGCCTATAGCTGACACATAATACAGCTTTCATAAACATTCATATAATGGTCAGTTCCAGAATTTCTTCCAACTTTTGGGAGCATAAATGGATCATGAGTTGCAATAAAATTAAAGAAGCATATCCACACGGGACACATATCTAGTTGAAATTGAACCGTGTTGCACTAGATGTTGACAATAATGCTACCAAACAACGAGCTTACTTTAGTGTCGCCTATCTCTTGAATGCAACTCCACAAAGTAACCTAGTTAGTAAGGGCAAGATTTGTGATGCCCGAAGGCCCCACGTCCGCAAAACCCACCAACTCTCTTCCATAGTAAAAGGGAATTCCCCTGCCCCCCAATGCAAGAAATGCAACTCCAAGAGTTTTGCAATCAAAGATCCTTCCAACTATAAGGTAACTTCCAATCTACTGAAGCTTGGTAACTCTTCAAGCAACCACTTTGATAACTCGCATGACGGTAGCATAGCAGATCTTACGTGGGATAGTAAACAGACAGGTTCTCATCTATCGCAAAATGAAAAAAGACCGCCAAATGGATTCCCCATTTTCCTATGTACATTTTAAAGAAGCATCCAATGTTCTTGAAAATGTATACATTCACTGTTCTTCACTTATTGGGAAACACAAAATTCTTGCACAAGTTCACCAGTCACTGCCAGGAAATAAGCAAGCAAACTAGAAGAATAAAGACATAAATAAAAGAATACTCGAACAAATCAAGGCCTTCCACTCTGTGAAACCTATACGCTCTTCTCAAAAATTCCGAACAAGAAAATATCGAAGAGAACACAAAATTCCAACAGACGTTATCTGGAAAAACTCGGGACCTAGAGACGAAAATCACATGCAGCATACAACTAAATCTCACTCACAGACAAATGAAGAAGATAACGATAACTAGAAGACCAAAGATTCCGTACCGTGTTCATCCCTCTCGCCCTAGGGCGCTCAAGTGGGAACAAGGGCGCAGACATTTCCCCCAAGACATGCGTCGTTTACGAACCCTAACCCTCCTTCCTCCGAACAATCATCTATACTCGAAATCGCAACAAAAGACCCCTTGATCTTTCCGGCGACCAACCCAGCCGCATTTTGTCGGACAAAATCCGCCACCGGAGAGCCGTTCTCCGATAACCAGGGCTCTCTTCCGACGACGCTAGGGTTTGTACGGCATTCCTCACAAGCAAGAATAATCGAGTGACAGACGAAGAAGAAGAAGAAGCCAAGCACGGAGAGGGAGATCGCTTCCTTAAAGCTAAGCCTTTTTCAAAATCGACGATTGGAACGTGAATTTTTCTGTTTTTAATAAATTCTTCCTTTATCATTTGGGGGGACCAGTCACGTCAAATCCCGAGTCCAACCTTTCACTTCATTAAGTTTAAGCACGGTCATTAATTAGATCTAATCAACAACTCCATCTTACTTAGTCAGCACCCTCAATTTTTCCCTATTTTAGGAAAACCCCCTTTTCCCTTTTTTGGTAGGCCTGGTAAACGAAAGGAGCTGCTCATACATCAGCTTGGTTCGGCTCATTCCCATCTCGTCCAGGCTTGGTTTGTGGCCTCAACTGAGTTGAATTTGGACGGCTTATATTCGGCTCAGCTCGTGGAGTTCCTGGAAACAAAAGGTTGTTAGTGAACTGTTCTCTCACATAAACTCATCGTGTAAACCTTCTCTATTGCTTGGTTCTTCAATGGTTGCAGCAGGTGACTCAGGATCTTCGTTCAACTTCTTCCTTCTTCTACATAAGCTTCGTCGACGTCGATGTTCTATTTAGCCCTTCCTTATGAAGCTCGAAATGGTATGGTTGGGAGATCAATGCACGTTTTGGCGCGCAAATAGGTATTCCCTCAACCAAATCGTCTCTCAACAACTTAGGACTTCGTGGTTCATAGCATTCTGCAATTCGCATCAAGTATCGCATTTTGCTAGGCGAGAGCCGATATATCTGCAGCGGAGTGCCGTTGTGATCAAGACAAAATGTTTTTTGAATATGATTCGATTCAAGCACACTACTAGCCTCTTCAGATCGTGGAAAGGGAAGAAATGCACAAACACCAGTTCAAATGAGCCCAAACATGTTAAAAACGAACACGAGCAAGTTGGAGCTCGGATCGTTGTGAAATAACAAACAGCTCCAAACATGTTCAGATCTGAATTCTTTGTAAAATATATGAACATGAGACGGCTCATGTAGAAAATGAGTAGCCGGTGTTCGGTTCGTTTAGCATTTTGGTTTTGTGTCCACCACGTGTGAGCCAGTGAGCAACGGGACCTGCTGAAGTAGAGTTGAAAATGATGCTTGTGGTCGTCCTTTAAATTTTTCCTTGGTTCTTAATCATAGAGAAACCAGGGTCAAGCATAGGTAGCTTGTGGTTTTTGTCATAAATAGTTAATGCAGGAAAACTCAGGAAGCATTTGCTGGCATTCAAATTATTCTCCCACTGGACCACAACGGGTTTCCTTGCTTTTGTGACCCCTCTCTCTCTCTCTCTCTCTCTCTCTCTCTCTCCATCAACTTTTCTTAATCGTCATATGTTTTCACTTTTAAACAATTGTTCACCTGTTTTAAGTTTCAACTCCACTCTTTTGACTAGTTGGATGTCACAATTAAAATATGTGGTATATATATATATATATAAACAGTGGTTCATGCTCATGTTCATCCATCCTTAATTTATTCAAAGATTCATACCATTTGATGGACACGCGATCAATAGTGAATATTTGAATTTAAAATGAATATGTTATTATGTATTAAATGTGAAGTATAAAAAGTAAAATAATATATTTTTCTTTCTAAATTTAAATACCTTTGATATATTATCAAATGGTGAAAATGTTTAAGTATGTATAAGATTAAGCATATATCAAATATATATATATATATATATATATATATATATATATAAAGAGAGAGAGAGAGAGGGAGATGCCAATGGATCCTACATGGGACAGACCCCCTAAATCAAAGTTTTTTTATGACGTGGTGGGACACTCACGTCACAGTGACACTGTTTTAAAAGGTTCTAAACTTTACTGAACTAGAACACAATATTTAGATTTGGTAGAACCGTTTTTTTTTAACTGTTAATGACTGCATATTCTCACTAAAGTTTACTTGATACGTCCTATTTAGCTTTTGGATGAGGCCGAAGCCGGTCGAGTAAATACAACTCATTTTAGTTAAAGCATGCATATGGATGCAGGCTTTGCCAACCACTCTCACTCCTTTAAAGATACTTTTAGTCATTAAAATGCCAGTGGACAAACTCCACCAAACTTTGACCCAACATGGCACAGTGCAAACTTTCAATGCAAGAAACACCTTTGTCACATATACAAGACACCCATAAGGTCTGCCCGAAAACCGGGCCGTGCCGTGCCGGAGTTTGAAGGCATACCGAGCCAAGAACTCAAATGAAAAGTGTGGACGTTCAGTTGGGTGAATGAGGCGGTTCATATGTTTTTTTGAAGAAGGTTGTTCCCTCTGTATAGAACTTTTTTTCCAGATTTTGTGTGAGGCGGCTGCATCGCCCTATGAACAGGTCCGCTACCTTGGAGAGCTAAACTATGTACTATTACTAATAATTATTTCTCAATAAGAAAGTTTAAGGAATATATATGATATCCAATGGATGTTCACAATGTATTGTGTATATAGTTTCCAACCCAGATAATCCCCCACAAGTTATTAATTGGACAGAATAAATGTTGGATCCAACCTGAATCCATACAGTTCACATCCCCAGCAGCGATGGGTCGAGAGCTCACTGTTTTGTCTAGACGGTATTATAGCCCACGTTATGCCCGTAGGCTTTTCTTGCGAGGTGATTATCATATAATAGCAACAGTTAAGTTGTGGATTATCCTTGTAGGTCAGTATTTCAACGGTGGGCTATACCTTTTCTTTCAAAATTCGAGTGCCTGCAAGCTGATCGGTAAGTCAATCCTGACCCGAGACACGATGACACCCGAGCCCAAGAAGTGGTGCATGTTTTGAAGAAGATGGTGATTATGGTGGCGTAATTGGGCACGGTGAGGGGGTCTGTGTTGTTGTGGTGGTCATGACAACAAGGAAGCCTTGTGTTTTGTGAGAAATTCTGCTTGTCCTTTCTGTGGATTTTTATATGCAGAGAGTGTTTCTCTGTGTATCCTTTGTTGTTTCTTTTCTCTTCCCAAACTGCCTACTGCACCGTGCGAGGTGCCTTGGAGTCCTAACTGGGATATAAAGTAAGTCATAGAAAACTTCACGGCATTTGGATCGGTCATACTTGTCGATAATGGATCTAATTCAGGATCCAATTGGATCTAGCCTGATCATATGCCTGACATGGCCCACAATGGAAGGGACTATGTGAACCCATAACACCAATATTTGATGTGTTCAACCCTTCTGTAGGGATTACAATGGAGTTGGTTCGGGACGGTTACCCTAACTCGAACCTTAATGGGGCAGGTACTGGTTCGGGTTCTGTTTCTTGAACAGCTAAGGAATGGGTATAAAGCAGGGACGGGGCATATGTTCATGTTTATATAATCTTACACTTTATATATATGGTCACGACACCTCATCTCTAAAGCTGAACCTGACCGTGTTGGGTATTCCCCGTTCCGTTCGGATTGCACGAGTTGGGTCGATATTGCCATCCGGGATCAAGGAGCTACCCGGAACATACTGATTAGGTGCCAATGTCCTTGGTGATATCGGCATACCTGTCATGCACAACATGCATGAGACACGACCCACTTCGTGTGTTATTTAAAAAAAATACTGGTTAGGTTTAAAATATAGAAATATTAATTTTTTTATTAATACAAACTTAAGAATTAGTCTCTTCATGTCCTCATAAAAAGAAATTTCTTGAACACGTATCTTGGTAGGTAGGTTGCCAGAATACAGCTTTGACTTGTATCCAGGTCGAGCACAAAAATGGATCTGGATCCAACCCAAAGTCCAAGGTACATCCACTTCGATTAGTATCACTGATCGTTCTCCTCCTGTCTAAATGAACCTGGACCAGTTTGGGTTTTTGCTTCATGTATATCATTCACATTCATTCATATGAGCAACTTCTTCCACAAAGAGCAATAGCTCACCTGTCTGTGGGATGTAAAATGCATCGGTAGGGGAGCGTTGTGCCGTAGAGTGAAGCACCCATGCGAGCAGGTCTTGAGGAAGCGGAAGTGAGAATGTCTGCTCTAGTAACGCAAATACTGGTGAGAATCCAATGCCCCGAAAACCTAAGGTTTCCTCCGCAAGGTTCGTCCAGGGAGGATGCCTCCCATTGTACCCCCAAAACAGTGCAGCTTCTTGAATTAAATTGAATAAGATGTTTGGTGCAGTACATTGAACCCATAAAGTTCCCACAGCTCCTATTTATCAGCCAGCTGACTTGGGTCTAGTAAAGAGTTGGGCATTATGGCTAATTGGATTCTTTGGCAACTAACCACATAACTCCACATTACTCAACAATCATCTTCGCATTGGATACCCACCCTTGTAAGTCTTTCAGCATCATTCATGGTCAGGGTCCACCATGTGAATCTAAACTGAACCTCTTTGGTCCATCCACTATTGCCCCGGAGCGCGAAAGGCCGGTGAATGAGCCTGATTGTCCCTGTTCGATCGCACCCACTTATAGTACATCTTTGGCATCAATAGCCTATTAACCTTTTAATTATGCACAGGATTTATGTCTATAAATTTCAACATTTGAAATAGGAAAAGAAAGGATATAGAACCTTACCCAAAGTCTGAATGCATGAATTTTGAGAAAGTTTATGAATGGAGTAGATACAACCCAATCAGCAGGAAGATTGGTCCAATTTCATGATTGAGAAGAAAACAAACATTAGGTAAATGTAGTTGTGTTCCATTGTTGGGAAGTCCACTAATTGTACCATTGAATAAATGGGTTTTGGTAGTTGATCAATTCCTACCATGTTGACCACCTTCATATTCATTTAGGTCACAAGGACACGGATACGTAGAAACCATATTATGACACGGGTTTACAGTGGGAAAAGTTGGATTCAATTTGATGTGCTACTTGTGAGATTGCTAAGATCAACAAATTGAATTAACATAAATAGAGGTCTTGGAACCTGGATCCAAACTGAACTGTCAGTTCTGGTTACGGTTCCAGAACCGCCCGTTTTGAGGTTATTCCGGTTTGAGTCCTAAATAGCTCAGAACTGGCAAAAGGGTTAAAAAATAAAATTTTAAAAAGTTTCAGAACCGGTGGTTTGGAAGTACCAGTTCTAGTTTCTGGCTGGTTTCGATTCCATGAAAGGTGAAACAGAAACTGAATCGGGTGGTCCTATTTCCAGGTCTGGTTTCATTGGTTCTAGTTTCAGCTAGTTCCTTACCCGGTTCGGTTTAGATTGAAATCCACCGGGTCGGTTCCGAACATGCCATGCCATGCCACGTCGAGGTGTCTGCAGGAGGATGACCCTGACCACCGCAGTACATAATATCCCGGGCAGGTTATTTGAAAGTTTTAAAGGGGCAGGTTATTTGAAAACATTGCAGCCATTTTCAGATCATAATATCCGGGCGGCCTATTTGAATTAATTACGAATGTAAAATTATGTTATAATAACATATTGTTATGAACCTATAAATCGGACCAGTACTGATGATAACGATTGCGAAGCAGAAACTTGAACAGTGACATGGAACCAGAATGATATATTTATCTCTAATGAAGGACAGTTCGTTGGTTTAGATGGCTGATAGCCGTCGAGCTGAAGGAGGCCAAGAGTCCAACGGTCGGGATGGGGCGATTTCGGGTTCTCTTGCTAATCATCCCAGTTGAGCACGAGCACAAGCTTATGCCAACTTGGAGCAGATTGAGCTGCCCATTTGAATGAATTGTTTGACATGTTTTATTGTGTAAAGTAAATATGTTCACATGAACTTGTAAATCAACATACAAGTGAAAACAAATAATATTGATTCTAGCATTAAGGGTGGAGCTTTCTGGCTCCCACCCAGTCTGGCGGGTGGAACCGGCCCAACTGCACATGGAACCAAACAGGATAACCTGGGAAACCAGAACCAGAACTGAACGGGAACCAGGGATCCCATGTTTTGGTTACAGTTCTACCTATAGAAGAAAATGACACCAACGGTGCCAAGTAGTTGTTGGTTGTGGTTTTTTTTTTGGTTACAAGAGGAGGCCAAAGCCTAACACGCACCCACGCGCACCTTTGGTAGTCAAACTCCCCACCAGTAGCAACGGTGCTAAAACGCTCAGCCATTGAGCTAACGCTCTTGGTGAGTTGGTTGTGGTTTTAAAATCCCACCTCAAGAAGTAAAATTGAAACCAATCTGGAACCGAAGATGGCTTTAAACTAGAACCGGAACCCGATAGGGACCAAAAATGGACCCATAGGGGCCAGTTCTGTTCAGGTCCCAGGTTCTAGTGGAACCAGAACTGGGCAGATTTATTTATGGGTGTACTTTTAAATCATATAAGAGAACGCAATACCGATTCTTACATTCTTCTTCAGAATCAGACATGAACACCATCTCTTATTGAAAGACAATCACTCCTTAAGTATGTTAATCTAATTAGAACTTGGACATCACCATTTTAAGAATTATGGTATTCTTTTTGAAAATATATGTTCATCCTAGACTTACAGATGGTCCTTATTGCAACTTTCAAACCCAATTTTATGAGGTTGAAATAATGCAGGAAAATAAGATGCAGTGCAAACTCGTATATCATTTTCCTACAAAACGAAATTAACAGTTCACTTATCACTCTCTTCCAACCCTCTTTCGAGGATCAAAAGGCATGCATCAACCAACCACCCCTAAACCCGAACACCCCTCCAAACCAACAACCCGAACATCCACCAAAACCCTAACACTCCTACAAACCAACAACCCCAACACTCATATCACCTAGGAAACCCTCACACTCCTGCAACAACCACACAACAAACACATAAAACTGGAAATACCAACACCCCTCCACAACCCGACCCAAACCCAAAATGGAAATGAACTACCTGGCCCAGAGGTGTATTACTGCTCCGAAGCCATGTCCCAATGTTGGGTCCCTATGGGTCCCGGTTCCCCACACCCTGGGGATCTCCCAAGGGCAGTTTCATTTGAATTTTGGGTTTGGATCGGATAGGTGGTCTAGGTCGGATGGATTGAGTTTTGGGTATGGTTGTGGAGGACTGTTAGTGTTTCCAGTTGTATGTGTTTGTTGGGGTTGTTCTTTTTCTAATCAAATGAGCATTACCATGTTTCTTAGAGATTTTCTCTGCACTTGATAACATGTCGTGTTGATAAGTAGGTCATCCAATTCACGGTCATTCACGAATCGATAGAAGACAATAATTATTAGCTAATGCTCAAGTTGAAAGCGGCTGAAAAGTATTGTTCAAATTATTCACAAACAAAACCCTAAAACCATTTTGACTATTTGTACATCCACCTTCTGAGTTAATGAAAATCATATAAATAAAATAATGATTCAGTTTTACATGTGCATGAAAGTCTTCAATGACACATTTTTTAGATGCACATAGATGGTCATTGCACATGAATTCCTGTTCGGAACCGGCCATGTCTACATGAATATGTAAACTTTGTCAAAACTAAACAATAGTTCTTTTAGCTTTATATGCGAATATATAAGACTCATCAAATATTTTTCAAGGAACTTGGATATCGACTTCTGCAAACTAAATGAAGTTGAAGAAAACATTCCAAAATGGCCCAGGAATGCTCCTCTTACCTTGCGACGGTAACTACAAACAACAACAACTAAGCCTTTTCTCATATTAGATGTGTTATGCTACATGGATTCTTTGTTTATATGGAGCTTGATACTATGTCATGCTAACAATTAACTCAACAAAAACTAGATCATTCTTTATTATTTCCTTCCAATGCTTTTATGGTCTTCATCTTTCCCGTTCTAACTAAATTATGTCAATTCTCAATATTCAACAATGTAATCCAAAGCCCTGGCCCAGCATTGTATATCATTGTATATATCATTTGGGCTCAATTTCACCCGTGCAATTTGAGAAGCCAAGCTAGATGATGCTAAACGAAGTTATGGAGCTCCTGGATTGCGTCTATCATCACTAAGGAAGCCCATTATCCAAATCAAATGAGTGGCACAACACAACCAATCCAAATTTACACCTCAATGCCAGTTTTTGGTGGCAGATGACCCGTTTGAGAGTTTTGAAGCTTTATCATCTAGGCACATAAATAAAATCATACTTGTAGATATTTTAGAAGTTTCTGCCCTTCTATAAACTCAAGTGGATCAGCTAGATCCGATATGAGATACATTTTTCACTGTTCATGATAGCTCAACAATCTAGCTATGCTAAAACTGGGTGAAGCGAGCTGAATAGATATGAACCATAAATCTCTTGTCTCAGTGGCAAATCTAGAAACTCTTTTAGGGTGGGGCGAATAGCCCCTTGAATGGTTTCGGATGGGGCGAACTATGTATTATAGCCCATGGATGGGTGAGAAGTGGGGGGAAGGGTTGGGGTTGGGGTTGGGCACAGCTACACCAGTACTGACCCAAACCTTAATGAGGTGGGTATGTGTTCTCTTTTCTCAAAATGGGTAATGGATGGTACGGGAAAAAAATAGGGCACACACACACACACACACACACACACACACACACACACACACACACATATATATATATATATATGTGTGTGTGTGTGTGTTTATATGTACACACAGAGAGAGGGTATCTTATCCTCATACTTGGATCAGAACTTGACCTGGTAGGGTGTTCCCTGCCCCATTCGGGTTGGGTCGGATCAATATTGTCATCCCCAACTTTGATCAATAGGAAAGTAGTGGATGGTGATAATACCGGAGCATCCTAGACATTGACATCAATTTATCTCACCACAAACTATTTATCTAGGGTTGGCAGATCGTGTTGGGGCCGAATCATTTCGTATTTCATCTTCGTCTCGCAAGCAAGTGAACAATGAGCTGACCTTTTCTTCTTTGAGGTCAACTTTTAAAACTCCAGACACGAATAGAACCCAGGTTGTGTGCATGTGCAAGTGTATAATGCATAAAATTTTGGTTGGGTTTGCTTTGCTTCTGCTGGGTCAGTTGTTGGGTTGGGTCCAAAATTGCCATCCCAAACAAAGCCCGAGTACGGGGTTATTGCCTGGTTACCATATTGAAGGCACGGAGTACTCAGGGGACAACCACCGCCGTTCATGTACTGTATGGAGCTTAGCATCACGTGAGTAAATACATCCAAGAGAAATTATGAAAGCAATAGTGACAGCCATTATTAATAAAGGCTGGACATTTGTTCTTTTCTTCAGCAAAAGTTCAGACTTTGAATGCTTACATATGACAATAGAGGAAGAAAGAATAAAGTTGAGCCTCATTGGCTCGTGACACACTCTCAGGTCAATTCGAAGTGTTAACATAGTCATTTAAATTCAAGTCATCGTACTGTAAAGAAAATTCAAGTCGTTGTGGGTGCTTAGATATTACAAGAAGAGTAACAAAAAAAGCGAGTCTGATTGGCTCGTGACTCAATCTCAGATCAAAATGCCTGGTTCAGTAGGTGCCCATTGTGTGGAAGGTAGGCGCCATGCAGCAAAAGTACGGCTTGTTATATGAGCCAAACGAACCTAGCAGGTTCCTTCATGGCTTTCTCGTCAACTTGAGATCTTCACATTCAGCTTTACGATGCTTGAGCTGACCAAACACGAAGCAAATACAAGCAGTATGTTAAAAGTTAAAACATACTTTTTGTTGATTAGAGGCATGGTGTGATCTCTGGTAAAATTTTCTTCTCAATGACAGATCCTGTTAGTAGGTAACATGGTTTTCTACCATGTATGTACACAAAAGCCTAACTACTCGACTCATTAAACGGGCCAATACAAGCTGAGCTGAATTGAACATGAATTCTTCATGTTCAGTTCATCTGGCTTAACAAGGTAGTTGGAGATTATTAGCTGAACACGAGGAAGCTCATCATGGTCCAAACCATGAGAAGGTCAGTTCATTTACCATCACCAAGTAAGCAACACAAATTAATGTTATTGTTGAATTGAAAATGCAACACAAATTAGATCATTTGATGCACTTTGGATTTGGATGCAGACATTCAAATCCTGAATCCAATCCTATTGATAATAGGATGCTGCTTTTAGTAAGCAAACCTGATTAAGTAGGTTGGGGTTGTTGAGTATTAAACCCGGGCCCTTATTGTTGATATCCCTAGTGAGGATCATTCCTCAAAGCTAGATTTGAAGTTTTGGATATTCCACAATGCACACTCGGTAGTTAGGGAAGCAAGTGACCTAAGCTGCTCACTAGAGCTTGACTCAGCTACCGACTTGTTTAGAGGAATAAAGTGAAAGATGCTTTTAAACTTATATAATCTGGTAATTTTGTGGGGTTAGATGATATGAAAATTTAAGTTTGAAAAGTTTTGAGAGGACAATAATCAATTGGTTTATAAGATTAATGTTATTCGGATGGAAAAGGAGATGCATGATGAATGTTGGAAGCGTATAGTGACACTCATCTATAATACATATTTAAAATTGTGCAAATTATCACAACACAAAGTTAATGGGTCATATAATAAAACTATAAAAAAGAGTTACTAAAAGAAAGTTGAGATAAGTATCAACACAACAAAGAACCAATTTGGATTTATGCTAGAGAGATTACTATTGAGGCTACTTGTTGAGACATTTAATAGAACACTTCAAAGCAAAGAACAAAACCTTACATATGGTATTCATTTATTTAGAGAAAGCTTATAATAAGGTACCAAGTGATATTCTTTGAGGAGTTCAAAAAGTAAGGCATCCCCTTGATGTACATCAAGACAAGGAAAAACATGTGATATGACTCATGAAGGAATATTGTTTTTGTTAATATTGATTTCCTTACCTATTCACTTTGGGTATGGATAACTTAATAAAGCACATTCAAAATGAAGTATATTTGTGCATATTATTTACAAATAATATTAGCGGAAAAGTCAAACAAAGGAGTTAACAAAGAACTTAGATCTTCGAAAGATACATTGGAAATAATGGATTTTCAACTTAGGAGTGTGAAGATAGAATATATGAGCTGTAAGTTGGTAATATGGTTGAAACATATGATACAAAAGTAAAATAGGCAAACATTGCATCCTCAAAAGGATATAAGTGCATAAGATTAATCTTTCAAAGTAACGAAGAAATTGATGAAGCTATTATACATGAAATTAACATAAGTTGACTAAAAAGAAGAGGACCCTTAGGTGCTTTTTGTAACAAGAAGATAGCACTAAGGTTGAAAGCAAGTATTATAAAGCAACAAATAAACCAACAATGTCATCATATGGTGTTGAGTATTAGACACTCAATTATCATCATTTGCATAAATAGCAGTAACAAAGATAATGATGATGTTGAGGTAGATGTATGTGTAAGACACGGAAATTCTCACTCTTGATTTTGAAGTCGGGAATGAACCTTCTCGAGTTTACGTCGCTTTTAAGGGTGTGTCAGCTAGCTTACTCAAACTAACAAAGATTTTTGGAAATATCTGACTTTTTGGCGACTATGGACAAGCGGAATCTTTTCGCTTAAAACCTTCTTGAACTAGCGCTCAAGGGTTGGTTTAAACGCTTAGAAAACTTCGATTTCAAACAAACATGAGCTTTTGAAAGAAAAGCAAGTATTTCGACGATTGTATGCCTAATTTGCAGTTTTTATTACGGGGGTTGTACACTTTCCAAGTCTTTGAGTTTTAGCTAATTAGGCCGGATATGTGTGTGCACAAGTGGACTAATTTTAGCGAGTTTGAGTGTAGATTCGGGGTTTCCTTTTGAAAACGCATGAATGCAAGGATGCACAAACGTTTTTCGGGTTTGGTATGATGATGTGAGCTAAGCTCGAATTGAAAGCAACTCACACACACAACTTAATGTAAATACCCGAATGAAAGTGCAACTCACACAACTTAAGGAAAATACCCGAACTTGAAAGCAACTCACACGACTTGAATGTAAATTACAGAATTTGAAATATACTTATATCTTAAGCGCGGAAAGGCTCAATGTGAGTGTGTGTTGTCGTGTATAAATGGAAAGACAACTTACACAACTTGAATTGAACTTGCCGAATTTGAAATATAAGTATAGTAAGAGCGGAAAGGCTCAATGCACGTATGTGTAGTGTGAAATTTAAATGACAAACTCACACGACATGAATTGAACTTTACCGAAATTGAAATATAGATATATGATAAGAGCGGAAAGGCTCAATGCACGCGTGTGTATTTAGAATTTAAATGACAAACTCACACGACATAAATTGAACCACCCGGAAATGTAAATGCATACACAACTGAATGTAAAACTCATGCAGTTGGAAAGTATATAAATACACTATATCTTATGAGCAACAAAGGCTCAAAAGGTGCGTGAGACCGTGGAGCAAGTGCTCACATACTTCTTGGGTGTGTGAAATTTAAATGACAAACTCACACGACATGAATGTAACAACCCATAATTGAAATTGCATGGCTTTCACTAAAGTCTTTAGCTTAAGAGCGAAGGCTCAATGTGTGTGAAATAGTGTGCAACTAAGAGCGGAAAGGCTCAAGTGCACGTGGGTGTCTTGTGTATGTTTAAGAGCAATATGGCTCAAGTGTACGTGTGTGCTTCGTGTAGCAAGCACAAATATTACATTTTGGGGGGGGGACACCGCTCGTTATTACAACCCCGTATCAAATTGAATTTACTTTGAACGGAAAAAGCCACTTGATATATATTTTGAAAGACTTACAGTTTTGAAGTCGGGATTTTGGCTAGGTCGTGTCCATCTTCTTTGTGCTCAGCCCGGGTTCAATTTGTGCAAGTCCACCTTGAGGTTGTTCAGCCCCTTTGTGTCGTGGTCCAGTTGTTGCAGCTGAGGTAGGTTCCTATGGTGCAGTCGGCTCAAATCTTGGAGTTCGACCAAGGTCAATATGGGTGCAAGTCTTCAGCCAAGGAGAGCTAAGCTGAGGCGGTTGGGAGTGGGGCGACGTGAGATGGAGCTGGGGTATGCTTGGGGCAGGTAGTAGGGGGGGTTGCGGTGTGTGGCACTAGGGTGTTAGGCAGTGAGACGGGGCAAGGCACTAGGGGAGTGATGGGTGGAAGGTAGGCTAGAGGAGTGGGTGCTGCGAACTATGGCAGGCGGTGGTAAGGTGAGTAGGCGGGTGAAAATGGAGTCGGCTGGGAAGATAGGGTAGGTAGGTGAGGGGTTTGTGTTAGGGCTGGCCGGGTATGGCAAATTGGGTAGGTCGGCTAGGTGGGAATGGGTTAGGTTAGGTGGTTGGGTCGAAGGGGAGATGGTTACAAGGGTGCAGCCACGGTTAGGGTATGGTTCATGGGTTGGTCTAGAGGGTTAGGAAAAGAACGAGCTAGGAATAGTGTAGAGGGCTACCTCTTGGAGCCATGACTAGGTCTAGGTCAAACCCCGGTCCAGCCCGTCTCGTGCAACTTCATCTCCACGCCATATGTTGGTGCAACCCATTAGCTAGGTCTAGGTTCATACATGGCTTGAACCCATACCCTTTGATCAAGCCAACACGACTAGCCCACTTGAAAATATCAAGCCCACCCTTTCTCTCTCTTACTTTATGCAAACTCCCCAAATGGATTTCACGTGAACCTCCATTTAGGGACCCCCCCACCTCTATTTATAGGCAAATGAGGTGGGTCTTGGATATGGGTCTTGGAAATTCAAATCCGATCCAAACACTATTTGGGTATGGATCTCGGATCTCAAATATTTTGGGATCCAGATCCGACTCAAATATGATTTGGGTTTGGATCTTAAATCTCAGATATTTGAGATCTAGATCCAATCTAAACACTATTCGGATTTGGATATGGATATTTGGGTCTAGATACAATCTAATTTTCTGTTTCTTCAGTCCTTCTTGGCGTTTCGAGACGGACGGTTTGTGCGGGCCCTAGCTTCATCAGTGCTTCGTCTTGTGCTGGGTTTTCCCCAGCTTTGTCATCCGAACTCCTTCTCACCTTTCTGGACTTCATTTCAGTTCATTTTTGTCGTTTCAGGCTAGGATTTCTGCTGATTTGGTGGATGCTCTTGGCTTGATGTTTGATGCTTTGGGCTTGAAGTCTGCTCCTGTTCCGGGCTCTCCTTTCACCTTTTGATCCTGCTTTCTATCAGGCTAGGGTGCTTTCTTTGGGCTTTTGAGGCTGCTTTTGAATTTAGGCTTCACCTGTTGGATTTGGGCTTTTTACAAAATTGAAACATGACCCGAGTTTGAGACATTTTCAATTTGAACGGGGTCTAATAACAGAAGATAAAAGCTTTTCAACCCCTGGGTTTTTGAAAACTCCAGAATATGGTTTTGAAAGGGATTCTCAAAACAGGTGTTTGTTTTTGAAAATCGTTTGATTTTGGGGTGTTCACAGTATGATCACATAAGAAAAGATTGTGTCCATAATGAGGTTCTTAGAGAAAAAGTTAAAGTAGCATTGATGGAAGACAAGACAAGCGAGATAAGCCTAAGATGGTTTAGATATGTATAAAGGTGGTTTCATGAAGCTTATATAACAAAATACAAGAAACTATACAGTAAATGTATTAAAAGATGTAACAAAAGACAAAAAGTATCGAGGGAAACTATAATCATAATATGGCTTTTTAGAATTAATTATTAACGTAGCATAAGGTCAAGCTCTATGATACCAAAGAATCCATGTAGCCGATCCCAATTAGCATAAGAAAAGGCTTAATTGTTTTCATTGTATATATATTAATTCACGGTCTTAGTCAAGCTTGACCGGATTCAAGCTCACTAGGCTTGGTCATGAGTGATGCTTAATTGAGTCAATTTTGGTCGCTCCAAGCTCAAAGAATCATAGCAAGCTGAGCTTGAGTTGTTAAAACCTCAAGCTTGAGCTTGAGTCTGAAGATCAAAACTTGATTGAGTTTTAGCTTGAGCCAAGCATTTTTCTTAATGAGTCAACTTGAGTTTTCCTGTACTTGACTTGGCTTGATTACACCCCTATTGGTATTTTCCTTAACATAGTACCTTGCTTCTTCTCACCTCCCATTCAATTCATGAAAGCCATAAATAACAATGCTTACCTTAACAAGATCAATTGTAATATCATTATGGTAGAAGTATATGCTATGTTATAAATAGTACATCCACATCAATATAGGAAGCTAATAATAGAACCTTATTTTTTTATGTTAATTGCATTTCTTTATATATATTTTATATTGTTTTAGTACAAATGTATTTTAGTCATATTCAAACAAATCTTCACATAGGAAAGTATCAAAAGATAATACATAGCAAGGGAATTATGTGAAAATGACGAGTGGTTCTCTTCATGAAACCATTTCTTATGATTCATTCAATTAATTATTATTGACTAAAAATTTTAGTCATTCATTTTTGGATAGATAAAGTAAAACAATTTTCTTGTAATAAATAAACACCTCCCTCTTAGTGTAGTGAGTACTTTTATTTGGAAGATTTTATATATTCAAATAAAATATACTCTAGTAGAAGAAATCACCAAAATACATTATTATAAGAAACAAAATGTTGAATCTCAACATTGGGCATCATGCTATATGGGTTGTAGTTAGTATTTTTGTATATGCCAATGAAGAGAGTATAATATTTTACTCTATATCAAGGTTGCATGGAAATATTCCATGGAGAAAGTTTCTTTTCAAAACAACATTCATCGTTGAAGCACTTGAGTGACGTTTTGGCTTCATTTGTTTATATAAAATATTGCCACAAGATGACATGAAATGCTCTTAATGTGAGTGGATGGTGTCATATCATATGCTTAGGTACCTTTCCAAATCCTAGTAGCTATAGCATTTATTTAACTTGTTATTTCTACTAGTGTATATTTTCACTTATAATATTTTTCTGTTATATATAATTGTATATTATATATTTACATGAAAATATATATACATATATTTAGCACCATATATCTATTTTTCTTTATGTATACTTGTATTTAAAAGAACATAGTTAAATATACTTTATATAGTGCCACATCCCTTTTTTATTTTGTTTGAGTTTTGTTGTTTCCCACATCCCTTTTTTTTATTCCGTTTTGATGTAACATGGCTCTACATTTTGAAGGAATCTTGTTCATAAGAAATTTCTATTAATACATCTGAAAATAAGCATTCAAATTGTAAATACGTCATTCCATTCATTTAATAGAGGAAGTGATCTATGATCTACCAAACACCTTTACACCAAACACCTTTACTCAATGAACTTCAGAAAATGGATATTCATGTATAAAAAGATGCATATACTAAACATCAATCTTATCGAATTAGTGGGTCTTACTTGAATGTTCTTACATTAATAGATACTAGTTTCATAGTAAAATCTATCATATAGGTTAGACCATATTGATAGGCATGATGACATACTCTATCATGATTGTTTCTACTAAAGTAGGATGTGATTCAAATTATGAAAGCTTTATAGACTTTTGAAATTTTAAGACTATGATTTGACCATACAACTCTAGGTCCAAAAAATAATGTCATTATAATTATTATACTACTTTTACCTAAGATATGTTTGGTAAGTTATGAAGTTTAATGCCAAACTGTAATTCAAATAATAACATTTCCATATGAAAGTAGAAGAGTGAATATTGCTCCTCCATTGTCCAATACATTATTTTCCATAAGGTTCCAATAAGATATTTATCTTGGTTTGAACTTTTCATATGGTTTTATAGTATAAAAGTAACTATTGCTCATTCACATCTAATTTTATTTCAGTCTAAATATTATTATGTTTAGACCTAGCAATATGGGGCTAACTTTCTATTTGAATAAAAGATTTTTAGAAACAAGTACTACTTATAAATAAATTATAAAATTGGGTTTACACTTAATTTTCTATTGATATATAAAAATAGATATCAATAAAATTAATCTTCTGAACCTATAAAATATTGCTCTGAATTCTTTATAACTAATTCATTTTATAAGTCAACCTATATCTATTTTTGACATTTAAATTGGGTTAATTGCGCAATCCATTTTATGATGCAATTTATAAAATGAATTAGTTTAGTTGTGGAAGTGATATATCTTTTAATTTGAAAAGAATCTTCTCAAAAGATTTCAAACTTGATATTCAGTCTTCATAAGTGTTCTTTTGATTACTTATAGTTTTGTATATCTTGTTAGTTCAAATATGTGCATAGAATATGGGCTAGTGTTACAAACTTAACCAACATTTTAATATATGATTAATTTTTAATAGAGTTTTGCATGTGAATCTTTTGTTCTACGAAACCTTCCACTTGAATCTAATCTACTTAATATTTAGAAGCAAAATTAAAACTAAATCTGAAAGAACTCACCTTTAATTCACTATGTTTTGTGTTGTATGTCCTTTCTGATTCTTTTCATGCTTGTCCTAACATGCAAGGGTGAACCCCGGCACTATAAACTAACTTCAAGAGGCTAGGCGACACTCTCTATTGTGGATCTCTCAAAATCGGCACACACCTCAAAAGAAGAAGCAAGAGAAGAAGGGGATCACCCACTTTTTTATTGCTTGTAAACTTGAGTACTTGGTATTGAGAGATATTTTACAAGGGAGATGAAGAGCTTATTTATAGGTTGAGTTACAACCCCAAAGGAATAAAGATAAGGTCTAAAAAAATCTATGATTAACTACGTGCTAGGAAAATAAAGCTTTAAATACAACCACTTTTGAAAATAAAGCCTCATTTCATCTAGTGTAGCTTGATGGCTTGCATTTAGGATGGCACAACTTGAATTCGTAAAGGTTTTAAGGCTTGGGCATGACTTGGAGGCTCCATACATGACTTGGAAGCCTTCATGAAGCTATCAGTATGGATCTACCAAGGTTGGGTCGCCTCTCTATAATTTGATTAATAGGGGTATGGAATCTCTTTAGCATATCATAGGGAGATCTCTCCCACATCTTTCCATGACTTTTAACTTCTCATGCATATCTATATCCCTATTAAGGCTCTAAATATAATATATATGTGCAAAACAACTCTCCTATGTATATGTATTTGTTTTTACAAGTATAATCCACATTTAATGCCCCCAATGTGCATAAATACATATATATAAGTTTCAAAATTTGTATGCACAATAAATATAAAAGCTTACCTATTACATATGAAATATAAATAAAATTTTCATTTATTAAAATCTCATGGACATGTATAAAATAAAGTAGGTTGGACATGACTGAACCAGGTTTTTAGGAGAAAATGGGTTGCAATTGGGCTAGGATTTTTAAATAGGGCTTGTATGGGCTTGTAAACACTTAAAAAGGGGATGCGCCTCAGTGACCCATTTCATTGGGCAATGGCGTGTTCTTCATTGTACAATAGCTATCAAACCTTCAACCTAGACCTTCCTTTCCTTCCTTAAGATATCCGAATCAAATTGAATATTTTGGATTAAATAGATTTGGATATACAACTTGAATTCTTTATCCTCTCAATCTTCTTCCAAACAAAATTAGATATGAATTTGTGTTTGAATCCAAATTTGGAGGATGTATCTATTTTCTATTGTAACACGGTTTTGAATTAGGGCTACTTTCTCCCCTTAAGATCTTCTCTATTTTATTTTTATATGAGCCAAACTTGTAAAAATCAAGACTTAGGATCTCACCACCTGTACCTTGAAATTTGCCTCTAAAAATAGTTTTGAAATCACATTTTTCTGGAGAAAATTGTGGATGTTTACAAGTTTTATAGATTGAATGCGAAAATTATCTATCCAAACCTTACTTGTTTTAACATGGATTTCCTAATTATGTCTTTTTCATAATTTTTTTTATTGTTTTTCTTGATACGGTGCATTCTTGGAATATCGGAACATTATCCGGTAAGCTAATAGAGGTAGTAGATACTATGATTTGGAGAAACATTCATATTCTATGTTTACAAGAGACAAAATGAGTTGGAGAAAAAGCAAAGGAGATAGAGGATACAAGTTTTAAATTATGGTACTCACGTAAAGAAAAGGCTCAAAACAGAGTTGGTATTATCATAAATAAAGATTTAAAGGACAGTGTAGTAGACATACAATGATATGGTGACCGAATCATGACGTTGAAATTAGTGTTAAGAGCAGAGGTTTTGAATATAGTTTGTGCTTAAGCACCCGAAGTAGGACTAGAAGATATTATAAAGACAACTTTTTGAGAAGAGTTAGATAAGGTGATTCAAAGGATTCCACAAAGAGAGATAATTTGTTGAGGAGGAGACTTAAATGGACATGTCGGTAAAGAGGCATTAGGATATCAAGGTATTCATGAAAACTTTGATTTTGGGATATAAATGAGGAAGGTAGGGAAATTTTAAATTTTGTTGAGGCATTTGACCTCTTTATAGTCAATACAATCGTAAAAAAATGAGATGAACATTTAATTACTTATAAGAGTGGCTTATCACAAACACAAATTGATTACTTTATTTGTAGAAAAAAAGATAGAGCTTGCTGTAAAGATTGCAAGGTAATTCTAGGAGAAAGCTTAACCACCCAACATCAACTTTTAGTTATGGATTTACAAATAAAAAAATGGACAAAGAAGAAAAGAGTGCATCGAGCTATTCAAACTAAATGGTGGAACCTCAAAAGCGAGAAAGAAGATATATTTATACAGAAAGTCCTTCAAGGAGATGTTTGGAATTATATTGGTACACCCTATGATATGTGGAACAGTATGGCTATATATATTAGGAAAGTGGCGAAAGATGTCTTAGGTGTGTCTAAGGGAGGTGTACCGGCACAAAAAGAAGCTTGGTGGTGGAGTGAAGTATTGTAAAATAAAATCAAGGCAAAGAGGGCATGTTACAAATTACATTATGCTAAGAAAACTAGTGAAACTTTAGAGGCTTATAAGAAAACAAAGAAGAAAGTGAAAAAGGCCGTGAGTTGAGCAAAAGCTAAAATTTAGGAGGATTTATATAAAAAACTCAACTCAAAAGAGGGTGAAAGAGATATTTTTAGGATAGTTAGGGCTAGAGATAAGAAAACTAAAGATCTTAATTATGTTAGGTACATAAAAAATGAGGATGAAAAAATTCTAGTTACAAATGATGATATAAGAAATAGATGAAAAAACTATTTTTATAAGCTTTTTAATGAAAATAAAGATGTTAGTATTAGCTTAGGAGAGTTAGCCAAATCAGAAAAGTATATAAACCACAATTTCTACCGACGTATTAAAAAGAATGAAGTCAAAGAGCCTCTTAAACATATGAAGGGTGCTAAATCGGTAGGACCAAATAATATTCTTATAGAAGTTTGGAAAATACTAGAAGAAATAGGAATCACTTGGCTCACAAGTCTATTTAATGAAATATGGAGAAAGCAAAAGATGCCCGAGGAATGGAGAGCAAGTACACTTATACCCATATATAAGAACAAGGGAGACATTTAAAATTGTGTGAATTATCGAGGTATCAAGTTAATGAGCCATACTATGAAATTGTGAGAAAGAATTATAGAATGTAGGTTCAGACAAGTATCAAGTACAACACAGAACCAATTTGGATTCATGTCAGACATATCTACTTTTGAAGCGATTCACCTTTTGAGACGTCTTATGAAATATTTTAGAGCAAAAAAGAAAGACTTTCACATGATATTTATTGATCTAGAAAAAGCTTATCATAGGGTACCGAGGGAGGTTCTTTGGAGAACTTTAGAAAAAAGAGGTATCACATTGACATACATTAACCTTATAAGAGACATGTACGGTGGTTCAAAAACATGTGTGAAGACTTGAAGGAATGACAGACTTCTTTGAAGTTAATATTGGGTTATATCAAGGATCAACTTTAAGTCCATACTTATTTATAATGGTGATTGATGAGTTAACAAAACATATTCAAGATGAAGTATCTTGGTGTATGTTATTTGCAGATGATATTGTATTAGTGGAGGAGTCTAAGGAAAAGGTTAATAAAAAATTGGAACTATGGAGAGAAACATTAGAAAGCAAAGGCCTCCAACTTAATAGAACAAAGACAGAATATATGGAATGTAAGTTTGATCATTTGGTTAATTCAGAGGACATATAAATTAAAGTTGGCACACATTGCATCCCCAAAAGGAAAGTTTTAAATACCTTGGGTCAATTTTTCATAGTGATGGAAGAATTGATGGAGATGTTACACATTGAATTAATGCTTGTTGGTTAAAATGGAGAGGAGCATTAGGTATTCTTTGTGATAAGAAGATACCACTAAAGTTAAAAGGTAAATATTATAGAGCAATAATTAGGCCTTCCATGTTTTATGGTTATGAGTGTTGCGCAGTTAATCATCAACATGTACAACAAATGTCTGTGACAGAAATGAAGATGTTGAGATGGATGAGTGGTCATACAAGAAAAGATCGTATACATAATGAGATTATTAGAAATAAATTAGGAGTGACACCAATGGAGGATAAAATGAGAGAATATCATTTAAGATGGTTTGGAAATATAGAAATAAGATCAAAAGAAAAACGTGTAAGAAGGTATGAAAAACTAAACTTGGAAAGTATTAAAAGAGCTAGAGGACGACCACAAAAGTGTTGGAAAGAAACAATAAAGAATGATCTAGCTTATTCTGAGTTAATTGCTAACATGACACACGATAGAGATCTGTGGAAACAAAGAATCCATGTAGCCGACCCCGTCTAGTATGTGAAAAGGCTTAGTTGTTGTTGTTTGTTGTTTTGTTGTTGATACGGTGCATTCTCTCTGTAGGCGTAAATGAGTTCTCCTAGATTTTAGTGCAAATATAATTTAATCATACACTCATCAAATAAAAAACATATAGCAAGTTTCATAAGATGAGTAATTTTACAAAGAGAAGGCTACAAACATTTTTAAAGGCACCAACACTATTTTACTTGTATGATATATGTCTTTGTTAATTTGAATTGTCATATGTGCAATAGTGGATTCACATCGGCATAAGGAACTTGCAAGTAATTAATCTTTGAGCACATATCACATAGGAACAATCTTTAAATGGATTCTTAGTAACTTATTATTAGCTAGCATGATGTCTATCATTGAATCTCGGTTGGGTTAGTGCATAATGTCTTGATTTAGTTGTATAATGTATTTTCAACACTCATTGGAGGCAAAATGGCCGAGAATCAACCTTTGTTCATTATATTTCTTAGAGAACAAAGTCAATTAGGGTTAACTAGAGTTTTTTGCATAAATAATTAAGTTTGTGGGTTGGATTTTGGTTTTAATTAAGGGCTTTTGCTAGCCTTTGATAGTCCACCAGGTTATGGTTGAGATTGAGTTGGTAGAAGCCAGAAAAGTTGCCATTATCGCTGGATTCCTCAACATACAGATGTTCTTCCATTTTCCCTCTTTTCTCTCATTTTTTTGGTGAAACAGCGCCACATACAACTATTCCATAGCCTAACCAGAAGAAGGGAGTCAAGCAATTGATTGGAGATCACCACTGGCCTTAGTTGACATCGAAAATCATGAAATCGCCATTGTAATCCACCGAGATTTATGGTTTTTGGTTTAGCGTGTTTTGCGGTGCATGTCGTATCCGACACTGCACGTGTCATGTCCGAATGATGTGTCATGACAACATACATGTTATGTCTCTATGTCCTATGTTACACTAATGATTTTGTGTCAGACATGTTCTTATTGGGTCAAAAATAGATTTTGGGTCATGTATTCTATATAAGAAACACATTGAGTTCAGGTTGGGTCTTGAAACAGATTTTGGGTCAGAAACAAAACCTATTTAAACAATTTGAGATTCAGGTAGGTTCTGTGTTAACCTAGAAACACAAAATACCTACTATATTATCTGGTTTGGGTAAAAAATGGATCTAGGAACACATAATACTTGATAGTACAAAGTCGCAGGTCTCATTATCAGTGGGTAATGCCAACTTGTTGGCTACTTGGTTGGTTACACGAGTTTACTCATAATTTGCATTTAGCAGTTTGTGTCATGTAGTATGGCATGCCTAGGTTGGAACATGTTCATCCGTAAGGTAAATCAAAGACAGTAATGAATGTTTTAAAAGGAAATGATTTTGGATATTGGATTTGGATATATAGTTCTTGATACTTCAAAATAAAAATGTGATATGGATCATCATGAATGGATATGAAACAAAGATTTTTCTAACACCTCACTATTAGGGTTGAGAGCTACGTTAGATGCATCAAAGTTGTGTTGACTGTATTAGCGGGGCCCATGGCTTGGGATATTAAAGAGTGATAAACTTTGGTTGACAACAATTGGGCACTAAAATCATCATGATTGGTGGAGTTATTAGGGCCTAAATTAATGTTTAAGAAAATGTGAAGATAAAGATTGAATTACAAATGATAGCTTATTTTGGGGTCATTCGAGCTAAAGTAATTATATTGGAGTTAAAATACTTGATTAAAAGCTAGAATAATGGTGTTTACAATTTGATTAATTAGGAAAAGTTAGCATGTTTGGTTTTGGATATTAAGTTTGAATTTTAGAGCTCAAGCACTCAAGTTCGAATGTAATGACCACGTTGAAGTACACTCATCGAGGCAATATTATGGTAATTTGTAGATGTTGAGTCAATTCTTAGAGATATAATTTCTAATTTAGTTACTCGTAATTTTGAGCTAAGCTAATTTTATAGGGCAATGATTCTTATAGGATTATTGTTGAGACATAAGAGGCCATGAGAAGTGAGTACTTACAGAAGTGGGATTGGCTGGATGCTCATATAGAAATTGTAAAGAAGTATATATGATTGATGTTGAGACAATGATTTCATTTAAGAGGTAATGATAATTATTGTAATTAGGATGAGTTATAACTATGATGTGAAGTTGTTCTTCTATGACGAATGGTGATTTGAAGTTCAGCTGAAAGAATTTGGTCATTAGCGAGAAACAAAACAAAGCAAAATAATTCACTAAGACGAGTGAGAAGGTATTCATGAGATAAGTTCAGAAAAATTCAAGGACTAATTTTTATAAAGGAGAAGTTTGTGACATCAAGATCAGGTCAGCCCATCTTGGGTTGCACCTTACCAAGATCCCCGTGGCAGCCCTTGATGCCCGATTGCAATGGAGCACCCAGGTGGGTGTTCCCCAGTAAGCTGCATCATGCAACAAAAACCAAAGAGAGATATTTTGTCGTTGGAGCAATCAGAAAATGCGAGGGTTTCTGTCAGACTTTTGAGGTAAATCCTCCCACTCCACTCCATTCTCTTCTCATTTTCTGGCGAAAACATTAACTTTTTGCCCTAAAGTCGGACTAAAGGAGAGACTACACAGAAACAAGCCTGACAGGTTCATTCTTCGGTGTCGGGAGGCTAGAAATCGATGGGAAAAGAGGGATTCCAACGACCTAACCGATTTCTCCATTTTTCTTTTGAAAATAAAATCTAACCAACTCGTCATTCTCGGCGGACATTAAGGGTGGCAAATGGTCGACAAAACTTGTTTGGATCAAAACTCCACCAAAAACGGTGGATTTCATGCCGAGAAGAATAGGTGGATATGTTCGCCTTTTCAGATGCATATTTTTAAATTATGCATGTGAATATGAATTGTCATATAAATGCTTTGAAATGATTATGTATCTACTTATGTGTATATTAGAATATTTTGTTATCTGCATTCGTGCATAAGTATGCCTGAGTGCAAGTCAAATATTATCGGATATGGATGGATCCTCGACATCATTGAATAGTGGATGGATAGTGCTAATTCGTGGGTCTCGATGTGGGTGGGGTGAAAGATCAGTTGACATGGTAATTTGAATGTGTAGTGCCGTTAGAATAAGAGGGACGTTCGATTCACGGATGGACATTTCAAGTGATGCTAACCTGTTGGCTCTTTGGTTGCTTGGTGTTCACTGGCAGTTTGCATTTAGCAACTCATGTACGTAATATGGCATACTTACATATGGCAATTGGGATCCACCCCGTGGACACCCTCTTTGACCCCCGCCCCATATGGGGTGGATTTCCAGATATGAAAGCCCGCACCGCAATAAGGGGGAGTGGGTTTGTAGTAGATCCACCCAAAAGTATATATATGTAAGTTTTACAGGAAACCATAGTTAGGGTAAGAAGAAAGGTGTATATCTATCTTCTGTATGCTTCTTGTTCGTTCTATTTGGTGGTCATCCACCCCAAAGTATATATATATATATAAGTTTTACAGGAAACCTTAGTTAGGGTAAGAAGAAAGGATATATCTATCTTCTTTATGTCTGTTGTTCATTCTACTTGGTGGTCTGTATCTTGGTTGTCTTTGTCTCTTTGCCAACGACGTTTTAGTAAAAAGAGGCAAACAGATACCGTTGTTTAAGTTCTATAAATCATGACTATGCATTTTGTAAGGTATTAAAAACAAAAGAAGAGAAGGATATGAACACACGGACTCACAAAATCACACACATTAATGTATTATTTTATTGATGAATGTGTTTATGTACAAACGGTTATTTCTTTGTGGTTGATGATGGATGAGAGCCCAGAGAGCAGGTTTATAAGGACAGGTGCGGGCTAGGACTTGGAAACCCGCATGGTGGGGTAGGGCGTGCAAGGAAATTTTTGCGCTAGTCGGGGTTGGGATGAACCCTTACTCTCCCCATTGCCATCCCAAGGCACACCTAGGTTAGGACATGCTGAGTCGTATGGTAAGCCAAAGATAGTAGTGAGTGTTTTAAAAGTAAATCATTTTGGATATTGGATTTAGATATATGGTTCTTGATGCTTCAAAATGAAAAGTGATATGGACCATTATGGATGGACTATGGACCATTATGGATGGAATGAGACTAAGAGATGTTCTAGGTGGATGGAAACAAGAGCTTTCTGTCTCTATATATAATTGTGTAAAAATATGTCCCTACTTGTGTGGTTTTTATAAATCATTACCTTGTATATCTAGTGATGAAAAAATTGATGGAGATCTTATACATAGAATTAGTGCCGGTTTGTAAAAAAGGAGATGGGTAACATGTATTATGTGTGATAAAAAGATACAATTAAAGTTAAAAAGTAAATATTATAGATCATCAATTAGACGTGTTATGTTTTATGGTTTTGAGTGTTGGATGATTAATAATCAATATTTACAAAAGATATCTATAACAGAAATGAAGATATTGAGATAGATGAGTTGTCACACAAGGAAAAACCGTATACATAATGATGTTATTAGAAAGCAATTGGGAGTAACACTAATAGAGAATAAAATGAGGAGAAATCATTTAAGATAGTTTGACATGTAGAAAGATGATCAAAGGATGCTCCGTAAGAAAATATAAAAAATTATAACAAAAATAACAACTAAGCCTTTTCTCATACTATGAAAAATTAGATTGTGAAAATATTAAAAGAGGAAGAGGATGACTATAAAAGTGTTGAAAAGAAACTATCAAGAATGATCTAGTTTATATTGAGTTAGCTGCTAGCATGACAAATGATTGGGCTCTATGGAAATAAAGAATCCATGTAGCCGACCCCATCAAGTATGAAAAAAGACTTAGTTGTTGTTGATATTGTATTATCCAGTATATCCAAGAGATTGGACTTAATGTGTTGTTTAACAATTGTCAAGGTCCAAGACCCGACAAGTCTGTGTGATGGCCATCGAAGGCCACATGTTAGGAAAGGAATAAGGATATGGGGCCTTTTATGGTGTGGTTGTAGTTGGACATGATAATGTCCTTGATATTGAAACTAAACTTGTACTATTGGTGTGCACTTGATTAAGCATACATATTTATGTTGATGATTCTAATTTAAATTGTGAAGTTGAGTTTTCTATTCTATTATATATGATTTGAAACAGGTGACATCAACCTATGGAGTATGGTTATTGGTATTCACTCTCTAATAATAATACTTTTACAAGTTAAAGTGAATGCCATGCATAGGTTGTTGGTGTTCACTCGTTGTTTGCATTTAGCAAATCATGTTGTGTAGTATGACACGCCTGTGTTAGGACATGTTGAGTTGTATGGCAAGACAAAGATAATAGTGAGTGTTCTAAAAGGAAATAGTTTTGGATACTCAACTTGGGTATATGGTTCTAGATACTTCAAAATGAAAATGTGATATGTACTATTATGGATGGATTGAGACTGCAAGATGTCCTTGATGTAAATTGGAGGCAACAACGTTACACGAGAGAGAAGATTACATGAGAGGCAACATGCAACGAGAGGGAAAATGGGAAAGGAGGAGAATGGAGGGTTGCTCCCTCTCTCATCTATTACGTAAAACCCTACTCGACTTCTATTACAACATATCAAGTCCTTATATAGTGGACTTTACATCAAAAAAATAAAACTACCCCTAATAAGAAAACATATTACAACAATGTCCTATATGTACTTAAGTAAACCGGATTCTTAACTAATGTTGTCTTCAACACCCCCCAAGTTAGGAGTTGGATACTCGTAACTCCTAACATGTCAAAAAACTGGGTGATAAACATATAAGTCATATGGTCTTATGAGAGTTCATACTCCAACTCTTGTTAATCAGCAACAACAACCGATGTTTTTCCTTTCATCAAGGTATCCTATATTGTTCCGCCTCTCAACAATGCAACCACCTCTACCATGGTAACGATCCTTCGAGAGAGTTTTAACTTCACTCTTACGACAACCATAGTAACAAACTACTAACACACACCAGCATCTACAAGGAGATCAACAACCGTTTGCCTTCCTCCATGTCTAATGAACGAGATTACACCCTTGTAGCCAGATCTGCATAATACGCAACAACCACTATCCACTACACTCGTCGACCAACATCAACGCTTATGGCACTGTTTTGCTAAAACAATAACAACATCACAAGGGCGACTCTCTACCAACAATTGATGAATCTATATGATACACTTCAAATGGAATCGCTTCTAAATCACACTTAAGAATGAACCATTTGCACAACCCACAACATGTACCCTGTTCCAATCATAATGTTCTACTTAAAATTCCAAAGGTAGAAGTTTTACAGGCTTCCAATTTCGTGTCTGCTTCTTCCAAAGCCCGAACAGGATGAAGAACTCGATATTGAAGCTTAGCATTTTCATATTCAAATTTTTTCACTTCCTTTAAAGCCTTTGTTCTTTGAGATATCTTCTCAACTTCTGGGATATCATGAATGAACCACTACCCAAAACTGTTTGTTTTAATGGTTAATCACTATGATACCATGTTGTAAATCAGAGGCAACAATATTACACGAGAGAGAAGATTACATAAGAGGGAGAAGGGGAAAGGAGGAGAATGGAGGGCCCCCTCTCTCATCTATTACGTAAAACCCTACTCGATCTCTATTAAAGCATATTGGATCCTTATATAGTGAATCTCACATAAAAAAAGACAAAACTACTCCTAATAAGAAAACCTATTACATCAATATCCTATATGTACTTAAGTAACCCGGACTCCTAACTAATGATATCTTCAACAATCCTAGGTGGATGGAAAATGAGAGGCTTCTATTTATGTACATAGTTGTATAAAATCATGTCCCTATTTGTGTGATTTTCATAAATTGTTACCCTATATATCCAAGGAATTGGACTTGATGTGTTGTTTAACATTTATCAAGGTCCAAGACCTGACAAGCCTGTGTAATGGCCATCGGAGGCCACATGTTAGGAAAGGAATAAGGATATGGGTCCTCTTATGGTTTAGTTGTGGTTAGACATGATAGTTTCCTTTAACTTGCATTATTGATGTATGCTTGATTAAGCATGCGATATTTATGTTAATGATTCTGATTTAAATTGTGAAGTTGATTTTTCTATTATATTATGTACGATTTGATACATGTACGTGGAGAGATGACATCCACCTATTGAGCATGGTTGTTGGTATTCATTCTCTATTAATAATACATTTATAAGTTGAAGTGAATGTCATATCCTCTAGTAATGTAGAGATGGGGTTGCAATTGTTTAAGGCTAATGCTAGCAATCATTCAGCCGTTGGGGAGACCATTGAGGACTAAGGAGGCCCCCTATGGCTAGCTTAAGGTGGCCAGGGCCCTCATGGCCCTAGTAGCCCGTTCTATTATTGTTTAACACCCCAAACTTACGGTGGATATACCAAAAGTTTGTCTTACAATATTATGAATCTAAGGAGGTACTTTTCTTGTGTTTGCTTGTGGCTTGGTATTTCTATAATTGTCAATCATGATCAAAGTATTGATGTCTAAGTTGTCACAATTTTCTTCAAATCAACTCCAACATTTTGTCAAGATTATTTGAGCGTCAATTTGATTTCCATCCTACATAAAGACCAATGAATATTGATACAAACATTTACTCAATCTCTTAAACCAAAAAAACAATTCATAATATCTAATCCAAAAGGCAAACAAAAAATGAATCAAATAAGTTCATGAAGTGAATTTGCTCTAATTTAAGAAAGTAATTTGATAGAAAACATTGATATCATCCAAATAAGATTGTTTATTATAACAAATAGGTTAATAAATCACTACAAACTTTTGATATTATAAGGGAACTTTAGTATATCAAATAAGCTTTTTAAGGTAAAACTTAAGCTATCAAGTCAAATAAGCTTTTTAAGGTTAAGCTCAAAACCCAAGTTTTAAGGACAAATTCGAACCCAAATAAATTTTTTAAGGCAAAGTTCAATCCATCAAATCAACCAAGCTTTTTAAGGTTAAACTCAAAACCCGCTAAATTAAACAATCTTTAAGGCTAAGCTCAAACCCGAGTTTTAAGTACAAACTCGAACCCAAACAAGCTTTTTAAGAAAAAGTTCAAAACCTTTATACATACAATTCTCAAGCCCCTTAAATACCCTTTAAACTCAAAAGAAGCTTAGTCATCATGCTATTTTGGTTTGTTAAGATTCTCCACATCTACTTATCAAGTATGGCCATGATAAAAGTATATAAATCTTTAAACCTCAATCTCCCAACTCCTCTCAGCCAACATAATTTATCCCAAGCAATCTAATGAATATTCTTCCTTCCTTTTTTCTTGCATTACCCAAATAGAGATTGATCATTATATGGCAGCCTTGTGTTACTTGTGATGCCACCCCACACTATAAGTGGCCCGTGAAGCTCACAGAGAGCACTATAGGGCCACCTTGACCTATTCGCCAAGGCACCTCGGTATCTTTGAGTAACTCATAGTATATGTAAGAATGAATTTAACCACTACTTTGATTAAGACTTCTTTCCCATTGGTTGATCGGAGCTTTTCTTTCCATCCTTGCATATATTTTGAGACCTATCTTTTAAAGACTCGGATGAATTATTCTTAGTTCCACTGACCATAGCTGGTAAACCAAGATATTTTCTTAAATTTGTTCTCTACACTATGTTGGGGTATTCTGGATAAAAAGAATAGATTACTCCTTATCATTTATTTTTTGGGTGATGCCTTTTCCTAGGTCCTATAATATGCAGTAACAGATGAAGGACTTGCTCTAAATTATTGATAACCGCAAAAAAATAAATGTGTAACTATGAGTGCTCTTCTAAGATGATGGGTGCCTTTAGAGTATGAACCACCACTACTTTAAGGATGAATGAACATAGTGCAAGCCTTTTTGCATAGTGCAATAAGGTAAGGAGATAATGGATCTCCTTGCTTCAACCAACCCCCTTCCTAGCTTGAACTTTCTTTTGGGAACCACATTAATAATTGAGTAGGAAACTACAATCACGCCTGCATCTTTCGAAATGTTGATGACAAACCTTAAAAACTAATCACCAAAATCACGCCTGTCATAGCTCCAACAGTCTAGGTTTCATTAAAGTTCATTCTACGCATAATTGGTTCAAGGAATGCCCACTCAACTGTGTCATATGCTTAACTCATCCATCTTCAAGGCTACATATCCTTCCTTGCTTTTTCTCATGTTTTTTCAAGACACGAATGATCTCATATTCAATTATGATATTATCAATGATCAACCAATTACATATGAATGCACTTTGAGATTCATATATGAGATGGTAGGATGATCCTCAAGCTAGAGTTTTAGTGTATATATGACATTACATATGGAAACAATTCAGAACTCATCCATATTAATTGGGTTTTTGGTTTCTGGAATTGACACAACCAAAGAATGATTATGATCATAATTCCATGCACTATTGTTTAAGAATGTGACCACCACATTGATAACTTCTTCCCCATCACTTCCCAGTATTGTTGAAATAATAGCGCTTGAACCCATAAGGGCTAGGGGCTTTTGTCCATCCCATTTGTCGAATGCCCTTCATAATTTCACCTCTAGTGAATGGTGTGGATAAAAATTCATTCATTGTCTCATTCATAGTATAAAACTCTCCTTTCATAAATTATTATGCATCTTTCCTATTTGAAGTGCAAAGAGTTTTACAAAGTATTCATTCTCCACCAACTTCAATTCTTTCTACACAACTAACAAGATGTCCTTCCTTATCTCTCAACATTATAACTTTGTATTTCTTCCTTCTTGCCCGGGCTTGACTATAAAAGAGCCTTGAGTTTGTGTCCCCTTTTTCAACTAGGCTGCCCTTCATCTTTGTTTCTATTGCTTTTTTTCTTGTAACAAAGTCTCACTTAGTTGTACTTTGATATATTGATATATTTGTTTTAAGCCATATCATTTTTTGTTTGCTGACTTTCATTGAGAAGGATCAACTATCAACTCCTATCATAATAGCTTTACTTTCTTTTCGAGTTGCATACCAATAGATTGCCAAGAACTACCACCCCCAACAACAACAACCACCGCCAGTCTCCTCGGCTGCCAATGACACTGAGAAGCCGTGCTATGGTCAGTTTTATGGAGAGGACTCATCATATTCAGGCTCTCCCCAAGCTCCTCATGAGTACCTTCGGTAGTCTTCTCCGCAATCTTTTCTTGAACCCTCAACCAAGGATTCTTCTAACATGAATCACCAAAGATGAAGTGGTAAAGCTATTTGGTTTCTCTTTCTGTATTACAGGTTGGGTCTTGCCTAATTCCCGATTTGTTCATCATCCATGCAATCTTTTCTTCAACACTTAACTAAATGAATGTGTTAAAAAAACCTCATGTTGAAGATGTCAGGGTTGTGCATCTACTAATAGTCTGCAAACCCCAGCTTACATATCAAACAAGGGGAGGAGGGGAGATAGAACAGGACCTGTGGTACGTTTTAGGTGTACAAAACAAAATTCAAAAGAATCGGATCCACCTATGAAGTTTTCTTGGGTTTGGGTGTTGAAAGGATCAAAAGATGAACTTACGTAGAACTTACATTTGTGCTATTAAATTTTTATACCGTTTTTTTCACTCTAAAAAGAAATTTTGGTAGCTTCCGATTGTCATTTACGTGAAATTTAGTTCTGTATTGGGTGACAATGTCACTTGGTTGTGTTTTCTCTTTTCTAATCATAAACCGATCGCAAATTTCGACCATCAAAACAAACCCCACTGTCTACTAATGAGAGAAACAACTTAACGATTCTTTGTCAATAGGGGTGGGAAATGGAGTCAAAGAGTCAAGTAGTTTGTGTTTGAGTCAGAGCAGGTCGACTCTAAACCAACCCGTTTCTCCCTTTGAGCCATTTTCCACAACCCTAATTTGTCCTGCTAGGGTTCAACTCCACATGACATGACGCTCATATAATGGTGACAAACATAAATGGTGTTAAAATCAACAAAAATAGAAAATAATTAAGTATCAAAAAACAACTGTTGTGAAAAAAAACTGAATAAGAGAGCGCATTAACTCAAGTATTAAGGCATAATGCATTTCTTCTTGCAATAAAGCGTCACTTAATATACTTTCTTTTAAACCATATTGTTTTCTGTTGTCTGCCTCTCATTGAGAAGTGTTAAGTCCTATTGAATTCTACCTTTGAGCAATAATGTTTTAACTCTGTTTTTATTGTCTCCTTCCACATGAACTCAATTTCACCACTTTCGCCCCCTTCACTGACGCCAGAACTTTGTGAAGCCAACGTTCCATTTGAAGGCAATGAACTCTTCTGGATTCATTTTTAGTAGGATCATTTTGCCTCGTTAAAAGGCAAAGAGCCTGAATTGCCTATGAGTTCTCAAGTCCACAACGATTCCAAGAGAGGATTTTCATTGGGTCCCTGCAAGGTGGCAGTGCAACCTTCCTCGATGGTTCTATCTCTTCTTATATATATATATATATATATATATATATATATAGAGAGAGAGAGAGAGAGAGAGAGAGAGAGAGAGAGTTTTGCACATAGATGATGGTCTCCAAGGTCGATGCTTCACTGAAATTTATCTTTGTAATCTGGTTGGGGCCTTGTCAATGAAAAAAGAAAAGCTACATTCCAAAACTCCTGTATGACCATGGATGGGAAGAACTTAAATCAAGCATTGCATGACGTCATAATTAATGGCTATTTATTATATTCTGGTAATATGACGGACACATTTTGAAAAACATCCCTTGCTTGCGTAAGTTGCTTTTTGCCTGAGAAGCATTTACTTGCAAAAAAAAAGGAGAATATTAAAAAAAAGCGTGCTCAAGTATTAGCGCCATTATGAAGTGGCCCAGTCTAACACGCTCATTACATCATCAACAGCCGTTGTGGTCGGTCGTTAAAAAATCAACGGCGGTGATTCCCAAGCACGAAAGCAACATGATTCGACATTTCTTCGTCATTTTATCTTTACAATTAAAAGTTCAACTTCGCAAGGAAAAAATAAGAAAAAGAAATTACATATTCAGGTTGCAACGCTTCAGAAAATAACAAACGGAGAAACCCACGTGGTTTTCGGGTTGGCATGCTTTTTATTCAAAATAACGAAAAAACCAGGTGGCAATCGGGCTGAGATGTGTCCATTCAAAATAACAAGAGGAAAGAAAAAGAAAAGGAAAAAGCAGGTAGTATTCGGGTTGGAATTCAAATCGTGTCAAAAGAAGCGAAGGGAAAGCAATGGGCCCGTTCATATTCCTCAGTCTGAGCTCACCACCTTTAGGATTTCTCCCTCGCCCATTTCGTTCTCTCTCTCTCTCTCTCTCTCTCTCTCTCTCTCAAGACTACCAACTTCCCACAATGGCGCCAGAAATGCTCCCCCACCTTCGACGAAACGGAAGCAGCCGGAAAATTATACCGGCGAACACGAGCATCGATTCCGACGAACACAAGACCTCACCCTTCCGGAGTCTGCAATCGTCCAAGGCAAACAAAGCAACCACAATCCTTAGATCCCTCGTCTCCTTCCTCCCTCTCCGACCTTTCCTCCCTTCATGTAAATGGACGGCCAGGATCTCCTCATTCTCCTCCTCGTCCTCTCCATTCAACCGCCCTCCTTCTCTAGGCAAAAGGGTCACCGCCACGATCTACGGCCACCGGAGGGGCCACGTGAACTTCGTCGTGCAGGCCGAACCCGGTTCGGGCCCAGCCCTCTTGCTGGAGCTCGCCATGCCCACGAACTCGCTTGTCAAGGAGATGGCCTCTGGGCTCGTTAGGCTCGCGCTCGAGTGCGACAGAGGTGTGGGGAAGGTGCTGTTCGGCGAACCATTCTGGACCATGTATTGCAACGGGCGGAAGACGGGGTACGCCGTATCCAGACATTGTAGTGAGTTCGATCAGAAGGTGCTGGGCTTGCTGCGGGCTGTTTCTATAGGGGCTGGGGTGCTGCCCTTGGTGAACGGCGAGGGTAGTGAGGTCATGTACATGAGGGCTCGGTTCGAAAGGGTGGTGGGTAGCTGCGACTCGGAGGCGTTTTACATGATGAACCCTGATGGCTCTGGTGGCCCTGAGCTCAGTATTTTTCTCATCAGAATATGAATTAGGAGAACAAATACTCTCTTTTCTCTTCTAAATATGCTTTCAGTTTATGTACCAAAGGAAAAGCTTTATGGTTTAAATTTGGGTCTTATGGTTGTTGTAAATGTACTAATTTAGAGGTCTAATGGATGACGCTTAAATCCGTAGGAATCTTTCTTTGAGGGTGTTAATGGAGCTATGTGTTTGTTGGTTGTGGAAATCAACACTGAAAAATCTGCTTTTGTGTTTCAATAGGTTTCTATGGTTGGTGGTCTTGCAGCTTACTGGTTTTTCTAGGTTCTTCTCTGTCTGATATTCGGAGAACAAGGACAAAGTTTCCCAATACCCGAAGAATCAGGGTGATGTTTTGTAGTATTATATGATGAAGGCATCAAGATCCTTATCATCATTCTCATTTTGATCAGTAAAACCGTATAAAGTTGAGGCCTTCTGTTGTTTTCCTTTATCGTGTTGCGTACATTTGGATTGTTTTTTGTGCAATGCAGATTGTGGCATTAATCATTGGGTGTAACAAGTTGAAGAATGATGATTTTGGTGTTTGATACGTGGAAGAATTTATTGGATTCTGCACTCGATGGATCCAGCGATATCCAGAATTCAAGAATTCTTTAGTTTTTTATGCAAGAAATAACATCTCAAAGTGCACGTATAGTAGTACTATACTCTAGCGGCCAATGAAAAACTTCATTTTTTTTAATTTTAAACTTTAACTTCCTTTGGCCTGTAGCTGTAGATTGAATTCTCACCTTCTTTGATAATCCGACTCAAAAGATGGAACAAACACAATACTTCACCTAATTCTTTTGAGCCTCGGCCATCACACAGCTCACTAATACGAGGCACGTAAGACTACAGTTTACAAAATAGATCATGTACATGGCTACTGAGGAAACTTAGTTGTCAAACATGGTTCATCATCAAAAAATGCAGGTGCTTGCCGAGCATTTGACAAATTAACTCAAATATTCACTTCATGAAATGGTTTATGGATTCAATCTCCATCTCAGTTTGAGAAGCCCTAATCTACATACATATATACATACATATATATACGTACATATATATACATACATACATATATATATAGAGAGAGAGAGAGAGAGAGCAAAAGTGCCTAAAGCGATTAAAGACTGCCGTAACATTCAAATGCAGTCTCCAAGAAAAGAAAAAGTGAAAAATGGAGCGTGCAAGCTGATGTTGTCTAAAGCGACATGGCGTCTATGTGACTCTTGATGTTTCATGAGCGCGTCGAGCTATTCACTTTCTCTTTCCTCCGTTGTGGACCACCTATATATCTTCACAATATGATGGTCCACAAACTTCAAAACTATTGCTTTTATATGATGCCGATCCCAACAAGGATTGTTGGTGCCGGCTTCCTAGGTTGGTGATTGCAGTGTGGGTCCATCCAGACCGGGCTAGACCCACATGGGCCACCCTTGTAAAGCACAAGCATGGCCAGAACTTAGTAAGTCCAAAAGATGATGGACCTGGATCTACAATCGAGCCCACTTGGTTTGTGTAGAACTGAAGTTGAGAGAAATTTAGTCTCCATTGGCCGACAACAAGAACTAAATAAAGATGGGTTGTAGCCTTATATTATACATAATTACTAAGCCCACACTCCTAATTTACTAAGCTCATATTTCATTTCCTTTGTATCTTTTTTCTTAATAAGATGCATAGTTGTGGGCAATCACACTGTCCCGCCCACTTGAATTATTGATGCCAATGGATAGGGTTCGAGTGGGTCCCTGTCCCACCCAAAATCACCCGCTAAAACCCACAATTAAAGTGGGCGGGACAGTGACCATGGTGTATTAAATGCCAAGTGCAAATGACAACATACTTTTAATTCAAATCTCTATTAATAATCATGTCAATTGAATGGTAAAAATGTTTGGATAAATTTGAACATGGATGAGCATTCTCTTTATATAGAGAGAGCATAGTCTATCCATGCTTAACTATCTTCAAGAATCACAACCATATGATTGGAGATTGAAATTCAAATTTTAAAAAGAAAAAATACTTTGATATTTTTTGAAAGTTCAATAAATATAGATGCATTGATCTTACTTTTGACTTAAATGATCTCAATCATTGATCTTCAAGATCGGACGATTGAAATCTTTGATAATGTTTAAGTACAGATGCATTTGTGCATGGACTAATCTCTCTCTCTCTCTCTATATATATATATATAACCCTGTTTTCCTTATTGCATTTTAACCCTGCAAATGGTATAACAGTGTTACTCTAATTACTAGCAGTAATTATGCGAAATCCCATGATTCCTTCTTCGCTATACCTGGGTCGGGTCACTGCTGTTTCATCCTAAAACCAAAACCTACCTGAACCATGTTCTTGTGACATTATAATCTTACTTGACCCTGTGTGGGTCGGGTTTTCTACTCCACCCGATCGAGTTGGTATGGATTGGATACCCAGCTAGTATTTGATATGGCAGAATCCAAACGGAACGTGGAAAGGTAAGGACACGAAATCCGTTTTTCAGATTGAAATTCCTGCTTCTGCAATGTTGCAAGCTTTCCAGAGTAGAACGGAAAATCAAAAGGAGAAACCACTAAGACTCCAAACAAAAGATACATGGTGAATTAAGATTCACAATATATTCAAGATGAATGTTGGATCAAGAACAAAGTTGGATTTGGAATAATAAGTAGGAAATTGAAGGGGTGGTTTTGTAGAGTTCAAAGCTACTCAAATCAATGGTAGAGGGGAAATAGAGAGATGGGAATGTTGAAGATGCAAAGATCGGTATCCAGTGGGCTCGAGAGATTGGAATAAGTATACAGATGTTAGAAGGTGATGCAGCAGCCGTCTTTGGAGGGCTTGAAGAAGAGGTAAGAGGACTTCTACTGGTTTGATCCTAGAAGACAACCGTAAGGAGGCGTCTGAGTCGGAATATTTGAGAATAAAGCAATTCCACGGGAAAACTACAGAATTGCAGATGTACTAGCCAAGTATGCTCGAGAGGAAGGGTCGGCTTCAGAGAATAAAACAATTCACTATGCAAACCGAAGAACCGCCTGAACGAAGTTTCTCAAGATGGTGCGATAGGCCCATCTCAAGAAACAGACACCCAGAAATCAGAGTCTGGAACTGTTCTTGTCCCATAATCTCGGTACTTATGGTCTGCGTTGGAGCTTTATGCTTTGCGAGAGCTTGGATCGGAGGCAGATCTCGTCCGCGAGCTAACCCTTCTGGAATCTGAGAGGCCTTGTGGCCACTATTCATTCAGGGATTTACAGTTCGGACCATGAACTGTACCATCATACTTGGCCTTTTCTTCCGCTCATGGTGGCCCTGCGTCTGCATGACAGGCCAGAAGCAAGTCCGAATCCGAAGTCACGACCCAGCTGCCTTTTTTGTCGCTCCTGTTTTTCTCCTGCCTGGTGTACAGATCAACTTGTGTCCTCTGTGCTTTGTTTGAGGATTTGTCCGTTCCATTTCTCACTTTGCATACACACAATGACGCATGCACATGCATCGATCCCCACAGGAGAGAGAGACGATATTCACAATCAATATTGTGTCCTCAAACCATCCGTAACCCATAAAGACGAAATAATCGTTCGATGATTGTCTGTGGCAGGGCACACAACCCTGTCATGGACACACCGAAATGTTCCTGTCAATGTGGTAAAGATTGTCCACTCCCCCAACATATATGCACAAAACTTGTCTATGAATTCAAGAACGCGTCAAATGACTGGTCACTTGTCCGGTTGTAAGTTCAATGCCACTACGTTATCCAATATGTATAAAAAAGATAGATATAGAAATAAAAAGAAAATACAAATATTTTCTAAGATTATACTTAATTATATATATGTATTTATTTGCCTTTTGATTTCAATCAATTTTTTAATCTAATCCGACTCTCATTCTCTCTCTCTCTCTCTCTCTCTATATATATATATATATATATATCGAGAGAGAGAGAGAGAGAGATTGTAATAAGAATGTTTATATTTTCCAAACGCTATTGCAACATTCTAATAACACGGATACCCTCTACGAGTGTATGGAAAGGATGAGCATAGGTATGAATTATTTGGGCAACATCTAGTTTATATATATATATAATGCTTCATCAGTGCTTTTTTATAGCATGAGCATAATAAGGTTGTTCCTCATCATTTTTCAAATGCCCTTACAACCTTTCCAATTATAATCATGTCACTGAGTGAGCAACAGTGATGGCCAAGATTCATTTTTCACACACACACATATATATAATCCCAATCCCAAGATGGCCATTAAGACCATTCTAAGAAATTGAAATATGCACAGACTGAGTTCATTGAAGAGGCAAAGGCTCAAGTGCATTATGGGAGCTAAAATGCAGTTCAAGGCCAACTTATGTTCATCTCTCTTGAGAAGACTTCATGTACAATATTATAAGATGCACAAGAAGCAAACTAAGGTTGACAGCACCTTGTAATTTGTCGACGTCGGCAGGACACTTATTGGAGAGGGATGATGGTCTGATTTTGGTGAGAGTCGCTAGAATGCTTATATGGTCCTTTAGTTAAATCCTAGAACAAACTGTAGACAAGGAAATTCATTATGGACAACGGAAGAGCTTTAGCATGATAGGATTTATGTAAACCTTGAAATAAGATTGATGAGAACGACTTTGTTACTTTAATATTGGTTGTTTTATAATCTATACCGTTGATAAAACTATAAATGGGTCAAAATTTGAAGGTTGGGTCATCTTGAATGCCAGTAATACGTAGCTAAAATTCATAATAATGCATTCATACTGTTATGACCTGCGTATCCATATGAAGTGATTACAAACTTCATTAGAGTCTAATAATTTTCAGCTGATGCACCAATGGCTTAGAACAATGTGACCTCTCACCAATTAAGAAGAAAATGCAATACTTCGGTGTACAAGGAAAAAATAGAAAAGAAGGCTTCAAAGTATCAATTTAGAATGCTGTTCATGAAGGCAAGTTCAAGGCTGAGAGTAATCATACTACTAAAAGCCTTCTAGCTAGCTTCCACTGAAAGCTAGCTAGAAGAAATACAAGCAGTCATGTAGTTTACACTATTTGATCCCTATCCATCCCCATTCCCTTCTTCAAATGAACTTTGATACTTAAAAGCATCGTCATGTTTTCAAGAGGGTGAATACTTTATGAATGCAAGGAACATGCACGATATAAGCATTCAGTGTGAAGGCTGAGTGCAGATGTTCAGTTTAAACTCATTTGTATATTGAATGTAAAAAAAAAGTCGAATATAGGCAATAATCATGACAAGGATGGATTGCCAAATGCAAGACGTATGTTAAATGTGCATTCGGCATTTTGAGTACCCAACGAAAGCACTCGGTGAAAAAACAGATTGTGAACATTGGGCCAGTTTGAATTCATCTTTAGCCAAAATACTCTAGGCATTTTCCATCTTCCAGATGCAAGAAAAATTGAAGGTTAATATATTAAGCTCAAAGACCAAGTTGGCAATACGCACAAGTTTCCTTTTGGCATAGGAAAAACACACATGCACAAGACTACTTTCATGTTGAAAATAAGTGGCAAAAGAATTTTGAAAATTTTCAATTATGTATTGAAATTTTAAGACAACAACAACTAAGCTTTTTCTCATACTCGAGGCCTCGCATAGAACCGATAGATTTTCAAAGGGCGTTGGCGATAGCATGATCAATATTTCCTTTCTTGGCTACATCCCATAATAAATTTTCAACAGCCACTTGGGATTCTCAATTTCAAATTCATATAGCATACATAGTCAAAAGAAATATAGTTCAAAGCTGTTACCGAGGGTCTAATGCCCACCGTAGACATGGCCAGTTTGGAACCAGCTCAGCAGTTCTAACCGGAACCTATCCGGGCAAGGAGCTCGTTGGAACCGGAACATATGAAATCAGACCAAAAACTGAGCCTATAACCGTGGACCATCCGGTTCCACCTTTCATGGGACCAAAACCAACGGTTCCAAACCTCCAGTCCTGAAATTTTTTATTGTTTCTTTAAAATTTCAATTTTCAATACGTTTTGCCCATTCTAAGCTGTTTTAAAACTCAAAATTCTAAACTGTTCTGAAATCGGCCATTCTGTTTCAGGTTTTGAGGTAACCCGAACCGGCCATGTCTAGCCCAACTTATTGCTAGACATGATTTTGCTCAACTTGACTTGGCCTACTTGGAGTATCACCAAATTAATGTTGACTTGCACAAATACAGCAGGAAAATGAAAGGGGTTTTTAGCAAACCAAGCTTGAGCTATGCCTGTGTCAACGCCATGCATCTGTTATATGGTGATTGTATTAGAAGGATCCTATGCATCAAGTCATATCTGGCCTTGCACGGAATTGAACTCCCCACCAACAGCAATGCCGTGGAGTTAACATTCTCGGTGCAAAGATTAAGCCTTTAGAGCAATAGTTAACCTGGCTAAGGATTCAGCTCACAAGTTGAAGGTCATGAGTTCGAAACCTAGGGCATCCATCTGGCTTGTGGCTTGGTTTCCATTCAATTTGAAACAAGGTCGGGTAGTTTGAAGGGTAATGCTAAGTGACAGTCATATAAAGCTATTTAGCGTTAAACGAAAAATGAGCATTATGAAAAGCTTCCAAACTTTGGCAAATTGAATCTAAATATACAAATTGAACTTCTAGTCTCATGAAAACTTGGTCATAAGACTGGGAGTCTCTAACGGGTTTAACTTCTTCTTTTCTTTCTTGGTACGGTGGGAGGCCGAAGCCAGATGCGTGCCTCGGGCATCAAACTCATGATCTTCAACTTGAGAGAGGACCCCCTGGCCAGGTGAGCTATTGCACATTGTGCTTAATTATATAATGTGTTGAATTTAACCAAACAGCAGATCTGTTGATCGCAAATGCGCAAAGAGCCCTGGTTAGGGCTTGACTCCAAAGAACCTTCAAGTTGAAGATCAAAACTTTACGACTTGGGTTGTCAATCTGAAAGAAAAACAGTCGCAATTTTTAGTAAGAATGGTAATTATTTTTGGTTCATCGTGATCCAAAAACATATGGAGCAGGGTGTTTTTAACAACGCCGACGCCAAAAAACCTTACGGATCAAATAATCTCTTATTAAGAACTGCACAAATTCATTGTAAAAATTTTAAGAAAAATATTAGTGGTGCTTTGTAGATTTTTATATCGAGAAGGTCATTCTTGTGGTTGTTCAACCCAATATTTGAGTTTGATTCTCGGCTCCAAGTTGGACCTGGACCTGAATCTACCTGGTTTTGGGCAGATTTAACTATGTTCATGCTCCCTAATGCAAACCATAAAAAATTTGCACAAAGTATATATATATATAGCTTATCAGGTTAGGGGGGTCGATCCACAAGTTGAAGGTTGTGAGTTCGACACCTGGACATGCCTTTGGCTTCGGCCTCCCCTCTATAGAGAAAGAGGAAAAGAAACCCTCAAATTTTTTTTTAATCGATTCCTTCACACAAAAGGGAGGGACAAAAGAGAGCCCAGCACTGTCTATTAAAGCAAGATTTTTTCAACAGGGATATACAGATATACCATATCAACAGGATCCTATGCTCGCATACACCCAAAAACTTTCTTTAAACTCTTTATGAAAAAGAGCAGACAAGAACTCCACTTGGGCCCTTAATTTATGATAAAAGCAAGATGGCCCGATCTACTTCCTTTTAATCATGAACTTCAAAGGCTTTGTTGATATGTGGAAAGTACTTTTAATATATAACAGATCAATGTAGTCCTACCAAGCAGTAATCTTTGGATAAAAATTAAGAATAACCCTTTAATAAGAAAAAAAAGAGAAAAGCACAAAGAGCAATATTTAAATAACGGGATAAGAGCAATATTTAAATAACAGGATAAGGTGCAATTTTGCCCGTCGTGTTTTGACCTAAGAGCGAATGCACCGCTAGCGTTAGGTTTGGTCTAAAAGCATTAGGAAACAGAACATAACTATCCTTTTACTAACTTAAATAAATTTTATTACCTACAGAAATACCCTTCCATAAGGTTTTTGCTCGAAATTGTGGATCCAACCAGAATAAGCCAAGAGTAAAAAATCGGCTCGAACTTGAACTGGTAAAACCAAAACCAGGGTTGGACCTGAAACCGGGGATCGCCGTGTTTGATTCCAGTTCCACCTCCCATGGAACCAGAAGCAGGTTGGAATTGGAACCAACAGTTTCAAACTATTCTTTTTAACTATTCTTTTTCTTTTTCTTTTTTTATATTTCCAAGCTTCAATATTTTCTTATTCCAGACAGTTTAGGGCTCAAACTAGAATGGAAACCGGATTCTGAACGTCTGAACTGGAACCAAGAACGAGGCAAGTCCAGGTTCCGTAACCACAAATCCATAATCGGCCATGTCTACTTACCGTGGGTATGAAAAATTGATCACTAGTTTGAGGATGGTCAATATCGTAGATTGTGGGCAATAAATTTCTTCTTCAGTACCTATGACCTTATTAATTGTGCTCAATTTTAAATTTCTTGGTTATGTGTGTGTGCCTAGACATGACCGGTTCCTAACTGGTCCAGGAACCGGCTGAACCGAGAACCAGTGAAACCAGAACCAAGTTTTGAACCAAGGACCATCCGATTCGATTATGGTTTCACCTATAATATTTAAGCTCTTTTAACAATATTACCAGTTTCGGACAGTTCCAAACTCAAACCAGAACCAGTCTGGAGCCGGTTCGGTTATGATTCCATGTTCTAGGCTAATCGGAGCCGGACATGTCTATGTGTGTCCATGTGAGTATGAGCATTCTAGGTTGCACTATTTTGACAGTCTTAATCAAACTCGTTCGCGAATTGAAATCATAATAGAGTTCCTCGAGTTGAATCGATTCACGAAAAGACCATCTTTAATCATATGATATATAATAAACTCATAACATAAATAGTAAGAGGATTGATATAGGCACACCCCTTTTACTTTTTACCACTTTTCTTAAAATACTCGTGATAATTTTCAATAATTATGAAAATGTCCCAAACCAAAAAACAAGATGTCCTCTCTCCTCGTGCATGAACCTTTTTTCAACCGCTCTTCGTTCTTCATTCTCCGACTCATTCTAACCACTTATTACTTTATCTACAATCATTTTCAATAAAAGAACATATCAAAATCCATTGAAAACTAAAAAAGCAAAAGAAAAGAAAAGCGATGAAAAAGATGATAAAAATGGTCAATTCAAAGAGAGATTCATCGATTTATCGATTTATAATGGTGATTTAGTTTTGATTTTTCTATTTGAAAATCAAGAACTAGAGCATCCCAACAGAAGAGATGCAGCTTGGGCACGTCTCTCATTGGGAGAGACACTGCTCGAGCACATCGCTCTCTTTCATCGGGATATTCTAATTTTTTATTTTTCAATTCTTTTCATATATTTCTTGATTTCCTTTTTCTTTTGCTCTTGATTTTTATTATTGTTGTTTTAGTATTATTGATTTGTTTTTAGTTTTTTTTCTTATTCTTTGTTTTATCTTGTTTTCCAATGAGATTCATAAGAATTTTTATTGAATTGCGAAGAAGACAACAACACTAATTAAAACTTTTGTTATTGGAGCAAATAGTTCTAACTAGATAGACCTTTGCTAGAATTGGGTGGGAGAGAAGAGATTGAGTGAGAGAAGAGAGAGAAAAAGTATTTATATGAAGGGTAATTTTGGTATTTAAAAAATGGAGTGTAAGGATAGTAAAAAGAGTGTGTAGATAGTAATGCTCATATTTAATTGATGCTTGTTAAACCACGATTCGACCTTGGTCGAACCTCTATCCAGTGGTGAATGAGTGGGGTTCACTGAATTGTCTGGTTTACGAAACATTGCCACCCACTCATCATGCTCCTCTTTTCTTTCCCTTGTTGCCTTTACACATTTGTCAACTCTCCTAATGAGGTTTGGGACACTTAAATGCTCTTCGCCCAAGTTATATTCTTAAGCAAATCAATTCATTTTGTGAAAGATATTATTCTTCGTAATATTCTTTCCAATCATAGAATTGAACTTGATGAGCATACCAATACCTCTCCATCAATGATAGAAAGTTTAAGTGTTTTGAGAAAAAGAGTGAAAAACAATGTTATTACACTCATGCCCTCAAAAACCAATTGTTAAACACAGTAAACAACATCAATACTAGACAAGATCCAATCACTCATATTATATATATTTGTTCTTTTTTATTTTTCAAATTTTTTCATATCTTTTTTATTTTCTTTTCTTTTACTCTTGATTATTATTATTGTTGTTTCAATATTATTGAAACCTTCTTTTGTTAGTTTCATTTATCATTTTTCTTCTTCTTTATTCTATCTTGTTTTTCAATGAGATTCATAAGAATATGCACTGAGTTGCGAAGAAGACAACACTAAGTGAAACTTTCGTTGCGAGAGAGAAAAATATTTATATGAAGGGTAATTTTGGTATTTAAAATGAGTATATGGATTGTAAAAAGGGTGTGCAGATAGTAGTGCCCATATTTAATTATTGCCTGTTTAGCCGTGATTCGACCTTAGTCGAACCTCTATCCAATGAACGAGTGGGGTTTCACAACATTGTCACCCACTCATCATGCTCCTCTTTTTTTCCCTTGTTGCTCTCCTAGTGAGGTTTGGGACACTTGAATGCTCTTCGCCCAAGTTATATTCTTAAGCAAGTCAATTTATTTTGTGAAAGATATTATTCTTTAGAATATTTTTTTCAATCATAGAGTTGGACTTGATGAGCATACCAATACCTCTCAATTAGTGATAGAAAACTTAAGGGTTTTGAGAAAAATAGTGAAAGATAATGTTATTATACTCGTGTTCTCAAAAAGCAATTGTCAAACATAGTAAACAACATCAATACTTGATAAGATCCAATCACTCATATTATATATATATATTGGTTCTTTTTTATTTTTCAAATTTTTTCTATATTTTTTTATTTCTTTTCTTTTGATCTTGATTTTTATTATTGTTGTTTTATCCGGTTTCCATAACATTGTCACCCACTCATCATGCTTCTCATCTTTTCCCCTTGTCCTTATGCACCCGTCAACTCTCCTAGTGAGCTTTGTGGCACTTAAAATACTCTTCACCCAAGTTATATTCTTAAGCAAATCAATTCATTTTGCAAAAGATATTATTCTTTCAGAATATTTTTTCCAATCATAGAGTAGGACTTGATGAGCGTACCGAACCTCTTAATCAATCACAAAAAACTTAGGGGTTTTGAGAAAAAGATTGTAAAATAATATTATTATACTCATGTCCTTAAACGTAAATACTAGACAAGATCCAATCACTCATATTATATATATTGGTTCAAGTGTGAAATTAATTTACTTTATATGTGGGGATTCAAGGCCTTTCATAAAGTGTGCATGTGTGTTATGTAAAATAATATTTTGACATATAAAGAAAGCGAAGAAAAATGGTTACAGAAGGTACTTGGAAAAAGAAATTAGAAGCAAAATACAGAAAAAATGTCCACTTAAATGTAAATCTCAGTATATGATTGCAACAAATGGTAGGCAAACTTCTTTTACATAGTTTCAATTCCTAGGGAGGAGGGTGACTTGAGCTTATTACACCATATAGCATAAAAACGCCAAGAAAATGAAAGAAAATGAAGGTCTCCTGAAATCAATGCTTGAAACTTGATAATTGTTATGACATTTTGGAAACAATGCATATCATTGTAATATTTGGATCTCCTGAAAATGACATTTTGCGTTTTATATTTACCAAAACCATGGCCGCCGAGGTTTTTTCACAAAAAGAATATTTTAAATACATAACGGGCCACTTGTTTCGGGCATTGAAGGAAATCTCTCCCTCTCTCTAAACGCATTTGTGAGGTAAGATTAATCAAATAAAACAGTTTTAGCTCCGGGATCGTTCCCACTTGTGTAGCCAATAGTTCTTCCTGTCAAAAATATAGAATTTTATATTATTAAGTTAGAAGTTATTATATGTATATGTCTACATTTATATTTATATAGAATATATACATATATACATATAAAATACTTATAAACATATATAAATACATTATATATGTATATTTTATATAATACACACACAAATATTATATATATGTGTGTGTGTGTGTGTGTGTGTGTGTGTTTACGTTAAACCCTGCTATGTTCCGCTCCATGTGGGTGGGCAGGAAATGCAATCCCGATTGAGTCCAATAAAAAACTGGCAATAAGCAACACTTTACAAGCCTTCGTCTCGGTCCTTTAATAGACATCTAATTTCGAACCATCGTACAGGAGCTCTAACTGGGTTGACTCTCAAAATGTCCAAACCACGTTAAACGTATTTCTCTTATTTTATTTTCTATTACTGTCACATGAAGTTTTTTGTAACGACAAAGATTGCAATTATTTGCCTCCTCATACAACCAGATCGCATTCAAGAAGCCAGCTAAAGTTTCAGAAATAACCATTTTAGATTTGCAAGCTTTTCATAAGAATCAAAATGGGCCCGAACACTAAAATGTTGCTGAGGGGATAAGGACTTCATCTGCACATGATATTCTGCTTCATGTAATGACTTGTATCCTAAAATGTGTTGGGTGGTTAGGTGGCTTTATGGTGCTGGTCCTGCTTTAATACATATAAAAGTTTGGTTTAGACAAATGGGTCTAAACAATTCCCAATTGAAGAAAAGGGTTGGGTTGCAGTACCAAGCCAAGATGGGTCCAGGTCGAGCACACTCAATATTACAGCCTAGTTTTTTTCTTTATCTTAATAACAAATTTATTTTTTATCTTATCTTTTGTCTGATTAACAATATCAAACAAAGACCCACATTTCTCCTAACTAAGAAATCAATTGAAAGCCTTTTTTTTTTACAAGAGGAGATTAAAGCTCAACACACACACATGCACCCTTTGAGAGTTGAACTCCCCACAAGTTGCGACAACTCCTGCCATTGAGCTTAAAGGTCTGAGTGCCTAAAAGCCTGTAGTCATGAGTATGGTATATACTTGATAGAGCTTTTCTAAGTTCCAAATGTTATCTTACTCACTTTTATCCTTTGTCTTATATTTTGTCTTATTAACAATATCGAGCAAAGCGGATCTCTCCTTACTAGGAGATCAGCCTTTAGTAACGAGTATGGTACCAACGTTTACAGCCTAGTGAATGGTAACGAACAAAATATGCCATGATCTTCTACAAGCAAATAAAATTTAAAAGGTCAGCAAAGCAAAGAAATTAAGTATGTATTTCAGAAATCTCCATTGCAGATTTCAAAAGCATTCATGAGAATCAAAATGGACCCAAACGCTGATTCAAAAGTTGCTCAGCAGATCAAGACTTCCTTGTGCACATGGTGTGCATCTTCGTGTCATCACTTGTGTGTTGAACTAGGCAATTATTATTTCAAATATTTTTATAACTAGAAATTTATATTCAAGATAGTCTAGGGCGATGTTGACAGGAAATTCATGGAATATTAACAGATTAATAGTTTATTAGTGAATTTAAACTTTTAAAAAAATTGAGTTATTCTTCCACTTTATGAGGCATTATAAATTATATAAGTAATAGGTATGCTTATAGATAGTACATACATCTATATGTCCTACATTCATGATTTTCTATGTTGTCATTCCTTCACTAGCACCGATATCCATGTTCCATTTCCATACCTGCATCCTTGTGACATATATTGAAATTAAGCAGTCACCGTAAATAGACTGGTTCGAATCAAACTGGTAAGAGAATTATATAGTTTCGAGGCAGTTCTTTGATTTAAAACTTATGTTTACCAAATTATCTTGCTAATTTTCTAGTTTTTATTATCTTTTAAGGTTAATATATTTGGCTTCATTTGCTTCTTGAGAACTCAACCCTGTGATGGGGTATAAGAGGAGGGATGCAAAACGTTTACATTCTTCTACATTGAATTGAAGAAACTCGAATACAGTAGGATTGGTTGATCCTGAAAAAGCATTATGCTAGTCCTGTATAAATGAATGTAGTGATTTTATTTACAAATTATCGATTGAAAGGTGCAAAAGGGAGTCTTAGACATGGCTGGTTCCAGTTACCTGGAACCTGGAGCTGTAACCGAACCAGCCCGGATGGGTTCTGACCGTGGTTCTGGAACAATCAATTCCAGGGTGGTTTTGGCTTGAATCCTAAACTGCCCGAAATGGACAAAGACATTAAAAAGTTAGATTTTAAAGAAAAAAAATTGTAATTTTTTTTCAAAACCAGCAGTTTCAAACAGCCAATTCCGATTCCATGAAAGGTAGAAATGGAATCTAATCAGGTGGTCTCTGGTTCTCAGTCCAGTTTCAAGGATTCCATTTTCATCCAGTTTCTTGACCATTTCACTTCGGTTGAAACCACCGGACCGGTTCGGAAACTGGCCATGTCACGGGATCTTGTTAGACTGCATGGCATTACCAACTATTCTCTTGCTCGAGCTTGCTCGCCTTCGGCAATGCACATAGTAGGTTGACAACAAATGCATCGAGACAAGCGGCACGACGAGCCCATTGATCTTCTTAGTGTTGTTCATTTATGATGGGTGGTGCGTGCACAATTGTCAATTTGGCTTGATCGCTCGGGAACAAACATGGTCCATGCCAGAGCGTGTATCTCTTTTAAGTTGGACAAACATAAGGTCCATGGCAAGCAAATCTTCACAAAATCTCAATAAATGTCTCCTCTTTGATTCCACCCATTTGGTCAAAGTTGGTGGATCACACAACTTGACGAAGAAATGAAGTCTTTTCTTTTTATTAAAAAATGTGTAAGTTAAGATTATGTTGATAGCTTATTAAATGCATGTGGCTTATTAAATGCATACCACTGGGTATCAAACTCCGGACCTTTCACTTGAATGTTTTAAGACTCAAGCCTCTAGCCAGAATAGCTGGAGCTATTTGTGCAAAAGCGCCAAGTGATTAAGACAAATCCAGAAAAGGAACAACCACCACCTTGAATTTTAATATCTTTTTTTTATAAGAGGCGGCCCAAGCCTAACAGATACACCCACGCATGCATGCACCCTATGAGAATCAAACTCCTCACAAGCAACAACACCGCTAGAGCATCCTACCGTTAAGCTAACGCTCTGGGTGCTAATATTGTTTAATTTGTTCACCCATCACCGCTAAAAGATTAAACGGAGACACCCAACAAATCAACTTTTCACCTAAAGCACTTGGGAAAGCCTCAATTGTCCTTCCATAATGGTCATTGTAGAAGTTGGAACACTAAAGAAATCATCTTCAACAAATTCTTCTCAAAGGCAAGTCTTTTAATAGACATTTGCTGTTCTCGTTTGGCTGGAATCATAAACCAGAACTGAACTAAATCAGGATTGGTCTTGGTTACATTTCATAAACACCCATTTCGGTTCGAAAAATAATAATATTTTCAAAAAATTTGAAGAAAAAACTTTTGAAAAGAAACCAAAACTGATGTTTCTAATGGTTTAAGTAGCACATTCTAGTTCTGATGAATCATAAGGGGTGTTTGATTACAAGGCAGGACCTGCAGAATTGTTACTTTAGGCCCGGTTCCAATGGCCAACCCTTTCTCATGGGCCTTGTAGACGAGTAAAAAGCGGGGTTATATGATCCAGCTTTTCACTGCATGTTTAGGCTCGCGTTTGATTATGAGGCTTGTTTATGATAGTTTCAGTTCCGCAGATCTACGTCTCGTAATCAAACATCCTCTAACCAAACCGTCGACCCTGTGTTCAGTTACGGATCTAAGTCTACTGCTTAATTTCCGGACTGGTTAAGAACTGGTAACATCTACCTTCTCGTTCACATGTATGGCACAAGAGATTTGGATTTGATCCCGTTCATTAACCATTTCAAGTAGTAGACACAGCTAGGTGGTTCCAACCACAACCAGTCTGGGCCAGGAACCAGTTGGAGCTGGAACTTGTGGACCACTCGGTTAGGTTCCGATTTCACCTTTCATGAAACCCAAATCGGGTGTAGGTCAGTTCGGTTCGGTTTACACAAAACCGATCATGTCTGCCAAGTACGATCCGACTCCACCACCGATCAATTAATAGATGAACAACTCTACTACTAAGGTGAGCTATTGAAGAACAAAGGAAGATTATTTAGATATTATAAAGTTCAGACAAATATGAGCATTGTTAATGCTAAATCTTAGAATTTGAAAACCTTCGCTAAAAGCAACCTAGATAAAACTGCTCAGAATGAATTGTTAAGAAGTCAATGATGACGGGAGTCGTCGCTCAGCAATCCCAATCATCCCCTCTTGTGGTGGAGAATCATGTAGTTGAAAGAATCTTTTTCTTCACTTGTTTAACAAGTAATAAGGCTCAAGTAAGAGAACATGGAGAATATCTTAATAAAAATCCATAAGAAAGTCCAACCACAATGAGTAGTTAACTAAATTAGTTCATAATAACAATGGGTTGCTGAGAAAACAACATACTAAAACCAGCACTGGAAGAGCTTTAACCCCATGGCGGGCCGACCTGGCCGGAACCGGATTCGTTGGGATCCCAAATCATTCAGAAACCTCTGTTTCTTATTGCAACTTCCTGACTAGGTGTGTATATATATATATTTATTTATTTATAACCTCACATACATATTAAATTAATTTGGGACCATACAACCAAATAATATGATGACATAATACTCATTTTTTATCCAAACCCTAAAATAAATAGAATTATAGTTCTGATCATGTCACGGTTTGGTTCGATTCTTTAAAAATGAGGAACCGCAAGTAGCGGTATGATTTGAGGTTGAGGCTAGAACCAAACCAACACGAACCGTAAATAAACCTATTCCTGATGCTTTTTTTATGTGGTTTGATTTCTTTTATTTGATATTTTATTTTCTGGTTTTATTTGAAAGGAAGGAAAATACGAATCCGGCCAAGTCATGGCTTGTTAACCCACTCTAGTCTGATCTGACCTTGTTGCCGGGTGAACCCACTCAACCATCACCCACCCGAGTTAACGAGTCAGTAGAGATATTGGACTACAATTCTGATGTTTTCTACTTCTAAACACTAAAAAAACTATGTAAATAAGTTGCACAGTTTCCTCAAGATGGCTATTGCTAGCGCAAAGTAGTTGCGGCGGTTTTTTTCTTTTTTTCTTGGCTTTTAGAAGTGGACTAATTTGGTGATTTGTGGATGATAAGAGGTATTTAGAGAAGCTAAAATCTGATTAATCTGGTCATGAGTCAGTGGTTAAAATTTAAAACAGTATAATTAAGCAGAAAGAACAATAGCTCGCCTTGCTAGGAGGTCAAGTCACAAGCTCATGGTTATGTGCTCGATACCCTGGGGGTGCATCTGCCTTCCGCCTCCTTATTGTACCCAAAAAATATACATGATCAAGTCTCTCGACTATACATAATACAAAGCACAGGATATTTAGGGTTCTAACAAGAAGCAGGCTCAAGAGAGAATCAAATCCTTGTCGATTTAAGATCGAATTGAAAGGCCAAAAAGTTGGTGGAAGCCAATATATGTAATCCAAAATAATATATATATATATATATATATATATATATATAGAAAGAGAGAGGGAGAGAGAGAAAACCTAGTACATATTAGCACCCTTAAGTGCTAACAATTTAAAAAAAAATTAACCATGATTGAAATATAAATTAAAAAACAAAAGGTATACATATGAATGAAGTATATTTGCAATAATTACACGTAAACTTTTTGTTTTTTAAATTTAAATTTCAACCATTAAATATGAATGCTTGAGATTTGTTTAAATTTGTTGATACCTAAGTATGTTAATATATATCAAGTTCTATTTCTCTCTTTATATATATAATGATATATGTTCATTACTACATATATACGTAAATTTTTCCAAACATTTTTACGGTTAGATAGTTGCAATTAACGATAAAGATTTGAATGGTAAAAAGTTAGAAGAGATTTAAGTACTAATCAAGGTTGAACACCGGACTACTATCTCTTTCTCTCTCTCTCTCTCTCCCTCTCTCTCTCTCTCTCTCTCTCTATATATATATATATATATATATATATATATATATATATATATATATATATATATATATATATATATATATATATATATAAAACTTGTATATGTATTTCCAACAAGTCTGATCTTTATCAAAAAAAGGGTGGCACAGTCTGATTTCCCATGCTACAGCATGACCAAAGTGGGAATTGTAGTTGAATTTCAGAAAATCTATATGTCCCTCAATTCGTTGTTAATTGGTGTTCAGATTCTTTAATCCTTTGTGAGACTCTTTAATCTTTTGTGATAACAAGCGATCTGCTTTCTCTGATTTGAGTAAAAAGATTATGTATATATATGAGGTCACCAAATCTACACAGCGGATCATGTGGGACATCATGGTACTAACCATGACCAGAGTTTGAAAAAGACGTTTACTAACTGATTTACTAAAAGGGCCACCATAAATTTAGTCAAATGCGATCGAATCTAAATCTCTTGAGGTGTTGACTGTGTCATTATGATACCATCACCCTTTTAAAGTCTTTGATATGGCCATGTCTAACAAGGAAATTTTGTGGAACTTTGAACAATTAATTTAGATAAAGTTGGGAAGGTAAAGTTTACGAGACTGTGATACCTAAATTCGTCCTGTAAAATCCTTAGTCACCCTTGTGCTTGGCTTGCACTGATCGTGTAAGAAGGCGCGCACACACACACAGAAGATCTGAATGCAATCTCACGTTTCCCATTTGGGTCTAATGGAATTTGAAAGATTCGGTGAAAATCTGGTCGGATCTTGCATTTTGGATCCTGGGTGCGGCTATTTCAGCACAGAACGTGATGCGTTTCCTTTCAATCATCCTCTGTGAGAGTCATCAGCAATATCTTTCGTCTTCCTTAACGCCTCATTTTTATTCCTTTGCAATCCCCTTGGGTTTTCTCTCGTGTTGTATGCCAAAATGGAAGCCATGAGTGCGGTGCCACAAACTCCCTTTCACGTCCTTGCAGTTGATGACAGCCTCATAGATAGGAAACTCATTGAGAAACTCCTCAAGATATCTTCCTATCAAGGTAAATCTTGATGAGAACCATCTCATGTAATCTTCTTTCTCCAGTTATTTTATTCGTCCGATTTTGGAATTTTGCTTCTTTTTTATCTGCTGTTCTGATGTGAATGCATTGGTTTCCGCAGTTACGTCGTTTGATTCCGGGACTAAAGCTTTGGAGTTCTTGGGTTTGAATCAAGTATGTATCTGTTCTTTTCTGCTTATAATTTAGATGCTTGAGTGTGTTGGTCTCCTTGTGAATGATTGCTGATGGCCTCTTGGTTTGTTGTAACAGGAACTGGACGTCAGTTTGATTATTACAGACTATTGCATGCCTGGGATGACAGGTTATGATTTGTTAAAGAAGGTCAAGGTGAGTTCACCATGTATTTTCGATTTTATTCCTGAATTAGATTCATTTGATTTCAACCAATCTCTTGTACTTACAGTTTCTTACGACAATTCGTTTCAGGGTTCCTCTTCTTTGAAAGATATTCCAGTTGTGGTTATGTCTTCTGAGAATCTTCCGTCTAGAATTCACAGGTGAGGAAGAAGGTTTCTTGGATTCCATGCGTCTGATCTTTTTAATCAGTCAATGGTGGTTACCCTGTTTGTCCATCTGCAACTATATTGAATATGGTAGTACCAGAACCAAAACAAAGCAAGTTTGAGTTGGCTACATGCATTATTAGTCGCCAGAGCTCCATCATCTGCCATCTTAGCACTTAACTCTGAAAAATATATAGTATAATACTACAACAATCGAGCCTCGATCTTCTTCAATATCAACAGTTAAAAGGTATATGTAGTATAGCAGTGGTACAACAACAACCAACCCTTTTTTCCACACGGATGGAAGTTGGCTGCATGGACTCTTTGATACCATAGAGTTCGATCTTTTGCCGTGCTTGCTGTTGAGCCCATCATAAATAATCATGTTTAGTTGTTGTGAAAGAACAAGTTAGGAATACTCTATCTTTTCATTTTTACTGACAGTTAAATGATAACAGGTGCTTGGAAGGAGGAGCAGAGGAATTCTTTGTAAAACCAGTGCAATTATCAGATGTTAACAAGCTTAGGCCTCATCTGCTGAAAGGGAAAACCAAAGAGAATGATCAAACTCATGAACAATCACCACAGCAGCAGCAGAAAACGCAATCAGAACCACAAGGACCAAAGCTGCAGGTGCAACCGCTCCAACAGCAGCAGCAACCACAGCAGCAGCAGATGAGTCCAAATAAGAGAAAAGTGAGCTCGGAAATCTGTATTCCGGATATCAGAAGATTCAGATTTGATGGATTTGCTTTGTCCTGAGTTGCACGCGGCACCACCCTCTGCAAGATCCACCAACAGCAGCCGTTTGTTAATACATGGATGGCTTTCGATCTCTCCGCTCCCTCCCTACCTTTAGCAGAGCTGGTATCTTGTAAATGAATTCGTTCAAGTTTTGCTGTGCCAATTTTGATGATGTAATTACGATCAATAAGGTAATTGATGATTTTGACTTGCTTATAATTGATAAGCAGCATATTTCTCATGAAATTTCTCCTTTCTTTTGCACTTCATTATTCTAAGAAAAGGATGGCTGACATGGTTTAGTGCCGCGGCACATATATTTTTAGAAAAGAAAATCGATTAAATAGGTTTGATTTTAGCGGATGGGATTCAGCAGATCTACCACCAAACTGAAACTTCTCAGTTCGGTTCGGTTCTATTATCCGTATAGATAATTCATATTTCAAATATTTCAGTTCAGTTCGCTTACTGAACAAAACCTACCGATGCACACCTCTGATAAAAAAGGTCTCCCACTGAGATTGTGCGGTGTGCACCGAAATCATACCTCTTTCGATAAGTTCAGTTTACAGAAAACATGTTTTATTATAAACCTAATTAACTAAAGCTTATTAAGCACAAATTTAGTATCCATATGGATGGTTAGATAGGAATTAACCTGGTAAGAGAAAACAGTGATTTATGGAAAGACATTGATTAATAATACAAATATAATTAGCATAAAACAATATATTATTATTATTAATATAATTGATACATTTATTTCATATAAAATAACATTTAAGTGGGGCTTCTCATGTGCAAGGATGGCATTTTGTTTTCTATTTTTTATTCTTTTCTTATTTTTCATTTAGGACGAAGGTAGAGTTTGGGCTTATACTTATAATTCTTATATATATAACCCTTTGATTGCGAACAGGATAATGGCTTAACGCCATTCTTTTGTACATAATCCTCTTTGAGGAAATAATCTCTAACTTTCTACTATCAATAAAGTATATATATATATTCTATTAATTGACTATTTCCATTTTGATCATCATGACGCTTCTCATTACGATTTATTATCGTTGGTGGTTAATTTGGAAAATATTAGATTGTTCTATGAAGAGATTTAAGATTCCCAGTCGGAGAATGCATCGAATTTTGAAAATCAAACCAACATTTGGTTGTTTCAAGTGGTTCCGTGTCCCTTAAGCGAGGTCTTCAGATTCAGTGGGCCAACCAGCTCGAACCAGATTAGTCGGGGGTTTCGCAGCTTCCTGGTTTGTCCAAAAGAAGATAGAACATCAACCTATTAAGTCACAACTTGAAATCTGTTCTCCACCAAATTAACTACTTTCATAAGTTTAATAAGTCAAATAAGCCTGGCATTATAACCTTTTGCTAAGGGGACTACAGTGGTGAATGAAGAAATTGAAGTTTGGTAGGGTGAATAGCCAGTAGCGCAAACTATGTACTATGACCGTAGATTTAACTAGGACCTATAGTTTTTTTCCAATGATGGGATTTTTTCTCATTAGAAAATAGTATGCTTGCTAGTGCAGAAAGGAAGACTTAGGTATTGCAGTCATTTGCCAATTTGTAGGTTCGATTATTTGTTTAATTAACGATTAAACACTTTGATTAGATAAACGGCCAGATAAGGTGTGGACCTTTCTTGATGATTAATTCATCATATAAAGATTACAGATAAATCAAGTGATTGCAATGGAATAGGGTAGTTGGGATTCCTTTAAATGGAGTCTCTTAGATGTAAACTTTAGTTAATTGAAATAATTAGTGGGGACTAGAGTCAATTATAAATAAGGACCCTAAGTCATCCAGTTGCTTTAAGGTTTCTAAAGTTCGTTGGTTGCATTATGAAACCGTTGATTTTGGTTCACATTACATAATCGGGGTTCTACATGGTTTCATTTTTTGGTTCATAGAAGCCGGTCCTTGTTAGGCTCCAATTGAAACCAAAAATTAAAAAAAGGTTAAAAATTGAAAAAGGAAATGTTGAAAAATGGTTCGGTTTCGGTTTAGTTCTACGGGTCAGCTCAGGTATGGTTCTGGGTCAAATTGATCGGTTTCCAGTTCGGTTCGGTTTCGGTTCAAGATACAATGCTGGTAACAAAACGCGTGATGTCTACACCCGGAAATATTCGAAACTGATGGAGCTACTCAACATGTCCACTGTGGGCTCCATTTGATACGTGACAAGATTCAATAAGATTATCACCAGCCAGAGTCAAGTTGTGGCTTTTGTTGGGAGTCTTAAGTCTTTGTACGTAGGGTCCATAATAAGCTGGGCTTAGGGTGAGTCCACTAAAAACGGTATGTGGTTTAGCCCATTGTATATTCAGAGATCGCCAAACCAGTTTAAGATCACTTGCTGGCCATGCCAATCCGAGCCACCAACCAATTTGGATTCTAGCTGACAGTGTCAGACCTTCAAAAATCTCCGCGAGGTGAATTTCAGTGATTGAAACTCTCTCTCTCTCTCTCTCTCTCTCTCTCTCTCTCTCTCTCTCTCTCTCTCTCTCTATATATATATATATATATATATATATATATATAACATCTTCACTTCAATATTTTTAACATGATCAATAGTAGAGATTTAAATTTAAAAAGTAAAATATATTGTTATATTTGTGTTTAATATACAATAATATATTTTATTTTTTAAAATTCAAACCAACACGATCCGATCAAGCAATAAAATTTTTTGAGTGGATTTAAACATGAATGAGTTTGAACATGGATCTATATATATACGTGTGTGTGTGCGCACAAACTTGTGGTTCTTTGTTTATATGCGTTGAATTGTTTTTCGGATTTCAAGTAGGTGGTAATCCCTTCTTTGCTGAGCCTAATTTCAATCTTCTTCCCAGCACATTGGCATTTGGAAAATGTCGTCATACTGTATGTGAATTTAAAAATTCATTTTCAACGCTTTAAATTGTTTATTTATTTATGTAAATTTTGATATGTTATAAACTGCTTCCCCACTTTAGATTTTTTTATTTTCCTCAAAGTCAGAGATTTCATTGAATATGAATTTGACCGGACAAAGTGGATTGGATGTGATGTAATTGTGATAAGATCTTTCGATTCTGCAGCAAAATTATATGAAAATTATTTTTTCCATTTTCTACTTAAAATTATATGTGAGAAGACACTTTTTTTACTTTCCTGAGTGGCTCGTACACATGAAGCTTCTATAACATGGCTCGTGTTCAGCTCAACTAATCAAAAACTCAAGCCGAACACAAACAAGATCTGGGTTGATGAACAAGCCATATATTGCCCTGTTCAGTTTGTTCGGCTCGTTTACCTAACCTTGAATGTTCCCACCAAATGGATCAGCATCTATCTGAAGGTCGTGATCCACTTCAATCACATTGATTTGGACTTGGATCGTCACAAGCCACACATACGTGACTGAGTCAAAATCCAATCCTGTTAAGGGCCCTGCACAGGATACCTATGTCATAAGAAAATCCGGTGATGGTGATATTACATTTTGGAAGAAAGGATCATAAAGGATTGATGCATGCATAATTAACATTATATATGCCAATCGTAGTTATTTTGAACCTTCATAACGTTATGGGGCCATTATAACAAGTCCCCTAACATGATAAACGGTTGTGGCTTGTCGATCACCGGGATGAATGGTGTAATAGGCTAGGCTAGCACATGGTCAAATGAATGCTTGATGATAGAATTATATGCTGTCATTCAATAAATAAATAAATAAATATATATATATATAAAAAATAATAAGGTCTTTAGAGAATGTATGCTTTTGAATATTAACCGGTCATTACTATTGATGGGCCATGAGAGGATGGACAAGAGGTACCCTCTCCGATCTACCATCAAAAGTGAGTAGATAACCAAACACCATGTAACAAGGATGGCATAGCATCTTTTCTTATAGTTCATCAAGATTGACTCTCGAAAGACTCAAGCTAGGAATATTTACTCTCGAAAGGCTCAACATTCTTATATATATATGTGCATAGGAAGCTTGGTATATACTACATTCTATACTAATATATCCAAACAAATCTTAATATGCTATTTGAGAGATAGATGATTAATATTTTAATTTTGAAAGTAAATAGTATACTTGTTTATTTATAAGTGTAATTAATTCAAAAGGCAACTTTTTAGTTTTTGAATTCAAATATCAACAATCCATATTTTTAATTGGGTAGTTGAGATTTGTTTAGATATACTATTGTTAGCATATATCATGCTTTCTTTATATATATATATATAAATATACACATATATATACATGCACACACACACACACACACACACACACACACACACACACATATATATATATATATATATATATATATATATATATATATATATATATAACAAGAGAGAAGTGGTGGTAAATGCTCAAACCCTATTTATGTCAAATGTTTGATCTGTGGATGGCACCAATGTGATTGGATCCTGCCCACCTCTAAAGCTGTCCACTCATTTTTTTTGGGTACTATAAGTGTAATAACAATAATTTTTATATTTTTCAAAACCTTTAAAAAATTATAAATTATATTCATGCCACCCAAAAGCTAAGGGATGGATATTAATTTCTTCATGCTCGTTCCAAGTTAAGCAATTCAATAACAGATCTCGGATATAATTCAGCAAGATTATGGCCATGTCAAAGTAGCCCTACCTTGTGGGGCCCTGAACAGTTGGGTAGTTTATAGCGAATAAAGTGTGTGTTTGATAAGTGGTGTGTGGCCTTTGATGCTCCCTGTAGACCACATGAGCTTTTAATTATTTTAAATTATGGTTTCAAAGAATCATGTTTTCTTATTTGATTTATGACTGACATCGATGTTTTGGTTTTCATGTGAAGCGGGATAACAACGTAAAAGAAGAGGCACTTCAGTTTTTATGTGAATATATGAGCCTCCCTCCCTATGCCAATATTTCTATTCAAGTTGGGCCCATAAAATCATAGTTTCATGCTAGCAAAGCATTTCGTGTTTGATGTACAATGAAACTTAGATCGCAAACACTAAAAATTGCACAAATACGATGTTAGTTGCCCAAGACCAAACTGGGTTAGGTTGAGTCCAATCAAAATAATTTTGGGTTTAGCCCATTTGCCAGCCAAATCAATCTGAGCCAACTCGAACAATGTATGGATCCATGCTGAACCTAGTCGAAGTCCTATTGAAAACCCAGTATGAAGATTCGTGGAAAATGTCACCGTACTGTGTTTGAACTAAGAAATCTTTTTTGATGGCTTTGAGCTGTTTTTCTTGAGGAGATTTTTAAAATATAACTTTAAGGAGATGATTATAACATATAAAAGTGAGTTCGTCGTCCTCAGAAGTTCATTGAATTTTATCATCGTAACAAAGTTTCCGTAGGTGAAGAAGGATCATTGTCAATCCTAAACACACCCACAAACATGTTACTCCCACCCATCATCATTGGATCGCCTCACCTCAGGTAGGCTCCCCTCGACGGGTCGCCATGCTCCCTTCTCCTGTGCCGCCCTGAACCAAGACCCCGGGTTTCAGCGAGGAGAACATGGGGTGGGGATGCTGCTGCGGTCATAAGTTGCCTTATGTCCCATTTCATATTGCAGTAAGTTGGATCTATAAAAGAATATGCATTATTCAACATCAAGATTTTCTTAGATACGTAGTTATAATCTAGTCAAATATTATTATATCGCTATTTGAGCAAAAACTTATGGGCATGGCCACCCTATGAAACCTAGTGTTTGACTTAGGACTGGTAAATGAACCGAGTTGCTCGGGGTTCAGCTCGATCTGAGATGAGTTCATGTATGCTTGTTTCGTAACTATACAAACCAAACTCGAGCTGGCCCGTAAAGATGTGCGAGCTAGCATGAACTATCCATTCATCTTAAGTTCGCTTCATATTGGCTCATTTTATTATCCATATAGAACATTTATGTATGTATATGCTAGTAAGTAGTGGGGTGGGGGCGAACTGTGTATTATAGCCCATGGATCCAACCATGGCCTATATACTTTAAGTTGATTTTCAAAATTTTGGACACCTCAATATAGATCTGCCACTACTAGAAACCCTATTAATACACTGAATTTTCGGTGGGCAAGATGTATCTAAATGATCAAGCCTTTAGATTTAACAAAATGTATTAAAAATAAAAAATTTCATATCCAATCCAGAAAAGCCAGACATACATATAAGTAGGGGTGTTCATGGAACTGAAGAAACAAAACCAAACCGAACCATGGGAACTGAACCGCATGTATATAAACTGTTAAAACTTAAAACCCTAGTCCTTTATCAGTAAAATCTCTAAGTAAAGCAGAATGCAGGAGCCTTCGTCGCTGCTCGTCTTCTCTCCTCGCGTGGCTCACCGGCCACCCTCGCCGCTCTCTTGCCTTGCCTCCCTCGTTGCTCGCCTCCTTGCATCGCCTCTCGCCTTCTCCAAGTGCGTGTGATTATATTCTGTAACTGTGTCTACTTATTTTGGTTCTCTTTTTATGATTTACATTCAGTGTCTAGATCTTTGCATTGTCTATGGTTCTAATTGGTCCTTATAAGAAAATGAATCGTGGAACATCCCTTTGCTGGTTCTATTTTTGTGAACCTGAAGGTTGAAATAGTATCAGGAATGCTATCACTATGAATTGTTGCATCTTAATCCCATTATCTTACCTTATTCAACTTGTATAGCAGGGGACTTTCTTTGTTTTACTTTCATAGAGAAGTTATGATCGGTTCGATACATGTACTTGAGCCTTTACAACAAGATATATAGGACCGAAAATACTATGTACTCAAATATAACCTGAAAAACCCGTGTCTGAATCCACCCAAAGTAAGAGAGGAACATTGGGAGTTCTCAAATGTTCAGATGCAAACACGAGTTGATGCAGACCGAAGATCTAATTCAGCAGAACACAATCACTGAAAAAGATCTATATCGAATTCATGCAAAGCCTAATTGTGGTTCCTACAACCTATCCAATATTTACGGGTTTGTTTTCGCATCCACCAATTTGTTTCAATAATAAAAAAATATAACCGATGGAATATGAGAGAGTGAGTCATCCATCAATGGAGATGTCGCAGAAACATAGATCCATTAGGGAGAGAGAAAGAGGGGAGGGGGGAAGAATTGATACCTGTTGGTTGAAGATGGATCACAGGGAGAACTCGACTTGGACGAGCACAAATCCAAACGTAGTGTAGAGAGGGTGATGCCTCGCGCAATCAGATTTGAGCCAAACAATCGAGAGAGCAAAAAGTCTAAACACGTGATGACTCAGGAAGAGATCCTTTTCACTTCATCAGATTTGGCATCAAAAGATCTGGAGGGTGAGAGAGTTGAGCGGAGAGATAGCGACAGGGATGAAGGCCGAAGGGGAACTAGGGCATGGGTGTAGGGATCAACTGATCGGGTGGTATGTACTAAGTATTTGGTTTTTTATGGTACGCCGAAAGTAAAATCAAAATTTAATAAATACTTAAACCGAATCTGAACCCAAACTAAACCGGTCAGATTAGGTTGGGTCTTTTATTAAATCTAAATTCTGCTCACCCCTATTCATTGAGGATATATCTTCTACCAGGCACGTGTCAGCATGCTCGTTCCTTTATTACTACCATTTTAAAGGTTAAGGTTGATGGTTTACTTGCTTATAACAATTTTAGTTGAGGTTTTATCAAGTTGATAAGAAGATGATCGTATATGAGATAGAGTTAGGTGGTTTATATGTTATTATATTAGTTTGTAAATAATGTAAACATAGTCGGTTTATAATTTTGTATACGTGTAAGCATTGAGTTGTAAATATTATTGTATCTTATTGATAATGTAACTTTTGAGGACTTATTGTTAATATTTGTATAGTTTCATCATATCACACCTCGGACTCGTAATGCCGACTAGATATTTGTATAGTTCATATATTGAAGTACATTTTCTAGAGCTTCTCAATGACTTTTATTTGGACAACTTATGTATCTACTCGGTTTACATACAACAAAAGAAATATCTAGTTGTGTGTAGTTTGTTAGATACATCAAACGTCTAATAATATAAGAGTATCTTAATTGAAACACAAGAATACCACTCTTATTCTTATACAATGCTTTAAGAGATCATAAGGAGTCATAACAAGTCTACATGTTATATATTCAAAATTTTCTTGTGATTTTTTTAATATAATGAGACAGAGAGATTACTATATCATTAGTAGATCATATGATTTTAAGCCCAAAAATCACATCAACAAACATCTTTTATCTCAAATTTACTATATAAGAATGCTTTTATCTTATTAACTACTCATATCAGAACCAAATAATAAGATATCATGTATATAAAAACATAGAATGGTAAATATATCATTGATAGATTTATAGTAGACACACTTATCAAATTTATTTGAAATGAAGCTAAAAAATAATACTATACAATCAAATTTTCAATTTTTCATGCTACTATTTAGGGAGTGGTTTCAATCCATATAAGGATTTTGAAAAGTTTACACACTTTATTTATTCGTACGAGTCACAATACCCTTTGGTTTTTCTATATAAATTTCTTCATCAAGGTCACCATATAGGAAAGCAATTTTCATATCCATTTGATAGTTTATACGATCATATACGGATACGAATGCAATAAGCATTTGAATTGTAGTCATACGAGAAACAAGAGAATATGTATCAAAGTAATATATTCCTTTCTTTGTGTTTATCCCTTGGCAACTAATCTAGCCTTGTACTTATTTATTTGTTCTCTCTATATTTGATTTGTTCTTAAAGATCTATTTAAACCCAATGTAATACAACCAAGAGGCATCATTAATGGCTTCTTTTCATAACTTAACCTTAAATGAGCTCATAACCTGCTAGAAGGTAACAAAGTCACTTCCAAAAAATGATCATGAATGAAACCAATTGTAGGATTATGATATGTAGAATACACACTTTGGAGCATATCAATCTTTATGAGAAACACATTAAAGAATATAGGATCATAAAGCTCTATAATCGGGTTGACATCTATGTTAAATATATATTAGATCATATAACAAAGAATTTATATGCATAGCTAGTCTCCACATAACTCAAAAATATGACATCTATAATTTTAGGTCCCAATTCCTTTTACAAGATACCTTACACTCTAAGCTAATCTTTTAACTCTTCAAGAGTTTAAAAGAATTACTTTTCTTATGTTTATAAAAAACTCTATTGAGAATATGACAAATCGTATTCAAAGCTTTCCCTACATGACTGTAGGTAGTCATGAACTCTATAGTAAAATATTAATTATATCACAAAGGGTTATATTTTTCTATTCAGCTTTACCAATATACTATGATAAATATGCAGTAGTAACCTCATATAGTTATACTCTCATATCTTATTAGACCTTAATCGTTTAAATACCCTACTAATTTATATTTTTGCTTCATTCTTATAAATTTGAAATATTTCTAAAGCCCCATCTTTTCTTTTAAGCAAATAAATATAGCAGTATCTACTACAATCAATGAATGTCATAATTTTTTTATTATTCCTAGTCATCATTTCATTGAATTTACAAATGTTAGTATTTTAAATTTCATATTAACAGTATGAAAATGTTTTTTTAGGTTGCTTCAAGTTAAATATGCTATTTTTCACCTGTATATAGGCCTTAGTAGAATCAACAAGAAAGTTTAAATAATTTCCTTCTGTGTTTCTACGTCTGCCAACTTTTTGTGTATGAGAATGATCCAACTAAGAGTAATATTGACCGTAAACCAATATACAACTAAGAGCAAGGTTGTCCCACTACAAGGTATGCTTGTTCATGCAATTACTCTTATACCATTTCTTGTCCCACTACAAGGTATGCTTGTTCATGCAATTACTCTTATACCATTTCCTATTGCAACCTCTTCAACAATCCTCTTTTCCTTGCTTGATGGTCAAGAACTACTACTACAACCTCTGTCCTACCATTAAAGGAAATAGTATTACCCAATCCATCACAATCATCTTCTTCCTAAAACATCTCTAAATCATCCTTCTGTTATCTCCTTTTAAGTACATTCTCAATCATCTATAGATATTGTCATTTAATGGCTTATGACAATTTCCTAATTCTGTCCTGGTAAGAATCAACTTCTTTCCTAGTCCCTACTAAGCAATGTTTAAATCGTGAAATTCCACCACTAACCACCTCCTTACAAAACAAACATTTTATCTTCAATTTGTTTCTCTCAACTGGTGTATCCCACAGCCATGCCGGATCATTAAACCGAGATTGAGTCCCTAGTACCCCTTTTTGCCATCTCAATTGAACATTTCAATTATATATATATATATATATATATATATATATATATATATATATATAGATAGATAGAGAGAAATGTATTCGGGATGTTTTGGGTCGGGTATAGGATGAGTACATATCTTGTACAGCTCGAAGATGGAGTCTCCTCTCCTCTGCCAAACTAGGTAATCTCCATCATGATATAATGTTCTGGGTTTTTAAAGGTTAGACTGCCATCAGTAGCTAATATGCTAGGAAGAGAATCAGGCTTTGATGAACTTATCATGCCTGAGCTGTATAAGAAAAATAAAACCATGTCTAGCTTGAAAACTACTCTATCATATTTTAGTGTAAATGGACCTGAATAGGATCCTGTTGTTGCATATTCTAATGCATCTGAATCCAAAAGAAATAGAGCAGCCAAATTGTCCTCTCTCACCTCTGCCTCCCTCTTAAGTATCTATGTAATGGCTTCAATGCTGCCTGACCCTCTGTCAGCTCCACCACACCACACCATTGGTGGCCTTGGAGGTACTCTCTCTAAACTTCCTTGTTCCTTTCTCTCCTTCATATCTTCCCCTCCATCTTCTTCTTCTCTTATAAATTAGTTTTATGGTTGCCTCTATGGACTTCTAGAACTTGGAAGAATTGTGCTTTTTCATTTTGCTGCGTTTTCTTTTCTAGGGATGCTAGGGTTTTTCTCTTTCTTTTTCATTTTCCGTTTTTCTCTTTCTTTTTCATTTCTTGTTGACAATTTATTCGAGCTTGATTGAGCTGAGCTTCTACATAGCTGAGCTCGAAGTTGGTAGATTCGAATCTGAAAATCAAAGCTCAAGTCGATCAAGCTTTGAGCTTCTTAGTTTTCCTTGTGACCGGTTGGTGAAACATATCTTTGAACATGGTCAACGAGCTTCCTGTTCTTCTTTGATTTAGTGAAGATGACGAACCTACATGCAATTGAACCACATTGGATAGTCTGTTGACGTTTCCTAATTTTTATTTCTTGGCTATTTCATCTTCTTTCTTCATTTCAGAGTTCACAATAAAGGCCTGCACTAGCTGATGAGTGTTGGAGAGATGGCTGGCCCTTTGAGGAAGAAGGCATCAGGAGGTAAGAAGCACGTGAAGAAACTTAAGAGCACTCGTGCAGAGCGAAGCTTCTCAGCCAAGGTCGCCCTTCTCTGTCCTTCTTTTTGAAAGTCTTCCCTTTTCCCTTTTCTATTGGTTCTTTGGTGTTTGATTCATTGATTTTGTATCACAGTTTTTATGTTGTTTGATTAATTTCGTGAGGATTTTTCCAATTTATTTTTCTACCATGATTTCTTATTTACATTCGTTATGAAGCCTTAATGTTCTGAGTTGAAGAGACTTTTGTCCCTGGGTTTTAACTAATTAGGATTCATACTTGTTTGTACTATAGAAAATTCTGGTAGATGTATATTTTTCCTATTTATTACTGTAACGGGTAGATTCCCCTATCAGTTTTGTTGTTCTTAGTGGGATCAGCTTCTTGGTTTCAATTTATGGCTTTTCTCATAATATGTTGATCAAAATTGTTATCTAGTTTTATCAGATGGGTGACTCTGGTTTATGCTTCTCTCTTTGGAGTCTCCATGATTTCTTCCTTTGTTACATGTAGATCAATTCATGTAACTAAAAGTCTAAAACCATGCTTCATATCCTGCTTCCCTAGGTTTTAACCATATTCTAATTTCTCTTATGTACTTGCTTAATAGTGTTGGTGTGTTTTGTGTCGGTCTGTTAATAACTGGCTGTGAATGCTCTGATTGGCTCTGCTCTGTGCTGTTTCTTTTTGCTACAGTACACATCTGATTTCTATTCATTATCGTTGCTTTCCAGTTTCCACTTTATAGTCTATTCCCTTGCTGTAATGTATGCTTGTACCATCTATTGTTGTCAGAAATGGTGTTTGACTTGAGTATTTTCTCAAATGCTGATTTAGAGTATCAGCTAAATTGCATTGGATGAACTTGGTATGTTAAAGTCTCTTAGCTTTTCTGAGGCTTCTTAGCCATATACAATAATTCTATTCAGCCAACCTTTTCAAGTGATGTTTCACTTCTTCAGAATCCCAAAATTGAAGCCCTAAAGGATAAAATATGGTTTTCCAGCTTTATTATAGTTCATATAATTTTACATTCCTGATAATAACATGTATTATATTGTATGCTACTGTATTTTGTTTCATAAGACTTGGCAGAATCATAAAATTTATGGCAAAAATTATGATTAAGTTCTGCACTGCACAATGTCCTCCAGCAAATATCAATATTATGGGCTATTTGTGCTGTCTATTTGAATATACCACAACTATCAAGAAAATCTTCCTGAACTACCTTAATTTTTTTTCTACGTTGAACCATGTCTTTTGGCTTGACTCATAATCGCCTTGTCAAAATCATCATATAACAAATTAGAACTTTGATTCATGAGATAATCCAAGTTCATAAACATAAGGCATGTTGAGCAATAGATAAGGAAGTTCACTAAGGCCTTCCCCTCTATTTGTCTATCCATCAACCATGTTGCTGTAACTTGTCTCTTTTTATGGTTCGTTCAACTCACCACACTATTCATCTACTTGTTAACAGTTTTGTACAGTGCAATACCTTTCACGATTTTCTGCTAGTTTGGATAGAAAGGAATAGAAGAGTCTTTGTAAGGGGTAGAGAAACCTTTGAGTGAAGTGCTAGGAAAGTGGGTTAGTCCTTTTTTTGTTGTTGGTATAATGGCTATAGTCATCATGGATATAGTAGTGTTTGTAGATTTTTGTAGTCTTTCTTCGCGATACACTTGTTGCACCATCTTGGTGCTTTTGCTATGAAACTATTCTTACTTATAAAAAAGAAAAACATAAAGAAACTTAAGATCACTCATTTAGAAAGAAGATTCTCAACCAAGGTCTTCCTTTCCTCTCATTCTTTATGAAAAGCTTCCTCTTTTCATTTGCTATTGGTTCATTTTGGTGTTTGATTGGATAATTTCATGTAGCGATTGCCTTAGACCTTCTTTTTACCACGTTTTCCTAGTTGATGCTGTTAATTTTTCTGTCACTACATTTTAAATTTTAACTGAATTTGACTTTTGTATTTGGAAGTTATAACTGTTGAAAATTCTGGTAGAAGTGTATATATTTGTCCTGTTTATTATAGTGGCAGGTAGATCCTCCTACCATTGTTTTGTAGTTAGAGCAACTTCTGTGTTTTAGTTATGAGTTTGATCATAATATGTCAATCAATTTGCCTGGTTTTGTTGAATCAGCAACATGATTGTGATACAAGATGAGTAGGACACATGGTTGTGGTAAGTTCGATCATATTAGTGTGTTATCACATTGCAAATGGCCTGTGAGACAATAATACTTGCCATACTGGTCCTCTTTTTTGCTTTCAAGATGTCCTCATCCAGCTGCTAGGAGCTTCTTGCCTAGGACAGAAAGTATTTAATTAAAGATTTATCTGGGTATTACCTCTCATATGTTAATGCCACACCCATGTGTTGATACTCTTCCCGTAGATGGACATGTCACTGCAATACGAAAAATGACATGTGAGATACTCTAGTTTTGTGCAATTTCTTAGAGAGAGAGAGTTAAGTGAATAAGAATGAACGTACCAGATGTCTGGGTGCTTCTTATTTTATCTCCTCGATCCTCTTTTTCTTCTATGTTGTTCTTTCTTTCTTTTTCTTTTTCTCTGTTTTTTCCTGTGTGTATATTATGCATACTTAGTATAATTGATAATATCTCCTAAAATTAAAGTAAAGGATGTTTTCTTCTTCAAGGTATTCACTAGAAAGGAATAATCGGTTTAGTCATGAAGAAACGTTAAAAAATATTTACAATAGCTATGCTGAGTTCAACATGGGAGAGGGGGCGTGGGCAGTAGTATCAGAGTTTCTGCCATGGATATGGCAGGCTGCTAGAAGTGTGACAAATTTTCTTTGTTCACTAATTCATTCATTTTTCAATATAAATACTGTTTCCATTGTGAACACTGTGTAAGGAACTGCTCCTTGATTACTTCAATGGTGGCTACTGTTGAAGAATATTAATATATGCTGTTTTTAGTGTTATTATTTTAATTTATGATATTTGGGTATTATTGTAATTGCTTATAGTACTGAAGGCATTTTGGTCATTTTCTGTTTTACACCCCATTATATAAGGGCTGGATGTTTTGTATTAGGGTTTAGAGTCTGATTAATACAAAGAGAGGGGGCAGCCTCCATTGGAGGGTCTGTCCCCTCCTCATATCTCCCATTTTTACTCTTCAATGTTCTTAATATTTGTTACGTTTAATCTTCCACTGCACTACCCATAAATTTCAACATGGTATTAGAGCCTCCGATCGCTGGAAGCAATGGTTGCAGACGTGTGACAATACAAAAAAAGTATTAAGGATAGAAAGAGATGATGTCGCTGCTATGGAGCTCTATGGAGATGGAATGGGAAAAGTCAAGAGAAGGTCAAGCTTGATAAGGAGATCCAGTGTGCAGTGTCTGATATCTTAAAGTGGAATATAAAGATACATGAATCATTCAAAGAACTGTAGTCGCTTTGTTATGAAGGAAAACACCAATAGTTTGTTCGACTCTTAAAGACAAATTTATAGTGAAGATAATTTTCTGTGCTAAATGTGGATGAAAAAGAAGTATATGCGGATAATGATATTGTACTCTGTGATGGTGTTTGTGATCATGGATTTCATCAGATATGTCTGGAACCTCCTCTTCTCAAGAAGTGAGGGTTGCTGCCAGTGGCGGCAGACTCATCAGAAGTGGGATTGTCAGGCTAGAGATAGTATCAGTTTCTCTACGGCAAGAAATGAAAATTTGCAGGGACCCAAGGCTTTACTAGAATGCAATCCTTGGTTCACTAGATATTCAATGTTTGGAGTTTGTAATTCTTCTCTGCATGATTCTGCTGCGCATGGGGACCATGAGATCGTTTTGCTTTTGCTGGAGTCTTAAGTGGAGATTGATCTCAGAAATTATCATGGGCAGATTGCATTGATGCAGACTTGTCACTATTGTCACAATATCCATAAAGCTGATTATCACTATCGACATGTTGAATGGGTGCAGTTGATTTTGGGACATCGGAACTGTTGGTGTGAACTTTCTATAGAAATGGGTTTCTGTGTTACTTGGTTTAGTCCTTTTTTTTTTGGCGTTAATTCAATAGCATTTCCAGTTTTTTTGAGAAAGGTAATCTCATTTTTAAATATAAAATACTGGAAAAGTTAGTTACAAATTACTTTCCTGATTTTGTGGGTAAGTAAACAAGAAAATTAGTATAGAAGATAACTTTCCTGATTTTATGGAAAATATAACCCAAAAAAACGGAAAAGAAACCAAAAAGGAAGGGTTATCCTCATTATTTTACTTAAGAAAATTGGTAAGTGCTGCCAAGGAAAGATAGAAAAGGAAGGTGGCTAGGAGTTGCCTTTCCTGACACTATGCCCTTAGGCTCATCCTCACTTCAACCTACGTGAAAGCTTACTGGATAAAGTCATTGAAAAAACAAACTCCTCTGATGGTATTTTAAGGGTTGGAGGACCCTGTGGTGCCTCAGAACCAAAAGTATCTTGATGCAGATCAAACAAACAGAGATGATGAAACCCTGAAAAAGCTCACAAAAGCAGAACGAAGGAAGCAACTAAAAGAGCGTAAAAAACAGGCCAAGGCACAATTGAAAGAAGAGTAAGAGATAGATGCAATGGAAGAAAGCTCTACATTGGGAGTCCTGGAAAGCATTAATCTTTTGGCAGAAGAAATATTTGAAAAGAAGAAGAATAGACCAGCTGAGCTTGGAATGGGCTTGCTTATGGATCCAGACCAGAATATGTCATTCCTGAAAGAGCTTTTAGGGTTCTGGAATGATGATGATAAGAATATAGTAAGCTTGGGCTGCTTTCACTATTGGCTGTCTTTAAAGATATAATACCTGGTTACCATATTCGTCTACCAACTGAAAAGGAGCTGCAAATGGTTGTCTCAAAGGAAGTGAAGCGGATGAGATACCACGAGTCAATCCTTCTGCATTCTTATAAGGCATACCTGCAGAAGCTCATTATGTTGGGGAAGAAACCTTTCTTTCAGCATGTTGTTGTTCGTTGTTTGTGTGTTGTGCTTGAGGGTCATCTTTTTGATGGTTGTGATGTTCTGGATGGGTCAAGTGTAGGCTTTGTCGAAACTCTTGAGAATGACCTTGTTCAGTTATGTGAGAAAGGTATTCATGCGCAGACAATTCATAAAGTGCTGCAAGGGGCAGTGATGGCGAAGATGATGCTTGGAAAAATTCAGCCCTAATATAATGTAAGTTGATCCTTGCGAGGATCTGAGTGATGAAGAAATATGAACTGCCATTCAAACTGCAGATTTTTCATTAACAAGTTGTTGAAGATCTTTATTATATCATAATGAATGATGCATGAACAGTATGAGACCTGGAGCAGTATATCCAAAGCAAGGAGTGAAGGACCTCCCGAGCAGATGATGCTAATAATGCGGGATTCAACCCAAATGCACAAGTTGGAATAAGTGGGATTGCACAAGGACAATATATTCCTGCTGTGCCTGGCATCACATTCGGGACATCTGGCCAGTCTTCTCGTATTGATGCATCAGTGATAAAGAAGGGAAGTAAAGACGTAGATGGGAAGTGAGGAAGATAAGTCGGTGAGACAAGTGAACGAAATGAATGTTGCTAAAAAGAGATGGGCGACTGGTGCCATAGGCAGCTTGTTCCAAGCACCACTTTATCAAAGGGAAATCATGCAGTTCATAGTGTGGCATCATATGGGATACATTCTGCTACATAGATCATTTTTGCATCTTCAACATTGTGAAGATTTTGATGGTTCTAGTCCTCATTCATCTTATCATGCCATTCATCTTATCATGCTATTCATCATCACTTTATCAAAGGGAAATCATGCAGTTCAGTGTGTGGCATCAGATGGGATACATTCTGCTACATAGATCATTTTTGCATCGTCAATATTGTGAAGATTTCGATGGTTCTAGTCCTCATTTTTGCACCATTTTTGCATCGTCAATACTATTCATCAAAAGTAGAAATATTTTTCAGAGAAAGTTGCTGATTGTGTGCAGCCAAGAGAGTTGCTAAGGTTGTTGAAGATAGTAGTCACGAGGACTGAAAAATGTTTTTAATTGCAGCCAATGAGGTTGCATGAATTCGCAACAATGAAAGCTGTTGGAAAACAACCACGAAGGATGATAAAAGTTTGTTGCAGCCAAGAAGTTGCTGAGAAAGGACAACCATGATGGATGAGTTAAAACATATTACAACCATGAAGGTTTCTAGAAAAATGTTGCAGTCAAGAAGGTTGCTTGAAAATAGACAACCTTCAGGAAAAGTCGTGTGAAGTGTGTAGGGTAAAGATTATACTTCCTACCATATAATCATGTAAAGGGGCGAGCACCGACTAGTATGAGCAGAAGTGTGTATTCTGCTATTTGAGTGGTAGAGAGAGGACACCCAACCAACACATCGGCAACAACTACCATTTGAAGGGGCATAAGAAAAGCCAACTTTTGTCACCATGTAAAGGGGTGCAGACCGACTAGTATGAGCAGAAGTGTGTATTCTGCTATTTGAGTGGTAGAGAGATGACACTTAACCAATACACCGGTAACAACCACCATGTGAAGGGATGCAGAAAAAGCCGTATGAAGTGTATATGATGAAGATAGTACTTCTTATCATAAAAGATCAACTTTCTTAAGAGTAGAAAAGCATGACTTCTTTTTTGAAGTATAATTGACTAATCACTTCATAGAGATGAAGGAAGAGAGAGGGCAACCAACACCCAGAGAAGGGTCATGCACTACCCAAGTATGATCTTAATTGTTCAAGTTGATTTAGAGAAGCCTCAAATAGATCATTGGTATAAGTTTGGTGAAGAAAGAATCAATTTTTCTGCAAGTTTGGAGTTCAAAGTATCTTACTCCCAACTTGAGTGGGGGTGTTAAGAATATTAATATATGTTGTTTTTAGTGTTATTATTGTAATTTCTGATATTTGGGTATTATTGTAAATTTTTGTAGTACTAAAGGCATTTTAGTAATTTTTTTTACAACCCATTATATAAGGGGCAGACGTTTTGTATTAGGGTTTAGAGTCTTATTAATAGAAAGAGACAAAGAGGGGGCGACCTCCATTAGAGGGTTTGTCCCCTCCTCATATCTCACATTTTTATTCTTCAATGTTCTTAATATTTGTCATGTTTAATCCAGTGTTGTTCGACGCTATGGACGTATCGTAGCGTAGCGTATCGTATTATACTTTAATATTAAAAAAATATAAAAATATAAAAAATTAGGAAAAATTTGTAAAAATCTAAAAAAAATAAAAAAATAGGAAAAATCTGGTAATTGCAAAGAATTCATATAATGCAAAGTTTAGTACATATTGATCATTCACCGTTGAACAATTGAAAAAAATTTACATATTTTGAAGCAAAAAATGAAATACATTTACATATTATAAATTTGTAATCAGGATCATTAACTAAATAATCTTCATCTTCTCTTTGATGAAGATTCACAATTTATCAACACCTTCTGTTTCAAAATCAAAATCTTCATCTCCTTGATGATGTTGTTGCACTCCTTCCAAATCAATCCATGCAATGTCTTCTTCGGTTAGGAGTGCATTTTCTTCGTTATCTTCCATAAAACACCCATCTAATATATCAAAATTAACAAACTGCTATCTTTGTACATGTAGTTGGCACATTTGCTAATTTTCATATGTGAGCAAAACAATGAGCTCCATTTCTTTGATTATTAAGTCCATGACACCCTAGTAATGTGATATTGTTACTTGATGATATCCTCTTACTGGGGACTAGCTTTTTAACTAATGCTTGAAGTGGTTTGAAACTAAAGGATGATAGATGGATGTTGTGAGTTAAAATCAGGTCATTTGATTACTTGAGTTCTGATCATTTGATTACTTGAGTTCTGATCTTACTTCACAGAATGAGTTAAGCCTCACACACGCTGATCATGTTAAACTCAATGGAAGTCATGTAAGGTGAACCCTAAAATAGTGAAGCTTTGAAATGCCCACTCAATGAATTGAGACAACAAAATTGTTCTTCATTGTTTGCGATCTCATGAAATTTGAAACTGGTAGCAGAAATATACCTAAAAGTTGGCAACAAAAAATGAAACGATTTTGTCACAATTTTTATTTGTTTATAAATTATGGTTATTCAATAAATTTCTTATAAACTAACCCGAATTTACATGTTACATAGATGGCTTGCAATCCCAAACAAGCATACTGGAGGATGCCTTGAGAGAAGTGAAGAGAGGCAAAGAGAGGTCAGAAACTTGCAAAAAAAAAAAATTTGAAACCTTTTTTTTGAATAAAAAAATTGAAAGTTGCATATCGCCCGTATCGTCGCTCCCACGATACGATACGGTGCGATACAGATAACACTGGTTTAATCTTCCGCTGCACTACCCATGAATTCCAACAGCTACAACAATACACCAATACAAATCCTCAAGATATAATCACAAACCTGACTGTTTTATGTTCTTACAAAGCTCAACTCAATAACAAACTGAATGTAACTGATATGACTTCAAAATATCATTCATTAACATGACATGCATGCCTTCAAAACAACATACAAAGTGGAGAATATATTGAGGAGAGCCAGCCCAAGCAGCCAGCCTCCAAATGGCTAGAAATCTAGCTGCAATGAATAAAAACAAAAGAGGTAAAGGAAAATTACAGTATAACCTAGATATATTCTAATCTCATTTATTTATTACAATTAATACATTCTTCCGTACAATATACAAGACAAGTTTTATATGCAAAACAATATATCTAATACTGTTGACAAGTTCAAATATGATGCCAATTATTTGGTTTTGATATCTGGTTTCAATTATTTGTCTATATTGACATATTTCATGAGTGTTATGCATATTACTCCTTAATTGTACGATATGGGCTGTATCATATTGTATTATGGGAAATCATGATATGATATGAGGCTTATATCGCAAACCTATAATGTATTGGCCTGGATGCAGGAGCATATCGCACGTATCGCATGATACATGGGTATATCGCTCCTACCGCACAATATAGAGGTATGCTACCGGTGATATGTTTGTTGTTTATAAAGAGTAGCAATTTTTTTCCCTTTTTGTTTAATATTTCTATTTTTCTATGAAATAGTGATATAACTTTTATATTACACGCTATTTCTAAGTCAATTTAACCCACCCAAATTTAGTAACACTAATTAATTATGGAGTGAACCGTTAGTACCTCGATCTGCTGCAACAGAAACCAATGTTATTTGTATCGTAGATAGTCAGTATTGTATAGAGGCATTAATCGGGTCATATTGTGCGATAAAGGGTCCCCAGCCGAACAAAAACCCTCTTCTTTGTGTTGAAATTCGGGATTAGCGTAGCGGAAGATTAAAAACACATTTAAGAAGAAAAAACATGAGATCGGAGGGGGCGGACCTCCAATGGAGGCCCCCGCTCTCTTTCTCTCTTTCTTAATCACAACCTCTTAACCCTAATACAAACTTTCAACCCTTATATAATGGGTTGTAAACAGTGTTGTCCGTATCGCACCGTATCGTACGATACGGTGCGATACGCACGATACGATACGGGCCCCCGTATCGCAGGTGCGGGCGTATCGCACCGTATCGTGCGATACGGCCCGTATCGCACGATACGGTGCGTATCGCCCGTATCGTACGATACGGGCGATACGCCCTGGGACCCTTATAAAGGGTCCCGGGCCGAGGGAAACCCGCGATTTTTCGCGGGTTTCCTCTCTCCTTTTGGGTTCTTCAAGCTCCCTAAGAGTCGGTTTTCGCCTCCTTGGTGTTCAAAGCTCTAAAATCGTGCCCTACGGTGTCCGTCCAAGCCTCCAAACTCGGATTTAGGTATATTTTTAATGTTTTTTTCCTTTTTTTCCTTTATATTTATTGTTTTTTGTGTTATTTCGGGTTTTTTTTTTTGAATGACAAAATATGAAGTTATTAAGTGTGTGTATACGATTTTTATTGCATTCATGAAGTGGGAGACACTCGATTTGAGTGTTATTTGAAGATTGGGGGATTTACGAAGTGCTTTTATTTTCAGGTTTTTGTTTGAATTAAAGTACTCCATTGAGATGGCAGGAAGGGGTGGTAGAGACTCTCATTCAAAGTCTGATGATCCGGCATGGCAGTGGGGTATACCAGTTGAGGGTTCAAGGTTAAAAATCAGATGTTTATTTTGTGAAAAGGTGGTTAGTGGTGGAATTTCAAGGTTGAAACACCACCTAGCAGGAACCAGGAAAGAAGTTGCTCCATGCACAGGCAGAGTTAGAAGTGTGCCAGAAGGTATTAAATGGCAATGCTTGCAGATGATTGAGAGCATACAGGAAAGGAGACAACAAAAGGATGATTTCCAGATGTGTGAAGAAGCTGATGATGCTACTGCCACTGGAGTTGGATTCACTGATAGTTTGCCTTCAGATGCTAGAACAGATATTGGTAGTAGCAGTTCGCGAGCACCTAGCAGAGGAAAGAGGGTTGCATCTGAAGACTTTGGAGGTGGCAGAAGAGGAAGTTCAGGAAGGAGTAGAGGAAGAGCTTCTTCTTCTAGCATACATTCGTTCTTTCCTCCTTCCACTACACCTGGTGCTCAGCCAGGAATTCGTGCTGCTATGGCTTCAGAACAACTGCACGATCAAGCAGACCTTGCAGTGGGCAGATGGTTTTATGATACATGCATTCCATTTAATGCAGCAAACAGTTTTCATTTTCAAGCAATGGCAGATGCAATTGCTAACATTGGTCCAGGATACAGGATGCCCTCTTATCAGAAGTTGAGAGGGAAGATATTAGATCAGACCGTGATTGAAGTGCAGCAATACTGTTCGACTTTGAGACAATCGTGGAAGGAAACAGGATGCATTATCATGGCAGATGGATGGACCGATAGGCGAGGAAGGACATTGCTAAACTTTCTTGTATATTGTCCTAAAGGACTCATGTTTTTGAGATCTCTAGATATGTCAGAGGAGAGGCACACTGCAGAGATCCTACGAGAGGAATTTGATAAGGTTATACAAGAGGTTGGGCTAGAAAATGTAGTCCAATTGATTACAGATAATGCAGCTAACTACAAAGCAGCCGGAAAGGAGTTAGCTGATATTTATGGGACTTTCTACTGGACACCATGTGCAGCCCATTTTTTAGATCTCATCCTCGAGGACATCGGTGAGATGGATGAAATAAAGGCAGCAACTGAGTGTTGCCAAGATATTACAAAATTTATTTACAACCATGCATTTGTTTTATGTATGATGAGGAGATACACAGAAGGTGCAGAGCTTCTTCGCACAGCTGCAACTCGGTTCGCAACAAACTTCTTATCTGTACAGAGTATTGTGAGACAGAAGCAAGCTTTAAAGAGAATGTTCTCCTCAGATGAGTGGCAACAATTTGCAGAGTTGCCACAAAACAGAAGGAACAGAAAGTTAAATGAGATTGCAGAAACGGTTTTTAGAAGTTCATTTTGGAATGCATGTATCAGATTATTGAAAATTACTTGTCCTTTAGTGAAAGTTTTGAGATTGGCTGACAGCGAGGAGAAACCATCTATGGTCTACCTTTATGAATCCATGGACAGGGCAAAAGAAGCAATCAGAAATAACTTTAATGGAAAAAAAAGAGATTATGTGCCCGTGTGGAAAATAATTGATAGTAGATGGAATAAACAATTGCATCAGCCTATTCATGCAGCAGCCTACTATCTAAACCCATCATTGAGGTACTCAGCAACCTTCAAAAGGGACGGTGAGGTTAATCGAGGAATCATTGAATGCATCGACAGATTAGTCCCTGATGAGAGCATAGTAGATGCGATACATCGAGAGATGGAGATATATGATAATGCTCTTCACTTGATGGGTTTGCCTGTTGCAATTCGCAACCGCTCTACGATGCGTCCAGGTACATTGTTTATTTTGATATTTAAGTTCCATCTTACATTACTGTGGATTATTATGTCTCTAATGTTTATATTTTCTTTACAGATGTTTGGTGGAACAGGTTTGGAAGTGATTGTCCAAACCTTAGAGATTTTGCAGTTAGAGTCTTAAGCCAAACCTGTAGTGCAACAGGTTGTGAAAGAAATTGGAGTGTTTTTGAACACATCCATACAAAAAAGCGCAACTGGTTGGAACACAAAAGGCTTAATGATTTGGTTTATATTTGTTGTAACATGCGCCTTCGTGAAAGGTAATGTTGTATTACTTTCAAATTTTCAATTCGATATTATTTAACTTCAGTTTTTAATTGTTAATATTACTTACTAATTGTTTATCTTTGTTTGTGTCGTAGGCAATTAAAAAAAGTAAATAGAGAAGAAAGTCAGTTCGATCCAATAAGTTTGGATAATTTTGATATATTAGAAGATTGGGTTATGGAAGACACTGAAGAAAATGCCCTCCTAACAGAAGAAGACGTTGCCTGGATTAATTTGGAAGGAGCGCAACAACATTATGGAGATGAAGAATTTGATTTTGAAGAAGAAGGTGTGGGCGTGGCTGATGATGATGAGGATCTGCAACAAGGAGAAGATGAAGATTATTTAGTTGATGATCCTGATTACAATTTGTAAAATGTAACATTATATGTAACTGTAGACTGTAGTGTACTGTAAAGTGTAAACTATGTCTGTATTTTATTTTTTGGATTCAAAATATATAAATTTGGATGCAATTGTTCAATGTTGAATGCTCAATCTGTACTAAACTTACATTATATGAATTTAAAGCAATTATCAGATTTTTCCTGATTTTTTCTTGATTTTTTTCGATTTTTTATTAATTTTTAATTATTTTTATATTATTTTAATATTAAAGTACGATACGATACGATACGATACGATACGCCCGTATCGTGGAGCCCAGCGATACACGATACGATACGCGTCAGACAACACTGGTTGTAAATAGAAAATGACCAAAACACCCCCTCAAGTTGGGAGTGAGATACTTCGAACTCCAAACTTGTCAAAAAACTGGTTCTTTCTTCACCACATGTGTACTATTGATCTCTATGAGGCTTCTTTAAATCAACTTGAACAATAAAGAACACATGGGTAGCACACGACCTTTCTATGGGTGTCAGTTGCTCCTTCTCTTTCTTCTTTTCCATGAAGTGATTAGGCAACTACACTTCAAAAGTCATGTTTTCCAACTCTTGAGAAGGTTGATCTTTTATGGTAGGAGGTATTATCTCCACCATACACACTTCACATAGCTTTTTCTGCGCCCCTTCACATGGTGGCTGCTGTCGGTGTGTTGGTTGGGAGTCCTCGCTCTACCACTCAAATAGCAGAATACACACTTCTGCTCTTACTAGTCGGTTTGCGCCCCTTCACATGGTGACTACAGCCGCTTTTTCAGCCCCCCTGACTGTGTACTTCAGCAACTCAAGGTTTTAATTTTCATGCTTATTGGTGATACTGTCACATTCTATACCAACAAATTCCTCTGGCCTCTTCTATGATTTGATTTGTCATGCAAATGTAGTAAAAAGTAAATTGATTTTCTGCACTCTGTCTTTTTCTTCTATTTGTATTTTTGCTGTTTGACCAAATAAGGAAACACTCACTACGTACAACTTCATATTTTCTGCATTTTTCTGATTTTTTAGCCCTCCCTTGGCTGTCCATTTTCAAGCAACCTTACTTGCTGCATCATTTTTTAGCAACCTTCATGACTGCAATATTCTTCAACTTTGCTTTCATGGCTGTTCATCTTCAGCAACTTCATGGTTGCGATAATTTTCAGCCTTCATAGCTATCTGTTTTCAAGTAGCTTTCATTGCTGCAAATTAACTTTCATTAGCCTTCATGGCTGCAACACACTTTTATCAGCCTCCATGACTGAGTTTTTAAGCATCTTTTATAGCTGCAAATTCCTGCAACTTCAATGGCAGCAAATAAAACATTTCTGCAGTTCTCATGAATGCTATCTTCACCATCTATCTCTTTTCTTTAAACTTTCAAGAATTGGCAGATTGGAGACATTCCATCCAATATGCGCACAATTGAACGTTGGCGCCCCTATACGGCTACCTTCTCTCTCACTATTAGATTTTTCAGTCCTTTTTCTACCCTAGATGCAACTTCTGCAGCAACTTCGGGTAAATTAATTTCTTGATTAGATGAAATGACCTTATCAGGTTGCCCTTCTATGACAGATTGTTCTTTAATAAGCTCATCTGCAACCATATTTGGTTCAGCAACTGAATCTAGGAACTCCTTTGCCATTTGATCTTTCTTTGCTAAATCAAGCTGCACTGGTATGTCTTTTAAGGATTCTATCTTTTGCAATTTCTAACATAGCAGCTTCTAGAGGACCATCACGCTTAGTTGATACTTCAACTTTATCCTCAGCTTGAAATTTATTTTCAGAGTTCGTGGCAGATTGTTCCCCTTGTCCTTCTGCTTCTGAGGGTGGTTCACTTGTTTCTGATAGAGGATGTTCAACATTCGGCTTCTCAGGCTTATTCTCAACTGGGTCATATTCCTTTGGTGTGGACTGTTCACTGCCTGCTTCAACTATAATAACCAGAACCTCAACAGCAGTAGGCACATCTGGGTTATTCTCCACAGAGTCATCTGCATTTGACGTATCAACTGCTGCAGCCTCCATCTCGGGATCTACAACTTTTTCATCTATTGAAACCTCCAATTGAGAGTCATTAACTTCTGTTGGAACTTCCCTGGTTTCAGGGATTTATTTGGGGTTTCATTGCTTGATACATCTAGCTCCTGCTGCTTAATGTCACTAGTGCTTTGAGTTGCTTCTTTATTTTCTATATTCTCCACAAATTTTTTCGCCAGTTTTCTTTGATTCCAAATTAAAAACAGTTTCAGTCTTAGGTTCTGAAATTTCGTTGGCTTCAGTATGCATTTCACCCATCTTGTTTTCATCATCTTGCTGCTCTGTCCCAACGACCTTAGAAACTGTTTCATTCGTCGAACTTACCTCAGTTCCTTCCAGTGGCTTGCCACTTTGACCATCAATCTCTGGTTCAATAGTACTTTGCAAACTGTGGGAAGGATGGGGCCCACTAGGTAACTAACCATCTTCCTTTTTTTTATCCTTCCTTTCTCTGCAGTAACTTTCTGTATGTAGATGATGGACTTCAGTTACCATTTTTCTTTCCTAAAAACGTGGGGATAATACTTCTCATCGTGAATAGGGGCCAATTCTATTTCTCAAGCTGTATTCATGGATACGCTTTCCCTGTTCTAATGCCGAAAGATCTCCACAGGCAGTATCAGAAGATTATGGGCAAAATCATTTGAAGCAGAGGCTGCAACTGACAAGAACTTCAGCACTCCACAGAAACTCTAAAGCAATTGTGTCTCCGTCATATTTTATTATATCATCTGCTTAAACTTTTTAAAACTCCTAATCTCATGCTACCAAAAAAAGCACGCATTAGATGAAGTTTTCAACATATCTTTCACATTGACAACCATCAAATATTATAAGGGTGCACATTCCAATCTCAGGTCCTTCTATGAAAGAATGCTTTTCAAAATGGTATACTTGCCATAGGCTCTCAACCTCCCAAACGATCCACTTAATATGATCAACAAAAAATTGTCTTGTAGTTTCAGAAGGGACCTACAATGATGTGCATCTTGTGTGTGCCTACTAAATGAACTTTGCACAGCCTCGTGACAAATATCCTAATAAGTTCATTGCTCAATGTCAGGGTATTTACACTTTCCCTTGTTGCTTTGCCTCTCTTCCTTGACATCCTGCCTGCTACCTCATTCCAAATCTCATCTAGGCCTTCATCTCTTTGGCGATCTTGGGTTTTTCAGACATGTTTTGTGTGTAAACAACAAAAATAACTTCCTAGGGGTTATTTTCAGGCCATAATGTCTCACGGTTGATCGCATGGTGCATACACCAATTTATATCTCTCAAAGGGCACATTTTGAGAAATCTAACAGCATTTGTGTGTGATAGAACCCTCTCCATATGAGTAGCTTTGACCTTCTCAACACCTTCAACTTAAGCAATATTAGCAGCATGTTGGCTCCCTGCCTCTTCTTCCATCTTCACCAAGCACCATATGGCAACATCTACTACTCCTTCAACCTCAATATTTTTTTCAGCATGTCCACAACCATTGCCTGTTGCTCCATAGATTAAAGGCTTTGATACCATGTTGAAATTCGGGATTAGAGTAGCGGAAGATTAAACTAACACATTTAAGAAGAAAAAACATGAGATCGGAGGAGGGGGGCAGACCTCCAATGGAGGCCATGCCCTCTCTCTTTCTCTCTTTCCTAATCTCAACCTATTAACCCTAATACAAACTTCCAGCCCTTATATAATGGGCTGTAAACAAAAAATGACCAAAATGCCCTTAGTACTATAGGCAATTACAATAATACCCAACTATATTAGAAATTACAGAAATAACACTTAAAATAGTAGATACATACAGTGTTGTCTGACGCGTATCGTATCGCGTATCGCTGGGCTCCACGATACGGGCGTATTGTATCGTATCGTACTTTAATATTAAAAAACTATAAAAATTATTTAAAAAATCAATAAAATTAGTAAAAATCTGAAAAAAATCAAGAAAATTCTGGAAACTTTTGGAAAAATCTGGTAATTGCTTTAAATTCATATAATGCAAAGTTTAGCACAAATTGAACATTTAATATTGAACAATTGCATCCAAAATTATATATTTTGAATAAAAAAATGAAATACATTTATATTTTACATATTGTAAATTTGTATCAGGATCATTAACTAAATAATCTTCATCTTTTCCTTGATGATGTTGTTGCACTTCAAATTAATTCATGCAATGTCTTCTTCAGTTAGGAATTAGGAGTGCATTTTCTTCGTTATCTTCCATAATCCACTCATGTAATATATCAAAATTAACAAACTGCTATCTTTGTACATGTAGTTGTCATATTTGCTAATTTTCATATGTGAGCAAAACAAAGAGCTCCATTTCTTTGATTATTGAGTCTATGACACCTCAATGATGTGATATTATTACTTGATGATGTCCCCTTTTTCTCTTATTGAAGACTAGCTTTTTAACTAATGCATGAGCTTCATTTCTCACTTCACAGACTGAGTTAAGCCTCACACACATTGATCATGTTCAACTCAATGGAAGTCATGTAACGTGAACTCTAAAATAGTGAAGTTGTGAAATCCCTACTCAATGAACCGAGCGAACTAAATGTTTTTAATTATTTACGATCTTATGAAATTAAAAACTGTTAGCAAAAATATACCTAAAAGTTGTAACAGAAAGGGAAATGATTTTGTCATAAATTTTTTTTATACATTATTCTTATTAAATAAATGAAATTATAAACCCAAATTATAAGCATATTGGAGGATGCCTTAAAGGGAAGTGAAGAGGGCAGAAACATGCAAAAAAATTTTGAATTTTTTTTTTGAAAAAAAAAATTGAAAAAAAAGTTGAAAAAAAAATGGGCGTATCATACGATACAATACCGTATCGTACGATATGGCACGATAACCTGTATCTTACGATACAGGTTACCGTATCGTATCGTGGCTTCCTATGATACGATACGTATCGCACTGTATCGTACGATACGATGCGATACGGATAACACTCGATACATATATTCTTCAACACTTTGCGGGTTTCTTGCTTCTCTTCAAAGCTTCTAAAGACTCCCTCCCGTGGCTTCTCCCTCTTTGGTGTTAAGGCTCCAAAAAAAGTGTTCTATGACGTCCATGCAAGGCTCCCAACCCACGTTGTAGGTATACTTTTTGAGTTTTTTGAATTTTTTTGTACTTGTTTTTTGGTGTTATTTGTAGTTTTCTTTTTTTGAATGACAAAATGTGAAGTTATGAAGTGCATGGATATGATTTTTATTATATTCGTGAAATGGGGGATACTCTATATGAGTGTTTTGTGAAGATTGAGGATTTATGAAGTGCTTTTATTTGCAGGTTTTTTATTGGATTGAAGTGTTCAATTGAGATGGCAGGAAGGGGTGTTAGGGACTCCCAATCTTGGTTCGATGATCCGGTATGACAGTAGAGTACATAGTTTAGAAAAACAGATTGAAGATAAAATGTTTTTTTTGTGAGAAGGATGTTATTTGTGAAATTTCACGATTGAAACATCACATAGTATAAACTAGGAAAGAAGTTGTTTCTTGCATGGATAGAGTTAGGAAATGGCTAGAAGTCATTAAATGACAATGTCTATAGATGATTGAGAGCATACATTAGAGGAGACAAAAGTCGGTAGTAGCAGTTCTTGACCGCCACTCAGGGGAGCGCAACAACATCATCTAGGGGATCAAGATTTTGATTTTGAACTAGAAGGTAGTGAGGATCTTTATCTAGGAGAAGATGATTATTTAGTTGATGATCCTCATTAATGTGTAAATATTGTTTTTTCAAATTGTGAAAGTTGTATTTTTTCTAAGGATTGTGCTTCAAAATATTTAATTCTTTTTCAATTATTGAATGGTGAATGTTGAATTTGTACTAAACTTTTGCATTATATGATTTTTTTGTAATTATTAGTTTTTTTCTTTTTTATTGATTTTTAGTATTAAATTATAATACAGAACAATACAATACGTGAACCAAAATGATACACGATACGATACACATCGAACAACACTGGGATAAACTAAATATTTTTTTATCATGTTTAGTTAACTGCTATCATGGCATGTGATGGGGCTCATAGGACTATGTGGAAATAAATAATTTATGTAGCCAACCCCATCTAGTATGGGAAAAGGTGTAGTTGTTGTTTGTTGGATGGAGGAGTCGAGAAATACGTCTATAGGAACTAGTGTTAGCAGAAATACAATCATATGAACATATTGTGATATAAGATATCACTCTTTGTACCTATACTACTAGCAAAAATACATCCATAGGAACATATTGTAATGTAAGATATCACTCGTTATACCTATATATTAAGATCAATTTGTTGTTTATCGTGCATATTGCATAATAAGTAGGTGTGATTTTTTTGTAGCCTTTCAAATCCTCCTAGCCATTATCCTACTGAAATAATTCTTGCTAAGAAGAATGCCCATGTTGTGGCAATTCCACCCAGAAGGTAATGGGTTACTCCTACAGCACGTCCTTGTATAATGCTCAAGGCTCTAGGCTGAGTAGCAGGAGCAACTTTTAATTTGTTATGAGCCCAGACGATGGATTCAATGAGTTCTTGCCAATAACCACGACCGCTAAATAGAAACATTAAACTGAAGGCCCAGACAAAATGAGCACCTAAGAAAAAAAGACCATAGGCGGATAATGAAGAGCCATAAGACTGGATTACTTGAGAGGACTGTGCCCATAAAAAGTCTCGTAGCCACCCATTAATTGTAATGGAGCTCTGTGCAAAGTTTCCTCCCGTGATATGTTAAGAACAATTTGTTGTTGTTGGCTACTTTAATGATGAAAGTTACACTTGTAGTTTGAATTAGTGTTCAATGGATCAATGTTTACCCCAATTTTGTTTCATAAGAATTATTTAGAATTTTTGTTGATTTTGAAGATACTTTAAAAAATACAATATGCGTATCATGGAGAAGAATGATACACGTTCTGATACGGTACAAAAACACTGTACTTCATGAATATGTCATTGTTTGGTACCCTTTTTGTGACATACTGTTTACATATGGTGTTAATGTTTGGTATGAATTACTTATTCAAACAGACTGAGCTTGCATCCTTTCTGCCTGATGTTGTAGGCTTATCATATGGGTGCGCCATTGGGGTTTATGCCACAATTCTTATCTTATGTTACACCTGGCCGGTTGTCTTAGCATTATCATTCTTTGGATTTGATGTTCCTGTGAAATTTTGGCTGCATCAAGTTGTCCTAAGGGCCAATTTTTTGATACTGTGTTTTCCATCATGCCCTTGCTCATTCTTTTGACTTAAAGTCATCGACGACTTGTTTTTGAATATGTTCATATTCCCGTTATACTGATTGATCTGGGCTAGAAAATGTTTGAGAGCTGATAGCTTAGTGTCTTTACCTTTTCTTGATAAAATGCCATTGATATCTGCTGTATGCACAGGATGGTTATTCCATTATTGTAGCCCATGTTTTTTCCCCAAAAAATATCAACCACAGGGAGGTGCTAAGTTTTGGCTAAGCTTGGATAAAAAACTTATAATGGATCTCATTTCTTTCTTTAATTCATACCGTTGAAGCTTGTTATATTTCATCTCTTGCAAATCCTAGTCAAAGTAGCTTTTGCTTTTCTAAACTTCTCTTGTATAAATCCGAGTGATGTATACCTGTTGCCTGACACCTGCGTCTGCCAAATCTGCGGTTTGCATGATTTTCTCTCCTGATCGGTTGTGGTAAATGCGTCAACAAGATTTCCCACACTTTCTGATTAGTCTTCTCTTTTGGTCTCTCTGATCGTCAGCTTGCGAAGGCAAGACCTGAAGAAACAGACCTCATGTTTAATGAGGACAGCTTGGAAGATGACATGGAGATTGATCGTAAAGAGTATGGTGAAAACAAAAATGGTGATGATCAAGAGGAAGAGGAAGAAGAAGATGATGGTGAGGAGCGATTGGCTGAACCTAGAAAGGATGCCGTGTATGATGCAGAAGGCCTTCATGCTAAGCTTGCTGACATCTGCTGGCCGCAAAATGTGGAGTGGATCCACAAACTGTCTATTAGTTTTGATCCTGGTCAAGAGATAGACGTAAATGATGATCTGGTGCGAGAGCTAGCTTTCTATACGCAGGCATTGGAGGGAACAAGGCAAGCATTTCAAAAGTTGCAATCCATTGGAATCCCCTTCCTCAGGCCACCTGACTATTACGCTGAGATGGTGAAGAGTGACGGTCACATGCTTAAGGTGAAGGACAAGCTTCTGGTCGAGAAGAAAAAGTTGGAGGAAGCTGAAGAGAGAAGGAAAGCAAGAGAGGCAAAGAAAATAGCTAAAGAAGTCCAGGCACAGAAATTGAAAGAAAGAGCCAAGCAGAAGAAAGAGGATATCGAATCAGTGAAGAAATGGAGGAAACAGAGGCAGCGTAGTGGATTTGCTGGAGGCAATGCTGACATTAATTTTGATGAAGGTGAAAGAACACCATTTCAGAGGTCAAATAAATTAAGGCCTGGGGTATCTCCTGGTGATAGATTGGGTGGCCATAGCAGTAAAGGAAAGGTTAAGCCCGGAAAGGATAGGGAGAAGAGAAATGCGAAGTTTGGTTATGGGGGAAAGAAAGGTATGAAGAAGCAGAACACCGCAGAAACCACAAATGATTTCAGAGGTTTTAACCAAGGCGATGACAAGAGAGGTAAGAAACGAAGGAGGGACTAGTTTGGACTTTCACGTCAAAATTCAACTCTTTTTTGCCTTGATTTTCCTAATAGGGTGGTGAAAGTTCTGTTGCCGATCATGATGTTCATGCAAGATGGTGCTTAATGGTGATGAATCGTTGTACTTTGGCTTTGGTTTTGTTTTATGGTTAGGTTAGTTTCATATCTGAACAAGGAAGAATCGATGTAGCCAAGCCCATGTTGGCTTTGGTTTTGTTTTGTTTAGGTTAGTTTCAATTTTGATGCAATGCGAAGAATCGATGTAGCCGAGCCCATGTTGGCTTTGGTTTTGTTTTCGTTACGTTAGTTTCAATTTTGATGCAATGCAACTCTTACTTCTGTGTCAGTTTCAGTCATCTGTTTGGTGCATGTTAACATTTGTGACTGAGTAACATGTGCCTAGCGAGGTGCCACACACATGTCAAAAACCTCGAAACCCATACTTCTCCTGTATTTGACTAACCCCTCCTTAAATATTTTGTGCTATATCACTAACAAATTTGATGAATATCGACTAAATATTATTTTATTACTGAGTTATGAAAATTAATTATCTGGATTCATGCATATATTGGCAATTTCTAATTGCTAATAATTTTATGAGATAATATCAATTATTTATATTAGTATGTTAAACTTTATGACATTTCTACAGTGTTTTTAATTTCATTCATTCCACTTAGTATTCTCAAACGTCAAGTCTGAGTAATGTGCAAAACATGGGGTCATTATTTATATTAGTATGTTAAACTTTATGACATTTCTACAGTGTTTTTAATTTCATTCATTCCACTTGGTATTCTCAAACGTCAAGTCTGAGTAATGTGCAAAACATGGGGTCATTATTTATATTAGTATGTTAAACTTTATGACATTTCTACAGTGTTTTTAATTTCATTCATTCCACTTAGTATTCTCAAACGTCAAGTCTGAGTAATGTGCAAAACATGGGGTCCTTACTAAGGAATAATTGTTTATTTTAAGCATTCCACTTAGTATCCTCAAACGTCAAGTCTAAGTAATGTACAAAACATGGGTTCCTCACTATGAAATGATAGTTTTTTTTAAGCATTTTGTCAATCATATTAATTGAATAATATTTCTATACTTATAAAATTTCAAAAAATTTAGAACCTATTTTTTATATTTTTATATTTGACATCCAATTCCAACCACTGTTTGGAAATGGATTGCCGATTCCACTAAATCGGGTTGGGAACAAATTGAACTGGAGTTGCAACGGAAATGAAATCTGGGAACCTCCAGTCTGGTTCCGGTTCCACCTTCGATGGAGCCAGAACTAGCCTGGGACCAAAATGTATAGTTCCAATTGATTCCATTCCCTTATTATTTTTTAAAATTTTTAAATGTTTCTATATTTTCCCCTAGTTTTAAATGGTTTAAGAATCAAACAGGAATTGAAACTGAAACCGTAGAACTGGAACAGATTATACTAATTTGGTTATGGTTCTTGGAGAATCTAACCGATGTTCTAAAACAGACACCGGAACCAACCATGTCTATCATAATCTTTTACAACTCCCTAAATTTGGAAGTTGATTTAATTACAATGTCAACACATCTTTAAAGCAATCTAACCTTAATTGATCATAAGTAGGAACCTTTTACTTATTTTGATCTTATACTAGTTATGACATCCATCATGTCTAGAAAAGAAAATAAATTGGCAATACTAAAAGGCAGGTTATTATCATAAAACAACTCAGTACACTTGAGATCAATGGTCTCGATTACCTCCTTTGTATCCTATAATGCTTTGTTCAGCTCAAGGGTTGTTCTTGTTAAAAAATAAGAAGCCTTTGGTTGTGCACCTCCTTTTCTTTCTCTACCATGCCTCATTGGGCGACTAGGGCTCTTACAATTGGATTTAATGTGCGTTAATGACAATTAATTCATGTTGGTATTCATAAATATTTAAATGATATATGTAAAACTTTTAAAGTATAAAAAGTCACACGTGAGGGACTTGTGCATGTGATGACTAAGAGAAAACAAAGTTTAATCTCATATCGAAAAATGCAACAAACCCATGTGTCATTTTATATAGTTGGTAGCTCATGAACCTTAGTTTAAAGAGCTTGGGGAGGACATGCTAAACACACATGCATGCTCACATATGTCGGGTTAGGCCTGGGTTGGGGCTTGGGTTTGGCTTTGGCAATGGTCTTCGGTATATCTTTTTTAACGAAATTCTTTTGATGTAATGGTCAATTTTGATCTAATGGTGGATAGTGCATGCGGGAATGGTTACAAACCTTAATAGTCGTGATGGTTAGATCGAATCTTGAATATGTAATCCATCACGTGCATTATAAATAGAGGAATAGGGCTGCTAATCCCACTTACATGATTTCTACACTCTCTCCTCTCATGGTTCCCTACGTTCCCTCTATGCGTGACGTTTTGTATAGCCCTTCTTCACCAGACATAGGCGATTGAGGTATTGATCGAGGTCAACTTGAAGTCAAGTACGTGCTCTTCGAGTTGTGAGTGCTTTATCTTGTGAGGAAGACACATGTATCCGTACGTACTCACAGCGGGGTATTGATTTCTCTAAGGCAAGTCTATAAGGGCGACTCGTACATAAATTTTTATTTATACTTTTGCCTTTGTTTTTCGTACGACTTGATTATGACTTATTTTTTATCATTAGTTGTTGTTATAATTGGGGATGTTTACATTTGTTGCACATTATTTTATTATGGATGTATGTCTACGATGTTTTCCAACATTCTTAAATAAATCAATTTTTACCTTAGTGAACATGTCTGCGTCTGCTACCCTTCGACGCAAGGTCGACTTCACCTTGATGTTGAAAAAGTTTGTCGTTCCACATTTTAAACGATGGCAATAACATATGAAAATTTGGTTAACCATGTTAGGATTGTATTTGTATATCGAGTTGAATTGTCCCTTACCTTATGATATTGACCTTAGAAGCTCGGATATAATAAAGTCGAAGAAGAAGGACACCCTGTGCCACTATTGTATTTTATCAAAACTATCAAATGTTTTATTGGATGTATATAGTTCTTCCCCTTGTATGACAATGAAAGATCTCTGGTCTTCTAAATACCTGGGTCTTCAAAAGTATTTTGTAGCCAAGTTCCTTATGTATCAAATGGTAGAGGGTAAATCTGTGATCGAAAAGGCCCACGAGTTTTAGTTTTTATGTCATAGTCTTAAGGAAGCTGATGTGGAGCTTCTTGACAAGTTTATTGTTATGTCTATTATAGAAAAATTTCTTAAGTCTTAGAAGGGTTTCAGCATAGGCCTCAAGCATAAGAAGTGTAAGATAAACCTTGATGATCTAATGATATACATAGCAATAGAGGAAGAACATAGAAGTTAGAAACCCGTTATGCCCATACACAACACTTGTAGGGATAAACTGACGGTAAAAAAGAAACAACCTAGCAAACCTAAGAGAAAACAGGCAAAGCATAAACTAAAGGCCAAAATCCAAAAGAAGCAAAAAAAAAAACCGTATTGACTTTGTGGTCATGCTATATATTGGGCGAGGGATTGTTGCTTAAAAAAAGCCAAGAAATCAACGACCGTTGAAGGAGCTATGGTTAACATGGTAGTGACCACTACACCTGCTAGTGATGAGTATATATCCCTTAAACCCCATCTCCTTTATATTTTTGAGCTACAATACTGGATATTAAACTTTGGGACTAATGTGCACGTATGTACTGACTAGTATCTGTTTGTGTCTTATCAGGCCATTTATGGGTTAACAATGACCTTAGGAGATCATTTGATTGCTGAAATAAAGGGCAAAGGGCGTATGGACTTGAAGTTTTTTTAGGAAAGGTTTTAACTCTTGTGGGAATTAGACACATTCCAATAATTTACCGAAATATCTTCAATGGTACTACTTTAGTTAGGGAGGAATTATTGTTAGATTATAAATATAATAAAGTCGTTATTACACGATTTAATACTGGGTGTTTCTTTAGGAAGGGTTATTTGTGTAATGTAGAGGATATATTTAAAATTCATATAGAAACAATTATTGATTCTTGTAAAATTTTTAATGATAATAAAAACTCTACTTCTGTTTGATATTTTTCTTCTTTTGTGTGCAATGTTGAATCGTCTGATGTATGACATGCTATGTTCGGTAAACCTTGATTATATGAAAAGAATAATGAATTTAAACTTTATCCCTAAAACTGTGATAGATAGAAAACACAAATGTAGTATATGTGTACAAGTGAAGCAAACTAGGAAACATTTTCATACAGTTGAAAGAAAATCTAAGATTTTGGATTTGGTTCACATTGATAGTTGTAAATTTAGTAGAATGACTACGAGGGAAAATAAAAGATATTTTATCACATTTATTGATGATTGCAGTAGATACTATTATATTTAGAAGTTTTAGAAAAGTAGATTTTGAAGTTTTAGAAGTTATATTTGACGTTGAAATTAGTGTTAGGAGTAGAGGTTTTGAATATAGTTTGTGCTTATGAACCCCAAGTAGGACTAAAAGATAATATAAAGACAGTTTTTTGGGAAGAGTTACATAAGGTGTTTCAAAATATTCCACAAAGGGAGATGATTTGTTTAGGAGAAGATTTAAATGGACATGTCGGTAAAAAGGCATTAGGATATGAAGGGATTCATGGAAACTTTGGTTTTGGGGATATAAACGAGGAAGGTAGGGAGATTTTAAATTTTGCTATGGCATTTGATCTCTTTATAGTCAATACAATCTTCAAAAAACGAGATGAACATTTAATTACTTATAAGAGTGGCTTATCACAAACACAAATTGATTACTTTATTTGTAGAAAAAAAGATAGAGCATGTTGTAAAGATTGTAAGGAAATTCCAAGAGAAAGCTTAACCACCCAACATCGACTTTTAGTTATGGATTTACAAATAAAAAAATAGACAAAGAAGAAAAGAGTGCATCGAGCTATTCGGACTAAATGGTGGAACCTCAAAAGCGAGAAAGAAGATATATTTAAACAGAAAGTCCTTCAAGGAGATGTTTGGAATTATATTGGCACACCCTGTGATATGTAGAACAATATGGCTATACATATTTGGAAAGTGGCGAAAGATGTGTTAGGGTATCTAAGGGAGGTGTACCACAAAAAGAAGCTTGGTGGTGGAGTGAAGTAGTGCAAAATAAAATCAAGGCAAAGAGGGCATGTTACAAATTACATTATGCTAAGAAAACTAGTGAAACTTTAGAAGCTTAAATGATTAAGAGGGAAAACAATTGATTTTGAAGTTTTAGAAAAGTTTCAAATATTTAGAAATGAAGCACAAATTCAAATAAGAAGGGTACTTAAATGATTAAGATCTGATAGGAGAGAAGAGTATACCTCAAATCTTTTTCAAGTACTCTATTAAAACAACAATATTGTTTATGAGGGTATTGCTCCGTACTCTCATCAATTTAATCAGATAACTGAATGGAAGAATAAAATCATTTGTGATATAGTTAATGTTTTACTTCAAAGTTCTCGGTTACCTACATATATGTAGTGGGAAGCTTTGAATGTATCTTGCCATATTTTGAATAGAGTTCTCTACAAGTATAAGAAAAGTAGTCCCTTTGAGCTTAGGTTTGGGAATTATCATCGGTCTATCTTTTTGGACGAAATTCTTTTGATCTAATGGTCAATTTTGATCTAACGGTCAAGAGTACACGCGAAAACAATTATAGAGCGGAAACGATTACGAACCTGAATAGTCACGACAGTTGGATTGGATATGGAATTCGTGATCAATCACGCACACTATAAATAGGGGATTAGGGCTGCTAATCCCACTTACTTTCTTTATGCACTCTCTCTCCTCTCCCGATTCCTTGTGTTCCCTCAATGCGTGACATTTTTCGAAACCCTCATTCTCCATCAATAGGCGATTGAGGTGTTGGTCGATATCGACTTGAAACCAAGTACGTGATCTTCGAGTTGTGTGTGCATTTAATCTTGTGAGGAAGGTGCACGTACTATTATAGCACTGATTTCTCTAGGCAAGTCCGGAAGAGCGACTCTCACGGATAAGTTTTTTATTTCTGCTTATGCCTTTGTTTTATGTACGGTTTGTTATCAATGGCAACATAGAATCCAAGTAAGAATTTGGTCTGACTTTGTGGAAGAAGGTTTCATTTTGGTTCTTATTGGTCCTATTTAGTGATTTGTAGTATAAATTGCATTAGCGATTCATTTTTTAGTTTGGATCAACATGGTCTTTGCATTAGCATTTCTTATGATGAACTGCGATTGTGGAGTTTCTAGAATTGGTACCCGCCTCACTGGAATGAAATGATACCAGCAAAAAACAATTCGGAATATTCATTCTTCCCTTCTTGGCGGAGGTTGGCGATTTAATGAAATATTCACTCTTTCCTTCTCCAACCTTTTTTATTAATTTTTCAGGTACTTGTCTGTGATTTTGGAGTACGGCAAGAACTCGTTTGCGATCTCCAAGGCTTATTCCCCCTTCTCTCTCACTTAATAAAAGGCCAAGAATGCTCATTAAGGGATTCACCTTGAGAGTTGGCGGCGATAATCAACGCAGAGAAATAAGAGTTTTCCGGTGGTTGAAATGGTGATGAGTTGGTGTCTCATGGATCATGTTGGTATAAAGCTACCCTCTCAGGCATGTATGCAAAATGTTAATGTGGAGTATTTGTGCTCTGTTTGTCTTTGGATGTGTCAAAATCGGGTTAATTGGATCTGTCTGGGAGGTTTTCGGATATTTCGATATGGAAGTTCTTTACGAGATCCGGTTGTGGTTTTGCAGCCATTTTAGGATCACCGTCTTGATTCAGACAAGGTTTAAAGCATCAGACTCGTGATTGAACATTCCATTAATTACTGTTCAATTGTTAGTAATTGAATTGGGTGCTTTTTGTCTGTGTTTGGTGCAGTGGATATTGCATGACTGGAGTGATACAGAATGTGTGAGAATATTAAAGCAGATAAAGAAAGCGATCACAGAAGAGACTGGTTAACTGATAATCGTAGATGTCGTGTTGCAGCCTAATGATGTAAAAGGGATATGGGGAGATAGTAGGATGAGGCTGGACTTGATAATGATCACGTATACCACTGGCAAGGAGAGGACAGAGATGGAGTGGAAGAATCTTCTCAAGGAAGGTGGTTTCAATCGTTACAACATAATCTCGCTTCCTTCAGTGTCATCAATCATCGAAGCATTTCCAAATTGAAAAACACATAATTCATTGCATACCATGAGAACCGTCCGAATCGTTTTCTGCGGATAACGGAGGACTCATTGTCTTGTTCATCCAATTCGTAATGGTCTTTGCTAGTAGTGCCACGCTCAGTGCTGGCCTTGCTGTTGTGTTCTGATGCTCTATCGTTCTTAGAAATATTGTGGGGTTCCCTCTTTATAAGTTTCTTCTTTTTTGGTATAAGCAAAAAGGGCTTAGATAGACCCCAACCAGGTATACATGGATAATTTACGGATGATGATTCAGGGAGTAACGTGGTTACTTCCTCTCCACAATTAGAAAGTATAACTTGGGCCCTCTGTTTCCCGCTCTTGGAGCATAAGTGTAGGTGCCCGTGAAGGCTTGCCACTTCAAAGAGAGAGACATTGTTTTAAATATACACCATTGTGACCCTCATTTACTTAGTAAATGGCAGCCCAAATGGGATGGTCCCTATGTTGTAAGAGGATAACCATAAACAATGCATATTGGTTGATTGATGTTGAGCGAAGAAATTTAGTAGATCCTATCAATGCCCAATACTTAAAAAGATATTATATCTAAGGTCTATCCTAAATTCTTTGCAAAAGATTTTTGAAAATGGATCTCCTTTTGAATTTCTTGAAAGAATGACCAAAATGAATTATGTGACCCTTGATTAGGGAATGAATGCTTCATGAGAAGTAGAACTTTCAAAAACATTTGATAACATTTCGAAAATCTTTGGCTTATAAGATGAGGCCTAATTCAAAACAGCAAAATATTTTCAAATGATAGGTGCTATTAGGAAATGTGATATGCTTGTCTAGATCGAGTATTTAAAGGGATAAGTTATTTTTTCTTCATTTCTCTCTAAAAGGAAAATTGGCAAAAATAAAAAACATTAAAAAAAACAAAATCTCTACTATATAGGTCTTATAAAAAGAAAAGAAAAGGAAAAACAAAACCTCCAATATGGAGGACCTCTTGAAAAGAAAAAGGAAAGCCAAAGCTCAAAAAAACAATTTTCCATCAAAAGTCTCTTTGCCTCATACTATGAGACACTTTAGAAGGAACCGTGAGAAATTCTTTCCCAAAACCCCTAGAGCTTATCCCAATGAAGAAAAAGTCTGTCATTATAATCGTAGATTAAGAATATGACCTACCCATTTGGATTTCATTTTATTTGAAGATTAAACCTTCTTGTGTGAGAAATTGAATTTTGAAATGCTATTCAAAAGTTTCAGCAAAAACCTCTACTAAATAGTGGGTATTAAAACCCAAGTAAATGAAAATATAAGAAATTGGAAGTCCCTTTTGATGAAAACCAAAGGGAGTTTCCTTTTGAAATAACTTTTAAAACTCGAAACATCAAATGAAACAATATGGGAATCATCCTACTTGGGGCATCGAACCTTCATAGACTTCTTCTCAAGCTCCCAAATTAAATGTAGGGGTCTCTAAGAACCCACTTCACACTCCATGCACACATACATCCACAAAAAAGGGTCGTCTATGCATGGTCATCCTAGGACTAGGCATTCCCATCCCATGTCATGCCCCCTTTAGCTAAAATCCCCTCCTTTTCAAATGAGATGAATCCAGGAAAAAAGAAATACTATGGGACAAAGGAGAGATCCATACCCTCAAGAAAAATCTGGAAATAAAAATAAAGGGGTGTTTTCTTCTTTGCCATTAATCAAATAAATTTAGATTAATGCCAAAGAGGGCATTTGTAAACACCCTAAAAACAATTTTTTGAAGGTCACGACCCTTGAATTTATAAAGCGTTTTGAAAACCCAATATTCAAAATAATTTCAAAAGGAAAATTGATAGACCTATCCAATGTTGGAGCAAAGCCCGAATCAGAAGGAGGCATATATGGATAGAACAAGAAAGGCAAGCATATCCAGATCAAGCAAGGAGTCAATTAAAGGTCAGGTCGAACCCCAAGTAAGACCTAATCTAAATCAACACAAAAACAATTCAAATCAACACAAAGGCCACTATAAATAGGGGCCTTGGGGAGCTGATTTGCTTTCTTTTTTATTTTTCTGGCCCTACTCTCTATAAATTTTGCAAGAATTAAAGGAATGCTTAAGGTCATGAATCAAATTGGACAAAACCGAACAGAATTGAAACAAAGTTTGTCCATACTGCATATCTTAAAATAAATGTTAGATAAAAGTCCCTTAACTCTATGAGTTGATCTAAATTACTTGAAAACTATCTCACTAGAAAGCTGATATCTATAGCTTTCTAACTAGACCAATTTCATAAAAATAAAGTACTTATGTGCTAAGATACAACTCTTCTTTAAGCTTTTGTATTTCTATCAGAGGTTCTATCTCGAGTTTCAGAGTAAGAGATTTCATTGATTTAATTATGCACATTCACACATCTACCAGCCAAAGAAAAAATAGTCTAGGAATCTTCACACCTAGATCTATATGATAAAATTTTAAAAATTTTTGGAGATTTAAAGATAATAAAAAAATTAGGAAAATGGGTCTTTAAAAACATAACAAGTTTATATTTTTTAGGATTGGAGTTGATTTTTGACAAAGGAAAAACTCACAATTTTTGCAAACTTGTTTAAATTAGAACTTGGTTTTTAAAACTTCCCAAATCAAAAAGTGATCTTCCAAGCGCCTAGGCTGACACTTGAGTGACGTTCAAGAAAGCCTATAACGAAAAGAGCTCACTAGTCCACATTCTCCCAGGAAGTCATAAATCTAAATCAACTTTGCAAGTTTTAAAAAACTTGTTGGCAAGCTCGCACACTTGTATTTGTGAATTGAGTTTCAAGTCTCTTCATAAACTTTTAAATTCTCATCTACAAATGGATAGAGTATCGACTTTATTATGAGAGTTCTTTGATGTTTTGGCGTGAAAGTTACTATTCAAGAGAACTCAATTGATTTGATATGTTTTGTCTTGAATTTATTAATTGTTATGATGAATTCCTTGTATTATTGATTCTATTTTGTTTATGTAATTTAAACTTTATGATGATAACTTTAATGTTTGACTTATAAGAAGTTGTTAAGCATTTGATGTCAGCAGTCAGACTATCATTGTAACCATGGTTTACAATCGAACCAAACCAGAACAATTGGTTCGATTTGGTTTAGTTCTGTCATGGTTTGGTTCGGTTCTCTAATATCAAAGAATCAATGATAGTGGTTTGGTTTGAGGTTTAGGCTAGACTTGAATCGAACTATGAACACCCCTAATATTGAGAGGGTTTTCTACTGCAATAGCTTTTTTTTTTTGGGGGGCGGGGGGGGGGGGGGGCAGAGGGGAGGGATAAAAGGAGGCCAAAGCCTAACACACACACACACATGTACCCCTTGGGAGTCGAACTCCCCACGCTTCAACACTAAGGTACGCATTCCGTTGAGCTAATGGTCTGGGTACTACTACGATAGCTTTGTATGGTGTTGGACATAGAGTCCCAACTTCTCGATACTAAAAACGTTAAAATGCTTCCAAGGGAGAGTTTACAAACAAATATTAGAAAGGTCAAGGAATATACTACTATTTCTTAGTTTCGTCCCTTAGAGATTTTGATGATGGTAGATATTTTGTTGATCTTCCCAAGTCTGCGTACAACTTTCAATCTAAAGACCGTAGATATTTTGTTGATCTACTGAAGTCTAGTTGTAGTCTTAAAAATGAAGAACTAAAATGTGTCAATTCTTGCCTTCCTATTACTTTTTTAAAGCATGTGTGTCATTTATAAATTAAAAAGAATGTTTGAAAAAGTAAAAAGGACAATGATATTATACTTATATTTCTGTTAAGTAATAGGATGATATGAGTACACAATGCGAGTGTGCATAAACACACAAATAGAGGGAGATAGTGGTCCATGCTCAATCTTCTTCAAACATCTCTATGTTTGATCACAACAATCAATAAAAAAAAAAATGTATAGTTATACCTTTGGTACTCACATTTAATGCACAATGGTACACTTTACTTTTTTATTTTAAATCTCTACATTGTGAGGAAATTTAATCTGTAATTGACCAAGCATATACCACTATCTATATCTATATATATATAGTGTATATAGTGATTGGACCATGTCCGCTGCTGACATTACCCAATCATTACTTTTTATAAGCATAAGTGTAATAATATAGTTATTTACTTTTTATTTTAAAATTTAAATTATACTCATGTCGCCGAAAAATAATGGGTAGACAGATCAATGGTGAGTGGGATTCATTTTCCTTATACATAGAAAGAGGACTCTAAAATGCGTAATGTCTATAGTACATGGTTTATATAAACATCTTTATAATATCACTGTACTTTTGTACTTTACATTTAATATAACATATACATCAAATACTTTTAGTTTTATCACTTCAACTATTCGTTCGATCTTTATCTCAAAGATCAAATAGTAAAGACTTGTATGTAAAATTATACACCGAAAGACATTATGCATTTATCAGTACCTCCCATGTCTCTCTCTCTCTCTCTCTATATATATAAGTTGGTTATGCAACAACTATTTATAAAAATCATAAAAATTGATCTTGATTGATGGATCAAAATAGATGAACAATTAAATTTTAAAGTTAAAAACTAAAAAGCCACTTACACTTTTTAACTATGCTCTCTAAAAAGAATAAAGTATCTTTTTACTTTTTCAATTTTCACCATTCATCTCTTACAATTGAATTGTGAAGATAAATTTTGATGAATTTCTATATACCAATTTCTCTCTCTATATATATATATAATTCCTTCTTAGGTCATCCTCACACACAAGTAAGTTAAGAAAGCACAAGAAAGGGTAAAAAGAGATAATAACCCTAATGTTAATCATTAAATACAATCTTTGCATGCATTACCACTCATATATGTAAGATGTTTTCAAAATAAAAGGTCACATTCTAGGGTTTTTGTGTAGAGCATATTGATCCATGTAGCCTCCTTATGTGTGAACCATATTGAGCCATATAATATGCTTATACATAGTATATTTCCCTCTATAAAAAGTAGATATATCTGATCATGAATCACCTCAGAGTACAAAGGAATTAAATAAATTTACCTAGAATTGTGTGGAAATTAAATAGGCTCACATTGGCTCGTGTCAAGTATTAAATGAACCCATATCAAGTTTTGAAAAATTAAACAAAACCTTTAGCAGTTTTCATGTATGGCTAGAAAGAGATGCTCTATAAATAAAGGAGTGGGGTTACTGTAAAAATGGATTGACCTTCAATCATTAAGTTACTCACCAACTTATTCCTTATTTCATCTATTTGAGAAAACCCATTATAATTCTTACCGCACGCAATTAAGAATTGAGAAAACCCATCAACGACTGTCTAGAACTTGACTTGACTAGTGTAAGGTGAGTTAATGGATCTTCATTGTATCCTACAAGAAATCACTGACACCCTTTTGCGCTCGGTCTTTTGATATAGGAGGCAACAAATAAGCCTAAAAGTTAGCAAAACCTATGCTTTGAGGACAATTGTGCATCACCATCTTTATTGTAGAAGCCAGTACAAAGTGCAACATTAGTGAAATTGATATTGAGAGCTCACTAATTTCAATTTCTAAAAAGCCTCCAACAGGCTTGCTTTCATTTTTTTAGAGATTATGGCTTCTCTAAGGAGATGACTTCTGGCTTCATTAAGTTGGAAGAGTTCGACGGTGACAACTTCCTTGGTAGCAAAAGAAGATGCATTTTTTCTTATTACACCAAGCCCATAGGAGAAATGATGAAACTCTCGACCAAACCTACAAAAGGCAAAAGTGAGATAATAATAACTATATTTACATTGGTCATATCCTTAATAACATCTCGGATGCTTTAATTAGCACCTATCAAACAGCGGCAGGTGCAAAAGAACTTTGGAACAAGCTGGAAGCTTGGTATATGGTTAAAGACTAGATGTAAAAAGTTTCTAGTTCTCCCAATTACAAGTTGACATATAGCAAATCCATTGTGGAACAATTTCATGAATTAGAACGAATCTTAAATAGTATAATATAAACATGATACCATTACCATGCCCTCCATCATAGACAAACTTTTCCTTTCTTAAGAAGTTTTTAAAAATTCTCTTAAAAACAAGCAGGATATCTCTCTTAGGTAGTTAGAAAATCATCTTAGTCTTGAGCAAAGATATTGCAAGCAAGATGATTCTAAAAAATTAATTAATCAAAAGAAAGTCCATATTATGAAAGAACATATCTAGGGCACCTTCAAAGGGAAGAGACTCTCATTATGCTAAATCTTGTTTGTAGTTTCAATTTGAATAAGTGAAACCCACACTAGATAAAAGTTTAAATCATGAAGTACCAATTGTTAAAAATATATGATTTGGTATGATGGTAATTTGAAATTTATTTTGAAAAGAGTGGGCAATTATAAGATGTTCACATAATAAAAAGCCCGATCGCTATGGTTATGTGTGGACTATATTGAACCATGTAGCTTGCTTATGTATAGACCATATTGAACCATGTAGCATGCATATACATAGTCCATTTCCTTTATAAAAGAGTGATGTATTTGGTCATGAATTCATCTACCAATATGAAAAAATTAAATAAATTCTTCTAGAACTGTGAGAATTAAATAGGCCTACCATGGTTTTTGTAAAGTATTAAATGAACTTATCTCGAGTTCTGAAAAAGTAAATACAACTTTTACCAGGTTTTGTGCATGATAAGAAAGAGATACTCTATAAATAGAAGTATGTGGTTGTGTAAAAGGAAGTTGACCTTCTATCCTTTACTTCTTCACCAACCTATTTCTTTTTCCTATCTATGAGAAAACCTACTATAATTCTTAGCCTCATAACTAAGAATTGTGGAAACCCATCGTACTAGTGTGCCATTCTATTTAGGACTTGACTACACTAATAAAATATGACTCAAAGGGTCATCAACCTATTCTGACTGGTATCCTTGGAACTTGGTGTTTTGATACTAGAAGTAGTGAATACGCCTAAGGCTTAAACTTGTTCCTTCAAAACAATCTCATGGAGAGTATAGTACCAACAAAGTTGAAACTGAGAGCTCGCCAATTTCAATCTCCAAAAGGTTTCCAACACCAACAATATATGCATCTAGCCCAGCAACAATGGATGCATCATTCTATTTCTACAATTTCAACCAGTTTTAGAACAGAAATCTTGTCCAAGCATGCAGACGAACCAATATGTATTCTTCAGCCATGGTAATGATGGTGGTCCCTCTTCCTTCCAGAAGCTTTGCTATTAAGAAGGTGTCACTGCTGAACATGAGATTGTGCTTGTATATACAAGTAGAAAATCGTTCAATATGCATTATTGCTGGGCTGGGGGCATATGAGTACATTGCTTTCCGTGACGGGCTTATAAGTCAGACCGACCCTCCTGTTGTGGACGAGAATACTGGTTTTATGAGCTTTTAAGGGATTGCATTCAATTCGGCACAACTCACAAGTGAGTTTCTCTGTTACATGGGAAATACTGCACGATGAAAGCACATCAAAAGCTTAAAAAATGACCAGGTTCTTGCAAAATGCATATCAATTTAGAAGAGAAAGAGAGCATAAAATTACTGAAAAACTGCAGCATTAAATAAGCTGAAACTAAAACAGAAATTTCAATCAGTGGTGGACCTATACACGGCGAGGTGAGGCAGCCGCCTCACCTGAAATAAAAAGAAAAAGAATCCAACAAGTCAATACAAACAGTTGATTTTTCCCAAAGCCCTCACTTGAATTTCATCTAACTGGACTTCGCCTCTCCTCTTAAGACACTTTATGTCCACCACTGGTTTCAAAGACATATATCAATCGTGGAGTTAAAGAACACATTTCTTCCCTCTTGGCTCCCACAAAAGGGTACATTAAGATTGAGAATAAGCTACAGTGCATAATTTGATCCATGGGCATAACCAATATATATACAACAACAACTAAGCCTTTTCTCATACAAGATGGGGTCGGATACATGGATTCTTTGTTTATACAAAGCCCTATAATATGCCATATTAGCAGTTAACCCAACATAAGATAAGATCATTCTTTATTACTTCTTTTCAATACTTTTGTGGTTGCCCTCTACCTCTTTTAATACTTTCAAAATCTAGTTTTTCATACCTTCTTACATGTGCTTCTTTTAATCTTCTTTCTATATGTCCAAACCATCTTAAGCAATATTCTCTCATTTTATCCTCTATTGGTGTCACTCCCAATTTGTTTCTAATAACCTCATTATGAATACAGTCTTCCTTGTATGATCACTCATCTATCTCAACATCTCCTTTCCTTGTACGATCACTCATCCATCTCAACATCTTCATTTATGTTATTGACATCTTTTATACATGTTGATTGCCCAATACTTAGAGCCATAAAACATATAACAACAATAACAACAACAAAACCTTTTCCCATACTAGACGGGGTTGGCTACATGGATTCTTTGTTTTCATAGATCCCTATTGTGTGCCATGTTAGCAGTTAAATCACAATAAGCTAGATCATTCTTTATTGTTTCTTTCCAACACTTTTGTAGTCATCCTCTACCTCTTTTAATACTTTCCAAATTTAGTTTTTAATACATTCTTACAAGTTCTTCTTTTGATCTTCTTTCTATATGTCCAAACCATCTTAAACGATATTCTCTCATTTTATCCTCTATTGGTGCCATTCTTAATTGTTTCTAATAACCTCATTATGTATATGGTCTTTTCTTGTATGACCACTCATCCATCTCAATATCTTCATTTTTGTCACAGACACCTTTTGTACATGTTGATGATTAACTACCCAACACTGAGAACCATAGAACATGGCAGGCCTAATTGCTTCTCTATAATATTTACCTTTTAACTTTAATGGTATCTTCTTTTCACAAAAAATACCTGATACTCCACTCCATTTTAACCAACCAACATTAATTCTATGCGTAACATCTCCATTAATTCTTTCATCACTCCGAAAAATTAACCCTAGGTCTAATTGTTCCATGCAAGGGTGATCTCTTACATGAGCGGAGTTACTTAGAATCATAAAACATGTCAGGTCTAATTGTTGCCCTATAATATTTACCTTTTAACTTTAATGGTATCTTCTTGTCACAAAGAATAGGTAATGCTCCTCTCCATTTTAACCAAACAACATTAATTATGAGCAACATCTCTATCAATTCTTCCATTATTCTGAAAAATTGACCGTAGCTATTAAAAATCTTTCTTTTTGGGATGCAATGTAAAACAATTTCAAATTTTATGTCCTCTTAAATAACTAAATGATCAAACTTACATTCTATATATTATGTCTTTGTTCTAATAAATCGGAAGCCTTTGCTTTCTAATGTTTCTCTCCATAGTTCCAATTTTATATTAACTTTTTTCTTAAACTCCTCCACTAACACAATGTCGTCTGCAAATAACATACACCAAAGTACTTCATCTTGAATATGTTTTGTTAACTCATCAATCATCATTATAAATAAGTATGGATTTAAAGTTGATCCTTGATATAACCTAATATTAACTTCAAAGAAGTTTGTCATTCCTTCATGTATGTCAATGGGATACTTTCTTCTTCGAAGATTATTCAAAAAAATCCCTTACTACCCTATTGTAAGTTTTTTCTAGATCAATAAACATCATGTGAAGGTCCTTTTTTGCTCTAAAATATTTCATAAGACGTATCACAAGGTAAATCATTTTAATAGTAGATCTACTTGGCATAAATCTAAATTGGTTTTATGTTGTACTCAATACTAATTTTAACCTACAATCAATAATTCTTTCCCATAATTTCATAATATGACTCATTAAATTGATCATTAATAATTGACACAATTCTAAATGTCTCCCTTGTTCTTTTATATGGGTATAAGTGTACTCGCTCTCCATTCCTCAAGCATCTTTTGCTTTCTCTATATTTCATTAAATAGTATTGTAAGCCAAGTGATTTCTTTAGCTATTAGGATTTTCCAAACTTTTATAGGAATATTATCTAGTCCTAAAGATTTATCACCCTTCATATGTTTAAGATCCTCTTTGACTTTATTATTTTGATTACATTAGTAGAAATTATGATTTATATACTTTTTTGATTTGGCTAACTCTCCTAAGCTAATACCAATATCTTTATTTTCATTAAAAAACTTACAAAAATAATTTTCTATCTTTTTTTTATATTATCATTTGCCACTAGAATTCATCATCGTCTTTTATGTATTTAACAAAATTAAATCCTTAGTTTTCTTATCTCTAGCCCTTGCTATCCTAAAAATATCTATTTAACTCTCTTTTGAGTTGAGTTTTTTATATAAATCCTCCTAAATTTTAGTTTTTACTTCATTGACAACCTTTTTCACTTCTTTCTTTGCTTTTTTATAAGCATCTAAAGTTTCATTAATGTTCTTATCATAATTAATTTGTAACATACCTTCTATGCCTTGATTTTATCTTGCACCACTTCACTCAACCACTAAACTTCTTTTTATACCGGTACACTTCCCTTAGATTCACCTAACATATCTTTCGACACTTTCCTAATATGTATAGTCATATTTTCTACATATCACAAGGTACACCAACATAATTCCAAGCATCTACTTAAAAGACTTCCTATTAAATATACCTTCTTTCTCACTTTTGAGGTTCCACCATTTAATATGAATAGTTCGATGCACTCTTTTCTTCTTTGTTCACTTTTTTACTTATAAATCCATAACTAAAAGTCGATGCTAGGTGGTTAAGCTTTTTCTTGAAATTATCTTGCAATGTTTGCAATATGATCTATCTTTTTTTCTACAAACAAAATAATCAATTTGTGTTTATGATAAGCCACTCTTATAAGCAATTAAATGTTCATGTCGTTTTTTGAAGATTGTATTGATTATAAATAGATCAAATGCCATAGTAAAATTTAAAATCTCTCTACCTTCCTCATTTATATCCTCAAAACCTAATGCCTCTTTACCAGCATGTTCATTTAAGTATCCTCCTAAATAAATCATCTCCCTTTATGGAATTCTTTGAATCACCTTATCCAACTCTTCCCAAAAGCTATCTTTTAGTCCTACTTGGGATGTGTAAGCATAAACTAACACAATCCTCCTCATTTATCATGGCTTTGGACCCGCAATGCAAGGGTGATCCCTTACATGGACGGAGTTGGCTTGACCAATATATATATATATATATATATATATATATATATATATATATATATATATATATATATATATATATATATATATATATATATATATATATATATATATATATATTAGAACTTTGAAGAGAAACATTGGAAAGTAAAAGCTTCCGACTTAGTAGAACAAAGACAAAATATATAGAATATAAGTTTGATCATTTGGGTACTTTAGAGAACATAGAAATTAAGATTGACACACATTGCATCCCTCACGAGGAAAGTTTTAAATACCTAGGGTCAATTTTTCAAAGTGATGAAAAAATTGATAGAAATGTTACGCATAGAATGAAGGTCGGTTGGTTAAAATGGAAAGGGACACTAAATATTCTATGTGATAAGAAGATACCATTAAAATTGAAATATAAATATTATAAAGCAATAATTAGACCTACTATGCTTTATGATTTTGAGTGTTGAGTAGATAATCATCAACATGTACAAAATATGTCTGTAGCAGAAATGAAGATGTTGAGATGGATGAGTAGTCACACAAGGAATAATTGTATACATAATGAGGTTATTAGAAATAATTTGGGAGTAGCATCAATATAGGATAAAATTAGGAAAAATCGTTTAGGATGGTTTGGACATGTTGAAAGATGACCCAATGATGCTCCTATAAGAAGATATGAAAAACTAGATTATGAAAATATTAAAAGAGGAAGAAGACGACCACAAAAGTATTGGAAAGAAACATTAAAGAATGATCTAGTTTATATTGAGTTAAATGCTAGCATGATATATGATAGGGCTCTAAGAAAACAAAGAATCTATGTAACCGAGCCCATGTAGTATGAAAAAAGGCTTAGTTGTTATATTCAATAAGAATAATGTGCACGCATGCATGCTTGTGCGTGTGTGTACTTAGCGTTTTTGCAATGTTGATGGGCTTGCTATAAATCCCTTTTCTTCGGTACAATGCTATATATCATTTCAATTCATTTTAAGCACTCATTGGAGTTTGGCTACAGCTTCTTAGCAAAGCTACTATAGGAGACAAGGGTAAGCTTCCAAAAGTTCACTCTCCAAACAGGATCCAAGCGTTAGGACCCTTAAGCCAAGACCTTGTGATCTGCCATAAGCTTGTCTCCGCTATAAGTATGAAGGATCGGTCTCGACTCAAGGCTACTCCATTTGCAAACTTGAGACCTTTTAGCAACACCTTCACTTCCTTGGTTCTGGGATTGTAACTCATCAGCCTTCCCGTTTTATCACCACAATCAACCAACATTGAGAATTCTCTACAAAAGCAAACGATCTTATGCATTGATAAGCAAGCCACAAATGAACACCAACATTTCGTCGATATGAAAATTCAGCAACATCTGAAAAAGTTATGTAGTAATAAGATGCATGTACAACAACAACAACAACAACAACTAAGCCTTTTCCCATACTAGATGGGGTCGGCTACATGGATTCTTTGTTTCCATATATTCCGATCGTGTGCCATGTTAGCAGTTAACTCCCAATAAGCTAGATCATTCTTTATTGTAGTAATAAGATGCATGTATAAAACCTAATTCCCCACTCAAACGTAGAGATGGTTGAACCCATAGGTTATAAACATATGCCAAGGTATAACCATGGGCTATTGACACAAATGCTGTGGGTTAGTACCCCATGATATAAAAAGGAGTATCTCCCACAGTTGAATCCGTAAGCTATATATGAAAGCCATGTTAAAACTGTCGGCCACAGTATAGAGCTCATGGTATAAACCGTAGCCATTCTCCCACCTCAAAAAGATTTTCTAGATATGCCATTGTCTTGAAGAGGCCATTTTCTAGATTTTGTAGCATAATAACTATTCATCTCAACAGGCATAGTTATTAGAAAATTTTCTGGGGTGAGGCGAAGTTTAGTCAGGCGAAATTCCAGCGAGCCCGCCCATAAAACAGTTCAGAGTATTCGGAGAATCAAATTTTTTTCCTAATTCAAAGAAAATGTTGCTTAGCCCCCGGAGACGACAATGTCATACCCCCTCAGGACTTTTATCATGGCTGTGCTGTCTAGTATCATGGTGGATGCGTAAACTGTGTTTGTACTCCTCAGGACTTTTCAGGTTTGAGCTAATTCACAAGCTCAATTGAGCTTGATCGAATCCAATCTCACCGAGTGTGATCTCTAATCAAGCTTAATCAAGTAAATCTTGATTGTAACAGCCTGCCTCGAAATATCTGAGCTCCTCTTGAGTAGTAGATCGACCTGAAAAATAAATTTATTACAAAATGGAACAATTAATATATACGATCATGGTGTTCAAACACACACATGCATGTGCACTCATGCACAAAAAGACGTAATTTCATATTATTTCATTGATTAAGAATACCCGTTGGTAGTTATATGAACATTGTTTTGGAGAAAATAATTACAAAACATAAGTCAAAAGCCACAACAGGGTTGTTCACATATTATTCAGGTTAACATTATAGAAGAAATTCCTAAACAAGCCAAACTTGATGAAACTGAACGGGCTTACAAAAGTACAAAACAAAAGCAGTCTTTTCAATGAAACCGAGTCCTTAATCAACAAATGGAATATCATATAATTACATGCATCACTCAATCGTTGCTCGTCTTAACAATAAAATTCTGGTGTGTGATAGGATTCAAGACGACCGGAGGTCCAATAGTTTGCAGCCATACCCGAAACTTCTTATTTGTTTCTTCCACCCACTCCTTTTCTACAACAAAATACAGAGAGCAAAAATCATAAAGTATACTTCCCTCCAAGAATCTTCTTACAAGAAACCAAAAACATCAACCATGTAAGCAGCCACACCAGTTAATGCAAGAGTTTCTATGATGTACTTGGCCGACATTCCCAAACTGCAACAATGATCGCATCTTAAACTCTATGAAATAAGGGCAAAAGGATGAAAATCAAAACACAAATATCTAAAATATTTGCTCATTTAGCTAAGAAAAAATGACCAAGCAAGAGATCGTTACACGTTTTACCTAATACAAAGAGTATTTTCTCTCATATTAAGATCCATTGAACAATGCCCTCAATGTTATGGCACCAAGTAAAAAGGAGAAGTGGCCGATTAAAAAAGATTCAAGTATCAAGACAAGCACCAACTTAACATGTAATGACTTATTAGGTTACAATGGTTTGTTAATACAGAGAAAATCACCTCAACATAATCAGAGATGCATTTTCTCATATCATAAGTAAAGAACAACCTAGTGATTGTGTGAAGGGGTCGATACAAGCACCTAAGTTGATGATGGATAACTCACTCCAGCACTCCCTCCCCTTCTCCTTCAAATCGGTGATGACTCAAGGACCAACCTCCTCTCCATCGGATCGCCCGTAACGATCCACTCTCCTCTTCCTCTCCATCAGGCATTAGATAGTCGACAACTTTCTCTTTGCATCTATCCATTGGATTATCAATGCTATCTCCGATTTCTAGTTTGTATGTATTGTTAATCTTCTAATTCATTTTATTTAGGTTATTCCTTGTTTGTATTGTTAATCTTCTGTGTGGGCTATGAAGAACTTAACTCGAGATAATTGTTGCTCCTTAGAAAAAGAAATATAAGTATCGTTAGGTGTTAGAGGCAAATTCACTCAGTGGTGTTAGTAAAAGAAATGTTAAAAGCATGTTTCTTACATCTTGAATGTCCACTATCATTCAAATCCTTGCAAGATATTTTCTACAATATCAACAAGTTCTGCACAATTTGTCAATATAAGTGGACATGGTCTAGTTGTAGGGTTTAACAAAAATTGATTCATGATTACACTATTTGAATTCTCTAACAAATCAACATCAATAGTACTTTGATTTATGTCATATGTTACCTGTGGTTTTTGCTTGGGATATGTAGGCACATTTTTTTCTCCTGCATCTTTTGTAAAAGGCGACATTATTTTTCTTGTTTTCACGCTTGTGTTGGCATAGTTTGAAAGTTAATTCAAGATATATAAACGGTACATAAATGGTTCGGTTCCAATACTGAAACTGAGAACCGAACCACCATTTTTTGTTTTTAATAGAACTGAACTGACGATTTCAACGGTTCGATGAAAACCCCTATACATATATACACACTGGGGCCCAAGCCTAATTCACATGAGTGCATGCACCCCCTTTAATCAAACTTACTACTCATGAGAGGTTGAGGCTTAATAAACATGTGTGACACCTTTAATAGAACTGAATAACTAATTATGTATATAGAAAAACTGAATTATGCTACACCTGATGATGTTGCTCACTCATTTCTTATAATTGTATTTCGGTAATTTCGAAAGTTGTAAAGGTATTTGAAAAATGATAAAGAATATCTTTATTATATTTATGTCATTAAAAAGCAACAATCGAATATGAATGAGGAGCATCAACAGTAAGCATGATCCAATAACTCATATATAGAGAGAGATTTAAAACATTTTTGTTGAGATAAACAATTATTCAATCGTTCACGTAAACAATTGAGATTTAAATTAAAAAAGTGTTATGGTACATTTTACACGTGTATTAAATACATCGAGTAATATTTTACTTTTTGTTGTAAACAACTCAATTTTTATCTCAACTATTATACCATTCAGATATTCAAAACAAAAGGTAAAGTAATACCACGTGCTTTTAATGCATTTAGAAAAGTACAATAATTCTTGTTCACTTTTTTAATTCAAATCTAAACAATTGATCTCATGTCTTTAAAAATGTTTGGTTTTAATTAATTGGGTGTGTGCATTTACGATGTTCTCGATATATATTGTACTTGCTTTCTTTTTACCGATCACAAATTTTCGGGCAATAAGTATGGTCTAAAGTTACTTTCACAAACTCCTATTGTCTTAATCTTTGCGTACAGTGTACTTATAATTAAAGAACCTAAACGCCGATGCATGTTACAGCAAGGATAAAAAGTGAAATTTTGTTTTCTTATTGAATATTGAAAAAGGTTAGAAGATCATGAAAATTTGTAAAAGTTATCGAGGAGCCTTTAGCCTTAAATGACAAATTGACAACGGTACTGGAAAGGCAAGAATGTCATATGGCTTTCTATACACATTTAATCTTGTCCTACTTCAACTCTTTGGAGGACACAATATAATAAGCTTGTTCTCTTTTTTTTCACCATACTTTCAAAATTTAAAAAGAAACACTTTCTCTTAAAAAAAAAATGTATCATTATAAATATATATAAAGAAGCTGGATCTCCCACACTTTTGTATGGCCATTTATGTTCAAATGTAGCATGAGTATAATTGTAAATGTTTTAAAATCTTATTGTAAAGCTTTTAAAGAATAGGAATGATAATAACAACAACAAACAACAACAACTAAGCCTTTTTCCATACTAGACGGAGTCGGCTACATGGATTCTTTGTTTCCACAGATCCCTATCGTGTGCCATGTTAGCAGTTAACTCTCAATATGCTAGATCATTCTTTATTGTTTCTTTCCAACACTTTTGTGGTCGTCCTCTACCTCTTTTAATACTTTCCAAATTTAGTTTTTCTAACCTTCTTAGAAGTTCTTCTTTTGATCTTCTTTCTATATGTCCAAACCATCTTAAAAGATGTTCTCTCATTTTATCCTCTATTGGTGTCACTTCTAATTTGTTTCTAATAACCTCATTATGTATAGGGTCTTTTCTTGTATGACCACTCATCCATCTCAACATCTTCAACCATAAAGCATGGCAGGCCTAATTGCTGCTCTATAATATTTACCTTTTAATTTTAATGGTATCTTCTTATCACAAAGAATACCAGATGCTCCTCTCCATTTTAACCAACCAGCATTAATTCTATGTGTAATATCTCCATCAATTCTTCCATCACTCTGAAAAATTGACCTTAAGTATTTAAAATTTTCCTTTTGGGGGATGCAATGTGTGCCAATTTTAATTTTCATGTCCTCTGAAGTAACCAAATGATCAAACTTACATTCCATATATTCTGTCGTTGTTCTACTAAGTCGGAGACCTTTGCTTTCTAATGTTCATCTCCATAGTTCCAATTTTCTATTAACTTTTTCCTTAGACTCCTCCACTAATACAATGTCATCTGCAAATAACATACACCAAGGTACTTCATCTTGAATATGTTTTGTTAACTCATCCATCACCATTATAAATAAGTATGGACTTAAAGTTGATCATTGATGTAACCCAATATTAACTTCAAAGAAGTCTGACGTTCCTTCATGAGTCCTCACATATGTTTTTGCACCATCATACATGTCTCTTATAAGGTTAATATATGTCAATGGGATACCTCTTTTTTCCAAAGTTCTCCAAAGAACCTCCCTCGATACCCTATCATAAGCTTTTTTTAGATCAATAAATATCATGTGAAGGTCTTTCCTTTTTGCTCCAAAATGTTCCATAAGACGTCTCAAAAGGTGAATTGCTTCAATAGTAGATTTGCCTGGCATAAATCCAAATTGGTTCTCTGTTGTACTTGATACTTGTCTTAACCTACGTTAGATAATTCTTTCCCATAATTTCATAGTATGACTCATTAACTTGATACCTCGATAATTCGCACAATTTTGAATGTCTCCCTTGTTCTTATATATGGGTATAAGTGTACTTGCTCTCCATTCCTCGGGCATCTTTTGGTTTTTCCATATTTCATTAAATAGTCTTGTAAACCAAGTGATTCCTATTTCTCCTAGTATTTTCCAAACTTCTATAGGAATATTATCTGGTCCTACCGATTTACCACCCTTCATATGTTTAAGAGCCTCTTTGACTTCATTCTTTTGAATATGTCGGTAGAAATTGTGATTTATATACTTTTCTGACTTGGCTAAATCTCCTAAACTAATACTAACATCTTTATTTTCATTAAAAAGATTATAAAAATAGTTTTTCCATCTATTTCTTATATCATCATTTGCCACTAGAATTTTTTCATCCTCGTCTTTTATGCATCTAACATAATTAAGATCTTTAGTTTTCTTATCTCTAGCCCTAGCTATCCTAAAAATATCTCTTTCACCCTCTTTTGAGTTGAGCTTTTTATATAAGTCATCCCAAATCTTAGCTTTTGCTTCACTAACGGCCTTTTTCGCTTCCTTCTTTGCTTTATTATAAGCTTGTAAAGTTTCACTAGTTTTCTTCACATAATGTAATTTGTAACATACCCTCTTTACCTTGATTTTGTTTTGTACTACTTCACTCCACCACCAAGTTTCTTTTTGTGTTGGTACACCTCCCTTAGATACCCCTAACACATCTTTCGCCACATTCCTAATATGTATAGCCATATTGTTCCACATATCACAGGGTGTGCCAACATAATTCCAAATATCTCCTTGATAATATTATTATATTTATTTTTTTAAAAATTATAAATGAACAAAGTCAATGATAGACACACCAGATCTTTCTTTTTATATATATAATACTTTTTCAATATATATATATATATATATATAAGAGTTGTGGTTAGATAGTACTCATAATTTAAAATGATGGGCTTACTTAACCGAAAGGTTGTCCGTCTAGAATGATGATAGAGTGCTGTGCACATTAATTAAAAACTACAATCTCTCTTTTTTTGTCATGCGCTGTTTTTCTCTCTCATCAGGGCGCAGAAAGGGAACATCATTTCGGGTGCATGACAAGAGAGCAGAGTCGTCCACGTTTAGTAAAAGCTGCAATCACTCTCTTTGGCATGCGCATGTATTTCTCTCTCATCAAGGCGGAGAAAGGAAACATCATTACTGGTGCATGACAAGAGAGCAGATATGGCTGTGGTGGAAGACAAAAAGAGGGCATTACGTTGTTTGAAACTGGGCAGTAAAGTAAATTATGCCATCAACCTGGTCAATGTCCAAACTGTTGAAGCGAAAGGGTTGTTCTTCTGCCTGAGTAGCCAAGCAACCACCATCAACCCCATATACGCGTAAGCACAAAGCTCACCTGGTTAGGTTGTCAACTCATAAGTTAAAGGTGATGGGTTCAAAAACCCGGGGCGTGCATTGGCTTCGGCCTCCCATTGTACAAAAAGAAGATGGTATATAAAAATTTATAGGCGACAATTAATTCATGAGCTCATCAAATTGCATCAGTCCGGCACTCTATTCTTGTTTTGGATGTTGCCCAAATTCTAAATTGAGCATTATCTTTAGCACAAAAACAATCTTTATTACACCCCAGCCACTCTCATATTAGTATGTTAGATTTTCATAAGCACAATTATTTATATATAGCTGGAAAGTAGCTGCTATGGTTCGCGATATCACTGGTGGATTTAGTGTTTGTCTTTGAGCAGTTATGTACCAAATGCATCGCAAAATAGTATCGTTGTCCGTCTGGTTTTTCCAGCTTCAAGCCAAGTAGCAAGCAAAAGCCAATTATATTACATGGAAAACACTTACATTTAGGTCAGTGTTGTATAAACAGTTACACAACTAGAGTTTGTATATACCTATAAATGGCATTACCACTGACCCCACCCACAAACTACCATTGATCTCTTCAACCTCACTGACAAACTTCATGCTCTTTCCTTCCTTGTCCTCCACAGCATCCAAGATCTCGCCGTCTTTGCCGAGCTTGAAGGCAAGAGCATAAGATTTGGTCCTCATGAAGATCTTATAGAGGCGTGCAATGTCGAGTGGGAGCTTAAGAATTGCTCTTTTCAACGAAGAGTCATACTGAAGGATAGGTGACAATAGCCCTGTCCTACCATGCAGTGCCACCCAGAACTCTCCTACTGAGTTCCTTCTCACATTGTCAGGGTAACCGGGAAGGCGGGAGAAAACTTCGGTCTTCCCAGCGTTAGGACCCTTAAGCCAAAACCTTGTGATCTGCCATTTGCTTGTCTCCGCTATAAGTATGAAGGATCGATCTCGACTCAAGGCTACTCCATTTGCAAACTTGAGACCTTTTAGCAACACCTTCACTTCCTTGGTTCTGGGATTGTAACTCATTAGCCTTCCCGTTTTATCACCACTCGCAACCAACATTGCGAATTCTCTACAAAAGCAAACGATCTTATGCATTGATAAGCAAGCCACAAATGAACGAACACCAACATTTCGTCGATATGAAAATTCAGTAACATCTGGAAAAATTATGTAGTAATAAGATGCATGTATAAAACCTAATTCCCCACTCAAACGTAGAGATGGTTGAACCTATAGTTTATAAACATATGCCAAGGTAAAACCATGGGCTATTGACACAAATGCTGTGGGTTAGTCACCCATGATATAAAAAGGAGTATCTCCCACAGTTGAATCCGTAAGCTATGTATGAAAGTCATGTTAAAACTGTCGGCTACAGTATAGAGCTCATGGTATAAACCGTAGCCATTCTCCCACCTCAAAAAGATTTTCTAGATATGCCATTCTCTTGAAGAAGCCATTTTCTAGATTTTGTAGCATAATAACTATTCATCTCAACAGTCATAGTTATTAGAAAATTTTCTGGGGTGAGGCGAAGTCTCTTTATAGTTGCAAGAACTATTTCTGGTTTTCCTTTCAACATTAGTTAAATTTCATTTTAAGACTGAAATCGGCTGCTTGTCCTCTTCTTAATATTGCATTATCGCCATTAATGGATTGGATGGGACCTCATACGCCAAAGCTCTATCACCTTTATTAAGTGGAGCATAGCTGAAATCTGTAATTAGAATTGATGTTGACTCCGAATACTGAAAAGTTTTTGAGACTCCCTCAATACTATTGTGATGCTGATGAAGATTTGTTTCCTAATATGATATCTTATTTCGATCTCTCTCCTCTTTTATTTTAATTCATAACTCAAGAACAGCTTATCTAAGGGTTAGAACAAACCCAACCCAAAGTGAAAGCTTTAACTAAAATCGATGGCTAAATTGAAAAACTAAGAGCTTTTGAGACTCGAAAGTGCCAGCACCAACGAGTTTCTTCTTTTTGCTCAACTTAGTAACGAACAAAGAGTATTGGCCTCTTATAGTGTGTTGAACTGATTCAGCGTGGCCTTTTCCCTTGACATCAAAATTTCATTTTAGTTTGGAAATTATATTGAAAACCAAGATATTTTGCTTGTTGGCAAGCTCGTGTTAGTCGATTGTACTGTCACAATAGAACTTCAATAAAAGGATCAAGTTTTAGGCTTAAACATTGAGCAAACCGCCTTTGGCTCATTTTTTGAATGTTGTTTTGCAATTGGTTGTTCCCCTTGTGCACACAAAAGACATGACTCAAGGGATCTTGCCATCGACATTATAAAGATAGCTTGAATTATGTACATTTAGGGTGGAAGGTTGAGTTCATATGGCTGAACTAGGCCTAAAAGCGGCTCCCCTATGGAGTTTCGATGATCGTTTATCAGAGAATAACGGTCTCTTATGTGCACCACTTTAAAGGATATTATGATAGAGAATCAACCTTTTAACAAATCTCGTTCAGAGCCCGCCCATAAAACAGTTCAGAGTATTCGGAGAATCAAATTTTTTTCCTAATTCAAAGAAAATGTTGCTTTGCCCCCGGAGACGACAATGTCATACCCTCTGGACTTTTATCATGGCTCTGCCTGTCGAGTATCATCGTGGATGCGTAAACTGTGCTTGTACCCCCTCAGGACTTTTCAAGTTTGAGCTAATTCACAAGCTCAACTGAGCTTGATCGAATCCAATCTCACCAAGTGTGATCTCTAATCGAGCTTAGTCAAGTAAATATTGTGATCTCACCAATCTTGTCAAGTAATCACCAAGTAAATATCTCATTTATTTGATTTTTGAGATCAACATGGTGATAAAACATTTATGCTGCATTAAATATAAAATAGAAAAATATAATAATATTTTTAATTCAAATATCTATTGTTAATCATATCACAAGATTATAAAAAAAGCCGCTATAAATTTCTCACCACTTATATATATATATAGTTATTGTTTCTTGCCATTAGATGATGAGCTCGACTGACACAAAGCTCATGATTTTAGAATGATGAGTACTGTACAGATTTTAGTAAAAGCTAAAATCTCTCTCTTAGCATGAGCATGCATTTCTCTTTCATCAAGGCGGAGAAAGGAAAGAAGAAGGCTGATATGGCGGTGGCGGAAGAGAATTGAAAAAAGAGGGCATTACCTTCTTTGGAACTGGGTACTGGAATCGGTAAAGTAAATGATGCCATCAACCTGATCAATGTCCAAACTGTTGGTGAAGCGAAAGGGTTGGCCTTCTGCCTGAGTAGCCAGTTGCTTGGCTGCGCCACCACCTTGCCCCACGACCATCAACCCCATGTACGCGTCCGCTATGTAGAGTTCCCCTGTGTCCCTGTAAAACTGCAGGCCTAAAGGCCGGCCGCACACCTCCTCAGCGCCCGCGCCGCACCTCTCTCTGCTCCTACACTCCCACAACATATTACCTGTCAATTCAAAGCTAGTTCCATACACGTTCGTAAAGAGTTGGACCCCGCGTTGGTGCGGGCTGGGGAATGGGCCAAGATGCTCATGGTCAGTTCGGGCCCGCCATGAGCGTTTGGGTTGTGATCCGAATGAGTTTAAGTCCAACCAGCTTGTTAAGCTTTACGAGCTAAACTTGCATTACATGGACGGTTTGAATTTAGTTCGACAGTTTACATCGAAACCGAATCGGATTAAAAATCGGCTGGAACTAAAACCAGTGAAATCAAGAACCACTCCATTCGAGAACTGTGCTCAAACCGAAAACAAGTAATTTTAATTTATTTGTACAAGTCATACTTTATTTGTACATTGTGAAGCATACGCATCCAAACCACTCAATAAAAATAGAGTAATGAGGTCATAAAGGAACACATGAGTACGTCAACGTCGCTGGAACCGAGTCGGCACCAAACCGGTAACCGAGTTGGGACCAAGTCGGTTCATGTTTTGATACAAGTTTGAGTCTTAAATAGCTTGAAATCTGAAAAGATCATTAAAGAATTCAAAACTTTAATTTTTTTTTTAAAAATATAGAACCAGCGAGTTAGAACCACCTGGGCTCCATAAAACGAAGAACTGAAACCGAACCGGATGGTTCCCGACTGTGGGTTCAGTAATTCCATCAGACCGGTTCCAAACCAACAACTCCAACGGTTTCCACTTTTCTTGATCTTCAACTTGCACGAAGCGCCCAAAACCAAAGGCCAGGTGAAAACTCGGTTTTGGCTCTACCCCATACTTGGTTACGACGAAAGTGCTTGAATGCGAGAACCTTTGATAGCAGAATGTTAGCAAAAGTCAATTACCAGTGAGGAGAAGTAGTGGCGAAATCAGCCCAACCATTGAGAGCTCCCCTCCAGCGAAGAATCCTGCCGTCGGAGACGCCAGTATATGGTCCGCGACCGCTGGGATCGAACGCAAAGCTTTCCGGCCCAGCAGTGCCGTTCAGGTACACAAGCTCGGAGAGGTGGAGGACGTTGCGGATCGGCAGGACGATAGCAGGCTTAGAGGACGGGTGAGAATGATCATAGCTGAGGGCGATGAAGATGGAGAAGAAGGCGAGTGTGGTCGCGGAGAGGAGGACTACGGATCTCATGGAGCTTTTGAGCAATGGGTGCGACTTGACGCTGGGATGCACAGCCCCCTCCTTGCCCCCATACTTATTTTATACCTTCTAAAAAGTAGATCCAGGCCGGACCCAAATTCCAAACTGGGATCGTTGTCCCTTTCAACCGAAGGTCAACTTAACCAAAGCTTATATGGTTGAAGTGGTTTTGCACTTAGCTCCTCTTAAGTAACGTCTCGAGTTCGAATCTTGTGAATGGAGGAAACGGACGGTTTCAACGGTTCAATGAAAACCCCTATACATATATACATACAATGGGGCCCAAGCCTAATTCACATGAGTTGATGCATCCCCTTTAATCGAACTTACTACTAGAATATGAGAGCTTGAGGCTTAATGCACACGTGACACCTTTAATAAAACTAAATAACTAATTATGTATATAGAAAAACTGAATCCTGTCCACACCTGATACCTTATGTTGTTCACTCATTTTTAATCATTGTTTTCAGTAGATCGGTGTAATTTCGAAAGTTGTAAAAATATATATCTTTATTATACTTATGTCATTAAAAAGTAATTGTCGAATATAAATGAGAAGCGTTAATAATAAGGATGATCCAATAACTCATATAAATAGAGAGATTTAAAACATTTTTGTTGAGATAAACAATTATTCAATCGTTGAGGTAAACAATTGAGATTTAAATTTAATAAGTATTATGGTATATTTTACACGTATATTAAATATATCAAGTAATATTTTACTTTTTGTTGTAAACATCTCAATTGTTTATCTCAACTAGTATACCATTGAGATATTCAAAACAAAAGGTAAAGTAATACCACGTGCCTTTAATGCTCTTAGAAAAAGTACAATAGTTTTTGTTCACTTTTTTAATTCAAATCTAAACAATTGATCTCAATCAATGATCAATTGAGGTCTTTAAAAATGTTTGGTTATAATTAATTGGGTGTGCATTTACGATGTTCTCTATATATATTGCACTTGCTTTCTTTTTACCGATCACAATTTTTCGGACAATAAGTATGGTTTAAAGTGACTTTCACAAACTCCTATTGTCTTAATCTTTACGTACAGTGTACTTATAATTAAAGAACCTAAACGCCGGTGCTTTTTACAGCAAGGATAAAAAGTGAAATTTTGTTTTCTTATTGAATATTGAAAAAGGTTAGAAGATCATGAAAATTTGTAAAGGTTATTGAGGAGCATTTAGCCTTAAATGACAAATTGACAACGGTACTGGAAAAGCAAGAATGTCATATGGCTTTCTATACACATTTAATCTTGTCCTACTTCTACTTTTTGGAGGACACAATATAATAAGCTTGTTCTCTTTTCTTTCACCATACTTTCAAAATTTTAAAAAGAACACTTTTACTCTTAAAAATAAAAAATAAAAAAATATTCATCATTATAAATATATATAAAGAAACTGGATCTCCCACACTTTTGTATGGCCATTTATGTTCATATGTAGCATGAGTATAATTGTAAATGTTTTAAAATCTTATTTTAAAGGCTTTTAAAGAATAGGAATGATAATATTATTATATTTATAGTTTTAAAAAAATTATAAATGAACAAAGTCAATGATAGACACACCCGATCTTTCTCTTTATATATATAAAACTTTTGTAATATATATATATATATATATATATATATATATATATATATATATATATATATATATATATATATATATATATATATAAGAGTTGTGGTTAGATAGTACTCATAATTTAAAATGATGGGCTTACCTAACCGAAAGCTTGTCCGTCTAGAATGTTGATAAGAGTGCTGTGCACATTAAGTAAAAACTGTAATCTCTCCCTTTTTGGCATGCGCTGTTTTTCTCTCTCATCAGGGCGCAGAAAGGGAACATCATTTCTGGTGCATGACAAGAGAGCAGAGGAGTCCACGTTTAGTAAAAGCTGCAATCACTCTCTTTCGCATGCGCATGTATTTCTCTCTCTTAGCACTTAGCTCCTCTTAAGTAACGTCTCGAGTTCGAATCTTGTGAATGGAGGAAACCGACGGTTTCAACCTGGGTTAGTTGAGGTCCACGAGAAAACTAAAAGATGAAGGTGAACTTAATTAAATTGCTTTTACTGCAGTAGCAGACCTGAATTTTGTGGGTTGAGGCAAAATCCAGTTAAGTGAAATTCAGGTGATGCTATACATAATTTTTCAAAAAAATCTAGGTTGCTTTTATAGAATTTTAACATTTTTTTTCCAATTCATCTCTCCCATGAATAGGTCGGCCGCTATGTGTTGCCCTTTGAGAATGGCTTGATTTGATTTATGGATGGGCACTCATTATATTGTCACACAGTGGTTGCTTTCACAATGAAGATGGGTTTGAGGATATCTTACCAGATATTAGGGAAACTCCGAGCATATCCGAACCCAAATATGCTTTTCAGTTTAAGCGGATTGAAAGTGTCCTCCTAGTCGAAATATGGCTTTCAGATTAATTTCGGATTGATGCTGCCTCTTAACCCCAAAGAAGGGTTTGATCCAATAACCTAGGGTCCGAAATTAGTTCCATTGGACCCAACCAAATCTAAGTATTTTTTTTATCTGCCCTTCTTAACGATGGGCACCGGTTATGGTCACACAGTTTTCGCTTTCACAATTAAGACGGGTTTGAGGATATATTCCCACATATTAGGGAACCTCCGAGCATATCCGAACCCAAATATGCTTTTCAGTTTAAGCTCGAATTAGAGCTGCGAAGAAGAGTTTGATCCAATGCTTTATTTCTATCGCTATCCATGCTAGGGACCTACGTTATTTCTATTCGATCCGACCCGTCTAATCTAAGCATTTTTGGGTCTATCCTTTGCTAATGATATGTAAAGATCGGCACACAGTTTTCGCTTTCATTATTTAGATGGTTTCCGGGCATAGTTTTCTGCGAGGAAGACGGAATCACGTATTTAAACGAATTGCAAGTCGGACTACTATACATAGTTATAGGGATGCCTCCACGGTGATTAATTGATTAGGTGATGCCTCTACAGTGAAGTGAGGTGGGGTGACTGTCCACCTGAAATTTAGAAAACCAATAAAAAAGTAATAGGGAACGATCGAATTCATGACTACTATACATAGTTCATGCTACTTTAAATGTTCAAATAGACAGTTTGCCCCACCGAACGAAAATTTCTAGATCAGTTTGATATGCTTTAGGTGTTCGAGTATAGGCAAGCTCGCACAACTTTGTTAAGAAAATGCTCAGCTCGAGCTTGAGCTCGATCAAGCTTCATTTGTTCAAGCTCAAGCTTGAACTTGAGTTAAATGTTCGGACAAGTCGGACTGTTAGGCTTGTCTGGGAGCAAGTTGCAACAAAGATTGACTCAACTAACATCTGCTGGAGATAGAGCTCACTGAGCTCAAATCCAATCAAGCTTGTTTAATTAGCCGGACTTGAATAAGTTCTAGCCTATGATGACATACCACCTTTTAAAACCATACATAAATTTTACATTTGAACACAGTCGAATTAGATTCACAAGTTGCTTGAATCGAGCATTGGTGAGCTTGAGCTTGGCTCCTGAGCAACTCAAGCTCACATCAAGATTGAAAAGATTGGTTGAGTTCGGGATATTCTTGGATAGAGCTCAAGTAACCCCTGAGCAGCTTGACTCGCACCTCAAATGAGCTTCATGGTAATCAATGATAACATATTCATGTCTATATGAAGCCACAAAAAACTTGCAGCATTAACTGAAAAGATGTAAATCCCATGGATTAATGTGTGCTAGATATGCTGGGTTCATAACCAGCCCGGTGATGCCTTCCAAAAAGGAACCATGCTAAGAACCGATTGAAACTAGAACCGGTCAAACCAGAATCAGGACCCACTTAGTTCTGTTCCGGTTTCACTTTCCGTGGAACTGAAACGGGAACTGGTGGTTTCATATAATTTGTTGATCTTTTAAAAAATTTTAATGATATTTTCAGATTATAAACGGCTTAGGAGTCAAAGAAAAACAAAAATCAAAACCAGCGGTTCTGAACCAAGTTCCTCGTTGGTTCCATGTCCAACTATAATACATACTCCGCCTTCCTGTAATAAAAGCATCTGTTAGCAATTTCCTCCACTTAAAGTGGCAGATCCACCACCGTCACCCAGCCTTCAACGCCAAAAAGTTTCCTCGGGGATAGACCAGCCTCCAGTGTAAATGTTGTTTTTCGGTTTCAGACAAGCCCTTCACATGAATTTCAGACCTGCAAGGGTGGGGGAATGTAAATTAAATGCGAATATTAGATCTGTATCCGGAATCTTATCGAACTTTTCATAGTTTTGAATATATCTCGATTTTTCTTTTTCTTACAAAGAGAGGTCGAAGCCTAACACACATGCATGCATCCCCCAGCTATCGAACTCTCTGCCTGCAGCGAAGGAGTCAGAGAGCCCTGCCAGTTGAGTTACTACTCTGAGTGCGTATCCCATTAATTTATATAAATAAGGATATAGCATATCGATTTTCTAACTCAAGCAAATATCAATTTTAATTAAAATGGATATATATATTATATACATATATAGATATAGATCCAAGTCGTAGCCATAATGGGTGAAATTAGCTAATTTGGGTATGAGAAAATCCCTAATAGGATCGTCGTCATGATTGAATTGTGTAAGCTACACAGAACTTTAGGAATTGTTGACGTCTCAAAAAATGGTTTCACATGAATGCCATAGCACGGTACATATAAGTGAAATGCTAAAAGACGAAAGGGTGTGTTAGAAAACTTTGACCCTAGTTCTCAAGGGAGAAAAGAGTACTTGATGGATATCAGGCATCACAATAGGTCTTCAAAAATTCGATTGTGCTTATCTCGGTTGCTAGCCAGGCTGCGTAAATAGGCAAATACTCGATGTTTTCAAAAAAGATAAAAGATTGCATTACGTCTACTCCTAGGGAAAGTAAAAGAAGAAAGAACATTGATTATTATTGAGCTCTTTCACCTTTGATTATATATTGCTTATTAATAGACTTTTACATAAACGATAAATATCATGTCAAACTTTTTGAACATCCTCGACAACTCTCCACTTCTATATTCATGACATTTTTTATTTATGTTGTCATGCTGATTTGAGGTTTATCAATTGACTCCATAATCCACAAGATTAGCTTGAGGTGATAGACATGTCTCACACATTCGTGGTCTCAATTCTTTATGAGCTATATGTTCTTTTCTTTTTTAAGACTCTCGACCTTTTGTCATGTATCCTTCTCCATCTTCTGGTGTCAGCAGGAATATAATAAGGGATCTACGTAACCCACTTGCCTCTCAAAAAAGGAAAAACTAATATGCTTCGTTTACACTGATATAGTTGGTTTAAGCTAGCTTGTTGTTTTTTTATAGATACATATAAGGACCAGATATCAAGCACATGAGCCAATATTGATATGAATATGGATGCAATTATTTAGATGAAAGTGTAAATATGGAGATGAATTTTAATTTTAATTTTATTTCATTTTCATATTTCGTAGCATATATTATAAAAAAGTTTGACGTTATCAATGGACAAGGTGTTTCTATGGTGAAGGAGATATTATATAATTGGGTGATAGTAGAAACTTCATGAGCCCACGTAAGAAACTTCAATTTATAAACACATCTTTGGCTCAAGGAAAAAGTTTGATGCGAAGAAATCCTGCTAGGATCATCTTCTCGACTGCTTTCCGCATCTTGTACAATTTTCGTACAAGTTTTTCGCATTATATAGGGGTCTGCCTACACATGACTAGTTTCTAACCGGCACTTTGATTTCAACTCGAATCAAACCAGGAACAGGCTGAACCCAGAACTGGTGAGACTGAAACCGGGGATCACCCGGTTCAGCTCCGGTTTCATCTTTTATAAAACTGGAACCAGAACCAATGGTTCTAAACCACTGGTTTTGGTCTTCTTTTTTTTAATATTTAAAAAAAAAATGCTGGTTCTAGACGGTTCCGTAACATAACCAGAATCAAACACGAGCCAGTTTGTCTACGGTTTGAGGTTATGAGTTAACGCTCACTTGCCTTTATAAGAAAAGATCTAACAACATTGTCACTTAGTTGTGATATATACATGATATTATGCCGTTCTTTTCAATGTCAGCCATCGATTACTCATGTACACCATTGTGATATTCTTGAAAGCATATCACGTCACTGATAGGAAAAGGAAGAGAGGGAAATGTGTCACCTAATTCATCAATTTCTTAAAGATGAATTGCCACTTAGAAGCGGAGACACTGATATGGACTCTCTCTCTCTCTCTCTCTCTTAGGTATAAATCAACTTGGCCTTACCGATGATATTTGTGACTTAAGTGCGAGTATTTTAGCAAAAATAGAACATATTGTGTGCATGATGCACGCGTCGGGTGGATGGGATCAATATCATGTCTCACCAAAGGGGGTGGACGCTGTTCTATCCGCTCAGGGTCCTCAAAAAAAGGTTTGTAGGGATAACGATGAAACACAACAACCATCCTCAGTCAATCCGTCAAGACAATGCCCTTTCAACACGCTCCACGATCGTGAAAGGCCCATCAATTCACATGAATCCCTCTTTACACTTGTTTTCAAATATAGTTCGGGATTTTTTTTTATCTATGGCGAGTTAATAACCTGATGATAAGTCAAGTTATTAGTTAACTCTTTTAAATCTACCGAATTTCATAATTCTTGTTCAAGATAAGTATGGTAATCCTTTAAGTAGGATGGTACGACCCGGTGCCTTTTATATCCACTTAAAGTTTTGGTTGATTTAGGAATATCTTGTATGGGTTCAAATGATGATTGATTTAAATCTACTAGATTGTCAACATATTCATCATTATTTTCAAAGATGTCATTTTTAGTATCTTCTAAGAATTCAATATCTTTGCTTTATCAAATGGTGACCTTCAAAATTTCCAAATATTTTCTTTTGAAAAGTGATACTTGAAATTTATCAAAATTCTAAGAAAATTTTCAAGTCATGGTTTTTCAAATATACGATGGTTTATTTCGAATACGCCCCCTATTTATGGTTTTCAAGGGAGGCCTCTAGGCTCTTCCATGGATTGGAGCTTAGCGCTTTGATGCATGACCTGATTTAGGTTTGATCCAATACAAATTTTTGGATTTCTTTGGTTGTACATGGGGCTGGAGAGTGGTCTCCCTTGAGCCCATGTAGGCTTAGTGCAACCCATGTGATGGTGTACTTGATTTGATTTCTTTGGTTTGACTCGGTTAGGGCATGATTTGCCCATGTGTGGTTCAGTCCTAGATGAAGTCCATAGCTTGAACCAGCCCTTCATTTTGTTTAATTGGGCTAGGGTCTTGATCAACTTGACTTCAATTTATAGTTCTAGACAAGGTTCCTTGGTCGAATCACTTGGTGTTGAACCACCCTCGTTCGAACATATTCTTTAGCCGTGTCTTGGTCCCATACAACCTTGGTTTCTCTTGGGGCAATCTGGGTTGGTTGCTTGGCTTATGTCTTGACCATGGTGATCTTTTGGTTTCCTTGCTTTGAGTTGACTTGATGTGACTCGAGTTTGAATTGCTTTTGTGTTGATTTGGATCAGTCTTCCTTGGGGTTTGACTTGGCACTGAATTGACTCCTTGCTTGATCTAGATATGCTTGCCTTTCTGGTTCTATCCATATACGGCTCCTTCTCATTCGGGCTTTGCTCCAACTTTGGATAGGTCTATCAATTTCCCTTTTGAAATTATTTTGAATATTGGGTTTTCAAATTGCTTTACAAATTCAGGGGTCGTGACCTTCAAAATTTCTAAAAGTTTTCTTTTAAAAAGTTGTGCTTGAAATTTATCAAAATTCTGAGAAAATTTTCAAGTCATGGGATTTCGAATATACGATGGTTTATTTGATTTTTTTTAAGGATGTTTACACCATTATAATAGTCAGTACAAAATAGAACAAATGAACTTATTTCTCTTAAATCGTTCATGTCAAACAACTTATGGGCCAACTATCAAAGAATTCTCAACATAAAGTTCTAAGATAATGCAATCAATAATACAAAGAATCCATGATAATAATTTCAATACAAATGGATCAAATCAACATTGCAAGTTCTTGAGTAACAAATTTATATGTCAAACAACTTATGGGACAAACATCAAAGAACCTCTACTATAAGGTTCAAAGATAGAATGAAATCAGAAATAGAAGAAATCTATTATTTAGATTAAACGGGTATATATTCTACTTGAATTAACTAATTATGATTTGCAAGGTGACGTGGCTGAAAAAGAAAGAATTACAACTTAGCAAAACATTCGCAGTTACAAATCCCAATTTCCTACATTTCCATGAACCCTTGGCACATTTCACCAGGCCTTTTGCTGAGGTTTCTTCTTGAACTATTGAAGCAACAATTTCCACAACCTCTTGGTTCCATAAAACATCTCATACCAGATCCCAAACTACTGAAGCAACATTTTCAGAACTAATAGCAATAAGAAAGATAATCATGATCATAATGAGGATGATGATGATTTGATACAAGCAAAAGTTGCACAATAGGCTGAAATGGGATTAAATGGATAGAGATATATCATCGAAAACCTCCAGTAAGAGTCGGGACACAAAACTCACAGACTAAATAAAACAAAAAAACAACGAGAAATTCAGATCCTTACTCAGCCAAATGAGTAGTATACTGACTTGAATGAGTGAAAGCTATAGCGCGCCGCAATCATCACCACATGCCTATTTCTAGTTACTAACTATTACATTAGGATCACAAGCATAACATCCACCACAATAATTGCAATCACATTTTAATAACACCCCATTAATAATAGTTTTTCCTAAAGAAAGTCCATACCTCTGAACCTTCTCTTAAAGGTTTTCTTTTGCCAAAATTTGATTAGCTACAAACAAACTTAGGATGAAGTAATTCCACATCTTCAATTTGAGTGTTGTATATAATGTTATTTTCATCTTGGTTCCCCGTCTAAAGAAAGTAATGATAAAAAAATAAAATGAAATATATCAATAATTCAATATATTACTTATCATTATGAGGTTCAAGTAACCAATTAATTGGGAAGAAATATAAACATACAATAGGTATATGCCAACTAGTAGTGACTATACACAAGCATAACTTTATATGACTACAATGAGAAAAAAATATTTTGTGATTAAAATGTGGAATTGATCTTTTTACAAAAAATTATAAGGAAAAAAAATGTGCCCATACATTCCAATCATAAATCTCAGATAGCATATGACATGTGCATAGACAGAAATCTCAGATAGCATATGACATTCTAGAGTCATCATATGATATCACATTTCTATGATAAAAATTAGAATAGCATACTATATGCACTTCCTTTTATTGCATAGAATAGCATACTGCATACATATGAAAAACCATTATGGTGTAAACTGTACAATAAGGAATCAACCTAAATAAAATGAATTAGAAGATGAACAATATATATAAACTAGAAACCGGAAATGGTATCAACGATCTGATGGATAGATGCAGAGAGAGGGTCGTCAGCTATCTGATGCCTAACGGAGAGGGGGAGGGGAGTGGGTCATCATCGGTGATCTAATGGAGAGTGGAAGTAGGAAGGAAGAGATAATGGGTCTATTCCATAGGCGGTCAACCCTTAGGTCGTCGGTGATCTCAAGGAAAAGGGGAGGAGTGGGTTGTCTACCATCATCGTCGACCTAATGGAGAACGGGGGAGGGGGGTAACGTGCTACCTGATGGAGTTTGGACTTAGGAGAAGGAAGGAGGGGAGTTTAGGGTTTGTTGCTCTATGTAATATGTATATAAATGGTTCGGTTCCAATACTGCAACTAAAAACGAATCACCATTTTCATTTTTTAATAGAACCGAACTGCCAGTTTTGGTTTTTAACAGAACTGAATCGTTTTATCGTGGTTTGGTTCGGTTTCAACGGTTCAATGAATGCTCCCACTCAATAATATTGTGAATTGCACCTACTACCCAAATCATCCCATGTGATTTATTAAAACCGCCTACGAAGTAAACATGAACCAGTGATTATGTATTAAACGGAGGCATAAGAAAAGACAAGAAGATGATAATGACCACATTTCTTGCAACAAAAACCATATAATCTTATTTTTATTAGTCATACGGACTTTTTAATAAAGTTCAACATAAGAAAATCATTGGATCAAATGCGTTGTCATATGATGTGAGCATGTGAGTTATTTTTGTACTTTAAGTTGTGACAAATCTAGGGAAGAAATTTCTCCGATGATGGGGAGTTGTTAACGGCACAACTTGCATGGGAAGAAATTTCTCCCTGAATAAAATTGCCCATTAGCCACTCTCTTATCTAGTGCCTTTAAGAGATGGCGTCTTCCTCCTATTTACTTTTCTTTTCTTATATATCTCCCTCTAGCCCATGAATGTGAGAAATCTCCCATACTCCTCTTATCCTCTCTCTCTCTCTCTCTCTCTCTCTCTCTCTCTTACTAATTCATGGACATCAGCAACGTGAGACCGTCTCTCCTTCTCAATGCACATCGTGTGATATGTTATTGGAGACAATGAAGCACCATTCCGATAAGAAGCCAAAGCGCCACCAACGGGGTAGGACAACTATGAATAATCTGAAAATGGACCTACTTTATCTATAGAAACATCAACTCAAGCATCTGCCTATCTTTTATTTTCTTTTTCTTTTCTGTTTATTATGCTATAGTTCTAGTCACAATTCATAGCAATATTTTAGTTGTAGTTCTTTCTTATCAGTAAGGAAATTTTATATTTTGTTTTCCCTTTGGTTTTACAGTGAGCTTGGTTTTCTTGCAAAGGTCACAAATGAAACCCATAACCAAGAAATTTGTATCAAGTTCTAAAATTTTATAAAGGTTCACTGTTGTGCATATTCGCGATTCTCTATAAAATTTGCATTTGTGTATCTTTAAACGAATAAAAAATCATTCGAATAGGAAATCAAATGGCCAAGAAATGAAGGAAACAATCCAAGGTACTTAGTGAAAAGAATGCATCTTCTCATTGGGAAGAAATAATGCAATGATTTATTATCAAAATCAACCAATTTTATTTTTTGAAAATTTGTATCTTTTTTTCAAAACATTAAGAATCAAGCAAGTTAGGGTTCAATTAAGAGAGTTATAGCAAAAACGAGTAGACCTTATGAAGAAACTTTATAGTAGGATACTGACATGTTCATAATAATATTGGAAAATTCACTAAAAATCTAATTCTTATTAGAATCATCTAATTTTTAGTTTGATAGAAAGCCACCATATATTTTCCAACACACTAAAATTGCATCCACTGGAGTTGTATTGAATGAAATACCGTCAAAATACTTCAATTCTATCAAGTTTCCCTCATGCAACTCGACATACATTCTAGTTTTGGCCCATAATCACATAATTTTTAGTTTGATAGATAGCCACCATATATTTTCCAACACACTAAAATTGCATCCACTGGAGTTGTATTGAATGATATACTGTCAAAATACTTCAATTACATCAAGTTTCCCTCATGCAACTCGAGATATATTCCAATTTTGACCCATAATCGACAAAGGTGTGGATTTTGATTTGAGATGAACAGGGGCTTTAGAAATTTCACCAACGGCCTTATGGTAGCCATTTTCTCTATACTACTTATCTTGAGGACTAGGAAGCCGCAACTCGCCTGGTCCCGAATAATCTCAGCATTCTCTCTCGAAAGTGAAGGTTAGTATCCTTTGACATGTCCACAAACCTATCACCCTCTCCCTAAAACAATGACGAACGAAATTACTTTATCATCAACTCTAGGTGTTCCTTCTCAAAGGAAACAGGAGCTAAGAGACGATAACTGTAAAATTGGCACATTATATTTCAAGAGAGGCCCAATCAACTGCGTCACCGTCGATTTCAGAAGTAACTCAAGGGCAGGAGTAAAGATAAAGGATAGCTAAGTTGGTGAGATCTTCGCATGGAATCCCTTTCTTTAACAACAACAACTAAGACTTTTCCCATACTAAACGGATTCTTTGTTTCCACATAGCCCTATCATGTGTCATGTTAGCAGTTAACTCACAATCAGGTAGATCATTCTTTATTATTTCTTTCCAATACTTTTGTGATTGTCCTCTACCTCTTTTAATACTTTCAAAATCTAGTTTTTCATACCTTCTTACTGGTTCTTCTTTTGATCTTCTTTCTATATGTCCAAACCACCTTAAATGATATTCTTTCATTTTATCCACTATTACTGCTACACATCATTTATTTCTAATAACCTCATTATGTATATGGTCTTTTCTTGTATGACCACTTATCAATCTCAGACATCTTTTGTACATGTTCATGATTAACTGCCCTACACTAAGAACTATAAAACATGGTAGGTCTAATTGCTGCTCTATAATATTTACCTTTTAACTTTAATGATATCTTCTTATGACAAAAAATACTTGATGCTCCTCTCCATTTTAACTAACTAGTGTTAATTCTATGCGTAACATCTCCATCAATTCTTTCATCACTCTAAAAAATTGACCCTATGTATTTAAAACTTTCCTTTGGAATCCCTTTCTTAATATCCCTTTTTTCCTTCTTTTTTGAAATTTCCAAAGATAAAAGTAATTGTCGCATACTAACTATGTTGGGAGTTGAAATTGGGAAGGATTAGCTCCCTCGTTGGTTACCCTCAGTTACGTAATCTCTAAATAATTTTTTATGGTAATCTAACTGGCAAGGGTCTGCCTAACCCAACTTCCTCTTGAAAAAATAACTACTTTACAAGAACCATCATTCCTTAAAAAATCGGTAACAGCTTTGAATTGAGACTCTAAAGCTTTGATATGCAAATGGTTATAAACTTGCATTACTTGTTTATAAAAGTACTTTTGTTTGACACAGAGGCAAAATATAGGCGACCAACATCTTGTGGAATGAATTAGCCTCTACTGTCTATCCTAGCAACCCAACCCAGCAACCAGACCTAACCCGACCTGAAAAGCCACGCCCAAGTTTCGGGTTCAGCAAACACGGGTATAGATGGACGCGAACCCAACCTGACTAGGTTGGGCAACTTGTTCACCGTTTATGCAATGGAACGTCTATTATAATATACAATACACTGTGTATCAACCCACACATTCAACTCTGAGTTTATAACTTTCTGATATGACGAGACACCAACGCCTCAATAGGGATGGGATGGATGGCAATGGAATGGACATGAGTTGACATGTTAAAGGTAAATAGGGTATATATTAATTAATTACATTTAATATATTTACCAGTCTATATCTATTGGAAAAAAGATAACCCAAACTCCAAGCTTTGGGTCAGGGCAAGGTATATGTATACCTGTTCCCGACCCACCTCGTTGCCATCCCTATGCATCAACTCTTTACCGGCTGTGGAACCGTCGATGCTGTTGGTACTACTGAATGGAGTCGTGTATTGGTTTGGCTGCCCAATGGCATCCTCCTTGTGGGACGGGCTGATTTGCTAGTAACACTATTAATTAATGTTATCTTGCATACAGTACACAATGCTGGTAGATGAACGACATTGCTCGTGCTTGCGCTCAGTTGAGATCGTGATGAGCTCCTCTGCATTCACTTTGCCATGTAAATCAACCATAAATACTATACTATATATGTATATATATTCAGTCGAAAGCTAGTTTATTTAGGCATAATGTAGCTTTTAGAAACGTGCTAACCAGGATCATAGATGGTAACAATAATGTAGTTTCTTTTTGTTACAAGAGGGCCGAAGCCTAATACACCTATACCTACACATGCACCCTCCTGGAATCGAACTCCCCACCAGCAGCAAACAGTTACTTTAATAAACGATATGTGTTTAAAGAGCTTGTGCATGTTTTCGACACATGCATCCTCTTGGAATCGAACTCCCCACCAGCAGCAAACTTCAATAAACGATATGTGTTTAAAGAGCTTGTGCATGTTTTCGACACATGAATGCATTCATTACTCTTGGACACACGATAGCGAGAGCTGGACGTGGCCGGTCCCAGTCACGAAGGGACCTTGAGCCATAACCTAACGGTTCCTCTTCGACTTTGATTTTGGTTCTGGATTTGATGGTTTCAGTTTCGGTTTTGTTTTTACTTTGGTTCCAGCTGCAATTCAAATATGATTGTGGTTGGATTGTGTTTTGGTTCGGGTTCTGCTTTTAAAGGTTGGAGTACCATTTTTCAAAATTTGGTTATGGTTCGGTTCCGGTTCGGTTCTGGTATTCATTGTTTATCAAAAGAATAGTGTCTTCAATAAAATACAAGTTTCTTATATATTAATATCTACAACTTTTTTAAAGTGACAAGTAAAAAGACAACAACAACAACTAAGCCTTTTCTCATACTAGACGGGGTCGGCTACATGGATTCTTTGTTTCCACATATCCCTATCGTGTGCCATGTTAGCAGTTAACTCCCAATAAGCTAGATCATTCTTTATTGTTTCTTTCCAACACTTTTGTGGTCGTCTTCTACCTCTTTTAATACTTTTCAAAATTAGTTTTCTAACCTTCTTACACGTTCTTCTTTTGATCTTCTTTCTATATGTCCAAACCATCTTAAACGATGTTCTCTCATTTTATCCTCTATTGGTGCCACTCCTAATTTGTTTCTAATAACCTCATTATGTATATGGTCTTTTCTTGTATGACCACTCACCTATCTCAACATCTTCATTTCTGTCATAGACATCTTTTGTACATGTTGATGATTAACTGCCCAACACTCATAACCATAAAACATGGCAGGCCTAATTGCTGCTCTATAATATTTACCTTTTAACTTTAATAGTATCTTCTTATCACAAAGAATACCTTATGCTCCTCTCCATTTTAACCAACCAGCATTAATTCTATGTGTAACATCTCCATCAATTCTTCCATCACTTTGAAAAATTGACCCTAGGTATTTAAAACTTTCCTTTTGGGGAATGCAATGTGTGCCAATTTTAATTTCTATGTCCTCTGAAGTAGCCAAATGATCAAACTTACATTCCATATATTCTGTCTTTGTTCTACTAAGTCGGAGGCCTTTGTTTTCTAATGTTTCTCTCCATAGTTCCAATTTTCTATTAACTTTTTCCTTAGACTCCTCCACTAATACAATGTCATCTGCAAATAACATACACCAAGGTACTTCATCTTGAATATGTTTTGTTAACTCATCCATCACCATTATAAATAAGTATGGACTTAAAGTTGATCCTTGATGTAACCCAATATTAACTTCAAAGAAGTCTGTCGTTCCTTCATGAGTCCTCACACATGTTTTTGCACCATCATACATGTCTCTTATAAGGTTAATATATGTCAATGGGATACCTCTTTTTTTCAAAGTTCTCCAAAGAACCTCCCTCGGTACCCTATCATAAGCTTTTTCTAGATCAATAAATATCATGTGAAGGTCTTTCTTTTTTGCTCTAAAATGTTCCATAAGACGTCTCAGAAGGTGAATCGCTTCAATAGTAGATATGCCCGGCATGAATCCAAATTAGTTATTTGTTGTACTTGATACTTGTCTTAACCTACGTTCGATAATTCTTTCCCATAATTTCATAGTATGACTCATTAACTTGATACCTCGATAATTCGCATAATTTTGAATGTCTCCCTTGTTCTTATATATGGGTATAAGTGTACTTGCTCTCCATTACTCAGACATCTTTTGGTTTTTCCATATTTCATTAAATAGTCTTGTGAACCAAGTGATTCCTATTTCTCCTAGTATTTTTCAAACTTCTATAGGAATATTATCTAGTCCTACCGATTTACCACCCTTCATATGTTTAAGAGCTTGTTTGAGTTCATTCTTTTGAATACGTTGGTAGAAATTGTGGTTTATATACTTTTCTAATTTGACTAACTATCCTAAGATAATACTAACATCTTTATTTTCATTAAAAAGATTATAAAAATAGTTTTTCCATCTATTTCTTATATCATCGCTTGCCACTAAAAAAATTTCATCATCATTTTTTATGCATCTAAAATAATTAAGATCCTTAGTTTTCTTATCTCTAGCCCTAGCTATCCTAAAAATATCTCTTTCACCCTCTTTTGAGTTGAGTTTTTTATATAAGTCCTCCCAAATCTTAGCTTTTGCTTCACTAATGGCCTTTTTCGCTTCATTCTTTGCTTTTTTATAAGCTTCTAAAGTTTCACTAGTTTTTTTGGCATAATGTAATTTGTAACATGCTCTCTTTACCTTGATTTTATTTTGCACTACTTCACTCCACCACCAAGTTTCTTTTTGTGTTGGTACACCTTCCTTAGATACCCCTAACACATCTTTCGCCACTTTCCTAATATGTATAGCCATATTGTTCCACATATCACAGGGTGTGCCAACATAATTCCAAACATCTCCTTGAAGGACCTTTTGTTTAAATATATCTTCTTTCTCGCTTTTGAGGTTCCACAATTTAGTTTGAATAGCTCGATGCACTCTTTTCTTCTTTGTCCATTTTTTTATTTGTAAATCCATAACTAAAAGTCGATGTTGGGTGGTTAAGTTTTTTCCTATAATTACCTTACAATCTTTGCAACACGCTTTATCATTTTTTCTACAAATAAAGTAATCAATTTGTGTTTGTGATAAGCCACTCTTATAAGTAATTAAATGTTCATCTCGTTTTTTAAAGATTGTATTGACTATAAAGAGATCAAATGCCATAGCAAAATTTAAAATCTCCCTACCTTCCTCGTTTACATCCCCAAAACCAAAGTTTCCATGAATCCCATGATATCCTAATGCCTCTTTACCAACATGTCCGTTTAAATCTCCTCCTAAACAAATCATCTCGCTTTGTGTAATCTTTTGAAATACCTTATCTAGCTCTTCTCAAAAAACTGTCTTTATACTATCTTTTAGTCCTACTTGGGGTACGTAAAAACAAACTATATTCAAAACCTCTGCTCCTAACACTAATTTCAACATCATGATTCAGTTACCATATCGTTGTATGTCTACTACACTCTCCTTTAAATCTTTATTTATGATAATACCAACTCCGTTTCGATCATTTTCTTTACCTGAGTACCATAATTTAAAATGTGTATCCTCTATCTCCTTTGCTTTTTCTCGAACCCATTTTGTCTCTTGTAAAGATAGAATATGAATCTTTCTTCGAATCATAGTATCTACCACCTCCATTAGCTTACCGGATAATGTTCCGATATTTCAAGAACCAATACAAATCTTATTATCTAGTAAAAAACCAATCTATCAAAATAATACAAATATCTGCCAATGCTTCGTTAGATGCACCCATTTTGGCTTGCTTATATAGTGGATAGAACCGGTGGTTATATGCATACCTCTTGTTCCATATAATTCTGTCATAGATTTGACTGTTGAAAGATTGGGCATATGGAACTCTCAGTGGTTATTAAATAGGATCACAATCTATTCCGTGAGACCTGCACCCTGGCCTATGATTGTTGCCTTTGGAAATTTCTTTCCTTAGTTCATGCTTTCGCATGATCACAAGCTTTTCTGTAACAGACTGCGGACTCTACGGCCACCAGACGGTATTTTCCTTTTTTGTTACAACTGGGAGGCCGAACCAGGGCATGCACGCCCGTCCCATGGAATCGAACTCAACACCTGTATGTTGTGAGTTGAGAGCCCAGGCAGGTTTCAGATGACCCAACGCTCTGAGTGCACCGGAGAGTAGTTTTTGGAGCAAAAGATTTATTTTAGCACTGACCTGCTTGATCTAAAGTATATCCAGTGATACACTGACGTGGGCAGGGCGGGAATCTTTTCCCGGCGTAGCCAATCGATCGGAATCGCACCGATCGTGAGCTCCGGCTTTCCGACGTTCCGTTCTCTAGGTTGCCTCCGGCGAGATGTCTTCCGTCTTCGCTGGCCTAGTCGTGTCTTCGATCGCAGGCGTCAATAAGGTCCGCGAAGATCCGTCGCACATCAAGTGGCGGAAGCGCGATGCACACGTGCCCCTCCAATGCCTCGATACGGTCGAGGGTGAGCGTGACACTCGTTTTCCCGCGGAATTTCCAATTTCCTCTGGCCGAAGAATCCCACCGGTCACCCTGTTAAACGAAAATCTCTCATTTCTTTGCTTGTTTTGTTTTCTGCGTTTTGAATTTCACGCGTTTACATTTCTTTTCTATAGCTTGATTTTTTCATTTTGCCTAAATTTTGGATTTCGCAGTTGTATCTCGTCTCTAGTACTTTTCTTGTTGATTAGTCTAGATTATGCTGGATGTTCATAGAAATATAAGTGCGATTCACTGTTCTACTTGAAATAGATTAGTTGTTTATGCCGTAAATGATGTATCTGGCTTATATTTTCCATTTTTCATCAAGTTACTAAGTTTAATTACCATTGCCAGGAAGTCTCAATTATTGGTACAAGAGAAGCAATGTCGATTTTCTGGTCTCCGACTTGGCAGTATGGAACGATGATGCTGTTTCTAGGTCTCTAGAGAGCGCCAGTTACTGGATAGATGGATTGCCGTTTGTTCGATCCTTGAGTGGCTACTGGAAGTTTTATTTGGCTCCTAGCCTCGCAAAAGTACCGAAAGAGTTCTATGAGAATACATTTGAAGATGTGAATTGGGCAGAATTGCCAGGTTACTAACTAACTGTTGTTATTGTATGTGGCATTTTCTTTTCTCCTTTCTTTCTTTTGGTTATTTCCCTCCTTGGGAGCAGGGCGCATTGTTGTCAGAATTCTGAGTTGACCCTAAAATCCTAGCCTCTTTTGGTCTTCTGAAGGTTGAAATTGCCGGATCCCAAGTGAAGCATCTCATTCTGTATAAACTTAGTGGGATCCCGTACTTGATCTTGGGATCTTTAGGATCTCGCAATGAAGAACATGGGTCCATACAACATGAGAAATGTTTTTCCCAGTCATGAATTTCATGAATCATAAGGCAGAAACATGAGAATAATGATATGTCAAAGGTATAAATCATATAATTATTATGATACAAATTATATGATTTACATGTATACATGCATATAATTAAAAAAACCCGTCCTCAATCCTTGGAACCTCCTGCGATCTTCGGTCGGATCTACAATCTTTGCAACTTTTCCAAATTTTATTGACATCACTTGAGATTCTAGAGTTGTAAGATGCCATAAAAGAATAATGCCACATGCATGTTTGCCTGAAGTCTATTGTAACTTGTAAGTGCAGCTTTTGTGTCCATTTGTGCATTTGATTGCATCACTTGTTCTTTGTGTTGAGAAAAACTTTACTTTCATCATTTATATGTAGTGGAACACATTGAAGGAAACATCTGATGCAGCTGCTGTTTACAATGTTCTAACTAATCGTACCAGGGGGTGTTTACATGTCGACTTTGTATTGCAGACAATCCTTGGGAAGATTTGGCTGTTACTGTTAAGTATTCAAGATAGAATTTTAGCAACTAATTTTTCTTGTCAACAGAATGCGAGTAGACATCCGAAGTAAAAGTAGAGAAGATACATAGGTTAGACTTTGTGCTTAATTTACACAACTATGGAGAAATTACTTGTGTTCATCAGTGTTTTCATGCAGATTGATCATCTCTTTTTCGTTTGATACAAATGGCAGCAAGCTCTCCACAGTATTATTAGTGTTTGTTGGACAAATAAGCTGCAGGAGAGCTCGTCTAATTGGAACACATTTGTCATGCTAGATTTGACTAAGTTAACAATAACCTCCCAACCAACGCAAGGCTGAAAAGTTGTAGACCATTGTGATCCAATGAAGTTTCATATCCACAAGTCAAGGATTTTGTTGATCAGACATTACATAGCAAGTAATGACCATTTACCGGCCAAAAAGAATTCAGCATTTTGTGATTCAATGGCTCGATCTTACTCTATCTTCTCAATGTGTGTGTCCCCCCTTGCTTGTACATCTGACATAGGCTGGCATTATAATTTGAACTTTTTGTCCGTTAGATATCTTGCTTCTGTTTTCATGATTGGTGATCCTTAAGAATTTATTTGATCCAAAAGAATATAACTGCAGAGATAGACTTCCTAATGGAATGATTGGTTTCCTCAATTTTTGCAGTTCCATCTAATTGGCAGATGCATGGTTTTGATAAGCCTATTTATACAAATACTCTGTACCCTTTTCCACTCAACCCACCAAATATTCCAGTTGACAATCCGACTGGTTGTTATAGAAGGCATTTTACTCTTCCAAAAGAGTGGGAAGGTAAGTATCTTTGTGGTTCAGATGGCAGTAATTACTTGAATGTTGTTTGTTACCTCCATACCCTGATTGGAGTTCACTGCTTCCCAATGGTTCTATTGAGGCCGTCGCATTCTGTTGCACTTTGAGGGTGTTGATTCTGCTTTCCAAGCTTGGGTAAATGGCATTCCTGTTGGATATAGGTTAGTCGCATGCTATCTGGAAGAGGAATTTATAAATAATCTCGTGTAATTTGGAAACTCTTTTATATATATTCTGTTGAAGCTTCTTTGCTGTTTCACTTTTATCGGTCACTTCTAATTTGTTTTCTGGTGCATCGTTCATTCTGTGTTGCTTTAATGGTGGTACAACGTTTCCTGCTATCATGGAACCTTCTTATTCTCCCTGTTCAATTGAGGCATGTGTACTTCTTGTTTCAGCCAATCTTTTTTGTTTAAATTTAGGTGGATCCTCTTTAAATTTTTAGGGATGCTTGTACCAGACTCAGACCCTACTATTACTGCATCTGATTAATCTGAGACAGAGATGGATGGAGAATGCTAAGACTGAACCTAGATCTGATTAGCTAAGTGGGATATCTGCTGATAATGGTTATTTTATTTATCCATCTGAATCAGTACAGCATACATAGACATTGGAAATCTGGCGCAGAAGGCTGCCGCCACTTCCCTAGTTCAGGTTTCTTTCTTAGGGTTTTTTAATCAGATTCCAGCTTTTAAAGACTAATAACTTAAAACACTAAACTACCTCTACACTAATATGCTAATTAACAAATATTAAACAGGAAACAAATCTGAATGACAACGATCCATATCTGTATTTCTTCTTAACGCTTCCACTCAAATTGGGAGAAAAATGCTAACAACTCCCAACTTGCCAAGAACATTCTGAAGGCTGGTTAAGTTGGCTGCCTTAGTAAGAAAATCAGCACATTGATCTTCAGATTTGACATAAATCATCTGGGATGCTTTGTTGGCTACTTTCTCCCTTATGAAGTGACAACCAATCTCAATGTGTTTTGTCTTTTCGTGATAAACAAGATTAGATGCAATCTGTATATCAGCTCTAATGTCATAGTAAGAGAAATATCACCTGTGTCCATATCCACCTCTTTCATAAGAGACTTTAGCTATCGTCCCTCACACATTTCTAGAGCAATTTCTCTATACTTTACCTCTGCACTAAATCTTGTTACTACGGTTTGGTTCTTTCTCTTCCACAAAACAATATTTCTACTAATCAATGTGATATACCTAGAAGTAGATTTTCTAAAACACTTTAATAATAAGGTGATCTTTATCCGCATATAGAATTCCACGGACAGGAGTACTTTTTAGATACCTAAATATATGGTAAACAACCTGCACGTGAGCTTTCGAGGGAGCATGCATAAATCTACTCTATGCAGAATTGATTCTAACCTTTCTTTTAGCTTTCTAATGCCCCCTTGAACATAATTTTGATTAACGTAGCTCCAAGCATGATCAAAATATTACAATATGACATAGATCCTAGGCATCTGAATCAGTGCAACGTTTGGAGCGGGCTTCTTTGGGCCTCATTCAAATTTGTTGTTAATTCTTAGTGATGTTGAAGGAATGTCAAAGAGGATCCAAATCACTATTTTAGGCGCTATGAGCTACAAGATCAATCTGGTTCATTTGGGCTCTTGCTTGACATTTCCTTGTTATCTATGTTCTAGTAGCTCCATGAATTTATAGCATTTGGTTTTAACCTTTTGGAACCTAATTTTCAGTTTGAAACACTTTAACGAACCCCACTTAGCGTGGGAAGAGGCTTTGCTTTGCTTTTTGTTAGAACATCTCAAAGAAGTCTATAACCTCTCAAGCATGTAGAAGCTATTACGGATCTTGTGTCTAATGGACCTAATCTATACTCCCAAAGCAGCTAGGATGGTTTACTTTGATGTTTGTTGGGTTTTCTACCCAGCCTTACCTCATTGAGCCTTGCAGTGGCATGGTTTATATTTTATTCAAGCTTGTGCTCGTTGAGCGTGTCTGCTTATAATTTATACAATATGTGCATCGCTTGTCACTTGATATTCATGTGATATTCAGTAAAGATCATATAGGAAAAGGTGACCACTTTATGTACCGATTAATTTTTTCCTATTTCTTGACAACAGTCAGGATAGCAGGCTGCCTGCAGAGTTTGAAATAACCGAATTTTGCCATGCTTGTGGCTCCTCCAAGGAAAACTTGTTAGCCGTTCAAGTAGCAAGATGGAGTACAGGTTCTTACTTAGAAGATCAAGACCACTGGTGGTTGTCTGGCATTCATAGAGATGTGATATTGTTTGCTAAGCCTCAGGTATCTCTTTCTTCCAAGGCTAGAAACTTTTCTCTATGGTGATAATTTTGGGACAAAAATTTATGGTTATATAGATACTACCTCCACCATATATTTGTAACTTCTATTTTCATACTTGATGTATCTATCGTTTTTTTATATGAGTGGGGGTATCAAAAGCATTCCTATGACATCAGTTGCTATTTATCCTGTGCAATGAAAAAACCCATGGTGAGGATGCTACGGTTTAATCCATTGGTGATGATACCTATGGTTTTAGCCTGACATGCATTTGACTTCTTTCGTGGAACTGTACATATATTGGCCCACCAGTAGGTTGATATATATGCTTTGTGGAATTGCATATTTTGTGAAATACTTTTATAACAATGTGGTTGTTGAATGGTCTTGACAGATATGGATCAAAGGTCCTTATTCACAAGCAACAAAAAAGTGTTTGTTGAATTCTGATCTAGATTAGTTGTAATTGAAGTTTGGTGTATTTTTCAGTTTTTAATGGTCCTTTGTATTAGAGTTACTTAGTAGGGGTATAATGGTCATTCAAGTGATTGCATGTATATAACCTAATGGGCAGCCATCCATTAGGTGTGGTGAAATAAAAAACAAGAGAGAGATGGAAAGTCAGTGGCAGTTCAAGGAGGCTGCCGACTGCACCTAGATCTCATGTCTCTATAGTTGTTGTTTTAAACCTTTATAGTTTATTGGATATTCAACATGGTATCAGCGCATAACATCAATTTCTAGGCCATGGAAAGCACACGAGTTTAAAAAAAATCTTTCATGTGCATAGGGTTTAGGTATAACTATAAACTCTAATCGGCGAAAAAGGTGAGAAAATCCTAAGCAAATCCATACTTTGGACAAGGCTAAGCAAACCTATCATCCTCTTTTTTAAGGGTGAAGGATACACATATCTCGAAGCAATGACTGTGGTGTACACATCTCGAGAAAGCTAAGACGAATCTTGAGACGGACAACTGGTTGAAAAAGGTGAAGTTTCTGGTGATCCTAGTCATTATGTGGAAGAAAACATTGATAACAATAAAATAGATTTAATACAAATTACTTTAGTTAAGTTCGAAGAAAAAAACTACAAAGCGTGGTCTAGGGCATTAGAATTTGCCCTCATCGCAAGGAGAAAATGGGAGTTCATTATGAGAGAAACCTCCCAACTGTTAGAAGAAAGGAAGAAGGCTGCAGCAGTACACAAGGAAGACTCTCTCCACACACAGTAGTTTATAGTCAATGTTGATAGTGTTAGCTTATAGTTTCTGCTTTATTTTCTTAAGTAGTTGCTTAGTTACTTACATAGTTTTTTTTAAAGGTACCTGTAATTTAGATTAGTGTAATGGTGGTGTTTAAAAGAGGGAAAACCTATCCACAACATTAAATTTTATAGAATAAAATAAGAAAGAGGGAGGGTGTGCGATCGCTCCAAGGTCTGCCAAAAGAGGGAGGGTGTGTGATCGCTCCAAGGTCTGCCAAAAGAGGGAGGGTGTGCGATCGCTCCAAGGTCTGCCAATTGCAGCTCTATTCCATCTTCAATCTTCTAATCTCTTGTTTCTTGATTTTTTGCATTATATTTGACATGGTATAAGAGCCTTGAAGGCCGATTCCTTGTAACCATGCCCAATCACGTAGAAGGAAATGAGTCTTGACTTATCAGAAAGTTAGTCAAGTAAGTAAACATCATTTTCATTCAAGGTTATTGTAGAAATCATGGATAAGTTGAAAGAAGTATTAACATCTAGTCTCGGAAGTGACTAGAAAATCGAGTCCTTCCAAGTAACCAACATTCGATTGGATGGATATAACTATCGGGAATGGGCAAGATCTATAGAACGAATAAGAATGAGAGCGTGAAAACCAGGCCAAAGTCGACATTGTCGTCGCTCTGCTGCGCTACGTCTCTTTTCCTTAAATCTAGAGGAAAACTAAGTTATATCAATAAAAATCATATCTGTCCTAGTGAAGATAGCAATGAGTATGAACGATAGACAAACGAAGATACTCTTGTGAGCTCATGGCTGATTCAATCGTTGACGTCAACAATGAGCATAACATTTATGTATATAGAGACTACAACAGAAATATGGGCAACAATAGAAGAAGCCTATTTAAGACAAAGGAACATAGCAAAGGAATATGATATTCTTGAGAAAATAAGAAAATGTCGTTAAGGAAACAAATCAGTAAGTGAATACTACGAAGAATTACGTTGATTAATGGATGAACAAAAGCATGTTACAGAAAACAAGTGCAACCACTGCGTGACAGAGCGGACAACTAATATTGAAGTTAAGGTGTTCAATCTCCTTTGGGGCATAGCTCCTGAATATGAGCAGATTAAACTAAATATTCTGAGTAAGGAAGAGATCTCATTAGTTGAGACTACATACTCTCTCCTGTTAAGAGGAGATTGAAGAAATCTCGAAAAACAAGATGAAGTCAAACAAAAAAAAATAACATTTATTGGAAGAGGGCAAAATATTCAGTAAGGAAAAAACCTTACTAGAGGAAGAGGGGGCTGACCATTTTCAAAATAATGATGAAAGAAATAAGTTGCAGTGTTTACATTGAGAGAAAAGGAGACACACTCGTGATCAATGCTAGGAAATCATAGGCAGACTAACATGTGACTCCACCTACTATAACAACAAGGGAGAGAAATCTCCTATAAGGAACAAAGACTCAGTTGTTATGCTTATATGTCTAGGATCTGAGGTAGAAAGTGAAGGTACTTTTTGGAAAGAGAAAATAGAACTTAGGATCGGACTAAGCAAGAACTACAAGGATGAATGTATCAATGAATGTTTTATAGAAGAAGGAAAAAAAAACCACAAAGGAAATCATGCAGCCTACCATGCCCCAATAGGACTCGCCGTCGATATGCAGTTAGATGAGTTTGGCCCTGATCAGGGTACCAACCTATGTCACACGGGTGTGGGTGCGGAAACGGGTACGGGTGCGGGATACGGCAAATTTCAAAAATTTTGAGTGCGGCGACACGGCTAGGGTATATAATATTACATATTATATATAATATTCAAGTTACAATAAGTGAGACATCAATTAACATAAGTATATGACAATAGGAAGTATACAATTTTATATTAAAGCATAACACATAAACTGTAAACAACTACTAATTTCATCATATACACAAATCAATCTTCTCTATCTGGACCCACTTATCCAAAAAGACCCGAGCTTCAAAATCGATACCAGATTTTAAAGCGTGGAATATCCACACAAAAGAAAGTGAAGAAGGTCCGCGTTAAGATATTTTTCTACGTTCATCGGCGAAGTTTCATGGGAGATGATGGAAGACAAGCTGAAGGAGCATTTTGGAAACTATGGTGAGGTAACTCTGGTAGTCATCATGGGAGATAAGGTCACGAGTCGACTAAGAGGCTTCGGTTTCATCGTCTTCATTGATTACTCCCTCTTTAATCAGGTTCTTCAGGATAAATACACCATAGACGGCAGAACCGTGAGTTACAAAAAAAAATTTTTTTTTACCATACCGCACCGACACGGTGTCGGTGTCGCACCCATGTCGAGGTCGACACTCCACCTCTTAGAAGTGTCTGTGTGACTTAGGTACCAACTAAAAATAAGTTGGATGTCCTTGTTGCATTGAGAAAAGCGAAGAGATCTTGTACTTACCCATTATCTCAGTACATTTCTTATCAAAATACTTCAAATAACTTCAAGATGTTCGCTCTTAATTCTTATCTTTTCCAGGTGCCAAGAAATTATGATGAGGCCAAAGACTCTAAATGGAGAGAGGCTACGAAGATTGACATTTTAGCTTTGAAAAGGGGCCATACATGAAAAATTGTAAATCTCACTTATCAGATTCCATTGTGGGCGATTCTTCCACAATGGAATCTGAAGAATTGACCATGATATATCTGATCCATGCATAATATCATAAAAAAAGGATACAAATTGGTGACTGCTACTTAGTATCGGCAATGGGTCTGAAAAAGTATCTAAAAGGATGAAATTTATATATTTGCACCCTGCCGAAGTAAGGAACCATGGCATATACGTTTGGAACAGATTCCATTTTGAGAGATTTGAAAAAGCACTATCTCGTTGAAAGGCTCTATAGATCTGCCGTTTCTCAACGCATTTCTTTAGACAAAGATTCCGTTTTAAGGGAGAAAACTAGTAGGATGCAAGTGGGTTTACACCATCAAGTATAAAACATACGGTAGTATTGAGAGATGCAAAACTTCTTTAGTTTTAAAAGGCTACAGTCAAGTCTATGGGTTAGATTATATTGAAACCTTTGCACCAATAGCAAGGAAACTTTGGCAACGAAAGCCAGCCTGATCCTAAGGCTAGTTTTTATAGCCATTGGGACTGGCCCAGCGTCCAGTGGCTAGTTCGTTAGCCGTTGGTTGCTAGCCAATAGCTCTCCTTTGAGGCCTATAAATATGTATTCAACCCCTCTTGTACATTAAGCCTTTGAAGGTCTTTATGATTTAATAAAGTGTTCTTCGCTTCAAGTGTGTTGTGGTAACTCTGAGTTTTGTAGAAGTACTTAAGGCATTTCGTGTGGACCTTCAAGGTCATTTTGAAGTTATTCAAAGGTAAATATCATTATATGGTATAAGAGCCTAATCAAGGGAATTGATTATGCGGTACTTATTAAGAGGATCGCCGGGCTCCAGTCAAAGTGACAACTAGCTATGAAAAAATAATTTGAGGCCTTAGAAAGGAATCAAACATGAGATATAATGAACTTACCATCAAGAAGGAAGACAAGGGGGGTATAAATGGGTTTATACTATTAAAGTAAGGGCAAATGAAAGCATCGACAGATACAAAGCGAGACTGGCAGCAAAGGACTACAACTAGCTCTATGGCTTGGATTACACTAAGACATTTGCACCAATAGCAAAACTTACTGAGGATAATTATTAGTATGACATGTAATAAAAATTGGAAACACATGTAGTTAAACGTGAAAAATGTCTTCTTGATGGAAAATGTAACAGAGAAGATATATATGGAGTTTCCTCCAGGATGAAAAACAAAAAGAGAATATCGAAGGTGTGTAAATTTAAGAAAGCTTTATATGGATTGAAACAATCTCCCAGAGCCTGGTTTGAGAGTTTCAATGAGGGGGTTATAAGTCTTGGCTATTCCCAGAGTGAAAATGATCATACATTGTTTGCAAAGTATGGTAAAAGTATTTTTATCCTTGAAGTTAATATTATAATCACAAGTGATGATGTCGAGGAAAGAAAATTGAAGAGATGAAAAACAACTCCATACATTATTTGACTTACAATTCACTACTTTTTGGGCATTGAAAATCTTTATTCAAACAGAGGTATATTTTTAACTCGGAGGAAATATATGTTAAACCTTTTAAATGATACTGTCTAAGCTATGTGATGTACCAATGAAAAGAAACAAAAAATTATCTCTGAATGAGGATAAAAAATATGAAAATGTTGGTAGATACCAAATAGTAGTGGGAAAACTAATTTATCTAACTATTACCAAACCTGATATCAATTTTGTAGTGGGTATTGTGAGTAGATACATGCACGCCATCCAAATGTCATATGAAAGTTGTCTATCAAATTCTTAGATACTTAAAGAAAACTTTGGGTTATGGAGTGATGTATGCTAAGCATGGACGCCTAGACTTAGAGGTAGACATAGATGCAGACTAAGCAGGTTCACTAGAATACAATATTGTATCTTCAAAAGTTAGAAACAATCCGTTGTTGCTAGATCCAATACATAAGCTGAATATAGAGCACTAGTTAATATTTTTTATGAAGGATTATGGCTTTAAGCACTTATTAAAGATTTGGGAGAAGAGATATGATTACTGATCCATGAATATTGTGATAGGAAGGAAACCATACAAATCGCATTGAATCCAGTCTATCATGAGAGAATAAAACATATAGAAGTGTAAAACATACAGAAGTGGATTATCATTTTATTCAAGAGAAGATAATGAATAAACAATTTCAATTAATTCATGTGAGGTCAGGTGATCAAGTGGTGAATATGTTGACTAAAGTAGTGCCAAAAAGAATATTATGGAAGACCATGAACAAGTTGGGTGTGTGTAGTGTCTTTAACCCAACTTAAGGAATAGTGTTGAGAGGATCGGTTGGCTCCAGTCAAAGTCCACAATTGTCTATGACTACCTGTCATTTCCTTTTGTTTTTAAAGGTTCATGTATTTTCATTTCATTAATGACATACTTTTAATATGTGTTCTTTAGCAATAATAAAATAGAGAAAAAGGGAGGCTGCAGTACAACAAGAGGCTGGATAACAACCCAAGTTCATCTTCTCAATATTACATGTGAATAAGTATGGTACCTGTGAAAATAACAGTACTGCCTTAGGAAGCGTGTAAAGAAAGAATTGATCTTAGTGGACCACTCTTCAAATCACGTAAGAGTATTTATTGATTTGATTTGCTTCTGACAATGGAAGATAAGAGTTTTAGTTTTCGTCTAACAAACTCCAACTATAAAATATGGGCTCAAAACATGGAAAACTATTTGTATTTCAGAAAACTATAGGGTTATGTTAGTGAAACAAAAATCAAATCTTCTATTGATTCAAGCCAAGAATAGAAAGAGGAATACGAAGGAGGACATATAACTAATTTATGAATCCTCATGAATAATGGTAATAAACACGTAAGAGATGCTCTATCGGACTTTACAAATGCTAAAGAAGTATGAGAGTATCTACAAATGTGCATGTTCAAAGTGATGCAGTGAACCAAATAACACTTAGAGATAGACTCATGTCCCTCCATAAGGTGACAAGAGTGTGAATGAATATTACACGAAATTTTAAAATAAATGGAATCAACTCTGCATATGAAAAAATGCACACATTACCTTACTTAAGGTAGTTAAAACAAAATGAGGATTTTGTGTATCAATTTCTAAGGAGTATGAGAGAGAAATTCGAAGGAGTCATATCAAGTCTTATTCATCAAAAACCATTCCCTTCAAGAGATGTGTTAGTAAATTTGCTCATGGCAGAAACCAAATGCAAAGAATTGAAGAAACAAAAAGATGCTATGCTTGCTGCCTCTAGATCAAGGACAAACAATCGACCTTACCAACCTCCACAATTCAATAAAGATGGATCCAATCACGAGGTAATCTGTTTTTATTACAAGAAAAATGACATGTACAAAAGAATTGTTCAAAGTTAAAAAAGAGGATTGCAGCTGTAAGTGGAGAGGTAGATCAAAACTTACAACTTAGAGAACTTCAAGACAAAATTAAACAGTTAGATAAACAACTAAAAGAAAAGACCTTTATTAGTGTAGTGTGCTAAACCTCTGAAGGACAAAAGGTATTTTCTAGCTTCTTGATTCTGGTAATCTTTTCATATGAGATGTGAAGAAAATCTTTTAAAAACGTGTTTAAAGAAAACCCCTCATTCTTGTGTGTTTAGTGCCAACGGAAGTAAGTTAAATGTGGATAAAATTGAAGATATTCAAAACAAAGATTTTTCTGTCTCAAAAATTAGATGGGTTCCAAAACTAAACCTAAATCTGTTTTTGTTTTTCCAAATATCTAATAAAACTGCTTAGTTACTTTTTCATCCAAGGGTTGTATTGTATAAAATCATCTCTCGAAGAAGGTGATTGGGCATGGCCATAGGGAGGGGACTCTATGTTATGAACTACCTACACATGCAACATTTTGGTCAATGTAATGCTCTTTCAAATGATGTATCCCTATGGCATAAAAGATTGGGCCATCTGAATGTTCACCAAATGTATAACCGTTCTTCAATTAAAATTAAGAAGGTTGATGAATTCTTTTGCAATGACTGTCATTTTAGAAAAATGAAACACCTTTCTTTTCCAAAGAGAATAATGTAAAAAAGTAAATCCTTTAAGTTAGTTCTTTTAGATGTATGGGGACTTACACCATGCATTTCAAAGGGTGGGGTAACTTACTACGTAGTTTTCATTGATGATTTTACTAGATATACTTGGATATATTTATTAAAAATAAAATTTGAAGTTTTCAAAAACTTTGCGAATTTCTACCGTATGATCAAAAACATAATTCAATTCAAATATCAAAGTTTTCAGATCAGACTCTGGGGGAGCTTATTTCAAAAGAATTTGAAACTTACCTAGAAGAAAATGGGATGATTCACACTTCCTGTATCAAAACCCCTCAACAGAATGGTGTGGCCGAATGAAAATATTGGCATATCATGGAAACCACTAGAACACTCCTAACCGTTTGGAAAAACTCTCTGTTATTCACACCTTAAAGTTTTTGGATATAAATGCTTTGTGCTTACTAACAAAGATGATAAACTTTCTCCTCGTGTGATAGAATGTGTGTTTGTAGGGTATGGTATAAATAAAAAAGGGTAGATGTGCTATGACCCAAAGAATGATAAATTATATATATCTAGAGATGTGTTATTTCTTGAAAATGAGTATTACTTTAAAAAGATGCTACCAACACTTCAACTAACAAGAAACATTATTTTTTAGCTGATATTCTTGACGATGATACTGGAAACTTTGGTTATGGGGATATAAACGAGGAAGGTAGGGAGATTTTAAATTTTGCTATGTCATTTGATCTCTTTATAGTCAATACAATCTTCAAAAAATGAGATGAACATTTAATTACTTATAAGAGTGGCTTATCACACACACAAATTGATTACTTTATTTGTAGAAAAAAAGATAGAGCGTGTTGTAAAGATTGTAAGGTAATTCCAGGAGAAAGCTTAACCACCCAACATCGACTTTTAGTTATGGATTTACAAATAAAAAAATAGACAAAGAAGAAAAGAGTGCATCGAGCTATTCGGACTAAATGGTGGAACCTCAAAAGCGAGAAAGAAGGTATATTTAAACAGAAAGTCCTTCAAGGAGATGTTTGGAATTATGTTGGCACACCCTATGATATGTGGAACAATATGGCTATACATATTAGGAAAGTGGCGAAAGATGTGTTAGGGGTATCTAAGGGAGGTGTACCGGCACAAAAAGAAGCTTGGTGGTGGAGTGAAATAGTACAAAATAAAATCAAGGCAAAGAGGGCATGTTACAAATTACATTACTCTAAGAAAACTAGTGAAACTTTAGAAGCTTATAAGAAAGCAAAGAAGGAAGCAAAAAAGGCCGTTAGTGAAGCAAAAGCTAAGATTTGGGAGGACTTATATAAAAAACTCAACTCAAAAGAGGGTGAAAGAGATATTTTTAGGATAGCTAGGGCTAGAGATAAGAAAACTAAATATCTAAATTTTGTTAGATGCATAAAAGACGAGGATGAAAAAATTCTAGTGGCAAATGATGATATAAGAAATAGATGGAAAAACTATTTTTATAATCTTTTTAATGAAAATAAAGATGTTAGTATTAGTTTAGGAGATTTAGCCAAGTCAGAAAAGTATATAAACCACAATTTCTACCGACGTATTCAAAAGAATGAAGTCAAAGAGGCTCTTAAACATATGAAGAGTGGTAAATCGGTAGGACCAGATAATATTCCTATAGAAGTTTGGAAAATACTAGGAGAAATAGGAATCACTTGGCTCACAAGACTATTTAATGAAATATGGAAAAACCAAAAGATGCCCGAAGAATGGAGAGCAAGTACACTTATACCCGTATATAAGAACAAGGGAGACATTCAAAATTGTGTGAATTATCGAGGTATCAAGTTAATGAGTCATACTATGAAATTATGGAAAGGAATTATCGAACGTAGGTTAAGACAAGTATCAAGTACAACAGAGAACCAATTTGGATTTATGCCAGGTAGATCTACTATTGAAGCGATTCACCTTCTGAGACGTCTTATGGAACATTTTAGAGCAAAAAAGAAAGACCTTCACATGATATTTATTGATCTAGAAAAAGCTTATGATAGGGTACCGAGGGAGGTTCTTTGGAGAACTTTGAAAAAAAGAGGTATCCCATTGACATATATTAACCTTATAAGAGACATGTATGATGGTGCAAAAACATGTGTGAGGACTCATGAAGGAACGACAGACTTCTTTGAAGTTTATATTGAGTTACATCAAGGATCAACTTTAAGTCCATACTTATTTATAATGGTGATGGATGAGTTAATAAAACATATTCAAGATGAAGTACCTTGGTGTATGTTATTTGCAGATGACATTGTATTAGTGGAGGAGTCTAAGGAAAAAGTTAATAGAAAATTGGAACTATGGAGAGAAACATTAGAAAACAAAGGCCTCCGACTTAGTAGAACAAAGACAGAATATATGGAATGTAAGTTTGATCATTTGGCTACTTCAGAGGACATAGAAATTAAAATTGGCACACATTGCATTCCCCAAAAGGAAAGTTTTAAATACCTAGGGTCAATTTTTCAAAGTGATGGAAGAATTGATGGAGATGTTACACATAGAATTAATGCTGGTTGGTTAAAATGGAGAGGAGCATAAGGTATTCTTTGTGATAAGAAGATACCATTAAAATTAAAAGGTAAATATTATAGAGCAGCAATTAGGCCTGCCATGTTTTATGGTTGTGAGTGTTGGGCAGTTAATCATCAACATGTACAAAAGATGTCTGTGACAGAAATGAAGGTGTTGAGATGGATGAGTGGCCATACAAGAAAAGACCGTATACATAATGAGGTTATTAGAAACAAATTAGGAGTGGCACCAATAGAGGATAAAATGAGAGAACATCGTTTAAGATGGTTTGGACATATAGAAAGAAGATCAAAAGAAGAACCTGTAAGAAGGTTAGAAAAACTAAATTTGGAAAGTATTAAAAGAGGTAGAGGACGACCACAAAAGTGTTGGAAAGAAACAATAAAGAATGATCTAGTTTATTGGGAGTTAATTGCTAACATGGCACACGATAGGGATCTCTGGAAACAAAGAATCCATGTAGCCGACCCCGTCTAGTATGAGAAAAGGCTTAGTTGTTGTTGTTGTTGTATTCTTGACGATGATACAAACTACACTTAGGAAGAAAGAAAGGAAACCGTTAATAATGAGTTACCCCAATCTGGACATGTTATTTCACCTTATGATCAATACTATATTGGAGAAATCTTGAAACTATATAAATCCCTTGAGAAGGTCCAACAAAGAATCTAGTCCCCTAGAAATATTTTTATCTTATGAAACCTTTTCTTCAACTGTTAGAGCTCTTGTGACCAACCTGATAGCTATGAAGGAATCAAAACTTACATAGAAGCTCAAAAGTCTCAAGAATGGATTGGTGCCTTGAACATCGAATTAGATACCCTAAATAAAACTCAAACATGAGAAATAGTTAGTCGACCAAGCATTAAGAAGCCCATAGGATGCAAGTGGATTTACAAACTCAAGACTAGGAGTGATGGGATTCTAGAAAGATACCAGGCTTGTCTTATGGCAAAAGGATACTCTCAAGAATATGACATAAATTATGAAGAAACATTTGCCCGAGTAGCTAGGATAACAATTGTCAGGATGCTTATTGCCTTAAGTAAAATTAGGAAGTGGGATGTTACTCAAATGGATGTAAAAAAAGCCTTTTTAAATGGTTGGCTTAATTAAGAATAATACATGTAACATATGAAGAACAATATGTGTACTTCTTAACTAAATCCCTAGAAAAGGGAAGACTGGAGAAACTCATAGTATCTTGGTCCCAACTTGAGGGGGAGTGTTGAATTCTGATCTAGATTAGCTGTAATTGAAGTTTGCTGTATTTTTCTGTTTTTAATGGTCCTTTATATTAGAGTTACTTAGTAGGGGCATAGTGGTCATTCAAATTATTGCCTGTATATAACCTAATGGGCAGCCATCCATTAGGTATGGTGAAATAAAAAAACAAGAGAGAGGGAAAGTTAGCAGCAGTCCAAGGAGGTAGCCGACTGCATGTAAATCTCATGTCTATAGTTGTTTCAAACCTTCATAGTTTATTGAATATTCAACCGTGTTTTGTGTTACATGCTTACCTTAGCAAGCAAGTGTGAAACTATATATGGTAAGACCAACTCCTCAATCTCATTCATCTGACTATCAAACTGAGTGGCCTTGAAGTCATGACTACATTTTTAAGTTACAACTTTCAAAAGTCCACCCTTCTTGTATGTTGACTACCAAAACTTTGGATAACAAGGAGTCAAGCTGAACATTTTTCCTGGAACAATTTGTTTGGCCATCTACGGCAGCAACAATAAGCAAGTGTGCATGGAAACAGAGTAACTCTAAACACTCTGAGGCTTTAGATTCATGAAGCTGGTGCCTGTTTCTTGTTTGATGCATCCAATTGAATGATAAGTTTAATTTTTCAACTGCATGATGCTATGGGCATCCATCCATGATTGATTATGAGTGAAAACTAGAGGCACTTCATTCCAGTAATCTTCTAGATGGCATGCTCTAAGTTCGAAAATGTTGATTTTTCATCCTGTGTCAACAGCATTTCCAAATATTTGCATGCCATTCTTGCATGGCATGGATCTCTGGTCCTGCCTGAATACTATGGTTGAAGTCCTATGGAGCGATCATCTTATAAGATAATATACTACATACATACCACAATAAATAAATCTTATAACCTTTCCAACTCAAAATATGCATCAATGGACTACAGACTGACGCTATTTGAATTAATATGGGATCCACAAGGAAACACCAAGTATCTCAAGTAAAATGACTATCTGAAAGCCTGAAAGAAAAAATTCAAAGCACTGTGGTGCTCAAAGTGAGACTTCAATGAATTGCTTCTGTTGAGCTACTATTATTGCCGTTACTCCTATACTTTGGTAGCTGAAAACACAGAGTACAGTTAAGATTAACACTCTTACAGCCCCTGGCAAGAGAACTGCTTATGGGGCGTGTCTATAACATCAAAATCTGGCGAAGGAGTTCTAGAAGTTTGGGAAGGTGTTTTCCTTCCTCTACCAATGGTATTTATTTCTCAGATCTCTGCTAAAACGCATAAAATAATTTCTGCTTACTGCATTAATTTCCAACAGATCATTGGATACAGCCATGAAGACCACCCTAAAAGAAAAGAACTTGGAGGCGTAACCACACCTAAGCAAGGTAAGTGGAGGTAACCTCCTTAAGTACCCTAAAAACAAGGAAAATGGAGACCTAACTACTCCTGAAAACAACGAAAGTGGGGGAAGTAACTCCTTGACGGACAACCATTACATAAAACTAGCAACTATTACAAATGAAATAATGATTAAAAGTAAACCATTTAGCTCCTAAATTTCTGAACATAAGTATTTGAGAGTCTGAACCGCTAATGTACCAAATGAATGCCAACACACTCACAAAATTCGATCAGCTACTGGAAGGCTCGGAAGAGGGAGACCTCCAATATCAAAAGATCTATAATACCTTCTCTACCTTTATCAAAACCACTTGTTTTCCAGGTACATCATGAACCATCCCTATACACGAAGCCACAATTGAGTACACATCCCAAAACACTATTCGTCACATGATTGATTTAGTTTATCTATTATTAATCTCCATATGGTGCCACCATGGTCCCTCAACGGAGTGAGGCATTCCCCACCGACCAGCTACAATGGCAGACATTGTATACCAGAATGCACAGAGTCCCAGCTGGTAAACTCATGCTATATTCCTTGGGGCTGAGTTGCGAAAGGGTGACTCAGTTGCCTGGTTCTGACCTAGATCTGATCATGCGACCCTAAGAACAGGTCTAAACATCTCTAACTCTACCGTGCTTTGGTTCAGGTTTTTAGTCTATATCTTCTATAGATAATCATAAGTGGCATGATTGACTATGTATATACTTGTGATACATGGATATTCTTGTTGATGCAGGTGTTTATAACTGATTATTTTTTCCAGTCTAACCTAAATGAGAAGCTTACATCTGTGGATATTCAGGTAAGGCAAATGCTTAGTCACCATATAATGATGCAGTATTCTTCTCTTCTCTTTGAATGTTATCATACATTACTGTATACATATGTAAAATGTTGGATTCCGGTGATCCACATGTAGATCACCATCAAAGTAGCTGCATAATAGCACCCAAGTAGCTAGATTTTTAGGAAAGCAGTCTTGGTTGCCTAGTAAATTGCATATATGCCCTCTTGCTCGCCTTATATATACTCCTGGTGATGACAATTTTGGACCTGACTTAAGAAGCCTACCCAACTTCAGCATAGAAAATCTGTGTCCAAGTCAAGAATAAGTGCAGCCTAGTCGGGTACAGGTCTTGCAAAAGAACCAAAGAAAAAAGCAGGTCGAGTTAGGGTGAACCCTATCCTGACCCTGACCCAAACATGACCTGGTTACTGCTTATTTGTTTAAATGGTACAAGTGTTCATAGTAAATTGTTTAGCAGTCTGAAATTCGAAAACTATCTCAATCTGAAAAACACATTTAATGCATGTTTCATCAGTTAATAAGGGTCTCATCAGGTCCTGGCCTTAGACGTATGTCTGCCTTTTAGGATTTCATCTGTATTATTGTTATTTGAATTAGTACCCTCTTCCGTTTTAACTGAACCAGAGAAAACGCGTTCTTTGGTTTTCAACAGTGAGGAAAAGAAGGCTGCGGGAGTTCTTTTTTGTTGCCAGAAAGGGGCTCTGTCCGTAAGAAGCTGCCCCTTGATCCTTTTAATGGTGGCTACTGCAGTCCACCAATACAAATCCTCAATATATAATCACAAAATGTGACGATCTTACACTCTTCCAAAGCTCAATACAGTGACAATTACTCTCTCTCTCTCTCTCTCTCTATATATATATATATATATAAAGGAACGGTAGAGTCCTCCCGGAGACATTCCTACATTATGACTCTGATTAAGGGCAATCAATGGTTGGAATTGATACTTTGGTGCCTCCTGAAGGACTTAATGGCCATCTTAGACTGTCATAGGGTGATCATAAGTCTTGTGATATATGGCGTAGACTACACTCAAACTTTTGCCCCAGTTGCAAAACTAACCACTATTAGAGTGATAATAAGTCTTGTGACATCTAGATGTTAAAAATGCCTTTCTACGAAGTACTTTGACGGAAGAAATATATATATGAAACTACCTCCAAGGTAATCACCAAGAAGGGAGAGATTGAATCAAGTAGGACAACTAAACAAAACGATATACGACCTAAAACAGTCTCCAAGAGCTTGGTTCGAGAAGTTCAGTGAAGATGTTGTTAATTTGGGATACTTTAGAAGCATCAATGACCATACTTTGTTTATTAAAAGAGGAAAAAGAATGTCTGTTGGTAGTCTACTTAGATGACATTATTGTTCCACGTGATGATAGTGAAAAAATCACATTTTTGAAAAAAAATGCATTAGATATTTGATTTCAAAGACTTGAGCAAATTACAACAGTGTTGTTTGTATAGTATCGTATCGTGTATCATTTTAATCCACGATCTATCAAACAATACAATTTTTAATAGTAAAAAATTGAAAAAAATTTAAAAAATAAAAAAGATTCAAGAAAAATCATGATAATTCTAAACAATTCATATGTTGAGTAAATATTCATCAATCACCATTCAATTTTCAATATATAAAGTATTTAAGTAGTACATTACAATATCTAGTACAACTATAACAACAACTAAGCCTTTTCCCATACTAGACGGGGTCGGCTACATGGATTCTTTGTTTCCACAGATCCCTATCATGTGCCATGTTAGCAGTTAACTCACAATAAGCTAGATCATGCTTTATTATTTCTTTCCAACACTTTAGTGGTCGTCCTCTACCTCTTTTAATACTTCCTAAATTTAGTTTTTCTAACCTTCTTCAGTGTTCCTCTTTTGATCTTCTTTCTATATGTCCAAACCATCTTAAACGATATTCTCTCATTTTATCCTCTATTGGTGCCACTCCTAATTTGTTTCTAATAACCTCATTATGTATACGGTCTTTTCTTGTATGACCACTCATCCATCTCAACATCTTCATTTTTGTCACAGACTCACAGACATCTTTTGTACATGTTGATGATTAACTGCCCAACACTCAGAACCATAAAATATGGCAGGCCTAATTGCTGCTCTATAATATTTACCTTTTACCTTTAATGATATCTTCTTGTCACAAAGTATACCTGATGCTCTTCTCCATTTTAACCAACCAGTATTAATTCTATGCGTAACATCTCTATCAATTCTTCCATCACTGTGAAAAATTGACCCTAGGTATTTAAAACTTTCCTTTTGGGAGATGCAATGTGTGCCAATTTTAATATCTATGTCCTCTGAGGTAACCAAATGATCAAACTTACATTCCATATATTCTGTCTTTGTTCCACTAAGTCAGAGTCCTTTGCTTTCTAATGTTTCTCTTCATAGTTCCGATTTTCTATTAACTTTTTCCTTAGACTCCTCCACTAATACAATGTTATCTGCAAATAACATACACCAAGGTACTTCATCTTGAATATGTTTTGTTAACTCATCAATCACCATTATAAATAAGTATGGACTTAAAGTTGATCCTTGATGTAATCGAATATTAACTTCAAAGAAGTCTGTCATTCCTTCATGAGTCCTCACACATGTTTCTGCACCATCATACATGTCTCTTATAAGGTTGATGTATGTCAATGGGATACCTCTTTTTTCCAAAGTTCTCCAAAGAACCTCCCTCGGTACCTTATCATAAGTTTTTTCTAGATCAATAAATATGATGTGAAGGTTTTTCTTTTTTGCTCTAAAATGTTTCATAAGACGTGTCAAAAGGTGAATCCCTTCAATAGTAGATCTGCCTGGCATGAATCCAAATTGGTTCTGTGTTGTACTCGATACTTGTCTTAACCTACGTTCGATAATTATTTCCCATAATTTCATAGTATAGCTCATTAACTTGATACCTCGATAATTTGCACAATTTTAAATGTCTCTCTTGTTCTCATATATGGGTATAAGTGTACTTGCTCTCCATTCCTCGGGCATCTTTTGGTTTTTCCATATTTCATTAAATAGTCTTGTGAGCCAAGTGATTCCTATGTCTCCTAGTATTTTCCAAACTTCTATAGGAATATTATCTGGTCCTACCAATTTACCACCTTTTATATGTTTAAGAGCCTCTTTGACTTCATTCTTTTGAATACGTTGGTAGAAATTATGGTTTATATACTTTTCTGATTTGACTAACTATCCTAAGCTAATACTAACATCTTTATTTTCATTATAAAGCTTGTAAAAATAGTTTTTTAATATATTTCTTATATCATCATTTGTCACTAGAAATTTTTATCCTCGTCCTTGATGCATCTAACATAATTAAGATCTTTAGTTTTCTTATCTCTAGCCCTAGCTATCCTAAAAATATCTCTTTCACCCTCTTTTGAGTTGAGTTTTTTATATAAATCCTCCCAAATTTTAGCTTTTGCTTCACTCATGGCCTTTTTCTCTTTATTCTTTGCTTTCTTATAAGCTTCTAATATTTCACTAGTTTTCTTAGCATAATGTAATTTGTAACATGCCCTCTCTGCCTTATTTTATTTTACACTACTTCACTCCACCACCAAGCTTCTTTTTGTGTCAGTACACCTCCCTTAGATACACCTAACACATCTTTCACCACTTTCCTAATATGTATAGTCATATTGTTCCACATATCACAAGGTGTACCAACATGATTCTAAACATCTCCTTAAGGACTTTCTGTTTAAATATATCTTCTTTCTCGCTTTTGAGGTTCCACCATTTAGTCCGAATAGCTCGATGCACTCTTTTCTTCTTTGTCTATTTTTTTATTTGTAAATCCATAACTAAAAGTCGATGTTGGGTGGTTAAGCTTTCTCCTGGAATTACCTTGTAATCTTTACAACACGCTCTATCTTTTTTTCTACAAATAAAGTAATCAATTTGTGTTTGTGATAAGCCACTCTGATAAGTAATTAAATGTTCATCTTGTTTTTTGAATATTGTATTGACTATAAAGAGATCAAATGCCATAGCAAAATTTAAAATCTCCCACCTTCCTCATTTATATCCCCAAAACCAAAGTTTCCATGAATCCCTTGATATCCTAATGCCTCTTTACCGACATTTTCATTTAAGTCTCCTCCTAAACAAATCATCTCCCTTTGTGAAATCTTTTGAATCACCTTATCTAACTCTTCCCCAAAAGTTGTCTTTATACTATCTTTTAGTCCTACTTGGGGTGCATAAGCATAAACTATATTAAAAACTTCTGCTCCTAACACTAATTTCAACGTCATGATTCGGTCACCATATCGTTGTATGTCTACTATACTATCCTTAGAATCTTTATTTATGATAATACCAACTCTATTCAGAGCCTTTTCTTTACCTGAGTACTATAATTTAAAACCTATAGCCTCTATCTCCTTTGCTTTTTCTCCAACCCATTTTGTCTCTTGTAAACATAGAATATGAATCTTTCTTCGAATCATAGTATCTACCACCTCCATTAGCTTACCGGATAATGTTCCCATATTCCAAGAACCAATACGAATCTTATTATCTAGGACTAGCTTCCTTACCCCGGCATCCGTCTATATTCAAAATGCGGAGACCCTCTCTGAAAATTATTCACTACATTTGGGTGGCAATGTAGCGGGACTAACTTCTTTACCCACACCCGTCCATGATGTGGGAACCCTCTCTGCAATTGATTTACTACATTCGGGTAAAAATGTAGTGGTCTTTGCTTACTTATTACTGCATTAGGGCTTTGCACCATGTCGCTAGGCGGGGACGCGCCAAAGCAATGCTCATAATTTTGTAATCGATGTTATAAAATCTGACAAAGTTTTACGCTGGTTGTCGAAAGCCTAACACAACTCTCCTCCTTTATTCGGGCTTGGGACCGACAATGCAAGGGTGATCGCTTACATGGGCAGAGTTACATTACAATATTTAGTAAAAATTTTAATTTTTCTAAAAACAATACAAAAACAACAGCAACAACTAAGCCTTTTTCTATACTAGATAGGGTCGGCTACATGGATTCTTTGAGCCCTATCATGTGCCATGTTAGCAATTAACTCATAATAAGCTACATCATTCTTTATTGTTTCTTTCCAACACTTTTGTGGTCGTCCTCTACCTCTTTTAATACTATCAAAATCTAGTTTTTCATACCTTCTTACATGTTCTTTTTTTGATATTTTTTCTATATGTCCAAACCATGTTAAATGAAATTCTCTCATTTTATCCACTATTGGTGCCACTCCTAATTTGTTTCTAATAACCCCATTATGTATACGGTCTTTTCTTGTATGACCACTCATCCATCTCAACATTTTCATTTCTTTCACATACATCTTTTGTACATGATGATTAACTGCCCAGCACTCAGAACCATAAAACATGGTAGGTCTAATTGCTGCTCTATAATATTTACCTTTTAACTTTAATGGTATCTTCTTATCACAAAAAATACCTGATACTCCTCTCCATTTTAACCAACCAACATTAATTTTATACGTAACATCTCCGTCAATTCTTTCATTACTCTAAAAATTGACCCTAGGTATTTAAAACTTTCATTTTCAGGGATGCTATGTGTACCTATTTTAATTTTTATGTCCTTTGAAGTAACGAAATGATCAAACTTACATTCTAATATTCTGTCTTTGTTCTACTAAGTCGAGAGCCTTTACTTTCTAATGTTTCTCTCCGTAGTTCTAATTTTCCATTAACTTTTTCCTTAGACTCCACCACTAACACAATGTCATATGCAAATAACATACACCAAGGTACTTCATCTTGAATATGGTTTGTTAACTCATCTATCACCATTATAAATAAGTATGGACTTATAGTTGATCCTTGATGCAATTCAATATTAACTTCAAAGAAGTATGTCATTTCTTCATGAGTCCTCACACTTGTTTTTGCAGAATCATACATGTCTCTTCTAAGGTTTATGTATGTCAATGGGTTACTCTTTTTTCCAAGGTTCTTGAAGTAACCTCCCTCGGTATCCTATCATAAGCTTTTTCTAGATCAATAGATACCATATGAAGGTCTTTCTTTTTTGCTCTAAAATGTTCCATAAGACGTCTCAAAAGGTGAATCACTTCAACGGTAGATCTGCTTGACATGAATCTAAATTGGTTCTATGTTATACTCGATACTTGTCTTAACCTATGTTCGATAATTCTCTCATAGTTTCATAGTATGGCTCATTAACTTGATACCTCGATAATTCGCACAATTCTAAATGTCTTGTTCTTATATATGGGCATAAGCGTACTCGCTCTCCATTCGTGGGGCATGTTTTGGTTTCCCCATATTTCATTAAATAGTCTTGTGAGGAAAGTGATTCCTATTTCTCATAGGATTTTCTAAACTTCTAGAGCAATATTGTCTGGTCCTACCGATTTACCACCTTTCATGTGTTTAAGAGCCTCTTTGATTTCATTCTGTTGAATACGTCGGTAGAAATTATGGTTTATACACTTTTGTGATACTATTTTCTTTATTTTTATTAAAAAGCTTATAAAAATAATTTTTTCATATATTTTTTATATAATCATTTGCCACTAGAATTTTCTCATTCTCGTCTTTTATTAAAAAGCTTATAAAAATATTTTTTTCATATATTTTTTATATAATCATTTATCACTAGAATTTTCTCATTCTCGTCTTTTATATATCTAACAAAATTAAGATCCTTAATTTTCTTATCTCTAGCCCTAGCTATCTTAAAAATATCCCTTTCACCTAGCATTGTCTGACGCGTATCGTATCAATGGGCTCCATGATACGGGCGTATCGTATCGTACTTTAATATTTAAAAAATAGAAAAATATAAAAAAAAAAGTAAAAATCCAAAAAAATCAAAAAAAAAGGAAAAATCTGGTAATTGCTTTGAATTCATATAATGCAAAGTTTAGTACATATTGAGCATTCAACATTGAACAATTGCATCCAAATTTACATATTTTAAAGCAAAAAATAAAATACATTTACATTTTACATATTGTAATTAGGATCAACAACTAAATAATCTTAATCTTCTTCTTGTTGAAGATCCTCATCCTCATCATCACCACCTTCTGCTTGAAATTCAAAATCTTCATCTCCTTCGTGATGATGTTGCAATTTGCAATCCTTTCAAATTAATCCATGCAATGTCTTCTTCGGTAAGGAGTGCATTTTCTTCGTTATCTTCCATAATCCACTCATCTAATATATCAAAATTAACAAACTGCTATCTTTGTATATGTAGTTGTCATATTTGTTAATTTTCATATGTGAGCAAAACGATGAGCTCCATTTCTTTGATTATAGAGTCTATGACACCTCATTGATGTGATATTGTTACTTGATGATATCCTCTTTTTCTCGTACTGGAGACTGGCTTTTTAACTAATGCTTGAACTCCATTTCTCTCTTCACAGACTGAGTTAAGACTCACACATGCTCATCATGTTCAACACAATGGAAGTCATGTAAGGTGAACCCTAAAATAGTGAAGTTGTGAAATGCCCACCCAATGAACCGAGAGAACGAAATTGTTCTTCATTGTTTGTGATTTCATGAAATTAGAAACTGGTAGCACAAATATACCTAAAAGTTGGCAATAGAAAAGGAAATGATTTTGTCACAATTTTTATTTGTTCATAAATTATTTTTATTGAATAAAATTCTTATAAACTAACCCGAATTTAGATGTTACATACACAGCTTGCAATCCCAAACAAGAATATCGGAGGATGCCTTGGAGAGAAGTGAAGAGAGGCCAGAAACCTACAAAAAAAAATTTGAATTAAAAAGAAAAATTGAAAAAAAAATTTGGATTTTTTTGGCGTATCGCATGATACGGACCGATTAATGGTCATTTGCGATACATATGGGTGTATCGTATCGTGGTGGCCCACGCCCATGATACGATACGTATCGCACCGTATCGTACGATATGGATAACACTGCTTTCACCCTCTTTTGAGTTGAGTTTTTTATATAAATCCTACCAAATTTTCGCTTTTGCTTCACTGATAGCCCTTTTCACTTCTTTGTTTGCTTTCTTATAAGCCTCTAAAGTTTCACTAGTTTTCTTAACATATTGTAATTTGTAACATGCCCTTTTTGCCATTTTGCACCACTTCACTCCACTACCAAACTTCTTTTTGTACCGGTACACCTCCCTTAGATTCATCGAACACATCTTTCGTCACTTTCTTAATATGTATAGCCATATTCTTCCACGTATCACAATGTGTATCAACATAATTCCAAGCATCTCCTTGAAGGACTTTTTTGTTTAAATATACCTTCTTTCTCCCTTTTGAGGTTCCATCATTTAGTCCGAATAGCTTGATGTACTCTTTTCTTGTTTGTCCACTTTTTTACCTGTAAATCCATAACTAAAAGTCGATGTTGGGTGGTTAAGCTTTCTCATGGAATTACCTTGCAATCTTTACAACATGCTTATCTTTTTTCATACAAATAAAATAATCAATTTGTGTTTGTTATAAGCCACTCTTATAAGAAATTAATTGTTCATCTCATTTTTTGTAGTTTGTATTGACTATAAAGAGATCAAATGTCATGCAAAATTTAAAATCTCCCTATCTTCCTCGTTTATGTCTTCAAAACCAAAGTTTCCATGAATACCTTGATATCATAATGTCTCTTTACATGCCCATTTAAGTCTCCTCCTAAACAAATCATGTCCCTTTGTGGAATTCTTTGAATCACATTATCTAACTCCTCCCCAAAAGCCATCTTTATACTACCTTCTAATCCTACTTGGGGTACATAAGCACAAACTATATTCAAAACCTACTATATTCAAAACCTATGCTCCTAACATTAATTCAACGTAATGATTCGGTCACCAATGCTGGGTAAGGTTATAATTAGTAAGTTATTGAAGAAATTGCCTTTTCCATTCTTGAGAACTTTGAAAACTAATTAATTTTATGGTTTTTATTGTTATTCTTGGGAGGTCGCTCTTAAAGGTAAGATGTCTCTAAAAAACATAAAAGGATTAGTTGAATACATGTCCATTTAAAAAAAAATGATTTTTTATAAAAATAGGGCGTATGATACGGGTGATATGGCCTGTATCACACGATAGAAGCCGATACATAACATGTTGCGATACACCTTAGTGTATCGTGTCGTGGTTCTCCCGATACATACGTATCACCCCATATTTTTAAGCAAAGGTGTATTTTTAACACAATGAAAGTATACTATGGACCTCCTCAAAGATATAAAAATGTTAAATTGCAAAGACAATGAAGTTCCTATCGATCTGAATTCAAAGATATATCTTGGAGATGATAAAGATGATAAGGATGTGGGTTTGTATCAATGATTAGTAGGTAAGTTAATCTATCTTATTATTACTTGCCCAAATATAGCATATGTTACGGGTATGGTAGGTAGATTTATGCATGCTCTCTCTAAGAATCATATGTAGGTTGCCTACCATATTTTGAAGTACCTGAAAAGTTCTTTAGGTCATGGGATACTCTATGCTCACAAAGGACATGGGATACTCTATGCTCACAAAGGACACCTACAACAACAACAACTAAGCCTTTTCCCATACTAGACGGGGTCGACTACATGGATTCTTTGTTTCCAGAGATCCCTATCATGTGCCATGTTAGCAGTTAACTCACAATAAGCTAGATCATTGTTTATTTTTTCTTTCCAACACTTTTGTGGTCGTCCTCTACCTCTTTTAATACTTTCCAAATTTAGTTTTTCTAACCTTCTTCATTGTTCTTCTTTTGATCTTCTTTCTATATGTCCAAACCATCTTAAACGATATTCTCTCATTTTATCCTCTATTGGTGCCACTCCTAATTTGTTTCTAATAACCTCATTATGTATACGGTCTTTTCTTGTATGACCACTCATCCATCTCAATATCTTCATTTTTGTTATAGATATCTTTTGTACATATTGATGATTAACTGCCCAACACTCAGAACCATAAAACATGGCAGGCCTAATTGTTGCTCTATAATATTTACCTTTTAACTTTAATGGTATCTTCCTATCACAAAGAATACCTAATGCTCCTCTCCATTTTGACCAACCAACATTAATTCTATGCGTAACATCTGCATCAATTCTTCCATCACACGGAAAAATTGACCTTAGGTATTTAAAACTTTCCTTTTGGGGGATGCAATGTGTGCCAATTTTAATTTATGTCCTCTGAGGTAACCAAATGATCAAACTTACATTCTTTGTTCTACTAAGTCGGAAGCCTTTGCTTTCTAATGTTTCTCTCCATAGTTTCAATTTTCTATTAACTTTTTCCTTAGACTCCTCCACTAATACAATGTCATCTGCAAATAACATACACAAAGGTACTTCATCTTGAATATGTTTTGTTAACTCATCTATCACCATTATAAATAAGTATGGACTTAAAGTTGATCCTTGATGTAACCCAATATTAACTTCAAAGAAGTCAGTCGTTCCTTCATGAGTCCTCACATATGTTTTTGCACCATCATACATGTCTCTTATAAAGTTAATATATATCAATGGGACACCTAGACATCAAAAATTTCTATGATCCAGATTGAGTAGGACCATTTAATGATAAAAAATCTACCTTTGGTTATATCACCATGATTGGTGGAAATATTATATCATGAAAAAGTAAGAAACAAGCTGTAGTGGCTAGATCGAGTGCTGAAGCAGAGTATAGAGCAAATTTTCATGGAATATGTGAGGTCTTTGTTAAAGAATATATGTATATATTGTTTTTAGTGTTAGTTTTTCTAATTTTGATATTTGGGTATTATTGTAATTGCCTGTAGTAGTAAGTGCATTTTAGTTATTTTATGTTTAACAACCCATTATATAAGGGCTTTACGTCTTGTATTAGAGTTAAGAGATTGATATTAAGAGAGAGGGAAAGAGAGGGGGGGCAACCTCGATTGGAGGGCTTACCCCTCATTCAATCTTCATTTTTACTGTTCAATGTTTCTTAATATTTGTCATGTTTGATCTTTCGTTGCTTTGTCTATGAATTTCAAGATGGGAGCAGAAGATGGTCGTGTAGTTAATGATTGGACAACCTATAAGAATATTGCTTTCATATATGTGGATGCTGGGATGACAGAAAAGGCATTGAAAGAACTCGAGAGTAGAATGGGTCTTCTGTGTTTTTTCGGCGTATCAGTATTTGGTATGGTGTTGGTTAAGCTTGGTCACCTCCTCGGTGCTGAGAAATGTTTCAAGGAATGGGAGTCTTGTTCTTCTACATATGACATGAGACTTCCTAATATGTTGATTTGAAAGGTAATCGAATAGCAAAGTGACTGGCATATGATCATTGCTGATTGATTATGTAAGGTCGATTGGTGGAGAGACTGTCTTCATTTTGCGTAGAATTGTTGTTTCTAAGGTATCTTATTGGGATTTGTTTGATGGGGTTGTAAAGATTATGAGTTCATGCGAACTATCGTTGATAAAGACAAGATTGAATAGCATTATAAAGTCTCTAAAGTTTGATGAGGTAGATAAAGTGATGAAGTCCACGAGAGAGAGAGAGTTTGTGGTTGGAAGTAATTTATATGGCAAGGCTGTTTTTTCCCTCTGTGAGGCTGGCAACTTGACATAGCATCATCCATTTTTAAGAATATGGTCAAAAGATATGGAGTTGTGTCTTAATTCTTTAGAGGTACTAGTTGTTTTTTTATAACGATAAGGTTGTTGATGCAATGTCCGTGGTAACTGAGGCTATGAACAAGGGAAAAGTGAGACCTAGTCATAATACGTTTAAAGCACTATTTGTTTTGCATGCAAATGCAAAAGGAAGAAGATGACCAAGAAGGAAGGCGGTGAAAGGGAATAACCTCAGCCTCATGGAGAGAAAGAAATCAGTGATCAGGATACTGATGGAAAACCAATTAAAAAGCAGTGATTAGATGCTGATATACAAAAGAATGGAACTACAGAATGTCACCGAGCTGAAGAAAAGAATGAGGATGAACAAACTGAAAATGATTTTCAAGAATTGTTGGACAGGAGTAAGAGGCATTTTTGCTAGTCTGGATTCAGGCTATAATGGTGTTATCTTCATTTGAATAAATAACTGGTCTAGCCAAGATCGTGGAACATTTGATGGCAACTGTTGCTGCTACAAGAAAACACATGTCAATGTTCATCTTGAGATTTTTACCAGTTGAAATGAGATGTTATGCATGTGAGGAAGAAATATCCCCATTATTCTCTGGGAATAAGGTTGATGTGAAGAATAGGCAAGTGAAAGCCAAACAAGTTACTTTCCATAGGAAGAAGAATCTCATTCGCCAACTATTACATCAAATATTGGAAAATCACCTTCCTGCCAAAAGTGATGATTGGAAAGGAAGATCAGTCTTTTGAGAAAGGTAATTTCAGTTTTTGAATATCAAATACTGAAAAAGTAAGTTACAAATTACTTTTCCTGATTTTGTGGGAAAGCAAACCAGAAAGGTAGTTATAGAAAGTTATTTTCCTGTTTTTGTAGGGAAGCAAACGTGAAAAGTAATTATGGAAGATCACCTTTCTGATTTGGTGGAAATGATAAGATAAAAAGAGAAGGATGTGAAGGCTCTCTATCGAAAAGCGCAAGCTTACACTAACATGTTCGACCTTGACATGACGGAGATTGATATAAAGAAGGTACTAGAAATAGATCCTGATAACAGGGATGTGAAGCTGGAATACATAACCTTAAGGACAAGGTGAAGGAATACAACAAAAAAGGATGCTTAAGATTGCAGTCACGAAGACTGCAGAAATATTTTTAGTTGCAACCAGTGAGGTTGCAGTAATTTACAACTATAAAAACTGCTAAAAAATTATTAGAGTCATGAAGCTGGTGAGGATGAACAACCATGAAGGCTAAGTTGAAGTGATTGCAGCCATGAAGGTTGCGGAAAAAGTGTTGTAGCTAAGAAGGATTCTAATGAACAACGAAGAGTGCTGAAAAATTCAGAAAAAGATGTATAAAATATGAAGTAGTACGTGGTGATTGCCTCCATTTGAAAAACAACATAATGCATAAAGAAGAAAACATAGAATGCATAAAATCAGTCTTTTTCACTATATATGCATGACAAATCAAATCATGGAGGAGGCAATAAGAATTTGTTCGTATAGAATGCGACAACATCATTAAGAAGCATGAAAATTAGGACCTTCAGTTGCTTAAGTGAACAACCAAGAAGGTTGAAAAAAGTGTTACAATCACCATGTGAAGGGGCGCAGAATCGACTACTATGATCAGATGTCTCTATTCTGCTGTTTGAGTGATAGAGAGAGGACACCCAACCAACACCCCGGTAACAACCACCATGTGAAGGAGTGCAGAAAAAAGCTGTTTGAAGTGTGTATGGTGGAAATAGTAAATCCTACCATAAAAATCAGTTTTCTCAAGAGAATAAAAACATAACTTTTGAAGTGTTGCTGCCTAGTCATATTATTGAGAAGAAAGAAGAAGAGGAGCGTCGGACACTCACAGAAGGATCGTGCACTACCCATGTGTTCTTAATTGTTTAAATTGATTTAGAAAAACCTCATAGAGATCATTACTATAAGTGTGGTAAAGGAAGAACTAGTTTTTCGGCAAGTTTGGAGTTCGAATTATCTCACTGTCAACTTGAGGGGGCTGTTGAGGAATATATGTATCCGTTGCTTTTAGTGTTAGTTTTTGTAATTTTGATATTTGAGTATTATTATAATTGTCTGTAGTACTAAGGGCATTTTGGTCATTTTATGTTAAACAACCCCATTATATAAGGGTTAGACGTCCTGGGTTAAGAGATTGAGATTAAAAGAGAGAGAGAAATAGAGGGGGGCGACCTCCAACAGGATTGTGGTTGAAATCGCTTATGATTGAGTTGGGCATAAGAACATAAAGTACTATTCTACTTTACTATGATAGTAAAGCAACTATACATATTGCCTCCAATTCGGTGTTTCATTAAACGATTAAGCATATTGAAATTGATTGTCATTTTATTCATGAGAAAGTTGCAGACAAGGTGTTTCAGATGATATACATCATGTCTAAAGAGTAATGTGCATATTTTCTTACAAAGGCACTTAACAAATGAAAAATTGTCCATATTCTTAGCAAGTTGGGCGTTAATAACATCTTTCTCCCAACTTGAGGGAAGTGATGAGAAATGTTATGTTTGAGTCCTACACAAGTTCCGTAAGTGTAGTTACTTACATTTTTAACCTTTACTTATGTTTTTAATCTTTCTTTAGTATAAGGGTATAAGAGTCAAGTTATAAGATTCTAATATAATAAGGATTAGAAAACCTAATATGTGTGAAAAAGAGAGAAGAAACCAGCAACAACCGATCTGTGGCTAGTTTAGGGCTGATTGCTTGTGAGTAATTCCGACAATTGTATTGATTGATTCACCTCAATAAAGATTATTTTCTCCACACTATCAAGCTGAGCCGGGATAAACCACAACAAGAAAAAGGTTTTAAGAAGGTGATGAATCTCGGAGTCTATAAAAACCCCAAACTTTTCAAGTGAAAATTTAGGTGAGAAAGGATTAAAAATGAAGGGAATGGAGTATGCCACGTATTTGATAAAAAGCCTATGGATTTTCATGAGATTGAGAAAAAAACGTACGATTTCTCAAGGAAATCAAGTAAATAGAAGATGGAGAAAATGTTTGGAAACAAACACAGGTGGTAAAAAGGATTTGGGAGGAGTAAAGACAGTCAAAAAAACTCACGGGTCTCAGGTTTATAGGTTAAGAAAAATCGATGCGGACTCCTATGATACGGTCCGATATAGACTGATAAATGGTCAAATACGATACACTCACATGTACCGTGTCGTAATATGATTTTTACAACAATTGGATAGAGCACGACATTCTGAAATAGGGGGCATAATTGATGCAGTCATTTGAATCTGATCCAACAATATAAAGCTTTTTCCGGTACTAGATGGTTTGCTCTTCATGGTTTATGAATCTGCAAAATGAACTTCTGTTCCCGATTAAGCTACGACAAAGTATTCATATTCTTTAATACACCTACATTTCTCCAACACTGGAGCTTTATGCTACATGTTATATTTCCAGTGAAATGAGGTTTCCTCTAACAAGAGCACAAGCTCCAAGGTGGTTTATTGTCCCCAAAACCTCAATGGAGGGTCTCCTTGATATTGTAGATCTCCATCTTGCGAATACTTCTTTGAGGGTCTCCTTTTAGGTGCCTTAGTACTTCATATTACTTCATATGCAGTGTCAGTTGGTGAATGAATTTACTTGGTTCATTCACTTTTATAGTAAAAGACCAGCCTTAGGAGGAGCCATTCAGTGAAGACATTGAGAATGCCAAATGCCGATCAAGATAGAACAGGCTAGGAATCTCCCTTCATCTGGAATTCTAAAATTTGCATGACCTAATTCCCTTTGGGGGTTTATGATCCAGTGGAACACATTGAGTGATCTATGGGGTTTGACTTGGTTCTTTGTTTGAATTAATTCAGCTTGATTTAAGATGCCGGGTTTAGATTGCTTGTTGCAGTAAATACTTAGATTTAGGTGTCAACCCTGGGAAAGTGCGTGTATAAATTGAATATATCTAGATTTTCAAACAAAATATTGAGTATCATTTGTTGTGTAAAAAACTAGACATATATATGCTTTAAGAGGGTGTTTGCACCAGAGGCGCAGGCTAGACCCCCAAAATGGGCCCCTGTGTGTGCTTGCTACTTGATCAAAAGTGGACACTGTCCCAGGGCCCCATGGTGAACAACATTCTTCTTTTAACGAACATAAACAGCATGACCCAGATGTTCTACCTCAGTGGAAGCAGCGCACAAACACAAACACACCCTAATGTCTGAACATTGGGACTTCAGAACAACAAATGCAAGTGTCAAATGCATGGTCTGCTATTCCCTCATCAATTTATTTCTAAATCTTGTTACAAGCACAAAGTGCACTGTGTTTAGGGCACTCTATTTTTTTGGCTGTATGCAGTTTGGCTTTTCTTGTACAGAACAAGGGGAATTTAGAGAGTAAAGCGTAAAAGGCAAACCCTAGTTGCATTTAATAATTTCAGAATTAATCATATGCACATCATTTTTCTAGTTCATCAGGAGCCTTTGGAGTTCATCTTCCTAAAGAATTTTAAACTTGTGCCTCAGGTTGAAGTAAAAATTGACTCATTTAGAAGCTCGGAAGATTTGTTTTCTGGATTCTCCTTAGAAGCCAGACTTTATGAAACAGGAAAATGGTATGAGACTGATGGTTATGTAGACTTGTGCTCTTCTGAATCTGCTAAAATGGAAGGTTCTCCCTACTGTACTATTACTGGGTTTGAGGGATATAAACTACATGGAAAATTGGAGAGGCCTAAACTTTGGTCTCCTGAAAAGGTGACATCTGACTCCCATTAACTTGTCTCCTTATCCTAGTTTAGTTTATTTTGAAGATCACTATTTCTTGTGCTATTTTTCGGTTTAACCTAGAATTTGTAATTGTTTTCCCTAGTATTTAACTGTTTTTCTATTGCTTTTATTGTTGATAGCAATATGATCCGAGTAATCAGTTTCTACTTCATACTGGTGTTTTTTTTAACACGGGTTAAACTCTGGTGATCATGATTCTGCAGTAAGCTGCTGCAGTGAATGTTTCTGTTTCATCTTTGTTGAGTAGTTGATGGCTGCATTTATACCTTCAAGTTTTACTATATCTTTTACCTTGAGAGTGTACTGACTCTTCCTATGTGCAATTTTCTAGCATATTGATGTTGTCACCTGTATGTATGAAAGGCAGATTGCACGTTATCAATTTTAATTTAGGAGCTTATGAAATCCACTCCACTTCTGACCTATTAGTACGGGAACCTGTGTAAATGGTTTGGTTCATTGCATTTAATCCTTCTGCTTCATGTCTTTATCATAAACATATAACCGGTCACAGCCAGTTGACCTTTGTTTAGTTCAAGAAAATTTCTAAACGAAACATTTGGCTCATGAGAATAAATAATTTATATGAACTCACTTTTAGTTGTTTCTATTGAAGAATATCGTGTTTTCATGCGTGTTGACAAATCTGCCCCTAACGTGTAGTATTGAGTCTTTACTTAAGTGAGGGTAGATTAGTCATTCAAGTTAAAACAAGTAGTATATAATAAGTTGTTTCATTAGGTTTAGATACCTAGAAAGAAAGATTAAGAGCATCAAGAGGGTCGCGGACTGCTCTGTATGCCTCTCTTTCACTAGTTGATCTTTATCAATAAAATCGATGCATTCCATTCAACATGGTATCAGAGTAGGACAATTAGATTGAGTGGGAGATTCGACTGCTAGGAATTAGCGAAACATTGAGGAAGTGCAGCCCAAGTGTTCGATCCACCTTCAACGATAAAAAAACTACAGTTTCTACTTAGAGAAACAATTAGGTTTGATTAAAAAAAATTCTACCTAAAAAATAATCTTAGAATGGCTGTTCAGTTGGGGCAGATTGATAGAAATGACTCATTAGTTATCTCGAATATTAAACTAGATGAAAAAATTACTTAGAATGGTCCAAATTTGTTTTGTTAGGAGTAAAGGCGAAGGGAAAGTCTGATTATCTAATTGGTATGTGTGTAAAACCATATTTAGATAACACAAAATATTTACGATGGGAGAAAGAAGATGCCCTAGTCGTTGCCATTAGAAAATGGGCCGCTCAGGCCTGGACCTGAGAGGCCCTTGCCAGTCAGGCCGTTAGGGCCACTGGCCATTGGGGGTTGGCTGTGATTAACTCCCCTTTATTCCTTTCTTCTTTTTCTCTCTTGCTCCTTTACTACTCCTCATGTATTTTATAAATATGCCTTTTGTGGCTAAATAATATATATTTTTTGATATATTACTATATTATGCTTTTGTTGCATACGCTTTGTTATAACTTTTTGTAAGGCTTTTGTCTGTGATATTTTGAGGTGATATTCATCAACCTTCTGCTACTACATTAAAGCATCGTCTTCATTATATGGTATTAGAGTCTCGTTTTGAAGAAATCGAGCACACCAAGAAGCATGCCAACCTAGAGAAGTCCATGACTCTTGACATTTGATATTTCCAAGTCGAGTTAATTTCGAAAAATTTATCTATTTTAGAAATTTAGGAAAAGAACGAAGTTTTCAAGAAAGATAAGTTTTCTTTAACTATTCGTGATGGTAATAATGTTATCTTCTGTGTATCATTTTTAAAATCCTTTCATTCCAATTAATTTTGGTTATTATTAATAGTTGTTATAATTTATTATAGCAACATCATCCTTTTCAAAATAAGCATGCATGATTGCTTAATTTATGTCCTTGGTGATATACAATTTTAACTATGTTTCATATTTGTTTTTTCTTAAAATGTCTAAGACCGACATGCTTTTCCTATTAAACATTTTGAAGGTGTGTTTTAAGACTTTATAAAGTTTTGAAACTTAAAGTTTTGTGTACATCGTATTTTTCTTGAAAAACCTTCGTATTAGACATCCTAGCCGTTGGGAAACTTCATGTTTATTAATGTGCTTGGGGCTCTATTTTGAGCTCATCATGCAATATTTTGAGTTATATACTCACTAGTAACTATTAATTTTTCAATTCAAAGTATAGATCGTGTTTGCATAATATGTGTATTACTTAGATAATAGACATATCCGACCTTTCGATTTAAGTTGACCTCACTTGGTATTCAGATTCAAGTTATTCAGCCTTTCAGGTGTGTTCTTTCCAACTTAAATACAACTTTAATTTATCAATTATTTACTGTCATGGTATAAAGAAAATCATATTTTGACAATAAGTTGCAACATTTAAATTGATCTTTCAACCGATTCATTAATAAGAAAAATGTATTGAAATTTTTGGATGCTTTCCAAACTTGTTTATTGAATCAAAAGTATGTTTTAAACAATAAAGTTGCATCTCTTGGCATGATTAAGATTAATGTTGTTGGTCGTTTGTTGAAGACCTTTGTGATTAAGGTGCTTCATGTTATTGGCCTTTTGATGAAACTTAATGATTATTTGGAGATGCACTTATTGTTGTTTGATAACTTATTATCTTAAAAGTTACATTTTCATGTGATTAATTTCTCCTTATTGTTGACCTTTTATTGAAGGCCTTTGTGATTAAGGTGCTTCATGTTTGGCTATTTGTTGAAGGTTAGTCAATGTTGAAAATGCAGTCGTTACTATCTTGATAAATGTGTTTAGTTTCAAAGTCTTGCAAGAATTCTTGCTTTATGTGGTAAAGATTCCTTAAGAACGATATTTCAAACTTGTTTTTGTTCATCTAGAAAGATTGTCTTATTCTTGGAATCATGGGATCACGTTTAAAATTATGATTATCGGCCTTGGGTCTTGTTTGATTTGTTTGGGTTCGAGTTTCATCCTTAAAACTTGGGTTAATGCTTATTCATAGAGCTTCGGGTTCGAGTTTCATCCTTAAAATTCGGGTTAACGCTTAGCCTTAAAGCTTGTGTGGTTTACCAAGGCCTTTAGTAATATTGCAGGGATTCATGAAATTATTTGTTATAGACAATCTTACTTAAATGATCAATGGGTTGTTATTTATTTGAAAAAAAAGATTTTACTTCATTAATGATTTGTTTTTTATTAAAAGAATGGAATTATCATAATGTGAAACTAATGCTTGTCATTTATATTTTCAGAAAAGTGAAGTTCATGATTGATTATATACCTTGTCCTCCTAATTACTTTTATGGCGTTAGCAAACTTTAGGTCATTGAGCTGTCAGTTTCAAGGTGGGTGTCAGAAAATGGGCTTGGACCTGACAGGCCCTGGCCCGACTGGCCAGGGCCACTAGCTGTTGGGGCCTGGCTGTGACCAGCCCCCCTTCATTCCTTTCTTCTTCTTCTTCTCTCTTGCCCCTTCCACTACTCCCCATGTATTCTATAAATATGCCTTTTATGGCTAAATAATATTCTTTTTCGATATATTGTGCCTTTGCTGCATAAACTTTATTATAGCCTTTTTTTAAGGCTTTTGTGAGTGATATTTTGAGGTGATATTCATCAATCTTCCGCTGCTACATTGAAGTATTGTCTTCATTACAGTTCATGCCTCATAAACTCTATGATGCCTAATGTGGGGCGATCATTTCTATACTTTGAAACTGGCCAAAAAATTTGGGAAGCTATTAGAGGCATACTCATGGAAAAAGAACATTGCCAAAGAGTATGAACTACTTCATAAGATTAAAAAATGCAAGTAGGGACAAAAAGCTATCAACGAATTTTATATAGAAATGAGCGATACCTCTTTTTTTCAACGTACATGTCTCTTATAAGGTTTATATATGTCAATTCAATACCTCTTTTTTTCAAGGTTTTCAAAGGAACCTCCCTCGGTACCCTATCGTAAACATTTTTTAGATCAATAAATATCATATGAAGGTCTTTCTTTTTTGCTCTAAAATATTTCATAAGACGTCTTAAAAGGTGGATCACTTCTGTTGAAGAATATGATTTTAGGGTCAGTTTTAGTAAATTTGATAGTTTAGGTATTATTGTAATTGTCCGTAGTACTAAGGACATTTTGTTCATTTTCTGTTTTACAACCCATTATATAAGGCTGAAAGTTTGTATTAGGGTTAAGAGTCAAAAGGTGGATCGCTTCTGTTGAAGAATATGATTTTAGGGTCAGTTTTAGTAAATTTGATATTTTAGGCAGTGTTGTTTGATGCGTATCGTATCGTGTATCGCTGGGCTCCACGATACGGGTGTATCGTATCCTATCGTACTTTAATATTAAAATAATATAAAAATTAATTAAAAATCAATAAAATTTAGTAAAAATCCGAAAAAAATAAAAAAAATTCAGAAAAAATCTGATAATTGCTTTAAATTCATATAATGTAAGTTTAGTACAGATTGAGCATTCAACATTGAACAATTGCATTCAAATTTATATATTTTGAATCCAAAAAATGAAATACAGATTCCAGACACAGTTACATTTTACAAATTGTAATCAGGATCATCAACTAAATAATCTTCATCTTCTCCTTGTTGCAGATCCTCCTCCTCATCATCAGCGACACCTTCTTCGAAATCAAATTCTTCATCTCCTTGATGTTGTTGTTGCGTTTCTTCCAAATTAATCCAGGCAACGTCTTCTTCAGTTAGGAGGGCATTTTATTCAGTGTCTTCTATAACCCAATCTTCTAATATATCAAAATTATCCAAACTTATTGGATCAAACTGACTTTCTTCTCTATTTACTTTTTTTAATTGCCTACGACAAACAAAGATAAACAATTAGTAAATAATATTAACAATTGAAGACTGAAGTTAAACAATATTGAATTGAAAATTTGAAAGTAATATAACATTTCACGAAGGCGCATGTTACAACGAATATAAACTAAATCATTTAGTCTTTTATGTTCCAACTTGTTGCGCTTATTTGTATGGATTGTTCAAAAACGCTCCAATTTCTTTCACAACCTGTTGTACTACAGGTTTGGCTTAAGACTCTCATTGCAAATCTATAAGGTTTGGAGATTTAGTTTCAAACCTGTTTCACCAAACATCTGTAGAAAAAAGGCAAACATTAGGGACATAATCCACAGTAATGTAAGATGCAACTTAAATATGAAAATAAACAATTTACATGGATGCATCGTAGTGCGGTTGCGAATTGCAACAGGCAAACCCATAAAGTGAAGAGCATTATCATATATCTCCATCTCTTAATGTATCGCATCTGCTATGCTCTTATCATGGACTAATCTGTCGATACAATCAATGATTCCTCGATTAACCTTACTGACCCTTTTGAAGGTTGCTGAGTACTTGAATGATGGGTTTAGATAGTAGGCTGCTGCATGAATAGGCTGATGCAATTGTTTATTTCATCTATTATCAATTATTTTTCACACGGGCACGTAATCTCTCTTTTTTCCATTAAAGTTATTTCTGATGGCTTCTTTTGCCCTATTCATGGCTTCATAAAGGTAGCCTATAGATGGTTTCTCCTTGCTGTCAGAAAATCTCAAAACTTTCACTAAAGAACAGGTAATTTTTAATAATCTAACACATGCATTCCAAAATAAACTTCTAAAAATTATTTCTGCAATCTCATTCAACTTTCTATTTCTTTTGTTCTGAGGCAACTCTGCAAATTGTTGCTACTTATCTTAGGAGAACATTCTCTTCAAAGCTTGCTTCTGTCTTACAATACTCTGTACAGATAAAAAGTTTGTTGTAAACTGAGTTGTATCTATTCGAAGAAGCTCTGCACCTTCTGTATATCTCCTCATCATACAAAAAACAAATGCGTGGTTGTAAATGAATTTTATGATATCTTGGCAACATTCAGTTGCTGCCTTTATTTCATCCATCTCACCAATGTCCTCATGAGATCTAAACAATGGGTTGCACATGGTGTAAGTAGAAAGTCCAATAAATATCAGCTAACTCCTTCCCAGCAGCTTTGTAGTTAGCTGCATTATCTGTAATCAATTGTACTACATTCTCTAGCCCAACCTCTTGTATAACCTTATCAAATTCTTGTCGTAAGATATCCACAGTGTGCCTCTCCTCTGACATATCTAAAGATCTAAAAAAATAAGTCTTTTAGGACAATAGACAAGAAAGTTTAGCAATGTCCTTCCTCGTCTATCGATCCATCCATCTCTCATGATAGTGCATCCCGTTTCCTTCCACGACTGTCTCAAAGACGAGCAGTATTGTTGCACTTTAATGACGGTTTGATATAATATCTTCCCTCTCAACTTCTGATAAGAGGGCATCCTGTATCCTTGACCAATGTTAGCAATTGCATCTGCCATTGCTTGAAAATGAAAACTGTTTACTGCATTAATTGGAATACATGCATCATAAAACCATCTCCCCACTGTAAGGTCTGCCTGATCATGTTATTGTTTTGAAGACATAACAACACAAATTCCAGGTTGAGCACCAGGTGTAGTGTAAGGAGGAAAGAATGTATATATACGTGAAGAAGATCTTCCTCTACTCCTTCCTGAACTTCCTCTTTTACCACCTCCAAAGTCTTTAGCAATCCTCTTTCCCCTACTAGGTGCTTGTGAACTGTTACTACCAATCTTTGTTCTAGCATCTGAAGGCAAACTATTAGTGAATCCAACTCCAGTGGCAGTAGCATCATCAGCTTCTCCAAACATCTGGAAATCATCCTTTTGTTGTCTCCTTTCCTGTATACTCTCAATCATCTGTAGGCATTGTCATTTAATACCTTCTGACCAACCTCTAACTCTGCCCGTGCATGGAGCAACTTCTTTTCTGGTCCATGCTAGGTGGTGTTTCAACCTTGAAATTCCATCACTAACCACCTTTTTCACAAAATAAGCATATGATCTTTAACCTGGAACCCTCAACTGGTATACCCCACTGCCATGCCGGATCATGAGACCGAAAATGGGAGTTTCTACCACCCCTTTCTGCCATCTCAATGGAGTACTTTAATTCAAACAAAAACCTGAAAAATAAAAGCACTTCGTAAATCCCCAATCTTCAAATCACACTCAAATAGAGTGTCTCGCACTTCATGAATGCAATAAAAATCGTATACACATGCTTAATAACTTTATATTTTGTCATTAAAAAAAAAATGAAATAACATAAAAAACAACAAATATAAAGAAAAAAATAGAAAAAACATAAAAGAATATACCTAAATCCGAGTTTGGAGGCTTGCACAGACACTGTAGGAGTAGGACAGGATTTTGGAGCTTTGAACACCAAGGAGGCGAAAACCGGCTCTTAGGGAGCTTGAGGAACTCAAAAGGAGAGAGGTTTCGTTCGGTCGGGGACCCTTTATAAGGATCGCAGGGCGTATTGCCCGTATCGTACGATATGGCCCGTATCGCACGATACGGTGCGATAAGTTGGTTATAGCGATACACCACAGTGTATCGTATCGTGGGCCACTACGATACGGATAACACTGGTTTTAGTTATTATTATAATTGCCCGTAGTACTAAGGACATTTTGGTCTTTTTTTATTTTACAACTCATTATATAAGGGCTGGAAGTTTGTATTAGGGTTAAGAGGTTGTGATTAAGAAAGAGAGAAAGAGAGAAAGAGAGGGGGGGCGGCCTCCGGTTTGAGGTCCTAGTGGAACACCCCTCTCGAGTGGTAGAATCGCACGGTAGAGATCAATTGCTGAAAGTACCGACGAGCGACGTTCTCCCGGAGCCTCCCCTTCGCGACTTTCGTGAACAACTCTCCTCCTTTCACAAGCTCCATCACGAAGTAAACCTCCATCTTCGTCCCCTGCACCTTGAAGAGTGTCACTATGTTCGGGTGGCGAAGACGACATATTATCGAAATCTCGTGTTTGATATGAGGGACAAGTCCGACCTTGACAATCCTATGCTTGTTCATCGCTTTGATCGCCACGCTCTGTCCCGTTCTTGTATCTCTCGCATGGTAGACCTTCTTAAATGCCCCACAACAAAGAAGCCTTCTAATTTCGTACATCCCCATAATCACCACGTCTGATGATTTCCTACTATTCTCGGCGATCGAATTCACGTCGTTCTCCTCCATCTTGAAGAAAGGAAGAAAGGTGTGAATCCCAAAAATATTAGTGGTTCTCACTTGCACCCTCTGTCAGTCTCTCTCTGTGATGCACTGGTGGGATTCCGACCGGAGTGGCGAAGACCAAGAAGACGAAGAGGGCATCAGATGGGAGCAACAAAATATACTGCAAGAGGAAGGACGAGAAGGGGTGGCGCTGCAACAAATTGGCTAAGGCAGGAAGCTCTCTCTGCGACCACCACCTCTCTCAGCTGAGATCTTACTACAATTTGAAGAAGCACGAAGACGAAGATTGGGAAAACATCGATATCATCAGAGGAGGAAATCAGAAATGCCACTCATCTTCCTCGTTAGCGTCGTCCTTTATGAAGACAGTCGATAGCGATTGCTACTACTACTATTACTACAACGGATTAGGTCTCGGCTGGAGAGAAGCGAAGAGGAAGCAGCCGTCGCTGGCAATTGCCAAAGTCGTAGGAAAAAGTCTCAGTCCGCAGTTATTCAGACTTGAGGAAGCAGTTCATTGAAAGACAATATAATAATGGTATTCGGGATAGAGATGTTTACTTACACCGTCAAATGTTTGATGAAATGCTCAAGAAGGGATGATTAACCTGCACATTCAAATGTTTGAGTAAATGCCCAAGAGAGATATTTACCAGTGCATCAAGTGTTTGAGGAAATGTTTAAGAGAGCTGAAAGTTCAAAAAAAGATTGCAGAAGATATAAAGTAGTACGTGATGATTGTCTTCATTGGAAAAACAGTTGAATGCACATAGAAGGAAAGATAGAATGCAAAAAATCAGTCTTTTTCACTACATATGCATGAGAAATCAAGTTATAGAAGAGGTCAGAGGAATTTGTTGGTATAGAATGTGAGAGTATCACTAAGAAGCATGAAAATTAAAACCTAGAGTTGCTGAAGTAAACAATCAGGAGGGCTGAAAAAACGGCTGCAATCACCATGTGAAGGGGCACAAACCGACTAGTATGAGCAAAAGTATGTATTTTGCTATTTGAGTGGTAGAGAGGGTGCCCAACCAACACACCGGCAACAACCACCATGTGAAGGGACACAGGAAAAGCCGTGTGAAGGAGTGTTATCCGTATCGTGGGAAGCCACGATACGATAACGGCGATACGCCCAATTTTTTTTTTCAATTTTTTTTGGGAGGTTTCTGGCCTCTTTTCGCCTCTCTTCACTTTCCTCCAAGGCATCCTACGATATGCTTGTAATTTTGGTTTATAATTTCATTTATTGAATAAGAATAATTTATGAACAAATAAAAATTGTGACAAAATCATTTCCCTTTCTGATCCCAACTTTTAGGTATATTTTTGCTATCAGTTTCTAATTTCATGAGATCACAAACAATTAAAAACATTTGGTTGTCTCGGTTCATTGAGTAGGCATTTTACAACTTCACTATTTTAGGGTTCACCTTACATCACTTCAATTGAGTTGAACATGATCAACGTGTGTGAGGCTTCACTCAGTCTGTGAAGTGAGAAATGGAGCTCAAGCATTAGTTAAAAAGCTAGTCTCCACTAAGAGAAAAAAGGGATATCATCAAGTAACAATATCATATCACTGAGGTGTTATAGACTTAATAATCAAAGAAATGGAGCTCATTGTTTTGCTCGTATATGAAATTAGCAAATATGACAACTACATGTACAAAGATAGCAGTTTGTTAATTTTGATATATTAGATGAGTGGATTATGGAAGATAACGAATAAAATTCACTCCTAACCGAAGAAGACATTGCATGGATTAATTTGAAGTGCAACATCATGAAGGAGATGAAAATTTTTATTTTAAAGCAAAAGGTGATGAGAAACTTTGAATCTTTATCAAGGAGAAGATGAAGATTATTTAGTTAATGATCCTGATACAAATTTATAATATGTAAAATGTAAATGTATTTCATTTTTTGCTTCAAAATATGTAATTTTGGATGCAATTATTCAATATTGAATGTTCAATCTATGCTAAACTTTGCATTATATGAATTTAAAGCAATTACCAGATTTTTCTTGATTTTGTTTTGGATTTTACTAATTTTTATTGATTTTTTAAATAATTTTTGTATTTTTTAATATTAAAGTATGATACGGGCAATATAATACGATACGATACGCCCGTATCGTGGAGCCCAGCGATAAGATACACATCAGACAACACTGGTGTGAAGTGTATATGGTGGAGATAATACCTCCTACCATAAAAGATTAACTTTCTCAAGAGTAGAAAAACGTGACTTTTCAAGTGTAGCTGCCTAATTACTTCATGGAGGAGAAGAAAGAGAGAGGGAACAACCGACACCCATAGAAGGGTTGTGTGTTATTCATGTGTTCTTGATTGTTCAAATTGATTTAAAGAAGCCTCGAAGAGATCGTTAGTGCACGTGTGGTGAAGAAAAAACCAATTTTTTGGCAAGTTTTGAGTTCGAAGTATCTTACTCCCAACTTGAGGGCGGGTGTTGAAGAATATGATTTTATTGCAAGTTTTAGTAAATTTGATGTTTTAGGTATTATTGTAATTGCCCGTAGTACTAAGATCATTTTGGTTATTTTCTGTTTTACAACCCATTATATAAGGGCTGAAAGTTTGTATTAGGGTTAAGAGGTTGTGATTAAGAAAGAGAGAAAGAGAGGGGGGCGGACCTTCGGCCTCCATTGGAGGTCCGCCCCCCTCCTCCGATCTTGCATGTGTTTTTCCTCTTAAATGTGTTTTTAATCTTTCTCTATGCTAATCGTGAATTCCAACAACTTCAACAGTAGATATACTTGACATGAATCTAAATTGGTTCTCTGTTATACTCAATACTTGTCTTAACCTACGTTCGATAATTCTTTCTCATAATTTCATAGTATGGCTCATTAATTTGATCCCCGGTAATTCACACAATTCTAAATGTCTCTCTTGTTCTTGTATGTGGGTATAAGTGTACTCGCTCTCCATTCCTCAGGCATTTTTGGTTTCTCCATATTTCATTAAATAGTCTTGTGAGCAAAGTGATTCTGTTTCTCCTAGGATTTTCCAAACTTCTATAGAAATATTGTTTGGTCCTACCGATTTACCACCCTTCTTGTATTTAAGAGCTTATTTGACTTCATTCTAGAAATCATAGTTTATATACTTTTGTAATTTGGCTAACTCTACTAAGTTAATACTAACATCTTTATTTTCATTAAAAAGAAATAAAATTTTCATCTATTTTTTATATCATCATTTACCATTAGAATCTTCTCGTCCTTGTCATTGATGCATCTAACAAAATTAAGATCCTTAGTTTTCTTATCTTTAGCCCTAGTTATCCTTAAAATATCATTTTCACCCTCTTTTGAGTTGAGTTTTTTATATAAATCCTCCAAAATTTTAGCTTTTGCTTCACTGACGGCCTTTTTCGCTTTTTTCTTTGCTTTCTTATAGCCTTTAAAGTTTCACTAGACTAGTTTTCTTATCATAATGTAATTTGTGACATGCCCTCTTTGTCATTTTGCACCACTTCACTCCACCACCAAGCTTCTTTTTGTGCTGGTACACCTCCCTTAGATTCACCTAACACATCTTTCGTCACTTTTCTAAGATGTATAGCCATATTGTTCCACATATCACAATGTCTACCAACATAATTTCAAGCATCTCTTTGAAGAATTTTTCCATTAAATATACCTTCTTTCTTGCTTTTGAGGTTCCACCATGTAGTCCGAATAACTCGATGCACTCTTTTCTTCTTTGTCAACTTTTTCACCTCTAAATTCATAACTAAAAGTCAATGTTGGGTGGTTAAACTTTCTCCTGAAATTACCTTTCAATATTTACATTATGATCTTTCTTTTTTCCTACAAACAAAATAATCAATTTGTGTTTGTGATAAGCCACTCTTATAAAAAATTAAATGTTCATCTCATTTTTTGAATATTGTATTGATTATAAAGAGATCAAATGTCATAGCAACATTTAAAATCTCTCTACCTTCCTCATTTATATCTCCAAAACCGAAGTTTCTATGAATACCTTGATATCCTAATGCCTCTTTACTGACATGTCCATTTAAGTCTCCTAAACAAATCATCTCTCTTTGTGGAATTCTTTGAATCACCTTATCTAACTTCTCCCAAAAAGCTGTCTTTATACTATCTGCTGGTCCTACTTGAGGTGCATAAATACAAGTACTTAGGTAAGTTAGCCGTTTTAAATGTTTACAATCCTGAAATTTATCTGTTAACATTCCCGTTAGTTAAAAGTTCCTGATAGCAACGATGTTCTGTATAGTGCTAAGGAGGTTACATAAGTAGGCCATGTTAAACTTTACAATCCCACCATCTATGTTCTCATTTGGCAGTAAATTTAGGACAATTTTTTTCTAAGTATTTGAAGGACATAGTAAAGTACTTCAATAATAAATTAGAAATCATCACAGACTGCTATACTGGAGCATAATTTAATCTTATCAACGTACCAATTATATACCCACAATCTGATTATTTGGTAAAATTGAAATAATTTCCTTCTGGACTGAGTCTGGATGTTAAGGTTGGTGAAGATAATCATGTTCTGGATTTTATATGTCATGTCCCTTAGCATTAACACTGCCAACGCTAATTGTATTATTATTGACTTTCTTTGGGAAAAGTGCAGGCCTTTGTTTCTGCCACACAGCTAGTGGTTTATTTGGTAATAATCGTTATTTTCCTTTTCAGCCAAATCTCTATATTCTGGTGATTGTCCTCAAAGATTCCTCCGAGTCAGTCATTGATTGTGAGTCCTGCCAAGTTGGCATTCGCCGAATATCACAAGCCCCCAAGCAGCTACTTGTAAATGGAAAACCTGTAACTATATGTGGAGTTAATAGGCATGAACATCATCCACGTTTGGGCAAGACAAATATTGAGGCTTGCATGGTGAAGGTGATTGGTTTCTTCATTAGGCGCTTAATTGCTGAAATGATCACTTATCTTACTGTTTGTTTTGTCGTTGATATTCTAAGAATTTACTTGTCAGCCTGAGTTCTGAGGCATCTTATCTTTTATTGTTGGATTCAGGATTTGGTGTTAATGAAGAAACAAAACATCAATGCAGTGAGAAATAGCCATTACCCACAGCACACTCGATGGTATGAGTTGTGTAATCTGTTTGGGATGTACATGATAGATGAGGCCAACATAGAGACACACGGATTCAATGATTCTAAATGTATAAGGCATCCAACTTTAGAGCCAATGTGGGCCTACCCAATGCTTGATAGGGTTATAGGGATGGTGGAGAGAGACAAGAACCACTCGTGCATCATCTTATGGTCTCTAGGAAATGAATCTGGATATGGACCTAACCATTCCTGTTTAGCTGGTAACTGGTTGTTTCTCATTCAACATCTCAATTTTGCTGGTTTCAGTGGAGTAGGTTGATGTCTGTGGTTTTCTGCTGAATGCAGGCTGGATCCGAGGTAGGGATTCCTCCAGGCTTTTGCATTATGAAGGAGGTGGATCTAGAACATCATCAACAGATGTTGTGTGCCCTATGTACATGCGTGTGTGGGACATAGTCAACATTGCAAAGGACCCCACAGAGACCAGACCTTTGATTTTATGCGAGTATGTCTTGCCTTGTAGACTATTTGAACGATGATCTGCAAATGCATTTATCTTTCTGCTGCATGTTAACAGTTTTTTTCTTGAAAATGATCCAGGTACTCTCATGCTATGGGAAATAGTAATGGGAACCTGAAAGAGTATTGGGAGTCAATTGATGCGACCCCTGGACTTCAGGGAGGTTTCATTTGGGATTGGGTGGATCAGGTAACTTAACTTTTTCACACGCACGTTTATGTGACAAGAAAACGCTGCTGTCCATGGAACCTTATATAGCTTGTAGTTGGAAGTGGAACAGATGCACAATATAGTATCTCTAGCTTTAACCTATACAAATGGCTAAAAATTTTCAATAGTGTAGTAGTCGGTTACAGTGTGAGTTAGGGATATCCAGAGACATTATATTTCAGCTGCTTACTGGGTGGTTCTTCATTGGACCTTATGTCATTTCTGTGTTTCCAGAAAGCACTCAAACGTTGCTTCATCACGATACTGGTACAACACTCACACCGACACTAGCATAGAGACTAAGTTAACATGTCTAGATACTGGTAACCGAGCTAGTTTGCTTTTTTCCAACTTTTGTTTTATGTCATAAAAAATTGACTAATTATTAGTTTATTCATGATTATTAGCTTACTGAAACTTAGTTTTTCTCTGCATTTTATGAAATCTCGTGAATTATGTACATATTGTGTTATTTATACATATATGTATGTAATGAAGCAAGCCTTCAATCACCAGTGATTGCCATAATCCACCAATCCTCAATTGCACAATGCAATCTTATCCACATCAACAAATCACCAAACACTTGTGTGCATGAGTGAGAATAAAAAGAAACAACAACAACAACAATAACAACTAAGCCTTTTCCCATGCTAGACGGGGTCGGCTACATGGATTCTTTGTTTCCACAGATCCCTATCGTGTGCCATGTTAGCAGATAACTCACAATAAGCTAGATCGTTTTTTATTGTTTCTTTCCAACACTTATTGTGGTCATCCTCTAGCTCTTTTAATACTTTCCAAATTTAGTTTTTCTAACCTTCTTACGGGTTCTTCTTTTGATCTTCTTTCTATATGTCCAAACCATCTTAAACGATATTCTTTCATTTTATCCTCTATTGGTGCCACTCTTAATTTGTTTCTAATAACCTCATTATGTATACGGTCTTTCCTTGTATGACCACTCATCCATCTCAACATCTTCATTTCTGTCATAGACATCTTTTGTACATGTTGATGATTAACTGCACAACACTCGTAACCATAAAACATGGCATGCCTAATTGCTGCTCTATAATATTTACCTTTTAACTTTAATGATATCTTCTTATCACAAAGAATACCTGATGCTCCTCTCCATTTTAACCAACCAGCATTAATTCTATGCATAACATCTCCATCAATTCTTCCATCACACTGAAAAATTGACCCTAGGTATTTAAAACTTTTCTTTTGGGAAATGCAATGTGTGCCAATTTTAAATTTTATGTCCTCTGAGGTAACCAAATGATCAAACTTACATTCCATATATTTTGTCTTTGTTCTACTAAGTCGGCGGCCTTTGCTTTCTAATGTTTCTCTCCATAGTTCCAATTTTCTATTAACTTTTTCGTTAGACTCCTCCACTAATACAATGTCATTTGCAAATAACATACACAAGGTACTTCATCTTGAATATGTTTTGTTAACTCATCCATCACCATTATAAATAAGTATGGACTTAAAGTTGATCCTTGATGTAACCCAATATTAACTTCAAAGAAGTCTGTCATTCTTTCATGAGTCATCACACATGTTTTGCACCATCATACATGTCTCTTATAAGGTTAATGCTATGTTATCAATAGCGCGCTATAGCGTCCGCTATAGCACGCTATAGCGTATTAGCGGTCCTCGGATAGCTATAGCGCCCATTAAATTGTGAGCGACCCGTGTGGGCGCAATTAGCGCCGCTAACAACATGATAGCAGACTGCTATAACGGTCTGCTATATCACACTTATTGTACAATGGAGTTTGGCTTGGGTCCGGTGGATCGACCCGATCCAAACTACATAAAACCCTACCATTTCTTTGCACGTTTCTGCTAATCCTAATTCTCCATTCTTCATCCTAAGCCATCCGTGAGGTGGATTTTCCCTGCCCGACGGCGTTCCCATCCCGGGCTCTATGTGCGATCGTGGCGACGACCTTGTGTTGCTTGTGGGTTGCCCGTTTGAGCCCCGGGTGAAAGACGGGCATGGAGAAGCAGCAGGACGGCAAGGAGGCTTGTGGATGTAATTGTTCTTGTGTGTATGCTAATGGAGTGGTGGAGACGAAGGCGGCGGCCACCGCCCTAGAAGACGTTATGGCGGAAAGGGAGCCGTCGGGCTCGTCGATGATGGAGCAGTTGGTACCAGAGATCACGATGCACGCGCTCAACTACTTGGATTACCCGAGCCTGTGCCGCTTGTCGATGACCAATTCCTCGATGCGCAAGGCTGTCAACGATGATAATGCTTGGAAAGCCCTCTATCACAAGGTGATTTCATCATCTCCTCTATTAAATTCATCGTGCTTCATCTGTCTGTAGTTTTTTTGCTATACACCTCGTGGTTTCGTGGTTTGGTTTGCATGATGTTGTAATTGTGCTCTGAGAGTTGCGATCTTCCTCCTACGGGTAACTCTATTCGTTTGCAGTAGTGGAAAACCGAGATTTTTGTTATTTTCCTTCACTGTCATCACTTTCAGTTGGAATTGTGTATGGGTCTTTAGCTTAGGAGGAGAAGAAAACTATTGACTCTTTCTGATTTTGTACATCTTACTATGGATGCTATTATGGATGCTATTGGAAGAACAAAGAGTTAGATTGGTTTGGTGAAAACACGTTCTTTTTGAACCAGATGAAGGTTGTATTTATCTATCAGACTGTTGCATCTATATATCAGTGGCATGGAATATTGAACACAGTGGAGCAATACTTTGACCCAAAAGTTAGTCAGGAAGTGACTGTACACTTCGACATTGTGTTGGAGTTCGTTCTAAGATTTTATGAGTCTTTGAGCCGTACATGGAGAAACAGACGAACACTACATTCACAGTACAACAACTAAGCCTTTTCCCATACTAGATGGGGTCGGCTACATGGATTCACGGTAATAGGTGCAAACTTTAATGGTGTTGGATATACTCAATCTATTGAAGTGCTGAAGTACGTTTGGGTTGTGTTGGAGTCTCAATTCTGCATTCTGGCATCAACGTGTTAGACTTGTCTTCAACACTATGTTTGGTCTTTCTAACTTGGAAGTCTTTGAGGACTTTATATAAATGGAAAACAAGGATAAGTTTACAGCTAAAGATGATACTGGATAAGGGAGTAGTTCCCAACAAGTTTGCTTGGATTTGCTCCAATCCACTTGCATTTTTACTATTTATTTTTGGGCTGTCAATTTGGTGGAATATCTTTGGTTGTGACTTTTTACCTCGTAGTGCTTTGAGCTGAGCATATTCCATTTTTTGATTTGTTGGAAGCTGGATATGAGAGCGATATGGGGTCCGTGGAATCCCAATGTCTCTCACAGTTTTCATGGTGCTGCTCTTTGGAGTTGCAGCGAGGAGACCAAATTTGACTTAATCTCCGTAATGTCATTCACTTTCGACATGCCAACTCAGTCTCCTATCCACTTTCTTCATTTTCCATTTCACTCCCACAATTCCTTTCCCGTCTCTATCAATAACCACTCTCAAGAAGTGGCGATTTAGTTGGCCTTTCTCCATTGTACTTCATTGTGTGCCTATTGCTTTATCATGTATTCTTGAGACTGTTGGTAGGTGCTTGATTAGTTGTTACAATATTCATGGTAATTGTTAACTTTGGCCTTAGAACTTCTAACAATCGAATTGTTAACTTAAGTGTTTCTTGATATTTTTTAGAAATTAGAGAACCCATTATATATATATAAATAATTTTGTAATCATAAATAAAAGTGTACCGCTAAATCCGCTATATCCCCGCTACTGCTATATCAGGGTCGACCGCTAACAACTCGCTAACTGCTATTGATAACATAGGGTTAATGTATGTCAATGTGATACCTCTTTTTTCCAAAGTTCTCCAAAGAACCTCCCTCAGTACCCTATCATAAGCTTTTTCTAGATCAATAAATATCATGTGAAGGTTTGTCTTTTTTGCTCTAAAATGTTTCATAAGACGTGTCAAAAGGTGAATCCCTTCAATAGTAGATATGCTTGACATGAATCCAAATTGGTTCTGTGTTATACTTGATACTTGTCTTAACCTACGTTCGATAATTATTTCTCATAATTTCATAGTATAGCTCATTAACTTGATACCTCGATAATTCGTACAATTTTGAACGTCTCCCTTGTTCTTATATATGTGTATAAGTGTACTTGCTCTCCATTCCTCGGGCATCTTTTGGTTTTTCCATATTTCATTAAATAGTCTTGTGAGCCAGTGATTCCTATGTCTCCTAGTATTTTCCAAACTTCTATAGGAATATTATCTGGTCTTACTGATTTACCACCCTTCATATGTTTAAGAGCCTCTTTGACTTCATTCTTTTGAATACATTGGTAGAAATTGTGGTTTATATACTTTTCTGATTTGGCTAACTCTCCTAAGCTAATACTAACATCTTTATTTTCATTAAAAAGCTTATAAAAATAGTTTTTCCATCTATTTCTTATATCATCATTTGCCACTATAATTTTTTCATCTTCGTCTTTGATGCATTTAAAATAATTAAGATCTTTAGTTTTCTTTTCTCTAGCCCTAGCTATCCTAAAAATATCTCTTTCACCCTCTTTTGAGTTGAGTTTTTTTATATAAATCCTCCCAAATTTTAGCTTTTGCTTCACTCACGGCCTTTTTCGCTTCATTCTTTGCTTTCTTATAAGCCTATAAAGTTTCAGTAGTTTTCTTAGCATAGTGTAATTTGTAGCATGCCCTCTTTGCCTTGATTTTATTTTGCACTACTTCACTCCACCACCAAGCTTTTTTTGTGCTGGTACACCTCCTTTAGATACACCTAACACATCTTTCGCCACTTTCCTAATATGTATAGCCATATTGTTCCAAAAGAAAATTATATTTAATTCCAAACAGTAAGGCTTAAATTACAAGACAAGAGTATCAACTCATCCCTTTTATAGGGTTGAAACAAGAGAGCTGCCAACGGTTAGCTGCTGTTGGCAGCATTGTTATAAAGGGACAAGTCTGCTCTTTTACATAGATAAAAAATAAAAGAAGAAAAAGGAAAATTACAAAAATAAAGATTACATCTAATTTAACACCCTCCCCTCAAACTTTATGAGAGTAATACGGAAAGTTTGTCTATTAAAAAGTAGAATCGTGGCGCAACAATAGACTTGGTAAATATGTCTGCAAGTTAATAGTCTGAACAAATGTATTAAAGGTTAAGGTTTTCTTGCAGATATTTCTCACAAACATTAGAGATGTCAAAATGGGCCTGGTCCGACCCATTGAAGCAGGGCCAAATGGCCTGGCCCATATGGCCATGGGAGAGGACGTGGGCTGGGTCGGGCTTACCCACTAGATATTAGATTGGGTCTATAAGACCCGATCCAAATATGCTTGAAATCCAAATCTAACCACAATGTTTCAGGGCTCAACAAGCCATATACACATATACATGTAAAAAAAACTATATATATATGTATATTACTTGTATACATGTATATGTATTACATATATATATACACGTACACAACAACAATAACAACAACAACAACTAAGCCTTTTCCCATACTAGACGGGGTCGGCTACATGGATTCTTTGTTTCTACATAGCTCTATCATATATATTTTACATGTGATAAATATATGTACATGTAATTGAAAAACTATACACATATATATATATATATACATATATATATATATATATATACATACATATATATATATATATATATATACGTATATATATATATACATACATATATATATATACATACATATATATATATACATACATATATATATATATACATACATATATATATATACATATATATATATATATATATATATATATATATACATACATATATATATATATATATGTATGTATATATATGTATGTATATATATATATATAGTGGCGGATCTAGAAAATAGTATTGGAGGGGGCATTGTATATATTTCATCATGTTAGGGGGGTGAAGCATAAATTTCAGCCATATATTCACTGTAAAATGTAGGTTTTAAAGGTAAAATTTCAAAATTTCAGGGGGCGGCCCTCCACCCATCCATGTAGATCCGCCATTGTATATACATATAATAAAAAACTATAATCTATACATGTAATATAGTATATATATATACTATTGAAAACATCGTAGCACCGAACGAGGGAGAGGATTACACGAGAGGGAGAAGAGAGGGAATGATGGAGAATGGATGGTTGCCCTCTAATGGACATATATAAATGGAATTTTAGAGAGATACAAGGCAAGACTGGTGGCCCGTGGTTATAGTCAGTCATATGGGATTGATTATTAGGAGACATTTGCCCCATAGTAGCAAAGATGAACACCGTCAGAATCATTCTCTCCTTGGCGACACACTTTGGATGGGACTTGCACCAGTTTGATGTTAAAAATGCTTTTCTCCATGGGAATTTGGAAGAGGAAGTATATATGGACATTCCCAGGGGATATGAACACTGGGAGGTGGAAGGGAATATGGTGTGCAGAGTTAAGGAAGGCCTTATATGGACTCGAAAGCAGTCTCCTGTGCTTGGTTTGGGAGGTTCACAAATGCTAATGGTGTCCTTAGGTTATAGGCGAGCAAAGAGATCATACCTCTTTTTTAAACATTCCAAAGAAAAGTTGCAAACTGTGCTTGCTACTTGGTTTATGTTGATGACATGATCATTATAGGTGATTATGAGAGTTGAGAAACGCAGTCCTGATAAAAGAAAAACTAGTACACCATGAGTTTGAAATGAAAAAAGACTTAGGGGAAATTTGATGTACTGCCTTGGGATAGAGGATTGCTTATATTCGAAACTGAGGCATCTTTATTTCTGAAAGGAAATATGTATCTGGATCTTCTTAAGGAAAGCAGTGGGGTAGCTAGTTCACACCCAAAACCACGGGGCACCTATTGAACAAAATCACGGGATTAGGAAACAATGAGAGAGCCAAGTGGATAAAGGCACAAATATCGAGAGACTTGTGGGAAAAGCCCGATATATTTGTCTCACTCCTTGGACCAGGGCATAGCCTATAGCTATCCAGTGTGATTTAGCCAAGTTCGTGCGTGATCCTCGTGAGAGACATATGCTAGGTTGTGCATAGAATTCTCCCGATGTATTTAAGAACAAGCCTGGGAAGAAGACTTCCTATTTCGGAGAGAACAAAAATTGACCATTAAAACCTATACTGAAATCACCGGATTATGCTTTGGGTCGGTTGTAGGCAGGCCAGTACTACCTCGAGGAGTTCTTGCATGTTAACTTAGGAGGAAACTTGGTGACTTGGAGAAGTAGAAACGGAATGTTGTTGCAAGGTCAAGTGTAGAGAGGGCGAGATTTTCGAGCTATGACACAGAAAATTTGTGACTGTTTGTGGATGGGAAATCATGCTACGATGATCTCGGGAAAATAGAAATGTAGGCTATATGAGTTTACTATATGATAATAATGTACGCACTTGTCGGCATTGCTCTGGACTTGGGTTCAACATGATTCGGACAAAAGCATATAGAGATTGATCGCCCGTTTTATCAAGGAAAAATTAGATGATGGCCTTATAACTACCCAGTACGTCCTTGCAGAGCACCAATATGTGAGATGTTTTCACCGAGGGGCTTCCCACATGCATCGATTTCAAGGTGCTTACTTGTAAGAGCTGGGAATGATAGATATTCAACTCACCAACTTGAGGGGAGGTGTTAGAGTATGAAACAAGATGTTGGACATTCGTGGTTGTTCGTGAATCAGATTTGGGATCGAGATCTATTCTCTTTAATTTCCTAGTGTTATGTTTCTTAAGTATTGTTTTTAAAGGTAGCTTTAAATAAGCCTCATTAATGGCATTAGGTAATTTTGTAACTTGTAATACTGGTAATTAAAAAGGGGGAAACCCTACCAGCAAATGTACAATTTTTATCGTGGAATAGAAGAAAGAGAAGATAGAGGCGACAACCAAGAGATCAACCGATCCCCCTTGCCATCTTCTACCTTCCTCCTACTGCATCCTATACCTTTATTAGCAGTTTTTAAACATTATCAAGTTTCAGTGGACACCACACCTAAAACTTTTCTAATTCATGAGGTCCGACTTCTTTATTCCGGAGTAATTCAAGTATTAATTTCACATCTTCTAATCCTGTTCAACTTTTGGATTGATATTTCGACCCCACCTCCTTTGTTGTTCGTATCATTCACTTAAAAGAGAAATTTAGTAGCATATTGTGTGATATTATGAAATGGTGGTGGAACATTGGAAGGAGTGAAAGATCTGGATGTATTATATGGAAACACTTCTCTAACCATAAATTGTGTAAAAGTTGAGGGTCCACTTATTTCTCATATTTGTAGCAAAGATAATCCATTAACCAGATGTTTACAAGAGACAAAATGGGTTGGAGAAAAAGCAAAGGAGATAGAGGATAAAAGTTTTAAATTATGGTACTCAGGTAAAGAAAAGGCTCGAAACGGAGTTGGTATTATCATAAATAAAGATTTAAAGGAGAGTGTAGTAGACATACAACGATATGGTGACCGAATCATGACGTTAAAATTAGTGTTAGGAGTAGAGGTTTTGAATATAGTTTGTGCTTACGTACCCCAAGTAGGACTAGAAGATAGTATAAAGACAATTTTTTGGTAAGAGTTAGATAAGGTGTTTCAAAAGATTCCACAAAGGGAGATGATTTGTATAGGAGGAGATTTAAATGGACATGTCGGTAAAGAGGCATTAGGATATAAAGGGATTCATGAAAACTTTGGTTTTAGGGAAGGTAGGGAGATTTTAGATTTTGCTATGGCATTTGATCTCTTTATAGTCAATACAATCTTCAAAAAACGAGATGAACATTTAATTACTTATAAGAGTGGCTTTTCACAAACACAAATTGATTACTTTATTTGTAGAAAAAAAGATAGAGTGTGTTGCAAAGATTGTAAGGTAATTCGAGGAGAAAGCTTAACCACCCAACATCAACTTTTAGTTATGGATTTACAAATAAAAAAATGGACAAAGAAGAAAAGAGTGCATCGAGCTATTCGGACTAAATGGTGGAACCTCAAAAGCGAGAAAGAAGATATATTTAAACAGGAAGTCCTTCAAGGAGATGTTTGGAATTATGTTGGCACACCTTGTGATATGTGGAACAATATGGCTATACATATTAGGAAAGTGGCGAAAGATGTGTTAGGGGTATCTAAGGGAGGTGTACCGGCACAAAAAGAAGCTTGGTGGTGGAGTGAAGTAGTACAAAATAAAATCAAGGCAAAGAGGGCATGTTATAAATTACATTATGCTAAGAAAACTAGTGAAACTTTAGAAGCTTATAAGAAAGCAAAGAAGGAAGCGAAAAAGGCCGTTAGTCAAGCAAAAGCTAAGATTTGGGATGACTTATATAAAAAATTCAACTCAAAAGAGGGTGAAAGAGATATTTTAGGATAGCTAGGGCTAGAGATAAGAAAACTAAAGATCTTAATTATGTTAGCATAAAAGACGAGGATGAAAAAATTCTAGTGGCAAATGATGATATAAGAAATAGATGGAAAAACTATTTTTATAATCTTTTTAATGAAAATAAAGATGTTAATATTAGTTTAGGAGATTTAGTTAAGTCAGAAAAGTATATAAACCACAATTTCTACCGACGTATTCAAGAAAATGAAGTCAAAGAGGCTCTTAAACATATGAAGAGTGGTAAATCGGTAGGACCAGATAATATTCCTATAGAAGTTTGGAAAATACTAGGAGAAATAGGAATCACTTGGCTCGCAAGACTATTTAATGAAATATGGAAAAACCAAAAGATGCCTGAGGAATGGAGAGTAAGTACACTTATACCCATATATAAGAATAAGGGAGACATTCAAAATTGTACGAATTATCGAGGTATCAAGTTAATGAGTCATACTATGAAATTATGGGAAAGAATTATCGAACGTAGGTTAAGACAAGTATCAAGTACAACAGAGAACCAATTTGGATTTATGCCAAGCAGATCTACTATTGAAGCGATTCACCTTTTGAGACGTCTTATGGAACATTTTAGAGCAAAAAAGAAAGGCCTTCACATGATATTTATTGATCTAAAAAAAGCTTATGATAGGGTACCGAGGGAGGTTCTTTGGAAAACTTTGGAAAAAAGAGGTATCCCATTGACATATATTAACCTTATAAGAGACATGTATGATGGTGCAAAAACATGTGTGAGGACTCATGAAGGAACGACAGACTTCTTTGAAGTTAATATTGGGTTACATCAAGGATCAACTTTAAGTCCATACTTATTTATAATGGTGATGGATGAGTTAACAAAACATATTCAAGATGAAGTACCTTGGTGTATGTTATTTGCTGATGACATTGTATTAGTGGAGGAGTCTAACGAAAAAGTTAATAGAAAATTGGAACTATGGAGAGAAACATTAGAAAGCAAAGGCCGCCGACTTAGTAGAACAAAGACAGAATATATGGAATGTAAGTTTGATCATTTGGCTACTTCAGAGGACATAGAAATTAAAATTGGCACACATTGCATTCCCCAAAAGGAAAGTTTTGAATACCTAGGGACAATTTTTCGAAGTGATGGAAGAATTGATGGAGATGTTTCAGAGGACATAGAAATTAAAATTGGCACACATTGCATTCCCCAAAAGGAAAGTTTTGAATACCTAGGGACAATTTTTCGAAGTGATGGAAGAATTGATGGAGATGTTACACATAGAATTAATGCTGGTTGGTTAAAATGGAGAGGAGCTTCAGGTATTCTTTGTGATAAGAAGATACCATTTAAATTAAAAGGTGAATATTATAGAGCAGCAATTAGGCCTGTCATGTTTTATGGTTCTGAGTGTTGGGCAGTTAATAATCAACATGTACAAAAGATGTCTGTGACGGAAATGAAGATGTTGAGATGGATGAGTGGTCATACAAGAAAAGACCGTATACATAATGAGGTTATTAGAAACAAATTAGGAGTGACACCAATAGAGGATAAAATGAGAGAACATCGTTTAAGATGGTTTGGACATATAGAAAGAAGATCAAAAGAAGAACCTGTAAGAAGGTTAGAAAAACTAAATTTGGAAAGTATTAAAAGAGGTAGAGGACGACCACAAAAGTGTTGGAAAGAAACAATAAAGAATGATCTAGCTTATTGGGAGTTAACTGCTAACATGGCACACGATATGGATCTGTGGAAACAAAGAATCCATGTAGCCGACCCCGTCTAGTATGGGAAAAGGCTTAGTTGTTGTTGTTGTTGTATAATCCATTAACCAGTGTTTTAAGTATCAGTACAAGAAAAGGCTTAGTTGTTGTTGTAACGTACAGTACAGTACAGTAGGATACAATAATATCATATAGTGGTACCTAGAATAATGCAATCCAGGTACGTTCATCCACTGCACTCATTTGTCGGTGTGTATTAGTAATGTAACATGTCCTATCGATTGCATTGAGGACCATATTGTATGGTGCTCACATGTTATCTTACAACCCTTTTAAGGGACAAGACTTTAGGCAACTTAGCTAACTACCAATGCTCTATATGTACCAAATGCAATTTTTAACTTAAAATCTGGTTTATTTATAAAATTTAAAGTATTGTTTCCAAGTTTGGTGATAGTATTTCATTATATTCTTTTCTTGATTTATTTAGTTTGTTGTACTTTTTGCTGTTTTTGTTGCATTAAATAACAAAAAGAAGTGTGCTGTGCCATATTGCACAATATGCTATGGATATCCTTCATCGGCATCATATATAATACAGGGTCCAATATGATAATTACAACAATGCTATTAACAAGCTGAACTTTCTTAACCAGCATCAATCTTGGCTGCATTAGCAGTTACCCTAAAGTATGTACGCATGCTCACAAGCTTAACAGTAACTTTTGATTTGATAAACAGGGTTTACTTAAGCAAGGTATAGATGGAAGCCAGCACTGGGCTTATGGAGGTGATTTTGGTGATAATCCAAATGATCTTAACTTCTGCTTGAATGGTTTGACTTGGCCAGACCGAACTCCTCATCCTGCATTAAATGGTAATTTTATGCTTTGGCTTTGTACTGTACCAAGTTTTAGTGTATCTTGATTCCCTTGGAACATGGATGCTCTGTACTAACTACTTCTGTGAAATTCTTTTATAATGATTGGTTCCATAAAATTTGCCAGAGGTCAAGTACTTCTATCAGCCAATAAAATTTATGTTGATTGGAGATGTGCTCAAGGTACTTTGGCATTTGGCGATGAATGATAATTTTGCCCAGTCAGATTATATACTATATTTCTCTTGAAATTCGTATTTTGCAGATATCAAATGCACAATTTTTTGAATCAACGGAGAACATTGAATTTAGTTGGAGGCTTATTGGAGATGGATGCTATTTGGGTTCTGGGGTTCTTTCTCTGTCTGTAATTCAACCGCAAAACAGCCTTGATATTGCACAGGAATCATCTCCTTGGAATCATCTATGCAAAGTATCATGTGCGAAAGAAGCTTTTCTAACAATAACTGCTAAGCTCATCAAAGCAACAAGATGGGCACAAGATGGGCATGTTCTTGCTCACAAGCAGCTTAGCGTTCCTGTTGACAATTCACCAAATCCTTCAGTATGTGTTTCCTCTGTGTTGAATGCCTTCCATTGCATCATTCATCTTGATTTTGGTTTTAATCAAGTTCCTTTTTTAGCATCTCCTTACCATTAACTTTTAACTTTTTCTGCCAGGTCATTAAGTTGGATGATAATACAAGGTTAGAAGGTGAATTCGTTTGTGAAAACATCAGAATAAGCAAAGAAGATTCTTGGGAAATCAATATAAACTCGAGATCTGGAATAATAGATAGTTGGAAGGTTAGTTTATATTTGGCGGCTTCTTTTCGTGCATCCAACAAAGCAGGCTTAATTGTTTTTCTTCTTTGGTGAGATAGACTTAGTTGCTTCTGTTGAAAAGAAAGATTTTCCTGAATCTATTTACGTGAGTTATTTAGTTTGCCATCCATTGTGAACAGCTTCTGCTAAACATTGATTCTGGCTATCAACTGCAGGTTCGAGGCCTTCCAATTATGACCAAGGGCATTCAACCATGCTTTTGGAGAGCCCCAACAGATAATGACAAAGGGGGCGGGTCAAAAAGCTACGCTTCAAAGTGGAAGGAATTTTCACTTGATGACTTGATATTTCATGCTCAAAGCTGTTCATTGAAGAATCTAACGGATCATGTTGCCCATGTTGAAGTAGCTTTACTAGCTACGCCCAGAAATCTTGAAAATTCTGAGGAGATTGAAAGCTTTTATGAAGAAAAGTTGAAAGATTCGGCTCTCTTCAACATTGTTGTCAGTTACTGGATCTATGGTACTGGGGATGTTATTGTAGAATATAGTATAAATCCAAAGCCTAACCTTCCATCTCTACCACGTATAGGGCTGGAGTTTCATCTAGACAAGTCATTTGAACACATAAAATGGTACGGGAAAGGCCCCTTTGAATGTTATCCAGATCGAAAAGAATCTGCAGAGGTTGGAGTCTATGAACTAAGCATTCAAGATATGCATGTGCCTTACATTGTTCCTGGAGAATGCTCAGGTAGAGCGGATGTCAGGTGGGTGACATTTCGGAAGAATGATGGGATTTGTCTGTTTGCTTCTTGCTATGGGGGCTCCCCTCCGATGCAAATGAATGCAAGTAAGTACAGCACTGCAGAGCTTGACAGGGCTTCCCACAATGAGGAACTTGTAGAATGTGGTGATATTGAGGTAACATCTTATGCTTGATTAACTTTCATAGCGTCTCTTTGAAATGAAAATCCTAAATCCACTCTTAGAAAATATATCTTTTGATGTTACCTCAAACTCAGTCACTTGTTAAAATAATGCTGTTATATCTGTCTACTAGATGATATATATATTTCAGTTACTTTTCGTTGATTGCTCCTGCCTTGTCTTTGGAATACCTTGTGATAATTTGGACTTGGTTCTCGTGAAAAATGAGATATAAGGTCTATGTTTGATTTTGTCTAGCTTAGCTTGGTCTAAGCAAGTAGATTCTTCTCTTTGGAGTCTATGCTACTATTGGCCATGACTAGGAATTGGACCCACCACCCATCCTATAGAAAAATGGTGTACCATTGCACCAAGTTATTTTGTTGAACATGCTGCTAATACGCACATATAAATGCACATGAACTCGCCTTGAAGAGGCAATATGAGCTCTGCACTCACATGTGCCTCATCCAGTAAACAATTTCTTTATGACTGGGTTTGAGCTCTGCCCATTTTAGTCAAGCGTTAGCCAAGTTGGAGCTTGTCTCCACGTACTTTAATCCAGTCGTCTACATTCTGTATTTCCTATTCCTTTAGACATATTTTTTTCATGTGCCATTTTCATGACACTATCTTATATTAATTTCTTAGTACTCTGCAAAAGGTAGGCGATCTTGACATCTTCATATGCCTAGAAAATGAGTCTTATCACATTCTCATTTATCATTCTGGTACCATAGCCAGGCGAGGTCTGTTAGAGATTGTAACGAGTCCCACAGTAGAATTATTATAATCCATATTAGTGCTCTATGTCTATTTAGTAGTACTTAATCAATATTATGGGTAAATTAGTCATTTAATTTAGATTACAATATAAATAGTGTGATTAGGGTTAAGTGTAAGGTTAAGTAATAAGGAAGAGAGAGGTACGACAACTCTGAAATAGGCACCGAAAGCTATTTGTAGACAGATTGGAAGGAATGCCTCCAATCTACCAATATTTGTAAGTTTCATCATTATTTCTATGTTATGAATGTTTATAACATGGTATAAGAGCCTATAAGGCCAGTGTTGTCTAACGCGTATTGTATTGCGTATCGCTGGGCTCTACGATACGGGCGTATCGTATCGTATCGCTCGTATCGTACTTTAATATTAAAATAATACAAAAAATATTTAAAAAATCAAGAAAAATTAGTAAAAGTCTGAAAAATTAGTAAAAGTCTGAAAAAAATCAAGAAAAAACTGGTAATTGCTCTAAATTCATATAATACAAAGTTTAGTACAGATTGAGCATTCAACATTGAACAATTGCATGATTTGCATCCAAATTTACCTATTTTAAATAAAAAAAATGAAATACATTTACATTTTATAAATTATAATCAGGATCATTAACTAAATAATCGTCATCTTCTCCTTGCTGAAGATCCTCCTCCTCCTCATCATCAGCAACACCTTCTACTTGAAAATCAAATTCTTCATCTCCTTGATACTGTTGTTGCGCTCCTTTTAAATTAATCCATGCAATGTCTTCTTCAGTTAGGAGGGCATTTTCTTGACTGTCTTCTATAATCCAGTCTTCTAATATATCAAAATTATCCAAACTTGTTGGATCAAATTGGCTTTCTTGTCTATTTACTTTTTTTAATTGCCTACAACAAACAAAGATAAACAATTAGTAAATAATATTAACAATTGAAGTTAAAGAATTTATTGAATCGAACATTTAAGTAATACAACATTATCTTTCACGAAGGCGCATGTTACAACGAATAAAAACTAAATCATTTAGTCCCTTATGTTCCAACCAGTTGCGCTTTTTTGTATGGATGTGTTCAAAGACACTCGAATTCCTTTCACAACCCGTTACACTACAGGTTTGACTTAGAACTCTCACTGCAAAATCCTTAAGGTTCGGACAATCAGTTCCAAACCTATTCCACCAACCATCTGTAGAAAAAGGCAAACATTAGGGATATAATCCACAATAATATAAGATGTATTGATTTAAGAAACTTAAATATGAAGATAAACAATTTACCTTGACGCATCATAGTGCGGTTGCAAATTGCTATAGGTAAACCCATAAGTGAAGAGTATTTTCATAAATCTCCATCTCTCGATGTATAACATCTGCTATGCTCTCATCAGGGACTAATATGCCTCGATTAACCTCACCATCCCTTTTAAAGGTTGCTGAGTACCTGAATGATGGGTTTAGATAATATGCTGCTACATGAATATGTTGATGCAATTGTTTATTCCATCTATGATCAATGATTTTTCACACGGGCACATAATCTCTCTTTTTTCCATTAAAATTATTTCTGATGGATTCCTTTGCCCTATCCATGGCTTCATAAAGGTAGCCTATAGATGGTTTCTCCTCGCTGTCAATTAATCTCAAAACCTTTACTAAAGGACATGTAATCCTCAACAGTCTAACACATGCATTCCAAAATGTACTCCTGAAGATTGTCTCGTAAATCTCATTCAACTTTCTGTTTCTTCTGTTTTGAGGCAACTTTGCAAATTGTTGTCACTCATCTAAGGAGAACATTCTCTTCAAAGCTTACTTCTGTCTCACAATACTCTGTACAGATAAGAAGCTTGTTGCAAACCGAGTTGCAGTTGTTCGAAGAAGTTCTGCACCTTCTGTATATCTCCTCATCATACACAAAACAAATGCGTGGTTGTAAATGAATTTTGTGATATCTTGGCAACACCTTTATTTCATCAATCTCACCAATGTCCTCAAGGATGAGATCTAAACAATGGGCTGCACATGGTGTCAAGTAGAAAGTCCTACTTGTCCATCCATCTGCCATAATAGTGCAACCTGTCTCATTTCATGACTCTCTCAATGTCGAACAATATTCTTTCACTTCGCTGACGACCTTGTTTAAGATCTTTCCTCTCAACTTCTGATAAGAGGACATCTTGTATCTTGGATCGATGTTAGCAATTGCATTTGCCATTGCTTGAAAATGAAAACTGTTTGATGGAATGCATGCATAATAAAACCATGTGCCCACTGCAAGGTCTTCAACAACCCTCTTTCTCCTGCTAGAAGATGCTCTTCCTCTACTCCTTTCTGGACTTTCTCTTCTACCACCTCCAAAGTCTTCAGCAACCCTCTTTCTCCTACTAGGTGCTCGTGAACTGCTACTACCAATCTCTGTTCTGGCATCTGAAGGCAAACTATTAGTGAATCCAATAGGATCATCATCTTCTTCAAACATCTCCAAATCATCCTTTTGTTGTCTCCTTTCCTGTATACTCTCAATCATCTACAGACATTGTCATTTAATACCTTCTAGCAAACCTCTAACTCTGCCTGTGTAAGGAGCAACTTCTTTCCTAGTTCTTGCTAGGTGGTGTTTCAACCTTAAAATTTCACCACTAACCACCCTCTCACAAAATAAATATATGATCTTTAATCTAGAACCCTCAACTGGTGTACCCCATTGCCATGCCGGATCATCAGAACGAGAATGAGAGTCTCTAATACCCCTTCATGCTATCTCAATTGAGTACTTTAATTAAATAAAAAACCTAAAAATAAAAGCACTTCGTAAATCCCCAATCATTAAAACACCCAAATAGAGTGTCTCCCACTTCATGAATGCAATAAAAATCATATCCACACACTTAATAACTTTATATTTTGTCATTCAAAAAAAGAAAAATACAAATAAACAAAGAAAACAACAAATAAAAAGGAAAAAATAAAGAAAAATATTAAAAATATACCTAAATCCGAGATAAGAGGCTTGCACGGACACCGTAGAGCATGCCTTTAGAGACTTGAACACCAAGGAGGCGAAGAACGGTTCTTAGGGAGCTTAGAGAGTTCTGAAGAGAGAGGAAACCCGCAAAAATGCGGGTTTCGGTTTGGCAAGGGATCCTTTACAAGGGTCCCTAGGCGTATCGCCCATATCGCACGATACGGTGCAATAACATGTCATTTGCGATATAGGAGGGTGTACCGTATCGTGATGGGCCACGATACGATACGTATCACGCCGGTGTAATACGGATAACACTGTATAAGCGTTCAGATCGCTTTTTTTGGAGAGAAGATTAATTTTGAGTCAAAGTATTAGAAGTGTGAAGCAAGTGACTGTTTGAGTGTCTGCGTGTAAAACAAATTATAACTTGGTGTTAGAAGTGCAAGTGACACGTTGAGTGTCTGTGTGTGAAGCAAACAATGTTTGCGTGTGAAATAAATTATAATTTGGTGTCTGAAGTGGGATAAAACTCCACGTGATCGTGATAGTGATCAGATTTTGGTTCTCGTGAGAGTTCATGGTGTTGGAAGTGCTGTAGGCATGAAGAACATCTCACGTTTTTGGAAAAAAAATGATTGTGATAAGTAATTCTAGTTGGATTATTTGGTAAATGGCAGGTAAAGGAAAGGAGATTGAAGGCCTTTTCGTGATATCTAATTCTAAACATCTCATAAATGAAAAAGTGAAAAACTTTCACATTATAACAATAAAGTTAAATGACATAAACTACTTAGAATGGTCTAAGGCTTGTGGAATTGGCCGTTATAGCAAGGTGGAGATGGGCTCACCTAATGGGTCAAATTCTGAGTCACGACACACATGATGCAAAGTTCTCTAGTTAGAGAAAAGAAGACACCTTCATCCTTGCTACTTCAATCTATAATCTTATCAATAGCAAAAACATTTATGTTTCTTTAATTTGCTCATGAAATTTGGTGTGAAGTCTCTTAAGCATATTACAGAAAAAAAATATTGAAAAGGAATACGAAATATTAGAAAAATCAGAAAATACAAACAAGAAACTCGTTCTATCAGTGAGTACTATGCAGATCTTCGTGGATTATGGGATGAACTACTTTTCTATACAAATAAGTGTTCTATCATGTTACATGTTACATTAAAAGAAATGTTGAAATTAAGAAGAAGAAAGTCTCTGACTTGTTGTGCGGTGTTAATCCAGAATTTGAATCTATAAAGATTAACATTTTAGGCCGAGAAGAACTTCCTTCACTTGGCACGGTATATTCATTATTGATTCGAGAAGAAGATTGCAGAAATCTTGAGGACAACAACACTAATACTAAACAACATGCACTTCAAACAAGGAGAGAAAACTCACATTATCTTGAAAGAAGTGGACAGCAAAATTATGGACGTGGGCGTTATCGTTTCTATTATGATGAGAATGATAAAATTGTATGTTCTCACTGTAGAGAGTAAAGACATTCTAGAGAAAAATTATTGGGAATTACATGGCTGACCTAACTTTCCTAGATCTCGAAACAATGCTGCCCTTGTTGCTAAAAATCCAAGGCCCATTAGTAGGATGGCATTACGGAACTTCTTAAGAGGATCGACGGCTTTATGAAAATTCTCATCCTTCCACTTTTCAGGCGACATAATGTCAAGGGTACCAAATTTTCTCCTTTTCATTCGAAAACTTGGATTATTGATTCTGGTGCTACAAATCACATGTTAGGAGAGCCATCATATTTTTCACAATATCGTCTTCTTAAAAAATGAGAGTCAATCTTGTTAGCCGATGGCTCACATTCTTATATGATTGGACTGGGAAGTTTACCCACATGTATTACACATTTAAAATCAGTCTATCATGTTTCCAGTTTTCCTATAAATCTACTTTCAGTCACTTCATTGACATGTACATTGAATTGTAGTGTAACATTTAATCATACTTTCAGTCACTTCACTGACACGTACACTGAATTGTAGTGTAACATTTAATCCTACTGGTTGTGTGTTTTAGGATCTAAAGACAGGAAAAAACTTTGATCATGATATCTACATAGGAGTTTATATATCTTGGAAGACAACCTTCAACATACTGCTTCTTATAGTACTTCTATTGCAATTGCTCACGACACGGAAATCCGTTTTTGGCATTATCGTTTCGGTCATCCGCCAGTGTCCAAGCTCCACTATGTTTTACCTCATCCTAGAGTCAACAAGAACAACAACAACTAAGCCTTTTCCCATACTAGACAGGGTCAGTTACATGGATTCTTTGTTTCAACAGATCCCTATCATGCCATGTTAGCAGTTAACTGACAATAAGCTACATCATTCTTTATTGTTTCTTTCCACAGATCCCTAGCTCTTTTAATACTTTCCAAATTTAGTTTTTCATACCTTCTTACAGCTTCTTCTTTTGATCTTCTTTCTATATGTCCAAACCATCTTAAACAATATTCTCTCATTTTATCCTCTATTGGTGCCACTCCTATTTTGTTTCTAATAACCTCATTATGTATACGGTCTTTTCTTGTATGACCACTCATCCATCTCAACATCTTCATTTCTGTCACAGACATCTATTGTACATGTTCATGATTAACTACCCAACACTCAGAACCATAAAACATGGCAAGCGTAATTGCTGCTTTATAATATTTACCTTTTAACTTTAATGGTATCTTCTTATCACAAAGAATACCTGATACTCCTCTCCATTTTAACCAACCAGCATTAATTCTATGCATAACATCTTCATCAATTCTTCTATCACTCTGAGAAATTGACCCTAGGTATTTAAAACTTTCCTTTTGAGGGATGCAATGTGTGCCAATTTTAATTTCTATATCCTCTGAGGTAACCAAATGATCAAACTTACATTCCATATATTTTGTCTTTGTTCTACTAAGTCAGAGGCCTTTGCTTTCTAATGTTTCTCTTCATAGTTCCAATTTTCTATTAACTTTTTCCTTAGACTCCTCCAGTAATACAATGTCATCAGCAAATAACATACACCAAGGTACTTCATCTTGAATATGTTTTGTTAACTCATCCATCACCATTATAAATAAGTATGGACTTAAAGTTGATCCTTGATGTAACCCAATATTAACTTCAAAGAAGTCTGTCGTTCCTTCATGAGTCCTCACACTTGTTTTTGCACCATCATACATGTCTCTTATAAGGTTAATATATGTCAATGGGATACCTCTTTTTTCCAAAGTTTTCCAAAGAACCTCCCTCGGTACCCTATCATAAGCTTTTTCTAGATCAATAAATATGATGTGAAGGTTTTTCTTTTTTGCTCTAAAATGTTCCATAAGACGTCTCAAAAGGTGAATCGCTTCAATAGTAGATCTGCTTGGCATAAATCCAAATTGGTTCTCTGTTGTACTTGATACTTGTCTTAACCTACGTTCGATAATTCTTTCCCATAATTTCATAGTATGACTCATTAACTTGATACCTCGATAATTCGTACAATTTTGAATGTCTCCCTTGTTTTTATATATGGGTATAAGTGTACTTGCTCTACATTCTTCGGGCATCTTTTGGTTTTTCCATATTTCATTAAATAGTCTTGTGAGCCAAGTGATTCCTATTTCTCCTAGTATTTTCCAAAGTTATATAGGAATATTATCTGGTCCTACTGATTTACCACCCTTCATATGTTTAAGAGCCTCTTTGACTTCAGTCTTTTGAATACGTCGGTAGAAATTGTGGTTTATATACTTTTCTGATTTGGCTAACTCTCCTAAGCTAATACTAACATCTTTATTTTCATTAAAAAGCTTATAAAAATAGTTTTTCCATCTATTTCTTATATCATCATTTGCCACTAGAATTTTTTCATCCTCGTCTTTTATGCATTTAACATACTTAAGATCTTTATTTTTCTTATCTCTAGCCCTAGCTATCCTAAAAATATCTCTTTCACCCTCATTTGAGTTGAGTTTTTTATATAAATCCTCTCAAATTTTAGCTTTTGCTTCACTCACGGCTTTTTACGCTTCATTCTTTGCTTTCTTATAAGCCTCTAAAGTTTCACTAGTTTTCTTAGCATAGTGTAATTTGTAGCATGCCCTCTTTGCCTTGATTTTATTTTGCACTACTTCACTCCACCATCAAACTTCTTTTTGTGTCGGTACACCTCCCTTAGATACACCCATCATATCTTTCACCACTTTCCTAATATGTATAGCCATATTGTTCCACATATCACAAGGTGTACCAACATGATTCCAAACATCTCCTTGAAGGACTTTATGTTTAAATATATCTTCTTTCTCGCTTTTAAGGTTCCACCATTTAGTCTGAATAGCTCGATGCACTCTTTTCTTTTTTGTCCATTTTTTTATTTGTAAATCCATAACTAAAAGTCGATGTTGGGTGGTTAAGCTTTCTCCTGGAATTACCTTGCAATCTTTACAACACTCTCTATCTTTTTTTCTAAAGTAATCAATTTGTAACTCCGCCCATGTAAGGGATCATCCTTGCATTGCCGGTCCCAAGCCCGGATAAAGGAGGAGGGTTGTGTTAGGCTTCCGACAGCCAGCGTAAAACTTCGTCGGATTTTACAACATGGATTACAAAAACTATGAGCATTGCTTTGGGGCGTCCCCGCCTAGCGACGTGCTGCAGAGCCCGAATGCAGTAAGAAGTAAGTAAGGCCCACTATATTTTCGCCCGAATGTAGTGAATCAATTACAAAGAGGGTTCCCACATCATGGACGGGTGTGGGTAAAGAAGTTAGTCCCGCTACATTGCCGCCTGAATGTAGTGAAAAATTTTCAGAGAGGGTCTCCGCATTTTGATTATGGACGGATGCGGGGGGTAAGAAAGCTAGTCCTAGATAATAAGATTCGTATTGGTTCTTGGAATATCGGAACATTATCGGGTAAGCTAATGGAGGTGGTAGATACTATGATTCGGAGAAAGATTCATATTCTATGTTTACAAGAGACAAAATGGGTTGGAGAAAAAGCAAAGGAGATAGAGGATACATGTTTTAAATTATGGTACTCAGGTAAAGAAAAGGCTCAAAACGGAGTTGGTATTATCATAAATAAAGATTTAAAGGAGAGTGTAGTAGACATACAACGATATGGTGACCGAATCATGACGTTGAAATTAGTGTTAGGAGCAGAGGTTTTGAATATAGTTTGTGCTTACGCACCCCAAGTAGGACTAGAAGATAGTATAAAGACAGTTTTTTGGGAAGAGTTAGATAAGGTGTTTCAAAAGATTCCACAAAGGGAGATGATTTGTTTAGGAGGAGATTTAAATGGACATGTCGATAAAGAGGCATTAGGATATCAAGGGATTCATGGAAACTTTGGTTTTGGGGATATAAACGAGGAAGGTAGGGAGATTTTAAATTTTGCTATGTCATTTGATCTCTTTGTAGTCAATACATACTTCAAAAAACGAGATGAACATTTAATTACTTATAAGAGTGGCTTATCACAAACACAAATTGATTACTTTATTTGTCGAAAAATAGATAGAGCGTGTTGTAAAGATTGTAAGGTAATTCCAGGAGAAAGCTTAACCACCCAACATCGACTTTTAGTTATGGATTTACAAATAAAAAAGTGGACAAAGAAGAAAAGAGTGCATCGAGCTATTCGGACTAAATGGTGGAACCTCAAAAGCGAGAAAGAAGATATATTTAAACAGAAAGTCCTTCAAGGAGATGTTTGGAATTATGTTGGCACACCCTGTAATATGTGGAACAATATGGCTATACATATTAGGAAAGTGGCGAAAGATGTGTTAGGAAAATCTAAGGGAGGTGTACCGGCACAAAAAGAAGCTTGGTGGTGGAGTGAAGTAGTACAAAATAAAATCAAGGCAAAGAGGGCATGTTGCAAATTACATTATGCTAAGAAAACTAGTGAAACTTTGGAAGCTTATAAGAAAGCAAAGAAGGAAGCGAAAAAGGCCGTTAGTGAAGCAAAAGCTAAGATTTGGGATGACATATAAAAAACTCAACTCAAAAGAGGGTGAAAGAGATATTTTTAGGATAGTTAGGGCTAGAGATAAGAAAACTAAAGATCTTAATTATGTTAGATGCATAAAAGACGAGGATGAAAAAATTCTAGTGGCAAATGATGATATAAGAAATAGATGAAAAAACTATTTTTATAATCTTTTTAATGAAAATAAAGATGTTAGTATTAGTTTAGGAGATTTAGCCAAGTCAGAAAAGTATATAAACCACAATTTCTACCGACGTATTCAAAAGAATGAAGTCAAAGAGGCTCTTAAACATATGAAGAGTGGTAAATCGGTAGGACCAGATAATATTCCTATAGAAGTTTGGAAAATACTAGGAGAAATAGGAATCACTTGGCTCACAAGGCTATTTAATGAAATATGGAAAAACTAAAAGATGCCCGAGGAATGGAGAACAAGTACACTTATACCCATATATAAGAACAAGGGAGACATTCAAAATTGTGCGAATTATCGAGGTATCAAGTTAATGAGTCATACTATGAAATTATGGGAAAGAATTATCGAACGTAGGTTAAGACAAGTATCAAGTACAACAGTGAACCAATTTGGATTCATGCCAGACAGATCTACTATCGAAGTGATTCACCTTTTGAGATGTCTTATGAAACATTTTAGAGCAAAAAAGAAAGGCCTTCACATGATATTTATTGATCTAGAAAAAGCTTGTGATAGGGTACCGAGGGAGGTTCTTTGGAGAACTTTGGAAAAAAGAGGTATCCCATTGACATATATTAGCCTTATAAGAGACATGTATGATGGTGCAAAAACATGTGTGAGGGCTCACGAAGGAACGACAAACTTCTTTAAAGTTAATATTGGGTTACATCAAGGATCAACTTTAAGTCCATATTTATAATGGTGATGGATGAGTTAACAAAACATATTCAAGATGAAGTACCTTGGTGTATGTTATTTGCTGATGACATTGTATTAGTGGAGGAGTCTAACGAAAAAGTTAATAGAAAATTAGAACTATGGAGAGAAACATTAGAAAGCAAAGGCCGCCGACTTAGTACAACAAAGACAGAATATATAGAATGTAAGTTTGATCATTTGGCTACTTCAGAGGACATAGAAATTAAAATTGGCACACATTGCATTCCCCAAAAGGAAAGTTTTGAATACCTAGGGATAATTTTTCGAAGTGATGGAAGAATTGATGGAGATGTTACACATAGAATTAATGCTGGTTGGTTAAAATGGAGAGGAGCTTCAGGTATTCTTTGTGATAAGAAGATACCATTTAAATTAAAAGGTAAATATTATAGAGCAGCAATTAGGCCTGCCATGTTTTATGGTTCTGAGTGTTGGGCAGTTAATAATCAACATGTACAAAAGATGTCTGTGACGGAAATGAAGATGTTGAGATGGATGAGTGGTCATACAAGAAAAGACCGTATACATAATGAGGTTATTAGAAACAAATTAGGAGTGGCACCAATAGAGGATAAAATGAGAGAACATCGTTTAAGATGGTTTGGACATATAGAAAGAAGATCAAAAGAAGAACCTATGAGAAGGTTAGAAAAACTAAATTTGGAAAATATTAAAAGAGGTAGAGGACGACCACAAAAGTGTTGGAAAGAAACAATAAAGAATGATCTAGCTTATTGGGAGTTAACTGCTAACATGGCACATGATAGGGATATGTGGAAACAAAGAATCCATGTAGCCGACCTCGTCTAGTATGGGAAAAGGCTTAGTTGTTGTTGTTGTTGTAATCAATTTGTGTTTATGATAAGCCACTCTTATAAGTAATTAAATGTTCATCTCGTTTTTTGAAGTATGTATTGACTATAAAGAGATCAAATGCCATAGCAAAATTTAAAATCTCCCTACCTTCCTCGATTATATCCCCAAAACCAAAGTTTCCATGAATCCCTTGATATCCTAATGCCTCTTTACCGACATGCCCATTTAAGTCTCCTCCTAAACAAATCATCTCCCTTTGTGGAATCTTTTAAATCACCTTATCTAACTCTTCCCAAAAAGTTGTCTTTATACTATCTTCTAGTCCTACTTGGATGTGTAATCACAAACTATATTAAAAACCTCTGCTCCTAATACTACTTTCAACATCATGATTCGGTCATCATATCGTTGTATGTCTACTACACTATCCTTTAAATCTTTATTTATGATAATACCAACTCCGTTTCGAGCCTTTTCTTTACCTGAGTATCATAATTTAAAACATGTATCCTCTATCTCCTTTGCTTTTTTTCCAACCCATTTTGTCTCTTGCAAACATAGAATATGAATCTTTCTCCGAATCATAGTATCTACCACCTCCATTAGCTTGTCGGATAATGTTTCGATATTCAAAGAACGAATATGAATCTTATTATCTAGGACTAACTTCCTTACCCCCCACATCCGTCCATAATCAAAATGTCGAGACCCTCTGAAAATTATTCGCTACATTCGGGTGGGAATGTAGCGGGACTAACTTCTTTACCCACACCCGTTAATGATGTGGGAATCCGCTCTGCAATTGATTCACTACATTCAGGCGAAAATGTAGTGGCCCTTGCTTACTTATTACTGCATAAAGGCTTTACAGCATGTCGCTAGGTGGGGATGCCCCAAAGCAATGCTCATAATTTTTGTAATCCGTGTTATAAAAATCTGATGAAGTTTTATGCTGGCTGTCGGAAGCCTAACACAACCCTCCTCCTTTATCCGAGCTTGGGACCGGCAATGCAAGGGTGATCCCTTACATTGGCGGAATTAAGCGTAAGTAGTATTTAATTAATATTATGAGTAAATTAGTCATTCAAGTTAGATTGTACTTATAAATAGTGTGATTAGGGTTAAGCGTAAGGTTAAGTAATAAGGAAAAGAGAAGGACAACAATTGTGAGATAGGCACCGAAAGCCATCTTTGGACAGATTGGAAGGAATGCCTCCAATCTGCCAATATTTATAAGTTTCATCATTATTTCTCTGTTATTGAATGTTTATAACAAGATCGGTGTTTCATGGAAACATGTAAGGACAGGAAATGGCAAATCTCTGAAACAGGGAAGCAACAAATATATATATATATATATATATATATATATATATATATATATATATATACATATATGTGTGCAAGCGCATGTGTGTAGAAAATAGAAAGCAACATCAACAACAACAACAACAACTAAGCCTTTTCCCATACTAGACGGGGTCGGCTACATGGATTCTTTGTTTCCACAGATCCCTATCGTGTGCCATGTTAGCAGTTAACTCCCAATAAACTAGATCATTCTTTATTGTTTCTTTCCACCACTTTTGTGGTCGTCCTCTACCTCTTTTAATACTTTCCAAATTTAGTTTTTCTAACCTTCTTACACGTTCTTCTTTTGATCTTCTTTCTATATGTCCAAACCATCTTAAACGATGTTCTCTCATTTTATCCTCTATTGGTGCCACTCCTAATTTGTTTCTAATAACCTCATTATGTATACGGTCTTTTCTTGTATGACCACTCATCCATCTCAACATCTTCATTTCTGTCACAGACATCTTTTGTACATGTTGATGATTAACTGCCCAACACTCAGAACCATAAAACATGGCAGGCCTAATTGCTGCTCTATAATATTTACCTTTTAATTTTAATGGTATCTTCTTATCACAAAGAATACCTGATGCTCCTCTCCATTTTAACCAACCAGCATTAATTCTATGTGTAACATCTCCATCAATTCTTCCATCACTTTGAAAAATTGACCCTAGGTATTTAAAACTTTCCTTTTGGGGAATGCAATGTGTGCCAATTTTAATTTCTATGTCCTCTGAAGTAGCCAAATGATCAAACTTACATTCCATATATTCTGTCTTTGTTCTACTAAGTCGGAGGCCTTTGTTTTCTAATGTTTCTCTCCATAGTTCCAATTTTCTATTAACTTTTTCGTTAGACTCCTCCACTAATACATTGTCATCTGCAAATAACATACACCAAGGTACTTCATCTTGAATATGTTTTGTTAACTCATCCATCACCATTATAAATAAGTATGGACTTAAAGTTGATCCTTGATGTAACCCAATATTAACTTCAAAGAAGTCTGTCGTTCCTTCATGAGTCCTCACACATGTTTTTGCACCATCATACATGTCTCTTATAAGGTTAATATATGTCAATGGGATACCTCTTTTTTTCAAAGTTCTCCAAAGAACCTCCCTCGGTACCCTATCATAAGCTTTTTCTAGATCAATAAATATCATGTGAAGGTCTTTCTTTTTTGCTCTAAAATGTTCCATAAGACGTCTCAGAAGGTGAATCGCTTCAATAGTAGATCTACCTGGCATAAATCCAAATTGGTTCTCCGTTGTACTTGATACTTGTCTTAACCTATGTTCGATAATTCTTTCCCATAATTTCATAGTATGACTCATTAACTTGATACCTCGATAATTCACACAATTTTGAATGTCTCCCTTGTTCTTATATACGGGTATAAGTGTACTTGCTCTCCATTCCTCGGGCATCTTTTGGTTTTTCCATATTTCATTAAATAGTCTTGTGAGTCAAGTGATTCCTATTTCTCCTAGTATTTTCCAAACTTCTATAGGAATATTATCTGGTCCTACCGATTTACCACTCTTCATATGTTTAAGAGCCTCTTTGACTTCATTCTTTTGAATACGTCGGTAGAAATTGTGGTTTATATACTTTTCTGACTTGGCTAAATCTCCTAAACTAATACTAACATCTTTATTTTCATTAAAAAGATTATAAAAATAGTTTTTCCATCTATTTCTTATATCATCATTTGCCACTAGAATTTTTTCATCCTCGTCTTTGATGCATCTAACATAATTAAGATCCTTAGTTTTCTTATCTCTAGCCCTAGGTATCCTAAAAATATCTCTTTCACCCTCTTTTGAGTTGAGTTTTTTATATAAGTCCTCCCAAATCTTAGCTTTTGCTTCACTAACGGCCTTTTTTGCTTCCTTCTTTGCTTTTTTATAAGCTTCTAAAGTTTCACTAGTTTTCTTAGCGTAATGTAATTTGTAACATGCCCTCTTTGCCTTATTTTATTTTGTACTATTTCACTCCACCACCAAGCTTCTTTTTGTGCCGGTACACCTCTCTTAGATACCCCTAACACATCTTTCGCCACTTTCCTAATATGTATAGCCATATTGTTCCACATATCACAGGGTGTGCCAACATAATTCCAAACATCTCCTTGAAGGACTTTCTGTTTAAATATACCTTCTTTCTCGCTTTTGAGGTTCCACCATTTAGTCCGAATAGCTCGATGCACTCTTTTCTTCTTTGTTCATTTTTTTATTTGTAAATCCATAACTAAAAGTCGATGTTGGGTGGTTAAGCTTTCTCCTGGAATTACCTTACAATCTTTACAACACGCTCTATCTTTTTTTCTACAAATAAAGTAATCAATTTGTGTGTGTGATAAGCCACTCTTATAAGTAATTAAATGTTCATCTCGTTTTTTGAAGATTGTATTGACTATAAAGAGATCAAATGACATAGCAAAATTTAAAATCTCCCTACCTTCCTCGTTTATATCCCCATAACCAAAGTTTCCATGAATCCCTTGATATCCTAATGCCTCTTTACCGACATGTCCATTTAAATCTCCTCCTAAACAAATCATCTCCCTTTGTGGAATCTTTTGAAACACCTTATCTAACTCTTCCCAAAAAACTGCCTTTATACTATCTTCTAGTCCTACTTGGGGTGCGTAAGCACAAACTATATTCAAAACCTCTGCTCCTAACACTAATTTCAATGTCATGATTCGGTCACCATATCGTTGTATGTCTACTACACTCTCCTTTAAATCTTTATTTATGATAATACCAACTCCGTTTCGGGCCTTTTCTTTACCTGAGTACCATAATTTAAAACCTGTATCCTCTATCTCCTTTGCTTTTTCTTCAACCCATTTTGTCTCTTGTAAACATAGAATATGAAAGCAACATCAAAATCAATAAATTATAGGAAAGTAAAATACCATATGTACTTTGAGGTCAAACTCACGACGTCTACTTGAGGAAAAAGGTATACCAACTGAGCTCTGAGGAGACGTGACTTTCGAAACCATTTTTCTTATATTAACTATTTTCAAGGCGCCTATGTGTCAGTGGCGCTTCCCCTGTTTGTGTCATGTCAAGATGGGATGCTTCACACCAAAAATATTTCCGTGCATCACAGAGTGAGGTGCCAACAGCCACAATAGTCACCACCTTAATTTTGCAGTGTTTTTCCTTCTCATCAGTTTCAATCTGATATCAAAAAGTCCTGGATATATTAGCAAAAACTTTATACTTAACAAGGTCCTGTATAATGCATTCTGGTTTGTACTAGGTCCCAACATGCAAACTCTTTAAGGAAAATAACATCTCTTACCTAAAGATCGGGTGCAGGACTTTTCCCTAGTGCTTGCAGACCAAGTTCTCTGGTTTAAAATGAAACAGTAACTGATTATTTGCTTTGATAATTTTTTTTAACTCTGAAATTCTATGTCCTTACATTTTGGTCTGGTTATGACTATAGCATGTGTCACAGGTTCATCTTGATCACAAGCATATGGGCGTCGGTGGTGATGATAGTTGGTCTCCATGTGTTCATGACCGCTACCTTGTTTCGCCTATTCCCTATACTTTCTCAATAAGATTATGCCCTATAAGATCCCCAGATTCATCCTTTGACATTTACAGGACCCAGTTGCCTAAGTAGGTGCTGCCATATGGTAAGCCATTATTTGTCGCTGGATAATTTAGAATGATGTTCTTAAGTATGAGATTTTTCTAAATACACTGGATGAATTAGTCGTTTTGTCTTGTGACCATACCTCTGTGTACAAAACATTGGAAACCGGTTCTTCTGAATGCATTTTCACCTCGGTAAGTTACGTAGGCAACAAATCTCTACCCCTGTTTGGACGCCATTATAAAGAGGCTATCTCCTTTATTTCTTTTAAGTCATTGTTAGTGGATAAATAGTGTAGGTTGCAGTGTTATAAGAGTATGTATGATACATATCATTACAAAAGAGTTTTCGACATGATACAAGGCCTTTATCGAGCCAGACCACTGTGTCAGCCTATATCATATGATATGAGCATGTATCATATGATACAGGCTGTATGCTGTGGGTGGTAGACCCTCCATGTAAACCAAATGGTTCATTGTTGCATGGGCTTGGGCTTTTAAAGCCCTTCATTCTTTATTCCCCTCTCTCATTTACACTGGCATAGGGTGATGATTTTGTTGTTTCTTTTCCTGAATGAAGCTTTTTTGGTCATGTGGGTGTGGTTTCTTCACGTTTTAGGTATAAATTTTTGTTTTCCTTTGCTTTTTCATAGTATTTATTTCATTTCATATATGAATCATTGTTTTCTTTTATTTCACATTCATCTACACCCATATAGGGAGGTTTTACTGGTTTCTTAGTTGTTTAAAACTTTTTAGGACTTACGTTGGTGATTTCTTCTCGTTTGTTCAAACCTTCAGAGAGGGTCTCTGCATTTTGATTATGGACGGAGGAGGGGGGTAAGGAAACTAGTCCTAGATAATAAGATTCGTATTGGTTCTTAGAATATCGGAACATTATCCGGTAAGCTAATGGAGGTGGTAGATACTATGATTCGGAGAAAGATTCATATTCTATGTTTACAAGAGACAAAATGGGTTTGAGAAAAAGCAAAGAAGATAGAGGATACAAGTTTTAAATTATGGTACTCAGGTAAAGAAAAGGCTCGAAACGGAGTTGGTATTATCATAAATAAAGATTTAAAAGAGAGTGTAGTAGATATACAACGATATGGTGACCGAATCATGACGTTAAAATTAGTGTTAGGAGCAGAGGTTTTGAATATAGTTTGTGCTTACGTACCCCAAGTAGGACTAGAAGATAGTATAAAGACAATTTTTTGGGAAGAGTTAGATAAGGTGTTTCAAAAGATTCCACAAAGGGAGATGATTTGTTTAGGAGGAGATTTAAATGGACATGTCGGTAAAGAGGCATTAGGATATGAAGGGATTCATGAAAACTTTGGTTTTGGGGAAGGTAGGGAGATTTTAGATTTTGCTATGGCATTTGATCTCTTTATAGTCAATACAATATTCAAAAAATGAGATGAACATTTAATTACTTATAAGAGTGGCTTATCACAAACACAAATCGATTACTTTATTTGTAGAAAAAAAGATAGAGCGTGTTGTAAAGATTGTAAGGTAATTCCAGGAGAAAGCTTAACCACCCAACGTCGACTTTTAGTTATGGATTTACAAATAAAAAAATGGACAAAGAAGAAAAGAGTGCATCGAGCTATTCGGACTAAATGGTGGAACCTCAAAAGCGAGAAAGAAGATATATTTAAATAGAAAGTCCTTCAAGGAGATGTTTGGAATTATGTTGGCACACCCTGTGATATGTGGAACAATATGGCTATACATATTAGGAAAGTGGCGAAAGATGTGTTAGGGGTATCTAAGGGAGGTGTATCGGTACAAAAAGAAGCTTGGTGGTGGAGTGAAGTAGTACAAAATAAAATCAAGGCAAAGAGGGCATGTTACAAATTACATTATGCCAAGAAAACTAGTGAAACTTTAGAAGCTTATAAGAAAGCAAAGAAAGCGAAAAAGCCCTTTAGTGAAGCAAAAGCTAAGATTTGTGAGGACTTCTATAAAAAACTCAACTCAAAAGAGGGTGAAAGAGATATTTTTAGGATAGCTAGGGCTAGAGATAAGAAAACTAAAGATCTTAATTATGTTAGATGCATAAAAGTCGAGGATGAAAAAATTCTAGTGGCAAATGATGATATAAGAAATAGATGGAAAAACTATTTTTATAATCTTTTTAATGAAAATAAAGATGTTAGTATTAGTTTAGGAGATTTAGCTAAGTCAGAAAAGTACATAAACCACAATTGCTATCGACGTATTCAAAAGAATGAAGTCAAAGAGGCTCTTAAACATATGAAGGGTGGTAAATCGGTAGGACTAGATACTATTCCTATAGAAGTTTGGAAAATACTAGGAGAAATAGGAATCACTTGGCTCACAAGACTATTTAATGAAATATGGAAAAACCAAAAGATGCCTGAGGAATGGAGAGCAAGTACACTTATACCCATATATAAGAACAAGGGAGACATTCAAAATTGTGCAAATTATCGAGATATCAAGTTAATGAGTCATACTATGAAATTATGGAAAAAAATTATCGAACGTAGGTTAAGACAAGTATCAAGTACAACAGTGAACCAATTTGGATTCATGCCAGACAGATCTACTATCGAAGTGATTCACCTTTTGAGATGTCTTATGAAACATTTTAGAGCAAAAAAGAAAGACCTTCACATGATATTTATTGATCTAAAAAAAGCTTGTGATAGGGTACCGAGGGAGGTTCTTTGGAGAACTTTGGAAAAAAGAGGTATCCCATTGACATATATTAGCCTTATAAGAGACATGTATGATGGTGCAAAAACATGTGTGAGGGCTCACGAAGGAACGACAAACTTCTTTAAAGTTAATATTGGGTTACATCAAGGATCAACTTTAAGTCCATACTTATTTATAATGGTGATGGATGAGTTAACAAAACATATTCAAGATGAAGTACCTTGGTGTATGTTATTTGCTGATGACATTGTATTAGTGGAGGAGTCTAACGAAAAAGTTAATAGAAAATTAGAACTATGGAGAGAAACATTAGAAAGCAAAGGTCGCCGACTTAGTACAACAAAGACAGAATATATAGAATGTAAGTTTGATCATTTGGCTACTTCAGAGGACATAGAAATTAAAATTGGCACACATTGCATTCCCCAAAAGGAAAGTTTTGAATACCTAGGGATAATTTTTCGAAGTGATGGAAGAATTGATGGAGATGTTACACATAGAATTAATGCTGGTTGGTTAAAATGGAGAGGAGCTTCAGGTATTCTTTGTGATAAGAAGATACCATTTAAATTAAAAGGTAAATATTATAGAGCAGCAATTAGGCCTGCCATGTTTTATGGTTCTGAGTGTTGGGCAGTTAATAATCAACATGTACAAAAGATGTCTGTGACGGAAATGAAGATGTTGAGATGGATGAGTGGTCATACAAGAAAAGACCGTATACATAATGAGGTTATTAGAAACAAATTAGGAGTGGCACCAATAGAGGATAAAATGAGAGAACATCGTTTAAGATGGTTTGGACATATAGAAAGAAGATCAAAAGAAGAACCTATGAGAAGGTTAGAAAAACTAAATTTGGAAAATATTAAAAGAGGTAGAGGACGACCACAAAAGTGTTGAAAAGAAACAATAAAGAATGATCTAGCTTATTGTGAGTTAACTGCTAACATGGCACACGATAGGGATCTGTGGAAACAAAGAATCCATGTAGCCGACCCCGTCTAGTATGGGAAAAGGCTTAGTTGTTGTTGTTGTTGTTCAAACTTTTCATTGCATTTGAGGTACTTGTTCAAACCTTTTATTGCATTTAGTATTATCATTGTTTTAGGTCATGTTAAGCATTTAGTTTATTGTGGAGGATAGATGTTGAGACCTCAATTTAGGGGTCATTCTCATGTTAGTGTTTGAAATCATGAACTATTTACTTATGATACAATTGTTAGTGTTTGATGATGGCGAATATGAAGGAAGATTATTCACTTGATGATCCAAATGTTAGTGTTTGAGACCATGATATGTTTAGTTCTTTGCTAATATAATTTTAAACAGTGTTTAAGTTGCATGATGTATATTATCCAAATTTGGATGTTAGAATTTGTTTGCATTGATTTGCTAATAGACCAATGATTTGATTATCCTTAATTGTCCCTTAGTTAATGTTTATTTTTTTGTTTATATCATAATCTAATGTAGCTTCTTACATCGGTGATCTATTAAATGCGTGATGTAAATTGTTGTTTTGATGCAACGCCAGTGTTTGTCCCCCTTCTTTGATTTTTAACAATTATTTAAGATTTTTCTTGCTTTTTGTTTTTTAATTTTTAAAGTTTTTTAAAATTTATGATACATTATGATAAGATATGATTGTATCGCTTCATGGCGAAAGATGCTACGCTTTACTACATGCTACTTACCATACTTGCAGATTATGTTTTTTGGGAAACTCACTGTAGATACGTGATCTCGTTCCGCCAAAATACTCGGAACTTACTCATGTTTTTTGATAAAAGTTTGAATTCTAAAATTATTTTCTAGCCTACTCTTTTCTATTTCACACATATACACATTATGGTGGTATCACGTCCTTATTATGTTCTACCTTCATCTGATTCATGAAGTAGTAGGTAACTTCGTGGTCGATATAATTTTTGTTCTTTAGACTACCTTGATATTCACCAGGACTTGAGCAAATATCTCATCCATTTTGAGAAGGTTTCGTAGAAGTTGAACGGCAAGAAACTTGCACTTATGGCAAGAGTTGGAGTTCACTCAACCTTCTATTGGTATACTTAAGCATTGTACCGACGGTGATCAAATCAAAATAGATCTAGCCAAGATAAAAGTTATAAACGATTAACGATTACCTTAGACAGTAAGAGCAGTGGCAAATTTTATTAAAACATGTCGATAACTGATTTATTAAGGCTTTTCTCACTTAGATGCACCTTCGTTTGGGATAATCAAGCTTCATCGTCGATTTGAATAAACTCCTACGCATGAACCAGCCTTCCAACTTTTGAAGAAGATAAGTTGCACCTGTGGTCCTTTTGCTAGATGATCAGTGATGCAAATGTGGAGGCTGATGCATTCAAGCATTGTTCTGGAACTGCCAGATTTGAGGTAAAAAGTTGGTGCACATCACTCCGAGATGCTTGGTGGGAAAAAAAACTATTTATACCTAGACATGGAAATGTTTGTGGTACATTAGGTGATGAAACATCAGCTATCATACTTGTCAACTAAAGCGTCCATGATTCACTTCAATTGCAACTCAATTAGATTTCCCGATGCTCGAAGAAAGTTCAGAAAGCAAGGCATAAGAAGTGGATGTATCTGTGATGGATCAGTATAGCGATACACTACAAAAAGTGATCCATTAATAAGTTATTTCATTTTTCTGATACTGGAAAGTAAGGTAAAATTTTTCTTCACAAACATAACACTTAACGACCATGAACATGATTTCTTTTGAAGTTTCCTTGTTTCTTTTACGTTTTGCATGCATGCTGTGGAACACAAAATCATGGGGCAGATTGTCATTTCCAATGAGGAGGCGGACATAGTCATCCGAAAGGGATATAATTCACTTGAGTGCAATTGTCTCATTAAATAGGATCAACTAGGGGTGGCCATTTGGTATCGGACCTGCAAGCTGACCTGAAAGTAATCCAAGATGTCCAAGTCCTGGTCAAGGTGCTGTACACCCAGGTCAAGTGAACCCGAAGCAACCTGGGAAAAGCCGGTTGGGTCTGGGTGTGTATCAGCTAGCGTAGCTCTTACTGCATTCCATTTTTCCTTCATCTTTTGTATTTTCTAACAGTTTTTCGTAATTTTGTTCTCTTTCGGTGGCTCCGCAGCATGAATAACAGAAAAAGAATCTTGAGCAAAAGGTTAACCGTTCAAAGAAGCAATTGGCTAGTAGGTCGAGTTGAAAGTTGAAAATTTGATACTTGGGACGTGCAGTGTGCATATCTGGTAGGGAACTGCCTAACCCAGCTGACCGATGGAAAAGCACAGAACATAGGAAGTGGGGGCAGCAGTAATTCAAATCCATTTGAAAACAAACTACCATTTGACATGGTTATGCGTCCGGCCTTAGAACTAACTCTCTGGTTATATGCTAGCACTTTCTCATTTTTTTTGTTTTTAGGAACTGGAGAAAATACCCAAATCATGGGTAGGGGTGGCAGGTTTGACCTTATCTGGGGGTTCAAGCCATACCGACGTGGCCGGTTTTTAATCGGTCTGGCAGTTCTAATCGAAACCGAACCGGCTGGAACTGCAATTGGTGAAACTGGACCCAGTAAATGGGGATTACTTGGTTTGATTCTAGTTCTACCTTTTATGGAACGAGAATCAGCAGTTCAAAACCATCGTTTTTAGATCTTTGTTATTTTTTCTTTAAAATATATATATTTATTAATATTTTTTATGGTTTTGAGTGGTTTCGTACACTGGCTACATGCTACCGCCATAGTGGCAGTAGCGTGTATGGTAGAGGTAAGGGTAGTGGTTTTTGCTTTGCTTCATTTTTTGTACTTTCCATTATCTTATTTGTTAATGGTGTCTAGGGCTCAAATAAGAACCACTTCAGAACTGACGGTTGTAAAACTGTAACCAGAACCTGCTCTTGGCCAATTCGCTTATGGTTCCAGGTTTTAGGATAACTGGAGCTGTCCATGTCTAACTAAAACCACTTTTGAAATTGGCCGAATCTGAAACTGAATGAACTGGAGGTAAAAGTATGAAACAATCTGGGGACCCTCGTGGTTTTGTTACCTAACAATGCATAGAACCGAACGGAAAGTAATAGTTCAAAACGAACAGTTCCTGACCATATTTTGGTTATTTTTTATCGTAACTAGCAATTGCTCAAAGTCCTCTTCAGGGATGAAGCTCTTTCCCGGGCTACCATTTATCAAAATAGCATGTGTCTGATTTAGCACATGGTATGATGAGTTTCACTATGCGGTCATATTCCTTGCTCATTCCAGTTTTAGAGCCAAGAAAACATCATTTCTCTTCTTTTGTTTCACATGGCATGTGTCATTTTCATAGGATATGAGAATATTATCCATGATGCCAACCCCTAACAAAAGCACTTTGATTTTCCATTAGGGAAGGGAGAAAAACCGGTTTGCTGCAACTTTACTTACTAGTTTGTAAAATATACTAGCCGTCGATACTGCTGATAAACATGACGATATTGTAGCTTTCATTTGCTCAATGGTCTCCTTTACCTCACATGCTTTGCAAGGTCCCATAAGGAAGTCGTTCATGGTCCTAAACCGTGCTTATTTAATTTGCTTCTTTTAAACATTACTTTTATTTCATGTGCTTTTTCAAATGAGACCGAACATAAACCCAATGGAACTGAAACCGAACCAAGAATAAACACAACTATAAATGGGGGTAGTTTGGTTCCAGTTCTAGGTTTTAGAAATGACGATATGGAAGCACATGTCCTGGTTTAGCAAAAGTAGTCAGGACTAGGGGCCCTTGCAAGGCTGGAAGAATTCTTTGTGAATCCCAATTTCATGATATTTTACAAAGGATGACACTAAATGACAATCTAATACTAACAATTTTCATATGTCATGGGTGAGATAACTATCACTCTCTATGATATCTATGAGATTTTAAGTTTTTTTTATAAACGTGTAGTCTTCACACGTGCAATGGATAAGATAGATATTATGGTTGAATTGATGAGCATGAATTATAATGAAGTGAAATTACATATGAAGTTTGGGATGTTTCGAGTATGTGCTCAGAGAAGAAGGATTATGCCTAAGCAAAATATGTCATTTTTGTTGTATCACATAGGATGTACAATGTACTGAGATAAGTCGAGCCATAGAATTATGGTTTCTATCATTTAGTTGTTGGCTTTTTTATCACATTCTTGGGGTGTAACAATGTTGGCTTACTTTTACATAAGTTAGGGAAGACTTCTCGCACATAGGCACACCAACTTATTGGTCATAGTACTTTACTATAGGTATGAGTTTCTCCATTACGTTTGTTTGAGTTTAGCAATAAATCGATGTTAGCCTACTTATTTGTTTCAGTGATAGAATAATATTTTTTATATGTTATAGGCATGGACTTACGAGTATTTTTTAGCTTTTAGAGTTAGGCACCGCTCAGGGTAGGTTAATGGGCAACCTCATGGGGCTAGGTGGATGAGTAATATCACTAATAGGTATTGTCCTTCTGATTTTCTTACTCCATATCATAGGCAACTGGACCCCATGCAGGCTCGCGATGTATGCATTTAGAAGTAGATATTTAATTGTTATTTATGTTACATAATGAATGTTATTATAACGTTTGTATAATTTCATCTTCCTTTTTTTTAAGATCACTTGGGAGCCTTATTGTTAGAATAAATACACGGATGACACCTATCACTGGTTCCTGTTTCACTGATGTATTCAATGTTTAGATATCATGGAGCCGTATATGTCTGATCGAGTTGCTCTCCAATTTAGTCAATATAAAAGTAGTCTCCAATTTGCATATGAACATCTCTCTTCCCCCATAAATCTCTGCGGAGATCCACAAAGGATGCAGGGACAAGGAAGTGACCGGAACCTTCTTGGCCCATTCGCGGGGATGAGGACGGGGTTCCCAAACAGGAACAAGACTGGGGACTTTGATCCCCGATCCGGCTCTGCCTCGCCCTGCCCCAAGAACATCCTTAACAGCAAGATGAGGTGAATGAAGGACAACACCTCCACGGGACACACTTGATCACAGGCGGTTGGAGGTGTTGAGCAACGGAAACCACATAATAATAATGGTATGTGCACTGTTGGGGAATCGGGCAAACATTGTGTTGTGATTAACATCCATCGTAGGCCTTTTCAGTGAAAACAGATATAAAAAGATAGAGTTTCGATTCATTTTTACAACGCGTGTGGAGCAATCTAGGAGATCCAAAGTTTCAGGCAGGTAGGAACAGCATATTATTCATATAATTTGATAAAGAAGTTAGGGGCAACATTTGGAAGCTTACCGCCAAAACGGCATTTGGAAGCGTGTGGACTTCTGCACTATACTTTGTGATCTTAATCATCATTTTTACTTTAGTTCGATCTGCAATTGAATCTAGAAAATGGCACTAATACGTGCCCGCTAGAAAGTAAGAATATATACACCCACGGCTAGTCCATAATGCTGTTCATACACACGACTAAGGTACCTGAGAGACCACCCTTCTCTTGGTCAAACTTCCAAGAATCACATTACATCACAACTCAATATCTAGACTCAAAACACAAACACCCATAATAGAACCAACATTTTTATAAAATTATGTTTTCAATCCTCTTTCTTATTCTTACTCACCAATCATGTTTCATACACAATCACAAAACAATATTTGGTGTCTAAGCGAAGACAATCTCGTGTATTTATGCACATGCAACCAACAACACACACATGAGTAGGACCCTTACCAAACATGCACATTTACAAATAATTCTCAATAGATATTATAAATAACTCACTATTATCAAAATAATAACAAATCATATAAATCATGTATATTAAAATCAATACGAAAGAATCGCATCATGGTACTAGTGATAAAAGTATATCACATACCTTAACCGTAGCACATATTCATATCCAAATTCATCTCAAAAAGCAATGGGTCATGCGTAATGCCTTCATGCCATCTCATTTGATCATTAGTTAAGCAAGTACATGTCCTATAAAATAACTAGATCAGCGGCTCAAACTACATGCAAATCAGAGTTCGAACATGTCACAGCCCAAGCAGCGGAACCTGTCGGACGGTCAATGCCCCTTTGACCCATTCAACATGGCTTACGACCCAGAGCTGGATGAAAAAGGAAAGGCTAGGATCAACACTATTCAAATAGCTAAACAATAACTTTTTTATAGCAACAATCGAGATTTTCATATTCACCAATAAATAAATAAATAATGAGATTCATTCAACAACCAAAGTTCACATTCTTCAATAAGAAAAGTCAAACTAAAAATAATCTATCAATAAATAAAATATGAGCAATCATGTTCATAGATAGATGTGATCTATCCATACGTACAACATACAAAATATATATAGGTTTCAAATCATACATTACAATAAGAAAACTGTATCCATACTTAAACACTCAACAATAATGCAAATTCAGTTTGATCTAAGGATTTTTACCATTTTCAACCACCAGCCATGTCGTAGGAGTCCCCGAACCCTCTTCATGTCCTATCATGTGGCCTCCAATGGCACTCACAACATGTCAGGTTAAGGACGAAATCACTGGCTCATCATGTCCAACTCTTCGGGTTTATGGGACAATGTATCGAGATACCACACTAGTAAAGCAATACGCTCATTGAATTAATCTCAACAATCCATATTCACATCGATCAACAACCACCTCTCAGATACAAAAGTCTTCACAAAACGACTCCAAAATCCCCAAATACGATATCGGAGAACTTCTAGATCCCTTTTCCCACTCGACTAATCTTAATCTAGTCATTGAACATCAATAATATCCTAGGACATTAAATTAAATTATGCTAAGGGTCTGACTCTTTAAACCAGGTCCCAGTCGAACACTTGATGGCCCCAAAACAACTCAAAAACTAAAATTGGATCTATATATAGGATTATGGATCTAACAAGAGGATCTAGATCCACATACTAAACATGAGGGGTCTAGATCCTCATATAGATCCACTCTAACTTGACTCAACGCATGCCCAACTTGACTGAACCGGTTCAACTTGTTTTAGTGGGTTGAACCGGACATGCTTGACTCGGCCTGATCAACTGAAAAAACTGGTTTGACAGATACCACCGACCTACAGCTGGATTTCAATTGATTTCAGCCATAAAAATGGTCAAATAAATAATTGATGAGTTCGTGTCAACGGGGACTATTGTCACGCCCCTCAACCGGCTGACCCATTGAACATCTTCCACCCATGCTAGGGACCAGTGATGGCTCCCAACTCGGTCCCGATCAACCCTTGGTTCACCACTACTAGGGTGCGACCTATGACCGGGACACACTCACATACACTCTCCTTCCCACCAACCCACTCTTTGCCTAGTCGTCCTCGCACTCACACACACTTGCACACTATTAAAAGTGGAAAGGAAGAAGATGAAGAGAGCCTCTCTCGTTCTTTCTTTTTTCATCAATAAAGTGGCTGAACATTTACAAAACCTCAAAAGGAGCTTTAAATACTCAACCCTAACAAATACTATCATATCCCAATGACCCGCACTAGACCTAAATCAAATGTAAAATAAATTGGATCTAGATCTTAAGGAATCAGGGTCACAATACGGACTCAAATCAAACTATTTAGATCTGGGTCTCATCTCCGCTTATTACATGAATCTAAAACAAAGCAGAAAAAACTCAAAACAAGAACCTAAGATGTTGGTATAAACCCCCTTAGGGAACGAGGTTGGCTGGGAACACCAACCTAACTACGGCGCACCCAACCCCCGTGCTAAGTGCGGCGTGCATATGCCGAACCCGGGCGTGTGCCTGATGATAACTACGCATCTTTACCAGTTGGCCGTAAAGTAGTCGGTAATATCGCCTGAAGAATAAGACAGTCTAAAACCCAAACCGGCCACGCAAACAGTCGATCTTGGTACAAGACTTTCCTTCTGACCTCCTCTGTCCAATACCTATTCACGTTGGCCTCTCAAAACTGACGACTTCTGGAAAACTAAAGAAACATCTCAATATATAAAGAGAGTTATTAAAGACACCTTAAATTACTAAGCTCAGAGAAAGAGAAGGAAAAATTAGCGAACCTGCAAGAGAGAGGTCACCCGACCAATTAGGAGGAGAGCACAGTAAAGGGGAGAGAGGAGTAGGTGAGCGATGGAGGGAGAGGAGGCGAGAGAGAGAGCCTGCGATCGGCAGAATGGGAGTTGGTGATAAAAGGGGAATGGGTGTGTGTGCTTAATAATTTAAGGTGTGAGCTTAGTAGTAATGATATATAAAACTTGCATTTGCATGTTTCTATTCGCATCAGCGTTTTCACCATCTAACACAGTCTGCAAGTTTTGAAGGAAAGTCTTCATTCTTTCAGCATCCTAGCCCTCGCTCTAACTTGTGTGGCACATAGCCCACCCGCTTAAGGGCCTTCAGAATGGGCCATGCCAGCCTTCATGCTCATCACCTTCCAAAAGCCAAACATATGCGAAAGTGCAAACGACCAATCAACGACGGACTGTCCTCATTAGCGTAACATTATGGGCTTAACCATTCGTCCTCGGCTAGTTATCCAACTAATGCCTCTTGGTGCCTCTCACCTTAGCATGGCTGAAGCCTGCCTCGCGGCCTAGGATCTCATCTTGCTCATTGTCTTCAAAACCAGCTATACTTACCAAGAGAACCTGATATCTTTAGAACTTGAGCAACCAAATAAAGTCGCTTTGTCAGATCTATAAAAAAGTGATATCTCATCGAGAGAAGAATTCGCTCATGCAACCTGATATCTCATCTTGCTCATTCTCTTCCTGGGTTGGGGTAGAGAAAAGCAAATGCTGGTCACTGTATAACGATGAGTACCTGGTGGTTGTTTGGCCTTCTTTGTTTCCCCTCCCTGCCACCCGCTGTTTTCTTGGCTTAATAATTGGGTATGAAGAAGAGGTCCATTCAAGAATAGACTTTCATTCGCTATCGGATTCCGACTCATGGAGAGAAGAACTCGCTCATGCAACCTTTTTATTTTGAGAGGAAGTTGATGATAGCCGTGTGTACCTTGATAGCGGGCCGCTGATTTCTTTAAGACAAGTCTATCAGGATGACTTAATCAGGTAAGTGACTAATCTTACTCTATTTTTGGTCTTGTTGTATCGTTTGTTTATAGCTTTCTTTGAATCTATGTTTTGGATTGATGTGGTCTTGTTAACATCGGTTATCGGTTGCATATTATCTATTTATAGTCTGTCGATTAAGTCCAACAAGTTATGCATGTAAAGTCTTCAAGAGATTTAATTAAGAGTTCTTTGTGCCTGGAACGATAAGTTTTCCAAGTTTTGTCACGTCTTCCTAAACGCCCCTCTGAAGCAGTAACTTGCTCAATTATTCCCTCGTGGTCGGGTAACCTGTGATGAGATTTGCTTCAATTTTACAGATTTCTCTCAAAAGCAGCATGAAGGCTTCGGATAGGACTCCTTATAGCTATTAATCTTAGATCTGTTAAACTCTCGCTATCATTTTCGACTAACGAGCAAGAATGCGTAATGAACTAGAACTGTAACTTCTGGAGAAGGGGTGCCTCTAGCAAAGGGAGTCATAGTCACCAAGCCTGGGCCTGTACTATAAATACCATCAATTCAAACAGCAGAGAATGCAATCGGATCATAGGCACTCCCATAAAGGATGCTACGAAGACGACTCGCAATTGAAGGAAACTAGCAGTCTTTTGTATCTCTTATCAATTCACCTATCACCGTAACTATGGCCGTTCGAGAGAATCAGTGGATTGCATCTTTGATGGAGTAGGTCAAACTGCCGAATGGTTTCTGGTTATGGACCTGAATCCTGGGATATTTTTTTGGAAGTGCTTAGGACACGAAATCCGGTATTTTGCATGATCCATTGTGGGGTAGATACTATTGTTGCACCTGGACCTGGAAGCCGGCCCTACTTAGCAGTTTTCTTCTTGATGAGGAAAAACAATGTTATAAAATCGTATTCAAACACATGATATTGATACTTGAATCGATATTATTCAGGTACTTGTGTCACAAAACATAATTTATTGTACCATATCAAGGCGTATCGTATGGTACACTCTGTATCATATACGGTACAAATTTTAAAGATTATATCTTTTAAATTAAAACTTAAGTGTATTTAAACCCCACTAGTCAGTCTTTTTTTTGCACCTCTTGCATGTTTACCTCTTCCTCTCTTCAAGACCAACTCTTTTTTCTCAACAAATCTTATATGTATTCCACATTCATTAATAGTCATCAATCCTAAGTTTTAAAATAAGGCCCTTGAGAGATGTATACATGTGATTTAGTTTGTTTTCACATTGAATCCATTGTCTCTTAGTGTGGTGCATATTAAGAACTTTTTCATAATTTTTAAAAACTTATTTTTCTTATGATTTTTTAAAATAATCTAAAAATTCACCTGTATTGGTGCCCAGGAGATACAAGGTCTGATACGATATTGACAACATTAATGTAAAGGCCCGGCTAATGTTGAAGTTGAGGAGTAGTGCATGCTTTCTAAAGTTGACACATTTCTAGCTCTCTACAAGAACATATTCACTTGGACTTTAGAAGATTCAAAGAAGCATATCAGATTGAGTAAAAGTTGTAGTAGAAGATGCGCAAAGAGCAAGGGCTCACCTGGCTAAGGGGTCGACTCACAAATGGAAGGCCATGAGTTCAATACCCAGGGCATGCATCTGGCTTCGACCTCTCCATTGTACAAAAAAAAGAATTGTAAGAAACGATTAAGTTTGCACATTAGACAACCTGTTTCAGGTAAAACAGGCATTCGCGTAAGACTCTTTGTAATGCATATTGGCATGAGGTACAAAATGCTCGCCATTGAAACGAACAAGTCTAACTATGTGAGGTAAAAAATGTGAATCGGTATCTTAGATATACATGTTTGGGTTCGAGTACTAAACCAATAATCAGATCTGGTGCCCGGAAACACAACCTGATTGATAATTGAATTAGATTTGGATTCAAAACTTTTTTTATATTGCCTGACAGATCTAAGTTTGATTAAATTTTCGAATCTGGTTATTCTTCTAAATTGGATACTGAGCTCGCCTGATAGCGAATCAGGCTGGATTTGGCCAACTACAATCTGAACTTGAATTGGATGCCCTTCACATCCCAATGTAAGGTTCCGTTCCTACAATGGATTGCAAACTGCTTTGGCTCAAGCTTGCTTTTAAAAGTGTTCATAGTAGACATGGCTGGTTCTAGTAAATTGGACTTCCAGTATACTTAGGAACAGTAACCAGAACCAAACCGAGACTGGGCCGGTTCTGGTTTGAAGTCCAAACTGTCCGGAGCCAGGGAGAAAATATAAAACAGTTTGGAATTAAAAAAAAAAGTAATAAAATATAAAGAGCTGGTCGTTTGAAACCATCGGTTTTGGTTCCTTTAAAGCTAGAACCCGAATTGGGTGGTCCTTGGATCTAGGTCTGGTTTCATGCTAGTTTCAATTGTTTTGGTTCCTGGCCCCGTTAGGTTTCGGTTGAAATGGCCGGGCCGGTTCTGAACCAGCCATGTTTACCACATTGAAGGAGCAAATTATAAAAGTCCCGCTCCAGAAATGTGTCTTGCTATGTTTTCCTAGCTGGTTTATTGACCAGTTCCGTTGGCTCCATTGATGGGTACCGTTTTCGAGTTGAGAAACATTTCATTCACATACATCTGCCGTTTTATAGATCATGGTAGGCATAGATGAGAAACGGAGCCCTCAGTCATGGACCTCTAGCGAGCAGTCCATGAAGAGCGCCAATGTAGGAGAACAAGCTTGGGCTGGCTGGTAAATGAACCAAACCAGTTGCAGTTCGGCTCCTTCCTTGCTCGGGGTTCCTAAACCATGCTCTCAAGGTAATTGTGTTAAGGTATTTAAGGTAAATTAAGAGTTATTTTTGTTAAGAAACGTTTTAGGTAAATACTAACTTTTTATTTAAGATATTTCTATCTCAACTCGGTTCAGCTCGGCTCCTAAAAGATTGGTGAACTGAACTGCTCTCGTTCGAACTTTGAAAAAGGCCATTCGTTTACCTGTTAGCTCGGCCCATTCAATGAAAAATGAGCTCATGCGGTAAAAATGAGCCAAGGAACCAAGGGTTGTTCGGATCATTTGGCTTGTTTACCAGACCTCGCTTTAGGTTCAACCTTGTGTGTGTGCTCGCGCCGTGTATCCAAAACCAGAATCGCAGGGTGCATGGCTCAAGAAAACCAAGAACCCAACGAGCAAGAACTCACCTGGATAAGGGATCGATTTACGAGTTGAGTCTTGAGTTAGACACCAGGGATTGGCTTCGGTCTCCCCGTTGTATCAAAAGAAAAAATAAACTAAAAATCCATCCACGACAAAAATTATACTAGACAAGACTGTTCCAGGGAACCAGCTTGAACCGGAACCAGCGAGATCGGATGAGGAACCAGGGACAACCTTCCATCGAACAAGAACTAGTGGTTTTAAACCTCCGGTTCCATTATATATATAAAGAGAAAGAAAGTGATTAGATCCTATTCACCACTGATATATGACCATTGCTTTTCGTAAGTATAAGTGTAATAACAATGTTTTTTATGCTTTATCAATTTTTTTTATAAAATTTAAAATACAAATGTCATTGAAAAATAATATATGAGCATGTTATAAATGTGCATGATATGGTTTTCTTATATATATACATGAACTGTTCCAACTTGCCTACAACTAGAAACCAAAACCGAACTAGGATCGGGTGGGTAGTAGTGCCGATTTGAAACCACGAGTTCTGGTGTAGGTCTTAATCCATTTGAAACCGAAAAAATATTAAAGTTTGAATTTTGACAAAAAATATTAAAAATTATAAAACAACAGTTCCAAACCGCCAGTTCTGGTTCCAACAGTTCCAGCTCCAGCTCCAGCTGATTCTTGGCTCGGTTCTTCGGTTGGAACCGCCAAGCCATTATATATATTATATTAATGACTCCAATGTACTTCATAAAGAATCTATATATCTTTAGACGATTTCATGAGGATCTTATTGAATTTGCGGCCGAAACTTTGACTTTTCTAGCCGGCTATAAAGGAAAAGAACCGCATGACCCGGTGCCAACTAACAATTGTGGACTCTTAGTTTGAACAACGCATGTTGCACCACATTCGAATCCTGACCAAAAGACATGGCGTTCTATGCAATAAAGTATCCACATCATGTTATTTTCGAGGGTCTTGTGAAGCATGAACACCATATACATAAAACATGCATACTTTATACAAATAGCCCGACAGACACGGACCTATGATGGAACTTAGGGAACCCTAAGCCGGTGTTTGATTACAAGACTGGGACTATTATGGGACTTCAATTATAGATCCAGTTTCAGTGCCGCTCTCTTACTCGAGTCTTATAATCGGGTAAAAAGCACGGTCTTAGTATAAGGTAAGACCTTTTTTTTATTTTAAGGGTACAAATATAATTTCAGTTCCACAGTGATTGAAGGTAGGGGATTAATATGCATATGCCAATCAGTGGAGGGCCTAAAGCTGCAACCTAACTCGGTGGTCTTTGGTTGCAGCTCTGGTTTGACTGATTTCGGTTCTGATTTATTCCCAGCTGATCCAGTTCCAGTAGAACTGCCGGGTGATTCTAAACCGGCCATGAAGTGGTCTGATTTGAATCCGCTACTCAGCCGTTCTTGGTATCCAACTTGTTGTGAGAGGCTATAAGTAGTGAGGCAATATGTACATCTACTACTCATCGCACATGTCGAACTCATGAACTTCTACTTGTGAGTCAACCTCCTAGCCGCGTGATCCATCACATTGAACTCGGCTACATGGATTTTTTGTCGCCTTTGAGCTCGACCTTGTGACAAAGATGGTGATGACGGAGCAATTTAGGTTCTTCAGGACATGATTGTCATTGACAAATTCATTAGTATAGGTAATTAAAATTTTAAAGTACAATTAGCCTAATAATAACAATAATAATAATATGAAGGAAATATGCGTACAAATTTGCCCCTTCATCACCTTGCTCTATATAACCCTTCCTTTCCAGAGGGCCAACATTTCTCTCGTACTCCGCCAGTGCCACCATTGAAGCACCACGAACAAAATGTAAATGGGGGAACGAATATAAGCCAAAGCTCACTCTCTCCCATCCTCCGGACGAGAAATAAGAGACACTACCATCCTTCGATATCCCCTAAACCACGGAAAGCCGAAGAAAGAGAGAGCAGGAAGCATAGAAAATGAGTCTCTTGTGTGGCGAAGATGTTTGCGAGAGTTATGTAGATGAAGGGCAGGGAGAGGTTGTGACTCCGGTGAGAATCGCTACGGGAAGCATGACATCTTTGATAACAATGGAAGATGAGGTTCAGGTAGCGTTGCTGGTGAAGAAGGAAAGCTGTTTCTCTCCTAAACAAGACTATCTGGCCAGGCTTAACTCTGGGAGTCTGAATGTGTCTGCTAGGAACGACTCGGTTGAATGGATTTATAAGGTCATTCACATTGATTTCTTCGTTGCTTTCCCTATTTGTGGTTGTTGATGGGTTCGTTAATTTTGTTCTTCTTTTCTCTTCAGGTTGTGTCTCTCTACCATTTTGAACCATTGACAGCTTGCCTATCTGTAAATTATCTGGATAGATTTCTCTCTGAAGATGCATTGCCAGTACGCAATCAGATAATCTTTCACGCCCATCTTCTCTCTATATGAGTTGTTTGCAGGATTTCTGAGATGGGATTTATTTGTTGTTTAGGAGGGGAAATCATGGATGGTGCGATTGCTATCTGTTGCTTGTTTATCTGTAGCAGCAAAAATGGAGGAAACAGTGGTGCCTCTGCTTCTGGATTTGCAGGTTAAGGGGCAATGCCTAGATTTTATAATATACGACTTGAGTATTTAATATCACGAAATAATATCTTTTGTTTTGCTTAGATTTTATTCGTGCATTGTTTGTGATTTGTGTCCAATAGATGGGAGAATCTAAGTTCGTGTTTGAACCGCGAACCGTCGAGAGGATGGAAATCCTTTTGCTCAATACCCTAAAGTGGAAGATGAATGCGGTGACTCCTCTTTCCTTCATCCATTCCTTCCTTTGCAGGATTACACATGCAAACCCACCTCCTGATTCTCTTGTTTCTAAATCGGTGGACCTCATTCTCACAGCAACCAAAGGTATACAAAATCTTCCTGACCTCAGATTGTCCTGCACTGCTTGCAACTTCATACATCTGTTACAATTATGCTCATATATCACTTTTCTCTTCTTCTATTTGAGATAGGTATTGAATTTCTTGAATTTCTGCCTTCGGAAATCGCCCTGGCGGCGGCAATATCTGCGATCGGGGAACCACGGAATGGGGATTTCATGGAGGCTGTAGATTCATGCTCTTCACGCCTCAACAAGGTAGATAAGCAATTAAGAATTCATGCATCAATTGTTGCTTTGCACTTGTTTTCTGTAAGTAATTATGCTTATTTATGTAGTAATGCATGTCACTGTTTTGTCTTTGATGGTTTTCCTCATATGGGCATCTTGTGTTTCTCAGGAAAAAGTGTTGAAATGCTATGAATTGATTCAAGAGATTATGTTGGTAAAACAATGGTGGAATGCGAAGACTCTGGCTTCTGGGTCGTCTGTGCCAGGGAGCCCTGCGGGTGTTTTGGATGCAGCTGCTTGCCTGAGCTATGAGAGCTCAAGAGAAGGTCTAACGTCTTCATTGGAGGGCTCCAATATTGTGGAAAGATCATCAATGAACAATTATCCATATAAAAGAAGGAAATTTGCAGAAAAATAGTCTTTGAGTTTGCGGGTAAACAGTAGATTCAGTGAAGTTTTCAGGGCACCAACGCTCTTAACAGACTGAAGTTCAGAATAAAGAAACAGGTTTGGCGGAAGGTTGTCCGAACCTCACTAGACTGAAGTTGAAACAAAAGGAGAAAGGTTGTTTCACGGTTTCCAGGTTCCTCAAGCCAAGGCTATTACGAGAAATGGTAGAAAACAGCAGCGCAGTTTGATTGGGTTTTCCAATATTACACTAGGGATGTCTTGGACCTATTTTGCAGGTGGTGTTAGTTGAGCTCAGAGAGAGAGAGAGAGTTAAAGGATTTTGTTGATTACGAGATAACACTATTTATATATGTTATTATCTTGGGCAAATCAACATGTTGTGTTTTAGCTTATGGAATCAATTGTATAAAATGGATTGTTACTAGTGTCTGTCTTACGTGATGGTGCTTTGCAAGTCTCCCTCCTTGGAAAGTATGCCGAGGAAAATGACAATTTTACAGTGATTAATCGATAGTCTAGGCCACTGAGTGTGTTTGATAACTTCCTATGTAACTGCGAACAGAAGCGACCATCTCGATTGCAGCAAGGGGATTTGAACTTGACATGCTTCTCTTCCCTTCACTCTATTGAAAAGAGATGGGAGGACTGTCGGTTAATAGACTACGAGCAAGGTGGTCAAGGTACTGTGGTGAGCGCCAGGTTTGAAGTGTTGGGTGTGGAAGCACACTCTAATTAACAAACTATTAGGATCTTATTTGCAGACAAACCAAAATTAAGCTATGTCTGATGAAGCTCAAATCAGGGGAAGTTACCAATGAATGCTATGTCTATGCTAGACATGTCACTTGTTTGCCTCGAACCTCAAACCGGTTTTGATTTCGGAATCAACCCGGAACTGCTTACAACAGTTTCAATTCCTTTTTTAATACAAGAGAGCAATTGTGAGAAAGAGACTCATTGTCCTCAATTTGATGAAGATCTGATTGGAGATGAAGATCTTCCAATCAGGTGGGTGTGTGGCGGATGCAAATGAGGCGGTGTGGAGCGAGTGCGAGGCTTGGAGATTAAGATCCACGGGACGGGGTATGAGAATAATTTTTTCCTGCAGGGTGGGGTCGGGTGGAGCCCCAACCCGCTCCATTGTCATTCTTAAGCATGATCAAAAGGTGAGAAAACAAAATCAATCAAAACGTCAAGACACAGACCGAACACGACCGGTTTAAAATCAGCCTGGCAGTTTGGAGCAGCCGATAGAATTGGCAGTAACCGGAATTGGTCGAACTAGCCCAGCCACCGTAATTGTGTGGCGATTCCAAACAGTCGCTACTTTAAATATATTTTTTAAAATCCCTTATAACGGTAGGACGCTTCCCACCATTGTAGTTGGTGGGGAGTTCGGATGTCCGCCTTGGCCTTGTAGTGCAAACACTCGTATTTCAGAAAGAAATGCTTTAAATAGTTTTCCGAAACCCTTTATCACACACGGAGCATTAGTTGTATGGCAGGGCGTGGACTTTGCATGAAAACCTAAGTACGTTCTTTCTTTTGTTCCTTTACCTCGCATGAAAACTTAAGTTTATAGTTATAAGTTACGTAACTTAAAGATGTCAACAATAGCCGAGCAATTGTGTAAATGCGACCCATTCAATTAGCGTCACCTTATGAGCAATTAATTTCACTCTTCATAATTCCATTGATGCATAGTCTCTCACAATAGAATGTTATTTATAGAAAGGTAAGTCCTCTTTGTGTCCAAGAACAAATTGAAGGATAATCATGATCACCCATAAGGGAAATCCAAGAAAAGCCAGTTGTTTTTACACATCAAATGGTAAATAAGCTGCTTGCTTGTGTGGAGTAAGCAGAGAAGATAATTATGGAGAAATTATTGTAGAGAGAGAGAGAGGTGAGCTTCTGCAGCGCCGACCATGTCAGAGAAGAGGCGTCTCTCTCTCTCTCGAAGCGTGTGCACTTGCTTTGTTTCGTACTTTTCCAACAGGCTCACATGCCTTCAAACACCAACTAACCCCTGCTTAGTGCGGTCCCATTCCGCTCTCTGGAACCCAACAACAATTAATTGTAAATCTATTTTTTCATTACACAAATCTAAAGACTATGTAACAGATATAGATGTAGATTTTCGATCCGTTTATTTATGTTTTCATATAAATTGATTCAACTTAATCATCTTTTTTTTTGGTTTGTGACACTGTGTGTGCACGACCCGAAGAGTGGAACTCCGGCCAATAAAACGCAAGTGGAGAGCCCTTCCGGGTGAGCTAAGGCTCTGAGTTCATTACTATTTACCACTTTAGAAAAGCACAAATGGAATTTAATGATCGATATGATGCTTAGGTAGTTCACTCTGCAAATGCTTATAATACATGTTTTAAGTTGAAGAAACTCGATCAAAAACCTTGCTGGTAAACAAACAGAACGAACCAATCATGGACTCTTCGTATTCTGCTTGTTTCCTCGGCGATGTCTTTCATGCATGTTCATAAGTTCATGAGCAATAACAATAACTAAGCCTTTTTTGATATTAGATGAAGTCAGATATAAAGGTTATTTATTTTCATAGAGCTCGATCTTGTGTCATGGTAAGTTCATGAGCATTCTATGTACAAAATATATGCTAGTTGGTTATTTCCTACTGAGCCAGGATTGAACTTGTTTGTGTTCCTTTTAGCTCGTATCGACCACACACGAACTTTTAATTTGTGCTTGTTTTAGTCAAGTTTGAAACTGTGTCTTCCGTGTCCTTGTATTGCCTAGAGGAACAAGTACATCATACCTGCTTTAGAGCTTTGAACATACCTGCTTTATGCAAACTCCTGTGCATGAATAAGTGATTCCTAACAAATACATGGCTAAATCCAAATTAGCACCGTTGTGGTGCTTGGGTACCACCACCACCACCATATCTTTATTGTAGTACTTCGTCACAAGAAATACATAATTATATTCAAAAGAGAACTATTATAGTGATTGGGGAACCACCACAACCACATCTTTTTTTGGTACTTGGTTGCAAAAATCAGATGTGATCTCTTGATGTTTGATTTGAGCCAATCAAATGTCCAAATGCAAATTCTACTTGGATGATTGGATCCTCGTGAGAGATATGTGATATTTGCATGCATAAACTTTGGTTAAAACATATTAGCTAATTTTATAACATTTGCTTTTCCATGAATTTGGACATATTTACTTGACAAAACTTTTTGACAGAATAAATAAACAACGAATCATGTTGACATGGTTGGATCCATAACATACACATACATATATGCATAGGGTCACGAGTTTTCGACCGATTGATTGACCCAATAGAGAACCAATCAAAAGTTCAAGACAACCACAATCACGTCAACAATACCATAATAAGGTATCTTGATTCTATACAGACATGTATATATATATATATATATATATATATATATATATATTCTGAACAGAAGGAGAAAGGAGGACTGATGGGAAGAGTTTTATAACATGACAGAACAAGGAGGTCAACCTGTTTCAAATATGCGACATGGATTCTGGCAATGCAGTGTAATTAGATCCTCATGTTAATCCGAATGAATCGGTCTTACCATGGAATGTCTTTCAAATCAAACAACTAATGGTGTCTACTAATGGGACCAATCAACTATTCACCATATCATGTACACAAAGTTCCATTAGAAAGGGGAAAAGAGAAAACCTACACAAGTTATATGAGCCAGGTTGATATGGACACTATAGCTCATACTCTGCATGCAGGTAGGCGTAATTAGACCTGACCGGTTTTGGATGAACTCGGACCTCTAGTTTTGGTTCCACCTATACCTTGAATTCCCTCGAGATCCTAGTCCAGTTCTGGTTCTGGGTCCGATTGCAGGCCGCTTTCAGTTCCAGCCTAAGTTCCAATTTCATTTAAAAATTTCATCAAACAAAAGGTAGGATTTCAATACTGGAAAAAAAAATGGAATCCCTAGTTCCAGACCACTGTAACCCGAAGTAGAACCCTGTGGTTCCGGTTTAACTTCTCCCCGTTTCATTTCTGGAGGCAGTTCAGTTCCAGTTGAATCCAACGGGCTGGGTCCAAACCAGCCACCTCTAGGGATAACCCAGCATTTCAGGCTTAGTAATGGCCACACTGAGCCAAAGCATGAGCTAGCTGCCATAGATGGTATATTCAACTCATAGTAGTTTCAGTATATGTCCATTAAACCAAATTTTCTATGTTCTTTTTTGGGGTTTAAGATTCAGAACATAGCAATGGAAAGGGAAGATCTGAGTGCTCCTTTAGCTTGTGATTCTCATGGTTAAGTTCCTTGTCAAACAAAAGTGGAACTGTGCTCCAGCAAGGGAAAAGCGGTCATGTAGCCAGTTGGGGTTCACTTAAAACCTTTTCAGACTTCATCTGGTTTTGGGTGAGGCGGCCGCCTCACCTTGCCCATCAGCAACTCCGCTGCTAGCTCAAAGTGATGATGGATTTGCCAAGTTTGTGCTTGCTAAAGGAAACATTAATATTTTTAAATATATTAGCTACCTTAAAATAAATCACTTGTATTCTCTAATTTGCTTATTATAAAATTATTATGATTAGTCAGGAAAGTTTGTAATTGACTTTTCTTCTTTGGCTTACAATGGGGAGTCCGAAAGCCAGATCCACTTCCCCAATATCGAACTCGTGACCTTCAACTTGTGAGTCGACTCCCTGGTGAGGTAAGCTATTACTCTCTGTGCAAATCCAATCTGGTGCCTTCTTCACTCCACAAGGATGAAGATCTCCGTAACAATAATTGAGTGAGGCACAACTTGTTTGGTTCGGATCTGCTCGTGAGAGAAGGGCAGAAGATTGATTATTGGACTGCAATATGAGCGATTCATATACAATAAGCATTGATCCAATAATTTTTCTTGCCATGAGTGGGATTGGAGTGCAATTGAGCCAAGCTGTTCATGAGCTACTCGATCTAGGCTCAAGAGAAACTCAAACTTGAGCCTAATTGAGTTTTACAATATTTAAATGAATTCATTATATTTTAAAAGTTAGTAGAATCGATGTCATGAACCCTATCCATGAGTGTCAAGCTTCAAGATTGGAACTTTTCAAGTTTTAGCAAACTAATGAGCTCAGTCAAGCTCGACTGAATTCGAGCTCACCGAGCTCAGTCACCATCACGCTTAATTGAGTAGATCATGTTTGCAGCTATCTCCAACGAGCCAAACTCAAGTTGATTGAACATAACTTGAGCTCGACCTGGAGCCTGAAAAATAATGATGGAGCTCGAGATCAATCTCAAGTCAAGCATTTTATGTTCAAACTCAAGTTGGTTGAACCTCTCTCTCTATATATATATGTGTGTATATATTCGTATATATATATACATGTATATATCGTTGTTGTGTGTGTACATGTGCAATATCTGTTGAATTTCAGGACCACAACCCTCATGCGTCCCCTACGCGATGCAGCAAGAGCTCATAGGAACTTTGGTGTCGATGAGTTTAAACGTGAGCTTATGAGCTTAACATTCAGTGAACTGTACCGAGCTAAACAAAGCACAAAACTCAGCACTCTGGTCCGGAACCGACGGTTCTAGTTGAGTCAAGTTTATATGGACACTATAATTTTTTTTATTACCAAGATGGGGGGGTTAGGCAGAACCTCTACCAGTACAAAAGTTGTGGATATATGCAAAAGACAGAGGAAGGTACCTACAAAACCTTCAATCAGGTACACGGTAGTCCAGCTGATCGGATGTTGCAAAAAAGCAAGAGCAGAAACAACTCCTAACAATAACTGTGATGATCTCCGTGCTTGTTCTGACTACCCGTTTAGTGTTCTCGGTTGCCGGCTTTCTCTGTTCCCGGTAGATCTGCAGTGGAAATGATTTTGGATGGAGTTTGAGGTTTCCTCACAGCGGCCTTTCCAAGGATACGTTGTATATATTGTGTTTTTCTTGTTTTTCAGTGTATATGTATATCACTGTTTCCATGATTTTTCACTCGTATATGCACTGCTCTTATAGAGCAGTGTCTGCTCCCTTGTATCCTGGCTTTCTCATTGGGTTTCCCTCTTCTAAGCAGTATATCCAGACTGTTACTGAAAAATTCGGTAACGGTTTGACGGTTACAATCTTGGCCCTATCCGTATCTCCTCTCTGGGTAACGGTCTGGATGGCCAGTCCAGCCGTTACCCAGTTGAGTTGTCGGGAATGGTCACTGTTATCTTTAACATCTCTCACTTGGCCATTCGAGCCAAGTGTATTGACATACTGGTTTTTCTCCTACTTTTTCAGGGTTTACCTAATAATGTCATTTCCTGATTACTATTGCAATCAGTACCTATTGTGTGGTTATTTCCCTACACAACAACCTGCCCGTTGTGTGATTATTTTCTTACACAACATTTTGCCTGTTGTGTAGTTATTTCCCAACACAACAATCAAACATACCTCAATCCCATGTTTGTAACTTGTTTTGAGAATAATTCCTCTGTTATACCTTTAGTTAAGGGGTCTGCCAACATATCATTTGTTGGCATGTATGAGATGGATATTTTCTTTCTCATAACCATATCATGAACATAATGGTATTTCACCATTATATGCCTCCTTTTTGAGTAGTCAACTCCACTCTTAATAAGAGTAATTGCTGCATTATTATCACAGTAAATAACAACTAGCTCGTTTGTTATTTCCAACTTCAAATCATGTATGAAGCGCCTTATCCAGACAATACTCGTTGCAGCCATACAACAAGCTACTTACTCAGCTTCTTGTATATGCAATGCTATATAGCCCTGTTTCTTACATGCCCAAGAAACAACAACACTTCCAAATAAGAATATTTGTCTCAAGGTTGATTTGTTGTCATCTTTACTCCTAGTAAAGTCAGCATCTGAGTATCCTATCACTTTCAGTTCATCTGCTTGAAAACATAGTTTCAAGTCGTTTGTTCCTTTCAAATATCTTAAAATCTTTTTCACAGCTACCCAGTGCTACCAACTAGGATTACTTTGATATCTACTTACAAAATCAATAGCAAAGTTGATATCAGGTCTTATACACAATATAGCATACATCAAGCTACCAATAGCTTGTGCATAAGGAATATTAGGCTTATCGTCTCCTTCACCGGGACAATCAGCCTAACTTAATTTGATCCCTTTTGCAACAGGTGTATGAGCAAACTTGCATTCATCCATTTTAAACTTCTTGAGGATATAGTCAATATATCTCTCCTCACTGAGACATAAGAGTCTAGATTCTCTGTCTTGAGAAATCTTTATTCCTAGGATATAGGATGCTTTCCCCATATCTTCATTTCGAACTCGGAGTTCAACCATGACTTGGTTTTGACAATCATCTCGTTGTCATTTCCAATCAACAATATATCATCTATATATAATGATAAGATGACAAAGTGGCTCCCACTATTCCAAACATATACACAACGATCAAGTTTATTAGCCACAAACCCAAGTTCTATAATGGCATTTTCAAAGCCAAATACCATTGGCGAGGTAACTGCTTTAGGCCATATAGGGATTTCTCAACCTATATACTTTATCTTCTTAGCCTTCAACCATAAATCCTTCGGGTTGCTGCATGTATATGGTTTCTCCTAAATCTCCATTTAGAAAAGTTGTCTTTACATCTAACTGATGTAAATCCAAATCATAATATGTAGATATTGTCAGGATTATTCATATGAATGTAAATTTTGTAATTGGGGAATATGTCTCAACATAATCTATCCCCTCTTTTTGTGAAAAACCCTTTGCAACCAATCTCGCTTTAAACTTGTCAATTGTACCATCGACCTTATATTTCTTTTTCAGAACCCATTTGCAGCCTATGACTTTCCTTCCTTTTGGTAAATCAGTCAATTCCCAAACTTGGTTTTTCTCAATGAATTCAATTTCATCATTCATGGCTTTCCCCCAATCTGATACTTCCAATGAGTTCATAGCTTGCTGATACATCAAGTTATCAGTCAACTCATCTAGATCCACCGAATTACACACTTCTTCTGCAAGATAAGTGTGGTAATCCTTTAAGAAGGACGGAGTGACTCTTGACCTTTTATGTCCACTTAAGGTTTCTGTAGTTTTAAGAAGATTTTCAATGGGCTCAAAAGATAATTGATCTAGATCTACCAGATCATCAACACATTCATCATTATTTCTAAGATATCATTCTTAGTATCTTCTAAGAATTCAACATCTCTGCTTTCAATGAGTCTGTGGTATTTATGATAAAACCGATATCCTTTTGAATCTTTTGGATATCCAATGAATATACATCTTAAGGACCTACTGTCTAGCTTATCTCTAGACTAATCAAGGATCTTTACGTGTGCAATAGATCCTCACCTCTTCAGATGATCTAGGTTAGATTTTCTTCCAAACCACATCTCATATGGTGTAGTGAATACAACTTTACACGGTACTCTATTGAGTATGTAAACCGTTGTACTTACTATTTCTCTCCAAAATACCCTTGGTAGAGAGGCATCGATCAACATAGACCTTATCATATTCAGTAAGGTTTTATTGTATCTCTCAGCTATACCATTTTGTTGAAGTATTTTGAGCATTGTATTTTGCTTTGTAATACCAAAGTTTTACAGAATTCCAGAAATTTTGTCGAGGTATATTCACCATCTCTGTTTGATCTTAAGACTTTGACTAAATGCCCTACTTGATTTTCTACTTCTTGCTTATATTCTTTAAAAGTATCAAGTGCCTCAGATTTATGTGCCAAAAGATATAAATACATATATTTAGAGTAATCATCGATAAAGGTTATAAAATAACCCTTTCCACAATGTGACTTTACTCTAAAAGGCCCATATAAATCTGTGTGAATAACCTCCAATAAGGTTGTTGCTCTTGTTGATTCCTTGGAAAAAACTTTCCTTGTCATCTTTCTTTGTATATAAGTTTCACACTTGTTGAAAGTATTTTCCTCAAATCTAGGCAATAAGTCAAAGTGGATAATTTTCTCAACTTTTGCAAACTTATATGCCCAAGGCATTTATGCCATATATTCACATCAATAGAAAAGGCACACTCAATATAAGTAGAAGTACCAATTTCATTATCACATAGTTTAAACAGACTATGCTCTACATCAAATTCCCTAGAGAATAATATTCTCCCATGCTTTTTCACAGTCACATTGTTAGGGATAAACCTAACCTCAAAACCTTTCTTTACTAAGGTAGGGATCGAGACCAAATTGCGCCTTATATGGCACAATTAATACATCAGTCAATACAATTGGTTTGCCTTGTACAAATATTCTAAAGGACCACATACCTAAAACATCCGAGAAAATATTATTTTCCATGTAGACTCTATGTTCATCGGGTTTGTATTCCCTCAGGTCCATTTCTCCTTCCTTGGTCTTTGAGATGTGTCGAGTAGCTCTCAAGTCTATCCACCAACCTATCACCCGGCGGTCCATTTACAAACATTCTAAAATCACGCAGATTATATCCTGCTTCTCCGACTGTCTGTGTTGTGGGTTATTTCCTCCACCTTTCTTATTGTGGCAGTCCCTCTTGAAGTGTCCAAACTTTTCACAGTTGAAACACTTTATTCGAGAAGTAGTTTCCTGTGATTTCTTAAAATTTTGACCGCCCTTCTTGTTATTCTTGCCAAACTTCTTGTTTGGTTTATCTTTCTTTTGGTTAGTTTTGGAGCTAGACGCTATCTCATCCTAGGCTACTACCAATTTTTCTTTCTTGTTCTTGTTCATGTGTTTCTGCTCTATTGCTAGTTTCAGGGGCAATTCAAAAATGTTAATTTCTGACCCTAATATGAGGGTAGTGGATGACTAAATTTTCTACGGCTAAGTCCCTAGCTATTACTAACATGTGGTTCACATGTTTAACTACATTATCTCCTTCTCTCATTTTTAAAGAGTTGTACTTTTGTAGTAGCAACTGCACATGTAATTTGACAGTTGTGTCATACTTAGCTATTATTGAATCAAACAGCTCTTTAGCGGTCTTGTGTTCTTCGAAGACCCTGATTAAGTCATCGTCCATGTAGGTTAATATTACTGTCCTAACTATGGTATCATATTTTAGAAATCTTTTGTACATCTCTACTTGTTGCTCAATTGCGTCTAGAGGTGGCAGACGCACAGTTTCCTTCAGCACATACTTAACACCTTCGAGTGTTAGAGCTAGTGGGATTCACCTCTTCCATGTTTGGAAGTTAAGACCATTTAATTTCTCAGTTTTTGCTAATTCAGACACAAATTCTAGAACTCATTTTTATGTGTTTGGCAATTTTAACAATTAGACGGTCTAAAAAGGAAATAATCATAAACCAACAACCACACATAGCAGAGAGCTTGTTAAAATGATGCATAATATCATAAAAACATTCTAAAATCATTTCTTAAACTACTTGGGACAAACTTATAATTTTCTCAAAAGTTTTTGCCTTTTGAATTTTCCAAATAATACCAGGGGTAAAACAGTAATTTTAATTATATATCCACTTTTTAAATTTTGAAAAAAGCCTAAGAATAGACTTGTAAAATTACTCTTTGGTATTTCTGTAAAATTCATAATTGATCGGGGTTAAAACTGTAATTTTAACCCTCAGTCCGAATCCGTAATTTTTTTCAAAAGTATAGGGACAAACCTATCTTTTGAATAAATGGTAGAGTTGTAATAGTTTAAACCGGGAAGGGCATTAATTTAAAACAACAACCCCAATATAACATAATTTTCACAAATTGCTAGAGGGTAAAATGAACTTTTTACATAATAAGGGCAAAATAGTCTTTTTACAACAATGATAGTTTAGTAATAATTGAAAACCAACTAGGGCAGAACAGACTTTTCATTCCGCTGCCCGAGGCGGTTTGTAGGCAACCGCCAGCGGTTTTCCAAAAGCGTGAGCGGTTTTCGTCATGTAAAAACTAGGATGAGAGAGAATGGAGAGAGAGAGAGAGATTGAGTGAGGGTGAGAGAGAGAGAGTGGTGCTCTGCTCCTTGGCCCTCTACTGCGGCCTCTTGTGGTTGCCTAGTGCGGCTTGTTTTCGGTCGTTGAAGCTCCGATCGTTCAGACCTTTGCTGGCCTTCGCGGCTCGTTTCTGGCCGATTCAGGCTTCGGTCGTTCAGGCCTTTGCCGACGGATTTCTTGCCTAGCCTGTCGAATTTCTAGATCTATTCTCTCCCTACTTATTCTTTTTTCTTCTTTTTCCCCTTCTCCCTTTTTGTTTTCAGAGTAGTAAGCATAACTCTTTGTGTTTTTTTTTTGTAGGATCAATAACTTGAGCTCTGATACCAGTGATGATCTCCGTGCTTGTTTTGACTGTCCGTTCAGTATTCTCGGTTGCCGGCTTTCTCTGTTCCCGGTAGATCTGCAACGAAAATGATTTAGGATGGAGTTTGAGGTTTTCTTACAGCGGCCTTTCCAAGGATACGTTGTATACACTACGTTTTTCTTGTTTTTCAGTGTATCTGTATACCACTGTTTCCATGATTTTTCACTCGTATATGCACTGCTCTTATAAAGTCGTGTCTGCTCCCTTGGGTTTCTCTCTTCTGAGCAGTATATCCGGACTGTTACCGAAAAATCCGGTAACGATCCGGCGGTTACAATCTTGGCCCTATCCGTAACTCCTCTTCAGGTAACATTCTAGATGGCCAGTCCAGCCGTTACCCGATTGAGTTGCTGAGAATGACCACTATTATCTGTAACAAACTGTACATAGACATGTCCAATTCTAGTTAATTTGGAACCAAATCTGACCTGTTTTATTACAATTCAAAATCCGTTTGTTCCGGAATATCTCTTGTTTGAGTTTATAATCACCTGGAACTGATAATTTTATTTAAAAAATTAAAATTTATAAGAAAATTTTAAAAAGTACTGGAACCGGTAGTTTGGAACTGTCGATTCTGGTTTTATAAAAGGTGAAACCAGAAATGAACCGAGTGGTCCCCAGTTTTGTTCCGGGTTCAGCTGGTTCTTGTCCCAGTTGTGTTCCTATTGAAACTGCCGGGCCGGTGAGGATCCAACCATGTCTAGTTGTACTTGTCCGTGACTAGTGTCAAAGCAATAGGTATAGGCTTACCATGAAGGAACACCATGTACATTCACAACATAGTAACAGGCAAGAGAATTCCACAGTTATCAACAACCTTGCATCTGCTGTCCATAAGATCATACCTGTGACTTGAGATCTGCATTATGAAATCAGTACCGTTTATTCCTACACATGTAGATTCAATATAATTAGGACTTGTGATCTGCAAGGAAATACATATAACATATCCACCTACTTTGAGAAATTGCCTACATATCGATTAGATAATGTCCTGCATCTTGATTTTGCAATTGGGAAGCTCGAAGACAAATCCATCTGCTTTCCAAATTCTCACTCATTGAGCTGAAACAAAATATTCTGCAGCTCGGGAACTGCAACATGAAGAAACGGTCTGAAATCAATCTAAGCACAGTGATGGTATCTTGCATCACCTTCTCTCAGATGATACTTTTATCTTCTGTTATAAGGGTATAGAGCTCGATGTCTGTTGTTACTTCTTCTAAGAGAGAGACTATACCCTCAACAAAGATTCCTTTAGGTGATGTGTATATTATATGGGTATGATCTTCATCTATATCCTTTAACACCAAGAAAAAAATTAATAGTGGAGGGAGTTTCTTCCTATGCATCTGATAAGTGGATCTTCATACCTCATATCCTTCACACTAACACCAAGAAAATAATTACCTCAACACATATCCAAGTATAGGTTAGTCGCTCGCAAGATCGAGTGACCTCGTTCATGGTTAAAAAGGTGCCTCCAAAAAATTTAACAATGCTCTGGAGAAATGGTTCATTCCATAATGTTGGGTTTAAATCCACCGGCCTTACCCAAATCGAGATGGTTTCAAGTCGTCATTAGCAAGGAAACCATTGATTGATTAGGAGTGTTCTTCGTGTCACTTTCCAGGCCCATTCCCTATAATATGATTCATGTCTTCCTCATTGGAGGTTTGGATCATGAATAATCCTTGTTTTCCTAGATAAAACTTGATGTACTATAGGGAGCTCATAATTTATATACTATTAAAAATTAAGCAAAATTGTATTCTTTTATAACGTTCTGTGTTGGTAAAATCAGTAATCATGGTCCAACGTCACAACTTCATCCATTTAGAGAAGGTTTGAAACGATATACATAGCTTATATCCTTCTCCCTAATTGGAGATGTTAAGGTTTGTATCATTATCTTCCAACAATTGTATTACTTCCTCATGACCTAAGACCAAGTGCATTGCACATTCATCCTCATTAATGATTTAAGATGATCTAGAGGAGGGTCACTGATATTTTATGGGGCCGAGATTGAATGCCGCTGGTGAGAACGATTCACTTGAATTTCACTCTAAAGATGGATGATGGTGGTAAGTCATTTCCACACCAAGCACGCAAGCGGGTAAGTCCATGACGGGGTTTCCAAAACTTCTTTTTAGAGGGTGTACAAAAAAATACCATAGCCTATTACCCCACGAGTTCCAAGGGCTCGACGCACGTACACTAAGCCATGCACCATGTCTAAAGTGTACCGATACTGGGTTTGGTTAGCACCAAGTTTCGTTTTTTTGGAAGGAAAGTATATGTTTTGTGTCTAGCTTGCATCTGTATAATAACCAAGCTATAAGGGCACACTACCGTCTCACATAGGTAACTAGTGTAGTAGTAGGGCCAAGGTTAAGTCTTGTAAGGCCATTCGGCCACCTTATGAAATAAGAACATGAGAGAGAAGCTCTACATGACTCTTCTCCTCTCCCTCTCCTCTCAAACTCTTAACGTGTGGTGCATGAGTGTGTATTCATAAGAGAACCTCCCCAAACCAAAGGTTGACCTGGGATCATACAGAGCAGAGATAGAGTGTCATGGGGTAGGTAGTCTCTAGACTGTAACCCCACTACTGCTGAAGATTGGGCTGAACGGGAGTAATTCTCGTGTCCTCACTAGAGCCATTAAGGAGGACTATTGCCTTGCAGGTCAATCATCAGAGCTCTGACGACACTTGGTAACAGAATGTCCAAGTGCCAACAGGGACATGTGGTAGTGGCCTATGGTAGTGATGGAAGCGGCCAAGGAGTTGATCGAGTTGCAGTTGCTCCCATGGTGCAGTGGAACACAGTTCACCTTCTATTGTGACTGAGGCTCATGTTTTGGATGTAGGTTTCACCTACTGGGGACTCCTTAATCTTGCTAGGGATCCAATCAATCGGTTGGAACTAGAAAAGGGCAATCTAGGTAGTTATCATGAAGGTTGGGGGGACAATAGGTACTAGTGCATTGTGGCTAGTTATACCATGGTGTTCAATCAAGTCAACATCAATTTCAAAGGGCTCATGTCTACAAACTATATATTCTTGAACACCCTTAGAAAAGAGTGAAGCATGTTCAACATTTTGAAGGACCGAGTAATCTTAAATCAACCATGGTTCATTGAGAGAAATGCGAAAGGCTACTCAATTTTCAGACGATGACGAGGGGCTAGTTGTGAATGGCTAGGAACCAACCAGTAGAGTTGACTAAAGGAGGGTCATTTTATCTTCAATCGTGTTTTGTACTTACAAACTATTGAAGGGGAACGATGGTGAGGGTTCATTCATGAATGACTAAAAACCAACTGATGAAGCTTACTACCATTGAGAGGAACACCAACCTTAAGATATTGTTGGTCTAATTGGTGCAACAACTCACCTCCGTAGAGGCCAACCAGGAGTGTCACTCAACTCGCTTAGGTGGTTTCAAATCAAGAACAAGTGGAGTGTTTGGAGGCCGAAGTGTGGGATCTATGGACACCATGAGAACATCCAACACTACGGGGTTATACTAGCAACCATAGTATAACTCGCAAGTTGAAAGTCTATGATAAAAAACTGTTCAATGAGAGCCGGGATTTGAAGCTCCTTGAAAACTTTTTGTAGACATTAAAGCATACTCCTTTACAAGGTAGAGGAGACCGATCAATTAATGGTGGCTACACTCTTCCTTATGAGAATACAAAACTTTGGTGGTGTAATAGAAAGGCTATGAAGGAGAAAATTGGGAGGCTAAGAGTCTCATTTTGGTCTCAACTCAAGGCAGTGTTATGGGCACAATTCTCTCCAACCGATTATAGTTGGAAAGCTCGGGCACTACTACAGAGCTTGAAGCATGGGGGGACATTCAAACTACGTGAAATGCTTCAACCCTACATTGTTATATATCCACAACATGACGAAAAAAACAAGCTCTCCCAATTTTGAGGGCTTGCAGCCATGAGCTCAAGCCAAGGTGTGTTGCCATGATTTGAAGACCATCATGCAGTCTATGATTGTTGTAGGGTCCCTTGTTGGACAACGAGATGAGGTGTCAAACTTTGTGGAGGATCAATATCCTGTGTGGAGATGCAAGAGACTAAACAAAGGCTAGAAGATAGGTCTTGTAACGAGGTATTATGATGGCACAACATGTAGCGCACTAAAGGTGTGCATACTAGGCAAAAGAAAGAAAGCGCTTTAGGTGAGAATTTTGGGTCCACAATTGAAATCAAACGCAATCCATTTGGGGGTTATTGTTCATTACTAGGAGATGGTGGGTGCAGTAACAACCATCCACCACCACATATCCTTCATTGTTTTAAGCACCACGGTGTGTCAAAGTTTAGCCCTGTTGGCGCCAAGAATTGTAAAGAGATTTGAGGAGTAATTGCCTATTAACAAACATGACTAAACCACCTTTTAAAAGATAGGCATGCATCCACTGTCTAAGAAGTATAGGCAACTACTCTCAAAGTTTAAAAAATTGATCAAGAGGAGTAGAGAAGTATCTAAAACCTACCCACCATCAACTATAAATAGGGGTAGTTACTCATCTTAATCAAGAATATCAATAAAATTGTTTATTTCTTTTTTCCTAGTTTTAATAGTTGTAGTCTCTGATTTTAATCAATATGATTCCCTTTGTGAGTTTGGCCTTTCTTTATTCTGTTTCATAGTTAGTCACAACCATTACTTTTAAGGAAATCTGCTGAGAGCTGCAAAATTCACCAAAAAAATCCATTTATGGGCAGATTTTTCCGATCAAATCTTGGATGATTGAGATACAATGAAAATCATGAGACACTGTGAAAGGCACTTAAGGCGTACGTTGACCAAGCATACCTTCTTGAGGAACAACCATAATTTTGCCATTTCTAACCTACTTAGCTGATTTTTAACTTTTACAAAAGTATCTATATCCTCTTTTCATGAAATCAAGAATCACATGAATGAGAGTATGGATGAGGAAGTTATAGCAATGACAAGCCGACCCTATTAGGAGGTTTGTAACCAAATTACTAAAACAATCCTCATACAACAACAACAACAACAACTAAGCCTTTTCTCATACTAGACGGGGTCGGCTACATGGATTCTTTGTTTCCACAGATCCCTATCGTGTGTCATGTTAGTAGTTAACTCCCAATAAGCTAGATCATTCTTTATTGTTTCTTTCCAACACTTAAATGGTCGTCCTCTACCTCTTTTAATACTTTCCAAATTTAGTTTTTCTAACCTTCTTACAGGTTCTTCTTTTGATCTTCTTTCTATATGTCCAAACCATCTTAAACGATGTTCTCTCATTTTATTCTCTATTGGTGTCACTCCTAATTTGTTTCTAATAACCTCATTATGTATACGGTCTTTTCTTGTATGACCACTCATCCATCTCAACATCTTCATTTCTGTCACAGACATCTTTTGTACATGTTGATGATTAACTGCCCTACACTCAGAACCATAAAACATGGCAGGCCTAATTGCTGCTCTATAATATTTACCTTTTAATTTTAATGGTATCTTCTTATCACAAAGAATACCTGATGCTCCTCTCCATTTTACCCAACCAGCATTAATTCTATGTGTAACATCTCCATCAATTCTTCCATCACTCTGAAAAATTGACCCTAGGTATTTAAAACTTTCCTTTTGGGGAATGCAATGTGTGTCAATTTTAATTTCTATGTCCTCTGAAGTAACCAAATGATCAAACTTACATTTCATATATTCTGTCTTTGTTCTACTAAGTCCGAGGCCTTTGCTTTCTAATGTTTCTCTCCATAGTTCCAATTTTCTATTAACTTTTCCCTTAGACTCCTCCACTAATACAATGTCATCTGTAAATAACATACACCAAGGTACTTCATCTTGAATATGTTTTGTTAACTCATCCATCACCATTATAAATAAGTATGAACTTAAAGTTGATCCTTGATGTAACCCAATATTAACTTCAAAGAAGTTTGTCGTTCCTTCATGAGTCCTCACACATGTTTTTGCACCATCATACATGTCTCTTATAAGGTTAATATATGTCAATGGGATACTTCTTTTTTCTAAAGTTCTCGAAAGAACCTCCATCGGTACCCTATCATAAGCTTTTTCTAGATCAATAAATATCATGTGAAGGTCTTTCTTTTTTGTTCTAAAATGTTCCATAAGACGTCTCAAAAAGTGAATCGCTTCAATAGTAGATCTGCTTGGCATGAATCCAAATTGGTTCTCTCTTGTACTTGATACTTGTCTTAACCTACGTTCGATAATTCTTTCCCATAATTTCATAGTATAACTCATTAACTTGATACCTCGATAATTCACACAATTTTGAATGTCTCTCTTGTTCTTATATATGGGTATAAGTGTACTTCTCTCCATTCCTCGGGCATCTTTTGGTTTTTCTATATTTCATTAAATAGTCTTGTGAGCCAAGTGATTCCTATTTCTCCTCGTATTTTCCAAACTTTTATAGGAATATTATCTGGTCCGACTGATTTAACGCTCTTCGTATGTTTAAGAGCCTCTTTGACTTCATTCTTTTGAATACGCCAGCAGAAATTGTGGTTTATATACTTTTTTGACTGGCTAAATCTCTTAAACTAATCCTAACATCTTTATTTTCATTAAAAAGATTATAAAAATAGTTTTCCATCTATTTCTTATATCATCATTTGCCACTAGAATTTTTTCATCCTCATCTTTTATGCATCCAACATAATTAAGATCTTTAGTTTTCTTATCTCTAGCCCTAGCTATCCTAAAAATATCTCTTTCACCCTCTTTTGAGTTGAGTTTTTTATATAAGTCTTCCAAAATCTTAGCTTTTGCTTCACTAACGGCCTTTTTCGCTTCCTTCTTTGCTTTCTTATAAGCTTCTAAAGTTTCACTAGTTTTCTTAGCATAATGTAATTTGTAACGTGCCCTCTTTGCCTTGATTTTATTTTGTACTACTTCACTCCACCACCAAGCTTCTTTTTGTGCCGGTACACCTCCCTTAGATACCCTTAACACATCTTTCACCACTTTCCTAATATGTATAGCCATATTGTTCCACATATCACAGGGTGTGCCAACATAATTCCAAATATCTCCTTGAAGGACTTTTTGTTTAAATATATCTTCTTTCTCGCTTTTGAGGTTCCACCATTTAGTCCGAATAGCTCGATGCACTCTTTTCTTCTTTGTCTTTTTCTTTATTTGTAAATCCATAACTAAAAGTCGATGTTGGGTGATTAAGCTTTCTCCTTGAATTACCTTGCAATCTTTACAACACGCTCTATCTTTTTTTCTACAAATAAAGTAATCAATTTGTGTTTGTGATAAGCCACTCTTATAAGTAATTAAATGTTCATCTCGTTTTTTGAAGATTGTATTAACTATAAAGATATCAAATGCCATAGCAAAATTTAAAATCTCCCTACCTTCCTCATTTATATCCCCAAAACCAAAGTTTCCATGAATACCTTGATATCCTAATCCCTCTTTACCGACATGTCCATTTAAGTCTCCTCCTAAACAAATCATCTCTTTTTGTGGAATCTTTTAAATCACCTTATCTAACTCTTCTAAAAAAGCTGTCTTTATACTATCTTCTAGTCCTACTTGGGGTGCTAAGCACAAACTATATTCAAAACCTCTGCTCCTAATACTAATTTCAATGTCATGATTCGGTCACCATATCATTGTATGTCTAGTACACTCTCCTTTAAATCTTTATTTATGATAATACCAACTCCGTTTTGAGCCTTTTCTTTACCTGAGTACCATAATTTAAAACGTGTGTCCTCTATTTCCTTTGCTTTTTCTCCAACCCATTTTGTCTCTTGTAAACATAAAATATGAATCTTTCTCCGAATCATAGTATCTACCACCTAAATGTTCTGATATTCCAAGAACCAATACGAATCTTATTATCTAGGACTAGCTTCCTTACCCCCTGCATCTATCCATAATCAAAATGCGGAGACCCTCTCTGAAAATTTTTCATTACATTCGGGTGGCAATATAGCGGGACTAACTTTTTTACTCACACCTGTTCATGATGTGGGAACGCTCTCTGCAATTGATTCACTACATTCGGGCGAAAATATAGTGACCCTTGCTTACTTCTTACTGTATTCGGGCTCTGCAGCACGTCGCTAGGCGAGGACGCCCCAAAACAATGCTCATAATTTTTGTAATCCATATTATAAAAATCCGACGAAGTTTTACGTTGGCTATCGGAAGCCTAACACAACCCTCCTCCTTTATCCGGACTTGGGACCGGCAATGCAAGGGTGATCCCTTACATGGGTGGAGTTTGAAACAATCCTCATAAGATTGAAAAAATCACTAAACTTCCAATCTTATCAGAAATGACTGCTTTAATAGTTAGATAGCCTTCTGTGTCTAGTTTTAAGCACATAAAAAATTACAACAATCAGAGGTGTATTGAGGGAGATACAGCTAAAACCCTACGACCTTGTCAAGAAGTATGTGGCCGACCTGGCTTCTACCTCAAGGTGATATGAACGTGGCTTGTTTTCGAGGTTTCGTCTTGAACCTCTAACCAACTTGAGGAGAGCTCCAAAAAACCTCCATACCCCCTATCACAACCAGTCTGTGTTAGGATACGCTCAGTCAGATTTCTAAGTACCGAACATGCCTAATCCTCTTGAGGGCAGAGTTCAATGCGCTCTGGCACGCTCCACACTTTATCAAACAATGAGACTTCCATGCCATTTGAAGGTACCTGATTTCGGCAATAACATGCTCCAAATTGAAGTTCATGAGTCATGTAATAGGACCACTCTTTGATTGACAGAATCAACAACAAGCGGTGGCAAAAATTGGAACTTTTCGATGAGTTTTGTTTAGTTTTCATTTTATTGTTTTTCAGTGAAATCATAATATCATGGCCGATGTCAAATTGGCAGTATAACAGGGTTCATCATGTACCCTTATGGCTGGAAATTTAAAGGGGTTGTGCTGAATTTTTAGAGAAACCTTGGTTTTCATAGGGTACTTGGGTTTTTGTCAAATAATCACCATGGCGAATCTCAACTTGATTTTTGAACGGAAAGAGAGGCTAGCAAATTATGTTCAAGGCCAATCCTATTGTCATATATTACTGAAAAATGGCATCTTATGTTTTAAAACCCTTGAGTTTTCTAAGAAGAGGGTTGACACATGGTGGCAATCTACTACGAGGATGGTAGCAATATGGAGTGGCAAAGAGGCTACACAATGATTCTTATTGTGGTCATAAAATAGTGAAATCAATGTTCCATTTAACTGAGTTTCTCAAGATAGTGTTGGTTGGTATCAAACACAACAGAGACATGTTCGGCGTGTTGTTTATGCTCATGTCAGAGGTGTCATGCCGTGTCAAAACTGGTCATGTCCTGGTACCATGTCGTATCCAAGTTGGATACTTACTGTGTCATCGATGATCAGTTGGGGTTTGATTCAATATGGATACAAGATCTGTTTCAGATTGAATCTGGTTTATGTTCATGTTGTTTGGAATAAGTAGGGTTCCTGGGGCAACCTAGAGGCAGAAATTCACCTGCTCTGGAATGGTTTAGATGGGTCCAAGTTTTCTATTTGGTTCCAAAACCATCTTAGGTATCCAACTTGAGTTTCTAGGTCCAATTTGGAAACAATTTGAAGTCGTAGACTCGTAAATGAATTTATTTTAATATGGTTAATATCTTATGCTGGTGTTATGACTAAGTTAGGTGATTTGAAGGGAAAAGTATGGATATGTATTCTTAACATTTGGTATTTAAAGTTTCATTAAGGTAGATGGATTCATATATCCTTATAATAACATGCTAGGGGCGATTTCTACATGGTTTTTAAATGTGCATGAGTTGAACTTGTGAATGTTTTATATGACCTTGGAACTGGTATTTTCTCTATGAAGTTGTTTAGAATGTGCATATTTCATATAGTTGTGCTTGATTGTGGTATGTTACTGAGAAATGGACATGAGATACTGTTTCGTATTGAATAATGATTTTCAATAAATGATTTGTGGTTTTGAGTATGGATTTAAGAAATTGTGATGTGGTTCTGAGTATGATATGATATGATTTGTGGTTTTGAGTATGAGTTTGTGAAATTGTGATGATATGATATAAAAGATGACAATATACATGTGAAAATATAAGTTGTAATAGTGTAATTTATGTGTGGAATCTCTAGAGCTTTGCAAGACCTGCAATAATTACAGAGTGTATTCTTGAACACTCTAGCAATTGTGAACGCAAATGACCAATGTTGTGGAGAGAGGGTTGAACGACTCTTGCCACTTAGACATATGGTTGTTTTGAGTTTATTTTAATTGATTTAGAAATAGCGGTGCTTTGTAAATATTTATTATTCTTTCAAAAATTGCATGTTTTTAGTGTATTATTCCTTGGAAATGCAAACCAGATGCATGTTGAGCATGTGCTGGTGTGCTCAAAAGTTTATATTTATCATTTTACAGATATTTTAGAGACAAGCAAGTTAAGAGTGGTGGGACGAGCATAGCAAGATTGTATGAGTCGGTGATGAAATTGCATAGATGTCATGTTTTAATTTTATGTAATGTTGTAGAGCTGTATTTTTAGCTGTGTTTTTTTAATGCCCACGGTAGAGTTGCATTGGATGTAGGCCCCAAAGGTTTATTGATGTTTTGTTGTGAACATTATTCTATATAATATTATATGGTCGTTTGGTTATGTTAGGCTTATATTCAAAGAGATTACTATCTATATATCCCTTTTACTATTTGCACATTTTTAAAAAAAATACTAAAATTACCCTTCATATAAATTCTCTCTCTCCTCACACCCAATTCCAACATTTCTCTCTCCTCTACCACTCAATTCCGGTAAGGGTTTATCTCGTTGGATCTCTTTACTCCAGCAAGAGATGTTTCATTTATTATTATATTCTTACAAATCTAGTTGAAGGAAAGAAAAAAAAGAAGAAGAATTATGAACAAAAAAATAAAACCAAAAACGAAATCAATAACAAGAAAAGAAAAACAAGCTAAGAATTAAGAAAAAAAAGAAAAAAGAATCAAGAAACATAAGAACAAAAAAACAAGAAAATAAAAAATAAGATCAAGTTCTCGACAAGAAAGATGTAGCACAGGTGTGTCTCCTTAATGAAGAAGACGCATCTCAGTCGCATCTCCCCAATGAAAGAGACGTGGGTGAGGCACACCTCCCTCGGTGGGAAGACATACTTATGTTGCATCTCTCTCATCCGGAACTTGACCTCATTTTTATGTTTTTATTCCAATAAAAAATGAAATCAGTACATCAAATAAATATTAAAAAAATATATCAAATCAACCAAATACCTCACTAAATCGTTCAAACGCTTTTCGAATCAGCCTCCTTCTCCTTCTTTTCTCTCCTTTTTCTTTCTTCGTTACTTGTTTTTTTCTTTTTCAATCAGGTTTGAAGCAGTATGAGATGATGAATGATTCAGTATCATGCATTGGATCGAGCTTCACCGAAAAATGATATATAGAAGTCATGGGTTACCGAAAAATGATATAGGATTGTCGACGGTAAGGAAGAAACAAAGAAAAAGAAAGAGGAGAGAGAAAGATATCAGAAATCAGTACATTGCGGGCACGATTGAATAGATGGTCGAATATGCAGTTCGCCCCACCCCACCAAAAATTCTTGATCTGCCACCGAGTTAGGTGGCATATATCGGGATTTTCTTCTTCTTTAGGTAAGTGGCCAGATCCCATCTGCTGTGACAGCATCAGATGCACATTTTCAAGTGCAACCATGTTATATCCCTGGTTCTGTTTTGCCGCAAGTTTCATCGGACTTTGTATTCTCCTCATGCTGGGTAAGCCTTATCGCGGACATGGAACGGCTAACACTCGATAAGAGCACAACCAACTTCCCTTGCGAGCACACCCGCGAGCTAGTGGGACAAGATTCTCATGGGTTGACATGTTCACGTTCAGGTGAGCATAGCTACATGAAAAGAGTGCATTTATACGCATGCAAAGGAAAGCGTGGTAGCTAAGCTAATTAGATGGCTAGTATCATCATCAATGGGGAAGTCAAAAGTTTCATCAAGTTTCAGAGTGTGACCTGTACAAAGAAACTCTTTCTACTTAGATGAAGAAGCCCACATAATACATAAGATGGTGCTTCGATCAGCTTCATCAAATAAATTTTTTGTTAAAGGAAGGCCCAAGCCAGATGCAGCCCTGGTAATCGAACTCATGACCTTCAACTTGTGAGATTCGACCTCCCAGCCAGGTGATCTATTCCTTTCATCTAATATTGTTTTGAAGAAAGATACAACCCATGTTTGATCTCTCCAAAAGATGGTGGGAGCTACTCCTTCAAGGAGACTAATAATAGTCGAAGGATATTCCCCTCACTAGGTTTATGATCCATGTAGATGCGTGTTGCAATACTGCATCTTGCTTATTGATTAACTGGATCATCCATCAAATAAAGTATTCAGCTTGTTTAGCTCAAAGTTTTTCGTGTATGATCGCCTGTATAACACAGTTCCTGGTATAACTTTGGGCTATTTATTCTACCCTACAAAAATATTCTAGCAATGATACAACTTCCAGACGTTTGAGAAGTTGCAGTCTCTCTCTCTCTGTGCATTTTATCAGTATATATAAACTTTGTTTCGACCATCATGTCGTATTACATACGCTTATTTCGCATTGTGCGAGTTCAATGCAGCCAATAGAATGCCAGCATCCCCAAGAATGCAATGCGTCCAAAGTTCAGAATAGAAACCCCAAGACCACAGATTCGCTACGAAACTACAAGAGTGGTGAACTATCTTTTGCCAAGTTAGGACCATGAAGATTAACTTCTTAAAGTATTGTTCCTTCTCCTCATAACACGCTTGCGCACACACACAAACGCACACAAGTCACCACTGTGGAAGCAAGGAGACTGGTGACAGTAGGGCTGTTCATAGTCCGGTTTGGTTTTGTTCTAGCCTCAACCTCCAAACTTACCAATGTAATCGGTTCTGAATTTTCGAAGAACCAAACCAAACCAAACCATCGGTTTCACTTTGGTTCGGCTTCAGACCACGGTTCTATACATCCTATGTTATGTTAATATGGAACAGTTTCGTTGTATAAGAAATAATTAATATGGAGCAACACTATATATAAATTATGCTAAGATAAACAAACTTAGAAAGTTATAGAATGTGCTAGTACAAAAGAAGTAATTCAGTTTCTTGCATCCGTGATAAAGGAATGCCACAGCAGTAATTGGTCGGCCCTTTCTTGCTGAGCTCTTCATGGTTCAAATGGAGGAGAAATCACATAAGGAGCACTGGAATAGGGGGGCAGAGGAGAGGAGGTGAAGAGGGAAGTAGGTATTGGGAAGGAACTTCAAAAAGCTTTAGGGTTTAGTAGATAAAAACATAGGATATGGGCCATCAGATGATTCATCAAATTTTATTAGGGTTTATACGTATATCAAGTTAAAAGCTTTTATATATACAATCTCGAAACCGTGAACAGAACCGGGAGGTTTGTTTCTCTTTTAGAACCGAACCAAACAAAACCAGCCAACATTTGGAACCAAACCAAACTGTTGGTTTGGTTAGACTCTAAACGGTTTAGTTCGGTTTCGCCGGTTCCTTGAACACCTCTAGGTGACACTCTCATTCATTGTCCACTCTGTATGTGAGAGAGAATTATAATAATACGTAATTCACAACTTTCTCAAACGACTTGTTTGTTTCAGTTTGGCAAATAAATCCATCATTTTCATGAGTAAATAGGTGAAACAGAAAGGACCTAACTCGTTGCTCGGCTTTCCATTGCCAATTTGGAACTCATGGTAAATCAGACGATGCAACTGTTTATCACAATGAAGAAGGAAATTCAGTTTTCTCAATATTAATTGAATCGCTTGTCACTGGTTGGTTTGAACTTGGAGCCTCTATTTCTGGCTCAACTGGCCGTCCTTGGTTTTAAGTTAATGGCTCAGTTATAAAAGGGATGTATCAATGCATATCGACCAAGTTCAACACATGTTTGGCATTAAACTACTTCTTAGGTTTCTAGCTATCGTTCGTGTTCTTTTAAGATAATTAAAGTTAGAGTTTGGAAAATTAAGGATCTTACTCGTTTTGGATGTATTAAAGGTGAAAATGAGAGAGTTCTTGTGATGAGCAAGGATATCAAGAACGAATTATAAAATGGTTTTCATATACTTTTTGATGAGATCATAAATACTATCAACTTGAGAGAACTAACCAACTTAAAAATATATATAAACCATGATTTCTACCTATGTATTTCAAAGAAATATTTGAAAGAAACTCTTATGAAATCTAGTAAATTTGTAGGACCGAATGTTATTCCCATTGAGGTATCAAAAATTTTAAAGGAATCAAGTGTTTGTGGATAAGTTTCTTTAATGTTATTTAGATGCACAAGAAGATGCCAAGGAATGGGGAAAGAGTACAATGATATCTATTTATAAGAAAAAAGAGATACTCAAAATTGTGCAAATTATCATAAGCATAAAGATAAGGAGTCATACAATCAAATTGTAAAAAAATCATAAAAGGAAGTTTAAAACAAATATCTTATGTAACAAAACCAATCTGGATTCATGCTAGGTATCTATTGATGATGCTATTCACTTTGTTGAGATATTTAATGAAATATTTTAGTCAAGAAAAAAACTTGCACATGGTATCCAATTGATTTAGGGGAGGCACATGATACAATGTTAAGTGATATTCTCTAGGGAGTTTTAGAGAAGAAATGTATCTCCTTATTATACATTAAGTTTATAAAGGACATACACCATGGTGAAAAATTTATGAATGAGGACACAACGAAGGGAATAGTGATTTCTTTAAAGTTAATATTGAATTACAATAAAAGTCAACACTAAGTCCATGCTTATTTGCTTTGGTTAAAAATGAGTTAGAAAAACACATTTAAGATGAACGATCTTGGTGTATTTTATTTGTCAATCATATTGTATTGGTGAATGAGTCAAAGAAAGAAGTTAATAAGAAATTTGAGTAGTAGAGGGGAAAAATTAAGAGCAAAGAGTTTAAAATTAGTAGAATGAAGATATAATATATAGCATAAGTTTAGTAATATCGGATAAACATATGATATGAACGTTAAAATTAGTAGGCATTGCATCACTTAAAGGGATCATTTGAAGTACTTAGAGTCATTCTTTGAAAGTAAAGGAAAAATTTATGAAAATATTATACATAAAATCAATACAGGTTGGATATAATGGAAAGGTATCTCACATGATTTATGTGGTAAGAATATTATAAGATAGTTGTTAGACCATCAATATATACTGTTGAGTGTGACGCAGTCAATCATTGTGTGGAAGAAATGTCTTATCACAAAATAAAATATTAAGGTAGTGTGAGACCATATTTACAGAAGTTATTAAAGAAAAAGTTGAGGTAACACCGAAAAAAAAAGTTAAAAAGAGAGACAAGCAAAAAGGATACGTGAAAAACTAGACTGAACATTTTTAAGAGAAAGAAAGAGATGCCACAAAAATGTTGAAAAAAACTACGAAACATGATATGGCTTTTTTAAAGATAACTACTTATAGCAAAAGATCGGCTTTTTTAAAGATGAGTACTTATATAGCATCAAAGAATCTATTTAGCCCACACAACCTAGTGTGGGAAAAAGGATTGGTAGTTGTTTGTACAGTAGAGAGGAGCACGCCCCGAAGTATTGAACCATGACCTTCAATTTGTGAGTCGGGTCCTCACCCAGGCCAGCTCTCGCACAGTGTGCAGCTCTTGTGGATTCATCTTAAGGAAATTGCACATGGTCAATGAGACTGTTAGATCATCAGCGCCCTAAAGCCCCAGCTGCCACGGCTGGGATGGTCAAATTTGGGGTTTATGCCGGTGGATTGGTGTCGTAGAGTACCTTGAAGCAGTGGACTGGGCGCCGATATGTACCCTGTCATACGGTACCGTATTATCAAACTCGAGTCAGTATGCTACACTTTTGTTATTCTTTAATTTCCACAACTTTGAACCTTTCAATAGTTTTTTTTGTTGGAAAAGAAACACAATATTTAACCTTCGATATGTGTCGGCCTTTGCAATACTATCTTCTGGGAATCGCTAAGGCTTGTCTGCATCATTTCTATTTGGGTTGGACAAAGTTTTCACTATTCTAATGGAAACTTACCATTACAAAGCATCTACTTTGCTTTTTCATTCCAGGAAACAGTAGGCAGACAAAATAAAAGAGATCCAGTGTCAGAAAATGAAAGCCAAACCGGTTTAACCAAAACGAGTGAAACTGCTGATGAGAATGGAAAAATTTCACACAAAACTGCCGCTTGTATGCATTTGTAACACAAGCTTGGATTAACAGTCACATTCAATACCTTATCTGAAGGTAGGAACTACAACTCTCCCTGAAACAGGAAACTCGAAGAGAAACTTGCATTATTCGAGAACTGATGGTGATGAATCTGGATTGTAGATCGGAGTAAAGAACCGATCTTTTTGCCACCCACATGTATCAGCTATACGCGCAAAACCTTGTTTTACAAGAACTATCTCCCTTGCAATCCTGAATGGAGCATCATTGTAGGTCACCAAATCAATCCTCAGTCCCCAACACTGTCATCCACATCTACCACCAAGCCAACAATTAGTCTCTTAAACACAGCCATTGATGACTGAAAATGCAGTTTTTCTGTCTCTGTGTTCTCATACAGAGCCTAAAAGCCCTTGATGCCAAGGACTCTCAAGAATTTTGTCACATCTTATGCAGATCAGCATGTTCATTTCACCCAGATAACTGCAATGGTGAGGGGTCAGCTCCCTAATGGAAGATTAGGACTTCAATAGATGCATCTGCCACAGGCCTATATCATCTAGCATTTTTACGAAGAAAAACACATGCTTTTTCTCAATAAATAAGACAAGTGACACCAATAAGTTCTAATATTGTGCACCATATATATCAAAACAGAATACAACAGGACTATAAATTCTAGAAAACACATGGGGTTCCCAATAAAACTTCCTCTATGCCCAAAAAAGGGAGAACTCCATACCAACTTTCCAGCACGTTGGAGAGGGTTCCGTTGGCCATGTATTCAACCACTAAGAGGCGTTCCGACGACGAGAAACCGAGGAGATTCACAAAGCGCGGGCTCCAAACGTTCGAGAGGATCTCGATCTCGTTGTCTAAGAGGGAAGGAGGGCGCGGCCGAGTAGAGCGTTTGATGGCAACGAGGCGGCCACCGTCAAGGACGCCGCGATAGACGCAACCGTGGCTGCCGCGGCCGAGAAGGGTGGAGGGAGAGAAGCCCTCCGTCGCCCTCTCTAATTCTACGTACTCAAACCTGAGAATCTCCGCCACCTCTTGACGGTGTTGCTGCTTATTCAACCCCTCGTTGCCTCTCTTTTTCTTTTTCTTGATGATGATGGGGAAGTTGGCGGAGTCGCAGGTGGCCACGCCCGCGCCGGCCGAGCAGGAGAGGTGTTTCATCATCCCCATTGTTATTGTGTCCGATATAGTTGGTGGTTCAGAGTCTTGAAGATTTCAGAGGGAGAGAAGCTGAGTAGGGTGGCGGTGGCGGTGGCGGTGGCGGTGGCGGTGGTGGTGGAGGTAGCGGTCTAGGAGACATTATGGGAAGGCGGTAGAGAGCATATAGGCCTCTGCCCCGCCCTTCTCCCTTTCTTTATAGTTAGGGTATTACAGTAGAGAAAGAGAGAGAGATTTGGGGGGGGCGGGGGGGCGGCGAGAGGTGGCAGGGTAGAGCCAGTAGGGCGTCTGGTGTACACGAAGAATTGACGGAGGAGAAGGTACGTCGACCCGAGTTGAGTCTCGTAGTCTATCCGATTCGATTTGAGGGAACCTGATTTTCGTAGAGCTTTGGTTGTAAGCCTAATGGCTGTTACAACACAAGGATGCTGTGCGGGTACAAGGGACGAGCGACGGTGTGGTTCGGATATTGCATATTGTATTTTCTACGTATAAACTATTGCATGCATTGTTTTATATAATTGATAATACTACGTAAAATTAGAAAAAGACTCGGTCGGTATTCGTACAGTAATGCATGATAAGAAGTCTCTTGACATATGACAACTATTTTTAAGTTAGATACTTTCTGTTAGAATAATCATCATCGAGTTGATTTTTCTTTTTTTTATTCAACATCAACTTTATTGATGTACAGAGCATGAACCAAGCATGAGGAAACGTCCTCGATTCGTTTAGCTGGTTTATAGTTGTAGCCTATGTAACTAGTAATAAATAATGCGATTTGCATCTCTCTTTATATATATATATATATATATATAGAGAGAGAGAGAGAGAGAGAGAGAGAGAGAAAACATTAGTAAATCCAAACGTATTGAAATTTGAATTAAAGAAGAAAACGTGTGTATGTGAATAAAAGTATACTTGTAAAAAATATATATGTATTTTTTTTTACTTTTTAAATTAAAATTTCAACCATTCATTACCTCAGAATAATAGTTAAATTTTGTTTGATATATTAACACCTAAGTATATTAACATATATAAGGTTCTCTCTTTATATATGGAGAGAGAAAGAACTTGTAGGATGCAAACTATTAGTATTACAAATTTTACCCAAAGTAATCTCAACCATCTGATTAATGACTATAAGTGTTTGAGATAAAAAACGGAACGTGAAAAATATTCATACTTTTTATAGGGTATTTGCCTCATATGTACTTTTGACCTTTTGTTTTCAATCGAATGTTCTTCGATCGAATGGTTGATACTATTTTACATATAGTTTGCATCCTTCACTTTGATCTCTATCTTTGTTTATATAAATAGGTAAATAGATAAATATAGAGAGAGTAATGTGAAGGGCCAAGGCTTTATAGCGCACACTGAATTTAGACCACACTTTATGAGGTTGTAGGGTTGTGATGTCTCTGTCCTAATTAGAATTAAACTCTTTCACAGGTTGTCCGAGAAATAAGTTAGCGTAAGGTTGGAATGCATCACAGCAGCATTTGTAAATAACCTCTTTGCTCAAATTGGATGATTAATTGCCATTGGCGTTTCATAACATTCCATTTGGGTTTTCTCATACAGTCGCAAGCGCGTTAGAGAATACAAATGATGAGAAACGGGCTAACTTGGTTACGGGTCCGACCAGTAGCGGATCTAAAAAACAGTGTTAGGAAAAGGGAAAACAAGTATTTTAACCATGTATTCAACTGTAAAATGTCAAAATTTGAGGAGAGGTGACCGCCCTCCAGTGTAAATCCGCCACTGGGTTCGACCATGGCTCAGCGAAACCCGAGCCAGCAAAGGGCTCAACATATGTAAGCGAAGTTGTTCGATCCTAAGGAGAAAACTAGCGAGTTCTGTGTCCTTGAACTAGAGCTGGTAAACGAGCCGGAAAAATGAATGTGGGCTGCTCGTGTTCAGTTCATTACCAATACCAGCTAGCACGTTTTCGAATATCTACAAACAATTTATGTTCAACCTTGTTTTGGAGCTCTCCGTTGCTTCATGCCAAAGAAAAATGGAGGGATCATAGAAGCTTTCTTTGCCCGTGCACATCCCAGCCGAAGAAAAAGTTGGCGCATCGCTCAGTTTAGGTCTGCAGAATATATATATATATATATATAAAGAAAGGGAGAGACTGGTTGAAATTTTCATGTTCATATAAATCTTAATAATCTATTTCAAGGCAAAATGTGAATTAAGTACATGTTCCTTTTGTTTTTTAACTTATGGTTGACATTTTCAAGAATGTACCTAGTATATAACCTTGTGAGCATATTAAAAAAATTTGTATATAAATATATGTTCTTTTGTTACTCGTATTATATTAATGTAATAGTTGCCTTACTAATTTAAAAGTTTGAAGAGCCTCTTGCGATACCAGCAAAAGCTCTTAGTTTTTTAATGTATACTTTCTAATACTCATTTGTAGGTTTTGAACACAGTTTTTTGCACAAAAGAAGCCTTACGACTCTGTAGTACCTAAGGGATTTTATGAGTTGTCATATTTCTTGCAACTTATGTCACAAGTCATTTAACACATAAGCATACACTGCTGATTGGATAACGGATATATGTTCGGATTGTGTTGGTGGGATCTAAAACATCACAGTTGGATCCAGCAAGGTCATGGTTTGGATCCAAAATACCACAACCGCACCACCGCCACAGGCCAAGGGTGTAGATCAAAAGGTGGCCGACTCAGGCAACCGCACCACCACCATCAATTTTACCCGCTTGTGTGACACTAGCATCACCATCAGAAACCTATTTCAAGCTATTTGTCACACGATTCCATGGGCAAAATCGTTCAGCGGCCCTTCACGGCCATTCCACAATGCCATCATCTGCCCACCACCACGTGATTCGTCCGTTTACAATGATGTTGGTACTGTTGTGATTTTCAAAATACCAAAATATATTTGGTGAAGATTATGGGTGCAGCAATGTTGTGGCATTAATAACCACTTCAGTGATAATTGTACTCATTAGTATTATATAATAGTGTCTTAAACTCATTAGCATTTTTAAGTGATGGTTGTGGCATTAAGAGCCACATACTTAATTGATAATTGTATTCATTAGTAGTACATATAGTGATTGTAATTCTTGAGTATTTTCATTAATGTTGTAGTATTAAGAACTACTTTCTTAAGTAATAATTGTGCTCATTAGTAACATATATACTGAATGTAACTCTAAGAATTTTTCAGCGATATTGTGACATTAAGATCCGCCTATTTAAGTGATAATGTGTTCATTAATAGCACATGAAGTTGATGTAACCCTTGAGCACTTAGCATTCACGTTACTACATTAGTTAGTAGCTACCTTCTTAAGTGTCAATTATGCTCATTAGTAATATATCATGAGTTATATCTTCACTCATTCTATATATAGTGGTATTATAAACTAAGATTCATCGTAAATTTTCTCTCATTATCTGAGTCATTTTTATAGGTAGTTGGTGGCCACTATCGGTCCCAATATTAACGTCAACCATGAAATGCAGGAAAAAGGGTTCTCTTCCCGAATTTCATGAGTTTCTTTTCAAACAGATAAACATTATTCAAAACCGATTTCTATTTTTTTGAAAAAGGCTTAGGCATCTCCCGAATGAGTATGGAATCGCTTCAACGGGAAGCCTAGAGAGAAAAACTTGGAAGAAGAAAAAGCTAAGTATATATATGAGAAAATACATCCTGATTTTATATCCTCATCTTCTTGAGAGAAACCTCTACGGGTAACCATATCCCTCCCCTTTTCTCTTTATTTTTCTATCTTCTTCCTTCTTTTCTATAGGTATACAATTTCCACTATGCTCACTCAAACTCTCTACGGACGTGAATGACCCGTCGGCTTCAAAATTGGTATCAAAGTGTTTTCAAGGCCTCTTTGACTCTATAGAGGTATGTCGACCTTGTAGAAAAGGAAACAGCATTAAAAACGATACCAAAAAGTTTTTTTATAAAAAAATAGGGAAAACAAAAGAAGATGGTTTCTATCTCTGGGGTTTGAGGCAGACGACAACCAGAAGTCGCCCATCACAAGCTGCCTTAGGCAAGTCATATACCGAAAATAGAAAGTTTTTGTCTCTATGGTTTGAGGCAGACAACTGTCAAAAGTTGCCCCATTGCAGGCGGCTTTTAGTAAGTCGCGAGCCTGAAACAACATAGATGTGCATAAATGTTGTTGAGGAAATGAAAGACAACCATGAGAGAGGGATGGGCTGAGTAGTCAATAACTTTTTAAGGAGGTAGCAACTAAGGAGGAGGTATCTGAAGCCAAAAGAAGAGGAGTAGAGATTGGGCCGACGACACAGTCTCCCTCTCTCTGTTTCCCTCTATCTCCGCAGGCCTCTTTCTCCTCTAGTCATTTATATACTTCGAGATTTCTATAAAACTACAGGTTTTGCAAAACCATGAGCGATAAACCGCCCAGGGCAGTGGTTTACCAATTACCGTCGGTAGTGGACTAAAATGAATGTTCTACCCTATACGAAATAAAAAAATTATGAAATATTATGAGACAAAATTATGGTAATATTCAAATGTGAAAAGACTGATTTAGCCTTATACAAGGGAAAGGTCTTTTCTACCCTTTAACAATTTGTAAAATCATGAAATACCAGGCTGTAGTTTTATAATTTGGTCCCTGGTCAATATTCATATTTACAAACCCAGTATTTAGGTGATTTTATAGAAATGACCCTCATTGTTTGACATATTATCAATTACGCCACTTGAAAAAGTACATGTTTGCCCTTGTACTTTATAGGAAATACCGTGAGTAACATTTTTACTGTTATGTATTTAGTTTTTTTATATTTCTAAAAAGGTACATGTATGTTAAATAAATTACAATACCATACTTAGACTTTGTGGATATTGCATTTAGTTGCCTGTCTATTTTTTGATATTGATTCTTTAAGAAATGTCTTATGTCTATTCATTTGATGCATGTTTTATGTTTTCTATATAAAAATGTACAAACCCTTTACTTGTTGTAATTGCCCAATCATAAAAAAAATGACTTCCATAATTTGTATTTCTAAATTGGTAAAAATGAAAAAATTAAATAGCCTAAATTTTCAAATATGAAAGAGAAGAATCTCACTGGCCTTAACTTTAGAGAGAGTTGATTATGTACTTAGGCAAACAATTTTACTCCCCACTCCAATTGCAACAAATGGAAGAAAATGTTCTGCCCTGTACAAAATAAAAAAATTATGAAATATTATGGGACAAAATTATGGTAATATTCAAATGTGAAAAGACTGATTTAGTCTTATACAAGGGAAAGGTCTTTTCTACCCTTTAACAATTTGTAAAATCATGAAATACCCGGTTGTAGTTTTATAATTTGGTCCTTGGTCAATATTCAGATTTACAAACCCAGTATTTAGGTGATTTTAGAGAAATGACCCTCATTGTTTGACATATTATCAATTATACCACTTGAAAAAGTACATGTTTGCCCTTGTACTTTATAGGAAATACCATGAGTAACTTTTTTACTGTTATGTCTTTAGTTTTTTTATATTTCTAAAAGGTACATGTATGTTAAATAAATTACAGTACAATACTTAGACTTTGTGGATATTGAATTTAATTGCATGTCTATTTTTTGATGTTGATTCTTTAAGAAATGTCTTATGTCTATTCATTTGATGCATGTTTTATGTTTTCTATCTAAAAATCTACAAACCCTTTATTTGTTGTAATTACCCAATCATAAAAAATGACTTCCATAATTTGTATTTCTAAATTGGCAAAAACAAAAAAAATAAATGGCCTAAATTTTCAAATATGAAAGAGAAGAATCTCACTGGCTTTAACTTTAGAGGGAGTTGATTATGTACTTAGGCAAACAATTTTACTCCCCACTCCAGTTGCAATAAATGTAAGAAAAGACAAGTATAAGATATTTCTAAGGGATGATACTATAGCGAGGACCATAATATTAACCTACATGAAAGATGACTTGATTAAGGTCTTTGAAGAGTTTCAGACCACTAGAGAATTATTTGATTCTTTGACTACAAAATATAATACTACAGCTAAATTGCATGTTCAACTACTCCTTCAAAAATATAACTCTTATAAAATAAAATAAGGTGATAATATAGTTGAACATGTAAATCAAATAATGGTAATTGTTAGGGACTTAGATGTAGCAAAATCAGTCATCTTTGAACCAATGCAAATAACATTCTTCTCCCTTCCTAGAACATGGTAACCACAATACTTAGACTTGGACAACATTTTATCCTCTCCAAACTCATATTAAAATTAGCAATTGAACAAAAACATATGAATAAAAACAAAAAAAAAATTACTAATTGTTCAAGATGATCTAGGGTTTACCTCCAAAAGCAACCACATTAAGAAAAAACTAAATAAAAAATTTGGTAAGAATAATAAGCAGAGCAATCAAAACTTTAAAAAATCATAAAAATCCACTTCTCGAAGAAAGTGTTTCAATTATGTTAAGATGGGATATTATAAAGGGATTGTCACAATAAGAAAAAGAACGTTGAAACAACCAATGACGCAACTCAATAGAGAAGCCGGACATAATCTACATCATTTTTTAGTGCCTCTACATTGATTGCCTAGTGACTGGTTAGTGGATTAATTGAGAGTGACCCAGCATATCTCAAAGAGGAAAGAGGGAGCAATGGATATGAAGAAACACAAACCTTGGGAGCATCAGGTTTATATGTGGAATAATATCATTTCTAATGTTCTTACGATTGGATCCTTCATAATTTTTGTATAAGGCACATCAATTGTACTTACTAATGTATTAATTATGCCCACTATTAAGCGCAATCTTGTATCAATCCCTATTTTGGTAAAGAAAGGGTTTGAGGTCAAGTTTGTTCCTAGAAAAGTCATTGTGGGAAAGCATGATAGGATAATTTTTTCTAGTTTATTTGATGTTAAACATGGTTTGTTTAAACTCAATCTTAATGAAAACAAAAGTTCTACTTATATTGATAGTGTCTATGTGAATATATGACATAAACACTTGGGTCATATAAGTTTTAAAAAGTTAAAAAATTAACCAATTTTAACTTATTGCCTAGCTTTTATACATATACTTTTAATAAGTGTGAGGCCCGCATACAAGGAAAAATTATTAAAAATTCATTCTAAAGAAATAATTAGGGCAACAACCCTTTTAAAAATCATTCACACTGATTTAAGTGAACCTTTTAGAATAAGATCACATCGAGAAAATGTTTATTTTATAACCTTCATTGATAATTACTCGATATATATATATATATATATATATATATATATATATATATATATATATATATAGCACATAAATTTGAGGTATTTAAAAGTGTTCAAAGAATATAAGTAGAAAGTTGAGAACCAACAGGGACATACAATCAAAGTTTTGAGATCAGATAGAGGTGGAGAGTATACTTCTGCAGAAATTTTAAAATTCGGTAAATACTTTGGTATTAAAAGCAAAATACAATGCCCATGACACCTCAACAGAATGGTGTAATAGAGAGATATAACTGGACCTTATTGAATATAACAAGGTTTATTATAATAGATGTTTCTCTACTGAGGGTATTTTGGAAAGAAGTGATAAATACAGCTATGTATATACTCAATAGAGTACCATGTAAAGTTGTATTCTCTATACTATATGAGATGTAGTTTGGAATAAAATCAAACATAGGTCATATCAAGAGGTAGGGATCTATTGCTCATGTGAAAATCATTGATAAGACTAGAGACAAGCTAAACAATAGGTACTTGAGATATATATTTATTGGATATCAAGGACCTAAAGGATATCAATTTTACCATAAGGATCATGACTTATATAAAGCAAGGATGTTGAATTCTTAGAGGACACTAAGAATGACTTCATTGAAAATGATGATGAATATGTAGATGATCTAGTGAATCTAGATCAATCATCATTTGAACATATAGATGATCTTCTTGATCAAATCGAAACTTTAAGTGGACATAAAAGACCTAGGGTCATACCATTAAACTTAAAGGATTATCACACTTACCTTGGAAAGAAATTGTGTAATTTGGTGGATTTAGATGAGCTGATAGATAACTTGACATATCAGCAGGCTATTGACTCATATGAATCTTTAGATTGGGAAAAAGTCATGAACGAAGAAATAGAATTCATTAAGAAAAAACAAGTTTGGGAATTGATGAATTTATCAAAAAGAAGAAAAGTCATAGGTTGTAAATGGGTTCGGAAAGAAAATATAAAGTCGATGGAACAATCGATAAGTTTAAGGTGAGATTGGTTGCAAAGGAATTTTCTCAAAAAGAGAGGATAGGCTACATTGAGAGATATATTCTTCTATTGTGAAATTTGCATTCATAAGAATAATCCTGGTAATCTCAACATATTATGATTGGTATTTACATCAGTTAAATATAAAAACAACTTTTCTAAATAGAGATTTTGATGAAATCATGCATATGCAACAACTAGAAGGATAGAGAGTTGAAGGCCAAGAAGATAAAGTATATATGTTAAAAAAATCCCTACATGGTCTTAAACAATCACCTCACCAATGGTATTTGACTTTTCAAAATGTCATTATTGAACTTGGGTTTGTGGCTAATGAACTTGACCACTATGTATATGTCTATAGTAGTGGGAGTTACTTTGTCATCTTATCCTTATACTTAGATGACATATTGTTCACTGATAATGACAATGAAATGATTATTGAAACCAAGTCTTGGTTAAACTCAAGGTTTGAAATAAAGGATATGGGAAACATCCTATATCATAGGTAAAGATTTCTTGATACAAATAATTTAAACTTTTATACCTAAGTCAGAAAAGATATATCAATTATATTCTCAAAAAGTTTAAAATTGGTGAATGCAAGTATGCATGTACACCTGTTACGAAAGGGTCAAATTGAGTAAGGTTGGTTATCCCGATGAAGGAGACGATAAGTCTAATGTTCCTTATGCACAAATTGTGGGTAGTTTGATGTATGTTATGTTATGTACAAGACCTAATATCAGCTTTGTTGTTGGTCTTTTAGTAGATATCAAAGTAATCGTAAGTGACAGCATTGGATAGTTGTGAAAAGGATTCGAAGTTATCTCAAAGGAATAAAAGACTTGAAACTTTACTTTCAAGTAGATGAATTGAAAGTGATAGGATATTAAGATGCTGACTTTTTTGGAAGCAAAGCTGACAAGAAATCAACCTCTGATCAAATATTTTTATTTGGAGGTAGTGTTATTTCTTGGGCTTATAAGAAACAAGGTTGTATAGCATTGCAAGCATAAGAAGCTCAGAATGTTGCTTGCAGTATGGCTACTATGAGTGTCATTTAGATTATCTGCATCATATGTAATTTGAAGCTAGACATAACCAATGAGCCAATTGTTATTTATTGTGACGATAATATATCAATCACTCTTATTAAGAGTGGAGTTGATAACTCAAGAAGCAAGCGTATAGTGATTAAATATCACTATATTCATGATATGCTCAAAATAAATGAAATATCTATATGTTATATGCCAACTGGTGATATGTTGGTTGATCCCTTAACAAAAGGCATCTTAGAAGAACTTTTTACTAAATATGTAACCCAGATGGGTTTGAGATATGCCTAGAGTATAAGTGTAGAAAATACACCTTGTTGAGTGTTACATAGGAAAAACATATTGATTGTAGAAAAACCACATAACAAGATAAAAATTACAATTTATTTGCAACTAGATAAATGATACAACTTGGTAAACTCCAAAATAGTGAGAGGCAAAATGAGTGTATCATAGATTGGACCAAGTAGCCAAGTGGGAGATGTAGGTAGTTGGTGGTCACTATCAGCCCCAATACTAACATCAACCGGATTTCATGAGTTGTTTTTTTAAAAAGATAAACTTTATTCAAAACCGATTTTTGCTTTCTTGAAAAAGTCTTAGGTATCTCTCAGATGAGTATGGAATGGCTTCAATAGAAAACCCAGAGAACAAAACTCAGAAGAAAAAAAAGTCAAGTATATATATATGAGAAAATATAGAAAATACATACCGATTTTACATCCTCATCTTCATGAGAAAAACACTCTGCGGGTAACTGCGTCCCTCTCATTTTCTCTTTCTTTTCCTATCTTCTTCCCTCTCATCTACCAGAATACGACTTCTGCTCTGCTCACTTGAAAGACCGGTCAGCTTCAACAATTTCTTACTTAGTTTTTCAAAAGAGTTTGTAAGTCTAACAATAGTGCTAATTAGGTTTGCAACATCATTATCTTTAATTTGTCGGATTGTTTACAACTTGTTTGCGTTCGTGGAAGACGAACTGAGTGTATCCGTTGTATCCTAAAGGTGTTTTTCAAGTCTATTGTATTTGGTTATTGATACCACTTGAGTGATAATTATACTCATTAGTAGCACATATAGTGGTTTTAACTTATATGTATTTAGCAATCATATTATGGCATTAAGTCACTTTCTTTGAGTTGCAACATATCATGAATTAATATCCACCATGTTTATATATAGGTTTCATCCAATTTTTCTCATGTTGTGAGTCCTTTCCTACTTAGTTTCTGAGGAGAGTTTTCGTTAACTCTACGGTTTCGCACACTGACAGAGACATACAGTTAACTTCTAGAGGAGAAACCCTCCTCTCCCTCTCTCTCTGTCCACCCACACGCATGTTCTTCCTTGTGTTACAAACAGGAAACGAGCGTATGAGATGTCTAGTAGATCGATGCTCTAGTGATTACTTTTCATGGTTATTTGCTTACTACCTGTGTGTCAGCTTATCTCGTCCTCTTTTATGGCCTTTTTTTGTTTAGTTATTTTTCTTTTCTTGTGGGTGGGTGAGTGTGTGTGTGTGTGTGTGTGTGGGGGGGGGGGGGGGGGGGGGGGGGGGGGGCTTTGCTTCATTGCTTGTTAGTTTTCATGTTAGAAATTCCTTGATTGCTTTCTGGTCTGCAAATGCTGAAAAAGGGTGTATTTGTTTGAAGTTGAACGTTTTAATTTGGTTAGACACTGGGGAGAGTTTCTCTACTGTGGGAAGAAGGTTTGCTTCTGGCTTTTGTTCAATCAAAACTATCGCAAAACCAAGCCTTTCCCAACACTAAATGGGTGGAGTACATAAATTCTAAGTAGTCATTGAGCTTGATCTTGTTTTATTGTTCCTTCCAACTGCTATCGAGAATTTCCTTTTTCTGGGTCTTGCAGTCTCTGTTGTATTAACACCTACGGACAAAATAGTTCGATTATTTGTTTTTCAAATACTCGCAATAGCACCTGCAGAATTTTCAGGAGCCACAACACTATATTTTGAGAAATCTATATTGTGTGTGCCCGTGCGCACGTGTGAGTGGTGTTGTGTGCATGCAGGTGTGGCAAAAGAGAACCATTTTGAAAATTGTCCTTTGATAAATTATAAGTTTAAAGTTGAAGGCATGATAATATCATCCCTTTCAATCCCAACATTTTCATTTTTGGGAATTTTATCCATTCCCCTGGTTCTAGATTTCTAACTACAGAATTACATTCCAAGAATTAACTTCTCCTGGCAGCCATCTACCTCATCACGAGTTTGTAAGTGCTATCAACACAAGTCTTTAAGATAGATATGCCTATTTCTACAACGGTTTATTGTTTAAGATGTGAGACAATCAAATGATTTTATACGATAGAAGAAAAGAATGTGAATTTACTTTATGATACTGTTAATGAGTTCATAAAAGTTTACTGTAGCCAGCATGAGCATTGCTTGTCTTACATGAGGAAACAATGAAAACGAAGAGCATGCAGATTATAACCAGTCTCAATTCTGCTTGTCTACTGTAATAGCTGGTTGTGTCGGGCCTGATTAGAGCCTAACCGAACCGGGTACCACATGGAGACTCGTATTTTGCCCGGCCTCTTCGTGGCTGTCACAGGAGAGCCGGAAGGGAAGACGATAGCTCCTTCTAGAGACTCGTGAGAGAGGGTAAAGGAGAGAGGGAGGGAGGGGGAAGTTTTATAGCAGAACGGGGAACGTGGGAGCTGGGAATCGCAACAAATAAATCGAACTTTTCGTGAGGTAAGGTTTGTTTCCTTCATTTCTCCCATTTGTTGGCAAAATCATTGCCATCGGCCGCAACTGCTGGAGAAATGGTTCACCAACCAGTGGCCGACCGTTTGGTTGTTTTCAGCGAGGAGAAATGTGGGATGTGTCGTGTTGACCCTTGGGGTGACATTGTGTTGGACACTAAGTCTGTCTCGAAAGAGACAATTTTGGTTCAAGATCAGATTTAGGTACTACACAAAGGTGATTTAAAGGTATAAGCACAGTAGAAATTGGATATGCATAAAGGTTTGTATAGGTGGATGTGTTCTCCTTTCATATTCATGCTAGAGATAGTTTTATTTGTTTTTAAATTATGTATGAGATTATTAAATATTTGTTAATATATTAAAATAATTATGTGTTTTAGTTTATTAAATAAGATTAAAAATACTTTATTGAGTATATGAATGTACTGCATGAGTGTGCTTGTGTGCGAGCAAGTATGGATCTACTTTCTATAGTGGTATGGGACATTATTGGATTATAGATGGTTGTACCAATTAGTGCTTACTCATAGGTTATCGTTGTATGCAAGCAAAATATTATCGGCTATAGATATACTCTTCATGGTGGTATGGGGCATTGGTGGATCATAGATGGTCCAGGTCATACTAGCTGATAGTTGTTATGAATTGTCTTAGTTATTCGTTGGTTATGCTAGTTCTATTTATGGTTTGCATTTGACGGCTTATGTTGAGTTATGCAGCATGCTTAGGTTGGATACATCTGAAACTAGTCAACGAGAGTAGAGGATTATCTAAGTAAAACAGATTTGATATTGGATATCGATATGTAATTTTGATATTGAAATTGGACATATGATATGGATTATGATATAGACATGGAGATATGAAGCCTCTGAGGTAATCTCAAGTGGATCTCAGAGATGGTCTTGATGTATATATGGATTGTTGAGATTAATTGAGTGAATATATGGTTATACTAGTGTGGTATTCGAATACCTTGCTTTATAGACTCGAAGGGTTGGACTTGATGAGCCGGTGATTCACTCATCAAGGTCCTTGGCTTGACATACTGGGGGTACCGTCGGAGGTCACGTGGCCAAAAGGAGGAGGGTTTGGGACTCTTACAACATGGCTGGTAGTTGTCCACAGTAGAGGTTTTGATGTCAAAACTAAATGAGCAATGTTGTTGGGTGTTTGATTGTGCATAGATATTTGCAATGAGGATATTATTTTGAAAATGTGAGATTTCTTTGTGTTATATGATTTGAAATATATGTCTTTAGTATGTTTTGACTATGAACAAATTGCATCCATATACAAAAACGGTTATAGTGCCCATATTTTATTTAATATTACAGGACCTAGTTAGCATAGGGTTAAAACGATCGAGTATATGGAATAGGACTTATGTATTCTATTGCGACATTATATGTTTGATAGGTTATGTATGGTTTGACCTTTTTTTGAAGAATGTAAAATTTGGTTGTTGAATGGATCTTATTATTTATTGATAAATGTAAAAATTTAGATTTTAATTGTAAAAAGTTTGTCATTTAGCTATTTATATAGTGCTAACCTTAAACTTTTTTCCCTCACGTCCCAAGTCGAGTCACATCGGATGGATCAAAGAAGTGTTGACCGTTTGGTGGGACCCGTGGCCCCGATGGTGACATCTACTGACCTTGCACACAACTTGCAATCGAAATGCTTGTCTTGATGAGTTTTAGGCACAAATACTATTGAAGGCATATTCTTGTTTTTTATTGAAGGCATATGCTTGTTTTCTCCCTTGGTGCTAGTGGGGATTCAATTTTCTCCCTTTCTATTGAAGTTATATGCTTGTTTTTTACTTGATGAGTTTTAGGGCACCTATACTATTTGTATAAGGTTGAAAAGAATACTGTTTGAAGGGGGCTGGAGCAGTGAGATTCTCCTTAGATCAGTGATGGTTTAATATGGGCGTAGACTGTAGAATGTTTATGCCAATATATAAAACGCCTGTTTTGAAGTTCATTTTTTAATCTAACCCGTGCATATCCAGAATCATGGGTCCATTGTGATTGGTTGGTGGTCGAACAACCTTTTGTTACTCATCCTTCTTGATACACTTCCTTCTTCGTGGATCCCTTCCCTTCTAATGTTTTAGTTTCCAAGTTATGAAAGATGACTTTCTACATGTTTAAGCTTCTCCTATATATATCCATAATCCTAAATCCTAATGTTGAAGCTGGGAGCTTTACCATTATCGAAAGTTCCTTTGATAGACTTAATGACACCAGAGTGAGTCTGTAGGGTTCCTCAAGACCTATCAAAGTTCTCTTACTAAGCATGGCAACTCCTGGCCTTTCATTTGAGTGACTTTAACTTTTACCTTCCTCTAGTGCTGGCCAAATGCTCTTCAAAATGTACATGAACCGATTTCTCTCTTGGATTTTTTATCTTTCAGAAAATCTTTCAAAATTTTCAAAATTTTAGGTTTCCACATCTCCAAGATTTTAGTATACTTCAACATCTCTTTTACATTTTATGGAGACTTGATTCCGAAAGCAGTTTTCCTGAAAACTTGCTTTTTTCATGATCTGCTTTTGAGGCTTTAAAATTTACTAGATTCACTTGCTAAACTGCAGACGCCACTTATTCCTTTTGTTGGCGCATGACTTTAAATTACACCATTTAGGGATGGGAATATTGGCCTATTCCGTGGGATCCCTACTCAACCCTATCAGAATTGTGGTGGAATACGCTGTTTGACAGAGTTCAAGTTCGGGTTTGGGTATGAGGATTACCCTAATTGCTTTGATAGTGTGCAGGATAAGAAGTACCAGACCATATATATAAATATATGTGCATATATATATATAATGTGTACACGTATATATATATATATATATATACATGTATATATATATATATATATATATATATATATATATATATATACATGTATATATGGAGAGAGATACACAAGACCTTTGTTTCTTGTTTTATATATAGTGTGTGTGTCACTGCATGCGCGTGTAATGAAAAGGCTGAAGCCAATGATAGATAATGTTATGTCCCATGGATCGTGTTATGTTTGTGCCGCGGTAACCTCCTAAAGTCCCTTTGAAGCCGCCCAACTGAGGTCTTGAAAGTTGTGAAATTCAGGTAAATGATACGGTGAGGCTTTCTTGATGTTGTATTTGATATTAACACCCTCCAAGATGTGTCTTAAGTATGGCATATGGATGGGTGAAGCATTCACGAGCTTGTATGATGGGTCAAAGTGGTGGTCGAAGATGTACGTACGCAGTCCGAAAACCAGTGATATTGGGATGGATCTAAACTAAGAATCAGGTACTTCTTGTGAGATAGAAATACAGATGCATCCAAGTTGAAGTTTTGGAATCCTCCTACTAGCCCAAATCCAAGAGTATGAGACTCTTAGTTAAAATGCAAATGTTGATTTGCTAGAAAATGTATGTGAAATATGCATGCTTTTAGTGTGATTTCTCTAAGTAGCATATAACTTTCTTATGGAGTAATAGGTTGATTCACATCCAGTTAATTTATAGCGTATACTTTACCAAATAGTAAATTTGCTTGAGTTGCATTTCTAGATAGAGCAAGATGGATGAATCTTACTTTTGTATTTGCTTAGTTGTTCTCAGGGAGATTTTGTTGGTGGTCTCGTACTATTTAGCACTTCTTTAGATTGTAGTAACAATTGAATTAGATTAATTATTTAAATATTAAAGACATTCCAACTAAATACCATCAAACTACAGTCACATAATTGTTGAAGTATAGAGCATAAAACCAGGAAACAATCTGATACGCTATTGGACCATGATCATTAAAAACTAGAGCCTAAGAAATATATCATTCAATTGTTAGGATAACAATGGGGTGGGTGATTGGGGTTTGTGCATAATCTCAATCTTCACATTGGATTCACTTACTACACAGTGTCACAAATTAGGGATTACAATTTGAAGAAATTATAAAAAGTTAGGAACATAACTAGAAGATGAATAAACATGATCAATATACATAATAAAACTCTAATTTCGTTGACAAGAAAAAAAATTCTATTTCATAATAGAGAAGCACAATTTCATACCAAAGGGAATAGTCGCTTTCACAATAACCCCGATAATAAGAGAAGAGAGAGTGAGAGACAGATTGCTCATGGTTTGGTTTGAGAGAGAAGGAAAAAGAGAGATCAAGACGGCCAATGGTGAGATATGAAGAGAGAGGTCAAGAATACTGACAATGAAGGATAAAAAGAGAGGGGTCGAGACTGCAGATGGTAAGAGAGTGAGGGGTGGTGTGAGAGAGAGCCCTAGTGGAACCAGATTCCTAAAAATTCCTTTTCGATTTGGATATGTTTAAGTATTTTTTTAGGGAGCCAATTTCTCTATGAATCTAATATAATATATAGAGAGAGAGAGAGGGGGGGAAGTGTCCTAACGAAGGAAGGAGACTGCAGCTCCCTCTTTACTCAAGCATAAGGGCGCACGTACGATCCACCGCATAATCTACAGCGGATGTCCACGCTATCGGCATCAAAATGTCAGCAATGGTCGTAATTATGGTGAATCACATCGTACGGCTTTCCATGGCAGTGATCCTTGTGATACAGCCTTACTTCATCATTTTTGTGACCCTGACGAAACCGAAACCCTCCATGATACTTTTGATCTCATGGCAGTCAGATTGATGAGTCTTTTCCTTGCCTTTGCAGCCGAGACCTTCATACTCAGTAAAGGAGCATTTTCTCCAGGGTTTCCCAGTCTCAGAAGATATTGGCGGTTGTTGCGAATTCACCTACCATAAGCATCACCACAAGAGCGATGATCAAGGGAAGCAATCTGGCCTTGTTTCTGGGTTCTCGAATGCAAAACTATACAACAAAGAACTAGAGTTGTTTGTGTTTGGGTGTGTATTCACTCTACTTCCACATGTATTTATTGGAGACACTGTGTACGTTTACAACAGCGTATTCAATTTGCCGAACAACGTTATCACCGACCGTTTGCCAAAAATATCAGTATCTAGTCGACGTGCCGTTTTGATAGCATTCATCTTTGAGAATCTTAAAAGTTGTGCTGAGCCCTTGGGCAGCTGAGATGCACGTTGCAATCGAACTAATTTAATTAATAAATTAGTAGCCAGACAATGACCACTACTTACTTTAAGAGAGTCCATGCACCCCGCTGCTCAACACGAACCCACGTTACTCCACGGTGTATGATTGAAATGTAAGCATTCAAAGAGTTTACTTTGTTTTAAACATTTTGTTTCACTGTAATTGGAGCTCTGGATCCAAGTTATGAACTGAGAATTGATCTCACAAGATTTAAAGACTGAGAATATTTTGGAGGTTTAAAACCATTGGAAATATTTTATATATTGTCGGTGATTCTTTTGGTTATTTTCAGCGGTTCCCAACTACCATAAATAGTTTTTATAAATGTAACGACTAAATCCCTAATAGATAATCATTGTGGCAAGAATGTCAAAAATATTCATTGTTATCTTTTGTCGTGCACCTATTTCAAATTAATATATTCATAAGTTGAATAGGTGCATCAACGACCTCTTTAAATGTTTGGAGATATTGCTCCAATAGATAATCTGATACCAAAATCTTGATTTGATGCAAAGAAATTATTAGCTGATTTGGCTATGAACTATATCAAAATAGATGCATATCATAATGATTGTGTTCTTTATAGAGGCAACCTTGAACATGTAGACAAGTGTCCTAAATTACTAGATGAAATCTTATATGGATTGAATCCATCATATCAAGCCGAAGTCGTACATTACGTGGTTTAGAAGAAAAGAAATGTGCACCATGTCAAAATGTATCTATGCTTCTAAATCTTAGGGATAACTCATTTTACCTAAAGTATCTCTTCTACTTATAGCATGCTAAACAATATCTTGTGGTATCTTGTTTCACATAAACAACTACGGTATCCTTGGTATCAATGAAAAGTGCCTTACTCTTTTATACGAGACATCTCCATCTTTGAAGATTATATTGTTGGCCAGTTCTATTAATCCCTTACAACTTGTCTCCATGGTTGGTTATGAAGCTTGTTCTGGGTAGCAATATTATGGACTATCAATGATTTTTGCTTATAGGTGGGCCAACCATGCTTAGGCAAGAGCCTTCGATTACCATTAATTGACGAGCTTTAAATTCTTTGGAAGAATGAAATTCTCATATTTGATGCATATAAGAAGAAGTGATTTGACTTCATGTAGCAATATTATGGACTATCAATGATTTTTTCGCATATTCAATGTTGCCGTGTTGGAAAACTAAAGGAGCTACAGCTTGTTCTGAGTATCATACTCACACATCGAACCTTTATTTGTCATATAGTATAAAATGTGTATATATGGGTCATCGAAGGCTCTTACCTATGCATCATAAATGGAGATTAGATACAACATTTAATAAGAAAATAGAAGACGTTGAAACTCCAATTAATGTATTACAATAATGAGAAGGTTATAAAAACATTGTCTTGGTCAAAGGGTCACAAAGAGACTGTGGTAACATTACAACAATAACAACTAAGCCATTCCCATACTAAATGGGGTCGGCTAGATGGACTCTTTGTTTGCACAAAGCCCTATCACGAGCCATGCTAGCAGTTAACTCAATATAAACTATATAATTTTTTTTTTCTTTTCAACAATTTTGTGGTCGTCCTCTTTCTCTTTTAATATTTTACAATCTAGTTTTTTATATCTTCTTATGAGAGCATCCTTGGGTCATCTTTCTATGTGTTCAAACCATCTTAAATAATTTTCCCTCATTTTATCATATATTGGTACTACTCCCAATTTATTTCTAATAACCTCATTATGTATACAGTTTTTCCTTGTGTGACGTTCATCCATCTCAACATCTTCATTTCTATTATAGACATCTTTTACACATGTTGATTAGTTGCCCAACACTCATAACCCTAATACATAGTAGGTATAATTGTTACTCTATAATACTTACCTTTCAACTTTAATGGTAATCTTCTTATCACATAGAATACCATATGTCCCTCTCTATTTTAATCAACCGGCATTAATTCTATGCATAACATATCTATCAATTTTTTCATCACTTTGAAAAATTGATCCTAGGTATTTAAAACTTTCCTTGTGAGAGATGTAATATGTGTCAATCTTAATTTCTGTGTCCTCTAAAGTACCCAAATGATCAAACTTACATTCCATATATGTTGTCTTTGTTCTACTAAGTAAGAATCCTTTACTTTCTAACATTTCTTTCTATAGTTCCAATTTCTAGTAACTTTTCCCTTACCCTAACCCACTAACATAATGTAATCTGTAAATAACGTACACCAAGGTATATCTTGAATATGTTTTGTTAACTTATCAATAACCAACCAACCAAAAATGAGAAAGGGAAATTCCTGTATATGTTACAAAGCATTAAGTTAACTAATGGAATGTCTTGAAATATATTTCAAAAAGTGCAAGTTCATGAGCATAAAATTGTAGGTTTAAAAAGTCATGATTGTCACATGTTGATACAACATCTCTTACCAATAGAGCGATGCAAGATATTGTTCATAAAGATGTAGATATCACCTTCAATAAGTTGTGCATGTTCTTCCATGAGTTATGCATGAAGTCTATTGATATTGAAAGGATAAAATCATTAGAGGAAGCAATTTTAAAGATTCTTTACAAATTAGAGATGATCTTACCTCTTTTATGTTTTGATATTATGGTACACCTAGCCATTCATCTTCTTAAGATGCAGGACTTACTAGACCTGTATAATATCAATGGATGTATCCAATTGAGAGATATTTGTTTATATTAAGGAATTATACACATAATAAAAATAGGTCAGAAGAATTTATTGTTGAAGCTTATTTGTTTGAAGAAGTGACAAACTTCTGTGCTAGATATCTAAATGATGATATTGAAACAAGAATCAACAAGTCAGTAAAGTTTGAAAATGGTCTAATCGGTAACTCTATGCTTATATATTTATGTATCAATGATATAAAAGAGCTACATAGATTTATTTTATTCAACATGGCAAGCTTCACAATGTAAGTTTGTTCTATTTATTATACTCTCAAATAGTATCTTAAACTTGATCGAACAAAACTAATTATCATTTTTCTTTACACCATACACAAAAACATTTTAAATGAGAAATATCAAGGTAGGACTGATAATTTTATACAAAAAAACAATATAAAGAAATTATTGATTGGTTTGATGATCATGTAAGTATATCCCATGTTAATATATTGTAGTGTTTATATGATATATTATTGGTATGTAGTGACATAAGTCTCTTTATGTGCTTAGGTGCGCAAAAATATTAATCTACCAATTGAAGTACATAACATTGGCATGGGCCCTTTACCTTAAAATATTGAATGATATGATTCTTTCTTCTATAATGGTTACAAGTTTAATTACCGAGTATTGCAAAGAGTATACACCACTCAGAATAGCGGTGTTGTTACAATTGATGGAAGGAGAGGAATTATTTACGGATTCTTATATGACATTATTAAAGTTCACTTTGTAAACATAGAGAAACCTATTTTTTTGTTTAAGCGTGTTTGGTATGACATGGATAGAGGATGGCATATGGATGAATTTAAGTTGACTTCATTATGTACTTTGTGATCATATCATGGTGAACCCATATATATCTAGGACAAATATTGCAAGTGTGGTATACAAATGACCAAAGAAGAGGAGATTGGGATATTGTTTGTCATTGAAAACCAAGAGATACATATGAAATGCCAACTTAAGATTTAATAAGGGACATATTTTCTATTATTGATATAAAAATTGATGATAGCAATATCATTAAGTGTGTTCGAGATGATGCAAATGTGTGTACACGTGTTTCAAAGTAATGGGTAAAAGAGTTAACCGAAACTAGAAGTAAAAAGGTCAGTTGAATTGATATGTTATTAGTTAATATATAGATTGTGATATTGAATTATTTATGATTATGACTTTTATTTCATTAAGTTTATAACATTGTATGTTTAGTTTATTTTTGCTTCTTATTAGTGAGTCTAACATGCCTAATTGTTTTTTATAGTGACAAGATGATGCTATTACGTCGATGAGGTAGAAGAAGAGGCAGACAAGATGAGGGCATTTGTAAAAGACATCATAATAATGACGATGAGGGTATATTACTGTATTATTTACTTTTAACCATATTATATTTTTCTATTATGAAACTAAAATACCTTATTTATAGGTACCAATGAAAGAGACTCACAGGCCATGACAAGAAATAAAAAGAGCAATGATTGTAGAGGAAGAAGATATTGCAAATTAAGAAATAAGAGAAGAACGAGAAGAAGAATCACAATGAGAAGTAGCTTCAACATCTTCTATAAAATGAGAAAGGGGTAAGACTATTTTATATCATTGCATACCTCAATATGGGAAGATGTGGACAGTAGAGGTGTTAGACTTCAAAGAAGTGGGTAATAATAGTTTGAAGTTGAACCATACTCTTGGATGCTACACAAAGCAAGATAATTGATTTCTTCTATTTCACACGTGGCAGGATCATAATGTTGTACCAGTCTTCAACACTATTTGGGAGGACATAATGGTAATGTTAGTCATTTAGTATAATTATATGTATATTTTAAGGGGTTTTATATCTTATTACATATTTAATTTTCTTTTGTAGAAAAAGTTTGTGTTTGAGCATCTAAAAAGTCATGAACCTATTTTAACTCATTTCATAAAGAAAAGTTTTAAGAAATTGTTAAAAAAAACTTTAAACGACTATCCAAATGAAGTAAAGAGGAGGTATTTTATGCCTCACTTCAACATAAATCAGCCTCTTCTTAAAGAGTCTTATAATTGAGGTCTCAACCTCTTCATGGTAGAGAAGTTGTTAATTGTGATCAAGTAAAATAAAGGTAAGAGGTGGAAAAAATAGAGTAAACCATGAAAAATAGTTACAAAGCATAACAAAAGTTTTGAATCTATTGTTAGATATCAATTTATTATAGTATGTATGACTTTGTTCATTTTTTTGATAGTACATATTAATTTGTATACTCTGCTATACGAGACAATTTATCGTAAGAGGAATCATGTGAGGAAGATGATCCATCAATCACACAATATAATGTATTCATGGATTATTATAAGGATAAGAAAACTCGATAATTTTTTATGAGACAATTGGTAGAATATGTATAAGTATACATATTATTTCATATATTATTAGTATCAAGAACTATTTGATGTGTGCATATTCTTCTATCGTATTATTTACTATATACATATATTATAATTGACATGTTATTTCATGTATTATTAGTCTCAGGTACAACAAGAATATCACATGATTCGTGAAAGTGAAGATAGTTCATCTTCTATAGTAAGTTTTATAAAGGTTATGGATCATATACATGAAAAGCACCATAAATTATATGAGAGGGGAATAGGGTCTGGAGCACCCAATAGGAATCTAAATGCTTATCTCCCAAACGTTTAATTTCAAAGTTACAATTTCATTAAGAGGATGTTTTCATAGAGTTTCCCTCTCACACACATAATATAATATAATATGTGTGTATAGTGAATTCTAAATGAAATAAAAATATATTTGTTATTGAATTATGAGTTATTTGATATGTAATTTAAGGTAATATTGTTTACAACTTGGTTGCTAATGAGCTTGATTTGATATGCATGTATTTGATAGAAAGTTTCATTTCATATGGATATAAGGATTGCCTTATAATTGTTAGATAGTAGTCAACGACATGTTGTTATTGAACAAGCATTATGTATTGATATATATATATATATATATATATATATATATATATATATATATATATATATATATATATATATATATATCTTGTCTTATAATTGTTAGATAGTAGTTAACGACATATTAGATATATATATATATATATATATATATATCTAGAAAGTGAGACTACAAAATGCAAGCATTATAATACTAAGCTAATTACAAAAGAGATCGAGGACTTTAAAGCCAAGATATTCGATATATATCTATATATACCACAAAATGCTTCTAATATCCAGGATTTACCTGGTCTTGGTTTCAGGATTCCTTTATTCGAAGAGCTGTCAGTAAGTTGAAACATGAACGTTGCTAAGTAAGATTTTTTCTTTTTTTTTTTTCTGTTCATCCGGGCCGCCGACTTCTCGTTTTTATATCAAAATTGTTCATTAAATAGACACCGCTCAGAAGATTAAGAGTTGAGGAATCTTGTAATCATCTTTGGTTGATCGAGACAAATTTAATTTTTGGAAGTGTAACTCCACAAAGTATACAGTTTGATACTAGCCCATGATCTCGTTACTGCTAATTTTTCATGCTATAGCCATTTGCTTGGGACTTTGCAAAAATAATATTATAATGCTAATCTTATTTTCTAACCATAATACTATAGCCTGTATGTAGGACGATTTAGAATAGTCAGCATGGTATAGTTAATATTGTAATGTAGATTTTCAAAGTTCCCATAAGTATGAACTAATGCAAATAGAGGGAAGTTACTAAAAGAGTTCAAACAGTAATTCACATTAGCATCATCCTCGAAAATCGAAGTAATTGGAAGGCATAAATGAAAAAACCATTGTAAAACGTCTCAATACTTCTTTCATCCACAGTGGCATCTAAATAATCCTAAAAATATTACAAATTGAATGATGATCCATCCACTTCTCAATAAAAAGGAAACCAATCATAGATTACATGTCAAGTAGCTATTAAAAACTATCATCCTGTAGCTATCCTTTAACAGGATTTCTCCCTCATTGCAATGATCATTTCAACGCCAACTTTGCTCGCTATCTCTACAAAATGAGGGCTATTACACGCTGTTAATAGTCTCTTCATGATCCAAAGCCAATCGATCCTTAACCTTGAACGTTTTGAAACAAGTCAAACTTGATTTAATATTGCTATTTCTAACATAAGTTTTAATTTTGACACCCGTCAAAGTATTTTCATGATTAATCGGACAACTTGGTCACCACTTATCTTAATGTGCATATTTACGTGTAATTTCTTCAATGAACGAAGCCATCACTAAAGACATTCCCTATAAACTCATAAGCATATGATCATGATTATCCTTATTATAGAGATAATCGGGCACTTCTATGGCTTGTAACACGATGTATCCTATACACTAATAAACGCCATACAAGTTGTAATAACTAATTGCACAATCTTTCCAAATTTAGTGTGCCACGTGGTATTTGCCAACTGATTAACAAACTGAATGCAACAAACAACCTTGTTTTTTCGTTTGGTACTCCTAGATACGCAGGTGTACCAAGAACAGGTCGCTAACTCGGACACTTTAGTCAGCTCTATTGTAGTAGTGTTCCTAACATAGTTTTTTTTTCAATGTTGCATTCTATGTCGTCGCATAGCAATCGAATCATTGGTGAGCCGTTGAAAACTAGTAGATTCGCTTCGATGCTTCAATATTCTCTCTTGTGCACATGTTACTTTCAAGGTACCGTATCTAAATATTGACATCTGAAATGTCTTGATGTTGAAAAGTAAAAGCAAGAATTTCTAATGAATTGCTGTCCTTCAGAATGATTATAGTTCGATTTAACTCTCATGATCATATGCTTGATGAAATTTTATTGTTAAAGTTTTATTCCTTCTTATTCAGAAAGTAACACTTGGTCGCGGGTAGATGTCACCACTTTTTAGTCAGACACTTTGAGATTCAATGGGAAATGCTGCACGCATACCTACTGTTGGTCACCGCTCATAAGATATATGATTTCTTGTGAGTACTATTCATCCAAGGGACAATTTATAAGAAATCTTCGAATGTCCTTCACTTTGGGGTCACACCATGTTATTCTTTAAATCTCATATGAGGATACTTATTAAAATTTTTGTCCCACGCATTTCCTTTTGTTCTCTGTAGTCTATACTTAAATGTGGTAGATCTCACTGCATTATAATCATGCACTTATCGACCAAATGGAAATGTTACGAAATTTCATCAAAGTATAAAACTGGCGAGATTGTAAGTGAATAACTATTAACCAGAGCAAAAAAGTTGATGATTTCATCTAACGGGATGTGCCATACCATGTTAACCTAATGGAGAGATGAAGCATTATAAGGATTTGTATGTCCATGTACATACGTAAAAACCATAATTGGATGGAAGCAATTTCAATAGAGAACTGTCGGTTGGATGTTACGAAGAAATGATCCTACTTGCTACGTAAGGGTTATGAAAATTCAAGGACGGATGTTGAGAACAGATTTCATTACAGACTCAAGCGAGACCCTACAATTACTAATGCATGTCCATCGAATCCTTTGTCCAGTGCTAGATGTAAGAATCTGCTTGGAGTGAGGTATTTGGGGTATGAATAACATCTCAGATAAGTACGAATTATATTAATGGTTACGTAGGTTCAAGACTATTCATGGTGAGGACAGAGACGTAGTCCATATAGCGCTTCAAAGTTCCATTGTCCATTTGTTGATGGATGTTGGAGCCTAGGAATCCATACGTGGATATGGTTGCCATAGATGTCGCAGTGATAGATTGTCATCCAAAAGACTCAAGATCTTGAATCCGTTGAGGATCCAAATCCGTTTAGTCACAAGTTTTATGACTTACTAATCGAGACGATTGACATAACCTTGGCGGGATGGTTACCATAAGCACACGAAAAGTTACACCGAAACTCAACTTTTGAGACTTGAAGAGAATGAGTTTAACATAAGTCGAGAGTTAGGATATGAGAAGATAGAATGATTGTCATAATCAAGAGCATGCTTCCGTATTAGCCCCGAAAGGTTACCCGAAAACTACATGCCAAATTGGAAGAGAATGGATCATGACCGTTTGGGATTGCTGATACGAGAAGACAGACAAAATGCCGCGAATCAAACAGATAATAAGTGGGAGGTTACGAAAAAATATGAAAGGATGTGCGAGACATCTACTCGCCTTGCTGCGAGTATGTGGACCTCCTGATTATTCCCAGACTCCAATGCGTGACTGCTCTCATCGAACCAGTGACGGCCGCACTCAATATAGGTTAAGGCATATTTCGGATGGAGTGCGTGCCAAGACTCCAAATCGTCTGTTCATGCATCCAACAACACTACACAAGATATGAAACATCGGGGTACGTTGATGGAGCCATGCATTCGAAGATGAACCGTTGATGCTAGGCATTCTAAGTGACTTTCCTTTATGGAATGCTATCTGGGTGGAGCACTCATGGAAAACTTTCTTGTCCGCTTTGTATGAATCACAAGTAAGTCATTTGTGTTGAAGCACGGTAGGAAATGTTGTTGGTTTGATTGTCATCGCCAATTTTTGCCTTTTGATCATCCATTTCGCCGTTATGCATGTTGAGAAGAATGCGTTTTGATAATATCTTTAATATTGTCATGAACATAAAAGATAAAACTAAACACAATGCAAAAGAAAGAGAAGATTTGAAATTGATTTGCAAACGACCCACATTAGAGCTATTGTTGAGAATGGCAAGTATAAAAAACCAAAGGCAACTTATGTGTTAAATGCCAATCAAAGAAGGATGGTGTGTGAATGGATAAAACAATTGAAATTTCTGATGGGTATGCGTCGAATATCGCACGTTGCATCAATGTAGATGATGGGAAGATATATGGAATGAAAAGTCACGATTGTCATGTTTTTATGCAAAGGTTAATTCCTCGGCATTTCGTGATATCTTGCCAAAACCTATATGGGGAGCATTAACGAACTAGCTTGTTCTTTAAAGAAATTTGTGCAACTGAAATTCGTGCTTCCATTATGGAGAATGCGAGCTTTCTATCATTGAAACAATTTGCAAGTTAGAGAAGATTTTTCCTCCAAAGATTCTTTGACGTGATGGAACATCTAGTCGTGCATCTCCCTTATGAAGCTAAGGTTGGAGGACCCGTGCATATACGAGGATGTACCCATTTGAGAGGTGTATGTTGTACTTGAAAAGAAAGGTTCGAAATAAGGCGAAAGTTGAAGGATCTATTTGTGAAGCATATATTTTAGAAGAAATTTCTAATTTTGCTTCCATGTATTTTGATCCACAAATACGGACAAGGCGCACTCAAGTTCCTCGAATGACGATGGTGGGGGGAGATATGATGAATGAATGCTTGTCTATTTTTAAACATCCATAATGGGTATAGGTTTCATACTAAGGAGTATGGAGAAAATAAAGCTACCATGAATAGTGGGGTTTGTGTTAGAGGAAGTATATATGGCGAGAATGACTTACTATTATGGCATCGTTGAAGAGATATTGGAATTGTCATATCTAGGTCAAATCAACAAAATTTATTTTTTTACGGTGTCATTGGTTTGACCCAATTAATGGAGTCAATGTTGATGAGAGATATGGATTGATTGATGTCAAGCACAAATCGAGGCTTCACTCAAATGAGCCATTTGTATTAGCCGAACAAGCACAACAAGTATATTGATGCACATACCCAAATGGAAGAAGTGAACATACGTGATATACATAATCAACGGACGTTCTATTTGATGATGAGCTCATTGATGACAATGAAGAAAATAATAAATTAATGAATTCTCGAGATGAAGATGACGAATCTTTTGAGGACTCAAATAGTTAGCAAGCTTGTTCAATAAACTTCGTTCATGGTATTTACTTGAAAATATCATTATTCTCCAACGTATTTTTTTATTGACATATAGTTTCTTAACTCATGTTTCATTATGTTTCCTTATGCGAGATATTCATCATGACCATTCGAGGTAGAGGCGGCTTTGGACGTGGTCGTGGGAGAAAGCTAGTAATGTTTCATCATCGCACGATGATTCTCACCACTACTGACATTCTCGGCCTGACTACTCCCCCAGTATATACTATAATAGGATGTTTCATTTTAATTATTGTTAACTTGTGGTTTATATAAATGTATTGCCTATATATTTTGTGTTATTATATTACTTTAGGTGACCCGGTATTCCCATCGAATTATCTTGTCTGCTTTTCCTTATTGTCCCAACTTGACATGCATTGTGAGCGTACATCGGCTGTCCTTGAGCTGCGTCAGGTCCATTGACCAACTGGAGGCGCTCAACTAGACGATTCAACTTTATTGACCTTCAAGTGATTTCTATGCATCCCAAATGAAATTGCGATAGAAGCTAAGCGGCCGGATTGGTGCCTATCATGTGGAGAATCCAACGTAGAATAGATAGCGAGGAACTTATATATGTGTGCGCTGTCCCTGAAGTAGTAAATTTTGATATCTCACTTTTATTACGTATATTTACTTTTAGATTACCAACATTACCTTCTTGTACTTACGGGAGGAGGTTTCTCCCGTCGAGGGTGACACGTGACATTATGTACAATGTCATGACATGGATGCACATCCGGTAGTACGTGGCGAGGTTATCAGGTGAGATGAAGGAAATTATTTTTGACTTTATGGTAAGTAAATGTGTTTATAGATAGAGAGATATATATATGTTTTAAGGCCATATATACATGATCGTATCAGCCTTAAAACTTGTGTTGAAGAATGCATGGATCGTGTCGGATATTTGAGAATCCTTAAGAACTTATTGAAAAATTAATATACATACGTATCATTTTGTGTAGGCTAAGCATCAGTTCATTCCGCATCGTGCGTCCCGCAATGTATGACGAGAATTGTTTGGGAACGGACTATCTTGGACCGTTATCGAGACCATTTGAACAAAGCACGGATAAAAGGCCTTTGAGAAAGGCAAATTCGACACACTTGGGCGATGTTGGCTGAGCCAAGACCCCGGAGGAATGAGCTGTGGTCGAAGTGTGGGATGGCACTAGATGCGACATTTGGATTGTGGATAAATGGATGACAAGGTTTGACTGCCCGGAGGAGCAGGGGCAACCATACTGATGCCTTGAAGCATTACTTGGCGGGTCGATAAGTTTTGGTGACATAAAGTAAGATGGTAATATAACTTCCTCATTTAAAGTTTTAATGATAAGCATTTGTGCATTAACATGTTGTAATTACTTAAGTTAATTTGTCTGTCTAGGGTGAAGTGAATAGTATTTTAGAGGATTGCATCTTACTTTTGATATGTGTTTATTATGATATTCTTCCATATGGGATTACAAGAGGCGGAGTTAAAAGCATCAAATGTTGGTCTCGGATGATATGTGTAAATAGAGATAAGAAGAAGAAGCGGAAGCTATGTTTACGGCGCTCGAGGAATTTCATTATAGGTGTCACATTAGTGTTTAAAAGTCAATATATATTTTACATTTTAGTTTTTGTTAATATTTTTCTTGTTTTGTTATTTTCGAAGTCATATGATGTTTATATTATTGAGAAAAATATGGAGAAAACTCTTCTGATTCATCTCACCTATGATTGGGATGTCTTGGTTGGATCTCGGGTCCCAGACGAAGAGAAGGACGTGTGCATGGCATAGGTAACTGGCTGCACATTATACATATGCATACTTATGCAAGCTTGAGCTCCTCGGTTGCGGAGTCCTTCCGCTCTACACACCATTGACCCACCGAGACATATTCGACAGAAGGCTTTTAATTATCTGGCGGTGCTTGGCGTGATGGCTTCCATTTGTCGAGTCAACTTGTCACTATGTTGGCGCGCTTTCCAATGTTCCTATCTACAATCGGATCAACAAATGTTGCTCCACAACCACCACGCGCAAGGTTTAGGTAGGAAGGGTTTTTTGATGAATCTACAATCGGATTGAGTTGCGGTGACCACCGTCGCAAGGTTTAGGTGGGAGGGTCGAGAGGAAGGACAAGATGACGACTAGGCCATTTTTACTTATTGTTTACTTTGTGGGAACTTTCAACTATATTGATTGATTATTTGTATAATAATTTTTTCCCTTTATATTATTACATTATTTGTACAAGTTTTTTATACCACTGTTGATTTGGTATTTGATTGTTTGGTGTTAGATTTGTTTGAAGCTACATTTTGTTGTGGTTTGAAAGCGCAGGTTTTGGGAAAGTAACAATACATATAGGTTATTAAAAAAAAAAAACCTAATTCTTAGGGATTAGCGGTCGGATTAGCGATATAATAGCGACGAATATAATTAGCGAGAGAATAGCAAGGTATTAGCGAAGGAAATATACCACTATGGGTATATAATATTAGAGAAGGGGATTAGCGAGGGTTTGGCGAGGGGAAATTGCGAGGGAATAACGAGGAACTAGAGAGGGGAAATTTAGAGAGGGAATAGCGAGGGAACGCAGAGATGGAAATTTACGAATATGGAGATATATCAGTTTAGAGAGAGAGAGTAGCGAGGTTTAGCAAGGGAAATTAGCGAGGTAGCACGATGCGAGGAAATAGAGAGGAAATTTTAGAGAGGGAATAGCGAGGCAATAGCGAGGAAAGTTGATTATTTGAGGCAATAGCGAAGGGAACTTCCCTCGCGAATAGCGTGAGAATAATGTAGTACATTACCAAGGGATTAGAGAGCAAGTTAGTGAGGAAATGAATTATCTTGAGATGGATTAGAGAGAATTCATTCCTCGCTAAGCTAATGATGAACGAAGTGACTAACGTGTATCCACGCTAATCCCTCTCTAATCCTCGCTAATTTAGTTAGCGAGGGATTAGAAGAGGATAGCGGAAAATTTCCCTCTCTAATTTCACGATTTCTTGTAGTGTTAAGAGGTTAATGGCGAGGAAGAGGTTTACGCAAGTGATTAAACAACGGTCACAATTAAAGTGTAATACATGAGAATTTGAAGCACAATCGATCACAGAGAATTAACTGAATCTTGATCTTAATCCATGCTCGATCCTGATAGATCCATTCAATTATCAGCAGAATCGGCCAATTGGTCTTAGATCTCATTAAGAAGCCTCAAGATGACCAATGGATATCTTGCTGAATAAGCGTCCGAATTCAATTAGATACAAGGAGTGAAAAATTAAGCATGAAAGGATGGTTCCAGAGTTTTTTGCTGTCTCATATGAGTTGAAAGAGAAGGCAAAGGTTGTTGCTAGTGAGTGGAAGCCCAAATTGGATACTATTGACATTAATGATGTTGGCGGGAACTCCTTCGAAGTGCATGTATTTTTGCAACTGCTAGACACCTTCGGTATTGGTTCTCAGTTTGATCAAGATGAGATTGATAAGAATAATTTCATTCAATGAAATAAAAATAAACTTACAGATATTGGTAGATTGGAGGCATTCCTCCAATCTGCCCCAAAACACCACAGTCGACACTGTAAATATTCATCAATGAACAAAGGTTGATATTGCATGAATAAAATCCACCAAGTCACCAAGAGTCAAGTGGCATTCAACCACGAATGCCGATCTTCAAGAATAACACGAGAGCGGAAGCACATACAAACAAGTTAAAAAGCAGTGCAAGACCTCATACTTTATTGAGGATTGAATGGCCTATTTACATGCATTACACTTATTAAAATAAGGGAGCAAAAGAGAGAACAAGGGAGGCTAGTGCTGGCTGGCCAGCACTAGCCGTTGGGGCCCCCAACGGTCCTGGCCAGGGCCATAGTGGCCCTCGCCCCCTTTCACCATGGTGGCACGGGCCCTAAAGGCCCGTGCTCCTATTAAATTAACACCCCCCCTCAAACTTATGGGGTATACACAGAAAGTTTGTCGAGCAGAAACTGAAACCGATGAACTGAAAGAGATTTGGTGAAGAAGTCTGTGAGCTGCATCTCAGATGTGACATAGTAAAGCGAAATCTTCTTATTCAGACACTCTTCACAAACAAAGTGGCAATCCATCTCAATATGCTTTGTCCTCTCATGAAAAGTGTTGTTGGAGGCAATGTACATGACACTTTTATTGTCGCAATACATGATGGCAGGATGTTGTACAGTGACTCCCATGTTTGCTAGAATGGTTGTGATCCAAGAGATCTCTATCGCCGCTGTAGTCGTGGCTCAATATTCGGCTTCCGTGGATGAGAGAAACACCTTCTGTTGTTTTTTGCATTTCTAGGAAATAAGAGATTCTAGCCGACCCCGTCTAGTATGGGAAAAGGCTTAGTTATTGTTGTTGTTGTTAGGAAATAAGAGATTCACCTAAAAACACATAAAAACCAATCGTAGAGTGTCTATCATTGACATCTCCACCTCAATCAACATCCGTATATACAGATAAATTAAAAGATAAAGAAGAAGTTAAGAGGACCCCCTTGTGAGCAGTATTTCTAATATATCGAATAATGCGCAAGACAACACTCATATGAACAAAAGTGGGTGCCTGTTGAAATTGACTTGTTATGTGTATTGCATGAGAAATATCTGGTCTAGTAATGGTGAGATAAGTAAGTGCACCTATAAGCTGTTGATTAGGGATGGGGTCATCTAATTTCTCACTATCAGTGGATCGTAGTTTAGTGCCTAGGACTTTCGGTGTGTCAACGACCTTAGTATCTGTAAGACCATATTTGTCAATAATATCATTAGCAAACTTTGTTTGAGACATAAAGTATCCACACTTATTTTTGGTTATCTCAATACTTAAAAAGTAATTCAGCAATCCCAAGTCTTTCATATCAAATTCGTGATGATGGTTAAGTTTAACTTCAGCAATTCCTGATTCATTACTTCCTGTGATGATCATGTCATCCACATACAAAAGCAAGATAACAATACCAGATTTTGTTTTTCGTATAAAAAATGCACTATCAGTATAACAAGTCACAAAATTATGCAAATGCATGAATTTTTCAAATCGGTCAAACCAAGTTTTAGGAGCTTGTTTCAGACCATACAAAGCCTTTCGCAATTTAAGAGCATGACCAGGAGGAAGGTTGATACCAGGAGGAGGACTCATGTAGACTTCTTCATTCAAGTAGCAGTTCAAAAAGGCATTCTTGGCATCAAGTTGGTATATATTTCATTGTTTAATTGCACTAATGGTTATGAGGATTCTAATCGTAGTCATCCTAGTTACAGGGGCAAAAGTTTCATCATAGTCAATTCCATATTCTTGGGCATAACCTTTAGCAAATAATCTAACCTTATATCTTTCAATGTGACCATTGTTATGAGTTTTAATTTTGTACACCCATCGACATCCAATGGTTTTCTTGTCTTTGGGTATATGTGTAATTATCCATGTCTGAGCCTTGTTTAGGACATTAAGTTCATCCTTCATAGCATCTTCCCATTCTGGAATGCCTTTAGCTTGATGATAAAATCTAGGTTCCTTAACTTATCGAAGGGTGGCAATCAAATTCTTTTTTTGTGGTTCAAAAGATTCATAGGACACAAATCGCTGAGGAGGTCGTGAGATCCTGGGTTCTAATCTTGTACTATCAGATTCTATATGGTTATCAATAGTTTTTCTAGGACGTCTTGTATAATACGAGGGAAAGGGTTCGACAATTGAATGAGTATTGATGGTTGTGTGTGAAGTGTCATTGTCTTTAACAGAGTTTTCTTGAATAGCTTGATGATCTTCAGAGTCACAATCGTCTTCATCTAAGACAAAGAAATCTTGAGGAAACACAGATTCAGAGTTCTTCAAGGGTTTGGTCTCATAATAAATATTAACAACAATAACAACAAACAACAACAACTAAGCCTTTTCCCATACTAGACGGGGTCGGCTACATGGATTCTTTGTTTCCACAGATCCCTATCGTGTGCCATGTTAGCAGTTAACTCACAATAAGCTAGATCATTCTTTATTGTTTCTTTCCAACACTTTTGTGGTCGTCCTCTACCTCTTTTAATATTTTCCAAATTTAGTTTTTCTAACCTTCTTACAAGTTCTTCTTTTGATCTTCTTTCTATATGTCCAAACCATCTTAAACAATGTTCTCTCATTTTATCCTCTATTGGTGCCACTCCTAATTTGTTTCTAATAACCTCTACGGTCTTTTCTTGTATGACCACTCATCCATCTCAACATCTTCATTTCTGTCACATACATCTTTTGTACATGTTGATGATTAATTGCCCAACACTCAGAACCATAAAACATGGCAGGCCTAATTGTTGCTCTATAATATTTACCTTTTAATTTTAATGGTATCTTCTTATCACAAAGAATACCTGATGTTCCTCTCCATTTTAACCAACCAACATTAATTCTATGTGTAACATCTCCATCAATTCTTCCATCACTTTGAAAAATTGACCCTAGGTATTTAAAACTTTCCTTTTGGGGAATGCAATGTGTGCCAATTTTAATTTCTATGTCTTCTGAAGTAGCCAAATGATCAAACTTACATTCCATATATTCTGTCTTTATTCTACTAAGTCGGAGGCCTTTGCTTTCTAATGTTTCTCTCCATAGTTCCAATTTTCTATTAACTTTTTCCTTAGACTCCTCCACTAATACAATGTCATCTTCAAATAACATACACCAAGGTACTTCATCTTGAATATGTTTTGTTAACTCATCCATCACCATTATAAATAAGTATGGACTTAAAGTTGATCCTTAATGTAACCCAATATTAACATCAAAGAAGTCTGTCATTCCTTCATGAGTCCTCACACATATTTTTGCACCATCATACATATCTCTTATAAGGTTAATATATGTCAATGGGATACCTCTTTTTTCCAAAATTCTCCAAAGAACCTCCCTCGGTACCCTATCATAAGCTTTTTCTAGATCAATAAATATCATGTGAAGGTCTTTCTTTTTTGCTCTAAAATGTTCTATAAGACGTCTCAAAAGGTGAATCGCTTCAATAGTAGATCTGCCTGGCATAAATCCAAATTGGTTCTCTGTTGTACTTGATACTTGTCTTAACCTACATTCGATAATTCTTTCCCATAACTTCATAGATAATTCGCACAATTTTGAATGTCTCCCTTGTTCTTATATATGGGTATAAGTGTACTTGCTCTCCATTCCTCGGGCATCTTTTGGTTTTTCCATATTTCATTAAATAGTCTTGTTAGCCAAGTGATTCCTATTCCATATTATCTGGTCCTACCGATTTACCACCCTTCATATGTTTAAGGGCCTCTTTGACTTCATTCTTTTGAATACGTCAGTAGAAATTGTGGTTTATATACTTTTCTGACTTGGCTAAATCTCCTAAACTAATACTAACATCTTTATTTTCATTAAAAAGATTAGAAAAATGGTTTTTCCGTCTATTTCTTATATCATCATTTGCCACTAGAATTTTTTCATCCTCGTCTTTTATGCATCTAACATAATTAAGATCTTTAATTTTCTTATCTCTAACCCTAGCTATCCTAAAAATATCTCTTTCACCCTCTTTTGAGTTGAGTTTTTTATATAAGTCATCCAAAATCTTAGCTTTTGCTTCACTAACGGCCTTTTTCGCTTCCTTCTTTGCTTTCTTATAAGCTTCTAAAGTTTCACTAGTTTTCTTAGCATAATGTAATTTGTAACATGCCCTCTTTGCCTTGATTTTATTTTATACTACTTCACTCCACCACCAAGCTTCTTTTTGTGCCGGTACACCTCCCTTAGATACTCCTAACACATCTTTCGCCACTTTCCTAATATGTATAGCCATATTGTTTCACATATCACAAGGTGTGCCAACATAATTCCAAACATCTCCTTGAAGGACTTTATGTTTAAATATATCTTCTTTCTCGCTTTTGAGGTTTCACCATTTAGTCCGAATAGCTCCATGCACTCTTTTCTTCTTTGTCCATTTTTTTATTTGTAAATTCATAACTAAAAGTCGATGTTGGGTGGTTAAGCTTTCTCCTGGAATTACCTTATAATCTTTACAACACGCTCTATCTTTTTTTCTACAAATAAAGTAATCAATTTGTGTTTGTGATAAGCCGCTCTTATAAGTAATTAAATGTTCATCTCGTTTTTTGAAGATTGTATTGACTATAAAGAGATCAAATGTCATAGCAAAATTTAAAATCTCCCTACCTTCCTCGTTTATATCTCCAAAAACAAAGTTTCCATGAATCCCTTGATATCTGAATGCCTCTTTACCGACATGTCCATTTAAATCTCCTCCTAAACAAATCATCTCCCTTTGTGGAATCTTTTGAAACACCTTATCTAACTCTTCTAAAAAAACTGTCTTTATACTATCTTCTAGTCTCAAAAAATTTAACATCCTTAGACACGTATAGTTTGTCGTCTATAGGATCAAAACACCTATAACCTTTCTTATCAATACCATACCCGAGGAATACACATTCAATGTCTCTTGGTGATAATTTATCATTCTTGTCTGTATACACAAAACACCTACATCCAAAAACTTTAAGTCTTTCATATTATGGAGGAAGATTATACAATTTTTCAAAAGGTGAGGTATTTTCAAGGTTAAACGAAGGCATTCTATTTATAAGATATACTGCAGTAAGGATGGCTTCGGCCCATAGATATTTAGAAACCTTACTTGCAATTAGCATGGTTCTATAAGTTTCAATAATATGTTTATGTTTTCTTTCCGTTAGACCGTTTTGTTGAGGGGTTTTAGTACATGATTTTTGATGAATAATTCCATTTGTTTCACTAAATTTTTGAAATTCATTAGACATATATTCTCCTCCTGAATCCGTTCTAAAAATTTTAATGGTGGCTCCAAATTAGCTTTTGATCATATTACAAAATATGACAAATTTTTTAAATACTTTAGATTTATGTTTTAATAGGTATATCCACGTAAAACGAGTAAAGTCATCCACAAAAATTACATAGTATTGAACTCCTCCTTTAGAGGCAATGGGCACGGGGCCCCAAACATCCAAATGTATTAGATCAAAAGCCTTGTTTGGTACATAATTCCTTTCTCCAAAAGGAAGATGATGCATTTTTCAATAATACAATCCTTATATTCAAACTTTTTTTCTCTAATCGTTTTCATCAAGAGAATATTACATAATTTTTGAGAATCCAAGTATCCAAGTCTTTTATGCCAAAGCGTAGCATCTTGGGCTACATTACAAAACTCAAAATTTGGCATAACAAGATAATCCATTTTGTATATTCCACTTTCTCAATAGCCTTGACCAATCACCTTCTTTGATAGGTGAACCTGCACCACACAATGTTTGGATGAGAAAGTGACTATATAGTTATTATCACATATTTGTGCAACCGAAAGAAAGTTTAAATTAAGTTTAGGTATTAGGTTCACATTTTGAATGTTAAAGTTTTCTTTTTTAAAATTTTCAATCTTTTTTATTTGGAGTTTTGTTCCATCGGTCGTAAACACATATTTTCCAATAGTCTCACAAGAATCAATCAAAGCATCTTCACTGTGTCATATGAAAAGATGTACCGGAATCCAAAAACGAAGACATACCTTGAGAAGTAGATAGAGCACTCCCAGAGATGCTTGCTTTTTCTTTAAAAGTCTCTTCTATGTAAGCTTTTTGATGTTGTTGGGCAAGATACCTTCTTCTTCCACGGCTCTCACGTTTCTACCCCTTTTTCGAAATAGAGGACAAGTGTTTTTAATGTGTCCACTTTCCTTACAATAATGACAAATAGTATCCTTGTTGGGCCATGGTCCCATGGGCTTCTTGGACGTGCCTTCATTGTTCTTGGCATGTGGAGGCTTGTAAGTCTTCAAGTTTGCTTCGGGTCTTGATGCGGCAAGCACGGCTTCTTTGGCCTCATTCATATTCTTTAATCTTGTTTCCTCATAACAAGATCGGCTAAAAAGGAATCCCTCTAGGTCTAGTTTTTTTATGGATAAGGTTTGATCTAATGTTTTCAAATTCGTCTCTTAATCCATGCATGAACAAGAAAAAATATTGATTGTCCAAAAATTCTTGAAATTCGTCTAATTTGTGAAGTTTTCCAAATTTGTCAAAACTTCTTAATTGAGTCCATAGTTCCGAAAAATCATTATGATAATCCCTAATGCTTAGATTCCCTTGTTTGAGCATAATCATTCTTTCCATTAGATCGATTTGAAAAACAAAATCGTCTTGAGAATGAAGCTTTTCAAATATTCTCAAGTTTCAAACGCATTTTTAAAATCAGTAATCCTATTCCTAAGTTTTTCATCAACATTTTGACAAATAATCCATGTGATTTTTGCATTAATCTTTTCCCACAATTTCAAATCTAGCTTGTATTTTTCATGTGTTTTGATGATTTCGTTATCATCCAATTCATCAACGTTCAAAATTGGTTCTTTTATGGTTCCATCAATTTAATCCCAAAAATCTTTCGATAAAAAATATTTTTTTATTGTTCTAGCCCAACTTTGATAACACTTCGGGTCTAGAATACATCTAAACGACTCATTTTTACCTTCTATTTTTGTTTAAAAATGAAGATCTTGAACTAACCTCAAGTTTGATGCAATTCATAACTTTTGCACTTGTGACACACTTCCCAATGCATTCGATTTCTTCAATCTGAGGCTCTGATACCATGTAAATATTCGTTAATGAACGAAGGTTGATATTGCATGAATCAAATCTACTAAGTCGCCAAGAGTCAAGTGGCATTCAAGCATGAATGCCGATCTTCAAGAATAACCAACACGAGAGCGGAAGCACATACAAACAAGTCAAAAAGCAGTGCAAGACTGCATACTTTATTGAGGATTGAATGGCCTATTTATAGGCATTACACTTATTAAAATAAAGGGAGCAAAAGAGAGAACAAGGGAGGCTAGTGCTGGCTGGCCAGCACTAGCCGTTGGGGCCCCCCTGGCCACCTTTCACCATGGTGGCACGGGCACAATTGGAAAAATAGTAGAAACTTCAGACTTTGATTTCATTAAATAAACGATTGTGAGATGAGTACAATCATCAATAAACGAAATAAAATATTTATTACCAAAAAGTGAAGTAACTAGACTGGGACCCCATATATCTGAATGATGGAGTTCAAAAGGTTGGGATTTCCTAGAATCACTCAATGGATAAGATGCTCTTTGATGTTTTCCAAGCTGACAAACATCACATTCAAACTGTGATTTATTTGACTTGACTCTAAGATGAGGAAGTACATAATGAAGTTTAGACACAGGTAAATGACCCAAACGACAATGCCATAGACGAATCTCTGCATCCTGAACTGCTGGAGCTGAAATGTTATAAGTTGTTGTATGTTGAAAATTATCTTTCAAGATATATAATCTCCTTTGTAGTCTACCATTACCAAAGACTTTTTCCGTCTTCAGATCCTGAAATACACATCCAGTAGAATCAAAGGTTACACTACAGTTCATAGTACTAGTTAAAGAACTGACTGGAAGTAGATTTATAGGAAAACTAGGAACATGATAGGCTGATTTTAAGTATGAAAAATATGTGGGTACACTTCCTTGTCCAGTCATATAAGAGTAAGAACCATATGCCCGCTTGATCGACTCTTGTTTCATAGGGGGTTTGTATTATGAAAAATATGATGATTCTCCGACCATGTGATCTGTAGCACCTGAATCAATTATCCAAGTTTTGGAATATAAGTGAGATGAGATGTTACCCTTTGCTTTATGAGTTGCCTGAGCTACCATTGCCTAAGAGGAGGAAGGTTGAGATTTTTCAGATAGTTTAGTTTTGAGGCCCTCTAATCTTTTAATAATTGCTTGAATTCCATCTGTATTGGAAGTAGAGTTTTCTGCAACATGAGTTGAGTAATTTCAATTTTTATAATAATCAGGTTTATCGTGTAACTTCCAACATTGTTCTCTGGAATGTCTAGATTTGCCATAATGAGAACATATATGTTTCTCTTTTTCTTCAGAATTAGGGCGACCTCGTCCTCGTCCACGGTTTAGTTGTCCACCTCTCCTACAGTAATGTGAGTTTTCTTCCCTTGTTTGAAGTGCATGTTGATCTGTGACAGTAATTGTGTCTTTCTCAAGATTTCGACGATCCTCTTCTCTGATCAATAATGAATAAATTGTCCCCTGTGAAGGAAGTTTGTCTCTGCCCAATATGTTCACTTTAATAGCCTCAAATTCTGGATTTACACCCCATAATAGGTCAAATACCTTTTTCTTTTCTAGTTCAGTGCTTCGCTCAATGTAACAAGAGGAACACTTTATGTTAGTGTAATAGAGAAGTTCATCCCACAGTCCACGAAGATCTGCATAGTATTTACTTATAGATCAATTTCCTTGCTTACATCTTCTGATCTTTTCCAGAATTTCATATTCTTTAGCAACATTTTTCTTCTTGGAATATGCTTCAGACACTACACGCCAAATTTCATGAGCCAATTCGAGAAATATAAATGTCTTTGCAATCGATGAGATCATTTATTGAAGTAACCAAGATGATATCAAGGCATCTTCTCTTCTCCAAATTAGATATTGTGTATCATGTATATCTGGAATAGGTGTTTGACCCATTAGGTGAGCCCATCTCCCCCTTGCTATAACTGCTAGTTCCATAGATCTAGATCATTCTATATAGTTTCTACCATCCAATTTTGTTGTAGTGATGTGAAACTGCTTTAATTTTTCATTGGTAACATGGTCAAACATCACTGTTTGAGTTACAAATTCTTTTCCTTTACTCGCTATCTGTATAAATTAAAGTAAAGGGCTCCAAAAATAAAAGGAATTGAAAAATATCCTATTGATTGAATAGGATGTAGAATATCCAAGTTCTGCCCAGTTAATAATGCTTCACGATTTCTTTGATAATGAAGCTATCTCCTTGTTTTAACACCATGTGGAATGTCCAACCACCATCTCTTCTTAATGGTTGACTTTCTTTCTGAATGAAGTCTAATGATTTCTTTGATAGAGGGCTGCCGCTGTTGATCACTGATTGTCCCCTTTTTAATGATTATTGCAGATTGAACGAAGACTGTTGTTGTTGCTCCTTAACAGTCCACAATGATTGACGCAGGGTTGATTGGCACTGATTGGCACTTCCAACTTGACGTTGACGAGCTTTTCTTCTTAAGAGACCAGTTGCTAATCCACAAAAATTTTCTGCTAATCCACAATATTATCCAAGAGAACAGCTGTTCAAAAAGGCAGGCTAATCCAGACTGCTTTCTTCTAACACTTTAAATCGATAATCAACGATAATCTTCCTAATTTCAACAAAGAAAAAACTAATTTTCGTGCTTCATAGGCTCTGATACTATGATATGAATAATTTCATTCAATGAAATAAAAATAAAACTCAACCCATATAAGGGATCACCCTCGCATTGCCGGTCCCAAGCCCGGATAAAGGAGGAGGGTTGTGTTAGGCTTCCAACAGCTAGCGTAAAACTTTGTCGGATTTTTATAACATGGATTACAAAAATTATGAGCATTGCTTTGGGGCATCCCCGCCTAGCGACGTGCTGCAGAGCCCGAATGGAGTAAGAAGTAAGCAAGGGCCATTACATTTTCGCCCGAATGTAGTGAATCAATTGCAAAGAGGGTTCCCACATAATGGACGGGTGTGGGTAAAGAAGTTAGTCCCGCTACATTGTCACCCGAATGTAGTGAAAATTTTTCAGAGAGGGTCTCCACATTTTGATTATGGACGGATGTGGGGGGTAACGAAGCTAGTCCTAGATAATAAGATTCGTATTGGTTCTTGGAATATCGGAACATTATCCGATAAGCTAATGGAGGTGGTAGATACTATGATTCGGAGAAAGATTCATTTCTATGTTCACAAGAGACAAAATGGGTTGGAGAAAAAGCAAAGGAGATAGAGGATACAGGTTTTAAATTATGGTATTCACGTAAAGAGAAGGCTCGAAACGGAGTTGGTATTATCATAACTAAAGATTTAAAGGAGAGTGTAGTAGACATACAACGATATGGTAACCGAATTATGACGTTGAAATTAGTGTCAGGAGTAGAGGTTTTGAATATAGTTTGTGCTTACGCACCCCAAGTAGGACTAGAAGATAGTATAAAGACAGTTTTTGGGGAAGAGTTAGATAAGGTGTTTCAAAAGATTATACAAAGGGAGATGATTTGTTTAGGAGGAGATTTAAATAGACATGTCGGTAAAGAGATATTAGGATATCAAGGGATTCATGGAAACTTTGGTTTTGGGGATATAAACAAGGAAGGTAGGGAGATTTTAAATTTTGCTATGGCATTTGATCTCTTTATAGTCGATACAATCTTCAAAAAACGAGATCAACATTTAATTACTTATAAGAGTGGTTTATCACAAACACAAATTGATTACTTTATTTATAGAAAAAAAGATAGAGCGTGTTCTAAAGATTGTAAGGTAATTCCAGGAGAAAGCTTAACCACCCAACATCGACTTTTAGTTATGGAATATGGATTTACAAATAAAAAAATGGACAAAGAAGAAAAGAGTGCATCGAGCTATTCGGACTAGATGGTGGAACCTCAAAAGCGAGAAAAAAGATATATTTAAACATAAAGTCCTTGAAGGAGATGTTTGGAATTATGTTGGCACACCCTGTGATATGTGGAACAATATGTCTATACATATTAGGAAAGTGGCGAAAGATGTGTTAGGGGTATCTAAGGGAGGTGTACCGGCACAAAAAGAAGCTTGGTGGTGGAGTGAAGTAGTACAAAATAAAATCAAGGCAAAGAGGGCATGTTACAAATTATATTATTCTAAGAAAACTAGTGAAACTTTAGAAGCTTATAAGAAATCAAAGAAGGAAGCGAAAAAGGCCGTTAGTGAAGCAAAAGCTAAGATTTGGGAGGACTTATATAAAAAACTCAACTCAAAAGAGGGTATATTTTTAGGATAGCTAGGGCTAGAGATAAGAAAACTAAAGATCTTAATTATGTTAGATGCATAAAGGACGATGATGAAAAATTCTAGTAGCAAATGATGATATAAGAAATAGATGGAAAAAAATATTTTTATAATCTTTTTAATGAAAATAAAGATGTTAGTATTAGTTTAGGAGATTTAGCCAAGTCAGAAAAGTATATAAACCATAATTTCTACCAACGTATTCAAAAGAATGAAGTCAAAGAGGCTCTTAAACATATGAAGGGTGGTAAATCGGTAGGACCAAATAATATTCCTATAGAAGTTTGAAAAATACTAGGAGAAATAGGAATCACTTGGCTCAAAGACTATTTAATGAAATATGAAAAAACCAAAAGATGCTCGAGGAATGGAGAGAAAGTACACTTATACCCATATATAAGAACAAGGGAGACATTCAAAATTGTGTGAATTATCGAGGTATCAAGTTAATGAGTCATACTATGAAATTATGGGAAAGAATTATCGAATATAGGTTAAGACAAGTATCAAGTACAACAGAGAACCAATTTGGATTCATGCCAGGCAGATCTACTATTGAAGCGATTCACCTTTTGAGACGTCTTATGGAACATTTTAGAGCAAAAAAGAAAGACCTTCACATGATATTTATTGATCTAGAAAAAGCTTATGATAGGGTACCAAGGAAAGTTCTTTGGAGAACTTTGGAAAAAAGAGGTATCCCATTGACATATATTAACCTTATAAGAGACATGAATGATGGTGCAAAAACATGTGTGAGGACTCATGAAGGAATGACAAACTTCTTTGAAGTTAATATTGGGTTACATCAAGGATCAACTTTAAATCCATACTTATTTATAATGGTGATGGATGAGTTAACAAAACATATTCAAGATGAAGTATCTTGGTGTATGTTATTTGAAGATGACATTGTATTAGTGGAGGAGTCTAAGGAAAAAGTTAATAGAAAATTGGAACTATGGAGAGAAACATTAGAAAGCAAAGGCCTCTGACAGAATATATGGAATGTAAGTTTGATCATTTGGTTACTTCAGAGGACATGAAAATTAAAATTGGCACACATTGCATTCCCCAAAAGGAAAGTTTTAAATACCTAGGGTTAATTTTTCAGAGTGATGGAAGAATTGATGGAGATGTTACGCATAGAATTAATGCTGGTTGGTTAAAATGGAGAGGAGGATCAGGTATTCTTTGTGATAAGAAGATACCATTAAAGTTAAAAGCTAAATATTATAGAGCAGCAATTAGGCTTGCCATGTTTTATGGTTCTGAGTGTTGGGCAGTTAATTATCAACATGTACAAAAGATGTCTGTGACAGAAATGAAGATGTTGAGATGGATGAGTGGTTGTACAAGAAAAGATCGTATACATAATGAGGTTATTAGAAACAAATTAGGAGTGGCACCAATAGAGGATAAAATGAGAGAACATTGTTTAAGATCGTTTGGACATATAGAAAGAAGATCAAAAGAAGAACCTGTAAGAAGGTTAGAAAAACTAAATTTGGAAAGTATTAAAAAAGGTAGAGGATGACCACAAAAGTGTTGGAAAGAAACAATAAAGAATGATCTAGCTTATTGGGAGTTAGCTGCTAACATGGCACACGATAGGGGTTTGTGGAAACAAAAAATCCATGTAGCCGACCCCGTCTAGTATGGGAAAAGGCTTAGTAGTTGTTGTTGTAATGAAATAAAAATAAACTCACCACAGTCGGCACCTGTGCAGCCGTCCTCTGCTTTCTTTCTTAAAAATTGAATTAACCCTAATCACTACTACTAAACTACTCCTAATTAGTCCTAATTACTACTAAAGAGACATAACACGTTAAATATATTTAAATGACTTGAAATACATTAAAACGATAACATCCTTTTAACATAGATATGCAGACAGACAGTGGGAGTGCGCGCCTATACCAGAAAGAATGTTCAAACATGCAATCAAGGAAAACTACTACTTAAATTCCAAATTTAATCCTGAGCTCAACGCGCAATAGGTTAAAGGTCTTAACGTGTTATTCCAATCTATTGAACAAAAGGAAGAGCGTGAATTGGAGATTACCATTTTTTAGGGTTCATTTGAAAACATGATAGAAGATTGAAGCTGCAGGGAACGGAAAGCAAATGAAAAAGGAAGTTCTCAAAAAAAAAAAGGGGATGAAAAAGGAAGGTGTTGGCTGCCCAAAGTAACGATGGTGGCTGACCCATTCTTTCCAGATTTTTCAAGTGAACTTCCACAAAATCTTGAAATGGAATATTTGAATTATTTGAAAAAAGGTAATTTCATTTCTTTTGAATTTCAATTGCTGAAAATGGCAGTTACAGATTATTTTTCCTGATTTTGTGGAAAGCAAACCAGAAAGGTAGATATGGAAAGTAGATTTCCTCATTTTGTGGAAGGAAACAAAAAAATAGTTATGAAAAAATCACCTTCCTAATTTGGTGGAAATGACAAGATAAAAACACAAGGATTATCCCATGATTTTAGGAAAGAAAAATCATTAATATTGCCCAACATCTACATAAAGAAGGTGGATATAGAAAAAAGGGTGGTTGGTTACCCAAGTCAGATTTTGTGTGATTTGCCTTGAAAGGAAGGTGTTTCTAGTGTTTTTAGCAAGAAATAAGTCATCCTTGGAGCCGCCACATTGGGACGAATATGGTAAAGGCAACATGCCTATTCAGTAACGATAAATAAAAGTTTGGACAGAGTTGTGATAATGATGGAGCAAGTCATCACGAGCTCCACATTGTGTTATGAAGTGGAGCTCGTCTCATTTGTTAAGAAAAAAAAATCATGGGACTTAAAAACACTAGAGAAGTGCCAGGCTTAAGAACGAAGAAGGCAATGTACTATTTCTATGGACAGTCCTAAAGCAACAGAAGGTTGTTGTTGAAGCAATTCAAGGTGCAGGTAATATCGATTTTTTTCTTGTCGCACCAGAAATCATATTGTGACTAGTATTAAAGTTGATGAAGAGTCAATCGTGGCTGTGAAAGTTCCTGAGATGCTGAAATCGTGGCCTGTGTGTTGAAGGCTATTGCACGTTGCAGTTTGAAGCTGAGATGTTGATGATTGAAGCAGTGCGCTAATGCTTCTGATGAATTGTCTCCTTGATTAAGTGCCATGGAAAAACCCAAAACTTATTCAGAGAAGGTAGATGATGTACACATGAAGGAGAAAAGTTCAAACTTGACAAATGTTGTACCAAATGCTTCTCGTGTTGGAAGGAAGAGATCATGTTGTGGTTCTAAATCAAAACGTACTAATGGGGCACAAAAAGGAAGGCATTGTCAGAAGACAAATGTTGATAGTTCCAGTGCAATGGTGCAAGCTAAAGATAAAGGCAGGAAAGAAGTTTTTTGAACAGCCTCTTGTCTTTGGAGATGGAAATCCTGCTACCACAACTCAATCTCCCGTTCATAATATTGACGATATGTTAGGGCGAAGTAGTGAACAAAGTTTGGTCAATCTTCAAAATTTTGAAGTTGTGCAGAATAATGCCTTTAATGCTTACAACGAATCACATAGCAATGACATTGCCTTAACTTCTCTTGTTGGTCAGCAATGTGGAACACAATCACTTGTTGTGGTGCAGGTAGAAACACGATCTTATCCTGATGAATCATCAAATTCACTTACAACGAAGCAACAATTAGTGGAAGTTGTGGAAAATGTGTTCCCAAGGCAATCATATGAAGATGAAAAGGAATTTACAGTAAACTTCCCAAGGCTATGATTCATATGACGAGATTGGAGATCAATCAAATGACTTCTTTGTGGATGAAGTTCTTTTGGCAAGAAACTCAAAGATAGAAATGTCAAGGTATTTAACCATCTTACTGCCAATTCTTGAAAGTTTACAGAAAAGAGATAGATGTTGAAAATTGTAGTCATGAGGACTTTATTAATATTTTATTTGTAGCCATTGAAGTTGCAGAAATTTGCAGCTATGAAAGCTACTGAAAAAGGACAGCCATGAAGGTTGAATTTAAGAATTATTCCAGTTAAACAGCTACTAAAAATTATCGCAGCCATGAAGCTGCTGAAGATGAATAGTCATGAAGGCTAAGTTGAAGAATATTGCAGCCATGAAGGTTGCTGAAAAGTGTTGGAGCAAGGAAGACTTGAAAATGGACAACCAAGGGGGCTGTAAAATTCAGAAAAGATGTAGAAAATATGAATTTGTATGTAGTTAGTGTCTTCTTATTTGGTCAAACAACATAATTGGAATAGAAAGAAAGAATGTAGAAAATCAGTTTTTTTCACTACATATGCATGACAAATCAAATCATAGAAGAGGTCAGAAGAATTTGTTGGTATAGAATGTGGCAGTATCACCAAGAAGCATGAAAATTAAAACCTTGAGTTGCTGAAGTAAACAGCAAGAAAGGCTGGAAAAGCGATTACAGTCATCATGTGAAGGAGCGCAGACCGACTAGTACGAGCAAAAGTGTGTATTCTGCTATTTGAGTGGTAGAGAGAGGGCACCCAACCAACACACCGACAACAGCCACCATGTGAAGTGTTGTTGAAGATTATAAGTCATCAAAGATACATGACGTGATTAGATAAGCATATGTTTCTTTTCTTTTGTACCTAAGATATTTACATAGTTATATTTTTTAAACATTTTTAAAGGTAGCTTTAAATAAAGCCTCATTAATGGCATTGTAGTAAATAAGAGGTTGTAATCTTAGTACTTAAAGGGGAGAAACCCTTAATCATGTATCTCTGAAAATAAACAGAATAGAAGAAAGTGTTTAGGGCGACAGCTTGTATTGGCCGACCCTCTCCATCTTCTCTATTGTCTTTGTGTTTGCTGATGTATGAAAGCATGGAAACATCGATCATGATATCAAAGCCTTCATTGAGATCGTAGCAGCCAACTGTCCCTGAAAAAATAACACAACAGTAAGTAAACGTTGTATCTTCAATGTGCAAGTCATTTCTTATTCAAACTTTGTTTCAACGTGCAAGTCTAGGATAGACTGCACAATTCTGTTATAGTCAAAATCAGACTTAGTACAGAGGCAGATTTCTTTTTGCACAAATTGGTATCAGCACTTATTGATAGCCGACAAATTTCTTTTTGCCACAAACTGGTATCAACACTTGTTGATAGCCGATAGATCTTGTACATCAAGATCACGTTAAAATCAGAGATTGTGTATTTGATAAATTTGTGGACAGAGATAACAAGAGAATTTCAGCCAACAACATTTATATTCAGATCTTGTATTTCTGCAAGTCAAGATCACATTAACCAGATTGGATAACAAGAGGACTTCAACCAACAACATTTGTATTCAATTTTGTATTTTTGCACGTCAAGATCACGTTAATCAGATTGCATAGCGACTAAACAAGTTCTATTGAAGAATGGCAGCAGATTTAGTCGACAATCCCACATGGAATCCAGTCAGCTCTTTGATTAATAAGAATTAGAAAATAAAGGAATTATAGTGCAAGTTACCAATTGCAGCAGAGTACATATATAAGACAAGAATAAATCAATACAAGGAGAGTGTTATCATCAACACAAGTGATCAAACAACAGTAAAATAATATGGAAGGAAAATTGAAAGAGGAATCATTATCTCCTGCATATGGAAATGATCAAAAGTTGGAGCCATTCCAAATCACAAATATCCGATTAGATGGAAGAAATTATAGAGAATGGGCTCGGTCTATTGAACTTGTTCTGCGAAATAGAGGAAAAGCTTCTATCATTAAACAAAATCCATCCTTAGAGGGAAGCAGTGCAGACTTTGAAAGGTGGTCTAAAGATGATGCTCTTGTAAGCTCGTGGCTAATTCAATCCATGAACCCTTTAATTAGTAAAACATGTATGTATATGGAATCAACTGCTGAAATTTGGTCTGCAGTAAAAGAAGCTTACTCCAAACAGAGGAATATAGCCAAAGAATATGAGATTATTGAAAGGATAAGAAAATGTCGCCAAGGGACTAGATCAGTAAGTGAAATACTATGGAGAGCTACGAGAACTTTGGAATGAACAAAGACATCTTATGGAAAATAAGTGCAGTCATTGTGTAAAAGAGAAAACTGCTGAAGGAGAAATTAGGAAAGTATTCGATTTACTCTGGGGAGTCTCATCAGAATACGAATCCATCAAGCTAAATATCCTAAGTAAGGAAGAACTATCATATCTTGGAACAGTATATTCACTTCTTCTAAGGGAAGAAGATCGAAAGAATTTAGAAAAAGGTAAACATATACAGGCTGAGAGATGTGCATTTATTGGTAGAGGACAGAGTAATTATCAGAGAGGAAGAGATTCGACCAAAGGTAGAGGAAGAGGTAGAAATCAAAATTATGATGATAAGAACAAACTACAGTGTACTCATTGTGGGAAGAGAAGACACACACGGGAGTATTGTTGGGAAATTATTAGAAAACCTACATAATATAAAGATTATAGCAGAAAACCCATAGAATATAAAGATTATGGCATTGTAGTAAATAAGAGGTTGTAATCTTAGTACTTAAAGGGGAGAAACCCTTAATCATGTATCTCTGAAAATAAACAGAATAGAAGAAAGTGTTTAGGGTGGCAGCTTGTATTGGTTGACCCTCTCCATCTTCTCTATTGTCTTTGTGTTTGCTGATGTATGAAAGCATGGAAACATCGATCATAAAGGAGCGCAGAAAAAACCGTGTGAAGTGTGTATGGTGGAGATAGTACCTCCTACCATAAAAGATCAGCTTTCTTAAGAGTAGAAAAATATGACTTTTCAAGTGTAGCTGCCTAATCACTTCGTGAAGAAGAAGAAAGAGAGAGGGAACAACCGACAACCATGAAAGGGTCGTGTGTTACCCATGTGTTCTTGATTATTTAAGTTGATTTAAAGAAGCCTCGAAGAGATCGTTAGTGCACGTGTGGTGAAGAAAGAACCAGTTTTCTGGCAAGTTTGGAGTTTGAATTATCTCACTCCCAACTTGAGGGGGGGTGTTAAAGAATATATGTATCTGCTGTTTTTAAGAGTTATTTCTGTAATTTCTAATATTTGGGTATTATTGTAGGTGCTCGTAGTACTAAGGGCATTTTGGTTATTTTATATTTTACAACCCATTATATAAGGGCTGGAAGTTTGTATTAGGGTTAAGAGGTTGTGATTAAGAAAGAGAGTAAGAGAGGGGGGGGCCTCCATTGGAGTTCCGCTCCCCTCCTCCGATCTCGCATGTGTTTTTTCCCTCTTCAATGAGTGTTTGATCTTCCGCTACGCTAATCCTGAATTCCAACAACAATAATGAGTTTTTAGATGAGGATGAGGAACTTCTTTATTCAAATATGAATATCCTATCATATGCTAAATGATACTTATTGATATTTAATTCCTTATTATGCTTGATGTTCTATGAATATAAACTATTCCTAACCATGCTTGTGTATTATTTAAATATTTTTCATGCCACTAAAGAGGTGGATCTAACCAAAAACAATATTGGGAGAGGGTCTAGTGAGATGCTCAGAGTTAAATCATCTTTTGATGGTTCTTGAACTTCATAACCTTTTCGAGGTATCACTGTGGAGGTGATTTCGGCTTTTTTCTATACCTTGCGTTATATTAGGTATTGTTAAATGTATTCTATATTTTTCATACTTTTGTATTCTTGTAATATTTATTCTTTTTACACAGCTTCTACGTCTATAAGAACAAATGAAAATGTTGATAGGAGGATGATTATATCTATAGATCCAGTCTCCTGTCCTTTATTGTCATATATTTTGGGTGTTTACGAATGATGACAATGAAACAAGTGATAATGATGAGCTTTTAGATGAAGATGAGGAACCTCTTTATTCAAATATGAATATTCCATCGTATGCTAATTGATATTTATTGATATTTAATTTCTTAATATGCTTGATGTTCTATGAATCTACACTATTCCTAACCATGCTTGTGTATTATGTAAAAATTTTCCATGCCATTAAAGAGGTGAATCTAACCGAACACACTATTGGGAGAGGGTCTAGTGAGATGTGAAATCATCTTCCGATGATTCTTGACCTTCAGAACCTTCTCGAGGTATCATTGCAGAGGTGAATTTGGCTTTTTTCCATACCTTTTGTTATATTAGGTATTGTTAAATGTATTTTATATTTTCATACTTTTTGTATTCTTGTAACATTGATTCTTTTTACACAGTTTCTACGTATGTAAGAACAAATGAAAATGTTGACAGGAGGATGATTATATCTCTAGATCAAATCTCATGTCCGTAAGTAATAACAAATAATACCATGTTCCATTTCATTTATTGTTATATATTTTGTTTTTTGTATATTATATTTCAGTTGCAGGAAAAGATTTGCACAAAATCGTACATGAGATTATGTCTTCTATTCTTGTACAGATGACAAACCCTGCACCAAGGTGGACGGATTATCCAATTGATGTTAAGAATGCATTGTTTGATGAATTTATGATAATATATATTCTATAGCCAATCTTGATGTTAGAATTAAATACAATTGGAGATATTGCTATTGCTTACTACATGTCTTTTAAAAGTTGTAAGAAGCAACAAGGAAATGTTTTTACTGGAAGTTTGCACTACCATTAGTACTCCTAATGTTTCTTGTGCATGCCTTTATGCTAATTCAGATATAAAACAAAACGGAATAGTCAGAATCATAGTTCTTACCAAGATCATCACAGTTCCTATTCATGAAAACGTCATATACATGGAAAATAATGACAGCTTAGCTCTTACTTGCATAACCATGATAACTCATTAGAATTCTGGAACTTCGATACAATTAGAGAATGCAGATGTGGTCTTGTATAAAGTTCCAAAATAAAGGAAAGATGGGAAGGTTTTCAAAATAAAAGGAGGTCCAAAACAGTGGTTTCTACCTTATTTGTTATGGGACTGATCGGAAAATAGACTACAAAATGTGTATATTTTTTATTCTCTGCACATCAGAAGTTCATTTGATGTATATAGTTTTCTTCTGGCTCTTTTAACAGAGCATAATATAGTGATGTAGATTAGCAGTTACATATAAATATAATTTCTATCATCTTGAGACGATCAGTAGGATATATTATGTGACTGCACAATCCTATCTAGCATGTAATCAGACCTATTGTAGCAGAAACTCTGTTCTCATATGATAATCATATAACTTGATTCAGGGTTATGCGAACTTATATTTGAAGTTCCTGCCCTGCATCTCAGTAGAAGAGCATGTGCATGATTTGAAGTTTCTGGCCTTCAAAGCCTTTGACATGCTGAACTTGTTCCACCTGCTCCGCTGATTTCATATACATGATTTAGACTTCAATTGGCATGTATTGGCACTTGTTCATGATTTAATTCCTTGACTTTGATCATGCTTTTAAGAGTGATTATACGTAGAACTTATATTTCATATACAATATCTATTTCACGTGTTCCATACTTCACATGATTGACTTGTTCATGATTTAGATAAGTTGACACAATCAGTGATTGCCAGTAAGCTAATATTTTATTCTTCGATGAAGTGCTTTGTTTTATTGAAATTGGTAGCAACATAGATAACTCCACCCATGTAAGGATTACCCTTGCATTGCCGGTCCCAAGCCCGGATAAAGGAGGAGGGTTGTGTTAGGCTTTCGACAGCCAGCGTAAAACTTCGTTGGATTTTTATAACATGGATTACAAAAATTATGAGCATTATGAGCATTGTTTTGGGGCGTCCCCGCCTAGCAATGTGCTGCAGAGCCTGAATGCAGTAAGAAGTAAGCAAGGGCCACTACATTTTCACCCGAACGTAGTGAATCAATTGCAGAGAGGGTTCCCACATCATGGACGGGTGTGGGTAAAGAAGTTAGTCCCGCTACATTGCCGCCCGAATGTAGTGAAAATTTTTCAGAGAGGGCCTCTGCATTTTGATTATGGACAGATGCGGGGGGTAAGGAAGCTAGTCCTAGAAAATAAGATTCGTATTGGTTCTTGGAATATCAGAACATTATCCGGTAAGCTAATGGAGGTGGTAGATACTATGATTCGGAGAAAGATTCATATTCTATATTTACAAGAGACAAAATGGGTTGGAGAAAAAGCAAAGGAGATAGAGGATACAGGTTTTAAATTATGGTACTCAGGTAAAGAAAAGGCTCGAAACAGAGTTGGTATTATCATAAATAAAGATTTAAAGGAGAGTGTAGTAGACATACAACGATATGGTGACCGAATCATAATATTGAAATTAGTATTAGGAGCAGAGGTTTTGAATATAGTTTGTGCTTATGCACCCCAAGTAGGACTAGAAGATAGTATAAAGACAGTTTTTGGGAAGAGTTAGATAAGGTGTTTCAAAAGATTACACAAAGGGAGATGATTTGTTTAGGAGGAGATTTAAATGGACATGTCGGTAAAGAGGCATTAGGATATCAAGGGATTCATGGAAACTTTGGTTTTGGGGATATAAATGAGGAAGGTAGGGAGATTTTAAATTTTGCTATGGCATTTGATCTCTTTATAGTCAATACAATCTTCAAAAAACGATATGAACATTTAATTACTTATAAGAGTGGCTTATCACAAACACAAATTGATTACTTTATTTGTAGAAAAAAAGATAGAGCATGTTGTAAAGATTGTAAGGTAATTTCAAGAGAAAGCTTAACCACCCAACATCGACTTTTAGTTATGGATTTACAAATAAAAAAGTGGACAAAGAAGAAAAGAATGCATCGAGCTATTCGGACTAAATGGTGGAACCTCAAAAGCGAGAAAGAAGATATATTTAAACAGAAAGACCTGCAAGGAGATGTTTGGAATTATGTTGGCACACCCTGTGATATGTGGAACAATATGGCTATACATATTAGGAAAGTTGCGAAAGATGTATTAGGGGTATCTAAGGGAGGTGTACCAGCACAAAAAGAAGCTTGGTGGTGGAGTAAAGTAGTACAAAATAAAATCAAGGCAAAGAGGGCATGTTACAAATTACATTATGCTAAGAAAACTAGTGAAACTTTATAAGCTTATAGGAAAGCAAAGAAGGAAGCGAAAAAGGCTGTTAGTGAAGCAAAAGCTAAGATTTGGGAGGACTTATATAAAAAACTCAACTCAAAAGAGGGTGAAAGAGATATTTTTAGGATAGTTAGGGCTAGAGATAAGAAAACTAAAGATCTTACTTATGTTAGATGCATAAAAGATGAGGATGAAAAAATTCTAGTGGCAAATGATGATATAAGAAATAGATGGAAAAAATATTTTTATAATCTTTTTAATGAAACTAAAGATGTTAGTAACTTAGTATTAGTTTAAGAGATTTATCTAAGTCAAAAAAGTATATAAACCACAATTTCAACCGACGTATTCAAAAGAATGAAGTCAAAGAGGCTCTTAAACATATGAAGGGTGGTAAATCGGTAGGACCAGATAATATTCCTATAGAAGTTTGGAAAATACTAGGAGAAATAGGAATCACTTGGCTCACAAGACTATTTAATGAAATATGGAAAAACCAAAAGATGCCTGAAGAATGGAGAGCAAGTACACTTATACCCATATATAAGAATAAGGGAGACATTCAAAATTGTGTAAATTGTCGAGGTATCAAGTTAATGAGTCATACTATGAAATTATGGGAAAGAATTATCGAACGTAGGTTAAGACAAGTATCAAGTACAACAGAGAACCAATTTGGATTCATGCCAGGCAGATCTACTATTGAAGCGATTCACCTTTTAAGACGTCTTATGGAACATTTTAGAGCAAAAAAGAAAGACCTTCACATGATATTTATTGATCCAAAAAAAGCTTATGATAGGGTATCGAGGGAGGTTCTTTGGAGAACTTTGGAAAAAAGAGGTATCCCATTGACATATATTAACCTTATAAGAGACATGTATGATGGTGCAAAAACATGTGTGAGGACTCATGAAGGAACGACAAACTTCTTTGAAGTTAATATTGGGTTACATCAAGGATCAACTTTAAGCCCATACTTATTTATAATGGTGATGGATGGGTTAACAAAACATATTCAAGATGAAGTACCTTGGTGTATGTTATTTGAAGATGACATTGTATTAGTGGAGGAGTCTAAGGAAAAAGTTAATAGAAAATTGGAACTATGGAGAGAAACATTAGAAAGCAAAGGCCTTTGACTTAGTAGAACAAAGACAGAATATATGGAATGTAAGTTTGATCATTTGGTTACTTTAGAGGACATAGAAATTAAAATAGGCACATATTGCATTCCTCATAAGGAAAGTTTTAAATACCTAGGGTCAATTTTTCAGAGTGATGGAAGAATTGATGGAGATGTTACGCATAGAATTAATGCTGGTTGGTTAAAATGGAGAGGAGGATCAGGTATTCTTTGTGATAAGAAGATACCATTAAAATCAAAAGGTAAATATTATAGAGCAACAATTAGGCCTGCCATGTTTTATGGTTCTGAGTGTTGGTCAGTTAATCATCAACATGTACAAAAGATGTCTGTGACAGAAATGAAGATGTTGAGATGGATGAGTGGTCATACAAGAAAAGATACATAATGAGGTTATTAGAAACAAAGTAGGAGTGGCACCAATAGAGGATAAATGAGAGAACATCATTTAAGATGGTTTGGACATATAGAAAGAAAATCAAAAGAAGAACTTGTAAGAAGGTTAGAAAAACTAATTTTGGAAAGTATTAAAAGAGGTAGAGGACGACCACAAAAGTGTTGGAAAGAAACAATAAATAACGATCTAGCTTATTGGGAGTTAACTGCTAACATGGCACAAGATAGGGATCTGTGGAAACAAAGAATCCATGTAGCCGACCCCATCTAGTATGGAAAAGGCTTAGTTGTTGTAGTTGTTGTTGTGGTAGCAACATAGATCCATTAATAATTTGGTTAACAAAACATACTTATTTGCGGAATTCTTTTAAGTTAATATTGGGTTACGCCAAGGATCAACTTTAAGTCCATACTTATTTATAATAGTGATTGATGAGTTAACAAAACATATTCAAGATAGAAGTATCTTGGTGTGTGTTATTTGCAGATGACATTGTGTTAGTGGAGGGGTCTAAGGAAAAAGTTAATAGAAAATTGGAACTATGGAGAGAAACATTAGAAAGCAAAGGCCTCCGACTTAGTAGAACAAAGACAGAATATATGGAATGTAAGTTTGATCATTTGGTTACTTCAGAGGACATAGAAATTAAAAATGGCATACATTGCATCCCAAAAGGAAAGTTTTAAATACCTAGGGTCAATTTTTCAGAGTGATGGAAGAATTGATGGAGATGTTACACATAAAATTAATGTTGGTTGGTTAAAATGGAGAGGAGCATCGGGTATTATTTGTGATAAGAAGATACCATTAAAGTTAAAAGGTAAATATTATAGAGCAGTAATTAGACCTACCATGTTTTATGGTTCTGAATGTTGGGCAATTGAGATGGATGAGTGGTCATACAAGAAAAGATACATAATGAGGTTATTAAAAACAAATTAGGAGTGGCACCAATAGAGGATAAAATGAGAGAATATCGTTTAAGATGGTTTGGACATATAGAAAGAAGATCAAAAGAAGAAACTGTAAGAAGGTATGAAAGATTAAATTTGGAAAGTATTAAAAGAGGTAGAGGACGACTACAAAAGTGTTGGAAAGAAACAATAAAGAATGATCTAGCTTATTATTAGTTAACTGCTAATATGGCACATGATAGGGCTCTGTGGAAACAAAGAATTCATGTAGCCGACCCTGTCTAGTATGGGAAAAGTCTTAGTTGTTGTTGTTTGTATAGATCCATTAATAATTTTATTTCTCATTTGTTCTTTCTTATTACAGGAAAAGTATAGATTTTAGACTCAGCATGGTTAGAAGTTGGCAAGAATCGTGTGGGAAAAAATGGTTCATGACTGCTACTTTGGCATGCTAACAAATGCAAGAAGACATGCCTTACGTAATGCTCACTCACTCAACATCTATGTTATCAATAGCGTGCTATAGCGCCCGCTATAGCGCGCTATATCATTTTAGCGGGGTTTAAAACGCGATAGCGGGTAACCCTTAGCGGGTGACCTACCAAGACCGATATAGCGTGATTGACAGCGCTATAGCGGCCCGCTATAGCACTATAAGCGAACATTAGACTTCATATTGGATTGGGTCGGGTCGATCAGGATCGACCCAATCCAAATGATATAAATAAATGAAACCCTCGTCCCGCCTTCTCTCCCTGGGTAACTCTCTCTCTCTCGTCTCTCCCTCTACCGCCTCTCACTCCCGCTCGTGTCTCGTTGCCTCTCCCTCTGCCGCCTCGTCATGTTCCGCCGCCCTCTCTCTCTCACGCGGGAGGCTCTCCGATGGCACTCAGCGAATGAGCCGCCTGTTGCTGTGCCTGAGAGTGGGGTGCAAGTTGTGGTGAGAATGGCATCGCCGAGTGGGGGGACTTGGTGCATGGCGAATGAGAGGGCTAGCAGGCAGCTGTTGTAGCAGGCACTGGACTATGCGTGCGGGGAGGGCGGGGTGGACTGCGCCCATATCCAGCCAAGCGGGACTTGTTTCCAGCCCAACACCGTCAAGGCTCACGCGTCGTTTGCGTTCAACAGCTACTATCAAAAGAACAGGCGCAGCTTCGGCACCTGTGATTTCAAGGGCGCCGCTTACATCATCACCCAGTCCCCCAATACATCTCTCTCTCTCTCTTGAATGCCATTGATTTTTGGTGCCAGCAAGCCATTGACCGAAAGCATGATAATGTTCAATCTTGTAAAAGAATCAAATTAAAGCATTGTTTTTTTGTTTAAATAGAGCCACCAAAAGAGTTTGTTTACTTCAATTTTATTTTTAGAATTGAAAACTATGTGGTAGAATCTTCACATTATCCACTAGTGCAGAACAAAATAGAAAACCATCATAGACAAGCATAGACTTTTGCGTTCAGAAGGTTGGCTCACCTGGCTACTAAACTCCGCTTAAGGTCTTGAGGATGCCAGCAGTGTGTATCCCAATTGACTTCTTCCACCCTATGTAAACGAAAAGAAGCCACCCACTGAACAGGTGTGTGTGCGTATGTGCACTGCATGCTTGGCATAAATGGCGTCATATTTTCATTCATTTGTAGCAAGTCCCAAATTTAAGTGTATTTAAAAACCGCCATTTCTCTCTCTCTCTCTCTCTCTCTATATATATATATATATATATATATATATAAATCTATGGTTCTTTTGATCTGCTCTTCTCTTTGTCTACATAATGTTCCTTCTCCCCATCTTTTGCATCGCACTGCAATTTTCACATTTGAAAATGTTGATGTGGTTTATTGTGTGCTTATTGCTTTATCATGTGTTCTTGAGACTGTTGGTAGCTGCTTGATTAGTTGTTGCAGGTGAATCGTTATCTATTCATGGTAATTATTAATTTTGGTCTTAGAACTTCTAATAATCGAATTGTTAACTTCAGTGTTTCTTGATATTTTTAAAAAATTAGAGAACAAATTATATATAAACTACAACTACAACTAAGCCTTTTCCCATACTAGATGGGATGAGCTAGAACAAATTATATATATGTATATATATATGTATATATATATATTTTTTTAATTATAAATAAAAAAAGTGTACCGCTAAATCCGCTATATCCCCGCTACCGCTATATCAAGGTCGACCGCTAACAACCCGCTAACCGCTATCGATAACATAGCTCAACATAACTGATATAAAGGGACGTCGGCCTAAAGAGATGAGAAGTGAGGTTTGGGATGGACTAGTAGATTATTGGGTAACGGATGAATGGAAGAAAATTCCATATATTTTATGAAGTAGCAGACAAACCTTGCGTGACTATCAGAAACACACAAGAGGTTCAAGAAGCTTCGGCCAACACAAGAGAGAGATTGGTAAAAGCAATGATTATATGTAGCATTTGAATTTTTAATTATGGTATAGTTATCATGTATTCCAATGGATGCCGAAAGGAATCTGTGACATTTAGTTTCATTTTATGATGTGTATTATAAGGCATACATGAATGCCAAAGGAGAACTTGTATCTGAATTTTTCAAAAAACAAAAGTTTATTGTAAATATCTAACTCCGCCTATGTAAGGGATCACCCTTGCATGGCCGGTCCCAAACCCGGATAAAGGAGGAGGGTTGCATTAGGCTTCCGACAGTTAGCTTAAAACTGTCAGACTTATTTACCATGGATTCTACAAATTATGATAGGGCTTTGTGGAAACAAAGAATCTATGTAGCTGACCCCATCTAGTATGGGAAAAGGCTTAGTTGTGGTAGTTGGTTTTTTGTTGATCATAAGTATCTACTTTGCTTGTATATATATTGTTGATCCTTGTTACTTATCATGTATTTTAATGAAATGTGTCTTTTTTGTTGATCATTTTTTAATATGTTTTGTAGTTAGTTTATTTAGCAGGTTATTTAGCACTTTTGAAACATATATCCTTTTGTTTAATGATCTTAAATATATTAGATTAAACCTTAATGCTTTTTGCATTTGTCATTGTAGGAAAACCTGATGATGCAACCTCTCAAAAATATGTTCTTGAAGTTGATGCAGAATTGTGGCTAGACATCGCACCCCTAACAAAAAGGATGAGTCCATGGTACGGGCCAGGCTTGGAATTTGGCCCCCATGCTCGTGTATCTCACGTGGCAATTGAGGCTGAGTCAGTTGGGCCTTCTCAAGTAACTCCAGTAGTAAAAGAATACATAAATAATGTAGTACGTGAGACTGTGACTTCACTGGTTCATTCTCATTTGGGGCTGATGATGGAGAATATGATTTTAAGACATCTTGGCACTAGAGGACCCTTGAGACATGGGCAATGTAAAGGAGTCAGTATGGATAATTAGGATGATCATATCGATAATGTGGATGAGCTTTGATGAATCTTTCCTACATGTATGCAATGAATCCCTCTTGTATTGTTTCTATGCTAATTGCAATTTATGAGATTGTTGGGGCCCACTAAGGTCTCTATCAAGTATCAACAGTCTTGATAACAGTGGAGATGTATGGTGGAAATTTTAAAGTAACAAATAGATGTCTTGGTATATATTCGTTGATCTTGTTGCAATAGACAATTTTCTTTGCTTGTAGCCATGTGACTTGATTATTCTTGTCCTTAGCCAAAGTGATTAATTGGTTCTTACACCTATGTTAATTACTTCATTTATGAATGTGGAGGGCTTGTATATTTCATAGGATGTTCCTCCTTGAGAAGCACTGGCTGCACAGGAGCTAAAACCAATTATGTGAACCAGAATTGAGCCCTCTCAGCTGTCTTCCTAAATCACAACCAAGAAAATAATTTTCGAAGGTAGCTTCTATAATAATCCTGCCATGTCCTTGGATGAGAGAAGTTGGCAGAAGATGTACTCTCACTTTTAAGGCTGTGATTGTTGTTGGCAACTGCACTCTCATCAAATGGAATGTTGCTCATGAAATGGGCATTAAAGTCGGCCTTGCTGAATATATCTCTATGTGAAAAACACCTAAAACTAGAAACACCAGATTGCCTTTCAACACCCAAAAAAAATCTCTAGTCTTTTAAGCTAGTTGTTTTGCAGAGAAACAACTAGGTAGAAATTTCTAGCTTAAAGTGATAGCAGATCAGAAATTCCACACCATGAGCTCGAGAGAGATAAACATATAAGTGGGACGATGCCAAATTACCGGTGGACAACTCTAGGTTGCTCTTTATAAGTAAAATGGCCATAGCAAGTTTTCATTCAATCCCATTATTAGTTTTGTACCACACCTAATTTCTTTCACGGGTACAAAAACACTTTGAAACTGTATAAAAAACTAGGGAAGGTAAACACAAACTTTCCTTGTATGTAAAATATCAACATTTCATGCAAGTTTAAACAACAAAGGACAAAACACTGTCCCAAAAAACATAGTGTAAGATAAAATGACGTTCACAACAGCCATAAAATCAAGCTAAAAGTTATAACCACCATAGTGATGCAAGACTGAACTTCCAGCCACAGATGCAGACAAAATCAGGTCACTGTCTTGAAACCATGAACAAGGATCTAGACCTTGTTTAATGGATGCATGTTTGAGCGTTCAGTTTGAGTATAAAACCATGTGCTTAAACTATTCCAAATCCAACAAATTCGTGGTTAAACATGGTCACAAACATAAATTCTTCTTAATGATCTGCCTTTATTTTTCACATGGTGTTGATTAAGGAAAGGTCATCCTAGCTTAAGTCTGAGATGCTAAGTAGACAAGCATCCAGTTCCTAAGTAGAAAATCATATTGTCATCCAAATCAAATGCACAGATTGTGAGGCAGAAATCATATCTCCACTTAAGATACCTAAAGAAGAGGATCCTTGCCATATATACATTAGCCAAACAATTTTGCAACTGATCAATCCCTTGCACACTCAAGATGCCATATTAATGTCCCTTCAGTAGCATACAACAGAGACATTTTCTTTCTTTCTTCTCTTTGAGGCCATGTGATATACACACACAACACACACACAGATATATATATATATATATATATATATATATATATATATATATATATATATATATATATATATATATATATCAATCCTCTTCTGGGGTGTTCCGTTAATCCCAAGAATTCTTTCAAAGTGGCAAGTGTTGCTGTTGGTATATCAAAACTCGCAAGTTCATCGGCATTCATTGGAAATGTTCATCAATATGTAGCTGCCTTGTTATAAATTAGTCAACTCATTAATATATGAACAGTTTTAGATTTTGTTTTGCAGATAAACAACTAGGAGTTTGTTTCATATTCCTTTTTATTTAGAAACCCATCAGTGACTAATTAGGAGGGTTTGTGCCATCATTCATAATCTTTTGGTTTTTTTTTCTCATAGGTAGGTGAGATGAATGTGGTTACATGCTGGCCGACACATCTATATTGTGGTAAATTTTAGTCTGTGTACATGTTCCATTCTTTCTTCTCTTTGTGATCTCTTATCTGAGCGCAGGATCCACAATCTAGGACTATATCACGGGACTTATATCATCTAAGGCTTATCATGGTTAATGTTCCCTCTTTGGGATGCCTTTCTTTTTAATAATTGAAAATGAATAATCAGGAATTCATCCAAAAAAATGACATTCCTTTCAACAACAACAACAAAAGTTACATGAATTCTTTGTTTTCGTAGAGCCTTATCAAGTTAACTCGATCCTTCAACACTTTTGTGGTCTTCTTCTACTTCTTTTAATATTTTCACAATTTAATGTCTCATACATTCTTACCGGAGCTTCCTTTCGTCATCTCTCTACATTTCAAACCATCTTAAACGATTTTTTCTTATTTTTTTATCTATTGGTGTCACTCCCAATTTGTTTCTAATAACCTCATTATGCATACGGTCTTTTCTTGTATGACCACTCATCATTTCTACCATACATAACTTTTGCACATGTTGATAACTAACTGCCCAACACTCATAACCATAATGCATCATGAATAAATTATTGCTCTATAATATTTATCTTTCAACTTTAAGTACTTGATTGGCATTCCTATGAACCATATGAAATGCTATGTGTATTTTAGTCTATTGCGACTAGGACCGCATTCTTAATTGGCATTGTTCTATTAGTATCTGCTTGCTCATATATGAATAAACCATTTCTGTTTTCATCACACATGTTTGCAAATTGATACTATAATTGCTCACTCTCCCTTGCATTTATTGTGCCTATTGTTGTTTGCAGATATGGATGCATGCAGATTAGAGTCAGTCAGGTTTTCTTGGTTGTTTAGAGTTCTATAATGCTTTGAAGCTTATAATTGTGGCACAAAGTGGGAGAGAAATAACTCTACGCATAGTCAAGGCAGTGTTGTAATTTTGTAGATAAATATACAAGGACTTTTTTGGTATCATATGAGATTGATGTAATTTTCGTAATGGAATGGCAACCGATAAATCCATTGCCATTCCGTAGGATTCTTGTTGTGGATATCCCCTCTGGTTTGTAAAGATCGGGATCGTATTTTTATGGTCGTAAATGGTATCCATGTAGGTCATCATCAGAGAAGTGATATTGGTATTAATTGCCATATAATTATTTTGTGTCCGAGTGCAACTCTTGTTGGAACCCAAGGCATGAATAATTACTCAGCTTGAATCATCTTGTGGACCGAATGGTATAAAACCAGAAGGGCCACTTAACTTTATCCCAATTCAAGCAAGCAAAGGTTTCTTGAATCGTGGGTTAGTGGTTAAATACTTTCCTCGCTGAACTCCATCCTACTTGTAATTTTTCTTGTAGATACAAACTATGTGACTAACGCTAATATAATGTGGCATTAAAGTTGTGGTTCAGTAAACGGATTCTTCGAATCAAATCACACAGTTCATACAAACATCAAAACGTTCAGGAAATTCGAAGTTATCTTCACACAATTCTTCATACTTGAAACAACAGAGAGAGAGAGAGAGAGAGAGAGAGAGAGAGAGAGAGAGAGAAATTAGTACATGGGCACATCAATCCATGCTTAAAAAAATTGAAGATCAACTGTTAATATCTTTGAGTAAAAGGTAACTTATACTGGGTGCATTTATTGTGCCTACAAAAAGTACCAACATAATTTTCTTCTTTTGAGATTGAATTTTAAGTGTCCATCTCATCAACATGGTTGAGTTTTAAAAGCATGTTTAAGCATGGATTGATATGCAACCTCTCTGTCTCTCTCTCTCTCTCTTTCTCTATATATATATATATATATATATGCCCAAACTGTTCACTCATTCTTCGTATACATTTGTTGTTATTTACCAATTTTTAAAAACTTTTAGCTCTCAATAATGGAAATACGGTGCAAAAAGACTAACCATATAAGCGTTCGGTTACATATAGAGTTGGAGTATATCTAACAGTTCAGTATATATATAGATAAAAACGTTCACTCGTTCGTGGTATACCATCTGTTGTTATTTACCCATTTTTGACGACTTTTGGGTCTCAACAATGAAAATACAATACCAAAATACTAATAGACAGAAAACAGAACTTTATATTTATATAATAAGATTGAAGCACTTTTGGAGGTGCGAAGGTAACATGATAAACACAGATTGAAGCAAGGTACAGTAGAAGTACAAAACGAACAAAGACGGTCTAGCCAGCTAGCTAGCTAGCCCTTTATTAGCGGAAGTGTATAAACTAACATGGGCGTGTCTTCGATACACAATGCCGTCAATAGTATATAATTTTCACGCTCTTCACTATCCATGGCGGGCAACGGGACGTACTACGCGTGATCACCTGGTCGGGCTTCCCTTTACAGACATTATTGTGGTAATACAACTCAAATATGCAAGCCCCTCCGTCGACATGGAACCCGCTTATCCGATGATGTATCTGGTTCCTATGGCAACCTGGAGTTCCATATAAATGGAGTGAGCCCCTGCATCCCGGCCCCCCAACCACAGTGAAGTAGCACTTATAGGAACTGGCTGCAGGGAATTCGCCTACCATAAATATTAACAGCAGAATAACGACTGAAGGTAGAATTTTTGCCATATTTCAAGGATTTCAGGGAATCAGAATACTTCTGCAGTTGGGTTTGTATGTTCAGTCTTCTACTTCCTCGTGTTTTTATAGGGAAAAAATTACAATTGAGGTTAATTAAATATTCATGAGCCTGGAAAATATTAAACTCGTTCGTTTAGACTCATTACAGCAGCCTATTCATTGAGCTAAACTAAATACCATCATATATTTTCTATGCTAATGTCAAATAGGGGCAGTTGAATAAGTTGGATCTCCCCCACAGAAATAATTAAAGCTCAGATGACGTGATTAGTTTCTGATTCAACGTTATCGAACCGAAAGATCAATTGATGTAGGAACCCATGACGAACTCTATTTGTTAAATGATGGCCGCGCTGGTATCAACAATCTCTAGTAACCACCTGTTTCTGACTATTTTGGAAGCACTTGTTTCTAGTGTCTGCTGATCTCTTGTTTTATAGAAGATGTTACAGATGATGGGCATCACTTCTAAAGCATTGTTTTACAACACAATGGCTTAGTTAAACTCAAGGTGGCCAAACTATCAAATCCCCATACTTTGTTTCAAAAATACATCTGGCAAGAATCCCTGGCTTCCTGTGCAGACAATTAGTCCTTTGATCATCAACCAATACGTAGCTCCTTACCATTGAATTATGGAAACTGTTTTAGAATAATTTTTCAAATGCTCCTATTCGATCATTCATAGTTTTACTGGAAATTTCAAGTATTGGCCGGGGATGAAGTCACCATAATTTTGCGGGAAATTCAAGTAATGGTAGTCAATTAGTCCTTGGTTATGTACCAATGTATGTTCTGGAACACACATACATACACATCTATCTATCTATCTATTATGTATGTATGCATATGTTTGTACATGTATACATATGTATATGTGTATACATATGTATATGTGTATACATATGTATATATGTGTGTGTATATATATATATATATTACAAACTTAAAAATAAAATGAGACACAATTAATAAACAACATGATATGGTATAAACATTACCAAAGAAAACCACACATATCGTTAAACCACTTGGACCGCTGCTAGCTGTTATTCAATCACCAAATCACCATAGAAACATATACCAACCAGATTAAGATTAGCTTAACCACCAGTGAAGTGCTCAACTGCACAAAATTGAAGGGAAGGAGGCAACCTAGATATTAGTATAAGATGTAAGAACATAAGATTCATAACACAATAATCAACACTTGATAAGGACACTCTTCCTATAGTGTCCTTATCCTCAGCAATTAAGACCAGTTGGTTGGGCTTCTTCATGTGCTTCTTTTAAGAGTAAAGGAATGTCCGAATGTAGTGACCAAATCACATAGAGGTCTTTGTATTTTCATCACTGATGCGAGTAAGGAAGCTAATCCTAAATAATAAGATTTGTATTGGTACTAGTTAAGAAAGCAGATGTTACAAAATTTCTCTCTTTTTTCGTGCAAACATATTTCGGAGTCACGATTATACCTGTTGCGTTAGTGCTTGTGGTGACACAAGACACAAATTAGGAAGGTTAGGGAACTTTTGGAGTACTTGCTCCCCAATTTCACTTGTAAAGGCAATCTCATCTGTGCGAAGCTTTTTTTTCACACATTGAACTATTGATCGGGAGAAAGCACTCTCAGAATATAGCTTTGCACCCCCTCCCCCTCTCTCTCTATATATATGTGTCCATGCCTGTGTGTTCTTATGTCACAATGTTAGCATATATCTTGGCATTATCCTCTTCAAGCTTGTAATTTGTGATACATCACTACTGACTGAGCTGGATGATGATATGCAACTCCTTATTCGGAAACTCAACTAGGATGAATGGAAGAAAAGTCGGAGAATAAAGTGTTTACTTGGCCTAAACTTCATGGCACGATCTCCGGATGCACCTCTTTTCATTATTTTTGTCATTACTGGAAATTACTTATAGTACCATTAATTTTTTATCGTGCTATTTTTCACTGGTATATGTTAACTTCATGGCACGATCTCCGGATGCACCTCTTTTCATTATTTTTGTCATTACTGGAAATTACTTATAGTACCATTAATTTTTTATCGTGCTATTTTTCACTGGTATATGTTAACTTCATGGCACGATCTCCGGATGCACCTCTTTTCATTATTTTTGTCATTACTGGAAATTACTTATAGTACCATTAATTTTTTATCGTGCTATTTTTCACTGGTATATGTTATTGTTAGGCCTCGGTAGAATCAGCAGGAAAGTTTATATAATTTCCTTGTCTAGCTCTACGGTTGCCAACTTCCTGTGTATGAGAATGATCCAACTAAGAGTAAAATTGACCGTAAACCAATAAACAACTGAGAGTAATATATATATATATATATATAAACTCAATTTATGTATCTTTTTCCTACACACAAATATAACACAAACATATATACATTTATCTTTTTCTTTATGCAAATTTTTGAGGTTTGTTGTTTTCCATGTGTCGTTCCTACTGGAATTTTTGCTTCCTTGCAACATGGATGGACATTTTATCGTAGAAGAATGACGTAGAATGTTTTCCATTAGGTATATTCTTGAACAAGGTCTTGTTCCAGCTAATTATGTACTCCAACTGAATAAGTCATTTTAGGAGGAGTTAGATAAGGTGATCCAAAGAATTTCACAAAGAGATGATTTGTTTGTGAGGATATCTAAATGTATATGTTGGAAAAAAAGATACTAAGATATCAAGATATTTGTAGAAACTATGATTTTGGGAATATAAATGAGGAAGGTAATGAAATTTTAAATTTTATCTCTGGCATATGATTTGTTCATAACTAATACAATTTTTAGAAAATGAGATGAGCATTTAAGTACTTATAGGAGTAGCTTGACTATGAACAATTTGCTTACTTTGTTTGTAAGAGAAAAGATAGATCATGTTGTAAGGCTTGCAAGATAATTCTAGAAAAAAATTTAACTAGCCAATATTGAATTTCAGTTATAGATTTACAAGAAAGTGGATAAAGAAGAAATAAAGAGTATATAGAGTTACTCCGACTAAATGGTAGATATTCAAAAATGAGAAAGAAGATATATTTCATTATAGAGCTCTTCAAGGAGATGCTTTGATTTATTTTGTGTATTTCCTAATATATGGAACAATATGGCTAAGCATATTAGAAAAGTAACAAAAAAATTGTTAGGTGAATCTAAGAGAGACATACCGGCATGAAAAGAAGCTTGGTGATGGAGTTATGTGGATAACCATATGTGTGAATTATCAGATTATCAAGTTGATGAGTCATATTATAAAATTATAAGAAAGAATTATTAAACAAAAGTTGAGACAAGTATTGAATACAATGGATAACTTTGATTCATACTAATGAGATCTACTATTGAAGTTATTTATCTATTGAGATGCTTTATGAAATATTTTAGAGCAAAAAAAAGAGCATTTTCATATAGTATTTATTGATCTAGAAAAAACTAATGCGAGAATGCTAAGAAATATTTTTTGAAAAGCCTTGAAAAGGAAAGATACCCCATTAATATACATCAATATTATAATAGACATATATAATAGTACACAAATATGTATAAGGACCCATGAAAGAATAACAGATTATCGTCTGCAACTATGTGATCATTGAACTTGAACTTGGAAATACATTTCATTAAAGGAGAAGATTACAACCATGGTAGGAGCCAGGAGAATATTGATCTTTGTACATTTAGTCTAAATAAACGGCATATTCAGTTCTTTTATCTAGACCACTGGCATCCAAAAGCTAACGAGGACCTTGACTAGTCTACTTCAAGCCCGATCAGCCCATTATGGGGCAATGGTCAATTGTCGTTGCTTTTCTCCATTTACAAGATTCAAACTCAAGACCTTGTCTAAGGGAAACAAGTGCAAACCAACCAAGTGTTGGTGGCCTATTATGTAATAATATGGGTTTGATCTAAACTCAAACCTGGAACCGAATCCACCTAAGGAAAGAACAACTCATCGAATGTTGCTGCTCTTGCTATGGAAAGCAAGGGTGGCAGTAACTGTCACCCACCATGATTTTTCATGGTTTAATTTGTGATTCTGGAATGGATTAACATCGTAGGGAAGGTGCTTGTGCTTCCATGATGTCGATTCATTCCAAACAAGGCGAAACGATAGAGAATTGGCCAAAATTTGGAATCGGTTATTTTTAGATTTTCTTTTTTTTAAATTTTTCGATGAAAAAGTTGGTTGTTGATCATTGTTTTAGGTTTGGGTTGGAGCATTGAGGTAGCACGAAGGGTTTTGGTAGGTTTGGATAAGTTGTGGGTGTTGATTTGGTCAGAAAATGGTTCAGATTTGCCAGATTTTCTATTTTTTTTTAACTTGCCTTTCTCATTCTTGTTTTCCAATGAAACGCCACCATTGGTGGATGTTCTTGGGATTGATAAAAGGGGACAAATAGACAGAGAGTGGGGTACCATTGGCGACCTTGATCATTGCTAAACAACAGAGAAATAGCCACCGAAAAAACCAAGAAAATTGTCTCTTTTGGGCGTGTCCTAGTTCTTGTGTTGTGATGTGTCATGTCCCATACACCTTGAAACAACACTATGTCGATACAAGAACACAGACTACCTACTATGTCGATACAAGGACACTGACTACCTACTGTGTCACTCAATTTGGATCAGACATGGATCTCGATATCAGTTCAAATCCAAGACAACTTAAATGGATCTAGGTTGGGTTTTAGGTGATTTTAGGGTCGCTTGGTATCCAATTTGTATATGATTTGTCATGTTAGACTTGCAATTAAATGAATTTTAATATTTTAATTATTTATAATTATTTAGAGATTAAAATTGAAGAATTTGATGGTGATAAGTGTGGGCCAGTAGTTTAAAGATTGTATTCTAGTGATCCGTTAGGTAGGGGGTTATTCATTCTTTTACAGAACCATGCTAGAAGTGATTTTCTTGCTTTAGATGGATTTAAATATGTATGATTAATAAATATTTTATTGATGTTTATGAAATGATGTTCACAATTATGGGTTATCTGATATAATTTTGAAGTAGAACTTGTTTATGACTTTTGTTGATAAAGAGCATGTTTTGATTGTTTTGATATGCATATGTTTTATGAACATGGTATTTAAATGTATGAATATGGATTTCGATAGTTGTAAATCTAGATATGATTAGTTAATGTGATGAATTGGAATTTGTTTTAAAATGTAATTATGTGTGAATATATGAGTCATACTTGTGTCGGTTGTGTGGGGTTTCTAGAGACTTGTAGTTCCCTCGGGCGTTTTGGCTTGAGGCGAATATAGGGTGTATTCCTGAGCACTCTGTCGTGAGAGTTGGCATGGTTACTGTCATGGATGGGGTTACCATGGTCACGTTAGGGAGGGACGAACAACTCCTGTGACTTTTGACACAGACACAATATGGGTTGTAATTATCGTAATTGATCATGTGTGTGTGCTTGTGTGAGTATGAACTTGAGATCATGATTTAAAAATGAAACTATAATTTGTTATGAAATAATTATAAAATTATGCATGCTTTTAATATGAATTTTGTTTAAAGATGTTTAACATTCCTACTCAGCTATGGGTCGAAGCTCACCCTATCATTTTAGAGTTTATCCTGAAGTTAACACTTACAAGGCGCAGGAAGTATAGTAGCAGTCAGATAGAGTTATATTTTGCATTTAGATGGTACGATAAGTGTTAGGCTATTTAAAAAATATTTTTATTCAAGGTTATGTATGGTGGGATATTGAATTATTTAAGTTAGACATTTTACTTGAGTTAAATGTAATTAGTATTGTATTTGGTTTCCACTCATGATCACGTCGGCGCGAGAAGTGGTCTCATGGTATCTGCTCGGGCTACGTCGAGGTCACGACCCGTGCGGGTGTAACATAATCAGTTATTTTAGATTGTTGTGAATTTTTAATTGGCCTTCACATGTAATTTCTTTAATTAAAGATCAATTACTATAGTTGCTTTTCATTTTCTTGAGTGTTGGGAACACAAATTGATAGAAATAGACCACCAGAAATTGGTACTGAACTCTCAGTTTTTGGGGAAGCTCGAGATGCTATATATATATATGTTTGCTCATGCGTGCTATTTTTCTTTTTGTGGTTACAGGAGGAGGCCCAAGCCTAATGCATACACCCTATGGGAGTCGAACTCTCGGTGCCAAGCGTGTTTATAAAAGCATTCAGAATCATTTCTATAAGCACGTACATTATAAAGCAGAACTTACTTTAGAGGTTGTCTTTAGATATTTTAAATAGTGAAAGTATGCCATGTTTTTACATTGAAAATGTGTCACTATTGGGCCTTTTAAAGGCGTTGATTTTGACTCTATCCGATAAGTCGAGGAGCTATGCGTGGGAACCAAGAGATCACATATGCACCCGAATGCTTCTTTTCTTTAACATCCACCTGTATGTGACTGGTTCCTGAATTTTCACAGTGCCTTTCAAAGACATGTCGCCGTGCACCTTTCATAGTAGCCCAGTCAAATTATCACCTATCGAACCAGCTGGAACAGGACCCTGTTCAGGAATATACCTAACAGAAAACATTCTACGTCATTCTTCTACGATAAAATGTCCATCCATCCATGTTGCAAGGAAGCAAAAATTCAAGTAGGAACGACACATGGAAAACAACAAACCTCAAAAAATTGCGTAAAGAAAAAGAGAAATGTATATATGTTTGTGTTATATTTGTGTGTAGGAAAAAGATACATAAATTGAGTTTATATATATATATATATATATATATATATATATATATATATATATATATATATATATATATATATATATATATATATATATATATATATATATATATATATATATTACTCTTAGTTGTTTATTGGTTTACGGTCAATATTGCTCTTAGTTGGATCATTCTCATACACAGGAAGTTGGCAACCGTAGGGCTAGACAAGGAAATTATATAAATTTTCCTAGTGATTCTACTGAGGCCTAACAATAACATATACCAGTGAAAAATAGCACGATAAAAAATTAATGGTACTATAAGTAATTTCAAGTAATGACAAAAATAATGAAAAGAGGTGCATCCGGAGATCGTGCCATGAAGTTTAGGCCAAGTAAACACTTTATTCTCCGACTTTTCTTCGATTCATCCTAGTTGAGTTTCCGAATAAGGAGTTGCATATCATCATCCAGCTCAGTCAGTAGTGATGTATCACAAATTACAAGCTTGAAGAGGATAATGCTAAGATATATGCTAACATTGTGACATAAGAACACACAGGCATGGACACATATATAGAGAGAGAGGGGGGGAGGCGGGCGAAGCTATATTCTGAGAGTACTTTCTCCCGATCAATGGTTCAATGTGTGAAAAAAAAAGCTTCGCACAGATGAGATTGCCTTTACAAGTGAAATTGGGGAGCAAGTACTCCAAAAGTTCCCTAACCTTCCTAATTTGTGTCTTGTGTCACCACAAGCACTAACGCAACAGATACAATCGTGACTCCAAAACGTGCTTGGGGGAAGAGAGAGAGAGAGAGAGAGAGAGATTTTGCAACATCTGCTTTCTTAACTTATACCAATACAAATCTTATTATTTAGAACAAGCTTCCTTACTTACATCAGTGGTGAAAATACAAAGACCTCTAGGTGATTTGGTCACTATATTCGGACGTTCCTTTACTCTTAAAAGAAGCACATGAAGCCCAACCAACTGGTCTTAATTGCTGAGGACAAGGACACTATAGGAAGAGTGTCCTTACAAGTGTTGATTATTGTGTCATGAATCTTATGTTCTTACATCTTCACTGGTGGTTAAGCTAATCTTAATCTGGTTGGTATATGTTTCTATGGCGATTTGGTGATTGAATAACAGCTAGCAGCTTTCCAAGTGGTTTAATGATATGTGTGGTTTTCTTTGGTAATGTTTATACAATGTCATGTTGTTTATTAATTGTCTCATTTTATTTTTAAGTTTGTGCTATATATATACATACATATATACATATGTATACACATATACATATGTATACATACACATATACATGTACATACATATATACATATATATACATACATACATAATAGATAGATAGATAGATAGATAGACAGATAGATGTGTATGTATGTATGTTCCAGAACATACATTGGTACATGAACCAAGGACTAATTGACTACCATTACTTGAATTTCCCGCAAAATTATGGTGACTTCATCCCCGGCCAGGACTTGAAATTTCCAGTAAAACTATGAATGGTCGAATAGGAGCATTTGAAAAATTATTCTAAAACAGTTTCCATAATTCAATGGAAAGGAGCTACGTATTGGTTGATGATCAAAGGACTAATTGTCTGCACAGGAAGCCAGGGATTCTTGCCAGATGTATTTTTGAAACAAAGGATGGGGATTTGACAGTTTGGCCACCTTGAGTTTAACTAAGCCATTGTGTTGTAAAACAATGCTTTAGAAGTGATGCCCATCATCTGTAACATCGTCTATACAACAAGAGATCAGCAGACACTAGAAACAAGTGCTTCCAAAATAGTCAGAAACAGGTGGTTACTAGAGATTGTTACCAGCAGATGATAAAGAAGCGTGGCCATCATTTAACAAATGGAGTTCGTCATGGGTTCCTACATCAATTGATCTTTCGGTTCGATAGCGTTGAATCAGAAACTAATCACGTCATCTGAGCTTTAATTATTTCTGTGGGGGAGATCCAACTTATTCAACTGCCCCTATTTGACATTAGCATAGAAAATTATGATGGTATTAAGTTTAGCTCAATGAATAGGCTGCTGTAATGAGACTAAACGAACACAGTTTAATATTTTCCAGGCTCATGAATATTTAATTAACCTCATTTGTAATTTTTTCCCTATAAAAACACGAGGAAGTAGAAGACTGAACATACAAACCCTACACAGAAGTATTCTTATTCCCTGAAATCCTTGAAATATGGCAAAAATTCTACCCTCAGTCGTTATTCTTCTGTTAATATTTATGGTAGGCGAATTCCCTGCAGCCAGTTCCTATAAGTGCTACTTCACTACGGTTGAGGGGCCGGGATGCACCGGCTCACAACATTTTTATAGAACTCCTGGTTGCCATAGGAACCAGATATATCATCAGATAAGCAGGTTCCATGTCGAGGGAGGGGCTTGCAAATTTGAGTTGTATTACCACAATTCTTTCTGTAAAGGGAAGCCCGACAAGGTGATCACACGTAGTACGTCCCGTTGCCCGCCATGGATAGTGAAGAGCGTGAAAATTATATACTATTGATGGCATTGTGTATCGAAGACACGCCCTTGTTAGTTTATACACTTCCGCTAATAAAGGGCTAGCTAGCTAGCTGGCTAGACCGTCTTTGTTCGTTTTGTACTTCTACTGTACCTTGCTTCAATCTGTGTTTGTCATGTTACCTTCGCACCTCCCAAAGTGCTTCAATCTTATTATATAAATATAAAGGGCTGTTTTCTGTCTATTAGTTTTTTGGCATTGTATTTTCATTGTTGAGACCTAAAAGTCGTTAAAAATGGGTAATTTACAACTGATGGTATACCACGAACGAGTGAACGTTTTGAGCTATATATATATATATATATATACTGAACTGTATGGTTAGTCTTTTTGCACTGTATATGTAACCGAACGCTTATATGGTTAGTCTTTTTGCACTGTATTTCCATTATTGAGAGCTAAAAGTCGTTAAAAATTGGTAAATAACAACAAATGTATACGAAGAATGAGTGAACAGTTTGAGCATATAAACATATATACGTATATAGAGAGAGGCCACTTCATGTGCATATCAATCCATGCTTAAACATGCCTTTAAAACTCAACCATATTGGTAAGATCGACACTTAAAATTCAAATCTCAAAAACAAAAAAATTATATTGGTACTTTTTGTAGGCACAATAAATGCACCCAGTATAAGTTACCTTTTACTCGAAGATATTAACAGTTGATCTTCAATTTGTTTAAGCATGGATTGATGTGCTCATGTACTAATTTCTCTCTCTCTCTCTCTCTCTCTCTCTCTCTCTCTCTCTCTCTCTCTCTCTCTCTCTCTCTCTCTCTCTCTCTCTCTCTCTCTCTGTTGTTTCAAGTATGAACAATTGTGTGAAGATAACTTCGAATTTCCTGAGTGTTTGATGCTTGTATGAAGAACTGTGTGATTTGCTTCGAAGAATCCGTTTATTGAACCACAACTTTAATGCCACATTATATTAGCATGACAGTCACATAGTTTGTATCTACAAGAAAAATTACAAGTAAGATGCAGTTCAAAGAGGAAAGTATTTAACCATTAACCCACGATTCAAGAAACCTTTGCTTGCTTGAATTGGGATAAAGTTAAGTGGCCCTTCTTGTTTTATACCATTCGGTCCACAAGATGATTCAAGCTAAGTAATTATTCATGCCTTGGGTTTCAACAAGAGTTGCACTCGGACACAGCAAATAATTATATGGCAATTAATACCAATATCACTTGTCTGATGATGACCTACATGGGTACTATTTACGACCATAAAAATACGCTCCCGATCTTTACAAACCAGAGGGATATCCACAACAAGAATCCTACGGAATGGCAATGGATTTATCGGTTGCCATTCCATTACAAAAATTACATCAATCTCTTACGATACCAAAAAAGTCCCCGTGGAGTTATTTCTCTCCCACTTTGTACCACAATTATAAGCTTCAAAGCATTATGGAACTCTAAACGACAAAGAAAACCTGACTGACTCTAATCTGCATGCATCCATATCTGCGCACAAAAAATGCAAGGGAGAGTGAGCAGTTAGTATCAATTCGCAAATGTTACATGTGAAGGATGAAAACGGAAATGGTTTATTCATATATGAGCAAGCAGATACTGATAGCACAATGCCAATTAAGGATGCGGTCCTAGTCTCAATAGACTAAAATACAAATAACATTTCATATGGTTCAAAGGAATGCCAATCAACTATCATTAAAGTTGAAAGATAAATATTATAGAGTAATAATTTATTCATGATGCATAGAAATTTGCCTTCCCGTAAATGAAATGCCTCTACTCTTGCAGTTTCTATCATGCCTTCTCTTTGTTGAACTCTGCGGGCTCCAAGAAGCACATAGTGACAGAGACATACAGTTAACTTCCAGGGCTTCGGCCATCACTTCTGGAAAAGAAACCCTCCCCCCTCTCTCTCTCTCTCTCCACCCACAAACATGTTCTTCCTTGTGTTACAAACCGGAAACGAGCATATGAGATGTCCAGTAGATCGATGCTCTTGTGATTACTTTTCATGGTTATTTGCTTACTCGCAATAGCACCTCCTGAATTTTCAGGAGCCACAACACTATATTTTGAGAAATCTATGTTATGTGTGTGCCCGCGCGCGAGTGTCACTGGTGTTGTGTGCATGCAGGTGTGGCAAAAGAGAACCATTTTGAAAATTGTCCTTTGATAAATTATAAGTTAAAGTTTGAAGACATGATATATCATCCCTCTGAATCCCAACGTGTGATGGAAGAATTGATGGAGGTGTTACGCATAGAATTAATGCTGGTTGGTTAAAATGTAGAGGAGCATGAGGTATTTTTTGTGATAAGAAGATACCATTAAAGTTAAAAGGTAAATATTATAAAGCATCAATTAGGCCTGTCATGTTTTATGGTTCGAGTGTTGGGCAGTTAATCATCAACATGTACAAAAGATGTCTCTGACAGAAATGAAGATGTTGAGATGGATAAGTGGTCATACAAGAAAAGACTGTATACATGATGAGGTTATTAGAAACAAATTCAGAGTGGCACCAATAGACGATAAAATGAGAGAACATCGTTTAAGATGGTTTGGACATATAGAAAGAATATCAAAAGAAGAACCTTTAAGAAGGTACGAAAAACTAAATTTGAAAAGTATTAAAAGTGCTAGAGGACGACCAGAAAAGTGTTGGAAAGAAACAATAAAGAATGATCTAGCTTATTGTGAGTTAACTGCTAACATGGCACACGATAGGGATCTGTGGAAATAAAGAATCCATGTAACTGACCCCGTCTAGTATGGGAAAAGGCTTAGTTGTTGTTGTTGTAATTTTTTTTATGAGAGATGCAATGTGTATAAATCTTAATTTCCTTCTGAAGTAATCAAATGATCAAACTTACATTCCATATATTTTATTTTTGTTCTACAAACTTGGAAGCCTTTACTTCTAATATTTCTCTTCATATCAACTTTTTCCTTAGACTTTTCTACTAACACAATATCAATTGCAAATAATATACACAAGTTACTTCATCTTCAATATATTTTGTTAACTCATCAAGGACCAATATAAATAAATATGGACTTAAAGTTGATCCATAATATAACTCAATATTAATTTCAAAGTAGTTTCTCATTCCTTCATGAGTCTTAAGACATGTTTTACATCATCGTACATATCTCTTATAAGATTTATACCTCTCTTCAACAAAATTCTCCGAAGAACATCTTTTGACACTCTATCGTAAGCTTTTTGTAAATCAATAAATACCATATGAAGGTTCTTTTTTACTCTAAAATATTTCATAAGATGTCTCAATAGGTGAATCACTTCAATGGTAGATCTGACATAAATCTAAATTGGTTCTCTCTTATAGTTGATATTTGTTTTAACCAATGTTAAATAATTATTTCCCATAATTTTGTGGTATGACTCATTAACTTGATATCATGATAATTCACACAATTCTAAATGTCTCCTTTGTTCTTGTATATGGCTATAAGTGTACTCGTTCTTCATTCCTCAAACGTATTTTGATTTTTTCATATTTCATTAAATAGTCTTGTGAGCAAGTGATCCTTATTTTTCTTATATTTTTTTTATACTTGTATAGGAATATTGTATGATCTAAGATTTTAACAAATTTACCAACTCATATATTTAAGAGCCCCTTTGACTTCATTGTTTTGCAATGAGGATATTATTTTAAGAATATGATAGATTTCTTTGTGTTATATTATTTGAAATATGCATGTCTTTAGTATGTCTTTACTATAAATAAATAGCATCCATGTTCGAGTATGGTTGTAGTATCCATATTTTATTTAATATTACAGGACCTATTTAGCGGAGGTAGTTGAAATGACTAGAGTATTTGGAATAGTACTTTGGTATTCCATTGTGACATTGTAGTTTTTGATAGGTTACTTATAGTTTGACTTTTTTTTTAAGAATGTAAAATTTGGTTGTTGAATGGATAATATTATTTATTGATAAATGTGAAATTTTGAATTTTAGTTGTAAAAAGTTTGTCATTTAGCTAGTTATATATGTTAACCTTAGACTTTTCTTTTCTCTTACATTGTGAGTCGTGAGCCATGTCAATTGGGTTAAAGAGGTGTTGACCATCCGGTAAGCCCGCGGCCCGGATCATGACATCTACTGACCTTCCACATAACTTGCAATCAAAATGCTAATAAAGGGTGCTAGTGGGGATTCAATTTTCTACCTTTCTATTGAAGGCATATGCTTGTTTTTTACTTGATGAGTTTTAGGCACCTATACTATTTGTATAAGGTCGAAAAGAATACTGTTTGAAGGGGGCTGGAGCAGTAAGATTCTCATTGGACCAGTGATGGTTTAGTATGGGCATAGACTGTAGAATGTTCATGTGCATATAGATGTGCTTGGATCTATTTTTCTCTTGCCCAATATATAAAACACCTGTTCTGAAGTTTGTTTTTGAATCTAACCCATCCATATCCTGAATCACTGGTTGGTGGTCGAACAACCTTTTGTTACTCATCCTTCTTCATACACTCCCTTCTTGGTGGATCCCTTCCCTTCTAATGTTTTAGTTTCCAAGTTATGAAAATGACTTTCTACCTGTTTGTGCTCTCCATAATCTCATTTTGGGTTTCCAAATCTCCAAGATTTTAGTATACTTCAACATCTGTTTTACATTTTATGGGAGACTTGATTCCGAAAGCAGTTTTCCTGAAAACTAGCTTTTTTCCATGATCTGCTTTTGAGGCTTTTACATTCACTAGATTCACTAGCTAAACTGCAGCAACCACTTATTCCTTTGGTTGGCGCATGACTTTAAATTACAACATTTAGGGATGGGAATATTGGCCCATTCCATGGGACCCCGACTCAACCCTATCAGAATTGTGCTGGAATACCCTGTTCGACAGAGATCAAGTTCATGTTTGGGTATGAGGATTACCCTAATTGCTTTGATAGTGTGCAGGATAAGAAGTACCAGACCATATATATAAATATATGTGCATATATATATATAGATACAGATGCAAGACCTTTGTTTCTTGTTTTATATATAATGTGTGTGTGTCACTGCATGCACGTGTAATGAAAAGGCTGACAGTCAATGATAGATAATGTTATGTCCCATGGATCGTGTTAGGTTTGCGCCACAATAACCTCCTAAAGTCCCTTTGAAGCCGCCCAACTGAGGTCTTGAAAGTTGTGAAATTCAGGTAAATGATACGGTGAGGCTTTCTTGATGTTGTATTTGATATTAACACCTTCCAAGATGTGTCTAAAGTGTGTTCTATGGATGGGCGAAGCAGTCTAATAGATATCTTTGTCTCTACGAGCTTGTGTGATGGGTCAAAGTGGTGGTCAAAGATGTACGTAGTCCGAAAATCAGTGATATTGGGATGGATCTAAACTAAGAATCAGGTACTTATTGTGAGAGAAATACAGATGCAGCCAATTCTAGTTGAAGTTTTGGAATCCTCTTGCTAGCCCAAATCCAAGAGTATGAGACTTAGTTAATTCTAGAAATCTAAAGAGTCCTATTTATAGTCTCTAAGATTATTCTAGACCCTTATTACTCTAGAATCTTCTAGCCTATAGATCTTATAGAAGCATCTAGGCCATGGGGTCTGTAGATGTCTCTGGTCCACCTAATCTTAGAAGTTAGATCTTACAGGAGCTCCTAGATATTGTAGAAACCTCCAATCCTTGGTCTTGTCTCTAGAGACTTCTCTTGGTTCCACTTGGATCTTTTCTCCAGAGACTAATCTTGTGTCATGCACCTTCTTGGTCTGGAGGGACTGGACATTGTTGGATCACTTCTTGGAATGTGACCCACTTTATTGTCCCAAAACCTTTTCAAATTAGGAAAGTTTTGATAAAGATTTTGGCTTCTTGAAATGGGACATATCAGTTCTCTCTCGACTCATCCAAGCGTCCATTAAATGTCCCCAAGCCTGGTACTTGGCTCAAGGGTCCTTCTATAGCACATGGCTTGATCTTGGCTCACTCCAGCTCGTCGATGGATTATAATAAATAATTGACAAATTGAAAGTTTTCTAGATGTGCTCCAGACACGTAATCCAACGTAAAACAGTGGAGTAGCTTTATAGTAAATGGAGACAGCTTGGCTTACAAGTTAAGCAACGAGATTCAATAGTTGAAACCTAAAGCAATCCTTTTGTCCTAAAAAGGAAACAATTGCATAAAGCAAATTAATAAATGAACCATGAGAGATCAAGCGAAGATGCAATTGTTGTAGTAAAGAATTTAGTTCCGATCCTAAAAGAAATGACACTGTTGTACTATACAATCATCAAAGTTCTTGTAAAAAGTACCAAAGTGTAGATGACATAAAAACAATTGTCTTTCTAACTATTGGGGGATGGTGAAAACTTGGGTAATTTGTCAAGTTGGAAGTTTGATTAAATGGCAACAAGAACAGAAGTAGTTGTGGAAATTGTTATTACTGCTGAATGCTTATTTAAAATTGTTGAAAATAAAGGGTTTTGAAAGCTGATAGAATATTTTATGCCCTAGGTTTTAAAATGTTGTGTAGGTGGGGCTGTCGTAAATGATTACTATCGAATTTATATGGTTGAAAGGAAGTTAACAACTTCTTTGATAAGGATTGCTCAAAGGATATACACATATATACAGATATATATGTATATATAACGTGAACATCTTGGAAAAAAATTATTATATATGCTTCGTAGCTCATTTTTATTGATCGTGAACTGTGCAGGAAGCATCGGCGATATATTAAGGATCACCCAGTTTTGGATGGAAACCCCCGCTCTGCATAGCTCATTGATTTTACTAACTGCTATAAACAAGATTGTTTTTTATTGTCTTTTCATCATAAATTACCACATCCTTGAAAGGAAATTACCTCCCCTCCTGTGCTTAAAGTTTGTGTTTTTTTTTTGGATAATTACGCGTAAAGTTTGTGTTATATTGTAAAGAACTGAAGTTTAGCACCAAAACCAAAAGGTAAAGGCTCCACTATTCCTAACTTATCGATTTTCTAATTACCTTCCTCCTATAACAATAAAACAATCATGTGAGCAAATGAGAGAGTGCCACATCTGGCAGGGTGTGAAACCTCTGGTTTTGCTTCAATAAGGGCGTTCTCTTCCTTGTTACAGGATATGACTTTCTGTGAAAGGTTGGGCCTCAGCTGGGTCTGTTCTACATGTAACACCCATATTATCTTTCTACTTAAAAATGTGGTAGGAGTATTTCTACATGGATTATTTGGCACCATTGAGCTCTATGTAGTGTCATAGTAGCATCAACCTAAAAGACAAGATCATGTCTTACTGTTTTCTTCCAACAATTTTGAGGTCTTCCTTTATGTCTTGTTGCATGAAGTATTCACTATCACTCACATATTCTCACTGAAACTCCATTTGAGGGCCTCTCCAAATGATCAAACCACTTTAAAGCATGTTTCTTTCATTTTATCTTTTATTGGTGTCATACTACTTTAATACCTTATTCTGAATTCGGTCTTTCCTTATGCCACACATTCACCTCAACGTATTTACTTTTGCCACTGACATTTTCTGTGCATGCCGATGGATGATTGCACAAGGCAACACTCAGCACCTCAATTTCAGTGGTGTCTCTTGTAACATAAAACACTTTGTAATTCTCAATTTTCACCAACCTGCACTTGTTTAATGTATGATGTTGCTATTATTTTCTCATGTTGTTGGCACACTAAGTGTGTATTTTGAAAAGTAATCTTCGTTGTGCTGCAACTTGTACCTGTTTTATTTTGTATTCTTTGTCTTTCATATGCAAACTTTTTCAGTTTGAAATATGACTTGTGGTCTTAGCGTTAAAAGTCACTACTTTACCTATGTAAAGCAAGCTTTACGCAGGACAGGTTTCCGGTAGTTTCTTTTGGGAAAATGGTATAGAGTGAAAATTAACAAATTTGTGAATAAGTTATACATTTAAGGATTAATATATATAAAATGAGTATTAAAAATCAAGAGGAAGATACTAATTCAGGAGATACCTATTCCTTGTTAATTGAATAGGGTAAAATGCTATTTCTTTGCACTATATGTGAATGATGCATCTTGAGTTCCAGTGAAGGAGGCCCTATTTTGCTCAAAATGAGTATATTGTATGCAGGTGGAAATGTTGTGACGGATGAAAAAATGCCCCACCATGTTGTTCCTGACCTAACAAACTTCAAGGTCGGTGTGGTTGAACTTGTTATACTTTCATTTACTTTCTTGAGGTTACTGGTATGATGGAAATCTCTATAATTATGGCAGAGCTTGCTTCATGAATCATGATAGAGAATGGAAGTGTCTTCAGAGGTCATTTATCCGCTTGGGTTTAGTGGGCATTTGGTGGGACATGTCACAAGATGTAATTTAGGATACATACATATTTGACATTACCTTATAAAATGGTTTCCCCTCCACAAAGTTTCCAATCCATGTTGTAACTCCTTATGAACAAGATAAAGCCCATGTAAGATGATACTTCGGAAGGATGAAGTCAAAATAAGGGTATCTATCATATATACTATAGGCAAATTTTCAGAGCCTTGTATTGCCAAAACTGAGTTATTTAAGTGTTTAAATATAAATAGAAAGGCTAGAAGCACAACTGATGTTTGATCTTATGAATAAGTTTGCAATTATTTAAATAGATAGGCAGTTCCTCTTACAGAGGGGATTTCTTTGTCCTCTCTCTTTCTATTAAGGAGAATCATTACTCCTATACTGTCTTTTTCATGTTCCTATGCTATTAACAGAGGGACAGCGTTGAATTCCAACATTAAATTTCATATTTCACTTCACTTTGAAATCGAGGTTTCAATTAATGGTATAAGCTCTCCTTTCTTATGACGTATCGTGGAAACAACCCCCAATCATCAAGAGTTCATAGTCTTCGTGGAGCTCTCGTGAAGTAAAAAGATCAAAGGTGTCATGGCACGACCGACACAGCTTGTTTCTGGTATTGCCAACCTGAATGTTGTGATGGTTGTGATGCTTTCATTCTACTTCCAAAAGGAAAGTTTTAAATACCTAGGGTTAATTTTTCATAGTGATGGAAGAATTGGTGGAGATGTTACGCATAGAATTAATGTTGGTTGGTTAAAATGGAGAGGAGCATCAAGTATTCTTTGTGATAAGAAGATACAATTAAAGTTAAAAGGTAAATATTATATAGCAACAATTAGACCTACCATGTTTTATGTATCTGAGCAATGTTATAAAAATCGTATCGTATCATACGATACGATGCCATTTTATCGTGTATCGTATGAAGATATGGTACGATACAGGGGCATGTATAGCTTATCGCGATTTATTGTGTTGTATCATACAATATTGTACGATACGGAGGTGTATCGCACTGTATTGTATGAGCCAATATCGATTTTTATATTATAAATTCTGGAAATCTGAAACTTGTGGATTTCATTTTTGCTTCTTCCTAAACCTTTTTTCAAGTACTTCTCTTGCTTCTAGATCCTCTTCTTGCCTTGTTCTTGTTGGTTTTATAGTTTGTTCACAAGATTCTCAAGTATTTCACCCAATCCAACTCTCCATCTCTAGGGTTTTTGTCAAATCCGTATCATACCTCTTTGCTTTGGTATTCTACCAGATTTTTTACTTTAAAAATTTAGGAGTTTTGCAGATTATGTGATTTTTATCCTCTAAAAAGCATTTTCTTTCTTGTTGATTGTTTACTCTTGTCTTAATGGCTTCTAATCGAGTCGATCCGACTTTGAAATATTGCACTCCGGTGTATAAAGGAAATAGGCTTGTGAACAAGTGCATGTTTTGCAATGCTATAAAACATGGTGGTATTTTTCGTATAAACACCACCTTGAGGAAACCAAGAAGGATACTAGTGCATGTCCTCAGGTTGCCGAAGTAGTCAAGTACGAGATTGAGTAGGTATTGGAGGCTTCGGAGGAGAAGAAGAGATTAAGGATAAGAGAGAGGGTAGAAATATGTAAGATATGTCTCAACCATTTGAAGATGCTTCTGTTCAAGGGATGTATGGTCATGGTGGTGATGAATTTCATGGTGCAACTGAGATGGAAGAAGAGATGGCTGAAGAGGAAAGGAAAAGGCGAGAAAAGGGAAAAAGTGTAGGTTCTTGTGGTAGTAGTAGTGGAGTTGGCCCTTGTTCCACTACAAGAGCTCCTATTTGCCCGATGCCTACGAGGGGTACTAGATGAGGTACTGGCTCTAGTGGGATGCCTTCATTTTTCCCCCCACGTATAACTCCTGGAGCTCAGCCATACATTAGATCAATTATGGCTTCAAAGGAGGCAATTGAGAAAGTAGATTTAAAGTGTGCTAATTTTTGTTATGAAAAGTGCCTCCCTTTTAATGTTGCAAACTCATTTTCTTTTCAAAGTATAGCAGATGCTATTGCTAGTGTAGGATCGGGTTATAGAGTCCCTACAGCTTTGAGGAGTACATTATTGCATAAATGGATTAATATTGTTAATACATGGAGTTATGAATTTAAGGAGTCGTGAAAGGATACGGGATGTTCTGTTATGGTTTATGCTTGAACAGATGGTAAGCGTAGGTCTTTGGTAAACTTCCTAGTCTATTGTCCCAAAAGCATATTATTTTTGAAATCATATGACTTGTCTTGTATTGATAAAATTGTAGATAATTTACTCACTATTTTTGAGAAAGTTGTTGAGGAAGTAAGTGTTTCAAATGTTGTTCAATTCATTACAGATAATACTGCAAATTTTAGAGCAGCTAGTAAGATTGTTGAGGCAAACCATCCATCTTTAATATAGAAATGTGTTGCACATTGCATAGACTTAATGCTTGAAGATTTGAGTTCAATGGATGAAATAAGAGGGACTATAGATGCATGTAGAAATATTACAAAGTTTATTTATAATCATTCTTCTATATTGCATTTGATGTGAATTCATATAGGTGGAAGGGAATTTATTAGGCCTTCATTAACAAGATTTGCTACAAATGTCATTATTGTGCAAAGTCTTGTCAGACAGAAAAATGCATTGAAAAAATTGTTTGCATATGATGAATGGGGCTTTATTAGTTGGTCTAGAAAGAGGGAAATTGTTTGCTAAAAATGAATGATTTTCATTTTTCTAAAAATGAAAACATACACCAGAGGTAATGAGGATGATTGTACATTTAGGATATGTTTTCTAAGATTGAAACCAAAAATGCAAATTTCCTAAGATATGTTTTCATTTTCAATATTGATTTTTTAGAAAGTTATAGCAAATTTTTTAGGATGATTGTACATTTAGTTAAGGTAATGAGGATGGTGGACAGTGAAGATAGACCTGATATGCCTTATATATATAATGTTACGGATAAAACCAAATTGGAAATACAAGCAAACCTTAACCACAAGTGGTTACTTCTAAAGAAGGTTTGGAAGATAATTGATGCACATTGGAACCGCTAATTGCATCATGATTTGCATGTTGCTGCATATTTCTTTAACCCTTCTATTTGATTTTCTTCTAACTTTATGGAGGATGAAGAAGTGAAAAGGGTATCTTAAATGCAATTGACCTTCTTGAAGATTCATCTACTCGTAATATCCATTTAGAGTTATATATAGAGTGTTGGAGATTTTGAAAGGCCAATTGCAATCCAACTCTGCTCTCAGATGCGATCAAGTATTGTGTTTTTATTGATATTCATTTTAAGTTATTAATTGATTGACTCCTTGTGTTTCTTATTAATCATTATCGTATTTTATTTCAGATGAATGGTGGGCTCGTTTTGGTGTAGATGCACCAAATTTGGCAAGGTTTACTCAATGTATATTGAGTCAAACATGTAGTTTGAGTGGGTGTGAGAGGAATTAGAGTTTTTTCAAACGCATTCACACGAAAAAGCGAAACAGACGTGATTTGGTATATGTTGCTTATAACATGAAGTTAAGGCAAAGGTAATAATTATAAAATATATATTGTTTGTTGTTACTTAGTTCTTGACTTCTTTCTTAATCTTATTAACAATGAAAGTTTGATGTGGCTATATTGCATTTGATATTATTTATAATTTGAATATTTTTCTTTACAGGCAAATGCAAAAGGATGCAAGAAGGGCAAAGAAGGTGTCATATGACCCATTGAGTTACGAAAATATTGATATTTTTGATGATTAGGTGGAAGAGGAGGAGCCCATATCATTTTAGATGATAAAAACTGAGGGACACTCCAAGCCGAAGCAAAACTTAGAGTTGGAGATGATGAAAATGAAGCTTAAGGTGTTGGATGGGTAGTTCTTATCATGGAGGAAAAAGAGGGAGGAGATGATGATGGTGATTCTGACTACGTTGATTATAATGCTTTTATTGATTATGATCAACGTTGTGGATGATTGTAATTTGTTTTAACTTTTATTTATAACTTTGTAATGTTCTCATCTTTGATGATTGTAAATTATACTTGTAACTTTATTGTTTATTAAGTTAAACCCCTTTTGTATTTACTATTTAGTATTATGTTCACGTTACCTAATAGTTAATGCCTAATGATATAAATTCTATAGAATATGGATGCTTGTAGTCTTGTTCGTAACTTCATTAGGAGATGTTTTTGTTATAATATGGATGCTTCTTTATTGTGTTATACATGTTTTGTTCATTAATTTTAATTTTTGTATTTTTTGAAATTTTTTTATTATTTTTTAATACAAATTTTTTTAGCATATTGTACCGTACCATACAATATGGTATGATACTGCCGTATCGATGTTCAGTACGATATGGTTTTTACAACATTGGTTCTGAATGTTAGGCAGTTAATCATCAACATGTACAAGAGATGTCTGTGATAAAAATAAAGATGTTGAGATGGATGAGTGGTTATACAAGAAAAGACTGTATACATAATGAGGTTATTAGAAATAAATTATGTGTGGCACCAATAGAGGATAAAATGAGAGAATATCGTTTAAGGTGGTTTGGACATAGAAAGAAATCAAAAGAAGAACTTGTAAGAAGGTATGAAAAACTAGATTTTGAAAGTATTAGAAGAGGTAGAGGACGGCCGCAAAGTGTTGGAAAGAAACAATAAAGAAGGATCTCGCTTATTGTGAGTTAATTGCTGACATGACACATGATAGGGCTCTGTGGAAACAAAGAATCCATGTAGCCGACTCCGTCTAATATGGGAAAAGGCTTAGTTGTTGTTGTTGCTGTTTTTGGCTATCATGGCTGTGATAGCATCTTACTATAGTTTCACCAGATGCACTTATTTATTTGATGCTTTTGATATGTAGGCTGACAACTCATACGTGTTGTAGTTTGTTCCTGTCTTTGTCCAGATACATCCATACCTGAAACTAAACTTGCATTTCATTGTTTTATTTTGACTTAGTGAGATCCATTCAGAAACTGGATGTTTCACTTAAAGCTGGAATTTGTGTGATGCTTCTAATTCCAAGACATTGTTTAGCAGAGACCTATCCAAATCCAAAAGCAGAGAATTAGATGTTATGATTCAACCATATGATCGTGCTATGTATGCAATGGTTTCTCTCTGATAGATTCTACAAATTCAGGAAATGGCGTTGGTGTTGGAGATTATCTATGGAAGCGAGATTAATATTCAAGAGATTGGATAATGTTTTCTGTATGTAGTAATACGGCTCAACAGGACCTACTCGAGAATATCCAAGTTCCTAATTTCTATTTGTATGGTCACGGTTCTGGCAAGCTTTCAAGTATGGCAATTTGGAATATAAAAATTTCTTTCATAAGTTTTTACCAAGAAAGAAAAGGTTCCTTTCTTAGTATGCAAGTTCGTGATGTTCTTCAGCAAAGCTTCTTCTATATTAGTGAACGTTGTTATTGCTTTTGCAGCTGAAGCCTTATGTTGCAATGCTTCAGAGATGCAGCTAGCTCTGAAGCGTCTGCCTCATCAAAGTACTGTTGCAACTTGATCTAATTCATGAGCTGGATGATTTGATCCGGGTTCCTAGCGTTCCCAGCTACTAATGTGAACTTCACTTCCACCTGCAGTTAGGTATCAACGTAGTGCGGTAGACTGGGTGGTGTAACTTTGTGCATATATGTGCTTTCTCAGATGATCCGTCACCTGCAGTTAGGTATCAACGTAGTGCGGAATATTGCAGTTGTCTTTTTGAGAATAAAGAAGCTTGGAACATATGGATATTAGTTTCTTTGTGTTGTTTAACTTGTGGAATATTTTCTTAATGACGATGAATCGACCAAGATTGAGGTATTCTTTCAATCTTGCTGTCCTTGCCTGCTATTGATGAGATCCGTTGCTTCCAGTGCATCTTTCTACAATAACTTTCCTGTGGCCGATGTTCCACACCATTTCTAACACCAGGATACTCCAGAGCTCTGCATTGAAGGCTGAGCAATCACTCAAGTATCTAGTAAAGCTACAGATCCATCGACCTGCTTTGGTCTCTTACTAATCCTCCACAGCCAGCTTTCCTTGGGCGTCTACCCTCATATGGTTGACTGGCCATTACTAGTGATTTTGGCTTCGCAATCAAGTTGAAGCTTGTCCTTCAGAAATCCTTACTGCACCTACCGCCATCAACACTAAGGGTTAGGGGTTCCGGTAGTAGATCCAATTCCAGCATCACGTAGAACCAAGATCCAAATTTCTGACTACTGGAGAAAACCTCTTTACCAACAGACTGAATTGAGAAACATACATGAAAAGGAATGAGGGCGAATCTTCCAGTCACTTAACATGGCACAGCCACGTGCGCCTCAAGATGCAATTCTTCCGCCTCAGGGCAGACTAAGGTTATGCAAGCTGACAGAAGAAAACGGATCTGATCAAGGTTGACCTGTTGACCCGATTTGGGCTCCCCTACCCACACTACATTGATGAGAAAAGGAAAATGAAAACCTGATCCATACAAGTGTGCGCAGCAAGCAGAAGCATTTGTGTTCTGTGATCTACACTAACCGTTTTTCTAAGGTGTAGAAATACCTTCGACACATCCATTTTGGGTCTTTAGTTTCTGATTCGTACCTGAAACTCCTGCAAGCAGAAAGTAGATCTTATTATGGATTACATATCATTTACTCCATTGAATCTGTTTAAAGAGATTGAGTTCAGTTGGGGCATCCTGATCCTCCTTAGCCGAAACATTTTCAATGACTTAGTTTCCTAACCTTTGAATTAGTGCACTCGTCTCGTGCTTATGTTTAGTATAAGCATCAAGCGCCTAGTTGGAAAAACATATCACCAACAGATAGTTAACAACACTACTGAGAGTCCACTTTTTGGCAACCTGAACTCTGATCATGAAAAAGGATAACCTTCAAATCGTCAGTAGCAAAGGCCATGCATAAAAAAGACGAAGAACTCTTGGTAACTGAGTGCTGTTCACAAAAGATGGAGCTCACTTAAGGGAGTTATAGCAGAAACTCCACGGTGGTATTGTACCTTTTTCACTTTAGAGGTGTCCCATGGTCCTTGAACTCGGTGGATGGTTCTTGTCTAGCAGTCAAGCAATTGTGCCACCTCTTTGGGGGGATTCGAACCAACACAAAGCTAGCCTTTTAAGCCTGTGCTGACAGATTCGTGGAAGTATAGTTACACATGATAATCAAACTTATTGCTGCCTATACGGAAGGCCATTTCCACCGCCCTTTCCCACGGGCGAAAAGGAAGTATAGAACCCTTGATAATCAAACTTCTTACTGCAGATACAGCAGTCAAGCCCTCTTCGACTGTCCTATTCCTTGGGGAATCATATCATCCGTGTTATGTCCACCTCATACAGTGCAAGCATTTGGTTTTTGAAGTTCGTTTAAAGTCATAAGGCTACAAATTATTACATTTTTTTACGAAACAATTATCAAGCGCTGACACGAGGACCAAGAGAATCCAATACATTTAGAATATGTAGTTGGTAAACTAAATATTTGAAACATTATCCAGCTTTGCGCAAATTTCTTACTCTAGGTGGATTTTCTAGGGGCTGGAAGGGAATGACAATATTGGCTCAACCCAATTGGACCCGGATGGGATGGGTTTGGCCAGTTTGACTGGGTTTAAGTTTGGGAAAGCCTACATACCTATGGCGGGGCAGGTACTGGATATAAGACTTTCCGTTATTTAGATACACACAACTTCAACCACCTAACCTTAAAACTTTCCGTTATTTAGATCAAATTCTTAAACGAATGGATCTTAATCAATGTTATTGAGGATACCCACTCTGTTATCCACAAGAAGAAAGAGATAATGACATACTCAGAACCCGGGTAATGATGCAGGTAGCAGAAACAAAAATGAGGTTCGTGTTTGGCACGGGGTATACCTATACGTAAGTACCGATGCAAGAGAACGCAACCAGGGGCCACGGTTCTGTCAGCACCCTTTGCTAGTTTCCGTAGCTCGGTTGGCACAAGCATGGCGGAATAAGATCCAAAATTTTGGAAAACTGGTTTTGATAGTGATCAAAGACTATTCATGAGGGCATTACTACACCCCTTTTACTATCTATACATTTTTTAACAAATACCAAAAATTATCCCATATTAATACTCTCTCCTCTTACACCTATTTCCAGCATTTATCTCCTTTCCCATCCAATCTCTCCCCTCCCATCCAATTGCAGCAAGAGTCTAACTCACCGGATCTCTTTACTATGACGATGGATGTTTCGTTTAAAGTTATTGCCTTCTTCGTAGTTCAATGCATGTTCTTACAAATCTCATCGAAAAAAAAGGGAAAAAATCAAAATCAAAAACAAGGAAAACGAAATCAATGGCAAGAAAATGAATAACAAGGATAAGAATCTAGAGAAAAAAGAATCAAGCAACATACGAAAAAAATAAAAAATCAAAAACTAAGTTCTCGACGAGAGAAACGCACCCAACAGCATCTCCCCAACGAGTAAGACACATCTCCCAATGAGTGTGCGTATCAATTGTGTCCAGAAAGATCTCTCACTAGCATACTGAAAAGCAACAACAAAAAAGAACTTCCGAAGCGGCCTCTTCTTTCTTGGTACAGAACAATCCAACCTGACATCAGAAGTATTCTGATGTGGGGACGATGAACCGAGACCTATGCTTGCACACAACGAACACCAGACAAACGCAAAGAACCTTTTCGTAAACCAAGTGTTGATCATAAAAAGTCTGAGCTCAATTAAATATAACTATAATGAATACCTTTCAAGAGTTGCATTGTGCCATTTCCCCCTTGAACGTGGCCTTCAGTTAATGGGGAAAGAGACGCAATTTTCTAAGAAATTGCCCAAAATATTTTTCTACAAACCAACATGTTATGTTTGTTGCCACTTTCATCCTGAAGAACATATGATTCAGTATCCCACAGGAACTTAGGAGCTAGTTCATCGACTCTTGAAATAATGTCTGACTCATCTCTGATAATAATGATGCCCTGCAGAAAAGATATATCTCATTATTACAACTAAGAAACAAAGGCTATACTCAGCCTGATAGAGAAAAGCCACTGAGAGGTCAAACACAAAGAAGTGGAACATATGTTCCCTGAGAAACTCTCTCTCTTATACACCCCACTGTCCAAACCAGAAAAGATCCAATATCCTTTCACATGTTGATGTTCAATATTTAAGAATTGAATTATCATCTACTTAACAAAAGATATAAATTGTAGATAATATTGTCCATATCGACATGATTATCTTAACCAGAGGTAATGACAGTAATGCTTAGTTTGATCATCTTGTCTTTATAAACAAGACGAGAACCTTGGAAAAAAGAGGTATCCCATTGACATACATAAACCTTATAAGAGACATTTACGATGGTGCAAAAACATGTGTGAGGACTCATGAAGGAATGACAGACTTCTTTGAAGTTAATATTGGGTTACATCAAGGATCAACTTTAAGTCCATACTTATTTATAATGGTGATTGATGACTTAACAAAACATATTCAAGATGAAGTACCTTGGTGTATCTTATTTGCAGATGGCATTGTGTTAGTGGAGGAGTCTAAAGAAAAAAGTTAATAGAAAATTAGAACTATAGAGAGAAACATTAGAATGCAAAGGCCTCCGACTTAGTAGAACAAAGACAGAATATATGGAAGGTAAGTTTGATTATTTGGTTACTTCATAGGACATAGAAATTAAAATTGGCACACATTGTATCCCAAAAAGGAAAGTTTTAAATACCTAGGGTCAATTTTTCAGAGTGATGGAAGAATTGATGGAGATGTTACGCATAAAATTAATGCTGGTTGGTTAAAATGGAGAGGAGCATCAGGTATTCTTTGTGATAAGAAGATACCATTAAAGTTAAAAGGTAAATAATGCCATGTTTTATGGTTCTGAGTGTTGGGCAGTTAATCATCAACATGTACAAAAGATGCCTCTGACAGAAATGAAATGTTGAGATGAATAAGTGATCATACAAGAAAAGACCCTATACATAATGAGGTTATTAGAAACAAATTAGGAGTGGCACCAATAGAGGCTAAAATGAGAGAATATTGTTTAAGATGGTTTGGACATATAGAAAGAATCAAAAGAAGAACCTCTAAGAAGGTATGAAAAACTAAATTTGGAAAGTATTAAAAGAGGTAGAGGACAACCACAAAAGTGTTGAAAAAAACAATAAAGAATGGTCTAGCTTATTGTGAGTTAACTGCTAACATGGCACATGATAGGGCTATGTGGAAACAAAGAATCCATATAGCCGACCCCGTCTAGTATGGGAAAAGGCTATATAAAAATATGATACTATTGAATATGTAATTTCTATATGATAAATCAATTTCTATAGTTGAGTTGCACGACATTTTTTGTAGATTTTGATCCGTATGTGTGCCTGCATTTCCTAAAGAAAAACCTTCTCTCCAATCAAAGATAATTTTGGATGAATAAGCAGTGTTAAAATAAACCTTCTTCACAATCAAAGAAGCACGACAATATGATCAGCCAAAAAGTCAAGAAGGTACCTGAGGCCGGATGATTCTATCCATCTCTAGCATAATATCTTCTATCAAACAACCTTCTCCCCTGTTCTTGTAATGTGACAAAAGGTGATAAGCGTGCAATAAATCATACGTTCTTGGGTATGTGGAGAAAGGCTCACACCTGAAGCACCAAAGGTCGAAGTCAGGCCATAAAAAAGTACAAAATAAAAATAATTAAAGTTAATGATGTGGCTATCCTCGCCAATCGTGAAAAGCGTACAAAATAAAAATAATTAAAGTTAATGATGTGGCTATCCTCACCAATCGTGAAAAGCACCAAGCAGCCCACGGTCGTATATAGCAGCTAAAGTGTTCTTCATGGTCACGGGAACTACATTCATAACCCATAGAGGTAATTTACTTAAAGCAGCTGCAAACCCACCATAATAGGCATTCATATCCATAACATTCTGAATCTCTGAATAGTTGATTCCTGTATGCAGCTCATATTGGACAACCTGTTCTTTCCAAAATATGGTATTCAAATTAAACATGTCCTGGCTAATGCCTGCACAGAGAGCACCACGTTGGAATAACTCAAGAAAAAAAGAAGCAGAATCAAACTGTCAAAAGGATCCTAGAAAGGTGTTTTTTGACAACCCCATGACAGACTAGGCATATTGACTTAACTCTAAAAGAAAGAAAAAAAAGGCAGCAGCTAACTGTCCATAGGATATTAGTAAATGCTTTCCCAAATCAAGTTAGATTAAAACCCAATTGAAGCGCATAGACGAGTGGAGGTATTAAACTAGTCAATCAGTCAAAATCGAGACTTAATTGGGCAGTTAGGCAAATGATATTGCAATGTGACCACTGAAGATGCATGGCTGACATGTATGTTGCTTAGGGGTGGCAACTTCAGAACCAGATCCAACAACCGGACCTGGAAAATGTGGGTTTGTGTCAGCTTGGAGCAACCCAACAAAAGCTTGAACACAATTTTATAATATATTCTACAAATATACACATATACATACATACACACATATACATACAACAACAACAACTAAGCCTTTTCCCATACTAGACGGGGTTGGCTATGTGAATTCTTTGTTTCTACATATATATATATATATATATATATATATATATATATATATATATATATATATATATATATATATATATATATATATATATATATATATATATATATATACTACTTATTAGAACAAAGAAAGAATATATACAATGCAAGTTTTATCATTTGGTTACAGGTTACTACAAATAACATGAAAACTAAGATTAGTTTGACAAACATTACAGTATTCTATGTGGAAAGAAGATATCATTAAAGTTAAAAGGTAAATATTGTAGAGCAAAAATTAAACATATTATGTTATATGGTGACCTGCTATGTTATGCAGTGTTGAGTGTTAGGCAATTAATCATCATTATATGTAAAACATATCCATGGTAGAAATGAATATATTGAGATGGATGTGTGATCAAGAAGGAGAAATTGTGTCTCTAATGGGGTTACCAAAGACAAACTAGGAGTCCATTAGTGAAAATCATTTAAGATATCATTAAAGTTAAAAGGTAAATATTGTAGAGCAAAAAGTAAACATATTGTAGAGCAAAAAGTAAACATATTATGTTATATGGTGACCTGCTATGTTATGCAGTGTTGAGTGTTAGGGAATTAATCATCATCATATGTAAAACATATCCATGGTAAAAATGAATATATTGAGATGGATGTGTGATCAAGAAGGAGAAATTGTGTCCCTAATGGGGTTACCAAAGACAAATTAGGAGTTCATAAGTGAAAATCATTTAAGATGGTTTAAACACATGGAAGGACAATCAAAGAAGGCTCTGGTAAGATATGAGAAATTAAATAACGAATATGTTAAAAGAGAAAGATGAAGACCATAAAAGTGTTGGAAGCAAGCAATAAAGAATGATATAACTTCCGTTGAGTTAATTGTTAACATGGCACAAGATTAAACTCTACAGAAATAAAGAATTCATGTAGCTGACTTGGTCTAGATGGGGAAAGACTTAGTTGTTGTACATGTAGTATTTTATATAATATGTATAATATATATATATATAATAAATAGATATCATATACATAAATCCATCTACATATAAATATTATAAATTGGAGTCTTACTCAACCTAGACCCGACTAAACCCTGATCAAGTCATGCGTACATTCTGAAAAATGGCTCAAAGAGGAAAATGGGTTGGATTGGGGCCAACTTAGTAAAATCGAAAACAAAAGTGACCTGACCTGTCAACCCGATATGCCACCGCAAATCTTGCTAGCACCTCTCTGTCCACTAACAATTACTTTGTTTGCAAGATATGGCTATGTAAAGTCCAAGTGTATATGAGAACTTTGCCTAGACGAAATAATTAACAAGAGAAGAATGTGAGAGAGAAGCACGCCCTAGATGTTATCATTAGGGAAGGACTCATTTTATTGTTCTACGAATCAACATATTGTACAATGATATCCTTACCACTTATATGTTAGATGATCAAAACTTATGTGAGGGCATAACAGCCAAAAGAGATTTTGAAACATTAGCAAAAAAACACCTGGAGAGATGACCATTTTTGTTATATGACAGTCCTATAGTCCCCTCATTCAGTGCTCTCTGCAATGGGCAGCATTTTATAAGTCAGGACATTGGTATGATTGATCCCTTGGTGAGGATATCGAGAACCTGTTTCTCTGAATTAATAGATCATGATTTTGTTTCACCATCGGTCATCTCAAATGAAGTCAATCTGACGTGGTTTGTTGTGGTATGGCACTTTGACTGCTATAATGTGTGTCTCTTTTACCATTTCACTGAAGGATATGGAACTATCTTAACCATGTAGCTTAAGATGTAAGGGAAGCCACAGATTTCTACTCTTGCATTGGAAGTGGCTTTGCAATAGCTTTTGGCTTTTGTGATTGTGCACTTCCTCAAAGACTTTTTAATCTATACATCTAGCCATAGGGGTGTAACCGAGTCAAGTTTGTTGAATATTTAATGAACCACGAAGAATCGATGGAACAACAATAAGAAAAAAGAGATTGAAGGTACAACCCCTTTTCTAGTATGGTGGCTGCCTCCTTTTCTCTGTCTCTTGTTCTAATAGGTGACTGTCCATTATGTTAATATACAGTATTTAACTTAAAAGACTTGTATACCCCTAATAAGTAACTTCTAATAAGGTACCTTTAAAAAGAAAAATTACAGCACACTTTAACTATGAACTTAAAGTATTTTAACTACGATTAATCGAGGTCCTATCTCAATACTCCCCCTCAACTTGAAACGAGGATACTCTAAGTTCCCAACTTCCTAAGAAGTTTCTCTAGTCTCCCCTCTACTAGGGATTTGGTCAAGAAGTCCGCACATTGTTCTTAAGATCTTACATATATCATCTGGATAATTCTTGATTTTACCACATCTCTAATGAAGTGGCAGTCTATCTCGATGCGCTTTGTTCTTTCATAATATTAGTTGCTATCTAAATTGCTGCTTGATTATCACAGTAGAATAGAATTGATTTCTTGGAGTGAGTACCAAGTTCTTGTAGTAGGGATTTCAGCCAGATTGCATCACACACTAAGTGCAGCCAATGTTAGCCGTATCGATACGTATCGTATCGTGTGCAACTACGATACGATACGATAATATCTATGATTTGTTAAAGGATGTTCTGTTTTTTTTCATGTATTTCACGTCAGTATTGTATTTAACGTGTTATGTTTCTTTAATAATAATTAGTACTAATTAGGGGTAGTTTAGGAATTCAAGTTAGATAGGGTATAAGTAGGTCATTAGGGTTAACTCTACGTTAAGTTGTGAGGCAGGTCGGCAGCCCTATTAGTGCCGCAATCTGACCCTGTGCAGATTGGAGGAAAGCCTCCAATCAGCTGCTGCTCATTGTAAGTTGTTTATTTCTAGTTAATGAATTTTATTTCTTCTAATATGGTATCAGAGCCTATAAGGCCTGAAAATCTGGGATTTCGTGACAGTCTTTCATTAGCCGATCTTCATCATCATTGTGTTCTTCGGAGATTGGGAAAATAGCAACTGCTGATGATGATTACACAGTTAGAGTATGGAGCACCAAGACCACCAGTTATTTGAATGATAAATCATCTGTATCTTAGAGAAGATTATCTAGATATTCAAGAACCGAATGCAAAAGATCAAGTCATCAGCCGACCTGTTCATATTGATTGCCGATATTGATCAAGTGTTTTATCTTGGAATACAATCTTTTCAATAAATTGTTTTTTCTTGACTACCGTGGTATCTTGTTTAGAATATTGGCTGCCGACCTTGATTGCCGATATCTTGTTTAAAATATTGATTGGGCAGCTGTGTTTCAATAGCATATATTGAAACGTGTGTGATCAGTTTTTTAAGATTGGACTGTTGTTGCCGATTGGGTTACAGACTGAGACATTTTCTTGAAACAAATATTGATCACAAGCAAAGGCAAGGCGATTGAAACACCATTCATGGTGTCTGAACAAGCCATGAATGAAAAAGGAGAAAATTTTCAGATTACAACAACAAAGTTGGATGGAAGAAATTATCTAGAGTGGTCTCGGTCTGTGGAACTGGCTATTATAGCAAGGGGGAGATGGACTCGTCTTATGGGTCAGACACCTACTCCAGATATACATGATACTCATTACCCTACTTGGCAACGGGAAGATGCTCTCATTTCATCTTGGTTACTACAGTCCATGATTCCATCAATAGCGAAGATATTTATGTTTCTCGAATCAGCCTATGAAATCTGGTGTGCAATCTCTGAAGCTTATTCTAGGAAGAATAATGTAGCAAAGGAATATGAAATTTTGGAAAAGATCAGGAATTGTAAACAGGGTTTACATTCTATCAATGATTGCTATACAGATCTTAGAGGACTTTGGGATGAACTTCTGTATTACACGAGTATCAAATGCTCCTAATGTCAAATTGAAAGAAATACAGAAACCGAAAAGAAAAAAGTATTCGACTTACTGTGGGGTGTAAATTCAAAATTTGAGTCAATAAAACTCAATGTCCTGAGAAGAGATGAACTACCACCTTTGGGGACAGTGAATTCATTATTAATCAGGGAAGAGGATCGTAGAAATCTTGAAAGGAAGAATATCCCTACTCCAGATCAACATGCTCTTCAAACTAGAGAAAATTCAAATTATCGTGGAAGAGGAGGATATCAAGGTCGTGGACGAGGACGTGGCAGATCCCATCCTGATGAAAGAGAAAAATCCATCTGTTCTCATTGTGGAAAATCAAGACACTCCAAAGAATATTGGTGGGAACTACATGGCAAGCCAGACTATTATAAAAATAGAAATCACTCTGTTCATGCGGCCGAGAATTCTACTTCTAATACAGATGGAATGCAGGAGCTTATTAAGCGAATAAAAGGATTAGAGACAAGACTATCTGAACAGTCTCAACCTTCTACCTCTCAAGCTTCAATAGCCCAGGCGATTCACACAGTAAAGGGTAAATCCTCTTATTCTAATCCAAAGACTTCGATAATTGATTTAGGTACTACAGATCATATGATTGGATAATAATCATATTTTTCCAAGTACAAACTTCTTCAAAAGCAAGAGCCTATTAAGTTAGCAGATGGCTCTTACTCGTATATGGTTGGACAGGGAAGTGTACCCACATGTTTTGCTAATTTAAATCAGTTTATCATGTTTTAAGTTTTCCAATAAATCTACTTTCAGTCAGTTCATTGACTCGTACCATGAAATGCAGTATAACTTTTACACCTACTGGTTGCGTATTTGGTCATGGAGACGGGGAAAGTCTTTGGTCATGGTAGACTACAGAGAGGCTTATACATTTTGGAAGACCATTTTGAGCATGGAACATCTTATAAAGCTTCAGCTGCAATGATTCAGGATGCAGAGATTCGGCTTTGGCATTGTCGTCTTGGTCATTTACCTGTGTCAAAACTTCCTTATGTTCTACCTCATCTTAGAATCAATAAACATCAGTTTGGATGTGAAGTCTGTCAGCTTGGGAAACATCAAAGGGCCACTTATCCATTGAGTGACTCTAGACGATCTCAACCTTTTGAACTTCTTCATTCAGATATTTGGGGTCCTAGTCCTGTTACTTCTTTGTTTGGTCAGAGATACTTTGTTTCATTTATTGATAATTGTACTCGCCCTACAATTATATATCTAATGAAATCAAAGTTTGAAGTTTCATCTATTTTTCCAATTGTGCATAAATTCATTCTCACTCAATTCAATACTTCAGTGAAAGTCCTTCGTTCAAACAATGGGGGAGAGTACATTAATAAGCAATTAGCAGAGTATTTACTGACACATGGAATAGTCCATCAGACTTCCTGTTCCTATACTCCTCAACAAAATGGAATAGTTGGGAGAAAAAATCATCATATTATAGAGGTAGCTAGGACTCTCTTACTTAAGAACAATATTCCTAAATTCTATTGAGGAGAAGTCATTCTTACTGCAGTTCACCTGATCAATAGATTGCCCAGTACTGTACTTGAGGGTGAAAGTCTACTGAAGTGTGTCAATAAGGAATCAAAACCATTTCATATAATTCCCCGTATCTTTGGATGCACTTGTTTTGTACATGTTCATTTACCTAATCGTGATAAATTAGATCCTAAATATGTGAAGTGCATTTTCCTTGGCTATTGTAACTCCCAAAAGGGTTATAAATGCTATGATCCTCTAGCTAAGAAGCTATATGTTTTCATGGATGTTACCTTCACCGAATCTATTCCCTATTATACTTCTCAGGGGGAGTCAACTACACCTCAACAAATTTTCCCGTATGTGCTACCAGTAGTCCCTGATGATGCCAAAGAAGATACAAATGATAATAGGAATGAGGTCAGTGAACAAGAGAAGATCCTAATGTATAAGAGAGGATCAAGAAATGTTATCTACACTGAAGAAGAATCAACCCCTGATTCAAGCACCAAAGATATTTCCCCTGACTCAGATCCTCATGTGGAAGGAACAGAAGACATAGAACTTCCTATTGCTATTCGCAAAGATAAGCGTACATGTGCACGTTATCCGATTTCTGATTATGCCTCATATACCAATACTTCTCAGAATTATCAAAATTTTGTTATGAATGCTGAGAAACATAAGATTCCCTCGAAGTTTGAAGAAACAATCAAATACCCTTTATGAAAAGCTGCAATTGAAGAAGAACTGAATGCCCTTGTGAAAAACAATACAATCATGGCAGACGGATGGACAAATAGGCAAGGAAGGACCTTGTTAAACTTTCTTGTCTATTGTCATAAAAGACTTATATTTTTTTAGATCTCTAGACATGTCAAAGGAGAGGCACACTGCGGAGATCCTAAGGCAAGAGTTTGATAAGGTGATATGCGAGGTTGGGCTAGAAAATGTAGTACAATTGATTACAGATAATGCAGCTAACTACAAGGCAATTGGGAAGGAGTTAGCAAATACTTATGGGACTTTCTATTAGACACTATGCATAACCCATTATTTAAATCTCATCCTTGAGGATATTGGTGAGATAGATAGATAAAGGCAACAACTGAGTGTTGCCAAGATATCACCAAATTTATCTACAACCATGCCTTTGTATTGTGTATAATGAGGAGATATACAAATGATGCAGAGCTTCTTCGTACAGCTGCAACTCGGTTTGCAACTAATTTCTTATTTGTAAAGAGTATTATGAGACAAAAGCAAGCCTTGAAGAGAATGTTCTCCTCATATGAGTGGCAATAATTTGTAAAGTTTTCTTAAAATAGAAGAAACAGAAAGTTGAATGAGATTTCAGAGACAATCTTTAGGAGTACATTTTGGAATGCATGTGTTTGACTGTTGAGGATTATATGTCCTTTAGTAAAGGTTTTAAGATTAGCTTATAGCGAGGAGAAACCATCTATGGGCTACCTTTAAGAAGCCATAGATAGGACAAAAGAAGCTATTAGAAATAATTTTAATGGAAAAAATAGAGATTATGTGCCCGTGTGGAAAATTATAGATAATAGATGGAACAAACAATTGCATCAGCCTATTCATGCAACAACATATTATCTAAACCCAGCATTCAGGTATTCAATAAGCTTCAAAAGGGACGGTGAGGTTAATCGAGGTATCATTGATTGTATAGATAGATTAGTCCATGATGCTATACATCGAGAGATAGAGATCTATCATAATGCTCTTCACTTAATGGGTTTGCCTGTAGCAATTCACAACCGCACTAATATGCTCCCAGATAAATTATTTATCTTCGTATTTAAGTTTCTTAAATTTTATATTATTGTAGATTAAGTCTCTATTGTTTACCTTTTTCTACATATGTTTGGTGGAATAGGTTTGGAAGTGATTGTCCAAACCTTAGAGATTTTGCAGTAAGAATTCTGAGCCAAACCTATAGTGCAACGGGTTGTGAAAGGAATTGAGTGTCTTTGAACACATCCATACAAAAAAGCGCAACAGGTTGGAACATAAGCGACTGAATGACTTAGTTTTCAACTGTTTTAACATGCAGCTTCGCAAAAAATAATCTTGTATTAGTTAGTAGTTTAGTACTTAAAGATTCAATTCAATATATTGTTTGACTTTAATTGTTAATGTTATTTATTAATTACTTATCTTTTTTCTTGTAGGCAATTAAAAAAGGTAAATAAAGAAGAAAGTCAATTTGATCCAATAAGTTTAAATAATTTTGATATATTAGAAGACTAAATTATGGAAGATAACAAAGAAAATATCCTCCTAACTAAAGAAGACATTGCATGGATTAATTTGGAAGGAGCGCAACAACATTATCAAGGAGATGAAAATTTTGATTTTGAACCAGAAGGTGGTGAGGATCTTTAGCAAGGAGAAGATGAAGATTATTTAGTTGATGATCCTGATTACAATATGTAAATGTAAATGTATTTCATTTTTTGCTTTAAAATATGTAATTTTTTTTTCAATTGTTCAATGGTGAATGATCAATATGTACTAAACTTTGCATTATATGAATTATTTGAAATTATCAATTTTTTCCTAATTTTTTTTTATTTTTTTGTTTTTTCTAATTTTTTGGATTTTTTTTAGATTTTTAATATTAAAAACGATACGTAATACGATATTTAAATGATACGCGATACGATACGCGTTGAACAACACTGAATGCAGGTGCCATGTACTTTGCTTTTGCTGATAATCTAGCCACTACAGTTTGTTTTTGCTTTTCTACAAGACGATATTACCACCTATCATAGTCAGGTACCTCGATAATAGACCTTCTATCATCAGTTGATCTTGTCTAGTAAGCATTTGTATATACCTCAACATTTAAATGATTGTGAGTTGCATATATCATATCATTTCTAGGAGTGTGCTTCAGGTATCTCAATATTTGTTGCACTTCATTCATATGAGATTTAGTAGGACAGTGCATAAATCGGCTAACCATACTTACAGCATAGGAGATATCTAGGCGTGTGATGATAAGTCATCCTGTTAATCTCTCGTGTTCTTCATGTTCTTGCCACTTACTTTTAGGTTGTTTTCCATGGGTACACTCGTTGGTTTCCATTTTAACATTTGAGTATCCCTCATTAATTATTTCCTTTGAATTATGAATATTTCCCTAGAATTCCTCAGTAGTTCAATCCCTAAGAAATAGTGAAAGGGTCCCATATCTTTCATATCAAACAAGGAGAGTAGTTGACCTTTTATCTCCCTAGTTTCATTATAAATGTCTCCAGTGATGATGATCATCCACATAAACCACCAAGATGCATATGCCTTCATCCTTCCTTCCAAATATTGTATGGTCACTTATACTTTTTGTAAGCCAAAGACTGGTGACTCCATTCCTAAATCATTTAAACCATGTACGAGGTGATTGTTTCAGCCCATATATTGTCTTCTTGAGTTTACCAGGTCCCAAGTGGTAAATTCATATAGATTTCTTCATTTAGGTGCCCTTGGAGAAATGCATTTTTGACATCGAGTTGCCACAGTTTTCACCCTTTGTTTGCAGCTATGCTGATAATTATTTTTATGGTTGTCATTTTCGCTATTAGTGCAAAGGTTTGAGTATAATCTAACCCATAGGCTTGACCGTAACCCTTTGCAACTAATTGTGCTTAGTATCTATCAATATTGTCATCAACTTTATACTTGATAGTATAGACCCACTTACATCCCACAAACTTTCTAGAAGGAGGTAGTTTTACAATCTCTCATGTATTATTTTTTCCAAGGCTTGAATCTCAGTGTTCATAGCCTCTCTAATGTTGAGTCTTTGGCCTCCGTATAATTTCTTGGTACTTGGATAAGATCAAAGCTATATCACATGGGTGCGGGTGCAGGTGCGGGTGCGGGTACGGGATACATTAAATTTTAAAATTATTGAGTGAAGGCTAAGGTATATAATATTATATATATAATATTCAAACTAGAGCAAGTGAGACATCAATTAATATAAGTATATGACCTGCTCGGGGATGACACAAACAAATATATAATTGTTGTAATGTATCACCCTACGAACAAACCAACAAGCACACCCGTAATGGGTGGATTCATGGCTACTCAAAGTAAAACCAAAAAGACATTGTATTCAAATTGGCTAGTTTATTACACAAATAGAAAAGACAATACGAAAATGTGATGCCCTAGAAACTTAGAAACTTAGTCTTTGAACTTCAGAGTTTTTCTTTTCAATATGATAACAATGAGAGGCAAATCAGCCAAATATGTTGGTCAATAGCCACCTCGAAGATTTTAGTGTGAAGAGAGCCTTTGAGAATAAACTTTGAAAAGTTAGGCAGTTACATGTAATATTTGAAAACATAAGCCAGTCTTGTTGACTGCGCATGTAAATTTCCCTTATTTAAGTACAACAGGCACTTTGGATACTTGTCCACTCTCAAGGTAAAAGAAGCAACATATCTTCTCTCAACGCTCTTTAAATCCTTCTCCTAGCCCTCTCCAGAGTGAAGTTTTCTCTTAGAGAGAGAAATGAGGAGAGCACAAGTATTATTGGTTTTCATGGTCATGGCGACCATGAGGCTGCAATGCAGCGCTGAGTTCTCCGCAGAGGAGAGGACCAAGTGCCAGATGGGAGTTCAGCCACCGGGAATCCAACAAGATCGCGAAGCTCTTCCCCAACCTCTTCAGCCAGCCATCTGTTTCGATATTCCCGACAGATGCAGCAGCCACACGATCTCCTTATAGACTCAAGGTCTATGTTGTGTTGTCTGGTGTGAGAGGCGAGAAGCGAGAAAACATTTTTGAGTGCAATCAATGCACCCAAAAATGTCCTTCGACACATTGATCGTATCGAAGGTGACCGACACCGTGTCGGTGCCAACACCTCACCTCTTAGAGGTGTCTGACATAGAATCAAAGTTAAGAGCAAACATCTTAAAGTTGTTTGAAGTATTTTGGTACAAAATATATTGAGATATAGTGTAAGTACAATATCTCTTTCCTTTTCTCAATGTAATAGGAACATCCAACTCATTCTTAGTTGATAATGTGGTTAACTATTATGGCACAAACTCGTCTAGTTGCATATGGGAGGGGAGTTTCTCTTCTTAAGGCATGGTAGGTTGCACGATTTCCTTGTTCCTTCTCCTATAAACTTACAATTCTTGCTTAGTCTCATTCTCATGTTCTATCTTCTCCTATTGTGAATTAATCTTACTTTCTCCTTCTAATCTTGGACTAATAGGCATAACAACCGAATCTTGGTTCCCTATAAGTGATTCCTCTCCTTTGTTGTTATAGCAAGTGGAATCTTCGAAGAAGGTTACATCTACTGACGCATGTACTTTCCTAGCCTTTTTACATAGAAGAATAACCAAAAAAGATACACTTGATAGCCTTTGGATCCAATTTGTCTCTATGTCTTGAGTGATCATGAATATAGGACACACATCCAAATATTTTGAGGGGAATATTGAACATTTTTTTATTTGGCATAAGTGCCTAAAGTGAAATCTTTTCTTGTAGTACAATTAAAGGGGTCTTTTTTATGAGATAGATAGCCATTAGAACTTCATCACCCCAAAGAATCTTAAGAGCATTACTCCAGATTAGGATGTGACGATTTTTCCTCTCTGATACTCCATTTTGTTGAGGTGTATATGCACATGTAGTCTAACAAATAATACAATGGTTTTTTATATACATTTTCAAGAACATATCACTGAATTCGCCACCATTGTCTGATCCGATGCATACAATAGAACATTGAAATTGAGTATCACAAATTTATAAAACATTAGAAATATAGTTGAAACTTCATTCTTGTTTTTCATTAAATAAATCATTGTGAATCTTGTGCAGTCATCCACAAAGGTAATAAAATATTTGTAGCCAGACAAAGCCACCACAGGACTCAGACCCCGTACATGTGAGTGCACAAGCTCAAATGGATTTATTTTCCATTACTTACTGCTGGGAAAGCTAGCTCTATGATGCTTAGTTTTCTGACAGGTTTCACATTCAAAAAATTCATTAATCATATCTAAACTCAACTTAGGAACCATATTCTTTAACTTGGGAATGGGAAGATGACCAAGTCGTTGATGCCAAAGTCCGGTTTCCTTGACACTTGTATCCAAAATCCCTTTATTTGCCGCCACTTATTGTACTCCATCCAACACATATAATCCATCTTTAACTCTATGATGCCCAAGGGTCCTCCCTGTTCTTCGATCCTAAAAAACTCAACCATTTTCATCAAAAATAAGTGAGCAGTTTAACTCTTTAGTAATAGCATGAACAGATAGGAGATTAGTAGAGAATTTGGAAACATGTAAAATTGAAGGTAGACTGCCAATTGGCGTTATCAGGTTCCTTTTCCTTGATATTTCTGTTACGAGTTAGAAGATATTTCTGTTGCCAACCATATGATGGGTAGCCCCTAAATCAATAACCCAAGAAGTATACAAAGACAAACCAATAGAGTTCATGTCATTAAATCCAAATGCATGAACCAAAGAGGCTTGCAGGTTTGAGGTAGATTCCTGACTCTCTAGATTTACCCATATATTCTAGTCACTTCAGTATCTTAGAAAGCATGATGTTCTCAGTGTCCATTGTTTCTAAAGAGCTCATTTGGTATGTCTGGTTCTTGAGACATGCTAAGCATTTCTCCTTAGTGTGCCTTGGCTTCCCAGAATGGGAGCACTTTAGTTTGTCCTTTTTATCTAGACGTGAGTGTCCACGACCACGACCACTAATAGAGGTACCACCTCTACCATGATTACTTCCATGCTCCCCAGACTTACAAATGTAGATTTATCACCTATTTTAAACTCTTCATTCTCAAGATTCTTCCATCTTCTTCTCTTATAAGTAGAGAATATACTCTCCCAAGAAATGGTAAAGTTTTACTATTAAGAATATTTGCCTTAACATTCTCAAATTCATTGGATACCTTCTTTTCTTACAATTATGCGTTCATGTTCTTAACACACTGAGAACATTCTCCTTGAGTGTAGTATTTGAATTCATCCCAAAAACTTTTGAGCTCTGCATAGTATTCACTGATAGATCTACTTTCTTGTTTACATTTCCTGATCTTTACTTGGATTTCATATTTCTTCGCAATATTAATTTCTCTAAAATTTGCATTAGTAATTGTTGCCCAGATTTCACAAGCAATGTTTAAATACTAAAGGTGCTACCAATACTAGGCACCATGAAGTTAATCAGCTATGAGGCAACTGTGGCATTGTCCCTTCTCCACTTTGAATACCTGGGGTATGATGGTTGTGGTTGGGAGGTTTCTCCCATAACAAATTCTCATTTTTCTCTTGCAATGGGAGCAAATTCTAATGCCTTAAACTACGCTTTATAATTCTTTCTATCAAACTTAATGGAAGTAATTTGTACTGAATCTATTTTGTTGTTACCATTGTTTTCTTCCAAGTAATGACTAGGATCACCATAAACTTTACCTTTTCTAGTCATCTATTCACCTCGAGATGTGTGTCGGCTGCCTCAAGATGCATGCAACAACTGTAACTGTCTGTGGATGTGTGTTGTGCTTCACTTTTTCAGAGGATACCGGTAGATATACTAAATCCTGGCCAAATTAATATTTTGTAGTAGATTTTCTTACATTTTCACCCATTTAGGGTTTATACCCAAACCCTAACCAAAGAGAAAAACTTTTCCCGGAATCGTGCACTTCCCAAAGAGAAAAGAATCGGTGGAACATAAATAAATAAAAAAGGAGATTGAAGGTGCAACCCCTTTTCTAGTGTGGCGGCTGCCTCCTTTTCTCTCTTTATTTTCTCTTGTTCTAATGGGAAGCTGCCCATTAGGTTAATATACATCATTTAACTCAAAAGACTTTTATACCCCTAATAAGTAACTTTTAATAAAGTACCTTTAAAAAGAAAAATGACAGTACACTTTAACTATGAACTAGTATTTTAACTACAACTAATTTAGGTCCTATCTCAACATAGCCGAGCCCAATTACACAGGAACCTCTCATACCCTAGAGTAATGCTCACTCTACTCCAAGCCTTTGAAAAAGAATAAGTTTTATATATTTATCACATGTACTGTTTGTCACCACAAAGCTGACTGTATTAGATTGACACTAACAGTATGTATCACCAAGAGTTGAGGTACTCATTCTAACCTAAGAACACTTCCCTCAATAACCAGTTGACCGCCCTTGCACTACCATTTTGAGTTGAAACAGAACTAAACTGGAGTCCTTACATCTCAGGTCAATGTCTATATGTTTCAGAAGCTTATTTATGCTTGTGCGCATTTCCAGTAAAGAATGAGTGAGCTCCAGCTCGCCATATCGATGTCTCAATCTTGAATCGAGTTCACGTTATCATTGAGTCAATATCAAGTAGCTCGTCAATAGCTTGTGCGCATTTCCAGTCAAGTATGAGTGAGCTCGAGCTCGCCTTATCGATGTCTCAATCTTGAATCGAGTTCACGTTATCATTGAGTCAATATCAAGTAGCTCGTCAATAGCTCAACTCACACCCGTATCTAGCAAATCTGCATCTGCGAACACAACCATCAAAAGAGATTTATTTGGAAGTCTAACATGCTTGAGCCCTTTGTGGCAATCTCTTTAATACACCTCATATCCTCGTAACTGCCTCCATTAACAGGCAGGAGGGCATGAATTATGAACACTCATTGTATATGCAAGATGTAATCTTCTTACTGCTAGATACTAGAGGGAATCTACAAAGCTATGATATGAGCATATGGTCACTACTACTAGGGGTCTTAATGAGTTAAGCTACTTGCAACCTACTCGAGATGGACTCGATGATACCTCAACCTTGACTTTGTTGAAGTGAGGTTGACTCAAACTCAACATGAGCTCGAAACATCGATCAGCCAAGCTCAAGCTCACTCTCATGTACATCTCAAAATTTTGGTGATCCTAAACAAGCTCTTGAAACATATGAATATTCACCTAAGATTTAACGACTCCTTCAGTCTAGTCCTGTATTGACTACCAATGGTAGTACAGGTTATTAAACGGAGTGTTAGTCTCAACTCTTGGTGATGCATACTATGTGATATCAATGTACAATCTGATATAGTCAACTTTATGCTACATATACAAACAACAACAACAACTAAGCCTTTTCCCATACTAGACAGGATCGGCTACATGGATTCTTTGTTTTCACAGAGCCCTATCATCTGTTATGTTGGCAGTTAACTCATAATAAGCTACATCATTCTTTTTTTTTTCAACACTTTTGTGGTCGTCCTCTACCTCTTTTAATACTTTCAAAATCTAGTTTTTCATTACATCCTCCAAAAGGAAAGTTTTAAATACCTTGAGTCAATTTTTCAGAGTGATCGTAGAATTGATGGAGATGTTACACATAAAATTAATGCTGGTTGGTTAAAATGGAGAGGAGCATCAAGTATTCTTTGTGATAAGAAGATACCATTAAAGTTAAAAGGTAAATATTATAGAGCAGCAATTAGACCTGTCATGTTTTATGGTTCTAAGTGTTGGGCAATTAATCATCATGTACAAAATATGTTTATTAATTTCTATGTCCTCTGAAGTAACCAAATGATCAAAATTACATTTCATATATTTTATCTTTGTTCTACTAAGTCGGAAGCCTTTACTTTCTAATATTTCTCTCCATAGTTTCAATTTTCTATTAACTTTTTCCTTAGACTCCTCCACTAACATAATGTCATCTCCAAATAACATACACCAAGGTACTTGATCTTCAATATGTTTTGTTAACTCATCAATCATCATTATAAATAAGTATGGACTTAAAGTTGATCATTGATGTAACCCAATATTAACTTCAAAGAAGTCTATCATTCCTTCATGAGTCTTCACACATGTTATTCTTTCATGAGTCCTCACACATGTTTTTGCACCATTATACATGTCTCTTATAAGGTTTTTGTATGTCAATGGGATATCTCATTTTTCCAAGGTTCTCCAAAGAACCTCCCTTGGGTACTCTATTGTAAGCTTTTTCTACATCAAAAAATATCATGTGAAGGTCTTTTTTTTTTTGCTATAAAATGTTCCACAAGACGTCTCAAAAGGTGAATCGCTTCAAAAATAGATCTGCCTAGCATGAATCCAAATTGGTTCTGTGTAGTACTCGATACTTGTCTTAACCTACGTTCGATAATTTTTTCTCATAATTTCATAGTATTACTCATTAACTTGATACCCTGATAATTCGCACAATTCTGAATGTCTCCCTTGTTCTTATATATGGGTATAAGTGTTGGAAACTAAATTTAAAATTTGAATTAGTTTCAGTTATGTATTTATTTTCTGTTTGGTTCTATCTGTATGTGTTTTGGATCTGAGTGGATCAGGATCTGATCCATTGGGTATTAGGTAGGATTAGTCTTTAAGTAAGGGTAATTAAGCCATTCAAGTTAGGTTAGGTTTATATAAAGTTGTAATCTGTAATTAGGTTTGGACATTCTGAATAAGATTTTACAGAAGTCGGCAGCCAAGATGGTGCCAACCTGCACCTATGATCTTCCTCTTAGTGTTTGTTGTGATGAGTGTTGTCTCACGCGTATCGTAGTGCGTATCGCTGGGCTCCACGATACGGGCGTATCTTATCGTATTGTACTTTAATATGAAAATAATATAAAATTTATTTAAAAAATCAAGAAAATTAGTAAAAATCCGAAAAAAATTTGCAAAAATATAGAAAAATCTGATAATTGCTTTAAATTCATATAATGCAAAGTTTAGCATAGATTGAACATTCAACATTGAACAATTGCATCCAAAATTACATATTTTGAAGCAAAAAATGAAATACATTTACATTTTACACATTGTAAATTTGTATCAGGATTATTAACTAAATAATCTTCATCTTCTACTTGATAAAGATTCAAAGTTTCTCATCACCTTCTGCCTTAAAATGAAAATCTTCATCTCCTTCGTGATGTTGTTGCACTTCAAATTAATTCATGCAATGTCTTCTTCGGTTAGGAGTGCATTTTCTTCGTTATCTTTCATAATCCACTCATCTAATATATCAAAATTAACAAACTGCTATCTTTGTACATGTAGTTGTCATATTTGCTAATTTTCATATGTGAGCAAAACAATGAGCTCAATTTCTTTGATTATTGACTCTATGACACCTCAGTAATGTGATATTATTACTTGATGATATCCCTTTTTCTCTTACGACTAGCTTTTTAACTAATGCTTGAGCTTCATTTCTCACTTCACAAACTGAGTTAAGCCTCACACACGTTGATCATGTTCAACTCAATGGAAGTCACGTAAGGTGAACCCTAAAATAGTGAAGTTGTGAAATGCCCACTCAATGAACCGAGACAACCAAATGTTTTTAATTGTTTGCGATCTCATGAAATTAGAAACTGTTAGCAGAAATATACCTAAAAGTTGGCAACAGAAAGGAAAATGATTTTATCACAATTTTTATTTGTTTATAAATTATTCTTATTTAATAAATAAAATTATAAACCCAAATTACAATCATAGGGAAGTGAAGAGAGGCCAGAAACCTACAAGAAAAAAATTGAAAAAAAAATTGAAAAAAAAAATCTTTTGAAAAAAAAACTTTTAAAAAAAAATTTTTTTTGGCGTATCGACCGTATCGTGGCTTCCCACGATACGGATAACACTGGTTGTGATTCCTCTCAATGTTAAGCATTACACACACATGGAAATCAACATGGTATCATAGCAGTTTTTGGTGAAAATATCCATTTACGCGGACATCTCAGAATCGTGGTTGGTCTGCCAACTAATTCCCAACATATCTCTTTAGTATGTCGTGATTTTCAGCAGTGACCAGAGTGACAAACAGAACACTGAAAACAATGCAACCTCGCTAGCTGATATGAAGAAGGAAATTGAATTACTCAAAGCTCATTTAACTGACACACATACTCCATCTACTTCCTCTAATCCCGATTCTCAAGCAACAATGGCGTATCCATTTTCATTCAAGGCCAAAGGTAATATATTTACTCCTCATTCCAGGATTTGGATTATTGATTCAGGTACCACAGATCACATGATCAGTAGGAGAGAATACTTTGATACCTATGAGTTGACTCAAGAACAGATTAATATTAGACTGGTACATGGCTTATATACTCCTATAGGGAAGAAGAAGTATTATTTCATCTTTTGGCACATTAAAAAATGTTTTACATGTTCTCAATATCTCAATCAATTTACTATCAGTATTTACCATGACACAAGATTTAAAATGTCGTATAATTTTTTATACTACTGGATGTTTATTTCAGGAACTGAGGACGGAGAGGATCTTTAATCGAGGTAATGTGACGAGAGGCTTCTATTTTTGCGAAGATAATAATGAAGCAGCTATGCAATCGACAGTTATTAGAGAGAAACAAAAGGAGGAACTACCTATATGGCATGAGAGACTCAGACACTTATCTTTATCAAAAATTAGGATGTTATTACCTAGATTTGCTCATTGTAATGATTTAAATTTGAACCGTGAAACCTACCAGAAGGCAAAACATCATAGAATTTATTTTCCTTCATGTGAAGAAAAATCATTCATTCCATTTGAGATTGTTCATTCTGACATTTGGGGTCCTTGCTCTATTACTTCATGGATATAAATACTTTGTCTCATTTATTGATGATTGTACAACATTTACAATGATATACCATATGAAAACCAAGGATGAGGTGAAGAATATCATCCCCATATACTGTCAATTTGTGCAGACCCAATTTCAGGATACCATTAAAATATTACACAATGGTAGTGAATATATCTGTCGACCACTCCATTCATACTTTCTGAATCAGGGGATTCTGCACCAGACCTCATGTGCCTACTCTTTCCAACAAAATGATGTTTATGAAAGAAAAAATAAACATATTCTAGAGGTTTTCAGAACTCTTTTAATAGGATACAATGTTCTGAAACATTATTGGGGTGAAGCTGTTTTAACAGTAGTTTTTCTTATAAATCACATGCCAAGCAGGATTCTTAAGGGTAATACATGTCACACAGACACTTCTAAGGGGTGGAGTGTCGACCTCGACACTGGTGCGACACCGACACCGTGTCGGTGCAGCATGGCAAAAAAATCCAAAAAAAAAATTGTAACTCACGGATAAATGGGTTCGGATAATGAAGATTGATTTGTGTATTATGATGAAATTAGTAGTTGTTTACCATTTATATGTTTTGCTTTAATATAAAGTTGTGTACTTGCTATTGTAGTTATATACAATATTAGCTTGAATGATTTTGGGTGCGAACAATTAGTTTCTTATTACTCAATCTGATTGGATTCTTGACTCCATACTGTATGCCTTTGCACAGAATAATCCCTGTCACCAAACACATTTAAAGACCAGGAACATTGCCAGATCAATAGAACAAAAGAGTATGACATCACTAGTGGATCCTAGCATAAATACTAGCATATGCTATATCCTACAAAAGATCTCGAAACTCTTTGAATCCATAACTTATATTTTGCAGCTCGTAAAATCATTGTAAGTTTCATATCATTATGAAGGAACTTGCTAATTGATACCTACATGCACCCAAAATTAGCAAATACTAGTTGTATTATGATTGATTTATGTAGCTTGAATATTATATATAATATATAATATTATATACCCTAGCTAGCGACGTGTTGTAGAGCCCGAATGCAGTAAGAAGTAAGCAAGGACCACTACATTTTCGCCTAAATATAGTGAATCAATTGCAGAGAGGGTTCCCACATCATTGACAGGTGTGGATAAAGAAGTTAGTCCCGCTATATTAACGCCCGAATGTAGTGAAAAATTTTCAGAGAGGGTCTCTGCATTTTGATTATGGACGGATGCGGGGGGTAAGGAAGCTAGTCCTAGATAATAAGATTCGTATTGGTTCTTGGAATATCGGAACATTATCGGGTAAGCTAATGGAGGTGGTAGATACTATGATTCGGAGAAAGATTCATATTCTATGTTTACAAGAGACAAAATGGGTTGGAGAAAAAGCAAAGGAGATAGAGGATACAGGTTTTAAATTATGGTACTCAGGTAAAGAAAAGGCTCGAAACGGAGTTGGTATTATCATAAATAAAGATTTAAAGGAGAGTGTAGTAGACATAAAGTACAACGATATGGTGACCGAATCATGACGTTGAAATTAGTATAAGGAGCAGAGGTTTTGAATATAGTTATGCTTACGCACCCCAAGTAGGACTAGAAGATAGTATAAAGACAGTTTTTTGGGAAGAGTTAGATAAGGTGTTTCAAAAGATTCCACAAAGAGAGATGATTTGTTTAGGAGGAGATTTAAATGGACATGTCGGTAAAAAGGCATTAGGAAAGGGATTCATGGAAAGTTTGGTTTTGGGGATATAAACGAGGAAGATAGGGAGATTTTAAATTTTGCTATTGTATTTGATCTCTTTATAGTCAATACAATCTTCAAAAAACGAGATGAACATTTAATTGCTTATAAGAGTGGCTTATCACAAACACAAATTGATTACTTTATTTGTAGAAAAAAAGATAAAGCGTGTTGTAAAGATTGTAAGGTAATTCCAGGAAGAAAGCTTAACCACCCAACATCGACTTTTAGTTATGAATTTATAAATAAAAAAATGGACAAAGAAGAAAAGAGTGCATTGACCTATTCGGACTAAATGGTGGAACCTCAAAAGCGAGAAAGAAGATATATTTAAACAGAAAGTCCTTCAAGGAGATGTTTGGAATTATGTTGGCACACCCTGTGATATGTAGAACAATATGGCTATATATATTAGGAAAGTGGCGAAAGATGTGTTAGGGGTATCTAAGGGAGGTGTACCGGCACAAAAAGAAGCTTGATGGTGGAGTGAAGTAGTACAAAATAAAATCAAGGCAAAAAGGGCATATTACAAATTACATTATGTCAAGAAAACTAGTGAAACTTTAGAAGCTTATAAGAAAGCAAAGAAGGAAGCAAAAAAGGCCGTTAGTGAAGCAAAAGCTAAGATTTGGGAGGACTTATATAAAAAACTCAACTCAAAAGAGGGTAAAAGAGATATTTTTAGGATAGCTAAGACTAGAGATAAGAAAATTAAAGATCTTAACTCTGTTAGATGCATAAAAGACGAGGATGAAAAAATTCTAGTGGCAAATAATGATATAAGAAATAGATGGAAAAACTATTTTTATAATCTTTTTAATGAAAATAAAGATGTTAATATTAGTTTAGGAGATTTAGCCAAGTCAGGAAAGTATATAAACCACAATTTCTACCGACGTATTCAAAAGAATGAAGTCAAAGAGGCTCTTAAACATATGAAGGGTGGTAAATCGGTAGGATCTCATAATATTCCTATAGAAGTTTAGAAAATACTAGGAGAAATAGGAATCACTTGGCTCACAAGACTATTTAATGAAATATGGAAAAACCAAAAGATGTCCGAGGAATGGAGAGCAAGTACACTTATACCCATATATAAGAACAAGGGAGACATTCAAAATTGTGCGAATTATCGAGGTATCAAGTTAATGAGTCATACTATGAAATTATGGGAAAGAATTATCGAACGTAGGTTAAGACAAGTATCGAGTACAACAGAGAACCAATTTGGATTCATGCCAGGCAGATCTACTATTGAAGCGATTCACCTTTTGAGACGTCTTATGGAACATTTTAGAGCAAAAAAGAAAGACCTTCACATGATATTTATTGATCTAGAAAAAGCTTATAATAGAGTACCGAGGGAGGTTCTTTGGAGAACTTTGGAAAAAAGAGGTATCCCATTGACATATATTAACCTTATAAGAGACATGTATGATGGTGCAAAAACATGTGTGAGGACTCATGAAGGAACGACAGACTTCTTTGAAGTTAATATTGGGTTACATCAAGGATCAACTTTAAGTCCATACTTATTTATAATGGTGATGGATGAGTTAACAAAACATATTCAAGATGAAGTACCTTGGTGTATGTTATTTGCAGATGACATTGTATTAGTGGAGGAGTCTAAGGAAAAAGTTAATAGAAAATTGGAACTATGGAGAGAAACATTAGAAAGCAAAGGCCTCCGACTTAGTAGAACAAAAGACAGAATATATGGAATGTAAGTTTGATCATTTGGTTACTTCAGAGGACATGGAAATTAAAATTGGCACACATTGCATTTCCCAAAAGGAAAGTTTTAAATATCTAGGGTCAATTTTTCAGAGTGATGAAAGAATTGATGGAGATGTTACACATAGAATTAATGCTGGTTGGTTAAAATGGAGAGGAGCATCAGGTATTCTTTGTGATAAGAAGATACCATTAAAGTTAAAAGATAAATATTATAGAGCAACAATTAGGCCTGCCATGTTTTATGGTTGTGAGTGTTGGGCAGTTAATCATCAACATGTACAAAAGATGTATGTGACAGAAATGAAGATGTTGAGATGGATGAGTGGTCATACAAGAAAAGACCGTATACATAATGAGGTTATTAGAAACAAATTAGGAGTGGCACCAATAGAGGATAAAATGAGAGAACATCGTTTAAGATGGTTTGGACATATAGAAAGAAGATCAAAAGAACCTGTAAGAAGCTTAGAAAAACTAAATTTGGAAAGTATTAAAAGAGGTAGAGGACGACCACAAAAGTGTTGGAAAGAAACAATAAAGAATGATCTAGCATATTGGGAGTTAACTACTAACATAGCACATGATAGGGATATGTGGAAACAAAGAATCCATGTAGCCGACCCCGTCTAGTATGGGAAAAGGCTTAGTTGTTGTTGTTGTTGTTATATGCCCTAGTTGTGTCGCCGCACCCAAAATTTTTGAAATTTGTCGTATCCTGCACCTGCACCCATGTGACATAGGGTAATACCCCATTTCATTCTTTGTGTCCTTCCGAGAAACAGTTTCATCTACTTCCCAGAGTGTTTAGATGTACGTGCTTCATTCATATTCATCAGTTAAATCCATCTTCTTAAGATATTCCTCTACTCAGAAGGGATACAAATGTTATAATCCTGTCAGAAGAAAATTGCATGTTACTATGGATGTTACCTTTCATGAAGATATACCATTCTATAACATATAGAAAACCCCTACATCAGACATACAATCTCCTAATGTGATACCACTTATCACCAGTTGAAACTCTACCAGTGACTGAAAGTGAAGAGGAGGAGATGTTACGCCCTCAGGACAAGGAATGGCAGGTATATACTAAAGGTGAAAGAAAGGCCTTTTTCCCACATCAGTCAACCACCCCGAATAAGATTCCTCTTCCTGAATCAGATATGTCTCCTTCTTAGGTAACTTCTCATGATCGTGACAGTGAATTACCTATTGCACTTCGGAAAAGAAAACGCGAAGTGGCAAAATATTATTTACAGAAGATGGTATCATATTCTAATTATCTCAAAGAGTACCAGTTGTTTGTGATGAATGCAGATAATATTTATATTCCAAAAACTTTTGAAGAAGCCAAGCTACATCCTGAGTAAAAAGTTGCAATGGAAGAGGAGATTACAACACTTGTATGAAATCAAACTTGGGAACTTGTAGATCTACCACCTAAGAGGAAGACAGTGGAATGCAAATGGATATTCTCAGTAAGATATAAAGTTAATGGGAATATAGAGAGATACAAAGCAAGATTAGTAGCAATACAATCAGTCATATGGCATTAATTACACGGAAACCTTTGCACCTGTGGCAAAAAAGAATACTATTAGAATTATTTTAAGTGTGGCTATCAATAAACAATTAGAACTATGGCAGTTGGATGTTAAGAATGCATTCCTTAAGGGGGATCTCATAGAAGATATATACATGAACTTACCACCTGGGTATATTCCTAAACAGAAATCGAGCAAGGTATGCAAACTCAAGAAATCAATTTACGGTTTAAAATAATCCCCACGAGCATGGTTTGAAAAATTCAGTAACAGTGTTGTGAATTTGAGTTTCAAACAGTGTATTAGTGATCATACTCTATTTATCAAGCAAGTTCCACAAACTATTGTAATGTTAGTATATGTTGATGATATTATAATTAATGGTGATGATACAGAAGGGATAGTCACCTTAAAAAGGCAATTAAGTACATTATTTGACTTAAAGGATTTGGGGAGATTACGTTACTTCTTGGGAATAGAAGTGATTCACAGAAATGATTGCTTATTTCTAAGTCAAATAAAATATATTCTAGACTTACTGAAGGAAACTAAAATGGAGGATTGTAGGATGTGTGCTACTCCCATTGAAATTAAAAAGGAGAACGATAATGATTCGACAGTACCATATGAAGATATTGGCAGATATCAGAGATTAGTGGGAAAACTGATATATGTTACTATTACAAGACCTGATATCGGTTTTGCAGTTGGATATGTTAGTAGATAGATGCACTTCCCTTCAAAACATCATATGAGTACAGTGTTTTATATCATCAGATAATTGAAATCATCAATGACTTACAGCTTACTATATGCTCCACATCATACACTGATATGAAAATGTAATCAGATGCAGATTGGGCAGGTTCAAAAATCGACAAAAAGTCAACCTCTGGGTATGTAGTGTGTTTAGGAGGTAATATCGTATCATGGAAAAGTAATAAGCAAACTGTAGTTGTCAGATCAAGTGTTGAAGTTGAGTATCATGCTATTGCTTTAGGCATGTGCGAAGGTTTATGGATTATATCACTCCTCGAAGAAATCAGCTTAAAAGGGAATATTCCAATTGACTTCTTTACTGATAGTAAAGTTGCACTTCAAATAGCCTTGAACCCAGTCTTACATGAAAGAACTAAGCATATTGAAATAGATTGTCACTTTATCACAGAAAAATTTTAGATTGTCACTTTATCACAGAAAAATTTTCCTAAGGAATCTTCAACCTAACTCATGTGCGTTCAGGAGATCAATTGGCAGATATCCTCACTAAAGCAATTCCAGTTAATGGGTTTAAGAGAGTACTTATCAAGTTGGGCGTTTCAAGCCTTCAAGACCCAACTTGAGGGGGCGTGTTGGAAACTAAATTTGAAATTTGAATTAGTTTCAGTTATGTATTTATTTTCTATTTGGTTCTATCTGTATGTGTTTTGGATCTCAATGGATCAAGATCTGATCCATTGGGTATTAGGTAGGATTAGTCTTTAAGTAAGGGTAATTAAGTCATTAAGTTAGGTTATGTTTATATAAAGTTGTAATCTGTAATTAGGTTTGGACATTCTAAATAAGATTTAGTCAGAAGCCAAGATGGCGCCGACCTGCACCTATGATCTTCCTCTTAGTGTTTATTGTGATTCCTCTCAATGTTAAGCATTACACACACATGAAAATCAACAATAAGTGTACTTGCTCTCTATTTCTTGGGCATCTTTTGGTTTCTCCATATTTCATTAAATAATCTTCTAAGCCAAGTGATTCTTTTTTCTCCTAGGATTTTCCAAACTTCTATAGGAATATTGTCTGGTCCTACCAATACCACCCTTCATATGTTTAAGAGCCGCTTTGACTTCATTCTTTTGAATACGTCGGTAGAAATTATGATTTATATACTTTTCTGATTTGGCTAACTCTCCTAAGCTAATACTAACATCTTTATTTTCATTAAAAATCTTATAAAAATAGTTTTTCAATCTATTTCTTATATCATCATTTGCCACAAGAACTTTTTCATCCTCGTCTGTGATGCATCTCATAGAATTAAGATCTTTAATTTTCTTATCTCTAGCTCTAGCTATCCCAAAAATATCTCTTTCACCTTCTTTTGAATTGAGTTTTTTATATAAATCCTCCCAAAATTTAGTTTTTACTTAACTGACTGCTTTTTTCGCTTCCTTCTTTGCTTTCTTATAAGCCTCTCAAGTTTCACTAGTTTTCTTAACATAATGTAATTTATAACATGCCTTCTTTGCCTTGATTTTATTTTGCACTACTCCACTCCACCACTAAACTTCTTTTTGTGCTTGTACACCCCTCTTAGATTGACCTAACACCTCTTTCGCTACTTTCCTAATATGTATAGCTATATTGTTCCACATATCACAAGGTCTACCAACATAATTCCAAGCATCTCCTTGAAGGACTTTCTTTTTAAATATATCTTCTTTCTCGCTTTTGAGGTTCCACCATTTAGTCTGAATAGCTCGATGCACTCTTTTCTTCTTTGTCCATTTTTTTATTTGTAAATCCATAACTAAAAGTCGATGTTGGGTGGTTAAGCTTTCTCTTGAAATTACCTTGTAATCTTTACAACACACACTATCTTTTTTTCTACAAATAAAGTAATCAATTTGTGTTTGTGATAAGCCACTCTTATAAGTAATTAAATGTTCATCTCGTTTTTTGAAGATTGTATTGACTATAAAGATATCAAATGCCATAGCAAAATTTAAAATCTTCCTACCTTCCTCATTTATGTCCCCAAAGCCAAAGTTTTCATGAATACCTTGATATCCTAATGCCTCTTTACCGACATGTCCATTTAAGTCTCCTCCTAAACAAATCATATCCCTTTGTGGAATTCTTTGAAACACCTTATCTAACTCTTCCCAAAAAGCAGTCTTTATACTATCTTCTAGTCCTATTTAGGGTGCGTAATCACAAACTATATTCAAAACCTCAACTCCTAACACTAATTTCAACGTCACAATTCAGTCACCATATCATTGTACTTGTATGTCTACTACACTATCCTTTAAATCTTTATTTATGATAATACCAACTCCGTTTCGAGCATTTTCCTTATCTGAGTACCATAATTTAAAACTTTTATCCTCAATCTCCTTTGTTTTTTCTCCAAACCACTTTGTCTCTTATAAACATAGAATATGAATCTTTCTCCGAATCATAGTATCTACCACCTTCATTAGCTTACCAGACAATGTTCCAATATTCCAAGAACCAATACGAATCTTATTATCTAGAACAAGCTTCCTTACCCCCCACATCCATTTATATTGAAAATGCGGAGACCCTCTCTATAATTTATTCACTATATTCATACGATAATATAGTGGGACTAACTTTTTTACCCACACCCGTCCATTATGTGAGAACCCTCTCTGCAATTGATTCACTACATTCGAGCAAAAATATAGTGGTCATTGTTTACTTTTCACTGCATTCGGCTTTGCAGCGCATCACTAGGCGGGGATGCCCCAAAGCAATGCTCGTAATGTGTAATCCATGGTATAAAAATCTGATAAAGTTTTATCCGGGCTTGGGACCGGCCATGCAAGGGTGATCCCTTACATGGGCGGAGTTATGCTACATATACATGTAATAAATAATTAAATTTTTTTAAAAGCTTGGAGTATGGTGTGCAGTATTCGATGGCATCCTTTTTTGAATTAGTAAAATTTGTTAATAGCCCATTTAGACATTAATGTGGCATCTTTATCGCATTAAGCCTGCTCTTACAAGCTCTCCAAGCTCGAGCTCAAGTTCGAGCTTATGAACTTCTAAATGGGGCCAGGTCAAGCTTGCCTGTTCTCGGGCTCAACTTGACTCAACTTGATTACACCCTAACTACTAGGGATTGAAAACAAATGGAGCCACTAAATGGTTCAGCTTGATCCATGTCGTCTGAGCCCATTCAAGATCTACAAGAACCAAGCATGAGTCGGCTTGTTCAGCTACATGAATAATGAGCATTCGGTTCTGCTACATCCTTAAGCTCATGTGTAGTCAAAAAGTCAGAAGTTCCAACATTAACAATGGAACCGGCAGAAAAAAAGAACTTAAATTCTGAGGAATCTCAGTTTCCTGATTAATTAAAAGGTTACAGTGTTGCTTAAGGTTTCCATAACCAAACTACACATAATTTGCAGAGATAAATAAATTTACTAACGATTCCCTCTGGTTCATCAACAAGAAAATAAAAAATGTCAAATCATTTCTCTTAGCACAGTATTTTGTAAGATAAAATAAATGCATATATAAATAATTGATGATTTAGAGATTATTACCAAAGCCTACAACTAGTAACTTAACCAATTTTCACAAATTTTATATCCATGGCAGCATGAATCAGGAGAAGATACGGACCTGCACTCTCCAGAGTCTGTGAATATATTGACAGACGTTCTGGTCTTGGAGGGAGCTTTTTAACTTCTTCTTTGGGAGTAAGATGAACACAATTCTTCAGTGGTGTTTGCCATGATGGTCTTATGTCATCGCCTGAATCACACAAATTCAAAATCTTCTTTTTTGCATGTTCCAATTGACATGATTGATTTGTTCCTTTAATCCAAATAGCAGTTTGCACCTGCTGAGCTGTGAGTTTCCAGCATAGTGCTGCAGTCAGTTCTATCAATTTCTCCCATATGGCTGGAAAATCCTTGTCCTTCCTGTAAGCAGGAGGAGCTGAGTACACAAAGTACCCAGACGGTCGTAGCAGTCTGTCCACCTCTTTGAGTAGGATACCATCTACAGGGATTAATACAATTAGAGCATAAAGATTCTATCCCGAAAAAGGACCTATGCGATGTCATAACCAAAAAACAACCAAAATTGAGTAGTTCATAAACCTAGGAACCTCAATCTCACTGAGATCAAGATACAACAGTGCCTTTTTCTCTCAAAGCATATCAGAAAAGCATGGAAAAAGATTGATGACAAATTTGCAAAATCATAAGAATTTAAAGTCAAACTGAAGGCATCTATGCTGAAATCAATCTAAAAAAGGAAATGCAAGTGCTTGGAAGGAGTTGCATCAGCAAACAAGAAGTTTTAAATATCAGTAACGTAACAAACAGGAAATATTCAAGATATTGTGCTTTAGTCATGGTTGATATTAATCATTTCCGTACCATTCTCATGCCAATCAACACGACACCGAGAGCAGTGAACCATTTCAAAGGAGTTGCTTGGGAAAGGAAGCTGTTTTGTGGCAAGTGCAGCAATCATGGCACGAATTCCCCGTTCTAGAGCAAACTGGATTTGATTCTCGTGGCCATCTTTGGGTGCAAATGACATTGTTTGTATACCCAATGGCAACAAGAAGGCAGAAAAGCTTGCAACGCCACATCCAACATCCAGAACTTGAACAACTCCAGCATCTTGCAGATCACCCCTCTCACCGGTGGTCATATTTCCTAACCTGCAACCAGAAGATGCAAACAGAAAAGTTGATGAAGAAGTTAGACTACCAACTGTGGTTTCCATCCAATCAAGTTGGACAACAAAGAAATATTTGTAAATGGAGATGTCATTAGAAACTCCGCTCATGTAAGTGTAAATAATTGTTGATAATCGACGGTTGAATTGTCAACGTTGCAATTCGTCAAATCGCCAAGATTTCAAAACATCTGAATATGGATGTCACACATAAAGAACACAATAAGAGATAACAAGAGTCCCAAACAATGAAGTCAAATCACATATTATCACAATACATAGGAGTGGGGTCCAAGGGAAGTGACACCCATAGACTCAAGTAACCAACGCAACCAAACTATTTCGGCAAAGAAGGGATGCCATGGCACCTGCATCACTTTCTGTAGAAGAGCGAGAGACAACAAATTGCTTCTTACTTTCCAAGAAATGAGAGAATCCCCCAAAAGATGCAAAACCCCGTGGTAGACTTACGACGGGGAGTCACCACCCCAATCAAGATCTCGAGTAAGCACGTAATTCCAAGGAAGATGATGAAGGAAAGAGAAAGACTCAAATTGAGTACCCCGAAGATAACGAAGAATGCGAAGAACAAACGCCCAATGAACTGTAGTAGGAGAAGCAACAAACCGACTAACAACATGCACCGCATAAGCAATATCGTCTAGTGATGGTAAGATATACCAAACTCGCCAACAAGAGTACGATACAAAGTGGATCCGACAAAGGAACACCATCGTAAGAAGTATACCGAACATTATGCTCAAGAGGAGTATCCTTAGAGAGTATCCTTTGTTCTAGTGTCGTAGATGAGCTTGTTCAAGAATGGTGCCAATGTACTTAGATTGAGAAAGGAGGTAACCTCTAGGAGAGTAAGCAACTTCAATCCCCAAAAAGTAACGAAGAGTACCTAAGTCTTTCATCTCAAACCGATGGGCCAATTGGAGTTTCAACTCCACAATCCCGTCAACATCATCCCCAAGAATGATCATGTCATCAACGTATAAGGAGAGCAGGATACGACCATGAGAAGTGCACCCGAGAAACAAAGCGTAATCATGCGGGCTAGAGTGGAAGCCAAGAGATGTAATCACAATGGAGAACTTCTCAAACCAAGCGCGGGAGCTTGTTTGAGCCCGTAGAGAGCCTTCTTCAATTTACAAACTTCACCTGGATTATGAGAAACACCTCGGAGGAACCATATAAACCTCTTCTTGAAGATCACCATTCAAGAAGGCATTTTTAACATCCATTTGAGAAATATGCCACTCAAGGATAGATGCGACCGCAATAAGAGTACGAATAGTAGTCATTTTGGCAACAGGAGCAAAAGTTTCTTCATAATCCATACCATATTGTTGAGAAAAGCCTTTAGCAACTAAGCGAGCTTTGTATCTCTCAACAGCACCCATCGACTTGGTTTTGATCTTATATACCCAACGAGAACCAATTGCGCTTTTTCCCGGCGAAGAGAGACAAGGTCCCAAGTATCCGTCTCAGGCAAAGCGTAAAGTTCCTCCGCCATAGCCTCGCCGCCAAAGGGATCAAGAACAACCTCTTTATAGGAAGATGACTCGCATACAAACCGTGAATAGAGGTTAAGAAGGAAGCAAAAGAAGTGGAATAACTAGAATAAACAAAATCTGTAATTTAGTGGACTTACGATCACGATGAGGATAACGAGGAGGAGGAGGATCCACGATCACAAGGTTCTTTGGGAGGCGCGGGGACAGAGGAGGCATCCGGATCTCAGTAACTACTAGTGTCAACCCCGCAAAGCTCAACATCGAATTATTTTGATTATTATGCGGGGTCACAGGAAGAGGAGCGGTGTCGAATCCGTGTGAAAAGGATCAATGTGGGTGAGATCGATTTGGTAAGGACATGTTGACTAGAAGGAATGGAATAAAAGGGAATATGCTCAAGAAACACAACATGACGTGAGATATAAAGTTTTTGATTTGCAGGATCATAACAACGATAACCCTTCCGACCATCACCATAACCAAGAAATTATGAAAAACTCTATTAGTTTCGACAAACTTTTGAAACTCATTTGACACATATTCCAGTGTTGTCTGACGCGTATCGTATCGCGTATCGCTGGGCTCCACGATACGGGTGCATCGTATCGTATCATACTTTAATATTAAAATAATACAAAAATTATTTAAAAATTCAAGAAAATTAGTAAAAATCTGAAAAAAATCTGAAAAAATTTGGTAATTAATTTAAATTCATATAATGCAAAGTTTAGCACAAATTGAACATTCAACATTGAACAATTGCATCCAAAATTACATATTTTGAAGCAAAAAATGAAATACATTTACATTTTACACATTGTAAATTTGTATAAGGATTATTAACTAAATAATCTTCATCTTCTACTTGATAAAGATTCAAAGTTTCTCATCACCTTCTGCTTTAAAATGAAAATCTTCATCTCCTTCGTGATGTTGTTGCACTTAAAATTAATTCATGCAATGTCTTCTTCGATTAGGAGTGCATTTTCTTCATTATCTTCCATAATCCACTCATCTAATATATCAAAATTAACAAACTGCTATCTTTGTACATGTACTTGTCATATTTGCTAATTTTCATATGTGAGCAAAACAATGAGCTTAATTTCTTTGATTATTGACTCTATGACACCTCAGTAATGTGATATTATTACTTGATGATATCCCTTTTTCTCTTACGACTAGCTTTTTAACTAATGCTTGAGCTTCATTTCTCACTTCACAGACTGAGTTAAGCCTCACACACGTTGATCATGTTCAACTCAATGGAAGTCACGTAAGGTGAACCCTAAAATAGTGAAGTTGTGAAATGCCCACTCAATGAACCGAGACAACCAAATGTTTTTAATTGTTTGCGATCTCATGAAATTAGAAACTGCTAGCAGAAATATACCTAAAAGAAATGAATGTCAGACATTACATACTTTATTTCCGTTTGCTTCATCTTTACCTTATTTTGAGCTTTATACCTGACTTCATAATGTGATTTATGGTTCACCTAGTATTCTCTTATATTCCAATACATGAAATAGGTCCATTTACTGCATCAGGATTGTCACTTCTTCTTTGATTCATATCACTCAAACCTTCTCATTGAATGAAAAGATAATGATCCCTCAGTTAGTGAAGGTATAAACAGCGACCAGGTTCCAAATAAATAGACTTGTAGTTCAACATATGACTAATCAATCTCCTGGAGTGCAAAATGGCAACAGCTTACTACAATAAAAGAAATGAAGCCAACCAATAATTTCATAGGTGATTAGAACAAGTTAACAAGTTACATATCTGCATTTCAGATAGCTTCGCAAAGCAGATATTTCTCCAATGTGAGAATGGTGTACATAAAACAGGCACTACCTCTGTATGTACTCTGAAGCACCATGCTTGAAATGTGTACCTCCTCCTGGAAACCACCATAGGTCACCTCTCTCATGAACCCAATTTTGTCCACCCTTGACCTCAGCAAGATGTGAATGATTTACATTGCTACGCCATATGTACTCTCTGCTAATTGGCCATTTCAATGGAATTCGATAGCCAGAAGGAGGGGGGATCAAACAAAATAATCGCTTCTCGAGTGGAGGGCAATGCCTTTCAAGCTCCTCTCTTCTTGAAAGATTTAATCTTGGCAATAGAGTTCTAATGAATGTTATATCATGGCAAGGTATATACTCATTATAGATCAGAGGGCATATATCCATCCCTGTCTTCGGAATAACAATGGGGATTTCCCTGATTTTGTGAACAACTTTGTTACTGAACCTGAAATTCCCTGTGAGATGAATAACAAAACAGAGTTACCACTTATTAGGTGATCAAGTTCAAATATGAGTTACAATGCAAAAGCAATTGAAATGAGCACATCAGAAACTCTTTTGAAAAACTTGAAATCCCAATCCCTATAAACTAATCATAAAATAGATCTGGACCCCTCAAACAGAACTAAAAGATCACAAGATAAGCTTCCAGAAGCAGATTTCGACACGTGTGTATACGTATATATCAGACTTGTCATGGTAGGTGTCCAAGCTCCTTACATGTAAATTTGCAGTAAAGGCAGTGGCTTCTTTTGCAAACTTTCTCAGCATTATACCGTGATCATTGCAAGCCATGACTCTGACTGAAAAGAACGTATTCCTCAAGTTAGAAATGATATTGGTTCATTTGTTTTCCTATTCCATATGAGATGGTTAAAATTGTGACCACACATTAAAGTTTTATAACACAACTTTGTGGGAAGAAACCTAGAGAAAAACATTCTCACGGAACTACATCATGTCATGTAACTTCATTACGTAGTTTGCCTCAAGAAATATCACCAGATGGTATAGTTAAATAATCCTAATTAGCCCAAAGAGAGAGACTGCCTCTAACATTTAAAATTTGAGGAGCCAAACCAGTCAAGGTTGTCTATTTGAAATTCTCAACCACAGTACATCCGGAAAGAAGCTCACCACAAGCAGATCTAATAGAAAATCTAGCATCCAGAACCATCTACGAACCCCTCTACCAAGTTGAAGGCGCCCAAGAGCACTACAAGCTTTCAGAAAAAATAGGTAGGTGAAAAGTTGTTGCCTGTTTGGCACTTCTTCACAAAGATGCACCACATTTCCATGATTTTCATTGGTAAGGTCAGTGTTTAAGTAGCAGATCGTAGGGTACAATACTTTTTTTCCTTTGATTAATGAAGAAAAAACATAATCTTGAAATTGAAAAAGTTCAAACAATTACAATTAATAGAAGTCAAGAAATAAAGAAAGAGACAGGTAACAGTATTCAAAGCTTCAAACATCATATTAACCGTACTCTGATGATTATTTCCACATAGATAGCAAAATAACATTATATTAAATCAATCTCAAGTTATCAAACCAATGATATCATCATTGTCATCGTCACCATCATAATGAGTCTGTTATGTATGTGTGGACCTTTTTTTCTTTTCTTTCATATAATCCACTTAGAAGCATGGAAACTACTCCACTAAAAAATATATCCAATCGCGCAACTACGTGTAAACCAAAAGAACCATTAAGAGGTGAAGAAGCTTCTCCTTGGAATATGATCTTTTCTCGTTTGACTAAAACCACCCATTCCTACACAAATGTAGCTTACATGAAGCACCCAACATTAACGCAAGAGTTAATGCAAGAGTTGCTTAAATCCCTTCAGATTTACAGGAAATTATCTGCTTTCCCTCAATGATTTGGTTGGAAGAAACACCACCATGCACTGAAAAGGACAAACTCCACTCAACATAGCAGATTCTTGCACCAATACTACGAATGAGCGATCTACAAATCTCACTTGCTACCCCAAAAGACGATGCATCGTCAGCAAAACCCATTGGCGGAAACTTTCAGGATGCTCAGGAACATACTCCGGAGCAACACATTCACGCATTTCAGTCTCCGCAAGAAGCACCACGTTAGAGAGAGAGAGTACCAGGCGTGATGGAAGGATCCTGGATGAAGATGAGCTCCTTGTTGCCGAAGAGGGTCCCGACATAGAAAGAACCAATCATCAAAAGGAGAGCAGAAACGATGAGCTTCACCGATTTGGAGTCGGCGATTGGCGAGAGGATCCGACTCATGATTACCCCCTCTTCACAAGATCACCACCATCAAGCTCAAACCTTTGCTTGACTTCTCCAACACCAAGGGAAGAACTGAATCGTTGCAAAAGCATAAGATCCACAGAGACTAACGAGCAAAACTCACTGTTCTCCTGATGAACATGAACTGTCAGAGATCCGGAGGTTGAGGGGCGACAAGGAACTGTTTATCCCCATGTTGTAAAACCGGATTTGGATCGAATCGGACTTAACATAGAAAGTGTCTCAATAAATTCTCAAAAATAAAATTACAGTAAATTGGCGTAATAGCTCGCACCTGGCTTCGGTAGACATGGCCGGTTCCACCAAAATGTAGAACGAGAATGGAAATGCCCCTCTCCTCTTGGTCTCGGTCCGATTTCGGTTCTGCTGATTCTGAGTTCGGCTTCGAGTCCGGCATCAGGCCAATGCCCGGCCCAGGTCCAAACCCGATTTGGTTTAGGTTCTATCCAGAACACCTTCTCATGTATTCGATACGAGTCCGGCATCAACCTCTTTCGAGTCATGTCTGGGTCATGATCTCACCTGCGATTTCAGCTGTCTTTTTAATATTTAAAATCAAATTTGAAAACTTTATAAAGGTTTTTTAATCAACATGAGGTTAGGCATAACTCCGCTCACGTAAGGGATCACCTTGCATGGTTGGTTCCAAGCCCGAATAAAGGAGGAAGGTTGTGTTAGGCTTCTGGCAGCTAGCACTCTACAAATTATGGGTTCCCTTTTTAGCGACATACTCTAGAACCTTAATGGAGTGAAAAATCAGCAAGGGTTTCTACATCTTCACTCGAAGGTAGTGAATCAATTATAGAGAGGGTTCCCACATTAAGGATGCGTGTGGGTAAAAAAGCTGGTTCCACTGCATTGTCACCCAAATATAGCGAACAAGTTACAACGAGTGTCTCTACATTTTTATAATAAATGGATGTGGGGGTAAAGAAGTTAGTCCTAAATAACAAGATTCATATTGATACTTAGAATATCATGATTGACAAGTTAATAGAGATGGTAGATACTATAATTTGAAGAAATAATCACATTTTATATTTACAACTCACAAAGTGGGTTGGAGAAAAGGAAAGGAGATTGAGAATATTGGTTTTAAATGATCGTACTGAGGAAAAGAAAAGTCTTGCAATAGAGTTGATATTATTGTAAATAAAGATTTAAACGATAGTTTAGTAGACATATAATGATATAATGACCGAATTATGATGGTTAAATTAGTGTTAGGAGTAGAAATAAAAAAAGCCTTTTGAGAGGAGTTTGATAAGGTAATTCAAAGAATTCTACAAAGAGATAGGAAGAGACTTAAATGAACATGTCGATAAAGATGCATTAGGATATAAGGTATTCATGGAAACTATAATTTTGGGAATATAAATAAGGAGGGTAGGGAGATTTTAAATTTTGCTGACTTTTGATCTCTTTATATTCAATACAATTTTAAAAAACGAGATGAACATTTAACTACTTATAAAAGTCGCTTGTAACAAATACAAATTGATTTTTTTTTTGTAGAAAAAAATAGATTGTGTTGTAAAGATTATAAGGTAATTCCAAGAAAAAACTTAACTACTAAACATTGACTTTTACTAATGGATTTATAGGTAAAAAAGTGGACAAAGAAGAATAGAGTGTATGGAGCTATTCGGACCGGATGGTAAAACCTCAAATGTGAGAAAGAAGATATATTTAAATAAAAAGTTTTTCAATGAGAGCTTCAATTACGTAGGTACACCTTCTCATATATAGAATAATATGGTTATACATATATATATATATATATATATATATATATATATATATATAGGTGAATGTAAGGGAGAAGTACTGGCATAAAAAGAAGCTTTATGATGGAATGAAGTGGTGTAAGATAAAATGAAGGCAAAGAAGGCATGTTACAAATTGTATTATGCGAAGACTAGTGAAACTTGAGAGGCTTATAAGAAACTAAGAAATAAGTAAAAAAAGAACGTTAGTTAAGCCAAAACCAAAATTTAAGAGAATTTATATAAAAAGTTTAACTCAAAAAAAGGTGAAAGAGATATTTTTAGGATAACTAAGGATCTTACTTTTGTTAGATGCATCAAATACGAGGATGAGAAGATTCTAGTGGTAAATGATTATATAAAAAATAAATGAAAAATTATTCTTATAAGCTTTTTAATGAAAATATAGATATTAATATTAGCTTAGGAGAGTCAACTCAATCAGAAAATTATATAAACCACAATTTCTATCGACATATTTAAAAGAATTAAGTTAAAGAGGCTCTTAAATATATGAAGGTTGGTAAATCTATAGGACCAGACAATATTACTATAGAAATATGAAAAACTTAGGACAGACGGGGCTCCTTTGGCTCACACGACTATTTAATGAAATATGAAGAACCCAAAAGATGCTCGAGGAATGGAGAACGAGTATAAGTATACCCATATATAAGAAGAATTGAAACATTTAGAATTTTTTGAATTATCGACATATCAAATTAATGTGTCACACTATGAAATTATGGGAAAGAATTATCAAACATAGGTTAAGATAAATATCTAGTACAACAAGAACCCATTCGAATTTATGCAGGATAGATCTACTATTGAAGCGATTCTCCCAGTGAGACATCTTATGGAATATTTTAGAGAAAAAAAACCTTCACATGATATTTATTGTTATAAAAAAACTTACGATAGAGTGTCAAAAGATGTTCTTTGAAGAACCTTGGAAAAAAGAGGTATCCCTTTAACATATATAATCTTATAAGAGACATATACTATGGTGAAAAAATTTGTGTGAGGACTGATGAAGGAATGTCAAACTCCTTTGAAGTTAATATTGGGTTACATCAGGCATTGACTTTAAGTTCATATTTATTTATATTGATCATTGATGAGTTAACAAAATATATTCAAGATGAAGTACCTTGGTATATGTTATTTGCAGATGATATTGTATTAGTGGATGAGTCTAAGAAAAAAATTAATAGGAAATTAGAACTATGAAGAGGAACATTATAAAGTAAATGCTTCCGACTTAGTAGAAGAAAGATAAAAATATAGAATGTAAGTTTGATCATTTGGATACTTTAGAGGACATAGAAATTAAGATTGACACACATTGCATCTCTCATAAGGAAAATTTTAAATACCTAGGGTCAATTTTTCAAAATGATGAAAAAATTGATTGAGATGTTACGCATAAAATTAATGTCAATTGGTTAAAATGGAGAGGGACATCAGGTATTCTTTGTGATAAGAAGATATCATTAAAGTTAAAAGGTAAATATAGAGCAACAATTAGGCCTGCTATGTTTTATGGTTCTAAGTGTTGGGCAGTTAATTATCATGTGCAAAAGATATCCGTAGCAGAAATGAAGATGTTGAGATGATGAGTGATCATACAAAGAAAGACCTATACATAATGAGGTTATTTGAAACCAATTGAGAGTAGCACCAATAGAGGATATAGAAAAACGACCAAAGGACGCTCACATAAGAAGATATGAAAAATTAAATTGTGAAAATGTTAAAAAAGGAAGAGGACGACCATAAAAGTGTTGGAAAGAAACTATAAAGAAGGATCTAGTTATATTGAGTTAATTGCTAGCATGACACACGATAAGGCTATGTGGAAACTAAGGAATCCACGTAGCCGACACCATCTACTTTGGAAAAAGGCTTAGTAGTCATTGTAACATAAAGTTAGGCATAACTCTTGTTAAGGGAGATCTATCACAACAAGTAGGAGGAAACAGGTACTCATGATCCTATGTACAAGATTAACAAGGAGATCTATCACAAAACCATGAAAAAGGAACAATAGAGGTGTGATCCCAAAATCAAAGAAATAAAAACTAAAACTACTTGTAAGGGAGCAAGACTGAATGAGAAGTGCATTGTTTTGTCTCTAGACATAAGAACAGCACTTGTTAAGGTACAATTTGCGATTTCACCTAAATCAGAACTTCACACAACGCTATCTGTAGTTTTGATTAGGCGGTCCAGATATAGCTCTATTGCATAATTCTCAGCTTCTTAGCCACCAATGTTGTTCTAAACAACTAAGAAAGAGTCCTACTAGGGCTGGAAATGCAGTTGCCTATTTCACCATGTAAGAGTTCTTACTGCAATGACACATTATAGATAGATACACAGTAATACATCATGTGTTGCTTGTTATGATGGCTTCATAGGTATCCTACTCCACATCATTACTCAGTTAATGACGGTTGAAGAGAGGTCATACTCAAAAATCTATTGGTTTCTTGCTACTGAAACTGCTCCATCTAAGCACATAAGGAATGTGGGCTGACATTGTTGTTCCTCTACGAGTGAAGAGAGTCTCACGAGATTGTGGCTGGAACACTACCTATTTTCTACAGAGATTAGGCATTAGTTCATATAGAACAGAAGGTATAGCGAGCATCAAAACACCTGTCTATGGTGACAGATTGTTTACTCTACCACAGGATGCTTTATCATAGGTGTCCAATTGGGGGTTTGTCCTTCCAGTGATATGAGTGACCAACTGCAACCGTTCTAGTTATCAGCAATTTTTGAGTGTAACATCCGAGAGGAACCCAATAGCAATGAAGGACCTTAGATTTCTTGAAGAAATCAGTGATGCTAGCATCCAGCTAAGCCATTGAAAACCTTGTGGAGACTGCCTTATTAAATCTTGTAACAACGTTGATTCGTGATGATTCAACAATGATGTTCCCTGTAAAATTTTAAAGAGTTTGCATCCACCAAAAACATTATTTCACTTCTTCGTGTCTTGGACAATCCAACCAGCTTTTTGAAACCCACCTATATGATCTTGAATAGTAAACCCAATTTGCCATATAAAGGTCATCTTGCTGTAAATGGAGAGTTTGAACCATCCTAGTTGTGGAGAAATCTAACAATTCATGAAGAGCCATCTGTATTAAGCAGGGTGTTGTGCAAATTGTAACCTCAGAGTGATGTACTCTCCAATTTTGTAAATGACAACCTTCTTAATCTTTGCAGAATACCTAACAATTCACTATGTAGAATGGCATTTCTTTGTTTTCATAAGAATCTAATTATTAAATGGAAAGTTACAACCCATAGCCTCTTAATAATCTATGTGTGATATGAAAGTTGATCCAGGCTCTAAGAGAAGACTTGAGGTCTACGTGTGGTTTCCATACTAAACTGAAAAGATAACATACCTCATTTCAAATAGATTGAAAGATGCAACCCTCTTAGCAGGTAGCTTGTTGTTCTACGCATCATCATGATTTTAATTTGCTTATTACATTCACGAGGAAGCTTAAAACAGAGAATACCATCAAGCTAACTATAACTAGGACAAATTTGATCATGACAATATGTCTCGCTAGTGATAGTAAGGATGAAACCCACACTACTAATCGAATTCGCAATTTGATGATAATGAGTTGACACAATATGATAGTTAGTTTGCCAACAAATAAGGGAAGACCCAAGTACTTTATGGGAAGTTTCCTTTCTACGTAACCACTAAAATGCTCCACTTCTCTAATTCAGTGATCAGACATGGAGGATACCCAACTCGATTTCTCGAGGCTGACCTGCATGCTTGAGTAGCTTTCGAATTCCTAAAGTATTTTCAGAAGGTGGACAATACATTTTCTTTGATCTTGCAAAAAGAAGAGCATCATCCACAAACAAGGAATGCCTTCATTGAAACCCTTTAACATTGATTGAAATTATTTCTTGTTTAGCTTCTCCTTTTGCTAGTCTCCGAGAGTCTTTCCATCACTATCAAGAATAGGTGGGAGGAGATGGAATCACCCTACCTGATATCACATGAACCAGTGAAAATGCTCTTAGCTTCTCCATTGATAAGTAGGGCATATATAATAATGATAACCCACCTTATCATGAGATTGGTTCATGTTTCATCGAAACCAAAGAATTGGAGACTAGTCTGGCCGATCATATGTCTTCATTAAATCTGTCTTGAACATAGTGGATGCCTTCTTACTAAGACACACTGAGTCGACTATTTCGTGGGCAATTAAGATACTTTATTGGATGGAGCAACCTTTGAGAAATGCTCCTTGATTGATAGAGGTGATCTTGGCAAGAATAGTTTTTATTCCAATAATTCTGATCTTTGTTATAATTTTGTATAAGAAATTACAGATGTTGATTGGTTGAAACTCAACTACCTTATCAGCACCTACATGCTTGGGAATGAGAACTATATTAGTTGTATTGGCTTCCCTAAGGAGTTGACGTATATTGAAGACATTTTGTACGACCTTGCAGATGTCTTGTCTTATTATATGCCAGCATGCTTGATAAAATACTCTCGAGAAGCCATCCGAGCATGGAGCACTAACGGGCTTAAGAGTGCAGGTTGCATGTCGAATTTCTTGTCATCGGTACTAGAAGCAAGGCATTCTCTTGAGCAGATACTTTAGGTTCAGTAACACCATGCTATTCGGATCTATCTTGATCTTCACAAGTGGATAGGTTCTGAAAATTGTTAGTGGTTTCTTCTTGAATGATAGTCGAGGTGGTACATTATGATCCATCTTCTCATACTAGAAGCTAAATATTGTTGTGGCCAACATTTCTTTTGGACCTGGAGCGATAATAACAAGTATTGTGATCTCCTTCCATGAGCCATTTGCTGCAACTTTTCTGTTTCCAAAAACTCTCTTCAAGTTCTCTCAAATCAACAATCTATCTTGAATTAGAGATTCTTTTGCCATCATTGAGGAATTACCTGTATTTGTTACGCATTGTATGCCTTCCAATTGAGAGTGGCACTCCATCACACTTCTTAAAGTATCTCTCATTCTTGTGGCATTGTAGGCAATTAGGTTAGCCTTGACAAACCTTAATTTTTTTACTACTTTATACATATGAGTTTTGTTCACTGGAGTGGACCAAGTTTGTTGTACAACTTGCTCACATGAAGGAATATGTATGCCAGCTTTCAGACTCTCTTGTGCAGTATTGAGTTCAGATCTTCCTCTAAAGCCAATTTGGTTAGAAATAAGTAATTGTCTCTAGCCATGAAGGAAATCTCATTAAGGGGGCTCCAAATTCGTCTAAGATTCTCAAAAATGAAGAAGTATTCTATCTACATGTGTTGTCCTTCGCTAGAGAATCCTGCCATTAGCGTCCAATGCCATGGCTCGAGCCATTTATTGTAAGTTTCTCACAGGCTTTGCGGTCACGAACCGTTTCCACCAAAATACCTACATCTTGGATAGGTTTTCCACGAAGACCCCACCACCACCTGGGACCAGGTACGTTAGGGAGGTTGTTGGACAAACTTTGTGCCATTTGCTGCTTTATGGATGGTCAGATCACCAGTATCAAGATGGGCTCCTGTCATGGAGCATGGAGTCTGTCTGCATATGTCTAGCAATCCACAGTTTCAAGTTCGGTTTTCTCGATTCTGGTTTCACCTGGGTTTGTTCCGGTTAGAACCACCATACTGGTTTCAATCTAGCTATGTCTACTCATAGGCATGTCACTGGATCCATCGATTGAGCTGAATCTGGCTGATACAAAAGTTGTTTGGGTCGCGATTTGGCAATAGATAATAGATCTGGCGAGTGATCAAAGCTAGATCTGTAATACCTGACTAATCCAAACTCGCATAAAGGAAACTAATCCCTATAGAGGGGAGCTCATTGCGATCAGAGAAGGTCTGAACTTCGTGTGGGTACTAGATTGCAGAAGCATATGGAGAACAGATCCTATGACGATATATCCCTACCAAATATCATTGTGACTGCAAGTATGTTGATATATTTAATCAACCTTTTGTCTATAGACATTACAATAGGGTAGCTCATGCCCTTGCTTCTTATGCTTAGGTTAAACAAACTTGTACACGGGAAGAGGAACTTTAGGCAAGACTCCTACGAGCAATGGCGGATTTAGAAACTCTTTTGGGGTGGGGCGAATACTCCCTTGAATGGTTTTGGGTGGTGCAAAATATGTATTATAGGACTTAGGATCTCACCATGGGCTATAGACTTTAAATTGATTTTCAAAATTTTAGGTGGAACGAATGCCCCACCTTGGCTCAATGTAGATCCACCACTGCCTACGAGTACAAAAATAGTGATATATACAAGATACACATGAAGGTGACCATAATACCTTCAATCAAAAAGGAAAAGGGAAACTAAGTGCCATAATGAGACAAAAAAAGGTGTGTGTTGGTAAATATAAGATGGAACATAGCCCTAGAAAATTTTGGTGCATTCTCATAGCCTTTTTATCTAACAATATCAATATTTCAGCTCTATCCGTCTAAAAATTGAGAAAGATTGAGACATGATGCCTTCTATTGTTTCTTCAAAGTTATGCTCAGTTAAAATTTCAATTTAGCATTGGTATACTAATAGACTATCAATTGTCATTAAGTGAATCTTGTGCCATATCAAAATTTAGCTTTAGTAAAAACATCATGTTTTAATGTTTCAATTTGAAACATTGAGGGATTGTTAATGCGTTCAACATCTAATTTCTCACACTTTTTTACTTAAACTTCATCTAGTTGTTCCTTAAAATATTTTAACCACCTTAGGTATGCTTCTCTGATTTCATATGTTATTGGTCTTTCATTAATTTTTTCTTTTTAATAACCTGATTATGGATTTTGTCTTTCCTTGCACGGCAACAAATCTACCTCAATGTCTTTAGTTTTTCCAATAATCTCAAATAAGAAACAAATTGGTTGTTCATTGGAAGACAACAACCAAATAAAACTCAACTAAAACTTTAACATGAATCCATAAGTAACAAGAGGTTATTTTTCTTGAACTTTAAAAAATCATGAAAGGAATGCATAGGGGAACTAGAGAAGAGACAAACTATTTCTATTGTAGTGAACTTGGAGAACTTTCTAGTAAACTTAGCGTTAGAAAATAAGCATCAACACAACAACTTAATCATACTCAAGAAAGTTTACACACAACTCTAGGGATGGCAATGACAGGGTGGGGCTTCACCCCAGATGCATCTTCCTCATACTGAAGGAGCTTCCATTAGACAGAATCTTTATTCATAAGTGAGGAGTTCAAGTCCTAAAGTCAATAATATGACCTCAACTCACACTCATATAAGTAAACTCTATCAAAAGTGCTTCTGTAAATAAGTATTATAGGTCTATTAAAAGCAAATCTCAACCTTTACATTTACATCCTTATGGGTCCAAGTACCTTATACTTTAGAATGTTTAATCAACAAATACTTACAATCACTTTGATCATGCACTTTTGCTCACTGAACTCAAAACTTGAGGTTATTAAGTGCAAGTTGAGTTTCCACTGTTGGTGATTTATAAGTAGATTTGCCATCTCAATTCTCTTTTCAAACCATTTGTTAGAGGTTCGCAAGATAACAAAGATTACTTTGTTATTTATCAAATCTGGCATAGATGTCTTCACATCTGTAAGTCTAAATTTCATTATATAGAATTCAACGATATTGCTTTCTATATACCATCTTCTTATATAAGCACCTCTTCTACATAAAGGCAAGGAAGTTGAGGTGAGGATCACTGCTTTGGAGCTAGTTTCTCAATCTATTAATCCACTATGCTGTCGGCTCCAGGTATGCAACTATGCTTTAGAGGAACCTCAGTAATTGATATCTTCAGCATGGCCACTGCATCACATATACACATTAATTGTTTGCTTGTTGCTTTATTAGACATGCTGAGGCTTGGTAAACAACCTATCGAACACAACAATCATACCCTTAGAAGGCTCGTGATTGTTTGGTCTTCCTGATAAGCTAGGTTGTCCATAACCTTTCCTTTTGAGAAAATGTTAGATCCCTAGATGGTTGTCCCATTTGTAGCAGGGGTTTATGCACATTTGAAAAGCAACATACCATTTGAGTCTCCCTTTATTCGATGCCTATGACTTTTAAGGTCTACGGGCTGCTGGTTTGGTTAACCCTACAAGAAGAAAGAGCTTAGGAACTTCCTCTTCATTGAATGATACTAAGGTACGTAAAAGTCGTTCTTTAGCCAACTCGATTTGGCTGTATCTTTGTTCCACCTTTCAACTTCTAGAGTCTTCGAGTACTAGGGTGAGAGGGTGATGCCGTATAATGGTCCACCACCTGTTGTCCTAAGAGACTATATGAGATCATGCAAAAGCGTAAGCTTGGATTCAGTCACCCACATGTATTGTAGAGATCGACGAAAAGGGATTGACATTCATATTAGGCTCATTATTTGCTAGTTTGAGTTGTCTGTCCTTAATGACATTCTCAACTACATAGCAAAACTTGATGCATTGCTTAATGTTATGGGTATTTGCAATGTGTCACTTGCAATATTTCTACATCTTTTTGATCTCCTCCCTATAAGGAATACAATGCCAATGTTAGGATCATCACCTGCAAGCATTCATGTTTAATTACTTTTACATGCTTATGTTATTGTAATTAAAATTGCTTATTTATCAACTTATAAGTAATGATCCTAACATGTAACATGTTTTTTTTTTAAATTAATGATATTATGCTTTTGCATACTTATGTTATTATAGCTAAAATTACTCATTTATCAACTTATATAATGATGATCTGGACACATAATATGTTTTTTTGAAATTAATAATATTATGTTTTTATATCCTTATTTTATTGTAGTTAAAATTGCTTATATAGTAGCTTGTACAATGATGATCTTAATATGTAGCATTATTGTCTTGGAGAGACAACATATCTTTGATATGGCATAAAAAGATGACAGCAAATGGTGGGTCGAGTCACTACTTATAGACTTAAACCTGGGTGATCTATCCAATGACTAGGATTGAAGCTTGGGTGAAACTAAGTGGAGGACCAAATCGATTGATGTTGAAGAATCAGTGGATGAGTTGTGGTTAAGGGTGAAATTCCACTCGAACCCAGAGTTAACAGGTTCTCTCTGAAATGCGTTGAGGTGCAATCGTTGATTGGATATCTAGGAGCAAAGCATTGTTTCTGTGTGGGCCATAAGAGTGGTACAAAGTCAAGGCAAACTATGAATAGTAGATATGACCCAAAATAGGAGTGAAGGTTGGCCAACAACATACATTCAAGTATATGACATTGTTTATAAAAAGTGTATTTAATATTATAAATTTATAATGGATTTATTGCAATACTTTGTATATAACTTATTTTTCTTATTTTAGATATACATACCAGAGAAATATGTAGTAAGAGGAGGATAGACAAGACTTGAAGTATCTTAAACTCCGGTATTATATTATTTTATATTTTTAAAAGCATCAAGTTCACATATATGTAATTTACTTTTCAAGTACAAATAAAAAGAATAAAAAATCATAAGAAGAGCTCATAAAGGAAAATGCATTATATTAGAAGAAGAAGCAATCCAATATGAAAATATAATAAAAGAAAATATTATAGAGTACGATGGTAGTAGTAGACAAGGAACAAATAAAACTATATTGCAAAATTTCTTACCTCCAGAGAGAGAAAAATAGCTACTGTTAATAAGAGGTGATGAAGTAGCGGGCACTAATCCTAAGAAGTTGTCGTATGCCTCCTTTGTTATACTAAAATGGATAACTTGTAGAAAACATGTAGGTAATATTGTTTTTAATTACATATGCCTAAATTCATATTGTCTTTAACTCATCACATACACATATATGATTTAAACATTGTAAATTTTTTATTTCATTGTAGAGCAAATTTGATTTTATAGATGATATAACAAGACTTGAAATTTCAAGTAATACTATTATAAGATCTTGTGAGAAGCATTTATAGGAATGACATTAAGTTAAGATATTGGGACCCATACATCTCATCTTTATGATGTACTTGATAATGTAGTATTGTAGAACTCATGAAAAATACTTAAATGATTATAATAGTATGAGGAAAAAGTTAAACAAAGCTTGAATATAAAAGTAACTTGAAAAGCAAGATTAAAGGTAAAACTAGGGAGCTACATCCTTAGCTGCACATTCTTTTCTTATCTTCATTTTTTAATCAATTATATCAAGTTTTCATGTATGAGTTACTTTAAACATGCTTAATTAATAAGAACGTTTTCTATTTGTATATAATATAGGAAGAAGCACACACTTCGATATGGAGATCAATCAACTAATTTCTTATATAAACTACTATAGAAATAAAACAACTGTAGATTTCTGGCATTTTTATTTCTTATATGGAGCTACATCCTTAGCTGGTTGAGTCTATTCCAACTTTTTCAATCATCACATTAATATTTTTTACTTTTTTCATTCTGACATATTAATCTCGGTTGATGTTTGATTATTCCGTTAGTCTCAAAAACCGAAATAGGTTATTCTGACATTTTTATTGACTCAAACAGAACAGTTGGAATTGACTTTAATTGTAGTGGTATGGAGAATGAAAAGGAAAACCCACAAGAAAAGAACAAAAGAAAAAGATGAGACGGAAAAACGAGATTTTTTTTGAGTTCAGAATAAATAACTAGAATCTCATCATCTTGATTGTTAGTGTTCTATAGTGATTGGAGATTGCTGGTGCCTGGTTGCTCCCATTGGTCGGAGGGATTCTTTTTTAATCTCATCATATATATATATATATATATATATATATATATATATATATATATATATATATATATATATATATATATATATATATTCGGACCATCCATCTCTTTTGACAAATGATTGAAACTTAAAAAGGATAGTTAGGTGGTAACTTTATTAAGCTTTGTCTTTCCCTTTCAACATTTTCACAATCTAGTTTCTCATACCTTCTTATTGGAGCTTCCTTTAATTGTCTTTCTACCTGTCCAAAGTATCTTAAATTATTTTCTTTCATTTTGTCATCTATTGATGTCACTCCTAATTTATTTCTAATAACTTCATAACGGATACAGTTTTTTCTTGTGTAATCACTCATCCCTCTCAACATTTTCATTTCTGCCACAAACATTGATAATTAATTGACAAACATTGATAATTAATTACTACATGAAATATGTTAATTGTCATTTATTCACACTCTCAAACGCTTTGGATTCTATGCTATTAACCCTCATCAGCCATTAGACGAGATTACTAAATGGAAACAATGATTACACCTTTGTGCCATTTGACAACACATTTATTGCACTAGGGAACTATATAAAAGGCATTCATCACACGCCTATTGGCTTTCCTCGCATGCTTCCGTCATCTTCTTCCTTATGTTTATCTATCCATAAGGTTCACATATTAATAGTCACATATTATTGGCATTTTAACTGCATATTAGGCTTACTATTTAGGTATTATTCATATAACAATCATATGTATATTTTTATTTGGATCTTACCTACTTAGTGCAGTTGATAGCGCATGATTGTTCTTGCTTTGGTATTGTCATTTGATATCGGTCGTGTATATTGCTTATTAGATTAATTTCTAGTTCAATGTGCCATTTAGGTTTGTCATTGTTGTTATCAAAAGTGGCGATATAATTCTAATGCTACTTGCAAGAACCCGTTGATGGAGCTAGACGTGATGCGGGCAGTGCTAGAGAACTCTGACCCTCATTCTCAAAATGAAAAATGGATAAGGTTGAGCTGACGAATGTGAATTTCCAGGAATCCGACTGAGCGCACATGTTGAGTAGGGAAGATGATGAAATGTAACAAACTATGAAGCATCGTCACATTGGATTAAAAGTTGATAGAAAGCTAATATAAAGCTACTCATATGAAAAGCAGGAAAAACTAGGAACAAAAACAGTTGATAATGTGATTAATTTGGTCCCTTATCAATTCAGTCACTCCGTCCTTCATTCTCGTATGCATGATTTCCAATGGCATCCCACTCGCCTATTCCTACTGCCTTTACGTTGTAATGTTAGGAGTGTGTTGCCGATGATTTGCCAATTGTCACTGCCGTTATCTCATGCCTCAAGACTTCTCTACAATGTGAGCCTAAACCGATGTCCCCTTTCAAGCCCCTTGATTGCTTATCACCTCCCCTCGTTTTTCAACATCAACAGTCATCAATCATCTAGTTATATTTGTTGTGCAATCATATTCCCATTGTTATTGTGCCTTGTTTGAGTTTCTCGTTCAACATGACTGGCATATGTCAGCATATGGTTTGATCATTGAACTTGATTGAAGTTTCTCTGTTTTATTTGCTGAATTTTGGTTGGCTGGGTCAAGAGGGGCTAGCTTAGAGAGGATGAAGGTTTACGGGTACGATTAGCCAGGTAGTAAGGAGCTGGTTTAATGTGTTGGTTGGCTCAAGCTGCCCAAGGCATGATCGAGTAGGTTCACTGAGGTGGGGCTTAGGGAGATCCAAATAGGTAAGAGTTGAGTAGGGCTTGGTTTACGATATGGGAACACTAAGATCTTTAGTACTGGGTTCGAAGAAATTATTAATCGGATACAACTAGAAGGGGATTGGACGGCAACTAGTATATGCCGATTTGCAATCACAGCTTGCACAGAAATTCATATCAATCAGTGATATGCACAAGAAGCAAACAAACAATAGTCATGGTGCCAAGCTCAATAATACAAGGGCAGGTTGATATGATCTCGGCTGTTTGACCTATTTATATCCTTTCATACTTGACCTTAACTTGCCCAAATTATCTCATATTGAGCCTAATCAACCCCTAGTTAGGTGATATGAACGAAACCCATAGCAAACCTAATGTTTCAAAAGGCATCAAGCAACTCCTTTTGGTACTTACTTTTCTATTAAAATGCAGAGGCTCAGGTTAGATCAAAGAAAACAAATTTTTAGCACAGAAGATTGAGCTTTGCTTAACATGCCTATATCCATCCATAAGGCGCTCTTTTGGAGTTTTATTTCTGAATTTTTCTTCTTTCAGGTACATTGCATGATAATTCATGGTATCGAAGAATCAAAATTTGTGCACCAGGCCGAAGAGGTATGTGATAAAAATGTCTCTTGCGCACCTTGGCACTTCGTCAACCACTTCGTCCACGATGGTTTGATGACACCGACCCAACAAATTGGCGTGGAAGTTGAGGTGAATTGTTGTTCGCTATTATAGATGGCTTCAATGGGGGTGTTCGATCTTTTCTTTTTATCTTTACAGAACTTCGATTTGAGGGAGAAAATAATGGTCGAGTAGTATAGCCCTCAACCGTCGGAGGCGAGGACTATGCCACACAAAAGGCATCGGAACCTTTTGGGGGCTAATTTGTTTGGGGGCTTGACTATGCCTAGGCACCTACTCTACTCATTATGCTTTGCTGTCTGGTGTCAAGTCGACTTTAGCTTAGGGATCACCATGAGGGCAAGTCGGAGAAGCTTGTAGTTTCTGACAACTCCTGGTTATAGAAATGGCCGTCAGACCTTCAACGTAATGCTCATTGAGGAAGACCTCCTTCCCTTCTTCCGTATTCCATGAACCTTTTTATTTTTATAAATAAATCTGTGTTTACAAATCAATATGATTATTTCATTTATAATGAAAAACGATTAAGACAGGAAGCCGTTTTCACTAACAAAAGACGTTATAGTAAACATAGATAAAAACAGCAGAGAGTAAAGAAAAAAAATTCTCGACTTCTACCTTTAAAATTCGTGGAGGCCAAAAGATTAACGCCCAACGACATCGTTCCGTTGCAAAGAAAATCAACAGACATATTAGAGCACGATTACATCTCTTAACAGCACCGAAACATGCTGTGAACTAAACAATCGGCAATTACAGGGCACACTTCGAACTATTCTTTTTTTTAGTTTCTGTACCTCATATGTCTATACAGAAATCATCTGTTAAATCCTTTTTCGGATTCAACAGAAACAATTTATTCTCTCCTATAGATTACAACAATCAAATTAAATCAACAGATTGCTCATAGGTAGGGTGCCCGTTGTGGTCCTCCAACCTCATTGAGAAGCAAAGGATCGCTCTTGGCCAGGCTCCATCGAGTCAGAGAGCACAACCATTTTGTTCAGGAACTCCAAGATCTAGAGGTCCAACTGAACAAAGCGGGGAACTTGATAGAGAGGAGGTTAACGAATTCTAGGGAATCTCGCTAGCTTGAGGGACTTTGGTAGCCAGATCACGACAGCTGCAGGCAAATAGTAGGCCATTGAAGTAGACGAAGGCCCAAGGTGAATTCTTGATGGCTTCGACAAATACCACTTGCTTCAACCATTGTTTGAGTGGGTACTAGAGGGCTGATAGCAACAAACTTATAACTGTCTGTTTTTTTTAACAAAAGTAGCTCGCAGTTTTGGTTGTGATACTTTGAGATGTAACAGCATTTCCGTCCTTAATAAAAAGGAGACCTATAGCATAACAATATCGGTTTTGCTAGCATGCCGCCAACATGAGTATGTTGCTCAGCACTGAGCAACATCAACTTCCATGTTAACTTAACTTATTATTATATAGTATTAATATATAATATAAGTACATATTAATAAACAAACAACAACGATATACCATTGTTTGAGTCGGCTACATAGATTCTTTGTTTCCACAGATCCCTATCGTGTGCCATGTTATCAGTTAACTCACAAAGCTAGATCATCCTTTATTGTTTCTTTCCAACACTTTTGTGGTCGTCGTGCCTCTTTTAATACTTTCCAAATTTAGTTTTTCATACCTTCTTATATGTTCTTCTTTTAATCTTCTTTCTATATGTCCAAACCATCTTAAACGATATTGTCTCATTTTATCTTCTATTGGTATCACTCCTAATTTGTTTCTAATAGCCTCATTATGTATACAGTTTTTTCTATATGTCCAAACTCCGCCCATGTAAGGGATCACCCTTGCATTGCCGGTCCCAAGCCCGGATAAAGGAGGAGGGTTGTGTTAAGCTTCCGACAGTCAGCGTAAAACTTCGTCGGATTTCTACAACATGGATTACAAAAATTATGAGCATTGCTTTGGGGCGTCCCCGCCTAGCGACGTGCTGTAGAGCTCGAATGCAGTAAGAAGTAAGCAAGGGTCAGTACATTTTCGCTCGAATGTAGTGAATCAATTGCAGAGAGGGTTCCCACATCATGGACAGGTGTGGGTAAAGAAGTTAGTCCCGCTACATTGCCGCCCGAATGTAGTGAAAAATTTTCAGAGAGGGTCTCCGCATTTTGATTATGGACGGATGCGGGGGGTAAGGAAGCTAGTCCTAGATAATAAGATTTGTATTAGTTCTTGAAATATCGGAACATTATCAGGTAAGCTAATGGAGGTGGTAGATACTATGATTCGGAGAAAGATTCATATTCTATGTTTACAGGAGACAAAATGGGTTAGAGAAAAAGCAAAGGAGGTAGAGGATAAAGGTTTTAAATTATGGTACTCAGGTAAAGAAAAGGCCCGAAACGGAGTTGGTATTATCATAAATAAAGATTTAAAGGAGAGTGCAGTAGACATACAACGATATGGTGACGAATCATGACATTGAAATTAGTGTTAGGAGAGGTTTTGAATATAGTTTGTGCTTACGCACCCCAAGTACGACTAGAAGATAGTATAAAGACAGTTTTTTGGGAAGAGTTGAGGCATTAGGATATCAAGGGATTTATGGAAACTTTGGTTATGGAGATATAAACGAGGAAGGTAGGGAGATTTTAAATTTTGCTATGTCATTTGATCTCTTTATAGTCAATACAATCTTCAAAAAACGAGATGAACATTTAATTACTTATAAGAGTGGCTTATCACAAACACAAATTGATTACTTTATTTGTAGAAAAAAAGATAGAGCGTGTTGTAAAGATTGTAAGATAATTCCAGGAGAAAGCTTAACCACCCAACATCGACTTTTAGTTATGGATTTACAAATAAAAAATGGATAAAGAAGAAAAGAGTGCATTGAGCTATTCGGGCTAAATGGTGAAACCTCAAAAGCGAGAAAGAAGATATATTTAAACAGAAAGTCCTTCAAGGAGATGTTTGGAGTTATGTTGGCACACTCTCTGATATGTGGAACAATATGGCTATACATATTAGGAAAGTGGCGAAAGATGTGTTAGGGGTATCTAAGGGAGGTGTGCCGGCACAAAAAGAAGCTTGGTGGTGGAGTGAAGTAGTACAAAATAAAATCAAGGCAAAGAGGGCATGTTACAAATTACATTATGCTAAGAAAACTAGTGAAACTTTAGAAGCTTATAAGAAAGCAAAGAAGGAAGCAAAAAAGGCCATTAGTGAAGCAAAAGCTAAGATTTGGGAGGACTTATATAAAAAACTCAACTCAAAAGAGGGTAAAAGAGATATTTTTAGGATAGCTAGGGCTAGAGATAAGAAACTAAAGATCTTAATTATGTTAGATGCATCGAGGAAGAGGATGAAAAAATTCTAGTGGCAAATGATGATATAAGAAATAGATGGAAAAACTATTTTTATAATCTTTTTAATGAAAATAAAGATGTTTGTATTAGTTTAGGAGATTTAGCCAAGTCAGAAAATACAATCTCTACCGACGTATTCAAAAGAATGAAGTCAAAGAGGCTCTTAAACATATGGAGAGTGGTAAATCGGTAGGACCAGATAATATTCCTATAGAAGTTTGGAAAATACTAGGAGAAATAGGAATCACTTGGCTCACAAGACTATTTAATGAAATATGGAAAAACCAAAAGATGCCCGAGGAATGGAGAGCAAGTACACTTATACCCGTATATAAGAATAAGGGAGACATTCAAAATTGTGCGAATTATCGAGGTATCAAGTTAATGAGTCATACTATGAAATTATGAGAAAGAATTATCGAACGTAGGTTAAGACAAGTATCAAGTACAATAGAGAACCAATTTGGATTCATGTCAGGCAGATCTACTATTCAAGCAATTCACCTTTTGAGACGTCTTATGGAACATTTTAGAGCAAAAAAGAAAGACCTTCACATGATATTTATTGATCTAGAAAAAGCTTATAATAGAGTACCGAGGGAGGTTCTTTGAAGAACTTTGGAAAAAAGAGGTATCCCATTGACATATATTAACCTTATAAGAGACATGTATGATGGTACAAAAACATGTGTGAGGACTCATGAAGGAACGACAGACTTCTTTGAAGTTAATATTGGGTTACATCAAGGATCAACTTTAAGTCCATACTTATTTATAATGGTGATGGATGAGTTAACAAAACATATTCAAGATGAAGTACCTTGGTGTATGTTATTTGAAGATGACATTGTATTAGTGGAGGAGTCTAAGGAAAAAGTTAATAGAAAATTGGAACTATGGAGAGAAACATTAGAAAGCAAAAGCCTCCGACTTAGTAGAACAAAGACAGAATATATTGAATGTAAGTTTGATCATTTGGTTACTTCAAAGGACATAGAAATTAAAATTGGGGCACACATTGCATTCCCCAAAAGGAAAGTTTTAAATACCTAGGGTTAATTTTTCAAAGTGATAGAAGAATTGATGGAGATGTTACACATAGAATTAATGCTGGTTGGTTAAAATGGAGAGGAGCATCAGGTATTCTTTGTGATAAGAAGATACCATTAAAATTAAAAGGTAAATATTATAGAGCAGTAATTAGGCCTGCCATGTTTTATGGTTCTGAGTGTTGGGCAGTTAATCATCAACATGTACAAAAGATGTCTGTGACAGAAATGAAGATGTTGAGATGGACGAGTGGTCATACAAGAAAAGACCGTATACATAATGAGGTTATTAGAAACAAATTAGGAGTGGCACAAATAGAAGATAAAATGAGAGAACATCGTTTAAGATGGTTTGGACATATATAAAGAAGATCAAAAGAAGAACCTGTAAGAAGGTTAGAAAAACTAAATTTGGAAAGTATTAAAAGAGGTAGGGGACGACCACAAAAGTGTTGGAAAGAAACAATAAAGAATGATCTTGGGAGTTAACTGCTAACATGGCATACGATAGGGATCTGTGGAAACAAAGAATCCCGTCTAGTATGGGAAAAGGCTTAGTTGTTGTTGTTTTTTGTTGACCACTCATTCATCTCAACATCTTCATTTCTGTTACAAACATCTTTTGTACATGTTGATGATTAACTGCCCAACACTGAAAACCATAAAACATGGCAGGCCTAATTGCTACTCTATAATATTTACCTTTTAACTTTAATGGTATCTTCTTATAAGAAAGAATACTTGATGCTCCTCTCCATTTTAACCAACCAACATTAATTCTATGCGTAAGATCTCTATCAATTCTTTCATCACTTTGAAAAATTGACCCTAGGTATTTAAAACTTTTCTTTTGATGGATGCAATGTGTGTCAATTTTAATTTCTATAACCAAATTATCAAACTTACATTCCATATATTGTGTATTTGTTCTACTAAGTCGGAGGCCTTTGCCTTCTAATGTTTCTCTCCATAGTTCTAATTTTCTATTAACTTTTTCCTTAGACTCCTCCACTAATACAATGTCATCTGCAAATAACATACACCAAGGTACTTCATCTTGAATATGTTTTGTTAACTCATCCATCACCATTATAAATAAGTATGGACTTAAAGTTGATCCTTGATGTAACCCAATATTAACTTCAAAGAAGTCTGTCGTTCCTTCATGAGTCCTCACACATGTTTTTGCACCATCATACATGTCTCTTATAAGGTTAATGTATGTCAATGAGATACCTCTTTTTTCCAAAGTTCTCCAAACAACCTCCCTCGGTACCCTATCATAAGTTTTTTCTAAATCAATAAATATCATGTGAAGGTCTTTTTTTTTGCTCTAAAATGTTCCATAAGACGTCTCAAAAGGTAAATAGCTTCAACACTAGATCTGCCTAACATGAATCCAAATTGGTTCTCTATTGTACTTGATACTTGTCTTAACCTATGTTCGATAATTCTTTCCCACAATTTTATAGTATGGCTCATTACTCGATAATTCACACAATTCTGAATGTCTTTCTTATTCTTATATATGGGTATAAATGTACTTGTTCTCCATTCCTTGGACATCTTTTGGTTTCTCCATATTTCGTTAAATAGTCTTGTGAGCCAAGTGATTCTTTTTTCTCCTAATATTTTCCAAACTTCTATAGGAATATTGTTTGGTCCTACCGATTTACCACCCTTCATATGTTTAAGAGTCTCTTTGACTTCATTCTTTTGAATACGTCGGTATAAATTGTGGTTTATATACTTTTTTGATTTGGCTAACTCTCCTAAGTTAATACTAACATCTTTATTTTCATTAAAAAACTTATAAAAATAGTTTTTTCATCTATTTCTTATATCATCATTTGCCACTAGAATTTTTTCATCCTCGTCCTTGATGCATCTAACATAATTAAGATCTTTAGTTTTCTTATCTCTAGCCCTAACTATCCTAAAAATATCTCTTTCACCCTCTTTTGAGTTGAGTTTTTTATATAAATTCTCTCAAATTTTAGCTTTTGCTTCACTGATAACCTTTTTCGCTTCCTTCTTTGCTTTCTTATAAGCCTCTAAAGTTTCACTAGTTTTCTTAGCATAATGTAATTTGTAACATGTCCTCTTTGATTTGATTTTATTTTGCATCCACCACCAAGCTTCTTTTTTGTGTCGGTACATCTCCTTTATATTCACCTAACACATCTTTTGCCACTTTCCTAATATGTATAGCCATATTATTCCACATATCACAAGGTGTACCAACATAATTCCAAGCATCAACTTGAAGGACTTTCTATTTAAATATATCTTTTTCTCGCTTTTGAGGTTCCACCATTTAGTTCGAATAGCTTGATGCACTCTTTTCTTCTTTGTCCATTTTTTTATTTATAAATCCATAACTAAAAGTCGATGTTGGGTGGTTAAACTTTCTTCTGTAATTACCTTACAATCTTTACAATATGCTCTATTTTTTTTTACAAATAAAGTAATCAATTTGTGTTTGTGATAAGCCACTCTTATAAGTAATTAAATGTTCATCTCGTTTTTTGAAAGAGATCAAATGCTATAGCAAAATTTAAAATCTCCCTACCTTCCTCATTTATATCCCCAAAACCAAAGTTTTCATGAATACCTTGATATCCTAATGCATCTTTACCGACATCTCCATTTAATTCTCCTCCTAAACAAATCATCTCCCTTTTTGGAATCTTTTGAATCACCTTATCTAACTCTTCCCAAAAAGTTGTCCTTATACTATCTTCTAGTCCTACTTAGGGTGCTTAAGCACAAACTATATTCAAAACCTCTACTCCAAACACTAATTTCAATGTCATGATTCGGTCATCATATCGTTGTATGTCTACTACACTATCCTTTAAATCTTTATTTATGATAATTCCAACTCCGTTTCGAGTCTTTTCTTCACCTGAGTACCATAATTTAAAACTTGTATCCTCTCTCTTTTGTTTTTTCTCAAACCCATTTTATCTCTTGTAAACATATAATATGAATCTTTCTCCGAATCGTAGTATCTATCACCTCCATTAGCTTACTGGATAATGTTTTGATATTTCAAGAACTAATACGAATCTTATTATCTAGGACTAGCTTCCTTACTCCCGCATACATCCATATTCAAAATGCGGAGACTCTCTCTGAAAATTATTTATTACATTTGGGCAACAATATAGTGGGACTAACTTCTTTACCCACACCCGTCCATGTTGTGGGAACCCTCTCTACAATTGATTCACTACATTCGGGTAAAAATGCAGTGACCCTTGCTTACTTATCATTGCATTCGGGTTCTACAGTACGTCGCTAGGTGGGGACGCCCCAAAACAATGCTCATAATTTTTGTAATCCATGTTATAAAATTATATTAATGATGTCATTAAATTAAATTATTATCATAAAATAAATTATATTATTTAGAAACTTATCAAAATTATGGCACAATGTTTAATTCTTGTGGTTCCTTATGTTTGGTGATGGTGAAAATCTCATGGCTTACCAACAATAGAGTTATGCTCTGTACAAATTGTTCTTAATTTCTTTTGCATTGATCTCAATACTGCGATCACATCTCTTATTTGATTCTCATGTCATATTGATATGATTTATCTTTCATTTTCATAGCTAGCTGTAGATGGTCAGAACTGATTTAGTTAGCAATAGATACTATGTCCCTCCTACCTTAAGTTTTCCTTTAATAAGACTTCTAAATGCAAATGGGGGTTCTTTCAATCTATCAATGGGATATTCAATTGTCTTACAGGATTGATCTATTAATAAATCAAGTTGCTTCTTATGTTTTTGCCAACAACAACAACTAAGCCTCATTTTCTATATGTATCATTTTAGAACATTGACAAACTCAATGTAAAAAATCAGGATTCAAGTCATCCACTGGTAATCCTGGGGATTAGGAGTGGTGGGTATGTTACTCCCAATGCTTGTAGTATTACTTTTGTAACGTTACCCGTTTATATTTTTCAATAATTATCATACTTTAAGATACAAATTGTAGGAATCGTACAATAAAAGAGATATTCCATATGATCAATTATGTGAAAGGCTACCAAGATGTTAGATGTAAATTATTAGAATTTGGACTTGTCTTTTTATTACCTTGTTAGAATTTGGGCTCTTTTGATATTCAACTCATACGAAGTTTTTTTTTAGGATTGATACGTGCACACTCTTTTTAGTATCCATACACCCCATTTCACACCTTTTCCAAAATACCCATGGTAAATTTTGATAATTACTAAGGTATGCTTCTGCATTTCAACACACTCTCATGTTGTGCGAACCACCTCTCCCACCATCTCCTTTTCTATCCATTCTTTGCTTCCAACCATCTATTACTCGATTTACATTAATTTGCAGCAAATGAACTCATTGAAATTCGTTGAAAAAGGAAGAAGAAGAAATAAGAAGAAAGAAGAAAAAGAGGAATAAAAAGAACAAGAGTAAATAGGAGGCCAATTCGATGAGGGATTTGGTGATTTTGCAAGGTATATCATTCATTTGGTTTCAGTTTTATTATTTTTTATTGTTTTTATTTTTTGATTGGATTTTTACAAAACAATCCATCGGGTTTTTGTTTCGAAAGATTACGCAAGTGATGCACCTAGCGTGCAACATCTCTCTTGGTGGGAGCACTTGTGCCACATCTCCCGTGTAGGGAAGAGTGCCTAGTGAGTATCTCTCTTGTTTCGATCAACTCTTATTTGACTAATTGATTTATGTTTTGATATGTATATATGGCTCATAGGGTACGAGTAGAATAACGTAACGTCACTGTTTCATCTAGGAGAAGAAGACAATTTAGTAGATACAAATGTTGTTGAAGTTGGGCTTTCACGTTATAAGGAGGATATAGATACCTCGGACACTGAGATTGATATTGGAGAGGCTTAGGATGAGGGATATCCTAATATGTTAAGATTACTCCCTAGCTTTGAATGTCACATTTCTTTTAAGATCTAGCATGAACAAAAAATTTTACTTTAGTAAAATTGTACATTCAATATAAATATTTACTATTACAATTGACTATATAAATATAAATATATAGACAATACAAAAAGTGGTAACAATGCGCATAAGGTATATTGTAGGTAGAGCATGGTTAATAAAGAGGATGGATGTGAGGTCTAGTAATTGGGTTGAGATTGAAGATATGAGTGGGATAATTGGGTAAGAAGGTTTATTGTATGAAGTTATAGACCATGCACTGTTGATTGTTTTTATTTAGCATTAGCAACCATATACAAACAACTTTCACATGCGATGGGTGAGATGACTTTCATACTTCACGATGTCCATGAGATACTTTGTCTTCTAATGGAGGGACAATTTGTCGTCTTGATATAAGAGATGATAGTTAGAAGTAAAAAAGATATTTTTAGTGATATATTGGGAATGAGCATCAATGAAGTAGTAATAGAGATTAAGTCTGAAGCCATTAAATTTGAGGTGCTCCAAAGTAATTTTTTGAAAAGAGAAGTTAGTAACAAAAATAAGACTTTATTATATTTGTCATATCAGTTAGTTTATATATTATATCAAGATAAGTCTAGAGATAGAATACTAATAACGAGTGTGTATTTATTGTCACATGATATGTAGAGGGTTGACAATTATGTTTAAGGTATAACCACATTATTCTACTTATACAAGCGACTAGGAAAGGTCTTCTAGATAAATGCATAACAACTTAGTAGACATATTGCTTTACTCAAAGTAAGAATTTATATTATTGTTTTTTATTATAATATTTTTTATATAGTCTTTTTTCATAACTAAATTATATGTTTTAATTGTACGCTTAAATTTATGAGTATTTTTCAGCTCTTAGAGTTAGCATGATATCAAAATGGTTGGATGAAGTACCATGAGCAAGCCAATGGATGAGAGATATTTGCCACAGGCAATCTCCTATCGATCGGCGTATTAAATACTGTAAGCAATTGGATTTTATAGTGACAGAATAAGTAATTTATAAACTACAACTATATTTTTATTTTTATATTAAACATAATCTATGATGTTATACATTCTTATCTTTTATTTTATGCAATGCAAATTAACTGACAGTCATATAGTTCTACAAAGTACTTAGATTGTAACGCATATAAGTTGACCAAATACAACAATGCATTCGGTGTATAGATATTATAGAACCATATATGTGAGATCATCTAGTTCAACAATTCTACTGTCATCAAGGCATCCTAGTTGTACCGATAAGGTCTTCTAATGTAAATAGACCTATAACGCCTCATACATGTAAGGTACAATATGAGTCACATGATACTATTTAGGAAGCACAACACTCACACTATTTTGAGCTTAAGAACTTTGGCATACCAATAGTATATCTTTATGAGTATGATGACTTGTACATGGAGTACTATATTTCTGAGATGGGTCAATTTATTTTGAGAGATTCTATTAGTCAATTGCATTTAACTCATCCAACTCCCGCTAAACAACATGATATATCATTCTTCATGTATGCAATTAAATAATTGTTTATGTTAATATAGTCTTTAACTTTGTTTTGATTTGTTACACTATACTAATTTTTTTTGTAATTACATTCTTATATCAATGCCTTACTGCAGTACGTGACACACTAGCATCAACTTTAGTCCATTCAAAGCACGTTCCACTTTCATTGTCAGGTGAGCCTACATTGCTAGAGTTGTGACAGACATACAAATAGTGCTACTAACAAACATATCGATTGACTATATATGAGTATAATGGTAAGGATGCGTGAACTCAGTATTGTTGATGATCTATGCATTGGGACAATATGTTGTATATGGGGTTTACATGGGGACATTCTTTTGTATTATTCATTATATATATATGACATTTTGGTTTGTCACTCTTTGGCCTCAATATATACAACCGTCATGAAATAATACTTTCATTTCAAATAAAAAATAATTACATTTATAAAATACAAATAATATTTAATCATTATCCTCAATATCATGTACAATATCATCCCTTGGTCCTCTTATTTGTATACACATCCCAATACATTCATAAAATGGTCGATTCAAATTCCTAACGTTTTCATGTTATTATCATTCTAAGATGGAAAGATAAGTCATCGACAATACGTATCTACAAAAAAAATAGGAGCACAAGTAAAGATTAATCATAAATTTGATAAACTAAATGTCTAAATAATATAATATCATTTAAAGCTATTATTAACTGCTAGAAAATGTCATGCAACATGATGATAGCAAATGTATAATAAATCTCTCAAACCTAGATGCTCACTGACTGAGAGTACCAATTCTACATTCTATCGAGTAGCGATTACCGAAATGAACATTCAATAATCACTAGAACATTGCCCAACCTTCATATATACAATATAATGAATCACAACATCATCCTCCATGAAAACCATATATATCACGCCTACATGTCACTTTCTTCAAGCACTATTTATGAGAGTGTGTCAATGACTTGATACCCACATTTTTTTATCTTCAATAACATTCACTCAAGCATTTACAAAGATGCGCATAAAGCATGGTATCATCCTCTTCTATGTCGGTTCAAAGTATAGCCACCTTGAAATATTCTTTTCAAAGAGAAACTCGATATAAGAACCAAAAGAGTCGATATTTGGAAAAGGATCACAACTTCCTGAAGAGTAATGACCTACCCTAAGAGAGACTTCACTTCAACCACATGTATATCCACGTTCATTTATTTCTCTAGGAGAGGCATGCCTACCCGCATGCTCCTAAGTTGACAAATCCCTCATTGTAGATTTGTTATATCGTCTCCTTTTAAGACAACAAATGGGTGTCCTTTTTAATGCGATTTACTTAGGACTCAACTACTCATTCAATATCTTAACAAATTTATCTCAATGTAGATGGTACCTTAACTTCTTCTAAACAATCTTCATCATAGATATTCTTTCATCATCTCTTACATGATCGACAATCACTTCTACTCTCCTTATTCTCGATATAATAATTATTTCACCATAAGTGCTTTGCTTAAAATTGTTTGTTATTTTATAATTTATAAAAGAATGTAAGCTTTGACAAATATATACAATATAACATGTGAAACATGACTCAGTCGTATCTCTCATTTGATGGAGATGTAGCTCTTATGCATCTCTCCTTCAAGAGATACACGACTCAATCACATCTCTTCTTCACGAAGAAACATGGACCATTCACGTCTTCTCTTGAGAGAGACATGGTTAGGTCATGTTTTTCTTCAAAAAGAAATGCGATTATACCGCATTTCGAATAAAAAATTTGGTGAGTGAATATTTTGACTCAAAACCATGAAATATCAACCAAAACGAGAAAAATATAAAAACAACACAAAAATACAAAATTATTTCTAAAACTCAACCTGTCAAAACCTTAAAAAATCTGAAAATCGACCGATTCAATGGTCTCTTTCTTTTCTTTTTTTTGTTTTTCTTCTTTCTTGTTTTGTAAATATCGAGTGAAGTTCATAAGATAATAATCATGTATTCTTTGCCTACGGAGAAAGCAACAATAGTTCTAAACATACCTATAATTAGAATAAAAGGAAAGGAATAAAAGAATTAGACATGAAAAAGAGAAAGAAATTATTATAAAGATAGTTTCAGTATTTTTTTTAATTAAGAGTAGGTGGATAGTAAAAAGGGTGTGGACATAGTAATCCCTTTTTTTGTCATGACTTTGGTTATCTCGTAGGGTTGACAATACTCGGTGTGCATCTTCCGATGGCCAGAATCCGTTGAAAATACTATCAAAGCATATAATAAAAAAGGTTTCTATAACAGTCCACAAGGATTAAGGCGGGTTGAGTACTTCTGGTAAAAACTTCCGTTTAATAGAAAATTATTTCTGACAGTTCATAAGAACCATTTTCGGTCGTTTGGGATCACCAGATATTAATTTCCAGGCGATTTTTGGCTTCATGCTTCCGTTGGTTCCAAATGTTGACAAAGGCTCTTTCCTGGTGGTTCATATGGGGGTTCAAGGCTCTTTCCTGGTGGTTCATGTGTTGGTTCACTAGGCATCTCATGTGCATCATAATGGGTCAGTGAGGAACTGGCATATCGTCGCTCCAAATTTATAAGTACACTTAGTGTTTATGGATTTGGTCTGCATCTAAGAGCAACAGAGCATTTTCCAGTGTGCGTGTAAATTACATGTGCAGCAATATGACATGGAGAATTTTGATTGAATAATCACAGGCAAAATTGACTACATCCCCGAGTACTTAGGAATGGATTCAATCTGTAAACATGAACCCTTGAAGTCATGAAGTGCTCAAATGCGAGGTGAAAGTTTAGAATGAAGGTTGACAATATGGCACTCGTTTGAGTTGGGGTAGAAGGGGAGCTTTTGTTTTTCGTGGATGACTTCATACCTTTTGTGAAGGCCTAGCTGCAGTAAATGCAAGTAATTTTGAATGTGTTGAAGGATTTCCGTGAGTGTTCAGTGTTAAGGTAGGAATTCTTTGTGGCAATCAAGATAATGCGACCAAAACTTGATGATGAAATCGATAGTCTACCAATTCCAACGGACACCCAAGCGCCCTCTGTTGTGAATATGTTGGAGAGTATATTTTGCCTCTTACTGAAGGCAACTGGGTCTTTTTGATTCAGCAACAACCCACATTGAACTGCCTTAGATACAAAGGTGCTGGTGTCGCATGAACGACCTTGGACTTGTAATTAAAACCAAAGTCGTTCTAAGATTGTAATAAGCAGCAATAACAAAGACTTGCAGGATGAGAGGAAGGGCAGGTATGGATATAGTCTTCATTAAGTGATGAACTGTGAATGGAGAATTATGAAACGACTTTATCTTCACTTGTATATGCTATTAGAAGTGAGAACGCCCAAGAAGTCAAGATGAAACAACATTCAACGGGAAGTCCTCGACTCGGATTTCTCCAACTAAGTTGGCTCTAAATTTGATGCAGAAGAAGATACCGCATATATTACCAGGATCACTTACTGCAAAACTGAAATAGATGATGTGCGCAGATGCTTCAAGGCATGCATTACGAGTTTCCCGTACGATGCAATGAAAATCTCCATCGACTTGTCATGCACAAACACAACCAACCCTTGACGATAGACAATAAGCAGAACGAAAAGTTTCTGCTTTGCTTTCTGCACAAAGGAAGCAAACTAATTCTCCAAGGATGTAGTAAGAAAACAATAAATAGGGAGGCTGAAGTCCTTTCCCCAATCTAACTTCGTCGCTCACTCATTGCCTTATAAAAGGGTGGTTGAGAAATCCAATGAACAGACATGCATGTTCATCAAGTTAACGGTTCAAGAGACCTTGCTTAGAAACTGATGAAACAGTATGACGTGACTCTTGGTCCCAAGAAAAGCCGTTAACAGCATCCACATGCTGACCTCTGTTATGGTGAATAGACACGGCCTTTACGTCGATCTTGAGGCCGCTTAGTTAGCCTGTTTAATCGTGTACCAATGTGGCTTTCCAACCCAATGGCCTGTTTACATTGTCTTGTTCAGTTTAATGGGTCACTATCCTTCCAAAGTATCTGGAATTGTTGGAAAATTATGGGACACCATCATCCTGATTCCATAGCACCCTTTCATGAATCGGCTATTATGGAAACTTCTTTACAATCAGGGCAGAGAGATAATCAGGCCAAGTCATCATTTATGATATCAAGGATTGTAAGAAGGCAGTTAACCGAGGATTAAAGCAACTTAGAGGGTTCAATCTAACAGAGAACCTGGGAAAGTACCTCGGCGCTTCTGTCATCCATGGTAGAGCTGGTGTAAGCATGTTAGCTTACCTTGAGGATAAAGTTAGAAGTCGATTAAGCTCATGGAAAGCCAATTCATTATTGTTTGCTGGGAGAGTTACTCTGTTTCACTTTCCCTCCCTGCTTATGTGCTGCAGTCAACTGTTGTGCTCTTGAGTACTTGCGAAAGAGTCCAAACATTATGCAGAAGCTTTATCTGGGGAGTGGATCAAGATGATAGTAAGATGCATCCTTTTGAGTGGGAAACTCTTTGTAGGCCGAAGGTATCAGGGGGTCTAACTATCAAAGATTTGAGAACTCTTAATCAAGCGTTTTTGGCAACGATGGTATGGTGCTTCATGGTGGAACTGAAGGCACTGTGGACTCTGGTTATGAGGGGGAAGTATGGGATGGAAGAGAATGAGCATGTGTCACCGCTACCTAAAACTCAAGACTCAAAGTCTTTGGAAAGCCATGTCTTGGCTTCGGCCTTTTGTGCAGGAGATCACGCGGTGGTCATTCAATAATAACAGGATCTCTTCATTTTGTTATGATCGTGGGCCAGGTGATACTCCTTTGCTGTCAAGTAAGATGCAATGATAAGCCTGTTAGAGGATCTGGCGATGATAGAATTTGTCTGTAGGTCCTCAGGCCGGAGCCTTTCTATCTTCATGTACGTAACAAAAGTTGTCGCCAAATGAAAACAGAGAGCATAACATTTGGAAGATGGTATGAAAACGGCAAATCCCCCAAGAGTCTTAGCTTTACTTTGCTTTATGTTCATGGCAGAATTCATAATAACTATGAGAGAGTTAGGAGACATTTGTCTTTGGTGGCTAATTGTAAGGTGTATGGCACTGACATGGAGAGCTTGAAGCATATGGTCAGAGATTGTGATATGGCAAGAAGTGTTTGGAGTAGACTAAAAGTAACTGAAGATCAAAAATAGTTCTTGTGAGAAGATTTTCAAAATAATGTGATGAATACTGATTGGATGTGATTGGGTTAGTGTCTGTTGGTGAAGAGCTGTTATATAGTCCAAAGGCTGTCATCTGATGATATGTGATGACATCACAAATGAGCATAATATTTCAGATGCAGACTAAAGAAGTCTTTAACGTTATGTTAGGGTGGCTTGAAAAGCTATGTCTCTTCGCAAATACTGATTGGTTGCAACTCGTAAGTAATAGGTAGTGTACCTCAATGGTCATGTCTTTTGACAAAAAACATATTCTTATCATTATATATAGTATTCAAGTAGGATAGGAATGATCTTAAGCTAATAGTGTAGAAGCTCTAGAAAAGGAAGATCTGTCTCTTCGAGACACCCTTACAATCTTTCCACCAGTTCGGTTTTACTAATTTTATTTTCATGTTCTTGTTCTTTTGACCAAATCTTTTTCTTGCTGAACTTCTTCAAGTAACTTGCTACAACTTAAAGTGAAAGACCAATTTCGTGTTGGATCCAAGTTTCCTAAATTCTTAAGTAGAAAGCTGATTTCTTCATGAAAAGCTGTTTTCTCCATAAGAAGGCAATTGTCCAAGCTCCTAAAATCCCCAACATTCATTAAGCTTTCCCGACTCAAGAGAATGACTTCTTTTAAGGAAGATAAAGTTTGACCTCATCAACCAATTTAATAGAAACAACTTTTTAAGGTAGTAAAAGAATATGCAGTTCTTTCTCACCATCTTAAAGACCATCTATATCTTGACCATTCCAAGGCTTGAAGAGGTAGAAAATGAATACCTTAAGAAGACTTGGCAATGATAAAAATGGGACGCGGGTGACTAAACATGCATAGGTCATATCCTAAATGGTATCTCTCATGCATTGTTCAACATTTATCAAGACTCACCTAGAGTTAAGGACTTGTGAGACAAGTTGAAAGCAAGGTATATGGCAACAGATGCAAGAAGTTTTATGTTCCTATATTTAATAATGATAAATAATAGATAATAGATTTGTTATAAAATAATTTCATAAACTTAGACGAATCTTAAATAATTTTAAGTAGCACAAGATGAAAGTGAGCAACACCGTCATTATTTTCTTCATAACAAACAAACCTCTACCTTGAAAATTTCAAAAATACTCTTATATACAAAAAGGAAGATGTCTCTCTTGAGAAATTAAAAAATCATCTTAAGCTTGAGAGAAATTAAAATTTTAACAAATATCATGAGTACTAGTAAAAACACCAAGAACGGGAAAAAGAAAGAAAATGACTACCATTTAGAAAACCCAACATGATAAGATTCAATGCTAATACCTCAAAAAGTTAAAGTTCTAATTCAAAGGAACACCTTGTAGCGATTATATTGAAAGCCAAAATAGTTGAAGATATTGGTGCATGATGGGTTGACTGCAGTGAGACCTATCTTGTGTGCATAAAAGTCTCTTCACATTATTTAAGTAAGAAAAAAGACTCATTTTATACACAAGTAATACTTCAAAGGTTCAAGTTAAAGAAAAGGGCTATATGAAACTCAAATGTATATCATGTAAGACTCTTACTCTTTTGGATGTACAGTATATTCAAGACGAAGGAAGAAATTTGGTTTAGGCACCCTTACTAAATAAATAAGTATATGTTAAAATATATATTTGAGAGAGACAAATTCATATATTATCAAAAGGAGGCATCTTTGTAGGAAAATAATATCTTTGTGAGTACATGCCCAAATTGAATGTTTCTAATAATAAGAATGGTGATACCGCTTATATTGTTGATTGTTGTGATGTAAGGAATTATCTCAAGGGGCATGTGAATTTTATGAAATTAGAGGGCATGGTGAGATCTAATTTAATTTTGAAAAGGAATACACTCAATCAATAATGTACTTTTTTTATGCTCATTAAAATCACAAGACTTCTAGACTTTTATTTTTATAATAGAAAGAAGTTCTAAAGTTTTGGATTTGATTCATTTCAATAGTTGTGATGTGTATTGATGGTCTACTATAGGTGGCATGAAATATATTTTCACATTAATTGATCATTGTGCTATTATGCTTATTTGATATCTTCTAAATCCAAAGCTTTAGAAAAATTCAAGCTTTTCAAATCCAAAATAGAACTTGAAAGTGAAAATTTTATCAAATCCTTAACATCATATCGGAGAAGAGAACATTATAATTCAAATTATTTTGTGTCTATTAGAATCATACACCAAACAATGGTTGCCTATTCATCACAACAAAATAGTGTGGTTGAAAGGAAAAATAGAATTTTAGTAAAAATGGTAATATTGTCTTATTTTGGTCCTTTTAATGGTTTTTAGGGTGAATGCATATGAAGAGCTTGTTGTTTTTTGAATAGTTTTTAATAAAAGGAATAAGATAACCCTATATGAGTTATAAAAGAAAAGAACGCCTTAACCTAAACTATTAAAAGTTTGGTATGATAACACTATAATAAAAGTTTGTGAATCTAAAAGGAAGGAATTGGTTGAAAGCAGAATTGAATATTTCTTGAGATATGTTGGAAATAGTTATGTATGTAGTTTCATGGTAATTGAATCAAATGAGTTATATTTCATGGATACGGTAATTGAGTTTAGAGCCATGAGGTCTCATGATTGAGCATTTTGGAAAGAAACTATTCATGATGAGACATACAATAATAGCAAATAAAATTTAAAAATTAATGGACCTCCCTCTCATATCTAAACTAATAAGTTGTAAGTGGATTTTCAAAATGAAAATAAAGGTTGATGGAACTATATACAAATCTAAAGTAAGATTAGCTTCTTGGGGCTTTACTCGAAAAAAGGAATTGACTACTTCAATATGTATGCACTAGTAGCAAAGATTGCTATAATTAGAGTTTTGTTAGCATTTACTTCTATTTCTAAACTTTTCATTGACCAAACATATGCCAAAACAATATTTTTAAATAGTGAATTAGACAATGAGGTATATATGGAGTAGCTCAAAGGATACTCAGACAAGAACATAAGGTTTGCAAGTTAGTCAAACTCTTGTATGGTTTAAAGCACGCCCTTAAAAGATGACATAAAAGCTTAATAAAGTGACTCTTACTAATGGTTTCAAAATTAATAAGTTAGACAAATGTGTTTATATTAAATTTCATGATGAAAAAGGTGTCTTCATTTGCTTGTATGTTGATGATATGCTTATATTTAGTATTGATTCAAATGTAATTATTCTCATCTAGCAATTTTAACATAAAGGATGTGGGAGTAGCTAATGTTATTCTAGATATTAGAATAATTAGAAAAGAAAGTATAACAGTTTTTCAATCTCATTATATAAAAAAAGCATGAAAAAAAATTGATGCTTTTGAGTATGGTCATGTTTCTACTCCTTTTATCCTAATGTTAAATTAGTAATGAATAAAGGGTGTTGGTTGCACAATTGGAATATGCCAACTCGATTAGTTGCTTGATGTATGTAATGACATGTACCAAACTTTATATTGTATTTGTAGTGAGTCAGCTAAGCCAGTACACAAGCAATTCCGACAAAGACAACTAGCAAATTGTTCGATGAGTATTAAAATACTTGAAGAGAATAAAAAATTATAATTTAGTCTATAATAGAAGTGTTTATGCCTTAGAAGGATATTAAAATGCCAATTGATTGACCAATGAAGAAGGACATGCTTCTACAAGGACACTGATCTTCACAATTGATAGGAGTGCAATTTCTTGGGCTCGAGAGAAACAAATATCTATTATTAACTCTACTATGGTTGCCAAGTTTATTACTTTAGCCTGACATAGAAGAAATAAGTGGCCTAAAAATTTGCTTCATTAAATTCTAATATGGCCAAAGTGAATAGCACCCATATTGATAAATTGTGATAGTTAGAGTACTCTATTATAGGCATATTGTAAGGTGCATAATGGAAAATCTAGACATATTGATAAGAGGCAAAGTTATGTGCAAGATTTAATCAAGAATGGATCCATTTACATTATTTATATTAGATGAGAGAGTTGAATATTGTAAATCCTTTAGAAAAGGTTTGGCAAGGGATTTAGTATGTACAATGTTAATCGATATAGGTTTCAAGTCTACTCATAAAATGATGAAAACCCAACTCACATTTGAGTAACATTAAGTCATGAGTTTAATGTGCAAAACTATATATTAGTATGGTTGCATGTACCTAGTAATTAACCCTTTTTAAGGTAAAGGTACTTGGTCTTGTAGTGTATTTTTGTTGGAGTGCCTATATGAGGGCATTTCTCATATAGTCTACTAATATGAGTGTGAAGTGGAGTTCGTGCATCAAGTCTCGAGCTTGGACTCTTGAAATACTCGTGAAAAAGGTTATTGAATATAAGGCTAATATAAAAGGTGTTGACTTTAGTTATGGCTTCATTGACCCTTAAATCCTACACGTGAGTTGTACATGCTAATTCAAATGGATTATATGGTTCAAAGCTTGTTTACCATTTCAATTTGAATGAATAAGAACTCATCACTTAATAGGAATAGGTTAAATCTGCAAGATACCTATATTGAAAGTATAAGATTTCCAAGATGATGATCTTCAAACTTATTTTGAAAATGGTAAGGGATAGTAAGAAATTTTTTAGAAAAATACAACTTTTCATAAAAGGGTACCAACAATAGGTTATGTAGGTAAAGAATTGTTAGTGCTCAAGCACTAACCTTTAGGCGTGTTAGATATAAGGCAAAGTATTATCTTTAAGGCATGTTTGAGCACTAACCTTTAGGCTTATTAAAGTATTCTCTTTAAGGCGTGTTTGAGCAGTAATCTTTACGCTTATTCGTCATTGCTAGATTATATTTTTCAAGCACTATCCTTTAAGCGTGCCTGAGCACTTACCAAAACCACCAATTTTGTTTTAATGTTTGCATATTCGTATTTTTTTAACCAAATTCTTTTATTCCTTAACTTCTTCTAAGTAACTTATTGTGATTCCTTAGTGTACAAGGAAGTTGTAGTATTAGTCACCTTGGTATACCGATATTGCCAAAGACGCGACTTTTATTGTGTAAAGAGGAGGACAAGAGAGCTCATCATTGTATAGGCAATCGTCGGAAGCCTTTGTATTCAAAAAAATAGAATCTAACAGCGATGAAAAAGCCTAAAGGTTACGCATTCAAATTTGCAAACCTTATCAAGTAAAAGACCAATCTCGTGCAAAATCCAAGTTGACTGACATATTTGAAGTATAAAAACCGATCTCTTCATGAAAAAACGTTTTATCCCTAAAACGCCGGCTCTCCAAGCCCCTCAAATCCCCAACAATTCTTTGAAGTGAGCGCTCCTTGTTGGTTCCGGAAAACCTTGCGCGACGAATACTGCTGGTAATTAGGAGGTACACTGCTCCCTTCTCTTTGGCAATACGCGTTGGTTCCTTTGGTGGTGGAGAAACAGTTTCAAATATTCGAAAGAGTTGCGTGCAATTCCAAGCATGTCATCATCCTCGATGCTGGTCGAGCATCTATGAAGTAAGGCCTTTGAGGCTGTTCAAGCTGTTGGGGAAATCATTACGACTAGAGACCCTCAATGGCGTGGGTGGTCTTTGAATGTTGAGGAGTCATGAACACAGCCTCCACGACAAACCTTAATGTGATGTTCATCCTCAGATAATAAATATGAGGCAAACCAGTATATAAATTGTGTCATGAATTTCTTCGAATCATACTACATACCATGCTTCCCTTGAATTGTTGAACATCTTGTTATGTTAATTGACCTAATTGCCTTGATTCATTGTTTCATGAGTTCATCAATCTGCACGTGAAAATTGTGAATATCTTGATCAGTTTAATGTGAGATACGATGAAGGCGACAAAGATACACTTGGAGTAGGAGCAGCATTGTCGCAGGAAGGTCATCTCATAGCTTATGAGAAACGATTCTCGAGAGGAAGAAGAGTTTCTCCAGATATGAGAAGGACAAGGTATTACCAATAGCCCTAGCTATCTATAAGTGGAGGCCCTATCTATTGGACGCCAATTCATTTTGCAGACTAATTATTTTATATACTTGAGCAGAGGATTACCACTCAAGAGCAGAAGAGATGGGTCTCGATAATTCAATCAATGGGCGTATGACTTCAAAATTTCGTATAAAAAGGAACCGGAGAACCATGTGGTTGATGCATTATCGAGTCAAACAACAGATCAGCTGATGCCGATCACTAGCATAGCTTCAGACCTAGTAAGCCACATTAAGGACATGCAGGATGGGAATGAATTGATCAAGAAGATGAAGCAACAGAAAGATCAAGATATATTGAGCTTTACCACAATATGCACTATGCTCTACATTGTCTCTATTTCAAAGGTACGTAGGTTCTACTTACCTAGCATTTGCTCCTTAATAGAGGAAATCGTTAACAAGTATCATTCCTCTAAAATCGACTGACATGAAGGAGCGTCCCTAATTTATCAAACGATCAAGGACTTCTTGGAAGGATTGAAAACCACAATTGTGAAAGTCATGGAAGAGACAGTGGTTTGTCAAGCAAACAAATAGGAGGCCTACAAGGTTCCAGGGATTCAACTGCTCCTGACTATGTCAAAGGTTTTGGAGTCGATATCAATGGACTTCATCGAGGCTGGTCTCTCATTCATATGAGACCATCTTCGTGGTAGTAGATCGGTTGACTAAATACAATCACCAAGCCAAGTATGACATTCACAGCGTAGTGAAAATCTTCACTAAACGGGTCATCAGCAAGTTTTCGGCGATATAATTCACATTCAGCTTTTGACAAGGAGTATATGTTCCGAAGTGGAACCAAATTATCCTTCGGTGACCGCATTTGAAACTTTGTATCGATATCAGGATCCAACACCATTATCATATGAACACGGCAGTTCTATCAATGAAAAGGTAGATAACAAATTGAAGAGTAGAGATGTTCTCAGTAGCCTCAAGGAAAACTTGAAGCGGGCACAAGAGCGAATGAAACAACAATCCCCGAAGGAGCGAAAATGGGTGTGCCTGTTCATCTTCGGCACATACACCTGTAAAGTGAACTAACCGCCCTCAAGGTGCTAACAAAGTATGTCCATCCTTTGAAGGTCATTTAGGTGATTAATTAGGTGGCATATGAGCTGGAACTATGGAAGGGAGTGACCATTAACCTTGTTCACGTGTCACGCCTAAAACCTTATTATTAAGAGCTCTCCACTAACTCATTTGGATTCCCAACTGATCAGGTGGAGATGATGTAAACCCACTGGCGACACACCAAGAAGGCCCTTAATGCGTCTCGGCCTCAAAAGGCACAAAAAAATCTGGTTTTTTATGATTCGAAATCAAATAAAATTTATTAGAAAATTTCAGCTTGATGCGGTTCTGCATCGATTCTCATTAGAATTGTAATATGACTTGAACAACCAAAACCAGACCCCCTTAGAATATGGAAAGCAGCTCAAACAGTATTGAAAGATGGCTCCTTTTAATGGCTAAAGATGGTTGAAAATCTTAGATGATTGTGAGCAAATTATCGGTTTAAAACGATGTGGTTTTGATTCCGATTTGAGAAACTAAAAGGAACAAATTTGGGAGTGAAGAGGAAGAGAAAGGCAGTTCAAAAAAATTAACCAAAAGAATCCATAATAGAAAAACTTTATCTAGTTTTAGTTGATGCCTAAATCTCTCTTTTTAGCTCTTTATAGAGGTTGATTACATAGAAATGTATCTACTTTATCAAAGAAACCCTCTTCTACTAAGAAAACCTACTTCTACTAAGAAACTTATTCCACCTAATATAAAGTTATTTTCATACATAAAGGGTATTTTATTCTTTTCATGAAGAAGATAGTTATCATACTAAATTAGACAAACCTAAAACATAAAATAACTTTACCATACCCAAAATAGACATGAATCTAATTCAAATGAATTTATGAGATCAATTGGCTTGCCTTATGTTTTCTATATAGGCCTATCTGTCACATCATTTAGTGGACTCGCTTTTCCAACCTAGTTCACATTTGGGTACAATTCATCCTCTGTTTCAAGTCGAACTTATTCGGATCCTATATTGAGTCATAGAGTGTCATATAGGCCTTCAATTAGCTGCAAATTAACTTTCATAACATGGCTAAAAATAAAGTGAACCAGTTGAGTAGAGGTGATCTTCGATGGGTTATATCATCTCCACCATACTTTCATTGTGCTTGTCCAACAACTCTGGCAAAGCCAAGCTCATATGATGACTTGTTAATCTTCATTATAATCTCTAATGGGTCTATAATAGTTAGAAAACAACTTTGATTTTGATAAGTCGTTTGGATTGAAGACTTGATGAGAATGATACTTGAGCCATACCCAATCTCTAATTTCAAATTCACAGTCCAATCAACCCTTGTCAAATTGAGCCTTCATGCACTCTTGAGCTCTAATGGTATTTATATGTAATAGGAAGAGGGGCATTATAGCCATATAAAGCCACAAAAGGAGTTATTTGGGTTGATGTATGATAGTTGGTATTACAAGAAAGTTCAGCCTATGGAAAGAGGTTTGACCATTCACTAGGTTTGCTTTATATGAAACATTCAAGATATGTCTCAAGAATTCGGTTTATTACCTCGATGTGGTCATTGGTTTGGGGATGAAATGTTATACTAAAGGATAATTTAGTTTGCAATTGGTATATATATTCCTTTCAAACTTTTTTAAGTGAATATTGTATCTCGGTCGCTAACTATGGTTTTAGGAATTGCACGTAGGCTAATAAACCCTTTTGATGAAGGCTTTCACAACTTCAACTCTTGCATACATAGCTTTGAGAGGTTTAAAGTGAGGATACTTTGTGAACTACTCTGCAATCACATATATGTTTTCCTACTCATGAAAATAAGATAAGGCCTCAATCAAGTCTATAGAAATCAATTCTCAACTTGTAAAGGTATGAGTAATGATGTTAAGGTGTTAGGAACCTTACTTGACTCACTCTAAGATTGACAAATCTTACACTCTCTAACAAATTATGTGAAATTTTTTATCCATTCCTTAAAAAATGAACTTTCACTCTCTAACGGGTCTTAGAAACTCCCACATATCCCCTATGCGTGAACCATGATATCCTTTAAAAACAAAGACAATTAAACCACAAGATCTATGAAGCAAGATTTTACTATCATAGTAGAGGATGCCACCATGAAGTGAAAGCCATAGGTAAGGAAGACAAGTCGGCCCACACCTCGGTATGAACACCAATTCTAGGGTCATATGTTGACATCCACATGTGTTCAACAAATCCAAAGTCGACGGTAGAAAATACCAAAATGATCCTCCTTTTAGCATAAAAGTGCATCAACAACTAGGTTTGCTTTGCTGCTTTTATACTCAAGTTTGAAATCATAACTAAAAAACTTAGAGATCGACCTTTTTTATTGTTAGGTAGTGATCATTTTGCTTGAAAATAAACTTCAAACTATTGTGATCATTCCACGGTGTGCATCATCTCTCAACCAGATACCCTCTCCACTTATTAAGAGCTAGTATAATGACAAGTAGCTCTTTTTCATAGGTCCAATATTCTCTCTTGTGGGGCAGTGTAGCCTTGCTCATATATGTGATTGGATGCTCCTCTTGAATGAGAATAACCCATATTCCAATGTGGCATACATCATTCTCAATTATGAACTCTTTGGTGAAGTCCAGCAAGGCAAGAATGGGTATGGTTAACATTACCAACTTGAGCTTCTCAAAGTTTTCTTGATCTTTAAGCGACCAAGAAAAAAGGGTTTTCTTCAATATATCCATCAAAGGATTCTCAAGAAATCTATAGCCTTAGATGAAGCGCATATAATACCCCATGAGTTCAAGAAAACCTCATAAAGACTTTACGATCTTTGATGTGGCCAAGAAAGCATTTTTCAACCTTAGGAGGATTGGTCTTAACATCTTCTTTTGAGACAATATGTCCCAAATAATGAATGAACTCCTATCCAAAAGAGTAATTGGATATCTTGGTAAATAAGTGGTTATCTTGAAGTATAGATAAGACCTGAGATACATAAGTTGATCATCCCAAGATTTTGAGTAAACCAAAATATCATCAAAAAATCATGACATCAGTGAAGGAGACTCTTAAGTATCTAATTTATGTATCTTTAAAAGGTGAATGAAGCACCTACATTGGTCTCATCGTCATAATGAGGACCAAGCATAAAAGCAATCATCGTCGAGCTTCACTTGATAAGACCGCTTAATTAGTTTCATCATACTTACATACTTACATACTTACATATTGATCAGTAGATCATAGGACCTATGGGCACTTCATAAGTTGGCATTTAAACACTGGATGTAGGTTACCCTTCAACTCAGATGAGTAAGATTTTTGAATTTGGGTCTTATTGTCTGGATCCATACTATAACAATGCTTGACCCTTTTACAGAAATTCAACCATATCTTGGCATTGAAAACTCGGATTGACCTCATTCTTATTGCATTAGAAAGCTAACACAGAAAACTAGCTGTTTGTAAATTTTAACCATGAAATATTTGATGCATTTTCTTCAATACAGGTCAATTCTACTGTGTGGCAAAATATTTAACCAACAAAAGTTTCAACTTCATTTGGTTGTGCTTTCTCAATTATAGCTTGTCCACACCAAGATCATGACCAGTCATGATCAATCCCATGCTTATTAATCCCAAAATAATTTGTATCAACCAACATGGATAAAGGGATCAAGTAGTCACACTTAATAGATATATGTAAACTTCACTTGAAAAAATTTTGAACCTAAGATTCTAGGATAGTGAAATACCATGATTAATTAAGATACTGAATATATAAAATTTCAGAAAAATAGTCTTCTAAACTAAAACTCTTTGAACATAAGTTACAAGAAATTTCACCCCAAAATTTGTGAAGAGATGAGAGATACAGTTTTGGCACCACGACCCTATTTTGTTTACTTTTCTACACACATTGTAGGACTTCTTCAAATTAATTAATTTCTTTCTCAAACATATTTTCCACATTCAATGTACTTTTCTCAATATAGTTTTGACTCTTTAGGTTCCACATTTAGAGAGATCTTCAACAAGTTAGACAATTAAATGTCTTCAAATTCTATAGGAATTTCAAATAACTTGAAAACCAAATTATACTTTTCCTTCATAGAAGAGGATTCTAACTCTAGGGTTTCGGCTGTGGACTTTTCACAATTATAGATTTCTTTCGGAAAAGTTTTAGGATTTTTAGCATCTTCGATGATTTTATACAAAATTTTGTCCTTTAGCTGAATTCTGTCAATAATCTCACTAGCTTGACTCTTGGGCTCTTTGACAGTCAATGTGGGGTCATAACTCATCACTAAAATATTCAATTTGAGTAGCACTTGATTTTCTAGAAAATAAACATGGAGATTTATTACCCGAATCTTTTTTATATTTTTTTAAATGTTCGATGAACTTTTACAAACTTTTGAATGAGCAAAATTCTTATCCGAAAATGAAGCATAAGAATTTCCCATTGATGCAATGGGCGGTCGGCATCTCAAATTTGTGGTAGAGGTGGTAGCAACCCTGCCACTTTGATATCCCCTCAAACAGTAGAATCAATTTTAAGGACAAGAGTGAGCTTCTTCATTAAATTCTTTAAGATCAATGCTCTCCCAATAGGTAGAATACTCCAATTAAGAGTTATACTTGTCATAGACTTGAGCATTCGACAATTGCAGAAGAACGACTAGTTGGCTGGCCTTTTGAGCAGCTACCAAGATTGTTGATTAACTAGTGATAAGCTCATTCATCATCTCCGTTATGGAAACAAATTGAGTTAATCGGGGCATGTTGTGAGTAAAGCAAGGTGTGAAACTTTGCACGTAGTTCTTCAAAAGGAACAAATTTAGGAAATAAGAAAAAGAGGAAGGCAATTCAAGAAGAATATTAACCAAAACATCCATAATAAAATAGACTTGATCTGGTTTCTTGATGCCTAAATCTCTCTTTTTAGCCATTTATATAGGCTTGATTATGTAGAAATCCTATTATGCTTTATATAAGAAACCCTATTCCACCTAGAAAACCTAATAAAAAGCTTAAAATTGTGTAGATCCATCTCCTTTCCTATATCAAGGTTATTTCAACCTTTTCACAATTTATTTTGCCCTAAAACAAGGTAGCTGCATACTTAATCATGTAAACCTAAAATATAAAAATAACTTCTCTAAACCATACACAAACATAAATCTAATGCAAATCAGTTCATTAGATCAATTGGCTAACCTTGAACACATCCTATGGGCTTGCCAAGTCATCTAATGGACCATCTTTTCCATGTGAGTTCAAGTTTGGGCCCAATTCATCCTTCGTTCCATCTCCAACTTGGTTGACTCCTATCTTGAGTTGTGGAGTGTCATCTAGACCTTTAATTAGATGTAAACTAACTTACATGATATAGTTAATATAGGCTGATTCAAGTTGAGTCAGGATGATCTTCGACTTGTAATATGACTCCGTCGCAATCCAAGTATAAATGAGTTTGTTTCACGTAATGAGGTAGGCAGGTGGCAATTCAGTTTTCATTAGAATTCTAAAACTACAGAGGTCCACGTGTGAAGGATCGAGTGGAATAAGAAGTGAATGCGCAACGGAATCCAGAAGTTCCACAGATATCACCATGGGGTTGGAAATGGTCCAATCTGAATTAGGGTTTATAAATACTCGTCCAATCGCTTGTAAAGGCGGGAACTGAAATGATAGACGATGCCCAACATTTGGATCTTTCTGAGTCTCTCCCTCTCTATTCTTTCTACTCTCACACTACTACAAATCGTGGATTCTGTGATGCCCACGAAGTTGAGCGGCACAAAAACTTTCACCTGATGTAGCAGAAGCTTCTGACGCAACTTTGTTTGACGGATGGATACACTAGCGCCCATAAGAATATGTTTTCTCTAGCGCCTTCTGGCCGCAAGAGAAAATGTAATTTGTCTACAGTATCACGTTCTTCCTCTATAGATCGTGTGCTCTTTGGTTTATTGTCTTGTTTTCCTTGTGACAGATTGATCGGTGAATTCTTTCAATTGGGGAAGCGATCGGGCAATTGAAGGACGGGCAGGGTTTTGGTCGAAGCAATTCTGAAGTACTTAGTCATCCCATAGTTCAAATTCTCGAGCAGTGTACCTTCTCCATCTCTTCCCATCGCCTTTGTTTCTATTATTTACCGTCTCACAGGCGATAAGGTTGTCTTGCCTGAATGCTTCGCCGGCCCCTTGAATTAATTATCATACGTTAATTATTCATTGCAACACTTCACTCATCTTAAAACATGATATCAGTAATAGCCTTTAAAGGTATGTATATATAGAACTACGTTAATTAGTTCTATATATACATACCCTTATAGAACTACGACTACAATACAAGAAGATACTAATATACGACACGATATTAGTATCCATTTTTTTCAGCATTCTGCCAGAGTGAAAAATATTAATAATCACACTACATGCCTCATGGCAGCATAAGTACTCAAATATGTCATATACAGACATGAGTCGTAGTTCTTAAAAGGCCACAAACTTGAATTGTTCTCAAGATGTTTTGAGGAAACAATAATCCGATCATTTCCTGAAAAAAGAAATGTAGTCGTCGCATTAAGTGGAGGAAATGTGATGACTAACATGAACAAGGAACAGTAATACGTCAGTTGCATGCAGTCGGCTGCAGGGAAGCCACAGGGTCAACTTCAACTGGGTTCTCCATCGCGGGGAGGGTTTTGATGCCATGCACATTCAGAAAAACAGAAGGTAGTCACAGGAAAATTGTGAGCAGATGTAGCTCGGAAGTCCTACTCCACAAGTTCTACTCATTCAACGAATGGTCAAGATAGGTTTCCTTTAAAGAGAACGGAACGACCAAAAATATAATAACCAGAAACATATCAGATAAAAAAGATATATATACACACAAGATATGCAAGTTTATCTGTTGAATATATTAAGCTATGCATAGTTGTTGGCATTGATCTTCATGATTTTTGGTTAACTAGTACCGGTGTCTCTGTTAATGACGTCAGCTTTCTACATGTGTAGGTTGATCAACAAGTGTGAATATCACTAGCCGGATCAAACTTATGCTAATTGCTTCCTTGGGTTTGTCCAATTCATTAGACTTAGAATCGAGTTTTCGATCACCAACTGACATCACCTTTCTCTCTCTCTCATACACACAAATATACGCACACACAGTTGTAAATGCTTGTGGCTAAGCATAATATGGACAGCAAACAGTCTCTGTTAACAATGAATAAAGAGGTGAAACAAATAATTAAACATATTCATATAAGATTTATAACAGTAAATGAACCAGGTATATACACTAACATATCAAGCATAAAATGCCCCCTATACATGTTCTCCAGCTTAGATAAAAGATTGCATTAAGTAACCAAAAGCAATGTAAAAGTATTTCAAATTTGCAGATCTTGTATTAGAGGAATATAATCTTTCGAAGCTAATGCACTTAAACGTGCTTTGAGAGAATAGTACAAGAACAAAGCACACTCTAGCTAACCCAACCAAACGTGGAAAAGGGCTTGAAGTTTATCATTTGCAGATAATAAAAAATCACTTGCAGAAACAATTTGCAAGTCTTTATGCCATATGATTTTTTAAAGAATCATGAACGAAGGTACAAGTATTTCAGATCTTTTGTTTTCATATCATTTAGTAGAGAAATATGTTAGTTCAGGACTAATGCATTGAAAAAAGACTTGATTAACTTTATCATTTAAAGATAATCAGAAAAAAAGAAGTTTATCATTCGCAGAAATAAATTGCATGTCTTTATGCCATATAATTTTCAAAGAATCATGAGCGCACGTCATGAGGTCACTAGTCGAACAGATATGATAGTAATCTCGAGAATGGAAGACTGCCTTCTTGTCACTAATTGAGACCTGCATTCGTGTTGTCTCCCGTTCATAAGAAAGTCAAAATCTTTTAATATTCAAAGATAACATATAATGCACCTAGATTGAAAAAGATACCTTAGGAGTCTTTACATGCACCATGGACACGACATTCATTGCGCGTTCTCACAAGAGATAAGTTTTGATTCTCTACAACACTATCGCAGCGACCTCATCACAATTAGAAAATTTACATCCTCTGAGGTCACAAAAACTATTGCTCTCTTTTTGCATTGTACTGTTCAATGTAATTACTCATAGTGCTCTCTCTCTCTCTCTCTCTCTGGTTAGGCAGAATACCCACCACCCTAACAGGACATAGATAAAAAAAAATTCCATTATTTTAAATTTTGTTAGAAAAGTTACTTTAGCCCACTAAAAATCAAGCCAATGCTACCAAATTTATTTGTCATACTCAGAATTCATTTACCGTAGGGTGGTAGACCTAAAATCAATCACTAGGGCTTATGGTGTGACGATTTCGCCCATGAATCTGATTAAACGCTCCGGGATCTCCAGAACGAGCCAAAGAATCAATCATAGGACTCCACAATACTATGATGGTATAGAACCCTTTTCCGACTTATGGTAATTGATGACATCATATTTTGAAGGGCATGGAAATGGATTTAGCACCAGAATCCATTCCTAAGGGCTCAGCTTCCATGCATATGCCCTAAAACTCAAAGTTCCAAACATGTTTGCACTTACCAAAGCAATAACTATTCACGGCACATCATCTTCAAATACAACATACATCGCTTTTTTTTAAATTGCGAAAACTTGTTGAAAGGGTCAATTTGAGATTCTTCGCCTCAAGATTATATTTTTGGAGTACCCCAAAAGATATTGAGTTCTTAACCAGAACATGTTGCTTTCCACTAAAGGATTTCAGAACGTGAAGCACATTATAAACCACATAAGTATTTATAAAGCACCACAAACATGAATTTGCAACCATATATAGCTAAGTATTTACTCTTTTAATTGTCAAGAATCACTCACAACTTGCACGTGATGAACAACATTTCAAAATATTGGTTTTGTGAAGATTGAAGAAGGAAAGTTTGAAGGAAACCTAGAGGAAAAATAAAGCATTCTTTGTCTCCTCCCAAAGAAAACCACCGTTAACTCTAGTAACTTTTGTCAATCAAGATAACATGATGGTAAAAGTAACCTCATATGTACAAACACTACAACATAATAGTAAATGGCCCAAACAATCAACATTCTATTGGTTTTGTGAAGATTGGGGAGAAGGAAAATGTGGGAAGAAACGGAGAAAAACAATGAATTGTTAATGTGCTCTAAAAGATACCAAAATGGTAAGGCAAAATTCGCTTGAAAGAAAACGTCGTTCGTTGCAAACTCATAACTCAATCAAGATAACATAATGATAAAAGTCTCTTAAATACGTAAAGAAAAATCTAAACATAAAAGTAAATTATAAAATGACAAAAATACCCCCGAATATGAAATTAGTTTTAATAGAAAATCTATTCCCGCATTGAATCCCCCAAGCCTTCCTACCACCATGATGTTTAAAAAGAGAATTTCCAATTCCTCCACAGGAAGCGTGATATTACGAACCAAAATGAGTGCTTAGCACCAACAGTGTAACATCACCGGTAGGGCTCTGTGATGCCCTACTCGCAGGTGGCGAGTTCGATACCTTGGGGGTGCAGTGTGTGTCTATTGGGTTTCAGCTTCTCATTGTAACCCCTAAAAGATACCAAAATGGTAAGGCAAAATTCGCTTGAAAGAAAACGTCGTTCGTTGCAAACTCATAACTCAATCAAGATAACATAATGATAAAAGTCTCTTAAATACGTAAAGAAAAATCTAAACATAAAAGTAAATTATAAAATGACAAAAATACCCCCGAATATGAAATTAGTTTTAATAGAAAATCTATTCCCGCATTGAATCCCCCAAGCCTTCCTACCACCATGATGTTTAAAAAGAGAATTTCCAATTCCTCCACAGGAAGCGTGATATTACGAACCAAAATGAGTGCTTAGCACCAACAGTGTAACATCACCGGTAGGGCTCTGTGATGCCGTACTCGCAGGTGGCGAGTTCGATACCTTGGGGGTGCAGTGTGTGTCTATTGGGTTTCAGCTTCTCATTGTAACCCCAAAAAATGTTTCGCTCAAGGCAAGCGAACATCCTCAGCGCCCAATACATTTCAATGAGAAGAAAAAGAAATGAGTTCCCCAAGCCGACTGAAATGAGTTCCCCATGGTATCGAACTCGCCACCTGCGAGTAGGCATTCATGGTCATACATATTCTTGACGAAATGTTACCAACTTATGTGAAATTTTTCACCAAAGAAGTCTGTTGTAGAACATAAATCCGGTAAAAAAGTTCATGGCCATCCGGTAAAAAAGGTCAAAAGACGATGAAAGCAATAAATCGATAATGAGCTCAGCTAAGAGTCCCAAGTGGTGTGAATGCTGTAGAATCACAGTACCCTCCCACACAAGAGATGTGTAAAGTATAATCTGAGAAACAAATAGGAGAATTGAAGGCAGAAAGCCAAATCTGCAAAATAAAACCAAAGTGCATAAAGAAAAATGTTGTGAAAAGTTGAAAACATCAATTTTCTATAATGATAATGATATTAAGGTCGATAACATCTCTTTCATTGGATACCTACCATTACTGGATTCAGATATTTTTAGAAATAGACAAGATACAACGAAGAACGAAGTTGAACAAGGACAACCTCAGAGAAGATGGAACGTTTAGTGATCCACATGCCAAAAACTTTCAATTCTATAGATTCCGTACCTGCTCTATCTAAGCTGCAATAAGCTAATAGACGAGGTGCCATAAATGATCAGTTTATTCAGCAGAAGTTCTTTCCAACATTGATGTGTTGAAATGAATACGATTATTCAAGATATATGTATTCTACATTTTTTCAGTAGCATACCTGCATGCACAAAGAATGACTTTTGCGACAGGCTAAAAGGTCAGCCAACATGATCGCATTTTATAGGGCAAGACTAAAATCATCAGACAGAGCTCAAATATTGTTATCCTAATATACCAAATGCAATAAGATAAATTCTCAGTTCATCATCGACCACATGACCAGTGGAATCATGTTCCTAGTGCATATTTAGATCCTTATTAGAGAACTGGGGAGAAAATTTACACAAGGATCCATTCCATGGTAGCACGATGGGCCTAGGACACCAGTCTGGTGATTCGACTTTCCAGAACAATTGCAGAGAGGAAGGAAACCAAGCACATAAAATTCACATCAAATCACTTCATTAAGATCGGATGCAAGATAGCACTATGAGTGCAGGTTTAGATCTTAGTATGTAGACTCAAACATTAATTTTACACTATCTGGAATCTGCTACCTAGCTACTTGGTTCTCAACGATCACATCCAAGCTCAAGAGCTAATTATTTTATAAAGTTAAGGGACACAATCACAATGAAATTCAGAGCATTTTCAATGTTGCAAACACATAATTAGATGCACAAGAAATGAAAACAGAAACTGTAAATGTAAACCAATAAAATAAACACAAATAAAGAAGTAAAATTGTCAAGTGTTTGATTTCACGTTTCTCATTAATGAATCAAATAAAGCGACACTAGAAAATAACTTCTCATTAAAAAAATTGTTAAAAGATCACAGCCATATCTAGCATAGCAACCTGTCTGGAAAAAAATAGTACAATCAGACTATTGATAGATCATTCCAATACAAAGTGCCCTTCATCATATAGTCATAGAACACATTAAGACAGAAACTGATGTGACCCAGATATAGCTCGATTGGAGTCCCCTCTAAATTATCCTCAAATCTGACTAAATATGAGTCAACTTGACGATCTGCACAAAAATTGAGGTAGATCCCGTTGTATAGTCCTTGATTAGGACCTGAAATATATACCATTGGGAAGTACCAAGAACTTTCCAGCGATCATTATATGGTTTCAGCAAGAGACCAGTGCGCTAGGTCAACCAAAGAAGGTAGGGTCCTGGTGAAACAAGCCTCAACTGTGTTCAGCGAGGCTTGATTGAAGCCTGGGCTTTATCAAGGGGCTAGGTTTGAAAAGGTTGAATATGGATCAGGTTAATGGCTTCGGTAATGGGGTGGGGTTTGGATCCTATTCAAATAGGTAACTGAATCATTGAGTACGATGAAAGGAAGGAGCTCATTGACTAAGGATTAGGCAGCAGTTGTGAGCGGCGATTCCAAGTCTGAAAACACGGCTAGGGAAAGGGTTCTTCCCGTTAAACAGAGAAGCTCATGAATTGTATTCTTAATAGAACCCCGATGAAATCAAATGTTAACTTATCTAGAACACTAGCTCCAAATTCCTATTACAAAAAGAAATTATAAAGTAAACATAATTTCATCATAACCAAATGACATTATTTAATCCTAAACCAATAAATAAAATAACCCTCACTATATCAAGAATCCAAATTATCCAGAATGTCTTGATTGGAAAGTTGAGTGCCTGAAGTTGGGCTTGGAACTATATCCGGATCTAAAGTGCCAGGCACGATCAGAAAGCATAAAATAAGAAGAAAAAGACAACCCAACCTTGAAGATCACAATATAGTGCAAACAATGAAGAATATTTTGAAAGTTCCAGTCATCCCAATTAGCATACACAATGTTTTTGAGTACCTGAAAATAATTAGCGTGTGTCTTATGTCCATGGTAGATGAGACTGATGAGTGATCACACAAGGAAAGACCATATATATAATGATGTTATTATAAACAAACTGAAAGTAACACCAATAGATGACAAAATGAGTGAAAATTATTTAAGCTGATTTGAATACAAAGAAAGATGACCGAAGTAAATTTTGGTAAGAAGGTACAAATAACTAGATTATGACAATATTAAAAGAGGAAGTCTACAAAAGTGTTTGAATACAACAACTAAGCCTTTTCCCATACTAGACGGGGTCGGCTATATGGATTCTTTGTTTCCACAGATCCCCATCGTGTGCCATGTTAGCAGTTAACTCACAATAAGCTAGATCATTCTTTATTGTTTCTTTCCAATACTTTTGTGATCGTCCTCTAGCTCTTTTAATACTTTCCAAATTTAGTTTTTCATACGGATTTAAGGTTCTTCTTTTGATCTCTTTCTATATGTCCAAACCATCTTAAACGATATTCTCTCATTTTATCCTCTATTGGTACCACTCCTAATTTGTTTCTAATAACCTCATTATGTATATGGTCCTTTCTAGTATGACCACTCATCCATCTTAACATCTTCATTTCTGTCACAGACATCTATTGTACATGTTGATGATTAACTGCCCAACACTCAGAACCATAAAACATGACAGGCCTAATTGCTGCTCTATAATATTTACCTTTTAACTTTAATGGTATCTTCTTATCACAAAGAATACCTGATGCTCCCCTCCATTTTAACCAACCTGCATTAATTCTATGTGTAACATCTCCATCAATTCTTCCATCACTCTCAAAAATTGACCCTAAGTATTTAAAACTTTCCTTTTAGGGGATGCAATGTGTGCAGTGTTGTCTGACGCATATCGTATCGGGTATCACTGGGCTCCACGATATGGGCATATCGCCCGTACAATAAGCCCTTTTTTTTTTGAAAAAAAAATCAAAAAAGAAATTTCAAATTTTTTTTAAAGGTTTCTGATATCTCTTTGCCTCTCTTCACTTCTCTCTAAGGTATCCTTCGACAGCTTTAAAAATCTAGTGAAACATCTTCATGAATTCCTAAGAGTTTATAGTGTAGACATTAATATAATAATATTATCTTTCAATTTTTTTACAAATTTTAAAATTACACGTATACTATTCAAGAAACAATAATTGAAAATAAGCCAAAATATCATAAATGATCTTTATATATATATATGAGCTACTTGGGTTCAACCTTCTAATGCAACAGCGAGCTCGAATCAGGTCACGATGAATGTGGATTGATATTGAAGAATTTGTATTTTGTTAGTTAAGCTTTTTCCAGTAAACCTATTTGGCAATAGTTTGAATACTGTTAACAAATAAACGATTATTCATATTTGATACATAAATTTGGTTGGTACATGCATTATATGATGAATATTTCTTTATATACGGGCATATCATGTATTTGACAATTTGGTTAGTTACGCTTCTCTCTAACGAAATTTACATGTTACATACACATTTTGCAATCTCAAACAAGCATATTGAAGGATGCCTTAGAGAGAAGTGAAGAGAGGCCAGAAACCTTCAAAAAAAAAAATTTTAAAAAAATTGATTTTTTTTTTTGAAAAAAAATTTTAAAAAAATTGGGGTGTATTGCCCGTATCGTACGATACGGGCGATACGCTCTATATCGTACGATACGGGCAATACGCTCCATATTGTACGATACGGGCGATACACTCCATATCGTACGATACGAGCCTGTATCGCATGATACGGTGAGATGTTCACCGTTTTACGATACGGGATAGTGTATACGGATAACACTAAATGTGTGCCAATTTTAATTTCTATGTCCTCTGAGGTAACCAAATGATCAAACTTACATTCCATATATTCTATCTTTGTTATACTAAGTAGAGATAACACATCTTTTGCCACTTTCTTAATATGTATAGCCATATTGTTCCACATATCAACATAATTTCAAATCTCCTTAAAGGACTTTCTGTTTAAATATATCTTCTTTCTCGCTTTTGAGGTTACACCATTTAGTCTGAATAGCCTGATGCACTCTTTTCTTCTTTGTCCATTTTTTATTTGTAAATCCATAACTAAAAGTCGATGTTGGGTGGTTAAGCTTTCTCCTAAAATTACCTTGCAATCTTTAGGACACGCTCTATCTTTTTTTCTACAAATAAAGTAATCAATTTGTACTTGTGATAAGCCACTCTTATAAGTAGTTAAATGTTCATCTCGCTTTTTGAAGATTGTATTGACTATAAAGAGATCAAATGCTATAGCAAAATTTAAAATCTCCCTACCTTCCTCATTTATATCTCCAAAACCAAAGTTTCCATGAATCCCTTGATATCTTAATGCCTCTTTACCGACATGTCCATTTAAGTCGCCTCCTAAACAAATCATCTCCCTTTGTGGAATCTTTTGAATCACCTTATCTAACTCTTCCCAAAAAGTTGTCTTTATACTATCTTCTAATCCTACTTGGGGTGCCTAAGCACAAACTATATTCAAAACCTCTGCTCCTAACACTAATTTCAACGTCATGATTTGATCACCATATTGTTGTATGTCTACTACACTATCCTTTAAATCTTTATTTATGATAATATCAACTCCGTTTCGAGCCTTTTCTTTACCGAGTACCATAATTAAAAACCTTTATCCTTTATCTCCTTTGCTTTTTCTCCAACTCATTTTGTCTCTTATAAACATAGAATATGAATCTTTCTCTGAATCATAGTATCTACCACCTCCTTTAGCTTATCGGATAATGTTCCAATATTCCAAGAACCAATATGAATCTTATTATCTGGGACTAGCTTCCTTACCCCCCGCATCCATCCATATTCAAAATGTGGACTCTTTCTGAAAATTATTCTGGCGGCAATGTAGCAGGACTAACTTCTTTACCCACACCCGTCAATGATGTGGGAACCCTCTCTGCAATTGATTCACTATATTCGGGCGAAAATGTAGTGGCCCTTGCTTACTTACCACTGCATTCGGGCTCTGCAGCATGTCGCTAGGCGGGGATGCCTCAAAGCAATGCTCATAATTTTTGTAATCCATGTTATAAAAATCCGACGAAGTTTTACGCTGGTTGTCGGAAGCCTAACACAACCCTCCTCCTTTATCCGGGCTTGGGACTGACAATGGAAGGGTGACCTCTTACATAGGCGGAGTTTACAAAAGTGTTTGAATGAAAGAATAAAAAATGATCTAGTTTATGTTGAGTTAAATGTTAAAATGATACATGATCGGGTTTTATAAAAACAAAAAATCCATGTAGCCAATCACATCTAGTATGAGAAAAGGCTTAGTTATTGTTGCTTCATGTGGTGAAGCTACTATGAGTCTCTTACCACTAATTAGTTCTTGATGAACAATTTGACTGTACTCGTTTTTAAACATAACGTGATCTACTTACCACAAGAAGACTCAAATATTTTTGTTCCATGCATAATGGAAAGTGATACAAAGGAGACCACCTAAACTTTCTAGACAAATCCTTTAAAAGATAAAAGCAAATGATGCGAGGAAAAACACACACCAGAACTTCTGTAATGTAAAGGCTGATGAAGAAGGCAAAGCGAAGTTAATATTAAAAACGGTATGGAAACGGAGAAACAAAGAATGGTCTTTACCTTTTGCATCTGGACATTTATTGCTATACATAACAAACTCAACCCTTTTTATTCTTTTGGAGTACAAAATGGGGGCATAAGCCCAAAAGGTGATAAACAAACACAACACTCTGCTAAACATTGATAACATAATATGCACCTATCTATCAAAACATTAATGTGTAACGAAAATAGCTCATGGTGAAAAGCCAGCCATACCTGAACTCCAGGCAACTGCCTTCTATTTCTTGAGAAAGAAGAATAAATACATGAATAAATATGTAGCTTCATTGATTAATACTATAACTATATACCCAAATATTAACTGAGCAGCAATTAAGTGTAATTTTTTAGAAGCATATGCTAGCAGAACAATGTCTCGAGAAAATCATAATAGCCACCAAAAGCAAACATCGACCCACAACTTGGGTAAGAAGTTGCATCATTGAGATATTTGATGTCCCCATGTCCACAATCAGAGTTTGCTTTAGAAAAGTAGCTTGCTTTAGAAAAGTAGCTAGGCTACTCAAGTATCAAACCAGTAGAAATGGATCTATTACAAGCTCAGTATTTTAAAAAGGATAAATGCACACAATATTTGTGAAAGGCAATACAGCAGAATCAGCGAAAGTGCAAAGACGAGGTATTAAACATTAAACAAGAACCAACGTCAAAGAGAGATCATCAAGGAATGTAGTCTACGAAAGACGCGTACCACATAATCAACATACGGCTACCTCAGAAAACATCTTCCAAAATGAAGAAGTCCTTTATTGCCTTAATAGCGGCAACATAGTAAAAGATTCTGTATATTTTGAGAAACAGATAGGATATGAACCTAATCAGCGGAAACCAGAAGGGAATGAAGGGACTGAGCAGTGAATTTTATAATAAAATGTGGGATGATTGACCAACTATCATGAAGCCAGTACTTGTCTCTTTCAAACACGCCAACCACCAAAGCAAAGCAACGAAAAAGAGTTGGAGTAGTGCAGAGAGAACTGAAGCTAGGGAAACGAAAAGATAAGTACCAGAAAAAGTATGAGAATAACGAGTGTAAAGGCCCGTCCGACTGACCCATCTGTTGACTATACTCCACAAACCAAACAAAAAAAGCAAAAGGCAGAAGATCGATGCACAAATCCTCCCATGATCTCAATGCGCCTCCTCGCCCATGGAAGAGACGTGTCAAATCACGACCAACACACAACCAATTTTCTTAGTATTTACTTTCTCCATTAAACACAATGTCATTTCAGTAGAACAGACACATGAAAAGCTACGGAAACTATTATTTCTTGAGCCCAACAAAAGATAAAAGGAAACAAGTACACAGTCCTTTTGACTCCTTCAAAGGTAAAATTAAACTCTTCAACTTCGCAATAATCGATGATTATTATATGTTTGATTGAAGGATTCCAGACAAAACCCAAATGATCTCCACAAATCAAAGGAGACTCCCCGCCTCCTCTAAAAAAGAGAAATCTTTCTTCCATTGTCGACAACCTTGAGACGTTAGAGAGTTACACAGAATCGAGGAGAAACAACGATAGCAAAGATGGGCAAATCCTAAAACACTAGATTGACATACTAGATCATTTGATCATCTATATGATCTATTTGATCCCACTATAGCTACCAATCTATCGATTTCGAGCTATCTCCTTGACGAGTTCATTCTAACACTAAGATCATGAGCTTGTGATTATCCCCAATCAACTTCAGTTAATTGGGTTGCCATAATTCGCACGTCCAAGCATACCACTAGAAGAAGACACTGCAGCGGCTGCATAAGCGTCGCTGGCATCCAGCGTTGATGACAAAGACGAAGCATTTGCGTTCTTACCAGCACCGAGATCACCGAGATGAAGTTCCGAGAGTTTCGGCAGTGAAGAACACGATGAATCATCTTGGCCTTGATCGTAGAGAAAACCCTTGTAGACGCATCCGTTGATCTTCACGGACGCTTGATAAGCATATTCATCTTTTCCGTCTTCGATCGAAGTCACCCGGACGCACTTGAATACCGCCGGCTTAGTCACGTGCCCCGGCAATCCGCCTCCTCCCGTCTCCATTTCTATAAAATTAAACGATTCCATTCACTTGCTGTGAATAATTCAGAAAGGAAGTCTCTCAATCTAGTTCTTCGTTATGTTACTCGTTAGACAACACTGAACGGGTGTAGTTATTCGCGCATGCAATTTGCTCAAGAGAGGAGAATAATTAAGCCGTTATTTAAGGTCTAAGGGTTCGGGGTGTTGGAAGAGTTTTGAGGAGCCTTACTCCAAAATTTTGACTCGAAATTTGAAAACATTACGAGGAAGCTCCGAGTATTTCTCATTATTGAAGATCGGTAAATGTGGCTGGGAATAAGGAGAAAGAGTATTTGCGACACCGAGAAGGAGTAATTATTAGGCAGAAGTTTTGAACGCTGCTACCTTGGTGACTGGAGCCGGTATCGAAGGAACGAGACGGAGTAGTGGCCGAAGTGGAGGTAAGGGAAGCTGAGGAGGGGCCGATTCGGGGCTTCTTTCCGCTGGTAAGGGCACCGGAAGACGATTGAAGGAACTGTTGCTGCCGCTCACGGCGCGTGCCGGCCGCCACCCACGTGCTCTTGACGTGAGTGAGACACTCGAGCCCCCGGCTCTTGCAGCACGTCCGGCACCGATGATGACTGCAGTCCTTCTTCGCCTGGTTCCCACAGTCCTGGCATGTAGTAGCCCCACCGGAGACGAAATTCGAGGTCATTCCCAGGACAGGCCTCTGGCTAGTAAGGTGGTGCCAAAGCTGGATCTCTGAGTCTCTTCGGTTCTCCTGATTGTGGTCGTTATGATCATTAGGATTGATGATGCCTAGTTGGTGAGAGTTAGAGTAAGGCAAAGGGTGCAATAGTTGCTGTTCTTGGGGAATAGAGGAAGAGGAAAAGACGGGGAAGACGGAGGATTGCTGTGGGTCGGATGTCAGTTGGGAAGAGTGAAATAGGAAGACGTCCTGGAGGCCAACCATGTTGAGATCCGGAGGGAGAGAGAGAGGTAGAGGAATAGTGTTGCAGTTAATCATTTGTTGTTGTTGAAGATAGTGATGAAGGGCTCTAGAGCTAGAACCCGCAGCAGTAGAGGAAGTAGATGTATTATGATGGCTACCAAGAACAGCTGTAGTGGTGGCGGTAGTGGTAACCGGGAGAGGTGGCCATCCTCCTCCAACTCCACCTCCTCCATTGAATCCGAGGCACAGACCTCCGGCGATTATCGACTCGGAGGGAGAGGTGAGCCAATCGGAGCAACTTCCCTCGAGGGAAGATGATCTCCCTGGGGCAGCCACCGCTAGGCTTAGGTATGCGTGCCCTGGTGGCCTCCAGAGAGAGAGAGAGGATCTGAGGAAAGGTCGCTGCCTTGGCTTTCTAGCTGCTGGGTTTGCTTTCGGCTGCTTCTAATGACTGAAATTCTCTGTGCACCCTCTCTCTCTCTTAATTTCTGTGCACCCTCTTCGTGTCTGACCACCACCATCGTCATCCTTTCGGTAAGTCTTTTTGTTTTGTTACATTTTATTTAGGAAATGACTTATTGGTGCTTCCTTTTGTACTGGATATATATTTGGATCCTCTCTCCCAGAAAAACCCGTGCAGAGGCCTCTGATTAGGTTTTGTCAGATGAAGTCGTCTTAATAGAGATGGGTGTTTTTGCAGACAAACGATTAAATAGTCCTTTATGGGATGGTTGTGGACTTAATAGGGATTTGCAGATGATACCATTTGCATGGTCAGACACAAAAGGCTTGGCCTTTGGATCGACACGTCCTCTAGTCATCTACGATGAGGTTGACAGTTGGCTTATTCACTGGAGAATTTAATGGACGGGGTTGATTTGACTTATCTAATGGCCCAAATGTTTAGAACCAAGTAAGGTGCCCTCGAGTTTTCTTGTCTTTTCATAACCCTGTGAACGTTCTTTTATATATATATATAAGAGAAATGTTCGTTAGAAACCAGTGTCAAGTGTTTTTTCTTATTGCCGTTTCAAACATATAAACCTGCGAACGACGTATTCAAACTTGTAGCACTTGTACATCCTTCAACGATTTTATATGTATATATATATATATATATATATAGAGAGAGAGAGAGAGAGAGAGAGAGAGAGAGAAATATTCGTTAGAAACGAAGTGGAAGTGTTTTGCCATTGTCAAACATAATTGCAGTTTGTGATAAACGATATCAAGGAAAGTAGCAGAACGAGAGGCTAGGAATATCAGTGCGTGATAGTGGTGTTTTCTTTCTCCTTGTCAAACTAAGGTTCTATTGTGGCTAGGGTTCATAAGGTTAGGAGCATGTCTACTCAGTGTGTTAATGACTATGATGGATATCGTGATAATACTAACGAAAAAGTTACTGGTGACGTCTACAATTCGAGCTGTATGTAGAGGGGGACCTCGTTAGCAAAGAAACTTTTTTTTATTTGTTTTAACTCTTCTCTCTCTTCTCCCTCGCACACACACGGTAGTAAATGCATGTACCTAAGCATAATTTGGATAGCAGAGTCTCTGTTCTGTTAACAATGATTAAAGAGTTTAAACAAATAATTACACATATTCATACGTTTATAACAGTAAGCGAATCAGGGTTTTATGTTTTCTCTTGTGTTCTTCAGGAAAGATCTTTTCTCTTTTACTCAGCTTAGTCTTTCTGAGACAATGCGGGTAACGATCTTTACAGACACAACTATACATCTGCGTATACGGATATAAGGTAAGCATGAAGTTTCAGTAATTAGCGGCCCTGATTAAAAGGGTGAGAAACTTTAAGGTCACTGAATTCTGTGGTTATCTTATACAATCATGCGGTTCTTTTATTTTACTTCTCCACCTATATATATATATATATATATATATATAAAGATCTTCTGTTTCATCAATGAAATTATAGTGCTGGTTGTTGAAGGGATATGTAACCAAAATCAGGAGAGAATCAGTACCCAATAACTTGAGTCAATAATTTGTGGTACAAAATTGCAAAATAATGAAAGAGGTTGAGATCGCCTGTGCTTGTCCTTACAAACAATGTTGGTTTCTGTCGTTTCTTTAGGTGACGATAGAAATAAATAAATTAAGATTATAGTTCCAGAAAGAAAGTGAACAACTCTTCTGCTAATTTGCTAGGATAAAAATCAGAGGGAGACTACAAAGGGAGGCTGACTATGGGACCATACTACAAGGACGCAGGCGTTTTCCGAGGATAAGTCGGCATCCCTCCGCTGCCTTCTTGGTAAGAGCGCAAGCATATTCTTTCTCTAGTTCAGATATCATCTATCTGTACCATTGATGGAGATAAAGCAACTATCTCTCTCTCTCTCACACACACACACACAAGGTACATGGACATAACTAAGTGGAGAAATACTATATCTAACATGACATGGAGGGGGCAGAAGGTGCCAACAGACGGGCTTTCAACAAGTAATTTCATGCACGGGATACAAGCACTTCTGTTTGTAGCTATACTACCACTAATGGGAGCAGTATATCGGTGACAGAACAAGAAAACTATACTACCACTAACGAGAGCAATAGATCAGTAGAAGTAGAAAACTTTCTTGGTCAGGCAAAATGTAGTTGGGTGAAATTCAGATGAGAAGAAAAAAATCAAACTCTGTATGAAATCTTTTGGCCTTCTGGATTCCGGGCGAGGTGGCTGCCTCAACTCACCCACGAATAGGTCCGCCACTGGCTAGGGTTGCTATCATATTGCCTCTACTTCAGCTAAAGAGAGTCGCAGACTTACTTTCCAAGTGCAATACCACAAAATCAAGAAGAATCAATATAGACAGTGGCTGACGAATACCCTAAATGCTTGATATTTACAACCCTCTGTTAGTTGAGGGTGGAAACACCGCACTGTAGGGCCAGGATCTTTCTTGTTCGTTGAACTTCAAGTTTGGAGGTCAACCCCATGAAAAGCCTTCAAGTTTGGAGGTCAACCTCATGAAAAGCCATCTTGACTAACTACATGAAAATCAAGTTGAGAAAAGTCTTCTAATTCTTTTGGTGAGGTAGCCAGGTATAGACATGCAAGTTTAGAATACACAACACAATACTATCAAGTTGTTTGATATGACCAAGAGTCAAAATGAGAAGACAGTATATTTTTATGTTCTGGTGTGACCCTGCACATCCATCGGTTCCTTCCTCGTGTAGTCAACGCACTTTAATTCCTGTAAAAGATGCACCCCACATGTAGAACCAAAAGCTACTTTCACCCGCTACGACCCAAAGGATAATGGATTCCTTGATGTTGATACTGAATTACATCAAGGGACACATAGGCCTATAACTCTTTATTTCAGTTACAAATGAACAAACAAAATAGATTAAAATGAAATATCTTATTGTGATAATGATTTAGATGAAGAAAGGCTTTCAAGAAAGTTTGAATTATAGAGAAAAATCTACATTAAAAGCAAGTTTGACGTTGTGATTGAAGAAAAGCATACAACCATTAAACCGATATAGGTTGCATCACCAAAGATAATATCTTTTCCAAATACTGAAGGTTAAGTTGGGAGAATTAATGAAAATTTTCACGCATAGAATGAACGGAAGCTGGTAAAAATAGTTGGTTGCATTAAATATAATTTAAATATACTAAGTTAAATTTTACGGAGCACTAATAAAATTAGCAATGCTCCATCGTGAAAAACTTAAGGATAATGAAACCTAAAATGTTAGAGTGGGTTCCATGTCTTAGTGAAAGTTGGTGTGCACCTACGGGAAGATAACTGAGAAGGATGCTATTTAGTTGGCCGAGAATAGTTGGCTTACACATCTGCTGCGGTGGTAGATGGAGCTTGGTAGAAAACGCGATAATTTAATGATTCATTAGAAGAGGTAGAAGATGATCACTAAAGTGTTGCAGAAAAAGAGTAAAACGTATCGCTCTTTTGTGGTAAAATATTAATATAAAACAAGATATAAAACAACGACAAGTAGAGAATACCATGGAACCACTTGACTTAGTGAGGCACAGCACTTGGTTAAGATCATGTAACAAGTTTCTTTTGTTGTAGGATCGGACTTTGTTAATTATGGCAGATCAACAGGCTATGGAAGAAATGTTTAAACATATCCTATCACGGACTGCCAATTAAAATGGATTTGATCATGTTCAAACCTTTCCTGCAATCAAGTAGATTTGGATTGGTTTCAGACATTAACTGGCTAAAAACTTATCTCCATTATGTTGGTTATCAAGATATTTTTATTAGCCTTCGTTAACCATATATAATAAATAAAATTAAGTAAAAAAACAACTTTCCTTTTATGACAGTCTGCTGACTGTTCTATTCTTTGCTGCCATTCACAATAGAGTCACACCATGATACCATCCCAGCCCGTACGCCATGATTGTCGCTGATTATCATGTGTGAACAATTGGCATCAGCAACATGAAATATTAGAAACCTTCAATATCTTGAGCGTCGCTACAACGCTGCTTTGATGTAGATCATATCACAAACAGTTTAAAAGTTTGGAAAGCAGGGACCAAGTAGTTAAATCTGAAAATCCAATGGTTAAAGATATGCAGACACTCGTGCTTAAATGAACTTGAAGAATTTCATTGAATTTAAAAAATATTTCATGCAAATGTGAAATATGAAAAATATAATGATATTTTTTGTTTTTTAAATCTAAATCTCTATCATTGATTGATCAAGGCCAATGAATGATACATAAATTTTTAAATAGATTTGAACATAAATAAGTGTGTATATACTACTTAAACTTTGGATTAAACCATGATTTCATGTAACCAATTCATTGACTAAATGTGACGAGATTAAAATTAAAATATGTATTAGGTAATAAAGGATTCTGAAAAGGTCCATCTTTGCAGTCTTACAAGAAAGCAAATATGGGATCTTATGATGCGGGTACTGTTTATTGCTTTAACCGAGGCTTTAAATGAGAAAATAATTGAAAATAGGAATATGAATGCAGCGTCGTCAGTGCAAAAGCGGCGCTCACCAGAGGCTGTCCCAATGGGTTAAAAAATATGCATCTCTCTCTCACATGCACACGCACACAAATAGGCTTTCTAATCATTGCAACTTAATTTACAACTTTGATGGCAAGATAGCGAATGTAGTTTGGTATAATGATAAACATGACAAACATGACAGCATCCCTACCTAAGGAATCGTGAGTTGATGATAATGATGAACACAGGAACACATCATTTTAAAGATCATGTTTTCAATACATTGGTGAACCATGTTTTCATGTAAAACTGATATAATGCATATATATATATATATATATATATATATATATGTATGTGTATATATATATATGTATGTGTATATATGTATGTGTATATATATATGTATATATATATATATGTGTGTGTGTGTGTGTGTGTGTGTGTGGCCAGCATACATGCAATTACTTCAGTTGAAGGTGCATGTCTAAGAGGCTCTTACTGCACGTCCAATGGACCGGCTCAAATTAACATGTATATGAGCGCGTTGATTGAGAATCTAAACCTCATGTGATTTATAGGACCGATCTTATCCATGCTATGAGGCGGACCATCTCCATGCAGCTACTCTCTGTACATCAATAAAATGTGACATCCGACTGATCTGTATCGGTGTAAGAATCGACCGTACGAAACCCCGTATAGACAGAAGTTTTTATCTCTCTCTCTCTCCTGTTAATCTAAATATACAAACATCAACCCGGTTTCCGAAACACCTCGAGCCATGTGAGCCACGATTCGCTCAGGCCGAGTCCAAGCAGAAGGCAGCCGTACACTTCCCATATTACTAAATCCTTTCTCTTCGTGTCTGAACAGGTGATATATATATATATATAGAGAGAGAGAGAGAGAGAGAGAGAGTCTACGTAAGGTGGGTGCGATCCCACGGTCTCACTGCCCTCCTTAGCGACTCGTTGTCTTGGAATCCTTTAAAACCAGAACCCTTGGCTCGTTCACTCAATCTGTTATTCACCTTTAAAAGGAAAATAGAACAATTCTTACTGTCAAAGAAAAATTGCAAAAGATCAGCTTTCTTTTCAATGTACATTCTGCTCTTTCTTCCTGTATCTACTGCTGCTGATAATAAGCATAAACCTTGCCATTACATTGAGAAAGATGAACCTCTATTATATGTTATTTTTTATTATCAGTGGACTCTGTCTTCCACGTGAAAAAGCCATTTAAGAACAAGGAGCAAGGCCTACGGCGCTTCTTTCTCTTTTCCTTACGAGGTATGAGCTTGAAGGTTTGTGTATATGCCAACTTTACCACGTTTCCATAGACTTCATTACAGAACATGCAAATAATAGAACTCACTTAAAAAAGGATAAATGGTCAAATCAAGTGTTGGTGTCATTGATATGTTATCATGAATATGGGGTATTGTTACAAGAGTTACGGTAGCTATTCTCGTCAACTCAGTCCAGTAATGGCCGTAATGACCATCCAGACCGTTACCGAAGGTAGGAGTTACAGATAGGGCTAGGAATGTAATTGCCAGACCGTTATCAGATTCAGCTGATCAGAAGAGGGAAACCCAGTATGAAAAGTTAGAAGACGAGGAACAGTGCGTATAAAGAAAATAGAGAACAATACAAAAGAAATATAGTCTCCCCGAATAAGGCCGCTGTGAGAAAACCTCAAATCGCCATTTCCACCATTTCTACTGCTGCAGATCATCTGAAGTTTTTGACGCAGGAAGGAGACATAGGTTTTCCCGGCAATCGGAAAACAACAGAATAAGTCAGAGCTTCGGAGATTTGTCTACATTGGTATCAGGGCCTCAGTTATTTGACCCTGCAAAAAAAAAATGAAGAAACGATACGGTAAGCAACTGTTCTAAAAAAAAAATGAGAGAGAAAGGGGGAAAGGAAGGGAATGAGGAGGCAGAAACGAGAGAGATCGCGACAGATAAACCGCGACAGGTCAGAACCGTCGTAGGCCAGAGAGTGAGCCAGAATCGCCACAAGCTAGAGGGCAGACCAGAAAAAAGGTCACGACCACCGCAGGCTAGAGAAAAGACCACGACCGCCGTAGGCCAGAGAGCGGGCCAAAATCGCCGCAGGCTAAAGGGCGGACAAGCAAGAAGCCCAAAACCGTCGTAGGCCAGACAGCGGACCAAAAAAACAAAAAAAAATATGACAAAGTTGCTGGCCGCCGAACGAACGCCCTCTCTCTCGACAGCCTCCCTCTCTCCCTCTTTGTCGCCGACTGCAGTCGAAAGAAAAAAAAAAAGAGAAGGGAAACACCGCTAGTCGGCAACAACCGAACTCCCCTCCCTCCCTCTCTCTCTCTCTCTCTTCCCGGTTAAACTAAGGCAAGAAAAAAAAATTTACGGGCCGAAATCGGCACCTCGGGCAACAACTAATGAAAAGTCCATTCTGCCTCGATCGTTTCTTAAATTTTACAGTTTTTCTACTAGAAATATCAAGATATTTTCGGTTAAAAAGATTGTTTTGTTCTTACTATACAAAAAGTTAGTTTCACTCTCTAGCGATTTGTAAAAATTACAAAATACTGAGGTTATTGTTTTACATTAATGCCCTTCTCGGTTTAAACTATTACAGTTCTGCCCTTGAGTCAAAAGACAGGTTTGTCCCTGTACTTTTAAAAGAATTACATATTCAGGATGGGGTTAAAAATTATAGTTTTAATCCTAAACAGTTTTGAATTTTACAAAAATACCAAACAGTAATTTTATGAGTCTGTCCTTAGGTTTTTTAGTAAATTTCAAAAGAGGATAGATACTTAAAATTACAGTTTTACCCCTAGTATTATTTAAAAAAAAATTCAAAGGTAGAAATTCTTTAGAAAAACTTCAAGTTTGTCTCAAGATGCTTATGAAATTATCATTAGTTTGTTTTCATGATATTATGCATCGTTCTAACATGATCCTTGCTATATGTGCTTTTTGTTTTATGTTTGTTTCTTTTTAGACTGTTTAATTGTTATTATTGTCAAACACATAAAAATGAGCTTTAGAATATGTGTGTTTGAGTTGGCAAAAACTGAGAAGTTAAACGGTCTTAACTTACAAACATGGAAGAGGAGAATCCCACTAGCTCTAACACTTGAAGGTGTTGAGTATGTGCTGAAGGAAACTGTGCGCCCGCCACTTCTAGACGCAACTAAGCAATAAGTAGAAATGTATAAAACATTGCTAAAGGATGACACTATAGCAAGGACAATCATGTTGACCTACATGAAGGATGACTTGATTAGGGTCTTCAAAGAATACGAGACCGCCAAAGAGCTGTTTGACTCAATAACAGCTAAGTATGACACAACTACCAAATTACATGTGCAGTTGCTACTATAAAAGTATAACTCCTTCAAAATGAGAGAAGGAGATAATGTAGTAGAACATGTAAATCACATGTTAGTAATGACAAGGGCAACAACCCTGTTGGAGGTTATTCACATGGATTTATATGGGCCCTTTAGAGTAAAGTCACATCGTGGAAAGGGTTATTTTATAACCTTTATCGATGATTACTCTAGATATATGTATTTATATCTCTTGGTACATAAATCTGAGGTACTTGATGCTTTTAAAGTGTATAAGAAGAAGTAGAAAACCAATTAGTGCACTCAATCAAAGTCTTAAGATCAGATAGAGGTGGTGAATATACCTTGGTAGAATTTCTTGAATTCTGTAAAGACTTTGGTATTACAAAGAAAAATACAATGCTCAGGACACCTCAATAAAATGGTGTAGCTGAGAGGTACAATAGAACCTTCTTGAATATGACAAGGTCTATGTTGATAGATGCCTCTCTACCAAGGGTATTTTAGGGAAAAATTGTAAGTACAGTGGTTTACATACTCAATAGAATATCGTGTAAAGTTGTATTCACTACACCATATGAGATGTGGTTTGGAAGAAAACCCAATCTAGATCATCTCAGTCGGTGGGGATCTGTTGCACATGTAAAGATCCTTCATCAATCTAGATATAAGCTAGACAGTGGGTCCTTAAAATATATATTCATTGAATATCCGAAATGTTCAAAGGGATATCGGTTTTATCATAAGGACCACAGGCTCATTGAAAGCAGAGATGTTGAATTCTTAAAAGATACTAAGAATGACATTCTAGAAAACAATGATAAATGTGTTGATGACCTGGTAGATCTAGATCAATCATCCTTTGAGCCCATTGAAGATCTTCCTCAAACTACCGAAACCTTAAGTGGACATAAAAGGCCAAGAGCTACTCAGTCCTAGTTAAAGGATTATCACACTTATCTTGCAGAAGAAGTGTGTAACTTGGTGGACTTAGATGAGTTGACTGATAACTTGACTTATCAACAAGCTATGAACTCATCAAAAGCATCAGACTAGGAGAAAGCCATAGATGAGGAAATTGAATCCATTGAGAAAAATGAGGTCTGAGAATTGACTGTTTTGCCAAAAGGAAGAAAAGTCATAGGCCGTAAATGGGTGTTGAAAAAGAAATACAAGGTCGACGGTACAATCGACAAATTCAAAGTGAGGTTGGTTGCAAAGGGTTTTTAGCAAAAAGAGGGGATAAATTACGTTGAGACATATTTCCCATTTGCAAAATTTGCATCCACATGTATAATCCTAGCAATATCTGTATACTATGATTTGGATTTATATCAATTAGATGTAAAGACAACTTTTCTAAACAGAGATTTAGAAGAAATCATATACATGCAGCAACCCGAAGGATTTGTGATTGAAGGCCAAGAAGATAAAGTATATAGGTTGAGAAAATCCCTATATGACCTGAAACAATCACCTCACCAATGGTATTTGACTTTTCAAAATGTCATTATAAAACTTGGGTTTGTGACTAATAAACTTGATCACTGTGTATATGTTTGGAACAGTGGGAGCCACTTTGTCATCTTATCATTATATGTAGATGACATATTGTTGACTGAAAACGACAATGACATGATTGTCAAAACCAAGTCATGGTTGAACTCCAAGTTCGAAATGAAGGATATGGAGGAAGCATCCTATATCTTGGGAATAAAGATTTTTCGGGATAGAGAATCTAGACTCTTATGCCTAAGTTAGGAGAGATATATTGATTGTATCCTCAAGAAGTTCAAAATGGGTGAATGCAAGTCTACTGATACACCTATTGTAAAAGGGATCAAAATCAGTAAGGCTGATTGTCCTGGTAAATGAGACGATAAGCCTAATGTTCCTTATGCATAAGCTTTTGGTAGCTTGATGTATGCTATGTTGTGTACAAGACCTGATATCAACTTTGCTGTTGGTCTTGTAAGTAGATATCAAAGTAATCCTGAATGATAGCATTAGGTAGCTGTGAAGAAGATTTTAATATATCTGAAAGGAAAAAGAGACTTGAAGTTGTGTTTTCAAGCAAATAAACTGAAAGTGGTAGGATACTCAGATGTTGTCTTTGCTGGGAGCAAAGATGATAACAAATCAACCTCAGGTCAAATATTCTTATTTGGAGGTGTTGTTGTTTCTTGGGTATGCAAGAAACAGGGTTGTGTAGCTTTGCATACACAGGAAGCTGAGTATGTAGCTTACTGTATAATTGCAACGAGTGTTGTTTGGATAAGCCGCTTCATACGTGATTTCAAGTTGAAAATAATCGACGAGTCAGTTGTCATTTACTGTGATAACAATGTAGCAATTACTCTTATCAAGAGTGGAGTTGATTGCTCAAAAAGCAAGCATATAATGGTGAAATACCACTATGTTCATGATATGGTTATGAGAAAGGAAATATTTATCTCATACATGCCAACAAATGATAGGTTGACAGACCCCTTGACTAAAGGCATACTAGAGAAACTTTTCTCAAAACATGTTATAAACATGGGTTTGAGGTATGTTTAATTGTTGTATAGGAAAATAACCACACAACGGATAAAAGTGTTGTATAGGTAAATAACCATATAACGGACAAATTGATGTAAAGGGAAATAACCACACAATAGGTATTGATTGTTGAAGCAATCATGAATTGACATTACTAGGTAAACCCTAGAAAAGTGGGAGAAAAACCATTATGTTAGTGCACTTGGCTCGAATGGCCAAGTGGAAGATGTTACAAGAGTTACAGTGGCCATTCTCGGCAACTCAGTCCGGTAACGGCTGGACTGACCGTTACCGGAGGGAGGAGTTATAGATAGGGCCAGGAATGTAACCGCAGGACCGTTACCGGATTTTTTGGTAATCATCTGGATTCAGCTGTTTAGAAGAGGAAAACCCAGCGTGAAAAGCTAGGAGACGAGGAGCAAGCACTGCTCTATAAATAGAGCATTGTGTATAAAGAAAATAAAGAACAATACAAAAGAAATACAGTCTCCCTGGATAAGGTCGTTGTGAGGAAACGTCATATCGCCATTTTCACCATTTCCGCTGCTACAAATCGTCTGAAGTTTTTGATGCAAGAAGGAGACGCAGGTTTTCCCGACAATCGGAAAACAATAGAATCAGTCAAAGCCTCGGAGATCCGTCAACAGGTATCCCATTTGATCTTGTAACATAGCACTAAGACAAGTGTTGGTGTCTCATTGACATGTGATCGTGCACAAAATCCTCTTTGATATCGTAGCATATAGGTATAAGGTGAGTGTGATATGCTTATTCATTTTCAAAATCTCAACCATCCATTCATCTTGGTTCAAAAGTAAAAAATGCTCATGTAAATAACTATAATTAAAAAAGGTACATGAGTATTTGTTGGTTTTTTACTTTTTAACTTAATCATAATCTGTCTCTTGATATGAAGCTAAGATTTTTCAGGATAAGTAAGTATATATCGTGTTATATATTTTGATTGTTTGAACTGTCAAAATAATTCAGACATACACATTTATTTTTCGATGGATAACTATCAAAATGGGGAACGAACCTATTTACAGGTCAAGCTTATTTTATCTGACTTCTTCTGGATCATGTAGATTATTTGTTATGTTAAATCTGTATCAACTCATAATCACTAAATTGTCTCTGAATTAGCACTGATAAGAGCGGTAGTTCACTTGGCAGGGTCGGCACTCGACTTGAGATTTAAGTTGTGTTGTGAGTTAGACGACTACAGCATAAATACTGGTTTCGTCTTCCCCATTTGAACCGAAAGAAAACTTGTTTTTGTAGTAGAATTCCATATAGACATAAACTCGACAACTTAAAACTTATTCATCCATAGTACAATAAGAAGGTTTATACCAAATACAATGTGTGGCCTTACAAAAGTTCCTCAAATGAAAGGAAACGAAATTTGTCCTTCGGTCTACGTCTTTTATTCATTTCTAAGATGTTTTCCATAGATGCCAACTTCCTTAATTCGGTTCTAAACTTTCACATTCAGGATCCATACTCCAATTTTTTGACTTAGTAGGGACGCATGCACAGGCGTGCTTGGTTATTTTACTTGATACTCTAATATTCTATGAAATTAACTTCACATTTTTATTTGATAAACACTACAAGAAGTTGGAGTTTTGCAAGGGATTATGGAAACAGAACGTTCTCTTTCAGCTACGGTGCAGCCAAGGAACTGCCGTTGTTGTTCCCTTGCTATAAGGTCATGAAAATGCAATCGATAAAACGGCTTTCGCTATTAACCCCTTATTTAGCAACAGAAAAATCTAAGCCGTTGCAAGAAGAACCCACGCAAATGCCCTAAATATTTGGAGGTGCCCATTTTTTCTCTCTTGTTCTAACTTGTTACTGATTACCACCACGTTGTTCTCCTCCTCCACGGTCGAGAAGTTTCTGCAAGCAGCAATCAAGCAATAGATCTCCTCCTTGCCGCATCTTACCACCATCATTCCTCTTTTTCTCTCTCTCTCGTGCACTTCCACACCATCATATGTATTAAGTTATTGGGTTGAGGGTCCTCTTCCTAGATTTCACAAAATGTTGTTTACAAAGATAAACGTTTCCAAAACAAAATAGTTTTCTAATTTATTAAAAGAGATGTAAATCCCGCAACCATCTTCATATAGACTAAAACAGAAAGTCTAAGAAGATAATACAAAAGGAAATAAAAAGCCTAATATCCAAATATCATCGTCTTCAAGCTTCCATTGGTCATCACGGATCTACTTCTACGTTCTACACTAGTATCCAAGCATCAGAACGGTCCTCTGCAACCCAATTCGTATTGTACGATCTTGTTATAGATACACTTTCTTTTCTCGTATTATAGGAACATATCGATACAAAGTTAAATCTTTGATTCTATATATAAAAGGAAGGAGACAAAAAGGAAAAGAATCTTTTCTTGGTCTCAATTTATACAACAAAACTATATATCGATCTAATCAATTCTAAAAGAATATAAACCGACATGGTACTGTTTGTTCATATGAGAATGACATGCATATGTATTAATAAGAAGGATTCAAAGAAGATCATAACTTACCTTGAAATCTCTACATCAATTTAAACTGAGTTCATCTGATCATAAATCGGGGGTGAATTTCGCCAAAAAATGCCTCGAGCCATATGAAACAGATCGATGGTCTTAAATTACTTTGTTGCTCATATTGTTTGATAGATATTATGTAGTTGTGTTTTGACTATTCAATCCCTATTACTTTCTTAAGATCACAGGATTACCAGATTGACAAAAATTCGTTTACGCCTGTACTCTTTTGCAGAATTATAGAAACATAAACAAGGCAATTTTATTGTTATCCCCTGTTCTTCTCGAAAATTCCAGACTTAGTTTAAAATTAAGACTTGAAGTTTTTACAGTATGGCACCTGAACAATTTGCAAAAATACAGATAGGTGTTCAAAATTATTTGCAGAATAACATGCATTACTCTTTGATGCTATTGTTTAGTGCCTGACTATTTAGTTATCCCTCTTTAGATTTATATTTAAACTTTGTTATACATTATGTTTATATTTCCTGCTTTAAAATCTTAGACCCTCTATTTGATATCTTTGCTAAATACTTAAATATGATTGCTAAAGTCTGTTTTTCTAAGTTGGCAAAAACAAAAAAACTTCATGGCATCAACTTCAAAATTGGGAAGAGAAGGATCCTTTTATCCATAAAATTAGAGGGTGTGGATTATGTTCTAAAAGAAACAAGAACTCCACCTACTACACAAGCAATAGATGAGAAAAGAGAAAAATATCAAAAATGACACTTTAACCATAACTATCATGTTGATCTATATAAAGGATGATTTACTTAAGATCCTATAAAATATGACACTATTACGAAATTACATGTTCAACTACTCCTATAGATATAATTCAAATAAAATGAAGGAAAGTCATAATGTAGTTGAACACTTTAACCACATGTTGGTTATGACTAGTGATTTAGTTGTAGCTAATTCGGTAATCCCTAACCATATACAAATTTTGACTATTCTAAATATTCTTTCTCCTAAAACATGGTAACCACAACACTAAAGTTGGGACCTGACTTTAACCTTTCTGAAACTTGTCATTAAGCAAGAGTATATAAACAAAAATAAAAAACATAAATTGCTCTTAGCCTATGCTGATTTAGGTTCTAGCTTCAAAAACAAGCAAAACAAAAAGAAACCAAATAAAAGATTTAATAAATTTGTTAAAAAGCATAGTTAAAATTTTAAGAAATATGTTTCTTGGATTAGGTGCTTCAATTATGGCAAGATGGGGCATTACAAAAGAAATTGTTATAATAGAAAGAGAAATGAGAGTAACTCTCCACAAAGTAGGGAAATGAGAAGTAATATATAATATGTGTCATTTCTAAGTACTTGTATAAAAACAATCCTTTGACTTATTGGTAGATGGATTTTGGAGCAACTCGATACATTTCAATAAGTAAGAAAAAAGCTATTGACCTAAAGAAGTACAAGCCTTGAGAACATCGAGTGTATTTGAGAAATATTTTTTTATTGATTTTGTAGGGATTGAAACCTTTAGGATCATTATAGGAGGCACAACTATTGTTTTAACTGATGTATTAATTATGTAGTCTATTATGTGTAAATTAGTATTTGTGCCTATCATTTTAAAGAAAAATTTTGAGGTTAGATTTGTCCATGTGAAACTCACTATCAGAAAGCATGATAGGATTATTTTGTTTGGTTCTTTTGATTCACAAAATAGTTTTAAGTTAAATATTAATGAGAATGAAGCATCAACTTCTACTTATATTGATTGTATATTTATTATAGATGTGAATGTATGACATAAAATGTTAGGGCATATAAATTTAAACAAGTTGAGAAAATTAGCCAACTTTAACTTATTGCATTGTTTTAAGAAAATACTTTTAGTAAGTGTGAAGCCTTTATACAAGGAGAAATAATAAGAAAACCCTTTCTTAAAAAAATTTATGGCAACTACTTTATTAAAAATCAGACAAATATATATGGATCTTTCAGCGTAAAGTCTCATAATGAGAATGTGTATTTTATAACAATCATTGATAATTATTTGAAATATAGATATTTATCTCATATCATATAAATTTGAGGCATTAGATATATTTACAAAATATAAGCAAGAAGTCAAAAATTAAATGATCTATATAATTAAAATATTAAGGTTTGATCGAGGTGGTGAATACACTTACAAAATTCCTTGAATACTATAAAGACTTTTGGTATTTCAAAATAGAGTATCATGCTCAATACACTTTAATAAAATAATGTAGCTAAAATATATAACAAAATCCTATTGAATATGACTAAGTAAAGTTGTATTTTCTACACTATATAAGATGTGATCTTATAGAAAATTAGAGCTGAGTTACCTACAAAAGTGGGGATCTATTGCACATGTAAAGATCTTTTATCAGTTTAAAGATAGGCTAAACAATAGATCTTTGAGACGTGTTTGCATTAGATGCTTAAAAAGTTCTAAGGGACATAGATTTTATAATAAAAATCATAGTTTAATAGAGAATAAGGATATTGAATTCTTAGAAGATTCTAAGAATGACATTCTTGAAAATAATAATGAAAGCATTGAAGATGTAGTGGATCCGGATCTATTATCATTTGAAACCATCGATAATGATCCAAATGACCTTATATAGAATAAAACCTTAAATAGACTTAAAAGATGTAGGATCAATACGTCCTACTTAAAAGATTATCACACTTACCTCATTCTGATTTAAATAAAATCATTTATATGCAATAACTAGAAGGATATGTTGTTGAAGGTCATGAATATAAGTATATAGGTTGAAAAAAAATCTTGTTTGACTTTAAATCATCATCTCATAAATGGTACCATATTAAAACTTGAGTTTGTTGCTAATGAATTTCAACACTATATATGTTTGGAATAGTAGAAGTCACTTTATCAATCATTATATGTAAATAACATATTGTTAACTGGGGATGACAATGTAATAATTATAAAAACCAAGCCATGATTAAACTACAAATTTAAGATGAAGGATATGGAAGAGAAATCGTATATCTTGGGTATAAAGATTTCTCATGATAGAGAATTTAAACTTTTGTGTTCGAGTCTAAAAGACATATTGATTATATCCTTAAGAAGTTTAGAATGAGTGATATCAAACATAACTATTACTAAAGATGTCAAATTGAGTAAGATTGATTGTCTTGGTGGGGGACAAAACAAGTCTAATGTTTCTTATGCTCAAGTTGTGGGTAACTTGATGTATGTTATATAGAATAAAAGACCACATATAAGCTTTGTTGTTGGTCTTGTTGATCAAAGTAATTCTAGTTGACAACACTATGTTTCCATAAAAAGAATTCTAAGATATCTTAAAGGAATAAGATATTTAAAACAATACTTTCCGGCAAATGAATTAAAAGTGGAACGATACTTAGATGTTGACTTTTCTCGGAGTAAAGGTGGCAGCAAGTCAACCTCTGATTAAATATTTCTATTTGATGTATGCTATTTGCAGGCGATAGTATATTAACATATGACTTTAAAGAAAAAGTTAACACGAAATCGAATTACAGAAAGAAAAATTAGAAAATAAAGACTTTCAACTTAATGGAACAAAGATATAATATGTGGAATAGGGTTATCTAAAACAAATTGAGAGACACCAATTGATGAAATAAATTTCATTATACCAATAAGGTTGATGAAACTTGAGAGGCTTATAAGAGAGAAAGAAAGATGCAAAAAAATGCATCAGTGAAGTAAAAGCCAAAACTCTGAGGATTTACATAAAAAGTTCAACTAAAAATAAGGTAAAAGAGATATTTTAGGATATTTAAGGCTAGAGATAGGAAAATTAAGGATTTTACTTTTGTTATACACAATAAAGATAAGGATGATGAGATTCTAGTGACAAGTAATGATATAAAAATAGATAGAAAATTATTTTTATAAGTTTTTTAACAAAAATATAGGTACTAAATTAGTTTGAGAGAACTAATCAACTGAAAAGAATATATAAATTGTAACTTCTACCCAAGGTATTCAAAGGAGTAAAGTCAATGACGCTTTTAAATATATGAAGATTAGTAAATCAGTGGGACTGAACTATATTATTGTAAATCATTAAAACCGCTATTCACAAACAATTTAAACTACGGAGATTCTTTTTCAAATTAATCTCACTACTAATTCTAAGTTGTATTAGATAAGAGAACACAAAATTCATTGGATAATGGATGTTGTCCCTTTCATTCTAACAAGAGGTTTATTTAAGCTTGGATAAGGGCTTGAAAGATAGTCATGCAAAAATAACTCAAAACACAAGTTTTCGTACATACGACCTTGGTAGCAACAAATGAATCAACCACGAAAAAAATGAAGAAAACCATCATGATATGTTCAAGCTTTGATGAGATTATGAGATTGAGCTTTTCGCTTAGCTGTCAACGCCTCCCTTTGATGGACTGACTGACACTTATTGAGGACCTCCTAGTTGGAACCAGACCGATCCCGTGTGAAAGTCCTTCTATATTGATATAATGACCACGTTTTCCATTGCTTGATTCAGTCATGTTAGCAAGAGTTGGACTCTCTACATTGGATTATTGAATACTGAGTAGTTAACCTAGTGTATACCGAGCCCTACGTTTAGAAGAATGCAGGTTCCAAGGGTGGTAAATAATCGTTATATTTTCTAAGTTATTGAGAACACAAAAGTTGATTTCCTAAATTGTTTCCAAGTTTCCTGTGATATTGGACGAATTCATGTTTTGATTATCCTAGAAAACACCATCATAAATTAATTATGTAGTTGATAGGTTTTCAGCATTTAAGGCTCTTGGTTACTAAAGGGTGATAATATTTTTGGGACTTTCTTTAGTGAGATTCCAATCATTTTTAGTGAAGAAATTCTCATTAATATATTTTTGAATCAATTGGACGAATTGGGAAAATTGTCTTATCATAAACCTACCTGGTGTGTGATCGAATGGACCCTGTTAGTGAATTTGGACCGATGTCCACATCAAAGGACTTGGGCGATTCTCCATCAACTTTGGCTGTTTGTACGATACTTACAAGTTAATTAATTGGCCTTCGATTTTGAATAGGCTGCACACTCAACGTCGACCCTGGTTGGCAAGGGCTAGACGTCCTCATAAATTGTTGCTCTGATATCAATGGTGGTTGAGTTGGACACAAGTGACACGGTTAGCTGTGTCAAACAATGAGCCGTTGCTTTTTCCAAGCTCTCTTTGAATCCTTAATATAGTGAAGATCTCTTTGTGTTTATGCGTCTGTTACACAGTAAAAAGTTTCTTTGATCGGTTCGAAAAGAGCCATTAATGAGCCGTCAGTCTACAATATGGTTACCATCAGTGACGGATAAAAAAATCTGTCCGGGATGGGGCGAATAGCCCATGAGGCTATTTAAGGTATGGCAAATTATACATTACGGTCACAGATTCAACCATGAGATAGTGTTTTTCATTCATTTTTTGAATTTTGGTAGGACGGCCTAACTTGGCTCATTGTAGTTCCGGCACTGGCTACCGTTGGGTTGGCTGGCTCTAAGAAGAGGTAGTGGCTGACGAATTGGCTATCTGCCATATTCACTCAATCCATGTGTTTCAACACTCAATGAGCTGAACCTCATCTTGGACGAGCCTCTTGACAACGTCCAATGTATGATAAGAGGTTGATGCACTAATACACTCAATCGATGGTTGTGAGAATCTCCAACGAGCCATAATGTTTAGGTACTTTTGCACTGTTTGGTCTTTGTGAGACATCGCTGAGTCTTTGTTACGGCTGCAGTTAAGCGAGCTTTCTTTGCATGGTAGTGTTGGAACTTGGAGCAACCGGTAAGAAGTCAATCTATGAAGCGGTTTACGATTCCATCTACTAAATCGAGTACCAGACTGAACCATTTGTTTGTTGGGCAGTCATCCAACCACTTGGTGGATGGTGGTCTCCAGCCAAATCTTTTCGTGAGACAAGGCATGGTTGGTACAGCCTACAGGCAGGCAACTAGCCGAGCCAATACAAATGGTGGTTGCCCCCCAAACCAATAAGTATAAGTAACTTGTTGGAGATTGTTGGATGGTAGTATGGACCTATATGGGGAAGCCTCCCACTCATGAGACTAGGGTGCCACTGAGCTTGGCATGAAACTGTTATGAGCATTTGAGGATAGGGATGAGCATTGGTTGGTTCAGTATAATAACTCAAGCAAACCGAATTGTACTGATACTTGAATTAAACCACACCAAATTGTTTTGTTTTTTTAGGTTATATTATTCAGCCTGGGCTGGTGAATTTGATGTTTCGAGACACGACCTGCAAACACCAATAATGGCATATAAATAGTCTAACAATGTAGACAAAAGTTATTAGAAAAAAGAATAAAAGCTTGTTGCCAAGAAAAATCGATTTTCCTCCTAAATAACAGTTACGGCGTGCCAAGAAATGCAAATAAGGTCGGTGTCTCCAACGATAGACATGTCAACACAGGCTGGATGGGCCGAGAAAAATATGTGCTGAGTTCGGCCAGGTCTGTAAAATGTTGGGCCGGCCCATATAAATAAATATAGAAATATTAAATATTTTTTTTATTATATATAGTTTTATTGCATGTATATATATGTACTATATATATGTATGTACATATACATACTATATATAGCTTTTTCAATTACATATACATAAATATAGTTTTTTTCTATTACATGTATATATATGTATATATAGATATATGAATGTATATGTATATATATATATATAAAGTTTTTTATTATATGTATGTGTATATATGTAGTGTATATGTATATATATGCATATACATATTTTTTTATTATAGTTAAGTTGGATTTTAAGTAGATATTGATAAGGTTTTATAGACCCGATCTGATATCCGATGGGCCGGGCCCATTTTGACATCTCTATCCAATGACTTTTGGCTGAACTAGTCAGTGACATTAGCAGCCGAATGTGTGAGTTGCGAGGATCAGGCAACCAGTGGGGGTACCCAAGCGTCCTTCGCAGTAGCTTGGCTTAGGAAGGGGTGAACTCAAGTACGTCTACTAAGAAGCTGCCACCTGTGTGAGGGCAAGCAGTATGGTCGTGGAAGGAGAGATTCAAAAAAGTTAAAAGACTGTAAAGAACATGGAAAATTTTTAAAACAGTTTGTAAATTCTCTTCTATTCCTACTGTAAACAAAAGGAGAATACAATGGAAAAGGAGACATTTTAAGGTGTATATCTTGGGTGTCCATGCCAAGTCCTTCTTCCTTCTCCTTCTACCTCTTGATACTCTCTTATTTTCTACTCCAAATGATTCTTAGCTATTTCTGTGCCTCCACACCTACGTAGAACAATCATATTGTTTGTACAAAAGGGTAGTGGAATATGTACGAATTGGCTGCATTTGCATAGGCCAATATTGGCTCCTGTATGAGTCGGTTACAACTCATATGTGAAGCCGCATGTAGATGCAAAGTGCTTGCAGCCTCCTATTCGGTGAACATGGATGGAGGTGGGTCTGTTTGTATGAGGTATCCTGAATGTCATTTCCATCTTTACTTGAGACACATGTTCCCCTGTGTTTGCATTGTTGGCATGTTATCGATGCGGCATAATCAGTGAATGACATTTGCCATTTTGTCGGCTATTAATCTGTATTTTTATTTTTATTGACCTTACCCAAAATTTCAGGTGTTAACAATTCCCCCTTAGGACCCTCAATAATTATCTAAAGTATCACATCATTTATTCAAAATTTTGGGCCTTTTACGAAGCTTATAATGTATGCATGTCTTGGGTTATCTCATCACCCCTTTAGAAACCCTCATTCCTTCTTATGTCAACCTCGAAAACTCCGGTGCTTCCCATTTCGTCGAGCTCTGCCAATTCCCACATCATTTGTCTTCTCCCTCTCGCTTCCTAGTCCGTGATTTGAGGCTTCTAATGGCTTCTTGTGAGCCCTTTTCCATTCCAAATGTTGGTGGTTGTTCCTCCTATTTCAACCCACGATATCGTTCTTCCCTTGAGTGATTTCTCACAACTGATTTTGAGATCGATTGCGGCCAACATTAACAGCGTCATTAAAGCCCAAAAGCATCTTTGATCCCGCTTCTCTCCAATTGGTTCACCGGAAGGAAATGTCTGTCGACTATACGGTGTTAGGCGTAGTTTAATCCTACATATCAACGATGGCTACGGACGATAGCTATGCAGAAATCTGAAGTGGAAGAAATGGGATATTTTCAATGCCATGATGCTTTCCTCTATTCATATAGAGTGTGATGCTAAATTAATCTTCTCAATTCTTTCCTTTTGGTCAATGGACTTTAATTGGTTTGTGTTCCCTTACCTTTACCAGTTTTCCGGTCATCGGTGAGGAGATGGCTTCTCTTGTGAGTGAGGTTTTTCTCATCCCATCTATCATTTTTAATAAGTATGCCTCTTCCTACCCGACCTTCATCAAGGCCAATATGCAGTCGAAAGGTGAATTAAGTGATGTTGAGTACTTTGTCTTTCTTTTGTACTGGGTATGTAGTAGGTACATGGTCTGTAAGTCGGTCTTAGAGGTCATGAAATATTCCACGTATTTGACTGTGATTATATTCTATCGGCCAATCTCACTGGATTCCTTGTTCTTAAGAATGCTACGTTCATTGAATTGCAAAGTTCTTTCTAATCTCATCACTAAGGAAGCCATTAACTCGTTTGCCTCCATCTGGACTTAAGGTTTACCTTATTTCGATCTGCCCAATAGTTTTGTCTGCCCAATGAACATGTCTTTTTGGTATTGTTATGTATGAGTAGCTCATTTGGCCAAATCGACGAGATCAATACAGTTATGAGTCAGTCACTAACAAACCGTGTAATTAGGGCAGCATGTTCTTGATGGCTATTACGGGACATAATGACTTAGTCATGACCTTCATCATAGGTTCATTTGGTTGTTGTTTCTTCCAGTTAGATCAGCTATGATGGTCTCAAAGGACAGAAAATAGAACTCATGGAAGGGCTTCTCCATTTCCACCCACGTCTGAACTATCCCTGAGAAAAACAACGAGTACCGAAAAAAGCAACCTTGATGTGGAAAAATAAAAAGTTGTAACTGATGGTACTTGTTATACCCAAAAGCTTTGCATTTAGGTATGAATCTACTGGTGTATTCCATACTCGATTTACCATCCTCACCCAATAAGGTAGTGAAATTCGAGATATCAAACCCCCACGAAAGTGGATAAATTGTGTCTACTCACTTTAGGTAGGGTTTTTGGTACATCTGGCCTTCAGTAGGAGTGATTAATGGCTCAAATCCAAGGTTATTGAACATCATGTCTCCAATAACATACAGGTTGAATGCTGGTGCATGGGCCTATTCGGGCATCTCCATTGTCCTCTATCATTGTCGTTCTCATTACCATAATGATGGTTATAGGTAGACAAAGATAAGGATAGCCAAATTCTAACCCTAATAAAATATTAAACTTAAATATATTAAATATTCATAAATCTGAACAATGCATTCAAAATAGTGTGGGGATCACCGAACATAAACCCTGAATCAAAACTAAATTCACATCCAAATATCATCCAGATGATCTCTCTTGAATCAACAGTTATTCAGTGTTGTGCGCTTTGGATGTGTTAGCTTCAGGATAAACCCTAAAATAATAGGGTGAGCTCTAACCTATAGTTCAATAGAGAAGTTATATACTCCTTGATAGAATTCATACTAAAAGCATGCATATTTCACAAATATTTTGCAGTAAATCATATTTACTTTTCAACTCATGTTTTCAAATTCATACTCACACACCCCTCCCCCCCACACACACATATCCATCAGTTACAATATTTATAACCCATATTGTGTCGAAACCAGGTTGCATGAGCCGTCCAACCCTCCATCACGCCTTAGTTACCCCACTCATGATAGTCAAATCACACCGACTCTCATGACGAAGTGCTCGGAAACACTCTATATTTACCCCAAGCCGGAATGCCTGGAAGACCTACAAGTCTCTAGAGACAAGCACAAGCTACACAAGTATGGATCATACATTTATATATTATTATGTTTCAAACATCAATTCCATCTTATCACATTTACAAGTTCATATCTAGATTCGTATATCCAAATCCATATCCACACAACATTCAAACAACATTTTTGTATCAAATCATGCTCTTATTAACCATGTCATAAACAACATTATTTCAAAGTATATCAAATAACCCAGTATTTCAAAACATTTAGCACCTATGCATATTTAAATTATTCAAAACAAAAGAAAATCACTTATAGCATAGTTCTATTAAAGAATGAATAACCTCCTACATGAAGGACGAGAGGTCCAATCCCCAAACTGTTGAGTTATACTTATCTCCACCAAATTATCTAATTTTAATCTCTAAACAATTTTCAATAAAGATAATTTATTCAACTACGAGTCTAATGCAACAAACATGATCCAAATTGGACCCTAAACAACTCTAGAATGACTCAAAAACCTAATATGGATCCAAATAGGCTAAGATCCAAATTGTCACTTAGATCTATTTCTGATCCAAACTCGACACACAAGAAGTATTTTGTTTTCCTAGATCAACACCAAACCTAAAACTAACCAAACAGGTTTTATGTTCAGTTTTGTTCCTAACTCAAAACCTCTTTTGGAGCCCAACCTCAATCTAACATATTTTTGACACAAACAAAACCCAAAATTTGTTTCTACCCACTCAAAATCTAACACAACTACATGTGTAACATGAGACTCATAGGCATGACACACATCCTAGTGTGATACTGAATTAGGACATGACAGTGCAGTGTTGAACGACACCTCGTGTCAGGCATGCCTAAACCTTAATTGAAACTGATGGATTTCAAGGGTGATTTTGGTGCTTTTTGGCATCGACCACAGCCGAGGATGATCCCCTACTGTCCATATGGCTTCCCCCTTCCTATCGGATCCAACAATGGCCGGTGACAACAGCGTTTTGGCTAGAAATCCGAAACAAGTGGAAAGGATTTCACAAATGGAGAAAATCTATATTTTTCATTGATTTTGCATTTGATTTGAGCTAATATATATTTCGGCTTCCCCCTCCCTATTGGATCCAACAATGGCCGGCGACAACAGCGTTTTGGCTAGAAATCTGAAACAAGTGGAAAGGAATTCACAAATGGAGAAAATCTATATTTTTCATTGATTTCGCATTTGATTTGAGTTAATATATATCATTTTTGAATCTTCCACCCAAATACACCAAAGACCCTTTGATTTAAGCTGAATCTGACCCCAAACAAGATCGATTTCATAAAAAAATAGATCAAATGAAAATTTCTTAAAAACGACATAAACATAACATTGAATCATACCTTGATCCTGGTTTTCTGTTGGGAACCTTGAGGCCAATAAATGACAATTCAATAATTTACTATCCTCAACCATTTTTTGTCACTCTTTGTAAGCTGGGTCCCCAAGACCTCAACTAATACATCAAAGTCTTAAAACCATTCTCATTCTGGTGGCATTGAACGCTTATACAATTGAAGGACATCCCTGATATTGGAAATGGCATTCTACAGTAGCAGGACTCAGGCTGGCATACAGGCGACTGGGCTTTGATCACTACAGCAGTCATCTCTGTGCATAAACTGAAACCCGGTATAGGCCCTGAGCTGAGGGTCCCAATCTCCGAGTTTCATCTGATGGTCCAAACACCAACTCCAAATAGCAGTTCTTACGATAATAAATAAAGAAAACAAGAAAAAACATTGGGTAACAACAGAGAAGATTGTAAGCAAACCAATTATTAATCCACAACAAGAATGAATCAAGTTTCTATTTAAAGGTAATATAAGTGGATGAAAAAAAATGCAGGATACACCCACGCATTGAAATGTAATACATGTTAAGACACAAGCAATTTACTGCCTCTTGCCTAGTGGACCAAGAGTTAGAAGGAAAGGTGCATCCTGGCCTTCAGAATGACCACGTCCAACGCATTATTAGTTCCCTTGACTAACTTGAAGATGCATGTATCTCCCAAATTCAAACGATGTTCTCTCCGAAAAGCAGCCCAGCCACGAGTAAACATGGTTCTCAAAGAATCACGTCGAATGCTAAAATTCCATGACACATTGTTGGCATCACGAACTGTGTCACTGGGCCTTCCTTGATGAATACCTCTTTCTTAACAAAGTCAACAGGAACATGCTGCAGATGTTTTTGCACAGAAACAAACTCAAGTGCAGAAAACTCAAGATAACCGAATGTCACCCAAAAGTTTTGCTAGTGAAAAATGAGGGTAGGAAGATGAAACGGGCAAATAAGCGTTTGTCATGACACATTGCATAAAATTGTTCACGGAATAAAAATTGATGCAGAAACAAGCATAACTAAGTCAGTACATATGCGTATATAATCCAAATGACTTGGCGATTATGTTCTAGCACCTATGACCTTTTAAGATTCCACAAACATAAGCTTGCATGTTCACAATTATTGGGGTACTAATTCATAATATCAACGTATGTGTTCTAGACATTTATTACGGAAAGGAAACTTTCATGTTTAGATTAATGTAGTATTTCTTCTTAAAATATATACTTGTTCTGCCATTTTGCCAATGAAAAAAAGCAAGAATTATGGGAAGGGGTTCTCACAGAGTCCCGATGCAGACATTTTCAGAATTTTAAATTCAGTTAAGTGCTTTCGAGAAAGCCCTCTATGAAATGTGAAAAAGTCCATCAGATTTGCTGGACAGCTCAGTGCAAACGGATGCAGACAAGGACCACAAAAATATGAATTGTCCATGCTCTTTAATAGAAAATAAGACATGAAAATGCAACCCACTAGCCGAATAAGAAATATAATATGATAATTTTGACATGTGCATCAGTAAGTCCTGCAAGTGTTGTATTTTTGGATCGTCAGATGATCTTGTTGCTTGGAAAAGAAAACACACACACACACACACACACACACACAGAGAGAGAGAGTTACAAGCCAGTGCTTCTGGAGGCTCGAAGATGATATTTTAATTGCAAAATGAGGGCAGGTTACTTTCAAACAACTATTTGCAGAAGACCTGCTTTTTCTTTTAATCTTCCTTAAGTTATGCATCTTCAGCACATCATCACGAGCCGGAACTGGCTTGCCAAGGACATCTGTATCCTGTCAACAGTAAGCTCACAGTGAGGTCTAAGATTCTTGCCTTCTTGGCCCAAAATGTCGCCTTATATAGAAAATTCTGAATAGTTAACCTTCCTGAGTGCAGCATAGACTATAGAGGAACAAGTGAACTGAAAGTATTAGGCAGTTGCCAACACTAGAATAAGAATTGAAGACAACGATGTGAAGAGATTCACTTAACACATGGTCTATACCTTTTCAACAGGACTCTCAGTAGAATCAGATGGTTTTCTAAACCTCATGTTTCTACCACAAACAGCCTTCCCATTATCTGTGCTCGTTGGCACTTCAGACTGATGCTTATGAACGTCTGAGAGAGTCACTTCTTGCTTTATCTGGTATGGGTTAGATCCCTCGCCATCTTTAAGAGATGGACTATCAAAATTTTCACATCCACTTCTATCAAATATCGTAACATCAAATCTCATATCACCTTTGTACTTGAAAACCAGAAATTCTCCATACCAATGAATTTGTCTCAACAAAATTTTGCCAACCATTTTGGAAGAACATGCTATAGTTGTCTTCACACACTTCTATATCCTGGTAGCTTGAGCTGCTCACAGTGGGTAGACTGGACTTGTCATCCTTGATTGTTCTTGCAAAAGCTGGAGGTATGTACTAGAAAATTAAAACCAAAGTAGTGAAAAACATTAATGAAATGAGATGGTGATTGGAACAAAAAGATTCCCACTAAGATTTATCACTAGAACAGCTAGCAATTCTACACATAGTCCACAATTCTGACAATCAAGCACAACTATACTGCTATTATTCAACTGAAAGAATATAGAAATTAACAGAAACACTTCACAAAGCTATCCAGATGGAACTTTTGTTGCACATTCAAATCAAACATCCACACTCTGCAGAAAGAAAGAAAAAAGAGACTGAACCAAGGAACAAGAGAAGCAGACGGTCACTACTAATTGTGCTATATTATGTCCAGAAAAGCACATACGGAAACAGGAAGAGTTCATCCCAGAAACCAGATACGGGATGATACATTTGGGGATTACTTAACAGAGAACAATTAAAAGGTGATTCCATTGGTTAATTACAAAAGTGCACAACTTAAGAACAAAAGCATGGTTGAGATTTCACGCATTGCTGCAATGCACTTCTCACACGAATTTTCCGCTAAAACTATGCCACCGTGTACATTTTTCTTGTCACAAAAAGTTTTGATTTTTGTTGGAAGTGAGCGTGCCAGAAGGAGCTGTTGATCAGCTGACGTCACTGGCAGATCAGCATCTTTGGGAAGAAGGCCCAGCGCCTACCTATATTTTCTAGCTGTTTCGCTGATCAGTTGATTTCTCAAAATGGTCGAGTCAGGTGATAGGTTCGTTATGCTTCTTAACAACAGTAGCCGATCGATTGGGCTGAGGAACTTCTCTGCATTGCAGCAAACAGTGAATCAGTAAGGATGCATATCAAGATCCAGTAAATGGGAAAGATTGGTATCAAAAGATGATTTCTCTTGGCTAATGAAAAAGAAATACCTGGCTAAAGGAAATAAAGAATACGAAAAGAACAAAATCTGATTGATAGCGAGATGGTTGATGCCTTGTACATTCTGATTGCAGTCCTTTTTATAGTTGTCGAAGGAGGGTGTGAACTGATGATGACTGCTCTATTTTTTCTCCTAGGATTCTCCCCCAATGATCGATTGTGGTGCAACAATTGAACTGCTCTTCTCGAAATTTGTAGACATGTACTCCAAAACCACTTTTAGCTGGGAGCTAGCCCTAGCTGTCCTTTAAAATAACAGATATCCCTAAGCAGCTCAACTTTTCTTGGTGAAAACAGCTCGAAACCTTCGGCATCAACAGCGTTATACCACCAGAAACTGTAAATATCTCAACAAGTACCATCAAAGGATATTGAGTATCGTCATTCAGAAATCGGGTGGGAACTAAAGAACTGAATTAGGAGTTCTCAAGACCGGAAGGAGAAAGACATTTGAAGTAGAAATCAACAAGCATAAACCAATAAGAATCACGCAAATTCATTCAAACGCTTTCCTTCAACATACATGACGGAAAAAAGCAAGATACTCAGATCGATATCAATTCAATCTCATCACGAGACAAGGCAAAAAACAAATAAGAGATAAGGAAGACTCCAGATAGAGATAAAAGGTAGAGCCACAATCAAGCAAATCCCAGAACCGCTACCACTCCTAAGCTTGAAAGCACAGACAAAGTTGAAGAACCAACAAAGAATACCAGAATAAATAGAAGTAACACGAAAAGGTAGTCACGAGCTTTGACTGGAAATCTCCAATCAAGATCTTGAAGAAGTGCCTCCCAATCGCCGAACCCTCAGTATTGTCTGACTCACCACCGTTCCACCGTTCCGAGTTCACCATCTTTTCCGACCACCAGAAGCGCAGAGAAAGAGAGAGAGAGAGAGATTCTTTTCCTTTGGCGTCTGGTAACTTGATTTGCGTTGTTAAGAACAGACACGCAGCAGGGGTTCCTTCATTGGAACAAGGCTGGACTACGACGGGACGAGTCACGTCGGGAAGTTAAGATGTATGAACTATTAGAGGCAATGGTTGAGGTCATTTGCACTTGAACCTTCAATTCTGTCATATTTATACGGATTTGGTTGTGAGTAATACAAACCTACTTTCCAAGGCATCAAAATGAACCAAGTGCAATAAAGCAACCAAACTTTATTTAATCACAAGGTCTTCATCAAGTAAATCAATCTTCAAACCATTGCCAAATTGCTTTATACGATTTAGCTTTGCTTCACATTCAACGCGTTGTCTTGCTTCGTCCTACTCCAATCAACTATGGAAAGGCTCATCCTGAAAATAGGAAAAATTCATGTACTTTCGGAAGAAGGGTCGGCTTGTGAGAAGCTTCCAATTCGTCTATTTTGCAAAACTTGTTGAAGTCCCATGCCATGACCGAACCGCTCCGAGACCGGTTTCGGTGATGGTTTTGAAGTTGTGGGATTCGGAACGGTTCCTATTTGTCTAGAACCGCCTGAAACCAACAATATTATTAAAAATTCAAAAACTATAATATTTTTCTGGATATATGTAGCACAAATCACATTTCCTACAATTCTTAAGTTGTCCCTGGGGTGAGAGCAACCTTCTTGTGTCCTCCTTTCCATTAGGAGGCTTGGAAGGTTCAGTCTCCTTGGTTTTGGACTAGATGACGGATCACCAAACCATGAAAAGTTTTCCCTAAATCTCAATTAATCTTCATGTAATTTACCAATGACAAAAGCATTTTGAATGATGGTAACCTTGGAGAATATACTTTAATTCATCCCTCAACCCAACAACATATTTACCATACCAAACAAGGGATTTGGGGGTAAGGTCGAGTACTAACGCGATGAGTTCTTCAAAATTTGTTTAAAATGGTGTGGTGTACCTTTTTTTAAAATCCTTGATTTCCATAAGGGTTGTCCAAAACCTTAGTACCAAAAAACATAGCAAAACTCTTCATTGATGACTGAATTGTCGTTCATACTGTTACTGTTGGTAGGTCATCCATTCCATTGATTGCAATTTGCACCCAATTGTCAACCCGAAAATTCAAAATCTTACATGCTTGTTCTACTTTTCGTTACCAAATTTTCAAATGCAAAAGCTAGATTATTGATAAACATCTTTTTTGTCTTATAAGGATTTCTACATCAGATATAGTTCTTGGTTTGATTCTTGCGGCTCATGCTTATTAGCAACTTAATTTGTTATTGTTACCTAACATGCTTCCCAAGGGCCGATCTGCTTTGATACCAAATGTAGCATCCTGACACGCAAGAGCTCGGTCAACATGTTTGGTTCGGGCAAAGAATGAGCAGGGCATGAACTGGAAGCAGTTTGAACAAGCTTTTCTTCAGTGTGTGTGTGTCTATATATATGAAGCTCGGTCAACATGTTTGGTTCGGGCAAAGAATGAGCCAGGCATGAACTGGAGGCAGTTTGAACAAGCTTTTCTTCAGTGTGTGTGTGTGTGTATATATATATATATGTGTGTGTGTGTGTATATATGTGTATGTATGTACAATGAGGAAACTGGTTCTTGGCCATCTCTCACGCGTTATGTATGTATGTACAGATGAGGAAACCGGTTCTTGCCCATCTCTCACGCGTTCACTTATGCTCATCAATTATTTTTTGGTGGCATGAGTGTAATTTAAAAGAATTTAAGGAGTTTAAAAAAAAACAAAGAAAATTATTATTATACAAATGTCTCGAAAAAGCAATAGCCGAACATAAGTGAGAAGTGTTAGTAGTTGATAGGATCTAATCATATATATAGACCCTGTCAAGGATTGAGTTATAGACTCTGTCACAAGGTTTGAGCTAGGTTGGGGTTAGTAAAGCTGGGCGTGATGCTGGTCAACTAGTTTGACTGGATTGGGCTAACAGGATTTGGATCAGATTCAAGTGAACCATATTAGCATGAGTTTTAATGAGGAAAGGGGCAGACAGTGGGCTAGTAGAGGAAAGGGGGTGCAGGCAATAGGGCAGCCAGGTGGCAGTTGGATGACATAGGTGCTTCGGTGAGCGATGATGGCGAGAAAAGGTGGCTTGTCCCTAGTGGTGGTTGTTCTAGTGGGGCAGATCACCAACAAGAGGTCGGTTAGTGGACCGGCTAGGACCATAGTGGTTGTTAAATACCAAAGCTGTCCCTTTATAATATATATATATATATATAAGGAGCTTTTATAAATACTGAAAATATCCCTATTAAAGTTAGTTACCTTGGTCTAATCCCTTTCATGTAAGATGCCAAATAATGACTATATTGTGAATGTTCTTTCCTTTTAACCTATAGCTCTTTTCCATTTCAGTATTGATGCCTTAAATACTCTTACTTAGGGAGAGATGCCTTTACATCAACTCTGTTTTGAGCCTATACTTTAGAAGAATTTTGTTTGGATCCAAAATTTATCATTCACATGTTAGTTCCCAACCCCATAGCAATCTACTGATAAATGCACACTTCTTTAAAAAATTTGGTAAGACATATAGATACATCCAATTGCAGCTTGGTGACTATGATGCTTGCATTTTACATTGTGCTTCTTGATTCCATTTTCTGGAATTATCTTATCATGACTTTCTCAACAGATTACATCATGAGGCGTATTCGTTTTGGTAACTGCTCTTCTTGTTGTAATTCTAAAATTGTTGTGTAGCTTTCATTTATGAGAAATTACATTCTTATAGTTGCTAATTTTGATTAAGGCTGCAAAATATAGTAGTTATGAACAATAAGATTTGCATCTTAAATTGGTCTCAGCTAATTTGGGATTAAAGTTAGATATTTCTAAGCGTATTTTAAGATCCAAAATTCTTTTATAGAGCCATTTATAAGTAGTGATTGAGTATTCACCTATAGTGGGTCCGATCACGAAAATTTATTGCTTAAAGTTACTTGTACATGTTATATTGGCGATGTGCATATCCTATTAGTATGACATTGATAATGTAATTTTATGTTGAGTCCTCTTAGGTTTTGTTAGAAGCAAAAAAAATTCAATGTTTCTTGTATTGTATATAGAAATATCGAGTACATTTTTATACACGTTTAACTCTTTTATAAAGCAAAATCTTTATAGTGTACAATGAGATTTCTTGGAATTTATTTTGATTTGGGACACTTAGGCAGGATTATGATAAACAATCTAGTGAAAATAGTTGCATGATGAGTATTGCAGAAAATCTTGTTTTATAACCATGTTTTAGAACTAAGGTGGAATTTATTCCAGTTATAAAACAATGTACAGTGACTCTACGAGACAACAATCATTGTAATTGTGGGGTTCTCCCAGTTTTGCAGTTTTCATAATCTGTAAATATTACATTTCCGATTTTGCTAAGTAATTGAATTTGGAAGTTGAGCTTTTCTTTTTTTATTGGTTGTTTCTATGATATATGTAGTACTTGGTTGTTTTTCTTCAAACACTTTTGCATTTCTAGCTAACCATATTTGTCACATGATAAAGGCTTCTATTTCTAGCTGATCCTGCCATCTAAATCTTTTTTTATATGTTTAATACTTTCAATCTACCAATCAGCAAATCGTCCTTTCTCATTTTAAGGCAATGTTAGATGTTCTTTTATCTTTATCCAAACTTCCTGTGTTTGTGGACACTTAACTATATAATGTATAATGGTTTCTAGTTCTTGTAGACAGATTGGACACAGTTGGTGACCTACAATAAGTCTTTGTCTCAATTTATCCTTTGTAGGGATAGCAGGATAGCACGATGCATTAGTTTCCATAAAACAATCGTATTTTATTTGATACTCTTAGTTTCCATAGGGTTCTCCATATCAGCTTCTCATTTTGTTGTAATGACGATTCTATAAGAGGGCGGTGATATAACTTGTAGCTGATCTCATATCCCGAACTTACCGAATATGTGCTTGATTTTGTGGGTTTCCATATTGGTGCATCTGGGCCTTCCCTTCTTTCTATGAATTCCAAGAATCATTGCTCTCTATTAGATATTGTACCTTTGTAGGAAACAAAGAATTCATGTAGCCCACCCCATCTAGTATGGGAAAAGGCATAGTTTTTGGTGCATAGTTTCATTTATTTGGTCATTGTATTGGATATTTCCTTCAATCTATGGATCGCTTCTGATTTATGTTTTTGCCTCATCTCCCATACTCCATATTAACCCCTTTACTGTCACTTTTTGTCCTTCCAGTAGACTTCTCCACCATCTTGATGGATTGTTTCTTGCTTTTGTTTTCATGAATGAGATGTTAGGAAAGTATTTATTCTTGAATACCTTGTAAAATAGGGAATCCCCACCTTTTAAAAGTCTCCAGCTCTGCTTTGTTATCATAACAAGCTTAAAAGCCTAAAGGTCTTTAAAGTTCAGTCCTCCATCCTTTTTCCTGCTGATTTGGTTATTTGTGGACTCTACCTTCTTTATTTCCTCCCCACCAGAATTTTATTAATTTGTTTTGTATTTTTATTAGTAAACTTTCGAGTAGTTTAAAGTAGGCTAAAGAATATATAGGGATTGAATAACCCACTGTCTTCACAAGTATTTCTCTTCCTGCTGTAGAAAGTTTCTTTAATATGTCTAAGTTTGTTTTCAACTCTGTTTGAGAAACTCAGAAGTGTTGTTTTTGTGATATCTTAAACACTGATGGGATTCTCAGATATTTGTCTTGTGTTCCGATATGCTCAATATTTAATTGTGAAGCCAGCAGCTCTCACACTTCAATTAGAGTGTTCTTGCTGAAGCAAACCACTGATTTTGCTAGGTTTACTTGTTGCCCACTGATCTCTTCATAAGTCTTCATGATTTGTTCTATAACATTGTTGCATGGATACTTTATCAAATAATATTAGGTCATCATGAAAAAGCAAATGTGAGATTGTTGACCTCTTCTTGTTATTTTGACACCTTTAATATCTTCATTTCCCATTGTTGTTTGTAATTAGCTTCAATACATATAATGAAGACAAACAGTGACAATGGGTCACCTTATCTAATGCCACGGGATGGTTTGAAATATCCATATGTATGCCCTTCAAATAGGATTGGGTACGTGACTGTTGTAACACACTCCTTGATCCAATATATCCATTTTTTATGAAAACCAAGTTTTTCCATCATAAACCACAGGAAGCTCCATTCCACTCTATCATAAGCCTTGCTCATGTCCATTGTTTGTTGCCAAATCAAACGCTCTTTCATATCTTTTGTTTTTCACATGGTACATTGTTTCATGACCCATGCCCTTCAAATAGGATTGAGTATGTGACTGTTGTAACACACTACTTGATCCAATATATCCATTTTTTTATGAAAACCAAGTTTTTCCATTATAAACCACAGGAAGCTCCATTCCACACTATCATAAGCCTTGCTCATGTCCATTGTTATTGCCATATCAAACGCTCTTCCATATCTTTTGTTTTTCAGATGGTGCATTATTTCATGACCCACCAATATATTATCCAAAATGAGTCATCCTTTGACAAATTTTCTTTGATTGGCACTAATAATCTTGTTCATTATACCAGACATACTATGCATAAGGATTGAATCCAAGTTGGGAACATTAAAAGTTCCTCGCTGTTAATAGTTAGCTCCTTTCTCCATTTCTTAACATGGATAATATGATTCTTGAATAGTCATGGAGATCCCTGAAGTATCCTTAACATCTCTACTTCATTCCCGAAGTAGAATTGGAAAACATTGTGTGCAAGAGTTTCTACTCTAAATTCTTGAGGGTGACCCCAAATAGCATAAAAGACGTTTTGAAGTGTACCTACACTGAAAGGTTTATCTGCAAAGAGTCGACCCATGAGGCTTCGATATCTTGTTCATCAAAGATCAGCGGTTCTTCTTCGGCGTCATTTGCTTGGCGATTCTGTTGTCTTGAATCTGACCATCTACTGCGACGCTTTGCTTCTTCACTCATTCTCTCATTCGGAGCCTTCCCTTTGGTTGGTTTCTTGGGTTTGGGTTCTTCCCTATTCTGGTATAGCTAAGATGGAATCCTATTCGGGCGTCATTCAGTATCTTTTGAGAATTTTAAAGCCTCGGCCATTTACAAAACCCTATCGGTCACAAAAGATACAGAGAAGAGATCGTGCTCAGAAAAAGGGACGAAAGAGGGAAGGCGGCCCGGAGACGCCTCCCTCTCTCTGCCGAATGCAATTTGTTTTATAACTATGTTGAGTAAACATAATTAAGCTTTCCAGATTTTGCCCGGAGTTTTTGTAGGCTTGCATCTATTAGTAATGAAAATTCTCAAAGGTGCTAATTATGACAATTAGAAATCTAATCATAATGACAAAACTTAATGTAATTTGTGCATGAGTATAATACAATCCATTTGACCTTGATAAAGTTCACATGCTTCCAGAATTGGCAGCCTAATGTCAAATGTGCACTCATCATACATAGCATTGATATTTGAGTGATCACAGTAAGAATCATTTAGAAAACTGCAAAAATGCAGTTATGAGGTACCTAAAGGATACAAAACTTCATATGTTCACTTTCAGAAAGCATGATCCTTTGAGATAGTGGGCTATATGGGTCAATTCTAAGCATCCTATATAGACAATCAGACATCAGTTTTTGATGCATCTTTATGATACTTGGAGGAGCTATTCCGTGGAAGAGTGTGAAGCAGACAATCATAGCTACCTCAACCAAAGTTGAGTATGTCACTTATTGTTATGGCTGAGGAAGCTCATGTCTATTATGCATCTAGTTTCTTACATATTGCAACCTCTAACCATCTGTTGCAATAATTCGTGTGTGGTAGACTTTTCTCACAAAAAAGGAAATCACAAGAGTCCCTGTTATACTAAACAGTTTTTATGTTAAAGTTGTTTTTCAAATGGAAGACTGGTGAATCTCAAACACAGTTCACATTTTTGGTGAACGTATGCTTGCAGATCTGGTGAACAAGTGACACATACTAGTCTTATTAAATATTTTTGATAATCCTGGTTTAATGAAAGTTAGAGTTGTGTTCACAAGGACTCTTGTTGAACCTCAAACTAATTTATGTGGTTCACATTCCAAAGACTTATCCATCATCTAACACGCATTGGTTTTGTTAAATCCTTTGATATAGCCTTGGTCTAGTGAGAGTCTAAATTGTTCCTTCGAGGCGCACTTATGATGTAATTTGACATCATTAATGGGTTAAGCCCATTTGTTTATCTCGGATAATTATTTTATGTCATTTTTTCCCCTATTTGATTCAATAATCTTTTGTTGATCATCTTAGTTGTGTCATTTAGGAGAACTTATGATGTAATTTCACATTATTAATGGATTAAACCCATTTATCTATCTTCAATAATCTTTTGTTTATTTTTCCTATCGGATTCAATTATCCTTATGTTAGTCATCTAAGTTTTATCCTTGAAGGACATTTTTGATGTAATTTAACACATTAATGGGTTTAGCCTATTTATGTATATTGTCCTATTCAGTATGGAAACTTTGTTGGTGAATACTTTACTGCCATTGATTCCATGTCCGACTCAACAATATTGTGTTGTTTCATTTCTGAATAGTAGTAAGGTTTAGTATCTACTAATTGCTCAATATTTGCTATTTTTTTTATTTTGTTAGTTTATAAATGCTATCCAAGTGGGAGATTATTGGATTATTTTTTGTGAGGATTAGCATTAATTAGTTATTACTCAAATCACAGATATAATTAAGCAATTAGTTTATCCCTAATACTAAACCCATAATGGATTAGGTCTAAGTTAATTGTGGTTATTGTGTGATACGTTAGATTAGTCACGTGCCTGTCGGGTAGAGGCCCTGCACCAAGTTGCAGCCCATTTTACAGTCAGTTGGCTTCCTAGCGCATTGCAGGCCAAAGGAAGAGAATTGGGATGCAGTTAATTTATTAATAGGTTAAGAAATAGCGAAGTTCCCTTTTTTTTGAATTTAACCAAGGTTAATATGCAGTTAGTGAGAATGATTATATTTGGATAATCTACATGGTATCCCTCTTCTTTAGCTGTGACTCTAATCTATATATACTTGGATAACCTATATTATATTCAATATGATATTGAAGGGCCACATACAAAGAATTTTACAACCTTCCTTTTTAATGACTTATTAGACAAGTAACTGATAAAATTGAGTGTTTTACTTTGTTTAAGTTGATTAAATAAAATCCATTGAAAACAGTAATTAATTATTAGTTTTGTTTCTACAGGGCTTAAGAGTTTAAATAGCAACTTCTTGGAAGTTTAGTTGATTAATTAGTATCACAAGTAAATTTTTTACAACAATTAGAATTGCCAATGCTCTTATCAATTTGTCGTTTCTTCTTCTCCCATCCTGTGCTTTTGCATCATCTACACTGTCTCGTTCACCTTCTCTTCATTAAACCCCCAGCAAGATCTCATACAGTGGATATACTCTCAAGAAGAGCGAATCCGACTGCTGAAAGTGCAGTAGAAAGGGCTACTGCAATGGAGTAAAATAACCCAACTTTGCATCCCCAAAACTCCTCAACAGAGACCTGCCTACTGTCTTAAAACCGGAAGAATCTTTCTTTATATACCTACCCTACATCAGTAGAAAATCAACCTTCAAGGAAACGATCATCTTGACGGTGGGTTCTTACCTTTCCGATGATGGTCGCCGGATTTTTCGGGTGCTCTTTGTATCTGCAGAGAGGAAAGGAGCGCAGCGGTGATGGTGATGACTCGAGGTTCCCACACAGGGGCTTGCTCAAACGAATTACTGTATTTTTCGCTATTTCACTCACATACACATGTACATGTACCGATCTTTGTATATGTCTGCCTTTTTATAGGCAGGCGCTCCCCCAATCATCTGGATAAATCCGCCTGTGACTTCCCTCGTTTGGGAGCTGTAACGGACGGCTAACAGCTGGACGGTCGAGAATGGCCATGTTCCTTGTAACACATCTAAGCTGCATTCCCACCCGAAACTATACTTAGTTTCTGAACCCCCCAAGTTTGCAGCCTTATATCTCTTCAAAGACGGACCCAAATCAAGATCCATAAAAGCAAAAGTTCTCTCTGCTATTCGCACTTTAAGCACAAACTGTAGTTGCTCCATGTCCCTATTTGAATAGCCTGTTATTGAGGCCCCAACAGATATACATTTCACGCAAAAGCTGCACCCTGCCATTTCAAGCAAGCAATAGCAGATGAATATTGAGGATAGGTGGGGGAGCCGCTCACCTGAAATACTATATATATAGAGATAGACATTCAAAGAAAAATTAGTTCATTGCATCTATACTTAAACGTTCTCAAAGATCTCAATCATTTGATCAATGAGATCAAATTTGTGTCTTGATACTTTTTGTAGATACATTCAATGTAACATGTACTATTTGCTTTAAGGATATTGACCATTCATTTTAAAGATTCAATGGTTGAGATCTTTAAGAAGGTTACAACATGTTCTATACATTCTCTATATATTATATGTATATATGCATATACATATATACATATATGTGATATATATATATATACCAATGACAGACCCACTTTAAGATGAGGTGAGGCATGCATCTCATTCGAAATCTTAAAATATATATTGTATGTATGTATGTATGTGTATATATGGATTCATCCCCATCTAGGCTATTCCCCAACCCTACAAACATTTCTAGATCCACCACGGCACGAGCCCTCGGTCAGGTAATCTGAGAGCAAGACCCATCTTCATATTGATCCATCTCCGTGTGTTGTGGGTTTCTTCAATGTGGTGCAACATTAAACTAAATTATTGTTCTTGGTGTAAGATGGTCATTTTACCAGAGCAACAAATCAAAACATTCCATACACTCTCTCTAGGATATTATAACATGTAGGGATAGAAATACTTACATAATTTCATAAACATTTTCTACATTAAAAGTGTTCGAGAGTGTTGTGGAAATCAAGTTGACGTCTGCTTTCTTATGTTATGGTTTTAGTCATGTTTATGTTTAAAGTTTAAGTTTGTGTCTAGTATTGTAAGTAGGTTCAATCGTATGTGATTTGGATCCCTAATTCATTGGGAATTAAGTTGTGTTAGTCACTAATTAGAGGTAATTAAGTCTTTTAAGTTAGATTAGTAATATAAAGTTTGTCTTGTAATTAGGTTAGTGTGTAGAAGAAAATCGTGAGAGGCAGGGGGTGGCAGCCAAGGGTGCCAACCTACACCTTCTTCTTTTTTATGATGTATGGGCTGCTTTCATCGAATAAAATGCTGATTTATTTAGCTTAAATTCTTCAGAGAGAGAGAGAGAGAGAGAGAGATGACCGCCAAGAGGTTAGGTGAATGAGGTGGGTTGTACAAGTCAACGATATGGGTCATCTATGTTAACCCTTCCAATAACCCTCATAGTAGCATGGAGTTGGCTTGTACAAGTCAATGATCTGAGTCATCTACCAAGACTTCATATATGAAATATGAAAGATAAAATTCTTTGCTCCAAAACTTCATATGGGTCATCTATTCCTCTACGTGCCATCCCTTGAGCTTTTCGAAGCCGAACCGAAAATCATTTATTATGGAATTCGAACTCAAACAGCCAGAGGCCAACTGATACAAGATTACCAGCTCTGCGTGGAACTCGATCAAAGAGAATCTCATATTAACAATTACAATCAAAATATCCGAAGTAAACCGCGCGTTTATTAATAGCAAAAGTTGCCCATCCGAAACGGATTTCTCTGGTTGGACTTTGATAGCCACGAGAAATCAGTTTCTTCAAGGCCTCGTCTCATCCCCAAAATCCAACCACTCGCATTCGGTCATCTCCCCAATTTTCTTGGAGCACAGAAACCAACAATCGAGAACTTCTAAAATCACATCTACCCTTGTTTTCACAGGTGAGTCTTTGGTCTCTTTCTTTTCTCCTCCGTTTTTTCTATAGGAAATGAGAGGGAAAATGTGCAGGAATAACCACGAAGTTGACAACCAACCGTCATCCAGTGATGCAGATGCAGAAAGGAGAAAACAAAAGACAAATTATAATAGGATGGAGAAAAAACCAAAGAGATTAGTTGAGGAGATTACGGCTAAGGTGGGTTGAAACCTGCTCTAACCCTATATGGGTGACCACTGTGAGGAGGCCTCAATTATGAGATCTTGAATCATAAAAGAATGAATAGCATGGAAATTCTTCAGAACTTTGCATTATACCAATCTGGCAAGCATAATGTAATAATCGGTACATATGTATTTTTGTGAGGCTTGCAGGTTTCAGGCATTTGTTGATTCCAATACAACGATCGATGAGTGCCCAAGGAGAAATGTATCATTCTGACCTCCATGCAGGTATCTTCTGCGTTTCCTAGAGTTGCCCATCTCCCTCCTTCTAACTATAGGTGAAGATCTTCGCGTTGGAAGAAATTATCCATCTTGGACGTAACTGTATTCGACTCTGATTTCTGTTGGTTATTCCTTTCCATAACATGGATTATCTAAGAAGAGCCCTGTTTTTAGTCTGGCTTAAAATTATCTCTTGGTTAATTGCCTTTCACCTCTTTATACAAGCGATTGTGTTAAATGTGGTTAGATAGCTTGACCATGAAAATGCAACTACTATTGTTTTATGCATGATGCTTCCTACCTTTTGGAGCGTACATTATATATATATATATATATATATATATATATATATATATATATATATATATATATATATATATATATATATATATATATATATATATATGTAGAGAGAGAGACTCACACATACATAAATACACACACAAATGCTACATTGGAAGCGTTATAGTACATGAAATGTATATGTATTATTTCTTCATTAATTTATCTTTGATTTTACTACTTTATTCTTCATTCCTAATTCTTTTTACCTCTTCTCTTTCTGCACCCAACAGGCTCTTTGGAACGATTGGAGGATCTGTTGTCACAACCAGGGAATAGATACTGCGCCGATTGCGGCTCTGCGGATCCAAAATGGGTGTATGTATATGACGGTTTTGTTTTCATCTTCTCGTTGTTTAATGTTGTCAAATACAGTGTGCTTGTGTCTGTTCAGGTAGAACCAATGTTGTAATTAGCGTATCGGTGCCGGTCATGCCATGTCGTACGATCGAGTAAGATACGGCATATTAAAATTAAAAATTGAATTATTTTATAAAATTCGAAAAAATTTCAAAAAATCCATAAAATATAAAAAATTACAATTAAAAAAAAGGTAACCAAGTGGTAGAGAACACAAGCATACTACAACAATAGCAACTAAGGCTTTTCCCATACCTTTTTTCATACTAGCTGGGGTCAGCTACATGGATTCTTCATAATTTGTAGAATCTATGGTAAATAAGTCCGATAAAGTTTTACACCGATTGTCGGAAGCATACAACTCTCTTCCTTTATTCGGGCTTGGGACCGGCTATGCATGGATGATCTCTTACATGGGCGGAGTTAGACAAAAGAAAAAAATGTAACTAAAAATGATATTTTCACTATCAATAAACTAATACATGAGTCTATGAGCCTATAAGATAAAAAAAGTTAAACTTAAAGCAAGAAAGTTAAACTTAAAGTTAACAATATACCAACAAGCTTATGAAAGTTTACAAAGTTGAGATTATAATTTATTACATAATACAAATACAAAGTTATAAACTACAACAATCCAATTTCATTGTTTCATTCTACAAAACATGGATCGTAATCAACAAATGCATCATAAGCATTATAATCAAGGTCACCGCCATCATAATCTCCCTCCTCTTCCTCTAAAATTGGATCATCCAATCCTTGGCCTTATACATCGTCATCTCCAATATTTGCTTATGCTTTTATTGCTCTCTAGTGTGCATCCTCTAAAATAATAGGAGACTCTTTTTTTCCTACTCAATTATCAAGAATATCAACATTTTCGTAGTTAAGTGGGTCATATGACACCTTCCTTGCTTTTCTTGAATCTCTTTGCATTTGTCTATAAAGAAAACAAAAGAAAGAATATAATTTACTTAGAAGTTAGAAAATATCATTACTTATGAGTTACAACTTACAAGTATAAGGAATAACAAACATATAACAAAAATATCTTTTTACCTTCGCCTTAACTTCATATTGTATGCAATATATATCAAATCACGAAGACGAGCATGCTTCAATCTATTTCTCTTCTTTGTTTGAATGCATTAAAAAAACTCTAATTTCTCTTACATCCACTCGAATTGCATGTTTGGCTTAATATGCATTGAGCAAACCTCGACAAATTTGGTGTATCTAAGCTAAGTCGAACCCACCATTCATCTAAAATAAAATATAATAAATAAAGGATTAAGTTTTAAGAAGCAACACAAATCATTAGAATGAAGAAGTAATAGTAATTTATCAAAAAACCAAGTCATACTTGGTCGCATCTGGGAGCAAATTTGTATTGCAATTGTCCTTCCAAAATCTCGAACGTTATCTATATACTTACATAGCTCTAAATGAATATTGCACCTAGTAGATAAATCTTGTACATGGTCAATTGCATTCAGTATCCCTTTCTTAACTTCATCATCTTCTACAAAGTTGTGAGAAAATCTAATAGAGGGATTAAAAAAATATGCAGTAGCATGTAAATCATGATACATTTACCGATTCCAACGTGCATCAATTATCTTCTAAACATTATTTAGAAGTGATCATTTATGGTCAAAGTTTGCTTGTATTTTCAATTTGGCATTATTCATAAAGGCATAACAAGCCTATCTTCACTAAAGACACAATCATCCTTAAAAAAGTATTGCATTTCTCCCAAAAGTTAGCATTAAAAATAACATCTACTACAATAACCCCCTTTCTCTTTCTCAACCAACTTATACAACCCCATTCATTAGATACAAACTTCTTTTTCAATGCATTTTTTTTGTACAATAAGACTTTGAATAGTAATAACATTCATAGCAAATCTTGTTAACGAAGGCCTAATCAACTCTCTTCCACTGGTGTGGATTCTTATCAAATGCAATACTCATGAGTAATTATAAATAAACTTTGTGATATTTCAGCATGCATAAATTACCCCTTTAATGTCATCCATTGCACTTAAATCCTAAGTATTAAGTATATACAATGTGTAACACATGGAGTACATACTAAATAAACTTTGTGATGACCTAACACATCTTTCGCCACTTTCCTAATATGTATAGCCATATTGTTCCACATATCACAGGGTGTACCAACATAATTCCAAACATCTCCTTGAAGGACTTTTTGTTTAAATATATCTTCTTTCTCGCTTTTGAGGTTCCACCATTTAGTCCGAATAGCTCGATGCACTCTTTTCTTCTTTGTCCATTTTTTTTTGTAAATCCATAACTAAAAGTCGATGTTGGGTGGTTAAACTTTCTCCTGGAATTACCTTGCAATCTTTATAACACGCTCTATCCTTTTTTCTACAAATAAAGTAATCAATTTGTGTTTGTGATAAGCCACTCTTATAAGTAATTAAAATCTTATTTTTTGAAGATTGTATTGACTAGAAAGAGATCAAATGCCATAGCAAAATTTAAAATCTCCCTACCTTCCTCATTTATATCCCCAAAACCAAAGTTTCCATGAATACCTTGATATCCTAATGCCTCTTTACCGACATGTCCATTTAAGTCTCCTCCTAAACAAATCATCTCCCTTTGTGGAATCTTTTGAATCACCTTATGTAACTCTTCCCAAAAAGTTGTCTTTATACTATCTTCTAGTCCTACTTGGGGTGCGTAAGCACAAACTATATTCAAAATCTCTGCTCCTAACACTAATTTCAACATCATGATTCGGTCACCATATCGTTGTATGTCTACTACACCATCCTTTAAATCTTTATTTATGATAATACCAACTCTGTTTCGAGCCTTTTCTTTATGTGAGTACCATAATTTAAAACCTGTATCCTCTATCTCCTTTGCTTTTTCTCCAACCCATTTTGTCTCTTGTAAACATAGAATATGAATCTTTCTCCGAATCATAGTATCTACCACCTCCATTGGCTTATCGTATAATGTTCCAATATTCCAAGAACCAATACGAATCTTATTATCTAGGACTAGCTTCCTTACCCCCTGCATCCGTCCATATTCAAAATACGGAGACCCTCTCTGAAAATTATTCACTACATTCGGAGGGCAATGTAGCGAGACTAACTTCTTTACCCACACCCGTCCATGATGTGGGAACCCTCTCTGCAATTGATTTACTACATTCGGGCGAAAATGTAGTGACCCTTGCTTAACTGCATTCGGGCTCTGCAGCACGTCGCTAGGTGGGGACGTTCCAAAACAATGCTCATAATTTTTGTAATCCATGTTATAAAATCCGACGAAGTTTTACGCTGGCTGTCGGAAGCCTAACACGACCCTCCTCCTTTATCCGGGCTTGGGACCAGCAATGCAAGGGTAATCCCTTACATGGGTGGAGTTTTTATTAATCATCTCTTGCTGGAGTGAAATCACAAAGGCTGTCAACTGTGTCAAAGGTAGTTTGAATACTTGCAATGTGTGAAGTTTGAACTGCGATGGGAAGAATCCAAACTGGAAACATCAAAAGGATTTCATGTTCTAATTATATGGAGAACTCCACCACTGATCATCTCTTGGTGGAGTTAAATCACAAAGGCTTTCTACTCTAAAGGAGCATGGATACATTAAGAGAATATGAAACAGGAACCATTAACAGATTACCATGATGGGGGCCCCTGCCCAGATATTCTCTTGCTGGAAATTACTAAGGTTAGTTTTTTATAGGTATAAACAGATATAGTATCAAGTTAGTATGATAATCGACAATCAGTTTTGAAAAAATAGAGATGTCAATTCAACAAATTTCATGAATATATGAATATAAATTCGCTTACACATACATAATAAACTTGTATAACTAAGGAATCATCTTAAAGACGTACTGTACACGCTTTTTCTATCTTGTTAAATAGATAGAAACGCTAAGTATTTCTATAAAGTTACATGCTCTAATTGTAGTCTTAACATACAGTCAAACATCCATATTTGTCCAAGTATGATAAAGGATGCTCAGAAAGGAAAACTATTTCTTTAAAAGGTTATTAAATTCTCTTGGACTTTGCAGATAACCTGATGTCATGGCTTACATAATCTTTAACAATATTAAATGCATTACATTTTTGGACATGTAAAACATTTGTGTCTTATAAAAACTCAAAATTTCTGTTTGAACATAATGGTTGACTTTCAAGTAGTAAGAATTTTAGTTTTTAATTACTTCTAATGAACTCAAATGGGCAGTACTTGTTTATTTCATGAAATTTCTTAAATAAATGAAGAACTTTATTCTAGCTTGTTTAAATGATGTTACATGTAAATAAGCAACTGCGCTATACAAAAAGTGGATTGCTAAAATAGGATGCGTTAGTGCCTAAGCAGTGGTCAGCACACCAAGCATGCTTCAGCAAACCCTTAACATGCTATTGAAAAAATAAGTGAAGAATCTCATCTACGAGTTACACCTAAGCATATTATATTCCTAATCCTTTACACAGTGATATGTGCAATTTCTTTGAACAAAGATCCAACTTTCTTTCTTTGCATTCTTCATTTATTTTTTGGAAAGATCCTATCTACTCACTGGAATGACTATTTTCAGGTCTGTGAATATAGGGGCATTTATATGCATAAAGTGCTCAGGTGTTCATCGGAGCTTGGGAGCACATATATCAAAGGTTTGATACGGTCACCATTAGTTTCTATTCCATGTACATTGTGAACCTCAAATGTACATAAGGAGACATTTTGAGTAAATAATCTAAAGTCTTCAGTTCGTTATTTGAACTGTAATAGCATGTCTTTCTTTAAATATTGCATGATTCCAGGCTGAGAAACAGCTTGAATTTGTTTAGATGTTGTGAGGAACCAATTCGAAAAGGAGAGTGAGCCTCAGGATTGGCTCATTATTAAGCGAAGAGAGTATGACTATCTTGAAACTTTGTACACCCCTATCCTTCAGAAATGCAGCATGACATAAATCATTCCGTCATGGGTCTATGTCAACTTTAAACAGCTGAGTAGATATAGAACTGATCTTCCATGGGGGCATAGTGAGATTGGATGGGACTTCACCAAATTGCAGGAGTGTACGGATATGGAAATTTCAGGGTATTCATAATCTCATGTCACTATCAATCTTGATGACAAGTGGCAGAGAACTATTTACTTCCCCAACAGCTGATATTCACAGTTTTGTGAGAGATGGAGGTCTTCTAGGACCCATACTCGCAGTTTCTTGATAAGTGCAGGCAGTAACACAGGTGTGCTAACGCACATGATTGATGTCTAATCTTGTGGATCCTATCCCTGACACGTCAGGCACCTTTGAGTAATGATATGAATGTAGGTATCATACAAGGGTTTCTTGAATGAGCCTTTCCTTTATGGAATACACAATAATAGCAACTGAACTGTTCGAGAAAGACAGATGGAGGAAGGTTCTCAAACAATTGTTACCCCATCTTTACTGGCAGGTTCTTTGCTACTTTAGTCTCATGTCACATGGGTACTGGAACCGATGTGGAAACAGCTGGGGTGCAGAAATGTATTGTTGCGGGAACACCCTGGCTATATATAAATATACATTATGTATACATCATTATATAATTGATAATATCTCATAAATCTATGAGCAACTGTCAAATGAATCAGAAAATCTTAATATGTAAATCTCTCCATATTAACTTTTTCATAAGTTCACTAACTAATAAGGTAATAATCAATCAATATTCATGAATAGTCTTGTTGAGGTATCACTTAGAAAATAATTAAATTAGATAGATAGAGCTGATTTGGACAGAAGTACTGGTGTTGAGTGTCGAGGAGTTTGACATAGATTTAGACAATTTGCTCTACAATAAAATGGATTTTTGATGTATCAGGTTCTCTCAGTGAAGCTGGATGAATGGAAGGAGGAACAGGTTGATTCACTAGCTAGCATGGGTGGAAATATTGCTGTAAATACGAGATATGAATCATGTCTTCCAGAAGACCTTCCAAAGCTGAATCCAGAAGCTTCAATAGCTGAGCGCTCTGATTACATTAGGTAAAGTAATGTTGCTCTCAGAAGGATGTAATACATTTATATGAACTCGTGCAGACTCATCAATCTCACATGATCAGGAGAAAGTATGAACTGCAAGAATTTGTATCCAAGGAATCTGCGAGCTCCCTGAGTCCTGGATCTTCAAAAGCCTCACAAAGCAGTTCCAGCAGCACAAACTTGGGTTCTTCCCAAGACAGGAAATGTGTTGAGAAACACAATAGCAATCGTTTTCATGGCATTGGCTTCCGAAATAGCTGGAGAAAAAAGGATTCTGAGAAGAAAGCAACCAAGAAATCCTCAACGGTAATGATTTGGCTTGTAGTTGGGAAACATAGCCGCATCCGGTGCGTTCAGCTATATATGGTCTGATGTGAATTCTGGCCTTAGTTTAGAATTATGTTTGATATGATCCATCTTGGATCCGAATCAACAACTGGAAAACCAATCCAGGTCATACCACTGTCTGTTTGCAACTTTCGCCTTGTTTCTTGAGATCAGGAATCACATGTAAAATTGGATTTAATTTACAACCAAGTATGGTGCTTTAGGTGTAATTTGAGCTGCATTGAGAAAAAAGTCGGTCACCACCTTATGTAGTTTGCATTAGAAAGGTTAGGCAAGAAAATAAAACTCCTTCGGTGTGTATGTAGCTCTGAAGTAGTTGTGGATAGTCTAACCTTGTGTTATCGTTGATTGTAGATGGGCATGGTTGAATTTGTAGGCCTCATTAAGGTAAATGTCATTCGAGGAACAAACCTGGCTGTCAGGGACATGGTGTCTAGTGATCCGTATGTCATGTTGACAATGGGAAACCAGGTAAGCATTTCTGTGAGAAATACTTTCAGAAAATATCAAAGTTGTTAAGAGACTATATTCCTTTTTTGTTTCTTGAAATTGTTCTGGACTGCATTCTAAAGCTTCAAATCTACATGAATCACCAGACACTGAAGACGCGTGTGATAAAGAGCAGTCTGAATCCAGTTTGGAATGAAAAGGTTGTACTATCGATCCCAGATTGTGTTCCTCATTTAAAGTTGGTAAGTTTTCATTTCTATCCAACTAAAGGATGATGTGCGCTATAGCGTAAAGGTTTGCTGATATATCCTAGTAACTGAGAATACTGCGTAAAATACTATTACCTCTTAGCATAAACTACATATATAGAACTATCTTCTTATGAGTTCAAGATCGTCTGCTTTTTATTAGTATCCACATAAAGATGGTGACTTTATGAAACTTTGGTTCACTTAATTATTCACAAGGATCCCAAAAGACACTTCACCACTAGATGTTGTTAAACATGCGCATCTTAACTGGACCAAAACGTCTAATTTAGCAAAACTTCACTGAATAACTATGTACTGCATAAGTTGCATATGCAGACTGCACAGATCATAGGTCATGTAAGTTGCATATGAGGCCGCATATCCAATTATGTGGCTATAAGGGAATAAATGATTTTATTCTTAACTGAAGGTTGTTTGGAACTATAAAATGCTTGTTGAATTAATTTAGAGCATGCACTTTATGTTGTAGATTGTATCTTTGGAATCGAAAGCAGCTAATCTTGAAACTTTGTGTTCCCTTCTGTTATTAATATATTGTTAAGTCTACTTAACCAGCACCTGTGTGGTGCTTATCTGCTCAGTGTGTCGACGCCAAAGCCACAATAAATGCTTATGACAACATAAACCTAGCCGTCACTGTAGCTAATGCACTTCGACACAGAATAAAGCCACTAAAATTGTATTCACTAATGTTGAACTAAATCCAGATGATATTGATAATTTTGTGGAGTCGACAATCCTTGATTTAGACTATAAGATCATTCTCCTTGAACTAACTAAAATATATGCTTCTGTTTAAACTTTAAAGCAAGTATATGATAAGGACACCTTCAGTGCCGATGACCGAATGGGAGAAGCCGAAGTCGACATCAATCCACTCGTTGCTGCTGCCGTAGCATATGAGAACTCCAGTATAACAGAGCCAATGCAACTTGGAAAGTGGAAAGCAAGTGAAGACAACAGTCTTGTAAAAGATAGTGTGATATCATTAGTTGATGGAAAAGTGAAGCAGCAAATCACTCTAAAGCTTAAGAATGTGGAGAGAGGGGAACTGGAAATTGAACTTGAATGTGTTCCCCTGACTCAATAGTACATTCAATTCAGACAAAATTGTTTATATTAACTGCTGGATTCCAACGATAGATTCAATATAATTGTACAATTGCAATGATATAGCAGTTGTCTGATGACACCAATTATAGGTAGATAAGCTTAAGAATGTGGAGAGAGGGGAACTAGAAATTGAACTTGAATGTGTTCCCCTGATTCAATAGTACATTCAGTTCAGATAAAATTGTTTATATTAACTGCCGGATTCCAACTATAGATTCAATAAAATTGTACAATTGCTATGATATAGCAGCCGTCTGATGACACCAAATTATAGGTAGATAAAAGGCAAAAACTAATAAGATATTTAGCACTTCTTATCTTTCCATACATTCTACAATAACAGGCGGCATCTTGGTTTCTCCCAAAGAATTTAAGGAGTCATCTGATCCATCTCATTCGGACCAAAGATCTTGGTTCTCCTTTGCATCCAATGTTGTTGAAATCATTCTTCGGACTGAATTTTGAAAAAGAATTCCTAGAATTGTTGGTTGTAATTGAATCAAACCAGAAAGATAAACTTTGATTCAAGGATCTCAAAATTGGTACGTTGAATCTCAAATCAGTAGATTCCAGTCACCCTTTCGAATGAACTTGTATCGCACTGAAAACCTGCAACATCAATCGCCTATACAGGCGGATCTGATGACGATGACCCAACCATCAATTGAATATTAAATGAGACCAATACGAAATAAACAGAGCACCATTCACCACCATACATGCAATACATATAATTTTCAGCTCCTCCCCACTAATCTTCAGACAATTCATATTGTCTAATGGGCAGACAAGCAAATCCTTACCACCATTGAATTCAAAGAAACTTAGAGAGCAAGATAACGAAGCAGTGAAAGTGGTCATCTTCTCTCACTACACTCGATCCATGAAGAGGCGTCAGATTACATTGGAAAAGGACTCCGTTGTACATTCTTGGATCTGAAGCACCTTCAAATCAAACCCCAATCTTGATTTGAATTCCATTCTTTCAATTCTAACAAGAAAACATCAAGGTATACAATTATATGCAAAATAAAAACAAAAGAAATCACGTAATCATATTTCCCGATTATTTCCACCGCAACTACCACCATTTTCAGTGCTGCAACGATCGCGATCCCTTCTATTTTGCAGTCAGGAAGAGCAAAGTGGGCATCTGATCAATCCGTTCTCATTGCATTCCGTGCACCGTCTCCGCGATCCACCTCCGTCTTCTTCCTCATAAATCTTCCTACTTCCATGGCAATTCTCGCAGGGAACAAACAGTGCTTCGCCGCACATCTCGCAGATTTCACCGCTCTGCCGTAGCGGAAACCCTTGAAGGATCTTTCCCAATTCGCCGATTTCGTGTAATTGCTTCACTTCCTCCGCGCCTCCGAGATACTTTCCCCCGACGAAAACTTGGGGGAGCGCGACGTTCCCCCCAAATGCGATCTGCAATTCCCTTCTATACGCCGAATCCATCGAAACGTCTCGTTCGTCGACGCGAACCCTAAACCCCCTAAAGATCGATTTCACAGCACAGCAATCCTCGTACGTCTTCCTGATCCCGCGAAGGCTCGTGAAGTACAAGACGATTTTCCCTTCGCTCCGTGGCGGGGGCAATAGCAAGGCCTTGTCTATGGGGAAGCTCTTCAAATTCGGTATGACCGGCGGCTTCAATTGGCCGGAATCTTTGTCTCCGGTGGTTGCATTCACCGTGGCCCGCTGGAAACTCGAGACGACGGCGGAGTCGGGGCTGGTTGATTCGTCAGAAAGGTGCATCCACAGTGGCTTCGCCCCGAAACTGGCCGCCTGGTTGTGGGCATCGATTAAGCTTCTGCCACCGTGTTGAAGACTCACGGAACGGCGGATGGGCGCGGGCTCGGAGTCGGCCCAATGGGGCGAATCCGGCGGATCCTCGAGATCTTGCATGAGCTCGCGAGCGTCTATGTTCTCCGGCGTTGGCTCGGCACCGGAATCCGGCGTTGGGTCGAGAATGAGGGATCCGTAAGTGGACGAAGTGAGGGCGACGACGTGGTATGAATCGCCCTTGCTCTGAGGAGGGTGGTGGACGGCAAGGGGGAGGGAATGCGCGCGAGAGAAGAAAGGCATTGGACGACCTTGTTGGTGTCCATGTGGGGATTCGAACTCGTGACCCTTCTCGCTTTCCGTCGTCCCTGCCGTCGCTCCGACGATGCGGGATTCTTTAGAGGTGGTGCACCCCATCTCTCTCTAGATTGCTCTCTCTTCACGCTTCTGATTCTTCGTGTTCTTCTTGAACGCGTATCTTCTGATAGAAGGAAGAATGTTGGGAGTGATGATCGGAACCGGATGAACTTTTTGTGGTGTGGTTGAGAGAACAGATGGCTGCAACGTTCAAATTTGAGATTGAGAGCAGAAGCAGCTGCAGCTGCACGTTCATCTGGTACTGATGGTGGTAGACTCTCTCTCTGCTTGGCGGTGATGGTGGTGGAGCTTTTCTCTCTCTAGATTCTTGCTCTCTCTAGATGGGTCCAAGAAAAGAGAATCCCTCTGTGTGTGTGTGTGTGTGTGTGTGTGTGTGGTTGGGGGAGAGAAACGGAAGGCGAAGATGATGCATTATTTTACAACGGTAGAGGTCATAACTGAAAGAGAAACCAAGAATGTCTGGCTGGTTGTTGGGTGGGTATGATTCAGTTGCGCGTGCTTGCTTTGCTTTTCGCATCAGTTAGAACTAAAATTCGTTGCAACACGGTGAGATCCATGAGACTCCACAGTTAAAACCATGGGTTATTCGCCTTATCTAAAATGGATTTTTAAATCTAAAATGAGAGCTTTAATGATCGAGTAAGGCCAACAAGGCAACTGCATTAATACTCAAAGTTAAAACTTATTATATTATAAATCTTTTAGGCCCCAAAAGGTCCAAAAAAAATTTGACCTAAATGAGTTTTAGGGTCGCAACTGCATGAATCTCACTTATGAGAGTTGCATGTGGTTTCGGAACTGAGTGGTGCTCTTGAACATGGAAACGGATTATGGTATCGAACCATTGTTGCTATAATTGAGAAAAATCAATGTGAAAGAGGTTTAATCTTATTTATAATACCTGTTGGATAAAATCTGCTGGAAAATGACTCTTTGGTATAATAAAGGTGCTATATATAGTAAATGTACACATTCATTCATGCCTAAATCCACTTAAACATTTTCATTGTTCAATCGATCATCAATAGTAGAGATTTAAATTTAAAAATAAAAAATATTGTTACATTTTTCATACTTTACATTTAAAATGTATGATCTTGTTGAATATTAAATGTATTTAAATATTAAATGTTTTTGAAATTCAAATATATATCATTGATCTTGTCGATCAAATGATAGAGTTTAAGTGGTTTTGAATCGATATATATAGAGAGAAGATGAGAGTGGTTTGTGCCAATTCTCATTCATGTATAAATCTTCTCAAACATCTCCAATATTTGCGATCAATGGTAGAAATTTGAATCTAAAAAGCAATTTGTACTATTCTTGTCGTATTCAAATTTAGTGTGCAACGATACAATTTCTTTTTTATTTTAGATCTCTACTATTAATCGTGTCGATCAAACGGTAGAGATGTTTGAGTATATTTAAGCATGGATTGAGCATATACCTCTCTCTCTCTCTCTATATATATATATATATATAAAGCTTATTGGATTTGTTTCAGTTGATTCCCTTAATATGTTTTAAAAAATAGCTTGATTCAAGAACCGATTTTGACAACACTAACCTGTGCCGTGTGTGAATTGTGACCAGAACTGGCTGAAGTGGGTCAATGGCGGTTCTGGCACGAGCTATTAGCCATGGACCATGGAGGGTAGTTACCTGAGAATTCTTTTCCCTTCATTTGCCAAGGAGAGTTGGTTGATCATGTGCCCCAGTTGCCTTCAGCCTGGAAAGTCGGTATCACGCGTAGGTAAAAATTGCTTTCTAGCTAAGGGATTCCACTTGGTAGTTTGATTGTTGGAATTTCTTTTCCACGGAATCCCTTTCCCATGCAAGACAAAAGAATGGGAAAAGGCCGATTTAGGAAAAGAGATCTTTAGAAGCAAAGTTTGCGAAGATGGTCATCAGAAGCCGAAACATGGCTGTTGGTTTTTAAATTCTGGTCCACGTGCGGTAGGCATGAATTTTATTCGAAGCTCGAAAAGCCATAGTTAGATACATGGACGAATCTCAAGGAATTTCTTATATATATATATATATATATCAACATTTTGCAATATAAACCAACAAAAAGAAAATGTCACATGCCTTATTTCAACACGAAAAATCAACAAAATATGGACATAAATGCCGAAGGCCATATTCGATAAAAGACGGGAGCTTCAGTTACTAAAAGCAGAGCTCAGTAGAACGAGATTTCAGTCACAGTTGTTGAGTCTCAGTTTACTGAAGATGTCAGACGCAAAACACCATAAGATACGGTTTTTGAAAGAAATTAGGAAGCAACCGGAGTCAGTCCCAATGAAAACAGTTAAGCCCTCATGGCATCCGTGATAAGCCCAATTAGCCAAAACCGGAAAATGCACGCCGGACCACCCACCGGAGAGGATGAAAACAACCACTGTATGAGCAAAAGCAGTTGTATGCTCATGCAAGCCGTTGTGCATCAATAGGCGTAGGGGGAAAAGAACATGTCCAATACGTTCACAGCTTTAACCGATGAATGGATTATAAGAGGAGAGTGAACAAGAAAGAGAAAGGAGAACAATACAATTGAATCAAATTTACATTTTTTTCTTTTCAATATATTTCTTGTTTTTCTTATATAGGACTTGTAGTAAATTTATTCCTCATCTTTCTCCATACTGTTTGAGCTTCTGTAGCCCCAAGTAACTCCTTGAGGATCGATTGTATTTTTTTTTAGAAGGTGAGAATATCTTCGCTGAGTCAAGGCAAAGGATGCTTAGAGTCTTTACGTTGGATGACGACAAGAACCATATCATCCGGCTAAACCCAAATCGAACTTATTGACCTGTTCACCCACTAATTGATTTAGATCCACTAGTCATTGGAGGTGCTGACTCAATTGCATCAGTCAACAGACAAACAAAAGTGCAATTAAAAATAGATTCAGCCCCCGAGTCGTCGAGCTCATCGAAGGTCATATAAAGGCCACATGGTGGATATGTGTTATTGTTCAAAATTTTGCTACATAAATCAATAAAAGAAAGTGTCATATACATAATTTCAACAAAGAAAATCGGCAAAATGTGGACGTGGATGACAAAGGCCATAATCGGCGAATGACCGGAGCTTGGACTATTGAAAGCAGATCTCGTAAAATGGGATTTCTATCACGCAGTTGTTGGACCTACTGAGGATATCAGACGCAAAATACTGCAAGATGCCATTTCTGAAAAGAATGTGGGAGCAACCAGAGTCGGTCCACCGGCACGTTGTAACATCCTGGCCGACTGTATGGTCCCAAGCTGCCCAAACAAAAACATTCAAGCAGGCTTGACACCCACCATAAACCTGATTAGCCAAAACCAGAAAATGCACACAAGGCCACCTAGTGGAGAGGATGAAAATGGTTATATCCTGAACAAACGCAGTTGTACACTCATGCAAGCCGTTATGTGTCAGTGGGGATGGGGGGAAGAGCAACGTTCACAACTCAAACCGGTGAATGAATTATAAGAGGGCAATGAACAAGAAAGGGAAACGAGGCAATACATCTAAATGAAATTTATATTTTTCTTTTCAATTTTCAATGTGTTTCTTGTTTTCCTTAAATAGGACATGTAGTAAATCCATCACTTATCATTCACAATATTGCTTGAGTTCCTGTAGCCCCGAGCAGCTTCGTGGGGGTTAACGTGCTTCTTTTCGAGGAGGAGGGCACTTCTTTAGTTGAGCCAAGCTGTTGTCAAGAAGTTGTTGGAGGTCCCGACCCGATCGCATCTCCTTCCATGTTGCAGCAACTCAGCAGAATCAGCCTACCAAAGAAGGGTTCGACCTAAGCAGGTCTGTCGTCAACAAATCCTTAGAATGGGATTGATTCCAACCCAGACGAGAAGAGTTGATCAAACGTCTTGTACATCGCTCTAGGTATATATATATATATAGAGAGAGAGAGAAAGAGAGAGAGAGAAGAGTGATAGGATATTGTGGGAGTATATACTCTCATACCCTAGTTGTTCGGTCACTCTTAATAGATAAGAAATGATGGTAGCACATCCGTGTCACATGGATCACTCTATTATGTGTCAAAGATGACACCTTGTTGGCAAAGTATATCCTTTGTGATTGAACGGTGGTACTCTAATATATATGCTTATACTCATGCTTTCCTTTTACTTTTTAAGACTTGAATGTTATTAGAAAATAAAAAGAACATGAACATGCATATTATATTCACGCCCTTAAGAAAGTATAGGAATCTCTCTCTTTCTCTCTCTATATTCATGAGAGAGGAATTATTTGTCCCATATTGACAGCAGCCTTGTATTTCTGTCCCGAAAAGATTTTTCTTTAAACTTTGGTTGCCAGATATGTGCGAGCGTGTGTGCATGCATCATAGTAAAACATGTTCAGACACAGGAAAGAGTCAGTAAAGGCTCCACCACGGCTCGGCTAAGGTGCCTTTCATAGCCTCTGAATTGTAATATAGAATGTTTGTATAAAATCTTACAAGGAAAGGAATCCCCATGTCCGGACCCTTTAAAGAAAAGCAACAGTGCTTGCTTCAAAAGTTGGCCATCAAACTGAATCCATGTGAAGCTTTTGATCATACACCCAAAAGCAAACAGGATAAGAACTGCAAAGCTATCAATCATCTGGCCAACTTGTGGGTCAACAATATTGCATCATTCATGTACGTAAGTAACTTGCATAATATGATGAACTGCATTTATTATCTGGATTTTTTAGGTATCTGCTTATTATAACAAAGAATGAAAGACAGCCAACTGCAAGTGACACGAAGACCAAATGTGCGGCCATTCTCAAAAGAACCTTCGGCTTAAAGGCCACAAAGTTCGATACCCGGCGGCATGCATATCTGATAGGAGTCTGTCTAACCATGGCTTGAGAGAAAGAAAATAGTTTTGCAATTATCACGGAGATAACTCCAGCCTTCGATACTTAGACTACTAATCCTTCCTTAATCCTTAATCGGTGGTGATTGTGTTCATGCATGGTTCTGTAATTATTATTGATACAGCGACAACCTCCAGCCTTGGAGGTGATTGATAGTGAGTCTAGCCACAATCTAAAACTCCAGAGATTAGTAACACTGCTAACCCATGGCCTATATGGGCTTTGGCTTATATATGACACCCATACGTGTCGAACCCATGACTTGCTCCACTAGGGCCATACTCAAATCCAGATGAAGGCAAAAGACCTACTGTACTTTTCTTTCTTTTTTGAAGAATTTAAATTATCTAAAATATTACCTTCATATGTTTCTCGTGTTGTCATATTGTTCGTGCAATTCCTTCAAATTAATTGATTGCTGACGTCTCGCCATGTGCTCTATTAATGCCTGTTAAGACACAATCAACGATACTCTCAAGTGGTTTATAATACTGAATTTGTACCTCGTTAATATCTAAAGCTTGCTGCTGGTCAAAGCTTGAACTTCTATCCCAATAATCTTTGTACCCTAGGAAAGAAACCCTTTGACCCATGAAGAATGAGAGCCACAAGAGCACATATAAGGAAACAAGGTTTGAGGTCTTGAAGACCAACAGAAAAAAGACTCTCTCTGTCTACATTGCAACAAAAACAGTTGATTGATTTACATGTAAAGATAAGAGGTTCATTCTTGGTATCCTCATCCACGAAAAACGGCTAGACTAATCATCTAGCCACTTTTCGTGGGATAGTTACAACAACTCAGAGATAAGGTATAAAGGCTCCTAACAGAAAGTCCAACGAGGGAATCTGAGAGGACAGAGCCAGGCGCTACTATAAATAGAGACAACGCATTGAACTAAACATGTTGACCGTAGCTCCTTCAGCGGCAGCAGGTTTCTTGGCTTTCTTTGAGGGACAATCCTTCGCCCAATGTCCAACCTAACTACAAATCAAGCATGATTTGTTCTTAAGTTTCTTTTGAATCTTGGCCTTTGGCTTATGCTTTGTATATTTTCTCTTAGGATCACTATGTTATTTCCTTTCAACCGTCAAGTTAACCTTAGAGGTATTGTCTACAGGCATAACGCGTTTCTGACTTCTATGAACTTCCTCTATTGTTATATCTATCATTAGATCATCAAGGGTCATCTTACCCTTCTTATACTTGAGATCTAGGCCAAAACCTTCCCAAGACTTAAAAATATCTCTATAATAGACATAACAATAAACTTTTTAGAAAGCTCCATTTTGGCTTCCTTTGGACCATGGCATAAAAACTTAAACTCGTGGGGCTTGTTTGGTCACAAATTTCCCCTCTACAATTTGATACTTAAGGAACTTGATAATAGAATATTTTTTAAGACAGAGGTTTTCATCATTGTATCTCCAATCCGAGGCAACCCACATATCTTTCGCTATCATGAAAGGCAAAGGACTATATACATCAAATAAAATATTTGACAATGTCAATAAAATATAACAGTGGCATAGGGTATCATTTTCCTTCTAATCAACAATTTTATCTAAGTTTTTAGGGTCAGTATCATTGGGTAGGAGACAATCCGATTTGATATACAAATACGACATGGTTAACCAAATTTTTATACGTGCCTCACAACGTTTAAAATATGGACCGACAAACTTTTTTGGCATCAAGGTCAAGTCGATCTTAGGTCGGAGGGTAACATCTATAGACATGTTTACTACAGTAAAAGGTGGTCTCTAAGATTGTTGGTAAAAACCGTAGACATACATGCATAATAAACCAATATACAACTAACTTAAATATGCCTCAATCATAAACAACAACCGTAGATCCAAAGTAAGCCATAAACCGATTTGATATACAAATACAACATGGTTAACCAAATTTTTATACGTGCCTCACAACATTTAAAATGTGGACCGACAAACTTTTTTGGCATCAAGGTCAAGTCGATCTTATGTCGGAGGGTAACATCCATAGACATGTTTACTACAGTAAAAGGTGGTCTCTAAGATTGTTGGTAAAAACCGTAGACATACATGCATAATAAACCAATATACAACTAACTTAAATATGCCTCAATCATAAACAACAACTGTAGATCCAAAGTAAGCCATAAACAAGTCATATAAAAAATAAAAGCAGAAGCAAAATTAGAAACTTATCTGTGAGTCACCCTTGCAAATTTGCCTTAGAGAAATCAACATCTCGTTATAAGTACGTACGGGTACTTGCACCTTTTTCATAGGATAAAACATACACAATCCAAAAAATGCGTACCTGGATTCGAGTCGACTTCGACTAACACCTTAGTTGCCTATGGCTGGAGAAAGCAGGGTTCTGGAAACCGTTACGCACAGAGGGAACACAGGGAATCGGGAGAAGAGAGTGTGTGTAGGGAGCAAGTGTCCGGGATTAGCAACCCTAATCCCTTATTTATAGTGCACGTGATGGATCCTAGATCTGATCCAATCATCATGATTATTTAGGTTTGTAACCGTTCCTGCTACGTAACACTTCTCATGTGCACTTTTAACCATTTGATAAAAAATAACCGTTATATCAAAAGAGTTTCGTGCAATAAGATAAACTGAAGATAATTCTCAAACCTAAGCCTAGGACCAGCCCGAAGCGCGTGTGCGGTTTAGCATGTCCTTTCCAAGGTCTTTGAACTAAGTTTTATGAGCTACCAACTATATAAAAGGACATGTAGGTTTATCACATTCTTTAATATGGGACTATCTTTGTCTCCTCTTGGTTATCACATGCACAAGTCCCTCACATGTGACTTTTTACACTTTAGGACTTTAATATATATCAATGATGTATCAATTAAATATTTGGGATATAAATATGAATTAAATATTATTAATACATATGAGTTTAATAAACCCAACCATAATTAACATTAATCCAACAATTAGTTGGTTCTCTAATATATCCCTTTCTTGTTTTGTGAAAATCGTTGTATTCTTACATGAAATCCTTGCAGGGTTTTGTGTATTTGCTAGCCGGAATCTTCAGATCTAGCATGAGCCGGCATGTTTCATATGAGCAAGCCGTGACTTGGAAAGTTTTGCGGGTCTTTTTTGTAGTCAGCTTCTGCTACGAAAAACTTTTTGTTTGACATTAATGCTCTCTTTTTGCTTCCTCTTTCACTAATGGCAGTGACAGTGTTCGAGCTTCGAAACGATTTGCTCACTGACTAATGAACAAAGACTCGACTTTTCTTATCCTTTCGTCAATTGTTTTGCGAAAATTCGCATCCAAATACCACTTACCATTTCGTAAGTGTGCTATTCTTCATGTTTATTTGTTCTATCATCTCTTGTTCCTCCCATAACTTTAATTACAACCTGTATTAGATGAAAACCCAATTGATTTCGTTCTAGACTCGATTTGTATGCTCCCATTCAGTTTCATCTAAATTTTGTTGCCGTTTGTTAGATGAACCAATAATTCCTTCACTTTTGAAGAATGAAGTCAAAGAAGGTCTTAAACATATGAAGGGTGGTAAATCGGTAGGATCAGATAATATTCCTATAGAAGTTTGGAAAATACTAGGAGAAATAGGAATCACTTGGCTCACAAGACTATTTAATGAAATATGGAAAAACCAAAAGATGCTTGAGGAATAGAGAGCAATTATACTTGTACCCATATATAAGAACAAGGGAGACATTCAAAATTGTGTGAATTATCGAGGTATCAAGTTCATGAGCCATACTATGAAATTGTGGGAAAGAATTATCAAACTTTGGTTAAGACAAGTATCAAGTACAACAGAGAACCAATTTGTATTCATGCTAGGTAGATCTACTGTTGAAGCGATTCACCTTTTGAGACGTCTTATGGAACATTTTAGAGCAAAAAAGAAAGGCCTTCACATGATATTTATTCATCTAGAAAAAGCTTATGATAGGGTACCGAGGGAGGTTCTTTGGAGAACTTTGGAAAAAAGAGGTATTCCATTGACATATATTAACCTTATAAGAGACATGTATGATGGTGCAAAAACATGTGCGAGGACTCATGAAGGAACGACAAACTTCTTTGAAGTTAATATTGGGTTACATCAAGGATTAACTTTAAGTCCATACTTATTTATAATGGTGATGGATGAGTTAACAAAACATATTCAAGATGAAGTACCTTGGTGTATGTTATTTGTAGATGACATTGTATTAGTGGAGGAGTCTAAGGAAAAAGTTAATAGAAAATTGGAACTATGGAGAGAAATATTAGAAAGCAAAGGCCTCCGACTTAGTAGAACAAAGACAAAATATATGGAATATAAGTTTGATCATTTGGTTACCTCAGAGGACATAGAAATTTAAATTAGCACACATTGCATCCCCCAAAAGGAAAGTTTTAAATGCCTAGGGTCAATTTTTTAGAGTGATGGAAGAATTGATGGAGATATTACACATAGAATTAATGCTGGTCGGTTAAAATGGAGAGGAGCATAAGGTATTCTTTGTAATAAGAAGATACCATTAAAGTTAAAAGGTAAATATTATAGAACAACAATTAGGCCTGCCATGTTTTATGGTTCAGAGTGTTGGGTAGTTAATCATCAACATGTACAAAAGATGTCTGCGACAGAAATGAAGATGTTGAGATGGATGAGTGGTCATACAAGAAAAGACCGTATAAATAATGAGGTTATTAGAAACAAATTAGGAGTGGCACCAATAGAGGATAAAATGAGAGAATATCGTTTAAGATGGTTTGGACATATAGAAAGAAGATCAAAAGAAGAACATTTAAGAAGGTATGAAAAACTAAATTTGAAAAGTATTAAAAGAGCTAGAGGATGACCACAAAAAGGTTGGAAAGAAACAATAAATAATGATCTAGCTTATTGTGAGTTAACTGCTAACATGGCACATGATAGGGATATGTGGAAACAAAGAATCCATATAGCCGACCCCGTCTAGTATGGGAAAAGGCTTAGTTGTTGTTGTTGTTGTTGTTTTGAATTTCACGGTGATGGCGATGACTTCCCTACCGATGGGAACTAGGGATATTGAAATCTCCCATCCGTCTTTATTCAATCTCTTTCTTAGTTATGCAAACCGGAATCACATTCTCGTACCATTCGATTTGGATGGTGAAAATGAGACCAACTTCTACGCGGAGTGTAGCACCTCTTTCAACATTTACATCGGCTTTTTTTCAATGGAATTTTTTCCTAAGTTGGAAACATAGAAGTTTGGGTTGCTTTATTTTTCATGAATATATCTTGTAGGGTATGCCTAAGCTTCTCTTGGCTTTACAACTAAAAAGAGAAACGGGTAAATCGGGCGGGCTGGAAGGGCTTAAGGTCACTACCCGTCCAAGGTTGACGTCCCCGATTATGACCTGAAACAACAACAATCGAAAGGTCCCTTTCTTTTCCCCAAAATTACGAGGGTGCCATGCACAGCGAACGTTTAAGACGGGAGTCGTCGACGGGGCCCGTACTTGTGGCGAGGAGAGCGCGCCTTTCGGCTGTCTGGACGCCTCTCCACGCGCGAAAAGTACGTGGGCCTGAAGGTTTGCCGTCAGAACCTTCGGGACTGCTTTTCTCTTTAATTACGATATTGCCATCAGGATTGAGATTGGGTAAAAGAACGGCCGTTTTGGTGGTGATGTTGACCGTTGAGGATACGTTGGGATGGTGCTTTGGTGGATATGGATCGGGTCTCGTGGATCTTAAATCTAAACAGGTCGAATCTAGTAATTTGTTATAGTTTTGTATTACTTAGGTTCCACCTATTGCCATTACAGAGTTTAGGTGCATATGCGAATAGATTAACACAAAATAGTATCCTACCATAAATGGTTGTGTTACAACCAAGTACCTAACGTTACAAAGAAAAGAAGATGCACTCAGAGGGTTAGCTGAATTGAAGGACGTTCTGTTGCTGCTGGTGGGGAGTTTGACTCTCGGAGGGTTCATGGGTTGTAACAAAACAAAAGAAAAAAATCAGTTATCAAATCTTTTAATTTGATGGTACAATCGATAAGAAGTTTCGGTGCAGGCAGGTTGAGTAAGTCAAGGGTGTCGATTTGGCCGGAAAACGGTTCCGATTCGCAGGGTTTTCATTTTCTCCAACTTTTCTTTTTACTTCCGCTTTTCGGAGAAATAACACCACTGGTGGTTGTTCTTGGCCTTGGTCGAAAGAGGAGAGGTAGTAGAAGAAGAGGGGGGCTACCTTTGCCGACCTTAATCGTTACTAGAAATCAGTGAAATCGATGTCGGAAAATCATGGGAACCAGCCCTTTTGGGCGTGTCCCTCGTGTCAGTATCGTGTCGTGTCAGACACGACGTGTTGTGCCTGAAATGTCATGAACCGACACTGATTCGTGTCGTGTCCTCATACCGCATGTTAAGAACCAGTTCTGTGTCAAAATAGGTTACGTGTCGGAAAAGGGTCAAGTTTGGGTCGTGTCTTGAAATGGGTTTCTAGGTTAGAAACAAGACCTGTGCCAGTAGTTAAAGGTTCTCTGTTGATACAGTGACACAAGCTACCTATTGTGTCACTCATTTGGACAGATATGGTTTTGAGTATCAATTTTGATCTCGTATAGCTTAAACAGATCTAGATTGGAGTTTGGGATCCGATTTTGATACAGTTTGTTTCGTTAGATTCATAGTTAAATAAATTTTAATATTTTAATTATTTGTAATTGTTTAGAGATTAAAATTGGAGGATTTGGTGGTGATAAGAGTGGCCCAACAGCTCAAATAGAACATGTTTATGACATTGATTGATAAAGAACATGTTTTGATATACATGTGTTGTATGAACATGGTATTTAAATGTTGTATGGAAATGGATTTGGTTTTGGATATTTATGGATCTGGATATGATTTGTTAATGTGATGAACTGTAATTGGTTTTAGAAATGTAATGATGTGTGAATATACGAGCCGTACTTGTGTGGGGATCTCTAGAGACTTGTAGGTCCCTTGGGCGATCCGGTTTGGGGCGAATACGGGGTATGTTCCCTGGCACTCTGTCGTGAGAGTCGGTATGGTTATCGTTGTGAATGGGGTTACCAAGGTCACGTTAGGGAGGATCGGACGACTCTTGTGGCCTTTGGGGCAGACATGGTATGGGCTGTAATTATCGAAACTAATGATGTGTGCGTGTGTGTGAGTGTGCGTGTATGAATTTGAGATCATGATTTAAATGTAACTGTGCTTTGCTATGAAATGATTGTGAAACTATGCATGCTTTTAGTATGATTTCTGTTTAAAGATGTTTAATCTCCCTACTGAGCTATGTATAGGAGCTCACCCTATTATTTTAGAGCTCATCTTGAAGCTAGTACTTCGAAGGCATACGGAATAGAATAGGAGTTGGATAGAGCTGCATTTTTATTTTAGATGGTATGATAAGTGTTGAATGATTGAGAAAGTCTTTTATTCGGGTTATTGTTAGGTGGGCCCCACACCATTTTGGATGTGTTATTTAGAACTTCGATATGAATATTTATTTCAGTTAGATATTTCTTGAGTTTGAATTAAATTAGTATTGTACTTGGTTACTTCTCACCATCACGCCCGCGCGAGAAGTGACCACGTGGCATCAGCTCGGGTCGGGTCATGGTCGCGACTCGAGCGGGTGTGACAATTCTTATGGATGCAAATTTCACAAAAAGGGAATATGTCTTACCATAATCTAGCTCCTCTTTTTACGAGAATTCATTTGCCACCAAACTCGCTTTAAACTTGTTCCATCGATTTTATATTTCTTTTTTAGAATCCATTTGCATCCTATAACTTTTCTTTCTTTTGGCAAATCAACCAACTCCTAGACTTGGTATTTTTAAATAGATTCAATTTTCTCATCAATGGCTTTCTCCTAGTCTGTTGATTCATATGAGTTAATAGCCTGTCGATAAATCAAGTTATCAGTCAACTCATCTAAATCTATCAAATTGTGTACTTTTTGTGTAAGATAAGTATGATAATTCTTTAAGTAGGATGGTGCGGTCCTATGCCTTTTATGTCCACTTCAAGTTTCGATTGACTTAGGAAGATCTTCTATGGGTTCAAATGATGATTGATCTAGATCTACTAGATCGTCAACATACTTATTATTATTCTCAAAGATGTCATTCTTAGTATTTTTTAAGAATTTAACATCTCTACTCTCTATCAATCAATGATCTTTATGATAAAATTGATATTCCTTTGAGCCTTTAAGATATTCGATGAATATACATATAAAAGACCTATTGTCCAGCTTATCTTTGGACTGATCAAAGATCTTTATAAGAGCGATAGATCCCCACCTCCTGAGATGACATAGGTTGAGTTTTCTTTCAAACTACTTCTCATATGGTATAGTGAATATAACTTTACATGGTACTTTATTGATTATATACACTATTGTACTTATTGTTTTTCTTCAAAATATTCTTGGTAGAGAGACATTTATTAACATTGACGTTGTCATATTTAGTAAGGTCTTGTTATATCTTTCAGCTATACCATTTTGTTGAGGTGTCCTAGGCATTGTATTTTGCTTCGAAATACCAAATTCTTTATAAAATTCTGTAGAAGTATACTCACCACCTCTATATGATCTAAAGACTTTGATTGTATACTCTAGTTGATTTTCAACTTCCTGCTTATATTCTTTGAATACTTTAAGTGCCTTAGATTTATATGCTAAGATATATATATATATATATATATATATGTATGTCTCGAGTAATTATCGATAAAGGTTATGAAATAGACATTTCCTCGATGTGATCTTACTTTAAAGGGACTACATAAATTAATGTGAATAACTTTCAACATGATTGTTGCCCTTGTTGTTTCTTTGGAAAAAACTTTTCTCAATATTTTTCCTCATAAACAGGCTTCACACATATCAAAAGTGCTTTCCTCAAATCTTAACAGTAAGTCAAATTTTTATAATTTCCTCAACTTTTCCAAACTTATATGTCATAAGCATTTATACAATATATTCGCATCAACATTAAAGGCACAATCAATATAAGCAGAATAACTTTTATTTTCATTGACATTCAATTTGAACAATACATGTTCTACATCAAATTTCTCGAAGAAAAATACTCTCTCATGCTTTCCCACAGTCACTTTTTGAAGAATAAGCCTAACCTCAAAACCCTTCTTAACCAAGGCAAGGACCGAAACTACATTGCACCTTATAGTTGATACAATCAATACATTATTTAGTACAATCGGTGTGCCTTGTACATAAATTCTAAATGACCCAGTTCCAAAAACATCTGAGAAATTGTTATTTCTCATGTATACTCGATGTTCTCCTAGTTTATATTTCTTTTGCTCCATTGCTCCTTCCTTATTCTTAGAGATGTGTCTCGTTGCTCCAAAGTCAATCCACCAATAAATCTTCGGGTGGTCCATGTATAAGCATTCTGATATCACGAAAATTATATATTGCTTCTCCAATTATTCGTGTTGTTGGTTGTTTCTATCATTTTTCTTGTTGTGGCAATCCCTCATATAGTGTCATATTTTCTCATAACTGAAACAATTGACCCAAGAAGCAGTTTTTTGCATTTTCTTGAAAAATTGATCATCCTTTTTGTTATTTTTGCCAACCTTTTTATTTGCTTTATTTCTTTTCTGGTTCACTTTGGAGCTGGACTCTATCTTGTCTTAAACCATTAGCAATTTTTCTTTTTCATTTTTGTTTATGTGTTCTTATTAAATTGCTAGTTTGATGGGCAACTCTTAAATGTTTGTTTTATGTTCTAGTCTAAGGGCAGTAGTGATCATATTCTAGGATGGAGAAGACTGTTCATTATTGTGGATATTTGCATCTGCTCTGGGATGAATGATTTGGCTATAGCTAAATCTCTTGTCATTACTATCATATGGTTAACATGCTCTACTACATTGTCTTCTTACTTAATTTTATAGGAGTTAACATATAGTTTAACTGTAATGTTATATTTAGTTGTTATTGAATCAAATATATCTTTTGTGGTCTCATATTCTTAAAAGACCTAATCAAATCATCCCCTATTTATGTTAACATGATAGTTCTTTCTATCATGTCATCTTAAGAATATTTTATATATTTTCTTTTGTTGCTCTGTTGCGTTAGGAGGTGGTGGACACATTATTTCCTTTAATATGTACTCTATACCTTATAGTCTAAGAGCCAACAAGATTCTCCTTTTCACGTTTGAAAATTTAAACTGTTTAATTTTTCTATTTTTGCCCGTTCGGATACACATATTCTTGAATTCATTTTTATGTGTTTGATAAAATTAATAATTAGATGGTTTAAAAGGAAAATATCTACCAAACAATAAGTAACAGATAACAAATATTTAACTAACAAAATGCATAATATCTAACTACTAAATTGAAAATAACTCATGATACTTAAAATAGATTTTATACAAATTTAAGTACCATTATTGAGTTATAACTTGATTGTGTTATAGACTCAAGGAATAAATCTGCAATTTTTCCCAAAAATTCTTGCCACCGATAATTTTCTCGGTAAGCCAATAATTTTATGTGTCAGTCCATTTTTATAATTTTTCAAAAGGACATGGGGCAAAACAATAAACTTGATATTAGGTTTTTTCTATAAAATTCATTTGTAAATTTTTAAAAAGACTGGGGCAACCATGTCTTTTAACATAGTGGCAGAACTTTGAGCCTTTTATCGGTTAAGGGCAGGAAGATAATTCAACCTCTAGGCAATCCATAATTTCTATAAATAGCCAGAAGGCAAGACGATCTTTTCACCTATTTGAGGGTAAAATTGTCTTTTTACTCAAACATAATTGAATATTTTCATAATTTTACTCTATGACAGTTTGTAATTTCAAAAAATGAACAGGGGCAGAATGGATTTTTTGTCTGTCAACCAAGGTTTGGTTTTCCAAAACTAGGGGCAATTTCTCAGGCATATAAAAGGGAGAGAGAGAGAGCACAGTGAGAGAGGGGGAGGCTCCCCATCGATGTCCACCGGACATTGGAGCCTCTCTCCGTCTTTTGAGTCATGCCAACATCCCTTTCTTACGATTACGAGGTTCATTCGAATATGAAATCCAATCCCGGAAATACAGCATCCCACTTTTTTTTACTACCCAAGGCTTCGATACATTTAGAAATCGAGAAATATCTACCGGAGCTACTGCTATCAGAGAACAATTAGCCGATCCGGATTTGCGAATTATTATAGATCGTTCATTGGTAGAATGGAAGGAATTGGGGAAAGAAGGATCCACGGACAATGAAAATGAATGGGAAGATCGAAAAGTTGGAAGAAGAAAGAATTTTTTGGTTCGACGCATGGAATTAGCTAAGCATTTTATACGAACAAATATAGAACCAGAATGGATGGTTTTGTGCCTATTACCAGTTCTTCCTCCTGAGTTGAGGCCAATCATTCAGATTGATGGGGGTAAACCAATGAGTTCAGATATTAATGAACTTTATAGAAGAGTTATCTATCGGAACAATACTCTTACCGATCTATTAACAACAAGTAGATCTACGCCGGGGGAATTAGTAATGTGTCAGGAGAAGCTAGTACAAGAAGCTGTAGATACACTTCTTGATAATGGAATCCGCGGACAACCAATGAGGGACGGTCACAATAAAGTTTACAAGTCGTTTTCAGATGTAATTGAGGGCAAAGAGGGCCATCATATGGGAAATACTGCAAGAAGTTATGCAGGGGCATCCTGTATTGCTAAATAGAGCACCTACTTTGCATAGATTAGGTATACAGGCGTTCCAACCTATTTTAGTGGAGGGACGTCAGTCTTCTTTTTCGGCAAAAAACTAGTTCCCTTCTCGGCTTCTTCTCTCTTTTTCTTTGTATATTTCTTTTTCTTTTCCTTTTACTAAACAACTAACGGCATACCTTTTGCAGAAAGCGAGACCCTGATACCATTCTGATGATATCAGACTACAACAACTTCACCGGGTTTCTACAACAGCTTTCGACGTTCTGATGATGTCTGACTAGTGTTGACTACAACAACTTCACCGGGTTTCTACAGCAGCTTTCGACGGCTTCCCATTGCGCAACAGATGAAATAGAAGAAAACGAAGAGTAAAAGAACAACTTTCATATATGTTTTTTGGTTTTCAAACAGCCAGTTTTATAGGGAGGTGTTTTATGTTTTCTGAGTATTTTTCTTGTGTTTTTTTCTAGAGCAGTGTCGGGCTCGTCCTGGATATCTAGGCTGAACTTTCCGTTCTGGAGACATTATACAACCGTTACAAAACTCATCCGTAACAGTTCGGCTGTTACGGATTTATTCCGTAACCATCTCCATGGGAAATGACTAGATGATCAGTCTAGCCATTCCCGTGAAACTGCCGAGAATGGCCAGTTTCTCGGTTTAACATGGTGTTACAAAATGATTTAGCACAACTTAATGCAGTTGGACACAGATTGAGGCGAGAGGGAGATGGAGAGTTAGACGCATTACACAAGTAGAAAAGATTTGCTTCTCTCGTCGAGTGGTTGTACCTCGTTGTGTCCTTGTATTTCAAACATGAAAGCTTTAAAGTAGCTTTTCTGAATTCTATTCTGAAAGGTACACGGCAAAGATTAGGCTTCCATCGGACACAAGCACAGGTGAAATCACAGAAGAGAGACATGGCGTCTTGCTCTTGTCTAACATGCGGATAAGGACCACCCACACACCATCAAAAGAGAAACAATTATGAATGGCACAAGGTACATCTTAATAACTTGTTGGTGCTTAATTTGCTCATAAAGATTAATTGGCTCAAATAGCAATATTTCAGTCATTTTTGTGTTATCTGAATCGAACTATACATTTATATTTGGCATTCACTCACTTCCACACACCATCAAAAGAGAAACAATTATGAATGGCACAAGGTACATCTTAATAACTTGTTGGTGCTTAATTTGCTCATAAAGATTAATTGGCTCAAATAGCAATATTTCAGTCATTTTTGTGTTATCTGAATCGAACTATACATTTATATTTGGCATTCACTCACTGCCACACACCATCAAAAGAGAAACAATTATGAATGGCACAAGGTACATCTTAATAACTTGTTGGTGCTTAATTTGCTCATAAAGATTAATTGGCTCAAATAGCAATATTTCAGTCATTTTTGTGGTATCTGAATCGAACTATACATTTATATTTGGCATTCACTCACTGGTCTTGGGCTATCTTACATGGAGGAAATCTCCTACTGAGAGTAGTGGTGAACTGGACCCATGACCGGCCGTCCCACTAAAGTGGCTCTTCAAAGTTTCCTAATGTAAGGCTCTTAACATGGCGATAATAGACCGAGCTGATTATTCATCATCATCTGCGGATTTTGCTTCGTTCCCACAGGTCCCCTCACTACCCATCTCTTTCCAAAGTAGATGGTGAATCAGCCATTAATCTCATTAATGGCTTTCTCAAATTCTTAAAGTGTCGGTAGGTATATCCTATCGGCAATGGGCAGTGGCAGATCTAGATATTGGCATCGGGTAAAGTGAATAGCCCATGAAAGTTATTTGTCTATAAGTTTCTTCAAATGACACGTTTGGTAGATTGGATTGATGTTAGAAGATCAACACAAAAGCCAGTCATCTTGAATTGAAGAACTTATCCATGTCAGCTCTTAATCGTGCCACATAAGAGTTATCGAATAATTGGCCCGCCTCCATAAGTGTGGATCCTTCCCATGCTAGCTACTCCCTATGGAGCCTTGAGGAGCCAATGCAATGAAATGCTGAATTGAAAAAATGAACGTTGAGGAAAGTGTCACACATAATGGCCATTCTCGGCTCAGGTAACGGTTGGACTGGCCATTTAGTCCGTTACCTGAAGAGGATAAGGCCAGATCGCTAACGGATGACCGTTACCGGGATTTTCGGTAACGGCTCCGTTACAGCTCTCGCACGAGAGAAGCCACAGGAAGATAAGCACGACGAAGGGGAGTACCTGCCTATAAAAGGCAGGCATTACAGACACAAAAATAGTGTGAAAGAAAACACAGAATACAGAAAAAATCAAGAATGTGTACTGATCTTCGTCTGTGTGAGAACCTTGTGTGGGAACCTCGTGTCCATCACCCGCATCCCATTCCGCTGCACCATCAGAGGGCTGCTCACCGTCAGATTGGCCATCACCAGAATTCGACAGAACAGAAGAAGGTACTGCTCTTCTTTAACATTGGTATCAGGGCCTTAAAACCCTGCAAAACAAGAAAAGGGAACAGGTAAGAAAAAAAAAACAGAGAGAAAGAAAAAAAAAGGATCAAGGAGAAGCAGCGGCAGTCGCCAGAGGAGCAGCAGGCAAGTGAGGCAGGGTAAGGCTCGAACGGCCAAAGCCAGAATGGCCAAGGCAGAACGACCAAGGTTGAACGGCCAAGGCCAAACGGCTAAAGCTAGAATAGCCAAAGCCAGAGAGGCAAAGCCCAGGGCGACCAGCCGATAAAGCCACAAACGGCAAAGCCAGAAAGGTAAACCTAGGGCAGCAGGCCGGCAAAGCCAGAGAGGCAAAGCCCAAGGTGACAAGCCGGCAAAGCCACAAATGGCAAAGCTAGAGCGGCAGGCCGACAAAACCAAGAGCGGTAGGCCGAACGGGCTGAGAGGCTGGAAAGAAGACGTCAGGGACGCCGACAGCTGAGGAGTGGCCGGAGAAACCCGTCGAGAGCCTGCCCCCCTTCCCTCTTCCTCTTCTCCCCTCTCTCTCTGTTCTTTATTGTTTTCCCTTTTCTCTCTTTGTAACGCTGTAAAAGCGTTTTATCTTTACTGAAAAAAAAAATTGAAATCCGCGGTTTCGAAAAACCGCAGGCGAGAAAACCGACCGTTTTCCAAAACCGCCTCGGGGAACGGGGTAAAAAGACAAAACTGCCCTGTCCGGATTCGGATATTACGCAGTTGTCACTCGGCAAAATTACATTTTTATCCAGATTTTTTTTAGTAAAAAGATTGGTTTTCCCTTATTGAGCGAAAAGTCAGTTTTACCCTTTGGCCTTTTGTAAAAATTACCTAATACTAGGCTGTCAGTTTGCGGTTTTACCCTTCCCGGTTTGGGTAATTTCAATTCTGCCATCAAGTCAAAAGACAAATTTACCCCTATTCTTTTGAAAAATTATAGATTCGCCATGAGGGTTAAAATCATGATTTTAACCCCAATTAGTTGTGAATTTTTCAGAAATACCAAATAGTAATTTTATAAGTTTGTCCTCAGGGTTTTACAAAATTACAAAAAAAGGATAAATAGAGAAAATTACAATTTTTTCTCTTGGTATCCTTTTAGGGGCACAAAAGGAGAAAACCCCTTAGAAAATTTTCAAAAGGATTACTTGCTACATATCATGCATCACTTTAAAATGTTTCTTGCTATGTGTGCTTGTGTTTTTGTATTAGTTTCCTTTTTAAACCGCTTAATTATTATTTTTGCTAAACACATAAAAATGAATTCTAGGATATGTGTCGGAATTGACAAAAACAAAAAAGCTGAACGGTCTGAAATTCCAGACATGGAAGAGAAGAATTCCTTTGGCTCTAACACTAGAAGGTGTTGAGTACGTGCTAAAGGAAACCATGCGTCCTCCACCCATAGACACAAATGAGCAACAATTAGAAATGTATAAAATATTTCTAAAGGACGATATCATAGCAAGGACGATCATGTTAACTTACATGGAAGATGACCTGATTAGGGTCTTTAAAGAATATGAGACCACAAAAGAGTTGTTTGACTCATTAACAATTAAATATGATACAACTGCAAAATTGCATGTGTAGTTGCTGCTACAAAAATACAATTCTTTCAGAATGAAAGAAGGAGAAAATGTAGTAGAGCATGTAAATCATATGTTGGTAATGGCTAGAGACTTAGCCGTAGCAAAATAAGTCATCCCCGAACCGATGCAGATATCTATAATATTGAACAGTCTACCCTCGTCATGGAACATGGTCACCACTGCCCTAAGACTAGGGACATAAATCAACCTTTCTGAGTTGCCCCTTAAACTGGCAATGGAGCAAGAACATATGCTCAAAAACAAGAAAGAGAAATTGCTAGTGATTTAGGATGAGTTCGCGTTCAGCTCCAAATCCAACTAAAAAAAGAAACCAAATAAAAAGTTTGACAAGAATAACAAGAAAGGCGGTCAAAATTTTAAGAAATCGCAGGAAGCCGCTTCTCGGGTCAAGTGTTTCAACTGTAAAAAAATGGGACAGTACAAAAGAGACTGCCTCAACAGGGAAGGTGGAGGAAACAACCCACAACGCGGACAGTAGGAGAAGTAGGATATAATCTACGTGATTTTAAAATGCATGTATTTGGACAACCTAGTGATAGGTTGGTAGATAGACTTAGGAGCTACAAGACACATCTCGAAGACCAAGAAAGGGGCAATGGACCTAAAGGAATATCAACCTGGAGAACATTGTGTGTATATGGAAAACAATACTTTCTTAGATGTTCTGGGTATTGGATCCTTCTGGGTATTGGATCCTTCAGGATATATGTACAAGGCAAACCAATTGTACTGACCGACGTGTTAATTGTGCCATCTATAAGGCACAATCTGGTATCGGTCCCTGCCTTAGTTATGAAGGGTTTTGAAGTTAGGTTTATTCCTAACAAGGTGACTGTGGGCAAACATGGGAGAATCTTGTTCTCAGGAGAATTTGATGTAGAGTAAGGACTATTCAAATTATTTAATAATGAAAGTTATCAATCTTCTGCTTATATTGAGAGTGCCTTTACTGTTGATGTGAATATGTGGCATAAACGCCTAGGGCACATAAGTTTGGAAAAGTTGAGAAGATTATCCAACTTTGACTTATTGCCTGGATTTGAGGAAAAGACTTTCAACAAGTGTGAAGCTTGTATACAAGAAAAAATGACAAGGAAAGTTTTTCCCAAGGAAACAACAAGGACAACAACCCTATTAAAAATTATTCATACAGATTTATGTGAACCTTTTAGAGTAAAGACATATCGGAGAAAGGGTTATTTTATAATCTTTATCGATGATTATTCTAGATATATGTATATATATCTATTGGCACATAAGTCGGAGGCAGTTGAGGAAAATCAATTAGAGAATTTGATCAAAGTCTTAAGATCAGATAGAGGAGGTGAATATATCTCGGTAGAATTCTTGGAATTTTACAAAGACTTTGGTATTGCTAAACAAAATTCAATACCCAAGACACCTCAGCAAAATAGTGTAGCTGAAAGATACAATAGAACCTTGCTGAATACGATAAGGTCAATGTTGATTGATGCCTCTCTTCTAAAGGTATTTTGGGGAGAAGTAGTAAGTACAACTGTTTACATACTTAACATATTACCATGTAAAGTTGTATTCACTACACCATATGAGATGTGGTTTGGAAGAAAACCCAACCTAGGTCATCTCAAGAGGTGGGGATCTATTGCACACGTGACGATCCTTGATGAGTCTAGAGATAAGCTAGACAACAGGTCATTGAGATGTATATTTATTGGATATCAAAAAGGTTCAAAAGGATAAGGACCACGGACTCATTGAAAGCAGAGATGTTGAATTCTTAGAAGATACTAAGAATGACATCCTGGAGAACGATGATGAATGTGTTGATGATTTGGTAGATTTAGACCAATAATCTTTTGAGCTCATAAAAGATCTTCGTGAAACTATCGATACCTTAAGTGGACATAAGAGGCCAAGAGCCACTCCGTCCTACTTAAAGGATTATCACACTTATCTTGCAAAAGAAGTGTGCAATTCGATAGATTTGGAAGAGTTGACTGATAACTTCACTTATCAGTAAGCAATGAACTCATCGGAAGCAACAGATTGGGAGAAAGCCATGGATGAGGAAATTGAATCTATTGAGAAAAACTAAGTCTGGGAATTGGCTGATTTGTCAAAAGAAAGAAAAGTTATAGGCTGTAAATGAGTTTTGAAAAAGAAATACAAGGTCGATGGTACAAACGACAAGTTTAAAGCGAGGTTGGTTGCAAAGGGTTTTTCGCAAAAAGATGGGATAGATTATGTTGAGACATATTCCCTGGTTGCAAAATTTGCATACATATGGATAATCCTAATAATATCTGCATACTATAATTTGGATTTACATCATATGTAAAGACAACTTTTCTAAATGGAGATTTAGAAGAAATCATATACATGCAGCAACCCGAAGGATTTGTGGTTGAAGGCCAAGAAGATAAAGTATATAGGTTGAAAAAATCACTATATGGCCTGAAACAGTCACCTCGCCAATGGTATTTGACCTTTCAAAATGCCATCATAGAACTTGGGTTTGTGGCTAACAAACTTGATTACTGTGTATATGTTTGGAATAGTGGGAACCACTTTGTCATCTTGTCATTGTATGTTGATGATATATTGTTGACTGGAAACAACAATGAGATGATTCTCAAAACTAAGTCATGATTGAACTCAAAGATCGAAATAAAGGATATAGGGAAAGCATCACATATCCTAGGAATAAAGATCTCTCGAGATAGAAGATCTAGACTCTTATGCTTGAGTCAAGAGAGATATATTGACTATATCCTCAAGAAATTTAAAATGGGTGAATATAAGTCTGCAAATACACCTATTGCAAAATGGGTTAAATTAAGTAAGGCTGATTGTCCCAATGAAGGAGACGATAAACCTAATGTTCCTTATGCACAAGCTACTGACAGCTTGATATATGCTATGTTGTATACAAGACCTGATATCAGCTTTGCTGTTGGTTTTGTTAGTAGATATCAAAGTAATCTTGGTTGGCAGCACTGAGTAGCTATGAAAAGGATTCTAAGATATCTGAAAGGAACAAAGGACTTAAACTGTGTTTTCAAGCAGATGATCTGAAAGTGGTAGGATACTCAGATGCTGACTTTGCTGGGAGCAAAGATGACAACAAATCAACCTCGGGACAAATATTCTTATTTGGAGATGGTGTTGTTTCTTGGGCATGTAAGAAACAGGACTGTGTAGCATTACATACACAGGAAGCTGAGTATGTTGCTTGTTGTATGGCTGCAACAAGTGCTGTCTGGAGAAGCTGCTTCATATGAGATTTGAAGTTGGAGATAACATAAGAGCCAGTGGTTATCTATTGTGATAACAATGCAGTTATTACTCTTATTAAGAGTAGAGTAGATTGCTAAAAAAGCAAGCATATAATGGTAAAATGCCACTATGTTCATGATATGGTTATGAGAAAGGAAATATACATCTCATACATGCCAAGGAAAGATATGTTGGCAGACCCCTTGACAAAAGGCATAATAGAGGATCTCTTCTCAAAACATGTTACTAACATGGGTTTGAGATATGTTTGATTGTTGTATAGGTAAATAACCATACAACGGATGATTTGTTGTGTAGGAAAATAACCACACAAGAGGTTCTGATTGCAATAGTAATCAGGAATCGACATAACTAGGAAAACCCCCTGAAAAGTGGGAGGAAAACCAGTATGTCGATATACTTGGCTCGAATGGTAAAGTGGGAGATGTTACAGATAATAGCCATTCTCGGCTCAGGTAACGGCTGGACTGGTCATCCATTCCGTTACCTGAAGAGGATAAGGCCATATCGCTAACGGATGATCGTTACCGGGATTTCCGGCAACGGCTTCGTTACAGCTCCCGAACGAGGGAAGCCGCAGGAGTATAAGCACGACGAAGGGGGATTACCTGCCTATAAAAGGCAGGCATTACAGGCACACACAGTGTGAAAGAAAACACAGAATACAAAAAAAATCAAGAGTGTTTGTATTGATCTTCGTCTGTGTGAGAACCGTGTGTAGGAACCTCGTATCCATCACCCGCATCCCATTCCGTTGTACCATCAGAGGGCTTCTCACCGTCAGATTGGCCATCACCGAAATTCGATGAAACTGAAGAAGGTACTGCTCTTCTTCAACGGAAAGAAGCAAACATAAATACTTATCCTGGCACTGCATCGGCAAACTGTGATTTATAAATTTTGATCATATGAGGTGTCACTCCTCAACCTCCTGGTTCATGGACTCGATCTGGGTTCTTTACCTCCATCTCTAAGTCCGTTTCTGTCCTTGACTTTACATGAGGGACAAATGCAATTTGGAAAAGAGCATCTATCTCGAAGCACTTGGGGACCAGCCTGCGAACAAGAACGACCGCATTTCCACGAGTCTTCCTAGTCGTTCTTACTTTGACATGGGAAATGACACCGGTACAGTTCTATTATCAACGCCTTTGGATGAGCGTCCTTTCATTGATCCCTCCAATCTTCGATTCTTTCATTCTACCCCCATGGCATCCTGCTCCTCATCTTCTTCTCCTCTTAGCGAAGAGTATCAAGTGTTTCTAAGTTTTCGAGGGGAGGACACTCGTAAGGGCTTCGCGGGTCACTTGTACGAAGCCCTTCAAACAGTCAGAGGGATCCGGACATTCATGGATGATGAGAGGCTAGAATTTGGAGAGAACATCGGAGACAACCTGTTGAAGGCCATTGAGCAGTCCTCCACCTGCATACCCATCATCTCTCCCAATTATGCTACCTCCCGTTGGTGCTTGATGGAGCTGGCCAAGATGGTTGCGTGCGGCAAGAAGACCACTCCTGTCTTCTTCCATGTGGATCCTTCTGATGTAAGAAAGCAGAAGGGTCCATTTGAGGCAGCATTCCAAGAATACGAAAACAGCCCTGATCACAAGAACAAGGTCGAACAATGGAGGTCAGCGCTTACGCAAGTCGGTGCGCTTAAAGGTTTCAATCTCGACAGCGATGCTAGTGGGTGCCTCTCTCTCTGTCTCTCTCCCTCTTTCCAAAATTGAAGTTGTTGTAGATGTAACTTTGTTGCTTCATGAGTTGTTTCTGCTTAATAACTTTGACATTATGTTGTCTGCATTGCGGCTTACATACACATATGTACGCATGTAGAGGATTTGGTTGGTCACCCTTGCACCTCAAATTCCCTTCCAGAGATATTTCAGGACCATTGGTTGATCACCCTTGCACCGCAAATTCCCCTCTTGAAAGTAGAGATATTTGTGTAAGTGGTTGGTGGCCACTATGGGCTCCAAGAATAACAACGATGAAACTGTCTTTTTGAAAAAGAAACACATCTCCCCGATAAACATAAAACTTTAACCAAAAATCCAAAGCGAAAATCACGAAAAGTAAAAAAAAACAGTTATATATACATGAAAAAGTTAACTAAGAAAAGTGTGAATGCACCAAAAAAAGAGAACCGAACTCGTGCAAAAACCCCTATGTCGAAACCGTTCACCAGTGGCTGCCATTACCGTCTTCATCCATACCGTCTCCGTTGCAACAAGGTATCGACAGCTCGCTACTACTATGTAAGAAAAGAAAATTGTATCGGAGCAAAGAGAAAATCTCATTTTCCGGCATAAGTTTTTTTAACAAACAAAATAAAGAGGAGGGAAAGGGATAGAGTTTACTCCTTGCATCCGAGGCATATAGAAATAAAGTACAGCTCACAACCACATCAGAGGCGGTCTGTAGTAGGTTGGGCACCAGCGGTGGCTCATCTCTCTATCTTCCTCACTGACAAAGAACAATAGAAGAGCGACGGAAGGAGGAGTAGATCCCCAACTGGAGAGAGGGGGGGGAGGGAGAGACACTGTATGAGTACTAAAGGAGAGGACAATCGAACAATGATAACATCAAAACCACCGAACTTTCTCTCCATGCGGATCACTCCCTTTCTCTTTATATCTCTCTCTATGGATCACTCTCTCTCCTTTGCTTATATACATCGTAGTTTTGTAAAACCACGACCCGTAAACCGTCTAGAGCAATAGTTACATGAAAATTAACTCATACAATAGACTAAAACATTCATTTTGCCCTCAAATATTCGGTTAAATTACAATATGCCACTAGATAAAATTACCAATCTGTCTCTGATCAATTTCAAAAATCTCTGAAAAACCACACAATAATTTTACTAATATATTCCTGTTCAATTTAAAAAATTACAGACAGACTAGACACAATCATTTATAGTTTTGTTCTTGGTCTTTTGAGATAATTACCAAAACAGATAAAAGTTAAAATTATAAGTTTGTCATTTACTTGTAAAGAAATTACAAAAGTAAACAGAAAGTGAGTTTATTGTTCTGTCCTCATCTTTCTTTTGAAATTACAGAAACTGTCTAAATCCTTTATATTTCTGTTATGGTACCTAAAAGTTATCTAAAATTGTTGTTTAGTGCCTCGAATTATTTACAGTTCAATAGCTAGATTTTATGGATACTATTGTTTAGTATCTGTCTATATTTTATTGTTTCCTTCTTAGAAAATGTCTTATGTTATATTATCTATTGCTTGTTTTTGGTTTCTCATTTAAATTATATTGATCCTCTATTTGTTGTTTCTGCTAAACTATTAAAAATGATTTCAAGAATTTATGTTTCTGAATTGACAAAACTGAAAAGTTAAATAACTTGAATTTTCAAATGTAAAAAATAGAATTACGTTGCCCTTAACTTTAGAGGGTGCTTATTATGTACTTGGATAAACCATTTTACCCCTACCCAGATGAGGAAAAAATATAAGACATTTCTAAAGGATGACACTATAGCCAAGACTATATGTTAACATACATGAAAATGACTTGATTAGAGTCTTTACATAATTTGAAACCCCAAAAGAGTTGTTTGACCTTTTGTCTACCAAATATGATACTATAACAAAACTTCATGTTCAATCACTCATTCATAAATATAATTCTTATAAAATGAAAGAAGGTGATAATGTAGTTGAACATGTAAAACAAATGTTGGTAATAACTAGATATTTAGTTAAAGTAAAATCAGTCATCCCTTAACCTATGTAGATATCCACTATCCTAAATAGTTTTTCCCTTCTTAAAACATGATAACCACAACCCTTAGTCTTGAACTAGAATTTACCTTTCATAACTCCTTTTAAAACTAGCAATTAAAGTACATATGGAAAAAAATGAAGGAGAAAAAATTGCTAGTTACTCAAGAGGATTTAGGGTCAAGCAGTAAAAACAATCAGAATAAAAAGAAACCAAATAAGAGATTTGGTAAGAATAACAACAAGAATGGTGATAAGTTTTTTAAGAAATCGCAGGATTCCGCTTCTCAAATAAAGTGCTTCAATTGTAGCAAAATGGAGCACAACAAACGAGGTTACCACAACAAGAAGAATAACAATGAGAACAACTAATGATGCGATCCAACAAAGAAGTATGACATAATCTGCATCATTTTTTACTGCATCTACATGAACCACCTCATGACTGGCTGATGAATCAAGTCTTGAGTAACCCGACACATCTCAAACAGAAAAGAAGGAGCGATGGATCTTAAGGAATACAAACATTGAGAGCATAATATTTATATGAACAATAATACTTTTCTTGATATTCTTAAGATTGGGTCTTTTAGAATTTTTGTACAAGGCATACTGATTATACTTATTAATATATTGATTATGCCCTTTATTAGGAGTGTTGATTTTGCCTTGGTAAAGAAATGGTTTAAAGTCAGGTTTGTTGCTAGCAAAGTTATTGTAGAAAAATATGGTAGAATAACTTTTTTCAGGTTTATTTGATGTTGAGCATGGTTTGTTTAAATTGAATATAAATGAAAATGAAAGTTCTTTTTCTTATATTAATTATGTCTATGTAATTGATGTGAATGTATGGCATAAACGCTTGGAACATATAAGTTTGAATAACATGAAAAAATTAACCAATTTTAACTTATTACTTAGGTTTCATAAAACATTTTTAATAAGTGTGAGGCTTGTATACATGATAAAATGATAAAAAAATCATTTCTCCAAAAAATAATTAGGGTAACAACCCTATTAGAAATTATTCACACTAATTTATGTGGACTTTTTAGGGTAAGATCTCATTGTGTGAAGGTATATTTTATAACCTTTATCAATAATTATTCAATATATATATATATACATATACAGTGAAGGTATGTTTTATAACCTTTATCAATAATTATTCAATATATATATATATATATATATATATATATATATATTGGCACATAAGTTTGAGGTACTTAAGGTATTCAACGAATATAAGCAACAAGTTTAAAATCAATTATGATAGACAATTAAAGTCTTAAGGTCACATCGAGATGATAAATACACCTCTACAAAAATTTTCGAATATTGTAAAGACTTTGGTATTACAAAGCAAAATACCATGCTTAGAATACCTCAATAAAATGGTATAGCAGAGAGATATAACATGACCTTATTAAATATGACTAATTTCATGTTAATAAATGTTTCTCTTCCCAAGGTATTTTAGGGAGAAGCGGTTTGTACAATTGTATATATTCTTAATAGAATACCTTGTAAGGTTGCATTTTCTATACCATATGAGATGTGGTTTAAAAGAAAACCAAACGTTCCTCATCTCATAAGGTGGGGATCTATCACGCACGTGAAGATCCTTGATCAGTCTAGGGATAAACTAGACAACAAGTCTTTGAGATGTGTATTTATTGGATATATTAAAAGTTCTAAGAGATCGATTTATCATAAGGACCATAGTTTAATAAAAAACAAGGATGTTGAATTTTTAGAGGAATCTAAGAATGATATTCTTGAAAATGATGATGAATGCATTGATAATCTAGTCCATCTAGATCCATTGTCATTTAAACCCATAGATAATGATGATCTTCTCGATCATACTAAAACTTTAAGTGAACATAAAATATCTTGGATCATACTATCCTACTTAAAGGATTATAATACTTACCTTGTAGAGAAAGTGTGCAATTATGTGGATTTATATGAGCTAACTAATAACCTAACATATCACCAAGCTATTGACTCATTTGAGTCGTTAGACCGGAAAATGCAATGAATAAGGAAATTGAATTCATTGAAGAAAACAAAGCCCGATAATTGTTTGATTTGTCAAAAGAATGAAAAGCAATAGACTGTAAATGGGTTCTAAAAAAAAAATAAAGTCGATGGGTTTATCGATAAATTTAAGGTGAGGTTGGTTACAAAGGGATTCTCGTAAAATAAGGAGATAGATTATGTTAAGATATTCTCGTGCTACGAAATTTACACCCATTAGAATTATTCTAACTATTTCAACATATTATGATTTGGATTTACATCAATTACATATAAAAATTGTTTTTTTAAATAGAGATTTAGATGAAATCATCTATTTGCAATAACCAGAAGAATATATTGTTAAAGACTAGTAAAATAAAGTATATAGGTTGAAAAAATCCCTATATAACCTGAAATAGTAATCTCATCAATGATATTTAACTTTTCAAAATGTGATTATATAACTTGGGTTTATAGCTAATGAACTTGACCACTATATGTATGTGTGAAACATTGGGAGCTACTTTGTTATTCTATATCTATATGTAAATGATATATTGTTGACTAAGAATGACAATGAGATAATTATAAAACTAAGTCATGGTTAAAGTCAAAGTTTAAAATAAAGGAAATGGGAGAGGTATCCTATATTTTGGGTATAAAGATTTCTAGTGATAGAGAATCTAATCCCTTATGTTTGAGTCAAGAGATAGATATTGATTATATCCTTAAAAAGTTTAAAATGGGTGAGTGTAAGCTTGCAACTACACCCATTGCTAAAGGGGTCAAATTGAGTAAGGCGAATTGTCCCGGCAAAGAATAAGTCTAATATTCCTTATGCACAAGTTGTGAGTAGATTGATATATGTGATAGTGGGTACAAGACCTTATATTAACTTTTTTGTTAGTCTTATGAGTAGATATCAAAGTAATTCTGGATGACACCATTGGATAGTTATGAAAAAGATTCTAAGATTATATTAAAGGAACAAAAGACTTGAAACTTTGTTTTCAAGCAAATGAACTGAAAGTGGTAGGATACTCACATATTGACTTTATTGAGAGCAAAGATGACATTAAGTCAACCTCCGGTCAAATATTTTTATTTTGAGGTGGTGGTGTTTCTTTGACTTGTAAGAAACATGGTTATGTAGCGTTGCATATACAAGAAACTGAGTATGTTGCTTGCAGTATGACTGCTATGAGTGTTGTTTGGATAAACTGCTTCATACATGATTTGAAGCTAGATATAGCTAACAAACCAATTATCATTTATTGTGACAACAATGCAGCGATTACTCTTATTAAGAGTGGAGTTGATAGCTCAAGAAGCAAGCATATAATGGTTAAATATCACTACGTTCATGATATGCTCAAAAGAAATGAAATAACTATATCTTATATGCCAATTGATGATATGTTGGTTGAGCCCTTGGCTAAGGGCATCTTAAAAGAACATTTTACTAAACATATTATATAAAGGGTTTGAGATATGCCTAGAATATGAATGCAAAAATACACTTTGTTAATTGTTATGCAAATAAAATATATAAAAGTTATAATTTACTTTCATCTAGAAAAATAATATAACTTGGTAAACCCTAAAATAGTAGGAGGCAAAACAAGTGTATTGTAGATTGGCTCAAGTGGCCAAGTGGGAGATGCAAGTTGTTGGTGGACACTATCGACCCCAATAACAACAACCATAAAATGCAGGAAGAAAAAATCTCTTTCCAGATTTCATGAGTATTATAAAACATAAAATTTACAGAGAAAAATGATTTTACTTTTGAAAAAGATACAAGCATCTCCATGATAAACATAAAATGACTAACGGAAAGCCTAGGAAGAAAATCATGAGAAATGAAAAAGTCAGTTATATATACTTGAAAAAGAAACAATTAAAAGTTTGGATACAAAAAAACAAAACCAAGCTTCCCGTGCGAAAACCCCTTGAGTGGAAACGGTTCACCTTCTACCATCACCGTCTTTATCAAGAGCGTCTCTACTGCAACAAAGTACCGACGACTCACTGCTACTCTGCAAGAAAATCCAACAATTTCAGGACCATTATGTGTGTATATCACCCTTGTACCACAGATAAACAAATGTGAGTACTCAAGCAACCAGATTACTTATTGGCACAAAAAAATAACAATGGCACCCAAATGAGTTTCATCTGCACTTATTGCCATACCTCTACACAAACTATCCATTGGAATATTGAAATTTCGATGTGGTGATAGGCTTCAGCCTTTGGAGTATTCTGAACCCAAACCCTACAGTTGTTGGGTCCAATTCAAAGAAAGAAAATGTCGATACAGGAGAAAGATTGCATTATTTAGCTGGTATCGAGTGTAAAACTTTATCAGGTTCCAAATCCAATTTAAAGAAAGAAAACGTTAAGCTCCCTAGATTAAATTCATGGCTCTACTAGATTGCATGCTATTTTCTATTCCCACCTTGAAAAAGTTTCATTTTCCATACATGTAAGAAAGGAATAGAAAAGGCAAGCTAAAAAAGTTCCACCATCCTATTGCAATTCAACGAAAACATCTAGAAATTTGAATCAACACAAAACCAGAATTATTGGAATCAAGATGAGGGCCAACCTCACCATGACTGCCACACTCTCTCTTTTTTGATTCCCTTGCCATATCTTCAAGATTACAATTAGGGTACTTAAAATACAGGTTTCTAATTTGAAAAACCAAAATACCCCTAATTAGTACTTCTAATGATACTCAACTCCTATTGGATCTGGTCCAATAGGATACAAATAACTAAGTTGCAGAGATTAAGTACAGAAAGGTAAACAATACAAAAAGGTAAATACGAAAAAAGAAAGTGCTGAAATCTATGACTTCAACACGCCCCCTCAAGTTGGTCTTGAATGCTTGAAACGCCCAACTTGTCAAGAGCCTTCCTTAGTCTATTTGTAGGAACTTGCCTTGTAAGTATGTAAGTATGTCTGCTAATTGATCTTCAAAGCGAACATGAATGAGATTGAAAATTCCTTGAGATAACTTCTTTTTAATAAAGTGACAATCAACTTCAATATGTTTTGTCCTCTCATAGAAGATAAGATTAGAGGCTATTTGAAATGCATACTTGCTATCTGTGAAGAACTTGATTGGAATGATCCTCTCAAGATTGATTTCTTCCAATAACGATAATGTCCATAAACCCTCAAGTAGATCTCTGTCTCTCCACTTGATTTAGCTACCATGAATTGTTTCTTACTCTTCCATGAAACCACATTTCCTTCCAAATATACAATATAACCTGAAGTAGATCTCCTATTAACTATAGAACCAGCAGTAAACACCCAAAATTTTCTTTTAAAAATTTTTAGGAAAGTAGTTTTTTTTGGTAATTTTGGGTTTTCGAATGACAAAGGCACTCAACGAGCTTGTTTCGATACCAAAATTTTATGAAAGCCTTAAAATGATGAAAGAGTGCTTTCGTTTCTGAAAAATTTGAATTTTGACAAATTTTGATAAAAATGACGATTTTGCCCTCAGCACTGGAAAAACAAGATTTCATTTCCTTAAAAGATTTCTGTTGAAAAGTATGTTTAAAATTTGTCGTTTTAAAAGAAACAAAAATTAAAAATACAAGTTGACACCTAAAAAGGAAGGTGGGCGCCCAAAGGAAAGCGGGCGTTAAAAAGGAAAAGTGAGCTTCCCAGAAAGAAAAGCTCATATTCGGAAAGAAATCAATTTCCAGAGGAAAAAGTTGGTATCATTAAAAGAAAGAAAAGATGGAAGCAAAAACGATAGCTTCCGAAAAGAAAGGTTTGGTATCGAACGCCTTTCGTAACGTGTCCATGATATGTTTGGTTGTCGAGGTAATTAGTGTACTGATATGCATCAGTTTTGCATTGTCATCTGTTACTGTGGTATTGAAAATAAGGTTAATGTTTTAACACTCATGGAGGAAATCTAGTGAGCATCATGGTTGGTTTTCAAAAACGTAACATAGGCCTACTTGAACACTTTCATAACAGGTAGGCATGTAACATGGATTTGCATAACCACTTTCACAGCAAGTATGCAGGTAACATGGGTGTGCTTGGATACTATCATAAATATAACCTTAACAGCTTCGGTTGAGATCATCATGTGGGATGGCCGGTTTCCTCAAAGTGGTCACTTATTAATAGTTCTTGCTTATACTTTGTGTTCAGTTTTATCCAGTTCGATTGCTAAACTGGTTGTACTGTACAAAGGTGTTTCTCTTAGCTTGTCAAAGTGCATCTTGAAATACAATACACCAAGTCATATCTAGATTCACGGCATCCAACTAAAGGCTGCTCATGCAGAGGTTGCACACTGGTAAAAAGAGTTGTTCGAAGCAAAACATGTTGAAGCTGCCCTGGATCGTCACATGAAGAATCCACCGATGCCAGCACTTCGAGCATTCCTGCAAAATCAAGAGGAGACCTTAGATCCAGGGTGACATTCCAGGGTGACATTGGCAGTGGAAGACCAGAACATTAAGGTGGATGGAACTGATGATTCCAGAAAAACTCCAGCATGGCATGTTATGGATGAACTTCAAAATGGATTGGTTAATGCAAAAGGAATGACACAAGTTGAATTCCCAACTTGAATTTACGATGAAGAGAAACCAAGAGCTGGACGAAGAGGTGAAATCCTTAACAAGAGAATCTGAAAAGGCTTTAGAGTTGCATAACAAGTTGGAGTAGGCAAACACAAATGCGAAAGAGATGGAAAACCAGATTAGCTTCCTTCAAGAGGAACTAAATGCTTTATATTGAAGAACGACAGATAATGAAAAGGCAGAGGACACACTAAAGAATACTCAGCAAGAGCGTTGCCAGTTCTGTTTTGAAAATCCTACTAGGCCAAAACATTTGGTTGTGTCCATAGGCAATCTGTCATATTTAATGCTACCACCTTGGAAGCAAGTTGTGGATGGTCATTGTGGCATCTTACCCGTGCAGCATGAATCATCCACTAGGAATCTTGATGACGACATACGGGATGAACTGCACAATTTCAAAAAGTGCCTACTTAGAATGTTTGCGGAACAAGAGAGAGATGTAATATTTCTCGAAACAACAATTGCCTTATCGCAACAACATTGCCACTGCCTGGTTGAGTGCATGCAGTAGCGAAGGAAGTGCCATTGTACTTCAAAAAGGCCATTGATGAAGCAGAGATGGAGCGGTATGTTCCGAAACCTGTTGCCAAGGAACTGTCTCAGCATGGCGTCTCGCAGCAGTTGCTTGATTCCTCTGCCTCCCACGCTGTCTCTGATCTGTCAACCATGAAAACGGATATCACACGAGATATCCAAAACTGGAGGCCAATTGAGTTTCTTGTTGCTAAAACACGAGTTTGGAAACTTAGATGACCTCATCGTGATCAGCTACCAAAATCAGCGGCAACCCACCATCCTCCTCAGTCAGCGTGAATAACCTTGGCTGATCCATCAAGACAGCACATAGCTGTCAATTTCAGTTTCCACAGCCAACACCACTTACCAAAAGGCTGCTCATCGACAATTTTGGAAGACGGCCACAATTACCGATCCCGATTCCCATTGAATTCTGCAAGGAACGCCCTGTGACTCCATGGCAGCACACTTTCTGAGTTCTGGCTTAATCCAGCAACCAAAGAAGGTCAAAACAACCGATTTCTGCAAGATTCACCAACTTACCTTCAATAGCAGCCTTGGCCAATCCATCAAGACAGCACACAACTGCCGATTTCAGCTCCCACAGCAAACGATCAACGTTTGGAAAGGCATGTACAGCAGCTACTTGCCAAAAGACTACTCTTTGCAATAATGCAACTTGCCTTATCAAAATTTACAGCAAAAGAGCATCCTTTGGCCTATAAAAGGGGCCTCAAAGGTGCTGCAAGGGGGGTATCCGAGGTGAGCACAAAGATAGATCCAAGCTAGAGGGGAATCCGGAGAACCAGCCAGAGCAAAGCATAAGTCCGAAAATCAATCCTCCAGCCACCACAGAACATCCATCAGAGGAGGAATCACTGACTACAAACTATCAATCCGAGAATCAACCAACCATTGCAAGATACCAATCCGAAAATCAACCATCCATAACACAAATTAAGTCTCTGAACAGTGAAACAGAGAGAGAGAGAGAAAGAAGGAGGAGAAGAAGAAAAAGGGAAGGCCGGCCCTGTTCCGACGTCCGATGATCGTCCGAAGAAGCTTCTTGTCAACGTTTCTCTCAATTATACAGATTAGAATCGTTCCTGGTATAGTTATGATTCATGAAGATCTGAAACTTCGCAGATTTTGGAGAATTATACAGGAACCGAATTAAAGCCCATGTTCGTGACCCATGTCAATGCAAAACATGAGTAATTTCTTCATGAACGAGATGAACATCACATATGTGCATGATTTCCATGAATGTTAAGACTGAAAACAGGTTCAACGTCATTCCAAACCAAGTTAGGAACGTTATAAAATTGTCTGCAACTTTGATTGCCGAAGCTGTCTAAGCACACATGTCTAATCACAGGATTATTCTGAACAAACGACTAATCCAATTGATGTGAATTTTTGCACGTCTGATCTAGATATATCATAGGTAATTGGGTAAAATTTTGACGATTTTTTATGATCGTTTGCTTAGTTAGTTAAATCCGTGAAGTTTTGTAAAGATCAGATTGCGTTTTACAAAAGCAGAACATTGAGAAACAGACCCTTGTTCTTTCGTTCATATCTCTACAACCACTGAGTAGAATTAAATGAAATTTGATTCTCTGGAAAGCTAACATCTGTAGATTTCTAACAAAATAAATTTTGTCGAACTTGGATGTCTGAGTGCGGAGATATGACTATTTTTTTGAGCCTTTGACTCATAGAAACAGAACTGTTTCGATTTTCTAAAAAGTCTCTGGTTCTGAATCTAATTCTCAGAAATTACAAAATAAAAACTCAAAATAAAAATATATTTTGATTTTACACATGCACATCTTGCTTTTGTAAAATTTTTAGAATTTTTGCACATTCAGAAGTATTTTTAAAAAAAATTCAAAGAACAAGTCTCTGAAACTGAACAGAAAATTTTCAGAATCTGAATTTTTTCAAAAATCAAGAACTTAGATACAAATCTGAAACTTTGAAAAATATAGTTTTTCCTTTTTCGATTTAACAGATTCAAACAACTTTTCAAGTGTCTAAGCTGACCCTTGAGCGTCGGATGAAGAATGCTTATGTCGAAAAGATCTCACTTGTCCATAATCGTCTTTGAAAGTCAGAAAATCAGAATTTGTTAATTTTAGCAAACTAACTGGCACGCTCACGCAATATGACGTAGTTCGAGGGTTTGATTTCAAATCATAAACGATTTGGAAATAAATTCACATCTACACCAACCCAATCAACATTTGAATAAATTTCAATATCAAGTAATGAATGTGAAGAATATAGTAGACCTTGAGTGATGGGTGATTTCACATATCTGATGGTGTGAAACACAATATTCATATGATGCTTTGATGGTGAATGTATCTATCTACTTACATAGCTTACTGCAAAGCTTATATCAAGTCTTGTGATTGTGAGTATATAAGTTTTTTAACTAATCTCTGATTGAATTTTCATTATCTTCTTTTTGAATTTTGATTGGGATACTGCATACACGACAATTCTCCATCTTTGTCTCTTTTAATAAGTCTAGAATATATTTTCTTTGACTTAAGAACAAATAACCCTTGTTGCATATAATTTAAGTCCCTAAAAAATAGTGTAATCTGCCCAAGTCTTTCAAATCAAATAAGACATGTAGCTGTCTCTTTAAGGTAGTGATTCCTTCTACATCGTCACCTTTAATGATGATAATATCCACGTACACTGGTAAAAGGATAGTTTTCTTATTTTGTTTGATAAATAATGTATGATCACTAATGCAATGTCTGAACCCTAAACCAAAAATACCATTACTAAATTTTTCAAACTATACTCTCGGTGATTGTTTTAGGATATAAATAGATTTTTTTAGTTTGCATACCTTCTTTGACATCTTTACTTGATCATAGCCAGGTAGTAAGTCCATGTAAATATCCTTCGTAAGGTCTTCTTGAACAAACATACTCTTTACATCCAACTGCCATAATTCTCATCTTTGAATGACCACCACACTTAGAATAATTTTAATGGTATTTATTTTAGTAATTGGTGAGAACATTTTTGTATAGTCAAATACCATATGATTGATTATATCTCTTAGCTACTAACTTGATCTTGTATCTTTCTATATTTTTATCGGCCTTATACTTCACCGTATATACTCATTTGCAACCCACAATTTTGCTCTCTCGTGACAGGTATGTAAGTTTCCATATTTTGTTCTTTTCTAGTATAACTATTTTTTCTTTTATTGTTGTCCTCCAATATGAATTTTGTTTTGTCTCTTTAAATGTTCTTGGAATATAAGGGTTATCTGCATTCATCACAAATAGTTGATACTCTTTGGGATAATTAGTATATAAGACCATCTTTTATAGAGGATATCTTACAGCCTCATGTTTTATCTTTCGAAGATCAATAGGCAAATTATCAAAATCATTAGAAGAATTTAAAGTTGTTATCCGAGAGAGAATAGGAGTTGATTCAGAGTGAGAATTCTGATCTAGTGTAGCATTTTGATGTGGGAGGAATATCTTTCTTTAACCTCTAGAATAAGTCTGTTATCTTTTTTCTTCTGGAGGTCAAGCAACCTCTTCTTATTGTCCAATATCAAGATGATCTTCTAATGGTGAAATAGTTAATACAATCGGTATAATTAGATTTGATAAATGATCTTCTTTACTACCATAAAACTGTATATCTTAAGATCCATTGTAACATATGATTTTCTTTTTTCAGGATCATAACTTTATATCCCTTTTGAGTGAAAGAATAACCCAAGAAAATGTATTGGACAACTTTAACATTCAATTTATCTTTCGAGCCACTATATATGTGTACAAAATAGATGCATCCAAATACCCTTAGATGTACATGAAATTGTTTTTGGGAATGACATAAGGAGTGAAAAAGAGTATTTTTATTGAAGACCTGGCCATGCATGTGGTTTATGAGAAATATGATCGTTAGGACAACTTTACTCCAATAAATTTAAGGATATTATAACCAATCAACAGTGTTGTAACAACTTCTAAAATATGCTTATTTTTCCTTTCAAAGACACCATTTTGTTGTGGGGAGTAAGGATAAGATGTTTGGTAGAGGATCTCATGATTTAGAAAATATGAATGTAGTGATTGAGACATAAATTCACCTCCATTATCACTACAAAAGATTTTAATAGGTTGCTGAAATTGAGTATTGATGAATTGGTAATATATGGGCAAAATATTTCTCACCTCATCTTCCTTCCTCTTTTCTATAGCTATAGTAGATTGCATTATTGTCTTGTTGGTTGCCTCGTAGAAATAAAGGCCTCTCCTCATGGTACTCTCACCAAAGATCCTTCCCATCCTTAACTCCTGAAAGATGCAACCGATGGAATTAAAGATTACATGGCATTATAGATCTTCAGTCATAACAAAAACTAATAAGAGATTGATTGAAATAGTTGGTATATATAAAACATTTTTTAACATCTCAAAAGAGGTAATTATACTCCCTTTGTAGACGATGGGAGTATGAGACCCATCGACCAACCTAATATCAATCTCTTTCTGAATTAACTAATAATCATCAAAGAACTCTCACGACCAACCATGTGATTTGTAGTGAAAGAATCAACAACCCATATCTTGGAGTGAGATGTAAGTACATTATCCTCAACCGTGAATAAGAAAGTATATGCCATGGTAGCTTGAGAATCAACTACAGAGGAGGTCGAAGCAGTTTGCGATTCAGCTAGTCAAGCCTTGAGTTGTTCAAGTTCTCTCTTCATATTGGCCAATGAATTCACTCACTCTTCACATTTTGTTTTTCAGTTTGGTCACTGAAATATGCTTTATTTAACCTATTTTGATAATAGGTAAGTCTACCCACCAATTCTCAACATGACTCTTTCATGTGTCATGTTTTACCACAATGAAAAATAAACTTATCCTTCTCATATGGAGTAAGCTGAAATGCCTTGTCCTCCGTATCTTCCTCTACCATGGGTAGATGAAGAATTAGCTATATTTCTACCAATAAAAGCAGTTGTTTCTTGGCTAATTTTACACTCTTTCTCTAAATGCCTCCTATGCTCATCTGGTAGGAATAGGGAGTATACTATGCTAAAAAATGGAAGCTCTTCTTTGCTTAAAATATTGTTTTTGATTGCCTCATATTTTGAGGAAATGCCCCATACAAGATTAAACACTTTCCGTTCTTCAAATTCTTTGTTGCGTTCTTTCATGTAACTTTGGCATTTGATTTTAGAATAGAATTGCAATTCTTCCCATAAACCCTGAAATTCAACATAATAATCACTTCCCGTCCTTTCACCTTGTCTACACTTTTGAATCTTTTCAATAATCTCATATTTTTTCTCTATATTTTTCTTCTAGGTATAGACATCCTAGACAACCAACAAATATTCTTGGCTGGTTCTAAAAACATGCATGTGCTACCTATAGACGACGCCATTGATTTAATTAACAACGCACTAACTAGAGCATTCTTCCTGTGCCATATCGGATAGGAAGGATCAATCATTTGGGGCATGGGAATATTGCTAGTCAAGTAATCCCATCGCCCTCTTGTCATCACGGCTAGTTCAATTGATCTAGCCCACTAGACATAATTTTTCTCATCTAATTTTAGATTCATAATCTGAAATACTATTTTCATAATTCATAACTTTTCACCATCTTTCTTTTATTAAACATTACCAAAACACCCCCTTTCTCTAAGGCTTATATATTTCTTCACTTTTTTCCTAAAATTCTTTTTCGGAATAAATTTATGTTCTTTGTATAACTGACTTGATCACAAATACTTCTGAGCTTCAATCAATCCACATTGCCCTAAATGCTTTTATACCATTGAAACATCAGCATAAACGCACTAATCTTCTTGATTAGGCTCTAATGCCATGTTATGATTCAACCCAAACATCTACAAATTTGAATCAACACAAAACCAGAATTATTGAAATCAAGATGAGGGTCATTGAATCAACACAAAACCAGAATTATTGAAATCAAGATGAGGGTCAGCCTCACCATGACTGCTGCAACTCTCTCTTTCTTTATTTCCTTGCCTTATCAATATAGGTTTTTAACTTGAAAGACCAAAATGTCCCTAATTAGTACTTCTAATGATACCCAACTTCTATTGGATCTTATCCAATAGGATCCCAATGACTAAATTACATAGACTAAGTACAAAAAGGTAAATAATACATAAATGTAAACAATACAAAAAAAATGAAAGTGATGAAATCTATGGCTTCAACACATCCCCCATTGAACAATATCTACTGTTTGAATTTTCTACCTATTTCGTTTTTTGGATGCAAAGAAACAATATCTACTTAAAAGTTTTCACTAAATGCATTTCCAATTTCTGAACTTGTTAGGTGGATTAACTGTGCAACACAAGTATAATTTTCTTTTTGCATATTTGTTCTTATGAGTCATTCTTTTGCTGTCATTCATTGTTGTGAATATTGAACAGTCACGAGGCAAAGTTCATCCAACTGGTTGTTAAAGAGGTACTAGACAAGCTTCACAACGTGCCACTGCATTTAACTGGGCCCCTCATTGGAATTGATTCTCTTGTAGAAGAAGTAATGAAGTTATTAAGCATTAAGGAAAATGATGTTAGGATGATTGCAATGGTTGGCATGGGGGGAATTGGCAAAACCACACTCTCTAAGGTCATTCACAATAAAATATTAGAGGAGTATACTGCCAGCAGCTTTATTTCAGATATTAGGGAAGGATCAAACGGAGCAGGAGGATTGGAGTCTTTGCAACAAAAGCTTGTTTGTGATATTCTAAAGGATGATGTGAAAATAAATGGCATTGACCAAGGTAAAACGATAATCAAACAAAGATTTTCTCAGAAGAAGGTTCTGATTGTTGTGGATGATGTTGATAGCAAAGCCCAACTCGAGGCACTTGCAGGAGAGAAGACATGGTCTGGATGCGGAAGTCGAATCATAATTACCACGAGAGATAAACATATATTGAATGTGCATGGCTTAACTTCAGATGAAATTTATAGCCCTGATGAACTAAATGATGATGATTCATTTAAGCTATTCAGTTATCATGCTTTTAGAAGAGATCAACCAACAGAGGAGTACATGGAGCTCTCCAGAAAAATTGTATCCACCACTGGAGGCCTTCCCATGGCACTAGAAGTTATAGCATCCTTTTTATTTGATAAGAGAGATCCAGATCAGTGGGAATAGCTGTTAGAAGCATTGAAGGACACGACTGAGATCCAAGAAAGGTTGCGAATCAGCTATGACAGTCTAACTGACGAAGAGAAAAATATATATCTTGATATTGCGTGCTTCTGCCATCACATTTTGGCGAGGACGTGACCTCAAAAAAGTAAAGTTTTCAATCGACACACTGCAGCATAGATGTCTAATCAAAATAGGTGAATGGAATGAGTTTAAGATGAACGATCAGCTTCGTGATATGGGGAGAGGGGTTGTCAGTGAAATGCATCCACCAGAGAAGCAAAGCTGATTGTGGAGTGCTGACAAGGCCTTGGATGTCTTGAACCACTGCAAAGTATGTTCCTGTGACTTTCTTCTTCTTTCTTGGCATCAGCATCATCCGTTTCAGTGATCTTGATTTTTCCGTAGTTGTAAGTGTCAGTCAACAGGGATCTACATATGTTGAAGGCATTGATCTAGATCACAAAGCAACAAGAGGGCCTTTCAATACAAAATCCCTCGAAGGCATGACTAATCTTAAGCTCTTGCGAGCCAATGGAGCAAGGATTCAAGGTGACTTCAGCCATATGCCTACAAGATTGCAATGGTTAGAATGGCGTAATTGCCCACTGGAATCCTTACCAGATAACTTCAATCTTGACAACATTGTTGTCTTAGACTTTTCTGATAGTTACCGACTGACTCAAGTATGGAGTGATGGCTGGTTATTGTCTAAAAAGGTTGGTGTCACTAACTGCAGTTTATAATTCTTTTTTGCACTAATTTGTTTCAAAATTGTTTGATTATATGTTTGTTGACTACCAGATGTTGAAGAACTTGAGGATTCTTGACCTCAGTGACTGCATGCATTTGAAGGCCACTCCAAATTTTTCAAGGGGTCCGAACCTAGAGAGGTTATATCTCAAAGGAGAAGGCATTGGTTCAAGTGCATGATTCCATTAGTAATGTGAACACACTGAGTGAGCTGGACCTTTCTGGAAGTGGAATCAAGGAGCTTCCGGCGTCCATCGGATTTCTCCATAGGCTATGCAAGTTGAAGTTAAGCGATTGCAAGAATCTAAGAAGGTTGTCGGGTTCCCTTGGTCACATGAAAGGGCTGCGTGAACTCTCTACATCGAGGAGCTTCCGGAGTCCATCGGATTTGTCCATGAGCTGCACACGTTTAACTTTAAGCTGCTGTAAGAACCTAAGAAGGTTGCCATGTTCCCTTGGTCACATGAAAGGGCTGCGTGAACTCAACCTTTTGGGAAATAACATCGAGGAGCTTCTGGAGTCCGTCGTCTTTCTCCATGAGTTGCACACGTTGAACTTACGCGGGTGCGGGAACCTGAAAAGGTTGCCGGATTCCCTTGGTTAGATGAAAACGTTGAGGAACCTCCTACTTACAGGAAGTGGCATCGAGGAGCTTCCAGCCGATTTCTCCATGGTTTTTACACGTTGGACTTAAGCTACTGTAAGAACCTAAGAAGGTTGCCATGTTCCCTTGGTCACATGAAAGGGCTGCGTGAACTCAACCTTTTGGGAAATAACATCGAGGAGCTTCCGGAGTCCATCGTCTTTCTCCATGAGCTGCACACGTTGAACTTACGCGGGTGAGGGAACCTGAAAAGGTTGCTGGATTCCCTTGGTCAGATGAAAACGTTGAGGAACCTCCTACTTACAGGAAGTGGCATCGATGAGCTTCCAGCGGGTTTCTCCATGGTTTTTACATGTTGGACTTAAGCTTACTGTAAGAACCTAAGAAGGTTGCCGGGTTTCCTTGGTCCCGTCAAAGGGCTGCGTGAACCCTACCTTGAGGAAAGTGGCATCGAGGAGCTCCCAAAGTTCATGGGATTTCTCCATGGGCTTCACACGTTAAACTTAAGGTATTGCAAGAACCTAAGAAGGTTGCCAGGTTCCCTTGGTGACATGAAAGCGTTGAGTAAACTTGACCTTAAGGAAAGTGGCATCGAGAGCTTCCAGAGTCCATCGGATTTATCCATAGGCTTCGCACGTTGAACTTAAAACGCTGTAAGAACCTAAGAAGGTTGCCGGGTTCCCTTGGTGACATGAAAGGGCTGCGTGAACTCTACCTTAAGGAAAGTGTCATGGAGGAGCTTCCCGAGTCCATCAGATTTCTCCATGGGCTTCGCACGTTGAACTTAAAACACTGTAAGAACCTAAGAAGGTTGCCGGGTTCCCTTGGTGACATCGAGGAGCTTCCGGAGTCAATCAGATTTCTCCATGGGCTGCACACATTGAACTTAAGATATTGTGAGAACCTAGGAAGGTTGCCGGGTTCCCTTGGTGACATGAAAGAGCTGCGTGAACTCTACCTTGAGCATAGTGGCATCGAGGAGCTTCTAGAGTCCACCGAATTTCTCCATGGACTGCACACGTTAAACTCGAGCTATTGTAAGAACCTAAAAAGGTTGTCGGGTTCTCTTGGTCAGATGAAAGCATTGAGTAAACTGGACCTTTCTGGAAATGACATCGAGGAGCTTCCGGAGTCCATCGTATTTCTCCATGGGCTGCACATGTTGAACTTATGGTGCCAGAACCTGAAAAGGTTGCCGGGTTCCCTTGGTCAGATGAAAATGTTGAGGGGCCTCCTACTTATGGGAAGTGGCCTCTAGGAGCTTCCAAAATCCGTTGGATTTCTTCATGAGCTTCACACGTTTGACTTATGCTCGTGGAAACCTAAGAAGGTTGCCGGGTTCCCTCGGTGACATGAAAGCACTTAGTGAACTTCACCTTATGGGAAGTGGCATCGAGGAGCTTCCGGAGTTCATCGTATTTCTCCATGGGCTGGAGAGATTGGACTTAAGGTATTGCGACAACGTAGAAGGTAGCTCGGACTTTTTTCAAAGGCACTAGAGCGACTGGAGTGCATACATGCAAACCGGCACACGCTGTCCAATCAACAATGGAGATTTGAATTAAAAGTATCATCAATCTTATATTTTACATCTAATGCATCATGTACATTAAATATATTTTTGCTTTATCGCTTTAATTGTTCATCTTAAAGATCAAGTGGTTGAGATGATAAAGTATATTTAAGCATTTAATATTATATATATATATATATATATATCATGTTTAGTTTCTAAACTAGGATGTGAAAAGATGGTTGCATTAGGCTTCACACAAATAGCGTAGAACTTTATGTAATTTCTACAACGATTGTAGACTTTATGAATATTGTTTTGTGATGATCTCTTAATGATATACTATATATATACCCAACTATAGTGAAGAGTAAACCTGGGATTCATAGATATGTGTAGATAAAAAAAGTTGGTCCCTCTACATCAGCATCCAAATGTAATGAACCAAGTGCTAAAAAAGTCTTTTCATTTTGAGCATGGATAAATATGAGAAATAATGAAGTTAAACCTTCATAATAAGATTCATGTTGATATATGAAATATTGAAACATTAACTATAAAATTGATAGCTAGATTCATATTCCATACTTATAAGAGACAAAATTGTTCGAGAAAAAGCTAAAGTGATTGAAAACATGGGGTTATAAGTCATGGTATTTAGGTAAAGAAAGGGCTTGAAACTGGATTAATGATTTAAAGGAGAGTAAAGCGACATGCATATTGGATTGTAATAGTGAAGTTAGATTTATGAGTAAATTTGTTAATACTATATATGCTTAGGCATCTCAATTCTAAGATATAAATTCACTATTTTGCTTGAAAGAGAAAAGATAAATTGTATTATAAGGATTGTAAGGTCATCGTAAGAGAGAACTTAACTACTTAGCGTCGACTAATAGTTATGAATTTACATATAAGAAATGATCAAAGAGAATAAAAGTATTTAAAGTTACTTGGACTAAATGGTAGAACATAAAAAAAATATCAAGAAAGCTTATTCAAAGAGAAACTTTTCTAAGGAGATTTTAAAATTTTGTAGGCATAACTATATTGGAATATAAGATACTATATCAATCAATATTTAAAAAATAGAACAGGCAAATCTAAGAGAGACATACCATAATATACGAAGGCTTGATAGTTGAACAAAGCAACCAATATAAAATATGAAGAGTATGTTTGGATCAAGTCCAAACCCAGACTAAAATCCCTGATTTATCGGCTTACTGATAAGCCAATCAATGAACATTCACAGAAGGGATTTCCCTCCCAAAACCCAAAACTGAATTCGCATTGCTTATAACACTAATCAAGGGTCGTCCACACCTCATGGCAACCATGATCGGAGTCGAAAGGTGGCAATCAGTGGTAGGTTTGGCACCTGAGGCAGCAGAAATCTACCTCTGAAACCACAGATGGCGGCAACATTCACCGTTTCAATCGGTTTGACCCTAGTGGGCCAGGTCCACGTGTACTGTGAACCCATGATGTCCTTATGATGCATCTCAATCTTGTGTCAGCTAATTGATGATGTCAGCACCGATATGAGGTGTAGTTTGCATGTCAGTTTTGGGTCATGTCCGTGTCCATGTCTAGTTCGGGTTGAGTCCTTGTCAGTTTCGTGTTTATGTATGGTGTCCTTATGATGCATCTCAATCTTGTGTCAGCTAATTGATGATGTCAGCACCGATATGAGGTGTAGTTTGCATGTCAGTTTTGGGTCATGTCCGTGTCCGTGTCCATGTCTAGTTCGGGTTGAATCCTTGTCAGTTTCGTGTTTATGTATGGTGTCCTTATGATGCATCTGAATCTTGTGTAAGCTAATTGATGATATCAGCACCGATACGAGGTCTACTTTCCATGTCAGTTTTGGGTCATGTTCGTGTCCATGTCTAGTTCGGGTTGAGTCCTTGTCAGTTTCGTGTTCAGGTATGGTTTCAAGTTGGAAGCATGTCATAACTCGGAACCACTTGTGTGCATGGGAACCTAATGTGAATCTAGATCCAGGTAACATGTTTTAAGACCCAATTTCATATTTTGAGCCATATTGAGGCCATACATACTCCGATTCGGGTGTGGCCTGAACCGCTAGATTCCTGATTGAGTAGCTGTATTAATATTTTGTTTTTATGATTGTTTAATGACTAGTTCACGTGGATTTGAAGGTAAAATTGTTGGATCTGAAGTGTGAGACTTTGATTTGAAGTGACTTAAGCTATGTGGGTGTTTCTTTATATTGGCATGTTAGAAATAGTTTTATATAGATTATAAATTATACATACGTTGCTAAATGTGCTTTATGCATGAAGATATAAAGATGCATGCTTTACATGGATGCATTGTACGCGTGGATTGGAAATAGGAAGAATATAGTGATGATGGATTTATTGTGGATATGATAATTGTTGAACTTACGTATTTGAAGTGATTGTATGAAAACACTTACCACATTATGTATGTTGTATTGTCTCTAAAGATGGATGCGATGTGAGGCCCTATGTATGTTTGACCAAAGGCAAGTCTAAGTTGGGATCCAGAAAATCCAAACTGTGTGTCTGGAGGGCATTGTGTACCCAAGGCCTTTGGCAGGTGTCAAACAACCTGTGCAACCTTGGTTTTTGTTTTGTAGAAATGACTATAATTATGTCATTAATATTTTGTGAAGTAGGTTGTACGTAAATTTTTGGTCCTATAGAACCTCAACCCGCAATACGATCCTTTTAAAAGGGAAAATGAACGAGAGAGGATTAAGAAATGAAAACCGAAAATAATAATGGGATTGTAGGTGGAACATCCGATATGGTTTCCTATGTAGTATGTTGTATGTAAATTTGTGAAGTATGTTTTACACAAATTTCCTACGAAGAAGTATCGTCTCCTAAGAAGATCGTCCAATATGGTATAAGGCTTCGTTGTTCACCCTATCAGATAGTTATCCTTGAAGACACTTACAGAGCCAATAGTTTGCCACCCGTTGTGCGCGGGACAACCTAGTTGAAGATGATACAAGGAGACTTGGTGGTTACAGAGTCAATAGTTTGCCACCCGTTATAGTAATGGGATTGTAGGTTGATCACACCACTATTATTGGAGGTGTATTTGGATATGATGATGATATGTGTTTTGATTTAACAAATTATACCTTGCTCACAAAATTTGATTGTAAAGTGCAATGCTTGGCCATGTGTATCAGGTAGGCCTCGAGGGTCGTGGCAAAATTGGTATTAAATCCTGAGTTTAAATAAGGTATGATCAGATGTAGCAGGTAGGGATAGTAGTAGAGATTTAGAAAGTAATGAACATATCTTAAGTAGGCTTCGGAGAAAGTGAACACTAACACTTGACATGTTGGTGTAGAACAAGAAGTAAAGCAATCACAAGTACCAACCATACCAACCCAACAAGTTGATGTTGCTATTGCGAATATGAGAATGGGAGGAGTTGGTCAAGTGAACAGTAAAGAAGCTCATAAGCTTGAACAAAGTGATGAAAAATGGAGGTAGGTACTTAGATTGATGTTTGCGATGATATGCTCAAGCCTTATGGGTGGATTTAGGAGTTGGGAAACGGATTCAAAGCCTTAGTCTGTGATGAAGAGTTGCAGAAGGCGATGCCCACTTCTTGCCTATTGATAAGTATTGTAGATATGTGATGGAAGTCATCGTGGAATACTCATGTTGGTCGATGGATTTTGTTTGACTTCAAAAGGGCCACCCATCATTTTCCACCTTCAAGAATGGGCCATCTTTGCCATGCAATTTTCACAATTACAGCAAGGTAATAAATTGGTGAGAGAATATAACAACTTGTTCACTCATCTCTCGCAATTTGCAACTGTAATGGCTGATGGAAAAGCAAAAGTCCAAAGGTTTATATGAAAATTAGGTCTTATTTTTCAATACTTGATTGCATTGATGATAATGTCTTAAGAAGGGGCTAGCCCGTGTAATAGAGGTGGAAATAGGCATAATGAGAGTGAATGACAAATGGAGACTCAAAGAGGCACAAACCAATCTTGATAGGATCTTCTTCAATATACCGTTCTAGAACAACAAGCACCAATACTTCTCAAAGGAGAAACACTTGCATGAAGGAGCAATCCGGTCACCATGACGGCATAAGCTTACTGTGCTTCAAGTGTATAAAAGATGGACACTGGATGAGAGAATGTCACTCACCACCCTCTAATAGGTCCACCCTATCACAATCAGTGGGTTTGGAGGTACGAAGTTGTAACATGAAAGGATGATGCTTCAAGTGCAAGGAATTTGGTCAACCCTCAAGGTATTGAACAACCGACTCCATTAAGACAAGGGAATATGAGACCTCTTCAATAGGTCCCCCAACCTCCGCAACAAATATTGAAGCCCGTAGAACAAGTACACTATCCTTGGTAATTGACATACTCTTAGTGTGTGATGGATTTGCAGGGTTTTATTTGAATCTAGGCTACACACAAAAATTATTCAATGTTATATATAAAATTAACATAAGCTGACTAAACTATAGAGGTGCCTTCAGTATTTTCTATGATAAGAAGGTAACACTGAAGTCAACAACAACTAAGTCTTTTTTCATACTAGATACGGTCAACTATGTGGATTCTTGGTTTCTATACAACTCTATCATGTGTCATGCTAATAATTAACTCAACATAAGCTAAATCATCTTTTATCATTTTTTCAAACACTTTTATAGTCTTCCTCTTTCTCTTTTAATATTTTACAATCTAGTTTCTCATACCTTCTTACTGGAGCTTCTTTTGGTCATCTTTTTACTTGTGTAAACTAACTTAAATGACTTTTCCTCATTTTGTCATCTATTTGTATCACTCTCAATTTGTTTCTAATAACTTCATTACATGGTCTTTTCTTATATGACCACACATCTATCTCAATAGTTTCATCTATCATGAATATCTTTTATACATGTTGATAATTAATTATTTAACACTCATAACCATATAATATAGTGGGTCTAATTGCTACTCTATAATATTTATCTTTCAACTTTAATGGTATCTTTTTCTCACATAGAATACCTGATAAACCTTTCCACTTTAATCAACATGTATTAATTTTGTGTTACATCTCCATCAATTTTCTCATCACTCTAAAAAATGGATCCGAGGTATTTGAAACTTTTCAATCTATGTTTTGTCTTAGTTCTACTAAGTGAGAAGTCTTTACTTTCTAATGTTTATTTCTATAATTTCAATTTCCTATTGACCTTATTCTTAGACTTATTTATTAACACAATGTCATCTAAGGATAACATACACCACTATACTTTATCTTTAATATATTTTGTTAACTCGTGAATGACCAAGTTAAATAAATATGGACTTGAAGTTAATCCTTGATGTAATCTAATATTAACCTCAAACAAATATGTCAATCTTTCATGAATTCTTACACATGTTTTTGCATCATCATACATGTCTCTTGGAAGATTAGTATATGTTAATAGGATACCTATCTTTTCTAAGATTTTTTAAAGAATATATCTTAACACCCTATCATAAACTATCCCTAAATCAATAAATACCGTTTAAAGGTTCTTTTTTGGTCTAAAATGTTTTATAACATGACCTTAAAAAATTCCTTTACCTTCTTTTTAGTTAACCTTTTTATATATCCAAACTTTGGCTTTTGCTTCACTATTGAATTTTTCCGTTTCTTTCTTTGCCTTCTTATAAGCCTCTCAAGTTTCATCAATCTTATTGGCATAATGCATTTTATAACATATCTTCTTTGTCTAGATTTTATCTTCCACAGCTTCACTCCACCACCAAGCTTCATTTTGTTCCCGTATGCCTCCTTTAGTACTTTATAATATATTGGATCATATTATTCTACATATCACAAGATGTATCAACATAATTTTAGGCATCTTTTTGAAAAAAATTTAAAATATATATTCTTTCTCATTTTTGATGTTCTACCATTTAGTCTAAGTAATTCTATATACTCTTTGTCTCTTTGTCCTTGGGCAGTTAAGCTTTCACTTAGAATTACTTTACAATCTTTACTACATGATCTATCTTTTCTCTTATAAATAAAATAATCAATTTGTAATTGTGACAAACCACACTTATAAGTAATTAAATGCTCATCTTGTTTTCCACAAATTATATTGGCTATACGAGATCGATCATATGACATAACAAAATTTAAATTTTTTTTACCCTCCTTATTTAAATTACCAAAGCTATAGTTTTCATCAATACTTTTATACATTAATGCTTCTACCCATACGTCTATTTAAATATCCTCTCAAATAAATCATCTCCCTTTGTGAGATTCTTTCAATTACCTTATCTAATTCCCTCCTTGGTGGATGATTTAATGGTAGAAGACATCAGAGAAAGGGCACAGGTATTCGGTTATTGGTGTGCGGATACAGCAGGAGTACTTAGTGTATTCAGGGATCTTTCGTAGATGCATATGCGTTTCGGGGACATGTTTGGGCATTGCCTTATCTTTCAATCATTTTATGAGTTCAAAGAGAAGTTTTTCTATGGGAGCCAAACGGCAGTTTCATTTTCTATCCCCAAGTAGGACACTCTTTTTTTCCTTATTTTTTTCTTGTGATCTCTATGATGAGATCATAACTTAGATCTACACCAGGATTTTGTTAATTTTTGTATTCATACACCAAAGTTCCATTGATAAAATAAATAGACTTCTTATGTGAATACTATAGGCTAAACACTCTATCTCGGAAACTCTCAATCTTGAAACAACACCTGTTATTTGTGAATCTAGGTGAATTTCCTAGCCCATTCTTTTACAATCTTTGTACCACATTTCAATATTCCAATATCTTAATTTTATTGCCAAAGGAAGTGGTTTTGAGCCGTGACATAAATTTGCTTTTATTTCATTAGTTCATCATGCTGCAGTAATAGATATGGGATCCACGCAGATTTGGAGCTTAGAGCGCCCATTAGTTCATCATGCTGCAGTAACATATTGAAGGAACTGCATCAACAGAATAGTACTGCATATCGACTATATGCATGTGGACCCAACCAACATGATATGGAGCTTAGAGCGCCCATTGGTCTCAAAACCTGTAGTTATCAAGTCAAACTAAGACAAGATTGATAACTCTATTTAAGGGAGAAAAGATGCTCCTTATTTTAAGGATGTGACATAGAGAGACCAAAAATGTCCTTGATTTAAAGGTATAGGAGGTAAAAGGCAGACATACTAATTTTCATTTTCACTTTCTATATTAAGTGAGAAAAAGGGAAAATATCTTATATCCTCCACATACTGCAGTTGAATTCTATAACTTTTGTTCAATGCTTTTAAAAACAACCATACAAATATTGACTGGAATGTTGAAGAAACATGTAATCAAGATATGGCACGTTTTTAAAGACATATAGATCAGATTAAGCTGAAAAAAGTGGCGCCTTTGACTTATAAAGTCATATCTGTTTATCTAAAGAAAACATGTTACTTGTCAACTCCAAGAAAACATGCTGCACTGTCTTTTCTTGTTGGAGGGCATTACACAAGAGAGAGAGGCATTTATTTATTTTGAGGAATTGTATCTATTTTACCCATATGGTAAGGATGCACTCCTTTAAACTCCACCCATGTAAGGGATCACCCTTGCATTGCCAGTCCCAAGCCCAAATAAAGGAGGAGGGTTGTGTTAGGCTTTCGACAGCAACGTAAAACTTCATCAGATTTTTGTAACATGGATTACTAGTAGACATATAACGATATGGTGAACGAATCATGACGTTGAAATTAGTGTTAGGAGCAGAGGTTTTGAATATAGTTTGTGCTTACGCACCCCAAGCAGGACTAGAAGATAGTATAAAGACAACTTTTTGGGAAGAGTTAGATAAGGTGATTCAAAAGATTCCAGAAAAGGGAGATGATTTGTTTAGGAGGAGACTTAAATAGACATGTTGGTAAAGAGGCATTAGGATATCAAGGGATTCATGAAAACTTTGGTTTTGGGGATATAAATGAGGAAGGTAGGGAGATTTTAACTTTTGCTATGGCATTTGATCTCTTTATAGTCAATATAATCTTCAAAAAACGAGATGAACATTTAATTACTTATAAGAGTGGCTTATCACAAACACAAATTGATTACTTTATTTATAGAAAAAAGATAGAGCGTGTTGTAAAGATTGCAAGGTAATTTCAGAAGAAAGCTTAACCACCCAACATCAACTTTTAGTTATGGATTTACAAATAAAAAAATGGACAAAGAAGAAAAGAGTGCATCGAGCTATTCAGACTAAATGGTGGAACCTCAAAAGCGAGAAAGAACATATATTTAAACATAAAGTCCTTCAAGGAGATGTTTGGAATTATGTTGGTACACCCTGTGATATATGAAACAATATGGCTATACATATTAGGAAAGTGACGAAAGATGTATTAGGGGTATCTAAGGGAGGTGTACCGGTACAAAAAGAAGCTTGGTGGTGGAGTGAAGTAGTGCAAAATAAAATCAAGGCAAAGAGGGTATGTTACAAATTATATTATACTAAGAAAACTAGTGAAACTTTAGAGGCTTATAAGAAAGCAAAGAAGGAAGCAAAAAAGGCCATGAGTGAAGCAAAAGCAAAAATTTAGGAGGACTTATATAAAAAACTCAACTCAAAAGAGGGTGAAAGAGATACTTTTAGGATAGCTAGGGCTAGAGATAAGAAAACTAAAGATCTTAATTATGTTAGATGCATCAAAGACGAGGATGAAAAAATTCTAGTGGCAAATGATGATATAAGAAATAGATGAAAAAACTATTTTTGTAATCTTTTTAATGAAAATAAAGATGTTAGTATTAACTTAGAAGAGTTAGCCAAATCAGAAAAGTATATAAACCACAATTTCTATCGACATATTCAAAAGAATGAAGTCAAAGAGGCTCTTAAACATATGAAGGGTGGTAAATCGGTAGGACCAGATAATATTCCCATAGAAGTTTGGAAAATACTAGGAGAAATAGGAAGCACTTGACTCACAAGACTATTTAATGAAATATGGAAAAACCAAAAGATGCCTGAGGAATGGAGAGCAAGCACACTTATACCCATATATAAGAACAAGGGAGACATTCAAAATTGTGCGAATTATCGAGGTATCAAGTTAATGAGCCATACTATGAAATTGTGGGAAAGAATTACCGAACGTAGGTTAAGACAAGTATCAAGTACAACAGAGAACCGATTTTGATTCATGCCAGGCAGATCTACTATTGAAGCGATTTACCTTTTGAGACGTCTTATGAAACATTTTAGAGCAAAAAAGAAAGACCTTCACATGATATTTATTGATCTAGAAAAAGCTTATGATAGGGTATTGAGAGAGGTTATTTGGAGAACTTTGGAAAAAAGAGGTATCACATTGATATATATTAACCTTATAAGAGACATGTATGATGGTGCAAAAATATGTGTGAGGACTCATGAAGGAATGACAGACTTCTTTGAAGTTAATATTGGGTTACATCAAGGATCAACTTTAAGTCTATACTTATTTATAATGGTGATGGATAAGTTAACAAAACATATTCAAGATGAAGTACCTTGGTGTATGTTATTTGGATGACATTGTATTAGTGGAGGAGTCTAAGGAAAAAGTTAATAGAAAATTGGGACTATAGAGAGAAACATTAGAAAGCAAAGGCCTCCGACTTAGTAGAACAAAGACAGAATATATGGAATGTAAGTTTGATCATTTGGTCACCTCAGAGGACATAGAAATTAAAATTGGCACACATTGCATCCCCAAAAGGAAAGTTTTAAATATGTCGGGTCACTCTTTCAGAGTGATGGAAGAATTGATGGAGATGTTACGCATAGAATTAATGCTGGTTGGTTAAAATAGAGAGGAGCATCAGGTATTCTTTGTGATAAGAAAATACCATTAAAGTTAAAAGGTAAATATTATAGAGCAGCAATTAGGCCTGCCATGTTTTATGGTTCTGAGTGTTGGGCAGTTAATAATCAACATGTACAAAAGATGTCTGTGACAGAAATGAAGATGTTGAGATGGATGAGTGGTCATACAAGAAAAGGTCGTATACACAATGAGGTTATTAGAAACAAATTAGGAGTGGCACCAATAGAGAATAAAATGAGAGAATATCATTTAAGATGGTTTGGACATATAGAAAGAAGATCAAAAGAAGAACCTCTAAGATGGTTAGAAAAACTAAATTTGGAAAGTATTAAAAGAGGTAGAGGATGACCACAAAAGTGTTGGAAAGAAACAATAAAGAATGATCTAGCTTATTGTGAGTTAACTGCTAACATGGCACACGATAGGGATCTGTGGAAACAAAGAATCCATGTAGCCGACTCTGTCTAGTATGGGAAAAGGCTTAGTTGTTGTTGGTAAGGTTACATCATGTCTCTAATGAATTATTAACAAGAAGAAATCACTTGCTATGAGGCAGTAGAAAGGCTTCTTCTTGATGATGTATGTGTTTTTGAATCCATTATTTGGTACATCCGAATTGCTGTAGGAATCTGTTAGTTGTTTATTAAGATGGTCATTCTGTCAGACTTGCTAAGAACTTTGTACGTGTCAGATTGGGATTATCACTATTATGTGTTTCATTATCTTATCTATTGCCACCCAAAAGATTTTGTTGACCACTAAGGAGTCAGGACAACTGATTCATGGTTCTACTAGCAAGTTTTGAGTTGCTGAAGAAGAATTTGGCGGTTATATTTGCTCTTATTTTTTGGTTGGAAATTTGCATGATATCTGAGAAAATGATAATTTCTTAGGCTAGATTGTCAGGTACCTGATATGCAACTTTTTGTCCACTGGAATATGAAATGCGATAATTGCTACCTTACCATGACAATCATTTCACTTCTTTTGATGATTTTTGTGACTGTGATTGCAAGATGTTTGGTCAAATGTTGCATTTCTGCACTTTTGCTTGTTTGCTGTATATTAGAGATAAACTTTTGTATTTTTGTTTGTGCTTCTTGGTAGGTTATCAATTTTTGGTATATGCTGCTATACTTTCTGTATATGGTTAATCACTGTGTTGTTTGTTTGCAGATCGATTTAACACAGAACTAGTTTGCACAGATGGAGGTTTTTGGTGTGCCATCCTCGGTTGTGGCTTCGCTGGGATAGATCTACCCCAAGTTCATCAAAGGAAGGTGTTTACCCTAATTTAGAAAGTGCAGTAACTGCAGCAAGGTAAATTTGGTGTATCCATGTATAACGATCTTTAACTCAAACGGAAAAATAAAATCTAATGTACTTTTTATTTTGTTAAGGCCTGGCGATACCATTTTAATATCATCTGGGGGCAGTCATTTAGCATGTAACGTCCAGATAAAGAAGCCGCTTTGCCTGGTAAGCAACTCTTAATTTCAGCAATCTGTCATCAAGTACCAGTCATGTTTGTGAAACTTCTATACCAGAATGCTACTCTAACACTGCTTAACTGCAGATTTGCTTGGATCATTTGGCTGAACATTATAAGAGAGGTTTTGTTGTATTGTTATTTGAAATCAGTTGAGTTAGTTGAATTATGCGGTGTTGAAAGATAGGGATGTCCGGGGATGGGTTCAATCCCCAATTCAACGCAAAACCATACATGATTAGTCAGATACCGTGACCAAAACAAGATGTAATCAATGTTGTAAAAACCGCATCGGTGCCCATATCGCACGGGGCACCGATACGGCTACACAGTTTTTTTTTTAATTCAAAAATTAAAATTAATGAACAAAACATGTATAACACAATGAAGAAGCATTCATACAACAACAACTAAGCCTTTTCCCATACTAGACGGGGTCGTCTACATGGGTTCTTTGTTTACACCGATCCCTATCGTGTGCTATGTTAGTAGTTAACTCACAATAAGCTAGATCATTCTTTATTGTTTCTTTCCAACACTTTTGTGGCCGTCCTCTAGCTCTTTAATACTTTCCAAATTTAGTTTTTCATTTCTTCTTAAAGGTTCTTCTTTTGATCTTGTTTCTATATGTCCAAACCATCTTAAATGATATTCTCTCATTTTATTCTCTATTGGTGCCACTCCTAATTTATTTCTAATAACCTCATTATGTATACGGTCTTTTCTTGTATGACCACTCATCCATCTCAACATCTTCATTTCTGTCACAGACATCTTTTGTACATGTTGATGATTAACTGCCCAACACTCAGAACCATAAAACATGGCAGGCCTAATTGCTGCTCTATAATATTTACCTTTTAACTTTAATGGTATTTTCTTATCACAAAGAATACCTGATGCTCCTCTCTATTTTAACCAACCAGCATTAATTCTATGCGTAACAACTCCATCAATTCTTCCATCACTCTGAAAGAGTGACCCTACATATTTAAAACTTTCCTTTCGGGGATGCAATGTGTGCCAATTTTAATTTCTATATCCTTTGAGGTAACCAAATGATCAAACTTGCATTCCATATATTCTGTCTTTGTTCTACTAAGTCGGAGGCCTTTGCTTTCTAATGTTTCTCTCTATAGTTCCAATTTTCTATTAACTTTTTCCTTAGACTCCTCCACTAATACAATGTCATCTACAAATAGCATACACCAAGGTACTTCATCTTGAATATGTTTTGTTAACTCATCAATCACCATTATAAATAAGTATGGACTTAAAGTTGATCCTTCATTAACCCAATCTTAACTTCAAAGAAGTCTGTCATTCCTTTATGAGTCCTCACACATGTTTTTGCACCATGGTATATGTCTCTTATAAGGTTAATGTATGTCAATGGGATACCTCTTTTTTCCAAAGTTCTCCAAAGAACCTCCCTCTGTATCCTATCATAAGCTTTTTTTAGATCAATAAATATCATGTGAAGGTCTTTCTTTTTTGCTCTAAAATGTTTCATATGACGTCTCAAAAGTTGAATCGCTTCAACATTAGATCTACTAGCATGAATACAAATTGGTTATGTGTTGTACTTGATACTTGTCTTAACCTACGTTCGATAATTTTTTCCTACAATTTGATAGTATGACTCATTAACTTATACCTCGATAATTCACACAATTCTGAATGTCTCTCTTGTTCTTATATATGGGTATAAGTGTACTCGCTTTCCATTCCTCAGGCATCTTTTGGTTTTTCCATATTTCATTAAATAGTCTTGTGAGCCAAGTGATTCCTATTTCTCCTAGTATTTTCCAAACTTTTATAGGAGTCCTACCGATTTACCACCCTTCATATATTTAAGAGCCTCTTTGACTTCATTCTTTTGAATACGTCGGTAGAAATTGTGGTTTATATACTTTTCTGATTTGGCTAACTCTCCTAAGCTAATACTAACATCTTTATTTTCATTAAAAAGCTTATAAAAATAGTTTTTTCATCTATTTCTTATATCATCATTTGCCACTAGAATTTTTTCATCATCGTCCTTAATGCATCTAACATAATTAAGATCTTTAATTTTTTTATCTCTAGCCCTAGCTATCCTAAAAATATCTATTTCACCCTCTTTTGAGTTGAGTTTTTTATATAGGTCCTCTCAAATTTTAGCTTTTGCTTTACTCATGGCCTTTTTCGCTTTCTTCTTTGCTTTCTTATAAGCCAGTAAAGTTTCACTAGTTTTTTAGCATATTGTAATTTGTAACATGCCCTCTTTGCCTTGATTTTATTTTACACTACTTCACTACACCACCAAGCTTCTTTTTGTGTCGGTACACCTCCCTTAGATACACCTAACACATCTTTCGCCACTTTCCTAATATGTATAGCCATATTGTTCCACATATCACAGGGTGTACCAACATAATTCCAAACATCTCCTTGAAGGACTTTCTATTTAAATATATCTTCTTTCTCTCTTTTGAGGTTTCACCATTTAGTCCGAATAGCTCGATGCACTCTTTTCTTCTTTGCCCATTTTTTTATTTGTAAATCCATAACTAAAAGTCGATGTTGGGTGGTTAAGATTTCTCCTGGAATTACCTTGCAATCTTTACAACATGCTTTATCTTTTTTTCTACAAATAAAGTAATCAATTTGTGTTTGTGATAAGCCACTCTTATAAGTAATTAAATGTTCATCTCATTTTTTGAAGATTGTATTGATTATAAAGAGATCAAATGCCATAGCAAAATTTAAAATCTCCCTACCTTATTTATATCCCCAAAACCAAAGCTTCCATGAATACCTTGATATCCTAATGCCTCTTTACCGACATGTCCATTTAAGTCTCTTCCTAAATAAATCATCTCTCTTTGTAGAATCTTTTGAATCACCTTATCTAACTCTTCTCAAAAAGCTGTTTTTATACTATCTTCTAGTCCTACTTGGGATGCGTAAGCACAAACTATATTCAAAACCTCTGCTCCTAACACTAATTTCAACGTCATGATTCGGTCACCATATCGTTGTATGTCTACTACACTATCCTTTAAATCTTTATTTATGATAATACCAACTCCGTTTCGAGCCTTTTCTTTACCTGAGTACCATAATTTAAAACTTGTATCCTCTATCTCCTTTGCTTTTTCTCCAACCCATTTTGTCTCTTGTAAACAAAGAATATGAATCTTTCTCCGAATCATAGTATCTACCACCTCCATTAGCTTACCAGATAATATTCTGATATTCCAAGAGCCAATATGAATCTTATTATCTAGGACTACCTTCCTTACCCCCCCCATCCATCCATATTCAAAATATGAAGCTCTCTTTGAAAATTATTTACTACATTCGGGCGGCAATATAGCGGGACTAACTTCTTTACCCACACCCGTCCATGATGTGGGAACCCTCTCCGCAATTGATTCACTACATTCGGGTGAAAATGTAGTGACCCTTGCTTACTAATCACTGCATTCGGGCATTGTAGTGCGTCGCTAGGCGGGGACGCCCCAAAGCAATGCTTATAATTTTTGTAATCCATATTATAAAAATCTGACGAAGTTTTACGCGAGTTGTCTGAAGCCTAACACAACCCTCCTCCTTTATCCAGGCTTGGGACAGGCAATGCAAGGGTGATCCCTTACATGGGGCAGAGTTAATGAAGAAGCATTCATACTATAACAAAAACATCTCCATAACAAGGCTACAAGCATCCATATTCCATAAATAATATAATTCCATATTCTATGAATCCATAATCCATGATTCCATATTTCATAATCCATAGAATCCATAATCATCAAGGTTACAAGTTACAACCTACAAGTACAACTTATAAATAAAAGTTAAAACAAATTACAATCATCCACAATATGGATCATAGTTAACAAAAGCATTATAATCAACATAGTCAGGATCACCACCACCATCATCATCATCATCTCCTCCCTCTTCTTCCTCCATAATAAGATATGCCCATCCAACACCTTCGGCTTCATTTTCATCGTCTCCAACTCCAAGTTCTGCTTCGGCTTGGAGTGTCCTCCAATTTTCATCATCTAAAATGATAAGAGGTTCCTCCTCTTCGACCCAATCGTCAAGAATATCAACATTTTCATAACTCAACGGGTCATATGACACCTTCCTTGTCCTTCTTGCATCCTTTGCATTTGCTTGTAAAGAAAGAATATTCAAATTATAAAGAACATCAAATGTAATATAGCCACATCAAGCATTCATTATTAATACGATTAAGAAAGAAGTCAAGAACTAGGCAACAACAAACAATATATGTTTTCTAATTATTATCTTTGTCTTAACTTCATGTTATAGGCAGCGTATACCAAACCACGCAGTCGAGTATGCTCCAATCTGTTTCGCTTTTTCGTGTGAATGCATTCGAAAAATTTCTAATTCCTCTCGCACCCACTCGAATTACATGTTTGGCTCAATATACGTTGAGCAAACCTTGCCAAATTTGGTGTATCTACACCAAAACGAGTCCACCATTTATCTAAAACAAAAAATACGATAATGATTAATAAGAAACACGTAAAGTCAATCAATTAATAACTTAAATGAATATCAATAAAAATACAATACCTGGTCGCATCTGGGGGTGGAGCACTCTGTATATACTTGCTTAACTCTAAATGAATATTACAACAAGTAGATGAATCTTCAACAAGGTCAATTGCTTCTACGACTAGAACCTATATTTTTTCCTTTTTCTCGCCTTCTCCTCTCTTCTTTAGCATCTCTTCTTCCATCTCAACTACACCATAGAATTCATCACTACCATGACCATAGTCACCATACATTCCTTGAGCAGTAGCATCTTCAAATTGTTGAGACATATTCCAACCACCTATTGTTGCCCTCTCTCACCCTTAATATCTTCTCATTCGAAGCCTCAAATACCTGCTCAATCTCATACTTCATTGTTTTGAGAACTTGAGGACATGTACTAGCATCCTTCTTGGTTCCCGCAAGGTGATGTTTCATACGAGAAATACCATCATGTTTTACAGCATTGCAAAACATACACTTGCTGACAAGCCTATTCCCTTCGTACACACGAGTGCAATATTTTCAAGCCGGATCAACTCGATCGGAAGCCATTAAGATAAAAGTGGACAATCAACAAGAAGTTAAAGGCTTTTTAGAGGTTAAGAATCACAGAATGTATAAAACCCTCAAATTTTTTAAGTGAAAAATAGGGTAGAATGGAAAGGAAAGAGGTATGACACAGATTTGACAAAAACCATAGAGATGGGGAGTTGGATTGGGTGAAATACTTGAGAATCTTGTGAATAAACCGTGAAATCAACAAGAACAAGAGGATCTGAAAGCAAAGAAATGACGTAAAAAAGGGTTTGGAAAGAAAAAGAAATGAAATCCAGAAGTTTCGGATTTTCAAAATTTATAATAAAAAAATTGACATCGACTCATACGATACGGTATGATAAATCGCGATAAGCGATATGTACCCCTGTATCGTACCGTATCTTCATACAATACGCAATAAAATCGTATTATATTGTATGATACAATACAATTTTTATAACATTTGATGTAATTGGACTGAGATTTGGTTTTCAGTTTTTACATTTGAACCCCAAGCCCTTAGTTTATTTACTTGTGAAATACAAACCAAAATTCAAAGTCAAATCTGATTGATTGGATTTGAAAACGGTAGGATCCGATCCTAATCCGACTTACTGTAGTTCCTATCAGGGAGTTTGTACTACTTTGACTTAAAACATGCAAGGTAAGGTACATAATAAAGATAAGAAGATTCTTGGTATGTAAAGTATAGCTTAAGTGAGCTAAAAGATGTAATCCATGCCATGTTAAGAATAAATATTTATGAGTAAATGCACCTATAGCACACAAAGGAGAGAACTTGAGAACGGAGTAGATGACACAAACTTCCAAGATATAGCTGCAAATACCTGAGCGGGTGCAGCCTTAATGGCTTTTGATAAATGATCGTTTTCAGCAAAAGACTGGACAACCTTCGTAAGTAATAAGTAATAAAAGATATAACCTAGTGTATAATACAACAAATTGGAAACTACCGAACACACAATGAATGCATGATTTCTAGAAGCCCCCCTCAGACTGTTAATTCTCCACAAACCATGGACGGTTTGTTCTTGAGGTACTTGAAAGTTGAAGGGATCCTTCGTGAGCCGTTCTGGAAAAACATCTGCAATATGATTCTCGTAGCCCACAATCCTCAAGCTCCTGAATGGCTGAACCACAATATTTTCATGAAGTGTTGATCAACCTGAACATGTTATATTTAATCATGATGAGTATGATTCATAGCAGTGTGCATCACTCTAATTATCACAATTAACAATGAACTTCCTGTTCCGTGCAAAGCGGCAAAGATCTGCCCCATCCAAATAACTTCAGCTGCTAGGGTAGCCATAGAATGATAGGCAGCCTTAGCACTGGATTTTGCCATGCTTCTAAGCTCTACTACCTTAGGAGATCAGGTCATTCTTGATAGAAGTACGATTAACATAAGCTGGTGCCTAGTCTCCGAATGTCTAACTGAGTCTGTATCAACTAGAGGACTGTTGCGATCTTCCACATACTTCAAACCATTTTCCTTTAACGTACTTGAGGATTTTCTTACCTCTTCCATGTTAGTATCTCTTGGATAATTCATGTATTGTGGGCCTTGATTCACTACACAAGAGGTGTCAGGTTGTGGAAAATGCAAGTTACTGCAGTGCTCTAACCAGGGAATGGAAGAGTTTGGATCTCTGCCGAAGGCCTCATCACCAGTATACAACTTATATCCACCTAATACTAGAGTTTCAACAGGTTTGCATCCAAACATGGTATCCTCTGTAATAAATCTCTAGGGCATACTTGTGGGCCGAGAGGAAGCATCCTTTTTGGTTGTGCTCAATTAAATCCCCAGAAAATACTTGACATCACCCAAAATCCTTTATATGAAACCTTTCAATTTAGTACCGTGAATCTTCCTTAAGTGCTTTTCCGAACTGGTTATACCTAATTCCTCAACATATATTAGTAGTGCATGTTGCTGTGCTAAAAAAGAGATTAGTGATAAACCTCTTTCAGAATCCACATACACATTTCAAACCTGACTCTTTTGGAAATCTATATACACATATTTCGGAGTCCATATATGCATCTCAAACCCGACTCTTTTGGAATCCACATACACATATTTCATCAGAAACCTGGAACCATGTTCTGAGGCTTGTCTGAGACCATGGGAGAGACCTTCGCAACTTGCATGCATGTGTCCTAGGGTTCCCTTCAGCATAACCAGGTTGCAGAAAATATCCAGTTCCTTAGGTGCTGGGGCTTTTGCATGTTTTTATGGGTTCATGCTTTTACATTTTTGGTACATGGTTGGCAGTTATTGACTTTAACCTGAATATTGTGCTTCTCGTCAATTATGTGTCCGTTTTAGTTTTTAACGTGTAAATTAAAATAGTTGGGTGATCTAATGTGTGCTCAGCAGCAGCTTCGGTGGCTGCTTTGGCTAGCGATCAAGAATAACAAGAGTCTTTGAAACAACCTGTACCATTCTGTTGCTGTCCTCGAATGTTGCATACACTTTGTACTAAAACTGCTGTCTTCATTCAAATTTTGTCCAGATTGGTGGCGGCGATGGCCCTGATGATACGGTGCTGGCGTGCTCTCGTGGCTCTGACAGGTTCGCTTGGCCCATTGATGGATGAAAGAGTTTCACGAGCAATTTCCTTTTTGGTCAATAAAAATTTCTCGATGTCCATTCTATGTTCATGCAGCGCACTAGAATTTCTGTCAACTTGCAAGATAGCGATTTTGACTGTGAAAGCAGAGCTAGGATGCTGCTTGCTTCATCGAAGTGGTAGGCTGACCATTGAAGGGTGTGTCCTTCAGTGTGAAGAGCACCCCCTTGATCATCCCTCATGTGCAATAGTGAGCACTGCAAATTCTGTGCCCTTGGATCCCGATTTACTGTCATCGGCCAAGCCTGTGAAGGGACGTGACAGTGTTTCCGTGTCGCAAACACGAATAGAAGGTGGTGCCAAGGCTGTTTTGACCAGTGGGAGTCTGGCATTGCAACAGGTACGAGTGATCTATGCTCGGACAGCTTTGCTTTTCTGGTTTAATGTATCTCAGAGGTTGCCGGTGGAGAATGTCAAATATAATACAGATTGGCTTACCTCATGCGTGTAATGTATTATTTAGTACTTGTTCAGTTAAATGTGTTGTTTTACCTGTTAATGTTATCCAAAGGGTGTCTTTAATCCAAACAACTCTCTCTCTCTCTCTGTGACGCACTCACGCACATGCAGACATGCATACACAACGTCTAGATGCGTATATAAGTGGTTAGGAATTTCATGCTTGAGTCTAAACCAAGTATGTGCAGTAGAAATTAGATAATCCAGCTAGCTGAAAACAATGTGGTGACCGGTGATCTATAATGGTAGGTAGGCTTTGTGTATGTTGTAGAAGTACAACGTACTTAGTGTCTATTAGACGTCTTTAGTATTTTTGTTTAAAGGTATCTTTAAATTCGTTTCATTAATGGTACTCTTGCTATGTTATAAATAGTGCGCTATAACGTTTTAGCGGGCCTCGGCTCGCTATAGCGCCCATGAAATAGTGGGTGGTCTGTTTGGGTGCAATTAGCGCCGCAAACACCGCTATAGAGGTCCGCTATATCATTGGTAGCGTACCATGGAGTTTGGATCAGGTCGATCCAATATTCGTTGGATCGACCTGATCCAAAATACATAAAACCCTAATATGATGCATAAATCCCTATTTTCTCCCGCATCTCGCTGCTACTCTCTTCGCCTTCAGTCGCAATTATCAACGGCCGCAAGCGTCTTCATCTTTCTTTTCTTCATCTCGGTCACGCTATTGCTTCCTTGTCGTCCTTGGGTGCGGTTATTGATGTGAGTCTCTCTCTTTTTCTCTGTTTGGGCATGGTCACTTACGTGAGTCTCTCTCTCTTTCTATGTGGAATTAAAGTACCGCTCTCTATCTAGAGACTTTGAAGATGGTGGTAGTCGTGGGACTTGGGATTCATCCGTTTTGAGTATTTGACGATGCAGATGTACAAAGTCTTTTTCTATGTAACCGTTAAGGCTTCAAGTTTCATTATTGAGTCTTTTGTTTACTTATGCCAATTGTTTACGGTCGATTCTTATGAAATCAGTGGCGACTCTTCCGCTCTGTCAATTTACATGGAATGGTACTCGTTTGAGAGAGAGAGAGAAACCTAAGGTGATAGTTGCTCTGTCGATTCTTTTGCAAATTGTTGGCTTGGCTGGGCTCGTTTCAACTGCTCAGGTGAGCAGCTAGTTCGTATGCATAATAAGAACAAGTTGTGTTCATATGCATGATAAGACCAACTAGTGTTGTTATCTGGAAGAGTTGGTCACCATGAAAATGAAGTATGGTGATGAATTTTCTTATCATGTATGCATCCTCTAGTACATCGGCAAAGAACATGAAATGTGTCTTCACCATCATTCCTGAGACATCGGTTCAGTACATGCCCAAACTATCCATTATCGTACTCAGTTACTCGTAGATGACATTAATGGTAGCTTTTGTTTGTTTTTCTTTGGGAGATTGTGTGATACTAACAATATATTCACTTCAGCCTAGAGTTACTTATTTAATGTTCTATTTCTTGTATAAGGGTGGAAAACTCAAGCTGAGTAGTTATTCTTATTTTTTGTAGTGAGTATGGAATCATCAACAAGTACAACTGCTTGTTCTTCAAGTGACAGTGGCAATTGTGGCACCGGCACTAGTAATACAATTGGTAATCGATTTTCTAGTCCAGCATATAACTACAGAGCCCCAGCTTCTAAGGATCCAAGATGGAATTGGGATTTGACAAAATCTATGACAGATAATATGTCAGTGTTTTGTACATTATGTGGTTATGTTTCTACCAACGAAATAACAAGATACAAGAACCATTTAATAGGAAGAAGCGAAAATGTGGTAGCTTGCAAGAATGCAACTGAAGAAATAAAGAAAACAATTTATGATTATGTGCACAATACATCTAAGAAGAAGGCCAAAGATTTCATTTCCATATCGAGGAGAAGTTTCTAGTATGAAAGGTAACATAGTGACAAGCACCCAATGTTCATCATCTTCATCATCATTTGGCTCATGACCACCGCTTTCGAAGGGACCCATGGATTCATTTGTGTGTTTATCGCCAGACTCACTATGACAAGCTACATTAAAAAATCGATATAAGAAAGAAGAAAGAGAATGAATATGCATATCCATTAGCAGGTGGATGTATCAAAATGGAATCTCTTTTAATACTTTGAGATCTCCTAGCTTTCAAGCGATGGTAAATGATATAGGGCAGTTTGGACCTGGAATGAAGGCTTCATCATACTATGAAATAAGAGAAACATTCTTGGAGAAGGAAGTGGGAAGAGTAAAAGAGTTTACAAATGGATTTAGAAAGCATTGGGCTACTTATGGATAATCTATTATGTCAGATGGATGGACAGATAGAAAACAGAGAACACTAATAATTTTTTTACTGCATTGTCCTCAAGGTATAGTTTTTCTTAAGTCCATTGATGCATCCTATGAAGTAAAGAATGCAAATAAATTGTATACATTGTTAAAATAAGTAATCTTAGAGGTTGGAGAGAAGAATATTGTGCAGGTGGTTACAGATAATGCAGCAAATTATGTTGCAGCTGGTAGAATGTTGATAGCTGAATTTAATCATTTATTTTTTACACTATATGCTGCATACTGTATAGATTTGATGCTTGAAGATATTAGAGAGACAAAAAGATTAAAAGGCATCTTTAGCAGGACAAAGAAGCTAGTGATATTTATGTATGCTCATTGTCAGATATTATATATGATGAGACATTTTACAAGAGAAAAAGACATATATAGACCGGTTGTGACCCGTTTTGCTACTAGATTCTTAACTCTGGACAACTTGTGACAGTCAAAAGAAGCTCGAAGATCGATGGTTATTTCTTAACAATGGGAGAAATGCCCTTTATCATATAGTATTGAAGGAAAGCAATCTAAGGTAATAATTTTACAACATAGATTTTGGAAAGGCATTAGTTTTTTACTTAGAGAAATGGGTCCTTTGGTAGATGTTTTACGTATGGATAACAATCATGAGAAACCAGCCATGGGCTACATTTATGAGAAGATGGATTGTGTAAAGGATCAAATAAAGGTGCGTAAATATTTCAATTTTATGTGTTATTTGTTAATCTTTACTTATTAATATTATAAATTAATAAGATTTAACTTCTTGTTTTATAGGTTAATATAAAAAATAAAGAAGAGCAGTATGCTTTTATTTGGGAGATCATAGACAAAAGATGGGACAGGCAAATGCATAAGTTATTACATGTTGCTGCATTGTATCAGAATCCAGGGTTGTATTATGATTATGATGGGATAGAATCTAATGTTGAGATTAAAGGTGGTTTGTTGCAAGTTATAGCTATACTTGTATGAAGTAAGGAAGAACAACAACAAATCAGTCATCAACTTATAAGTTATCGAAGTGCAGCAAGTTATTTTAGATTAGAATTAGCTATAAGTTCGAGAAAAACATGTGCACCAGGTAATTAATTCAAGCAACTTTGCTTTCTTAATTATTTCATTATTAAGATATGATTTAAGGTTTTTTAATATGATTAACTTATTATTTATACATGATTTTTAACTTTTTGTAATAGTTGAATGGTGGATGACCTTTAGTTATGGATATCCTGAATTGCACAGTTTTGCTGTATGGGTTTTGAGCTTTACTTGTAGTGCTACCTCATGTGAGCGCAACTGGAGTACCTTTGAAATAGTAAGAAATTAAGAATTATGCTTTTTATTTACACTATAAATAAATAAAAGTTTTTTTATTGAGTTAACAACTTACCTAAATTCTTTCTCTTATCTTAGATTCATATGAAAAAAATGAATAGATTATTGCATCAAAAACTTAACGATTTAGCTTTTGTACAATATAACGAAAAGCTCAGAAGAAAGTATGAAGAGAGGAAATCTAATGGAGCAAATTTTAACCCCATCATGTTGGCATCGGTTGAAGATCATGATGAATATCCTACTGATGATAAGTTCATTGGTGACGATGATTCTCTTACTTGGCGAAATATCGATATGGCATCTGAAGCATCAAGAGCGGGTGCTACTGTTGTTTATACACGGTTGAGGACACGAAAGCGACAAAGAAGGCAAAGTAAAGGGAAGGATAAGATGCCTATGGAAGATGAAGAAGAATTTAATTTTGAAGAAACAGATAAAGAGGAAGAGGAAATAGAAGAATACAGATCTTTTTCTGAAAATGAGTGAACATGACCTAAACAATTAAGTGTGATACTGATTGTAAATTTGTAATTGAATTTTGATGAATGTTATGTACTTTTGAATTAGCTTATTGGCATTTGTGTATGTTTTTGTTCCTATTGAACATGTATGGGAATCTATATTGTTTGATGGCACATTTGTTATCTTTTGTTGTAGGTGGTCAATGAGCGGCATTACGGGCAAAGCAAGCATATAACAACCCTCTAAGTATCACCCTTATTGACATATAAGGGTGATCAACTAAGAGGGTTGCTATGGATGTTGCTGCTTGTAATGCCGCTCATTGGCATGGAACAATGCATTCCATAATCCATATGCTATCCAGCAAATTCAGGAACCTATGGGTTTGATATGTTTGTCCAAGTGCTATTTATTGCCTTAATCACTTATTATTTGAATTGGAATAGTTTTCTTGTGCTTTGAATTAGAATTTGCCATAGGACTCTCTTTCTCAGGTGACTCTCTCTTTCTCAACAAAGATATTACTCGAGCAAATAATGACCAGGTATATTCTCTTCTCTTCAATTCATTCTTTGTTCATGGTTGTCCTATTACTCAAATTTTTAATGCATATGGCATGTAATTTTGTAGTTTAACATTCGTTGGATTCTTCTACTTGTGCAAGTATCATATGTTCTTGAGACTATTGGTAGGTGCTAGTGCTACCGTGCTTGATTAGTTGTTGCAGCTGATGTATTATTATCTATTCATGGCAATAATCTACTTAAGATCTTGATATTTTTTAGAAATTAGAGAACCCATTATATATATATATAAAATTTTTTAATCATAACTAAAAGTGTACCGCTATATCCCCGCTACCGCTATATCAGGGTCGACCGTTAACAACCCGCTAACCGCTATCGATAACATAGTACTCTTGTAATATGCTAACTTGTAATGCTAGTTATAAAAAAAAAACTAAATCTTCTCAATCACACCAAAATAAACATGGTATCAAAGCATAGTGATCATAACTTTCTTGAGTACTTCATCAAGAAATCGAGGGTTGGTGGTGAATAATACATGGTAGCCGTGAAATCAGGATTGTTAGAAATAGTTCAGTAGGAAACCAATGTTGTTTCAGTGCATCGAAAGACAGTTGCAACAGTCAAACATGTTGTTGCCAAAAATATTGAAATAGGAGTCGTGTAAGTTGTGTAAAACCGTAATTCATGGAAGGAAAGCACAATCAAGAGTTTTTGAACTCAGTATATACAAATGAGTCAAAATAGAATCATTTTATATTACGAATATCAAATTGGATAAGAAAAACTATAGAGAATGGACAAGATCAATCAAATTAGTCCTCAAATCAAGAGAAAAATTGAGATTCATCAAGAGAACATAGATATACCCAAATGAAAATAAACTAGATTATGAAAGGTGGATACAAGAAGATGCTCTCGTAAGTTCTTGTCTTATACAGTCAGTGATTCCATCAATTAGTAAGACATTTACGTACATGAAGATAGCTTCAAAGATTTGGACAGTTGTAGCTGAAGCATATTCAAGGAAAAAGAATATTGTGAAATAATATGAAGTGCTAGAAAAGATTAGAAAGTGTCGACAAGGGGATAAATCAGTGAGTGACTACTATGAGAAACTTCGAGGGCTTCGGAATGAACAACATCTAGTTGAAAATAATTGTAGTCATTGTATAAAGGAAAGGACTGAAGATGTTGAAGGAAAGTGTTCGACCTCCTATGGTGAATTTCTCCAGAGTATAAATCAATTAAGATTAATATTCTTATTAAAGAAGAACAGTTTTTGTTGGAACAATTTACTCTCTCCTCTTAAGAAAGAAAAGAAGAATATGAAAAAGGGTAAGAGTGTCTTTGTTGGAAGAGCTAAAGTGACATTTATGTGTGAAAGAGGTTCATTTGTTACTAGAGGGAAGAGGAGGCAGTCGATTTCAAGCTAATGATGATAAAAATGAATTATAATATTCACATTGTGAAAAGAGAAGACATACTAGAGATCAATACTAGGAAATTATTGGAAAGTCGATAGACACCCTAGATCATGGAAACTATGTTGCTATTGCCACTAAGAAGATAACATAACCAACAACACATGATGAAATATGGGAATTGAGAAGGAAAATTGCAGAAATTGAATTCAAACTCAAAGATCAACCATCAACTTGCTCAGAAAAACAAGGGAGTGTTCCTACTTCCTTCACTATCAGTGATAACTCTTCCTTTACTCAATCTAAATTTTGGGTAATTGATTCAGGGGCAACTAATCATATGATAGGTGATAACTCTAAGTTCATGGAATATCAACCGTATCCATATATCAAACTAGCAAATGAATCATTATTTTGGATGAAAGGAAAATGAAAGATATAAACTCAAAACTTTCAATTGGAATCAGACATATATGTTCCTGAGTTTTCAATTAATTTGTTAACAATAAGTTTTTTTGTTAAATATTTACAGTGCTCAATAACATTGAGCACTCTCCTCTTGGTTGTAAATTTCAAGATATGAGAAGGGGAAGAACCTTTAGACATGGTGAACTCAGTTATGATCTTTATATACTCTTTGACAATTTTACTCTACCATAAAAGAATGCATGTGCAATTACAAAAGCAAAGGAAAAGCTAAGGTTATGACATAGCCGATTGGGACATCTATCAGTTTCAAAAAGTAGAGATGTAGTTTTTGTTGAGTCTCATAAAGAATTGGTCCTTAAATGTGATGTATGTCAAAGGGGCAAACATTATAGAGTATCTTTTCCTAGTTGTGAGTCATAGTGATTTAGTTCTATTTGAGTTGTCTTTTCCTAGTCGTGAGTCACAATGATTTAGTTTCATTTGAGTTGATACATTCTGATGTATTGAACCCATGTTCAGTTCCCTCATTAGGAAAATATCAGTATTTTGTTACTTTTATTGATGACTATTCCAGATTTACCTTTGTATATCTCATGAAATCAAAATCTGAAGTTTCATCTATCTTTCCTATTGTTCATAAGCTTATTGAAACCTACTTTGGACATCCCATCAAGTTACTCATGTCTCATAATGGTAGTGAGTTTGTCAATCATTGCTTACAAGGATATTTACAAACTCATAGTATTATACATCAAAATGGTGTTGCAAAAAGAAAGAATCAACATATCTTAAAAGTTGTCAAAACCTTGATGTTGAAACATAATGTACCTAAATCTTATAATATTGAAGCAATTACCATTTATTGTTTTCTCTGAAAAAACTCTATTTCAAATGGTAAAACTAGGTGCCACTTCATTCCGTATAACACCACAAATATTTGAATGTTTATGTTTTGTTCATATTCATGGCCTATTTTGAGATAGGGCATTACATATGTGCCCAAAGATGAGTAGGTCCAAGTCAGATGTCAAGACTAGGGTGTTGCATCTTCACACATGGTCAGCCACGTAGCTTGGCTGCGGAAGTTGTATGTGATCCAACAGAAGAAACTGTTAGAAGCCATAGATGTTATTTTTATGGAGGATTAGACCATTAAAGATATCGACAAGGTGCAGCTAGAGGCCCCAGCACTGATGGCTCTGGGTTGATATTTGATTCAGTTCCTAAGTCCTGCTATGTTCCGACAGCTGGACTTTGGCAATCACGACGACAAAAGTACAATCATATCTGTGGTGATCAAAGTCATAGGATGTCGGTTGATAATGTTAGTTAACAAGGTTTATTGCCCTGCCTCTGAGGTTGTTGATGAACCCGTTGTTTCACTTTAGAAAGGGAGTCTAGTCCTACACTCTTATTCCCATTCAATTTATATTCATCTCTACTAATACAGTTCTCAAGCTGTCACCGAGAACCTGAAAGCAGTGGCTTTCATATGACAAAGGATTGATCAAATGGAGGTAAAATGTAATGTTCATGATGTTCTTCAAGATCCAAAATGGCTTAATTGGTATGGAAATTTTTTAGAAAATGAATGCTCTAAATGAATCATACTTTGACACGGGTTGGTCATTAGACTCTTACATGCTGAAGAAAGTGTGGTGGACGCAATCATGGATTTATTGTGTCATAGAAATACAAGTTTTATTGGAAACATAGATTTCACTCCAGATAGGCAAAAGTTAGTATTCATTGTATATTGCCACTGTTAGAAAAAATAGGTATTTGATTTTGAAGAAATCTTCGTCTCCAAGCAGGCCAAATAAAACGTCATCCATCCGTAGTCCTCATCTCTCCTGACTTAGCAAAATATCTCTGATTTAGAGGTTGAGCAGACTAAATGGATGTGAAGAATGCTATTTCTAAATCACGGTGATTTGGAGTGAAGAGATTTCATACGGAGCAACTCGAGGCTCGCGATGAAGGTGAAAATGAAAATTATGTATGGTGCTATAGTTGAAGAAAAGTTTGTATGGGCTTGAAATAAGTCCCGGTAATAATCGGTACACCGAAGTTCTTTATGTTGATGATATAGTCATCACGGGAAATGATCATGAAAGAATCTCTCGACTTAAGGAACATCTCTTCATCCATTTTCAAACCAAGGATTTGGGGAAGTTAAAATATTTCCTTGGCATTGAAGTTGCTCGGTCAAGAAATGGAATCACAATCTCACAAAGAAAGTATGCATTGGACATACTTATTGAAGCGATATGTTGGATTGTAGGCCCATTGATAGCCACATGGATCCAAATCGGAAATTACTACCTAGTCGGGGAGCCTTATTCGATCCCGAGAAGATATCGGAGATTGGTTGGAAAACTCATCTACCTCACTATTACTAGACCGGACATCTCCTTTGCGGTTGGGGTAGTAAGTCGAGTTCATGCAATCCCCTCATGCGATCATTGGGATGCGATGATACGAATTCGAGGTATATTAAAAGGCACTATAGGGACAAGAGGCTACTTTATGAGAGACAAAGGAAACACCGAAATAGTTGGGTATTGCGATGTAGATTGGGTAGGATCACCAATTGTGGACGATCTACTTCGAGGATATTGTGTTTCTATTGGAGGGAATGTTGTCTCTTGGAAAAGCAAAAAACAAAATGTTGTTGCACGATCTAGTGCGAAGCGAGAATATAGGGCTATGGCTACAACCAACTTGTGAACTTATTTGGATCAAACAACTTCTTCAAGAATTGAAGTTTGGAGACACCAATGACGGATGAAGTTGTGTTGTGATAATCAAGCTGCCCTTCATATAGCTTCTAATCCGGTGTTTCATGAAAGAATTAAATATATCGATAATGATTGTCATTTTGTTGAAGAAGTACAAAGTCCTTATCTCTATTAGAAGTCTTTAGTATTTATTTTTAAAGGTATCTTTAGATTCATTTCATTAATGACACTCTTATAACATACCACCTTGTAATGCTGATTATAAAGTGGAAACCCTATAAGCCGTGAGATGTAACTTTTGATTGAAGAAGAATAGAAAGAAGAAAGTGGGTGGTGACTTCTAGAGGGGACTGCGACTGCTTATTCCATCTTCATTGATCTTACTTGAGTAAATCTTCTCTATCACACCAAAATCAACCGTGTCAACTGTCAAGTGATTGTCGAGATGGTGGTAAAAATAAGTCAAATATGGTGATGTTTTGTTTTCCATTGAGATGAGTCTGTATTTGAGTGAGATGAGTCAACTATCACACCCACCTTTTTTTTTCTGAAGTGTACCACGGGTATCCACAAGCCCAATTGACCCCGAACAATTCTGTCCCAGCCGGGTTAGACTATTATGGGGTTGAACGCTGGTTGTTTCCATTCACAAGGCTGGAACTTGCGACTTCAGAACGGGAACAAGTGCCGAGCCACTTGAAGCAACCAAGCATCAGTGCCATCTGCCTTGATGATGACGAGGTAAGCCACTAACCTCTGTTGGGGTTAAGATCCTTATCATGAACACAATTAAACTTGAAGATTTGAGATTGATTTGATTTTTCTATTATCATACTGTTCAACATATGATCTGAAAATTAGAATGGATATATAATGTTATATTTTATGCTTGGATGTTATTTCTGTGTGGACGTGACCAGTTCGTAATGGGCCCAGCTGTTTGGTCGCTAAGCAAACCAGGTTTCGAGCCCGCCCAAATCATTACTGATCCAATCATGATTGAAAACGAAACCGAACCAGGAACGCTACTGTTTTTATTTTTAGAAATTGAACTGCAATAAAGACAGGACCTGGTAGGTTCTAACCATCTAAAATTGATTTTCTTTAAAAATCTGTAGAAAAATAGAATATCAAATAGAGGAACTGATGGTTCTTAGCTGAACCGGGTTTCGGGAATAGCAGACAATTTGGAACTACCAGTCCCAGTTTACCTGGAACCTTTTGTGTCTATTTTTGTGTTAACAAGATTTGATTGTTCCTAATTCTATAAACTCTCCATTGGCTCTTTTTTTAAATTAAATTTTCTTCATTAAATTAGGGAAAACATAGAGTCTCAAACTGTACCATATATGATACGAGGCGGCATGACAATTGAATGGCAGTACCACATAACCATAGTTGCGAGTACGATTCTCAGGAAATGCATGCATATGTGGGTGTGTTGGGCTTTGGTCTCCTTTGTAAGAAAAAGAAAAACGATAGTTGTATAGCATAACAAATAATCAATACCAGCATCAACATATCAAAATTATGTTATGATAGATAAACTTAGTCATAACATGTGCTAGTGGAAAAAATAATTCAGTTTCTAGAATTCATACTTCCGTAATATCATGAAATAAGTAGCAAGGTTAAGCTTTCACTTATAACCCCAAAAATTGATATTTATGCCATTCACTGGTCTAGCGAGGCGGCTCAATTTGGATCCAACCTTGGAACCATGAACCAAACCGTGAGATTTTTACCTATTAGAAACGAACCAAACTACACAGATTAATTATTGGACACGCCTAATAGGATTGCTCTCGGATCCCTCAAATAAAGCTGCACTAAGGGCCGATCTTTCTTAGTTCTGCTGGATGGTTGGGTCGTCCTACTTGTAGATATAATGAAAAAAAGAACCTTGCAACCGATACGCAATTGGATCATAGAAAGGGTTAGAATACTGATCAAATTTTGGATTCGAATGATCGTGAGAGCATTCATTAAATCAAGTTAAAGATATGTTGTGGCTTATTTAAACGCACCGATATTTCCGCCATTACCATCCTTCATCTATCAAATCATTTATTTCTAATTTGCCCTTATTGCTGCTTTTTTTTTGGCGTTGAACATCGGCTAATATGATGGTTTTAAAATGCAGGACTCCATGGCCCAATGGATAAGGCGCTGGTCTACGGAACCAGAGATTCTGGGTTCGATCCCCAGTGGAGTTGGGAGCAATTCACGAAATTCTTGATAGGGATCAGGCTTTAGCCGATCAGAGCAATTCGCGCTAATTTTTGCGTTTGATGTCGAGTTTCTTTTTTGTCGAAAGGCGTCGTTTGGTGTCGAGCTGTTGACGAGGTAAGTACGCGTCTCTTTCCCATTTCCTCAGACTGCTTGGGGTTCTTCTCTTTTTTTTTTCTTTTTAAGGAGAGCGTTCACTGCTTCCCTTTGTACGTGGAGGTTTACTCTTTGCTGCGATGAGGAAGTAGGGCATATCAATTGGCAGATGGTGTCTTGACAAAAGTCCCTCTTTCATATCAATTGGAAGATGGTGCCTTGGCAACGCTCCCTCTTTTCCAATATGCTGTTCCCAGGAGGTTGATCCCTACTTTTTCTTATGACGCTTTCTGTTGAGAAAATGTCAAAATTTGAGGTTTTCTGGGCATAAAACTTAGTAGTTGAAAATTTAATCTGCGTTTTCGCTTTACCATGAAAAGAGAATTTAGCCAACTTACATGTAATTAAACTTTTTAGTTCCTTTTGATGATTGAATGAATGTATGATCTGAATTCTTTGAGAAATTGTCGATGAGATACGCCCTAAAATGTTGTGGTTTGTTAGAAAGCTTGGTATTAAACAATTGGTGTGAAATTTTCAGATATCTTGAAAAATCATGGGTACAACGGCTCCCAACATAGAAGAAGCTAGATTTACTTTGGTTGGGGATGAGATGAAAGCTTGTTTGCAATTTTAGTTTATCTAGCGATGTGTATCTAGAAATGTGTTGTTGTGTGTATAAAAGTTCATAGCAAAACAATGTTTCCGCATTTTGCTGCCATATGGAGGATATTTATGGCTAAAAGGCACACTCAACATTCATGAAATACTGTATACTAAAGTCTGATGTTTGATGAGCTTTTCTTTTCCCCTAATTCTGTGTGAATCGGTATCAAATCTATTGATAGTGTATGCCGACTGCTTCACTAGGATTTTCATTTCATTGTCTTTTCAATGTAGATTGATTGCTGGTGGCGGTATACATTGATGCCATGGCAACAGAAAAATCATTGATTTGTGTGGTTCATTGTGGTGGGTCATTTGCTAAGAACATTGATGGTACTTTGTCATATGAGGGTGGAGAGGCACATCTCGTAGATGCTGATCGAAATATGTCCTTTGATCAGTTCAAGTCTGAAGTATCGGAGATGTATGAGATTGACATGTCTAATTTAGCATTCAAGTACATGCTCCCAGCCAACAAACGGACTCTTATTACAATTTCAAATGATAAAGATTTGAGGCGTATGGTTGACATGCAACAAAATGCACCTTCGCCTGAAATTTTTGTTGTGGCTAAGGAGCGGATCACTCTTAATGCTGTAGTTGCCTTGCCTCCTACTGATGTGAATAGAACCCCAAGCAGGTATTTTTCATGTCCATCGCTTTTTGCAATAATGCTCACTTGCACAGAATATAAGAAGAGTTAATGTCTTGACTCTTGGCAATTGCAGGGCAAGCACAAATTCCATAATTGAATCATCGACAGCTCTTTGCCTTGATGAAAAGCCCCACAAATTGAGTGCCCATTGGGAAAATGCTATAACGGGTGTAGGCCAAACGTTTAAAGATGCTCATGAGTTTCGTGATACACTTCGTAAGTATGCGATTGCAAGACACTTTGCCTACAAATTTGTGCAGAATGATCGCACCCGTATTACTGCAAAGTGCAAAGCTGAAGGTTGTTTGTGGCGGATACATGCTTCTAAAGCTGGAAGGTGTATTAAGATCAAGGTTTTCAAAGATGCGCATACATGCCAGCAGGATGAAGTAACAGCTACCCGTCCTATTGTGACAAAGCACGTGGTTGCTGATTTGATCAAGCATAAACTTCGCGATAGCCCACAATGTAGCCCTGCAGAAATTGTTAGTGAAATTGAACGGGATTATGGGTTGAAGTTGAAGTATTCACAGGCTTGGAGAGCCAAGGAGATCATCAAGGAACAACTTCTTGGCAAGGACATTGATTCCTACAAGGAGTTGCCAAGATACTGTGAAAGAGTTCTCAAGACCAACCCAGGCAGTGTTGCTACATTGGCTACTACGACTGATGGGAGGTTTCATCGTCTTTTTATATCATTTCGTGCATCTCTCCATGGATTTGAACATGGTTGTCGGCCATTGCTTCTTCTTGACAGTACCTCTGTAAAGTTGAAATATGGAGGTATTGTGTTGGTTGCAACCTCAGTAGATGCAAATGATGGCACTTTTCCTGTTGCTTTTGCCATTGTAGAAAAGGAAGATTATGAGAACTGGAAATGGTTTCTAGTTCAGTTGAAGTCTGGATTGTCATCTCCTCGTCGGTTGACATTTGTTTCAGATTTGCAAAAAGGTCCAAAAGAAGCTGTTCAAGAGGTGTTCGAATGTGATCATGCATTCGCAATCTCTTACTTGATAAAGAACTTGCTAGTGGAGGTGAAAAGTACGTGGTCCAAAGCAGTGAGAGAATTGTTATCAGAATTGATATACAAAGCTGCCAAAGCATGTAAAAGTGATGAATTTGATGCTTGCATTGAAAGCATCAAGTCTATATCTAGTGATGCAAGTGCATGGTTAATGGCTTTGGACCCTTCTTGTTGGACAAACATACACTTCAGGGGTTCAAGGTATGACCAATTTTCATCAAATGCTGCAGAATCGTTTGATAGTTGGTTCAAAAAGTCTTCTGATCTGCCAGTTCTTAAGTTTGTGGACAACATAAGGAGCAAAATTGCAGAATTAATGGCTCAACGCGCTAAGGATTCATCAGCATGGTCCACTACACTTGCACCTAAAGCTGAAGAAAGGTTGCATAAAGAAATAGACTATGCTCCTTCGCTATCTGTAACAATCAGTTCTCAGATGACATTTGAGGTCTCAGATGATCATGTTAATGTTGTCAACCTTGAGAAGCGAGAATGTACATGTCTTACCTGGAAGGTAACGGGATTGCCATGCCGGCATGCAATCGCAGCGCTTGATCGCATTGGCAGGAACCCTTATGATTACTGTGAAGGATATTACACAGTATCATGTTATAACATAACGTATTCAGAGATTGTCAAACCTGTTATGAATGTTGATGCAATTGTACACCCAAAGCCAAAGACTGGATCGCGTCCAACTGTGGATCTTCCAAAAGCTCGTCGTCCACCTGGCCGTCCCAGGAAGAAGCGAATTGAGGATCCGGTACCATCAAGAAAGACTACCTACTGTAGCAGATGCAAGGGACCAGGCCATAATAAGAAAACATGCAAGGCAGCTGCAGATAAAGCTTCTGATGAGTGACTTGTCTCAGTTTAGCTTGTTTCATCTTCAGAGACGCCTTTTGTTTGCATACCTTGTTATGTACTTTGCTTTGTTGCTGCACATTCTGACGGGTTTGATGTGTGTAATCGTCACCCTGTTCAGGTACTTGTTGTCATTAGCTATTGTACCCCTTTAACCATTTACTGTGTTGGTCTTAGTTGCATCAGTTCACATCTGTGGGTGCATCCTATCACAATGTTTTATGTCCAAGCATAGGAATGAACAATCAAAGGACAAGCATGTCTGTGCACGCTCTCACACACAAACCAGTCTTCATTTTTAGTATTATTTACTGATGTTGATACCAAGGGACGTTGTCCATGAAATATTAGAATAGGAAGTGTCTCTATCGACTTCTTTGCTGGCTATTGCTGATCCAACTGAAAGAGCAATATACCGTTCCTTCTACAAAGTTGCGTGTCACTATGCTCAACAATTGAACCAATCCTTTTGAATGTATCTGTTGAGCTTGTGTTTTAGGCAAGGCTAAACGGGTGCTAGTCAAATGCTAGTACTAAATCTACCAAATAAACTTGGACTGTCTTGCTATGAGCGAAAAATTGATTAGTGAAGCATGTTCTTTCTTGCCCCTACCAGGTCTCTTGGATGACATGTATCTCTTGTTGTTTTTCTTGCATGATTATCTTGTGGTGGTTATAAAACCACTGTTGTATCTCCATGCTACATTCATCTAACTTTCATGTGTTAATTGTGCCAAACCTTCATGATTCACCATTGCTTTGCCTGTGGTAGTTACAGGTTCGCACTGGTTGGTGCCAACTCTCTATGTGGGATTGCTCGCATGTGTTGTGTGTGTCTGAATTGCCCAGGGTTGATTCTCATTTGATAAGTGGGATGACAGGCACACCAACTGAATGTCGTCATCCTGCTCTGTGAGGTCCACAACGCTACGGGAACGGTGGTCTACTTATGTCCCCCATTCTTCATTTGCAACAAACTGAAGAACTAACTACTAGGTTTTGGTGTTGAAGTGCTCCACTCTAATTTTCTAGATAAACTAAGCAGCAGCATTGAATCAAATTTACCCTTGGTGTACTGTCGCAAATTCACTGAATCTTTCCTACTTCACCAGTTTTAGAATTAGTGGAGGAGCTCATAAGGTTATTCAATCCTTCATGATGGTCACAAGTGTTGCAGTGCAGGGCCATAACTTGTATGGGTTCCACTGTGGTATTGGTCTGGACAAAGTGCACAAGGAACCCATTCTCCTGACTGACCATTTGATTGAGTGACAATGGTTCGGACATTTCGTCCTCTCCCATCAGTGGCATGCGAAGGTCTGTGATCCTTGCACAAGACCGAACGTGCACAATTGTGCACAACACACTGGGTCCATCTTTATGTATAAATGCTCGTGGACTCCCATGCTCATTATTTGATGTTCTTTTCTATGATGGCTTCACTGCGACTGCAGTAACTCGATGCTTGTGAACATTCATATTCATCCCTTATCGGGTATCAATTGCAAGTGATTCTTCATGAGTAGGCCAACATTAAGTATACAATGATCCAAATGCTCATCAATTTTCATGATCATATTTCCTATTTGTCTGCAATCACTCCTTATTGAAACTGCAGAATGACTCATGCTCATGAACTTTCTATGCTCGTCCCCTAGCGTCTTTTTGGTGAAGTACACGTTCCGGTATCCCGAAGCCAAAAAGAGTCCAGTGCAAGTTGGGTTGCCACACTATGGGGGTAAAGCTTTCCCGATGTTGGTTTTCTCCGTGCGTAAGACTCCTACTCGAGACTCGCTCAAGGGGAAGCGTTGCTCAATTTGTTATGTGTTTGTTTGGGTGCAATACTTGTTTTCATTCTGCCGTCACTAAGAGAGCAACTCAATTAGAATGACATGAGCAGTCCCACTGGATGAGTCTATAGAATGCGGGACGTATCAGAGAACGCAAGTTCTTGGGAATTGGACGGAGCATATCCCAGTGCTCTCTGGTGCTACATCGCAGCTAATCAAGATTCAAGATAAAGTCGTTAGTCAAATAGGTTAACAAGACAAAAATCAGAGAGCTGAGCTACTATCTCATTAACGGTGACGAAGAGGCTTTTACAAGTGACTACAACTATAGTAACCTACTCCCATAGAAGGGAAACAAAAGTAAATGAAATTCATATTCTGGGTGTGTGCTGATTCGCTTCGCTTCTTAGATCTCTAGTGTTCCCTTTGTAGAGTTCGTAAGGCAGCAACAAGTAAACTAGTCCTTCGCTTTCGTCGGTATGATTCCCTGCTTCAGCTTCTCATTACCTAGATCTTTCAATGCATTGAGGATCCGCTCAAACTTTCCACATTAGGTGTCAGCTGCCGCTAACAACCTCAGCTCTCTTTATGACCAAACAGGTCAGTTGTCTCCCGATTTTAGGATCTCACATGCTACCCATGTCCTCTATTTTCGATGAGAATATATTCCTCCTGCAACTTGTGTCTATGGCTTGTCGATAAGGCGAGTCGTACTTCATTGAATGATGCCGAAAATCTTACATCTTTTTTGCGCTTTTTCTGAGATTCTCTCTTTTCTCTGTATCATTTGGTGGCTTATAAAGATGAATTCTCCATTTTCTTTTCGACTTTCACCGCTCTCCTCCTCTCAGTTGGTGCCTTCTTATTCTAACCTATCACCTCTGTGAAATTTTGTAAGCAAGTTTCTACCTTCAGCTTCATACTTTCCCTTCCTGTCTTTGTTTTTGATCTTTCTTCGATGACCCTAAATCTCAAAAGAAGAAAGTCTCTTCCTCTGAGTTGGCTCTACTCCTGATCCCGACTTCAGGGCAACATGTCTCTCCCTGATGAAGGATGACAACCAAAATCTTTTGGGTCCTACTATCACTTACAGCCAGGGCTTGGCTGTAACCCTTCTCATTCATGCCAAGTGGTACCAGTATGACCAGTTATCAAGAGAGCTCTCCACTTGGCTAAAACCCATAGAGGAGTATATTCAGTGGCTTAACAAGGTCAGCGCTCAATATGGAGATGACTGAAAACGATGGGGCGTATACAATCTCATTAACTACTCCAAATTCGTTTTTCTTGTCAATCTGAATCTTCTATATGGTTTTTTGGGCTTTTGTACTACCAACACCAATTGTTTTGTCCTCAAGACGGATATGATTGACCCTATGTTGCTAGATGTACATATCATTATAGACCTCCCTTATGAAAGCTCTTACTTTCATGCTAGCAGGTTTCCCTATACTCACTTATTCACCTCAACAAACCTTATCTACAAGGCCTTCATTGAAACTAATGACTAGCGGATAGGGAAAGTAAGTTTGGATGAACATATGAGTTTTATCCTTTGTTCTCTATAGATTTATTCTCTGCCAAAGTGGCATAGCAACCGCCATAGATGAGTGCTTTATAGTGGAAGTTCTCTTCTTTAACCACAATTTTGATTTTTGTTATTTATTCCTTAGTATCATCTATCAAGGTATGCCACACCTTGTTAGCAAAAGACAATTGCCTCAAAGCCTTAATGGTTTTTGTAGTGTTGGGTTTACTTGTATTTTCCTCGTTTAAGTAGAGCTATAATCCTTGACAACCTTGAAGATCTCAAGAAACATGAAACTTTTGTCGGGGGGTACTATTGTAGCTAAGGTCTGGCACGGCTGTTGTGTCGGTTTTTCTTGGTGAATTATTCTACCTAGAATATGTGAATAACCTTGACTTTTCCTCGTTGGGTTTTAATGAGCTTGTGATCTAGTATCTATCAGATAAACTATATGCTCTCAAGTGTGCCTTGTCCCTTGATTGACGTTAGTTTCTTTGTGCTCGAGAGCCATTGAATGGGGTTGGGACAACATCTTCCGACCAAATAAGAGTTGAGGTGTATTACCGTCAATGCCTAGATTATAAATTGGGCTGGTATAAGGAATCCTTGGCCCCACTTATCCTGACATTTCCTTTTTGGGGGAGACCACTACTTCAAATTTTGAAGCAACAAAGGTATCGGATGCCAATCAATAGTTAGTGGATAAGTCCTTCAACCTAGTAGCAAATTTGATGAGTGGTAGTCTTGATGACTTTTGACAAGTAGCTAGAGGAGTTCCTCTTGTGTTTCACCAGTTCAACCATTGCCAAATCGAGTTCTTTGGCTTCACCATCATGTAGTCATACCAAAATTGCCTCGAAGCATAAAAAATGTAATGTTGGTCAAACATCGACTTTGTTAACATCTTTCTTTCTCTCTTGCTTTGTTGCCGATAGTTTCCTATATGGGCTCAATATATTGTTATGTTTTTTCCATTGTAGTTCCTTGCTCGAGGCATATGATGATGAGGATATCTTGTTATTATCAAGGTTTTGAGTTTGGTGGGTTTGACACTATGTCTTTATTCTTTTGACTTTTATAACTTGCATTGATTTTGTGGTAGGCAATCCCCCTTCTACCGTGAGAGGTCTTGGTCATGCTTCTATGAAGACAATTGCTAGCCTTGCTTCCGTAGTTCTGCCTAGCTTTGCCATGGACGAGGGTACTCAGACAATATGGAATCAATCTCAGTTGATGATCCTTGGGGTGGAGTCCGGTCTGGTGATAGTTGAAGAAGTGATACACAAGTTTGTTAGTGTCAATGTGCCTTGTAAGGCCCCTGTCAAAAAGATTGCTCCTCCTTCACCCCATGGGAATTTAGTTGGGAACAATTGTTACTAAGTAGGCAACCAGTGTGGGCATGGAGTTAGATGTGGTGATTGAGCCTAACAATGTCCTTGGTCATGCTTCTAAAAAAAAAATCCTGGCATCTATAATTGAGAGACCATGGGTATCAATGTTGGAACACCCATTGACCCAATGTACATCAATGTTGGGAACACCCATTGACCTACCGGACTCAAAGATAGTTAGGGAAAAATGGTTCTTGGAGCATATATTCGACCGAAAACTCCATCAACTGAAGGAACTACTTCCATCAATGTTGGAACACCCATTGACCCAATGTCACCTCGGGTACAAGATGTCATCATGAGGTTGAGCTTTCTCTCGAGCATGTAGGCACGAAAATCATGGCCGGGTTGTCTAGTTCCCCTAACTATCTTTGAGTGCGATCAAAGCACAAGCATCGTTACTGAGTGCAAGACTAGCTCCAAAAGGTGAACCATTGCCTTTGAGTGAGGCACACAGGCCAATAACATGATTGCCCTTCCTTTAGGATTGCAACTAGTGCCTCTTGACTTATTTTTGAAGGTGGGTTCAAAAATATCACTGATCACAAGAGGTGCCTCTACCCAGGGTTCTTTCTAAAGAAGAAAGAGTGGTAACATTCAACTATGATGAGGACGAAGCCACTGCTACTGAGAGGGATGGTGTTAAAGGATGTGATGCCTTCTTGCATGATGGCTACACTTATTAGGTTCATCGAGAGTTCGCTTAGTGAGCGACCCTCCTAAGTTCCTCATAGCACTTGTCATATGACTAAAATGCCACCAACAATGTGTCAGGTCTATCAAGGCCTAGTAAAGTTTACGATCAATTATCATGTATCTCGATGAAGCAAGAGGAGCAAAAGGGCATTTAGGTGAAACTAGATCACCTTCTAGTGCATTTGTGACAAGTTGAAGCATTTTTGGCTCGACTTAATTCTCTAGTCACTTGTTTGTGTGAGGGGATCATGCTTCGCCATCAAGATTGCAAGGGAGTAGAAGCTCTCATGCATGAAATTCTAATGTGACGAAGTGGCATACCTCTCATCCTTGAACGAATGGCAGGCAACTCTTCTCTAGCAACTAGTGAGGGCTTAGAATAGCTATGTGCAAGAGTTAGCGAAGGTTAGGGACCTCGAGAGGGCTATTCAAAATCTGCCTTGAGTGACCTGGCTTCCAATGAAGATCCTGCTTGCAATGTAGAGTTAGGAGGCTTTGGAAAAAGAATATGAGGAGTACTGCATGACAATCATTAGTGACGTGCTTGATTGGTTTGGAACCCTAATCTACCTTCAAACGAGGCTTTCCCTCTAGCTAGATGATCAACATGTGATTATTACTCATGTGATTTGTCAATGTTTTTTCTTTATCTCATAAATGAATTATGTACGCTCCCTTGATATTTTTTTATGGAATAAGTTTTCCTTCTTAAATTGAAGTTTCATATCTTTTCAGATACTTACCATTGATGCTCTTTCTTTTTTCTTCTCCTTCTATCTCCGCTACCAGATAATACCTTTATCACAATGTAGGGTTCTTCCTAATTTAGGACCACTTGCTGAGTTGAGGATCTTTTATTGATATCGGTAGCATCACAATCTAAACTAGGTCACCCTCTTGGAAGTGTTTCGGCCTGATGTGCTTATTATATACTCGAGCTATTTTTTGCTTGTTGGCTAAGAGGCTATTTAGAGCCATCAAGTGATCCTTGTATACTGAATCTAGCTCCATCACCATAGATTGTAAGTAATCGATTGGTTGTAAGTTGTTCTACCTAGCTACTAATAGGGATTTAACATTAACTTCCATCGATAATACCACATCTTGCTTGTATGTAAGATGAAATAGAGCCAAGGTAGTTATCATGGTCATGGAATTTTAGTAGTCCAATAAAACTTCGAATAGAGACTTGTGTCATTGTCATGGGTTATTTTCGAGAGATCTCTTAATCATATCTATAATTATGTTGTTGGTGAACTAGACTAATACCAAAATTCTTGATAATGGCCACCACGTTTCACCTATAAAAACCATCTCTTGGCCGGTGGTTATTATTTGAAGAATGTCTAACCGAAATATGATTTGATCATTAATAAATTTGATCATGTTGTCTTGTGTAACTACTTTTATAGATTGTGCCTTAACCCACTTGATAAAGTATTTTGTAGCCACTTTGATGAACAAATGTCTTGTATAGGAGTTTAGATGAATCTTTTTTATTAAATCTATTACCTATCTTTAGAATAGTTAGGGGTATTTGATGTAGAGTTCGAGGTGGGCAGGACCCTCATTTTTTGGGTCTTACAGTGCTAAACCCACATATCTATCAAATACAGAATGAAGTTGGACCATGGAACTACAATTGCTATTCCTCTTGTGCTCTCCTTCTTCCTCGTTTACTCTACCTTCTAATCATGTTGCTACTAATCCTCACTACCAAGCGCTACCATCATCGTTCGGGTATAATTCTTCTTCTTCTTCTTCTTCATTTTCTTTTTCTCTTTTATTGTTTCATGAACTTCTTCCTTCTCCCTCTTCATCTTGATCCAATTGCTGCCACCATTAGTAAAAGGTCATTAAAACTTGAAGAGGACTCCTCCAATAGAAGGAAATCTCTTTCCACCATGGAGGAAAATCTGCGAAACCTCTATTGGGGAGGTCTTGTTGTTGCATACCCCATTCAGAAGATATAATTTGACACATGTTTTTGGTGCTTTCTCTATCTTTGTGCCTTTGTCATGTTGAAGTGTTTACTTATTCGTGATTCAGTCATCTTGCTTGGATGTTTTCTTCAATTGGGATTCATGGTAGTATCTTGTACTCCTAAGTTGCATGCTTCAATTGATCTGCTACCATCATATTATCTTTTTGCAGATCGTTTGGGACTATGTCTTAAACATCTCTATGCATATGAATTTTTTTTTGGTGTACTTTGGATATTGCTTTGTTTTTGTTGTATGCTAAAGTGTTTGTGATTGTAAATGATAGATTTTGGGGTTAGGATTGATAATTTTGTCTTTGTTGTTTATGGTTTTGGACAATGGTGTTTGTTCATAGGTTTTCTAAAAGAACTTTTTCATTGATTTGTTTGAATTATTTGATTGGGTTTGATCAAGAGGCTCGTTGTTAGAAAGCCTATGATACTTTAACAAAAGGATGCATTTTTTCACTGTTTCTAGAATAAGGGGCATCTAGGGCACAAAATTAATCAGGAAAACAAAGAAAATTAACATTGTTCCTTTCTTATAGATATGATAATTTTCTAATTATCTATTGCTTCATTACCCTTGATGGTTTCATTATTATGAGAGTTGGTTGCATTTAATATACAGTGTCACAACCTTTCACTTTTTGACTATATCTATACACTCTCATATGATACCTTCTTATATGTAAATGTTTGTGTTTTAGAAGCTATGAATACTAGTATAAAGGATTTTGAAGAATTATAAGGAGACCTTAAATAGAGTTATAAACAATTTGAATATCTATTAGAATGTATGCTCGAGCAATCACATATCCTTGACAAGAAAGAGAATATTGAAGCCTAAGGCAATGAGAGAGATGAAAAACAAGATGTTCGAGAAGTACATGCCATAGTTTAATAAGGATAAGATATAAAATAAATTGAAAAAAGTAAAAGCAAATCTTGTGATTTGCAAAACTTTACTTTCTAAGAGTGGTTTTAGTTTTAATTATGAAAAGAAGTGGTTGCTCATTGACCATAATGTTTGGAGTGAACATATCAAGTATCATACTAATTACAAGGGTTTTTGACATGCATCACATTAAAAGTATTATGAAGTCTTGGGTGAAATTTTTGGAGAGTCAAATGTAGGAGGGTAATCTAGTATACCTAGTGTGCCACCAGTGGACTTGGATGTAGATGATGACATTCTTCCAAATAACCCTGCATTAAGGAGGAGTACAACTAGTGTGCACTCTAGAAAAATTGGTAAAAAAATAAAAAGCCATTGGTGATGGTTTTCCTTAAGAACTTGATAAGTTTATCACTGCAATTGATAATTTTACATACATAAAAGACAATCTTATAAGAAAATACTAAGAGAGTATCATAGATTTGAAGAGATATCAAATGAGGATACTTTATAGGATTGCAAATGGTTGCCTCAAGAGATATTGCTAGATGCTTTTGTAATATTCCAAAGAAAGATAGAGTTACATGGTTGAAAATGAAAATTGGTTATACTGGCCCATGAATTATTTATGTATACCTTAGATATTTATGGTTTATAGCTAGTATGCATTATATAGCAGAAGAATATATATTAAGACAACAAGTAGACAACTTCAAAGATTATGAACAACCCAAGGTTCTTTCCCTATTTCAAGGTATATTTGTTTTTTTTATAGTAAATCACATATATATATATATATATCATTGATAAAATGTTATAATTCCTTGAACTATCATCATTCTATAGAGTTGCGTGAGGTCGATTGATGGTACACATATTCCTACATATATATACTAAATGATGATCAATTGTATTACTATAACTTAAAGGGCATAATATCACAAAATGTGTTAGGTGTTGTTGGGTTTGATATACACTTTCATTATGTCTATGCGAGATGGAAAAGAAGTACAACTAATGCATGAGTGCTTCATAGCGCAATTGATGATGCTATTCATCTATTTGTGGTGTCAGAAGGTATTATGTCGATTAACAATTAGTGCAACTAATGCAATATACCTAAATATATGTTAATGATGTTTATGATCTTTTGTAGGAAAATATTATCTTACTGATGAAGGATACCCACTAATAACTAGATTTATCACTCCGTACTCAAAGCATAGATACCACTTGTTTGAATTCAATGCTTCTAATATTAATTCTATATGTGTGAAAGTAGAGTTGTTCAACCATAAGCACTCCTTACTACAAACTACAACTGAATGTACATTTGAAGTCAAGACACAATTTCCTATATTAAAAACTCAAATTCCATATCCATATCATGTATAAGTGTAGATTGTAATACTTATATATGCTTTACATATTTCACTGTTACACGAGTCAAATGTTGTTTATTTCTAAGAAGGTGAAAGTAATAATGACTGAAGAAATTACGTATAGAACCCCATTATGAAGTTACACATGGTAAGTTCCATGCACAATGTGGAAGTGATAGACAACTGAGAGGCTTATTAACAATTGAAATTGTTATGGACGTGATGTTGTAATTGGTTTTATCATTGAAATTGTTATAGACTTAAAAGATACTTTAAATATCTTTTTATTCATATTCTTTTATATCTATGTGTTGTAGCCCTCTTGTGAGTTAGAATTGCCTTTCGGTAAGGAAAAACTATGACGAAAATTTTTTAGAAAACAAGAGCACAAAAATATTGTATTTGAGACAAATTATGAATGTCATTTTGGAGTGCATTAACGTTTATTCATTTTTCTCATGGTTGGTTTACTTTTCGTAAAGTTTGATTCTATTTTTCAATAGTCTACAGAAGTTATAGTTGTTGATATGCTTATCACTGTAAGTGCCCAATAACTGAAATTTCCTTCGGATATGGAGACTGTTAAAATTTCAAAGGAATATAAAAGTACAAATAATTGATTGATTAAACATATGAATATGATGTTTGTAATTCTAATTGTCGTTTGTAGTTTTAATTGAACTAATTGATCAGTTGATATGTATATGAATGATATTTATCAAATGTGAAACTAGTTGTAGAAACTTGAAACTCAAGTACCAAGTTCAAGAGCAAATCAAACGTGAAACCATGATTCTGAGTATCAGTTTCAAGTGCAAATCAAACAAGAAATCACAAATGATCCTTACCATAGTTTCCAATTCCATGTGGGCCTAGAATTGTACTTCCAATACCAAAGGCCTGGTATCATGAATCAAACACTCTTGAAGGTTTGATAATTGGGTTAAGATAAGAAGGTGCACCTTCTGTAAAATACCATGACGTTAATATTGTTGGCATCCCTTTGCACTTAGTGTGTCATGGGCCAATAATATTCATATCGATATATTATCCACTTCATCTTTGGTCCTTATTGGTGTGCCCCAAATCCTCTCATAGACCTTAACCATGACTATCTGAGCTTCCATTTTATCGAGGCATCTAAGAAGTAGTCCTTGGTGACTATGCTTGTAGAGGTCACCATCCAATACATCATAGTTTAGGGCCCTTTATTTAATCTTCATATCAACCTATTCAAACGGATTTTTCAAGTACTGAACTATCTCCCAATGCCAATCGTCAAGTTCTAGATTCTCTTCATTTTTTTTGTTATTACTGCCACTAACTATTGGTCGTAAGAGCAAATTTAAAGCTTGAGGCAGATTGGGCGATACTTTTTGCAATGTCATTGTCATCTCTCATGATATACAACAACTTATTATCATCAAATGAGCCATTCAATTTTAAGATATGTTCTATCACGATCTAAGACTTGGGCTATTGCACTAATACTCTCCAATGAGTTGACTCAAAATGACTTGGGAGTCACTGAACACATAACAATTTTATTCTTGTAGCTGAAACTATGCTTAATCCATGGATGAGAGCATGGTACTCAAGACAATCATAGTTCTCTCTCCCACTTTCTCAATTGGGGAGATGATGTAGATACCAACTCCTACTCCTTTAGTGCATCTTGACCCATCAAATATTATCTTCTATGGTATCTCGCCGACCATATTAAGGGTGATATCTTGCAGGTCAGTGATCTCAATACATGGATGATGGACTAGAAATCGCTGATGACTTGACCCTTAACCATCCTAAGTGGCAAATAGTGCAAATCGAAAGAGCACAACTTTATGGCTCACTTCACGAATCCTTCTTGAAATGTCGAGCGGTTATAGAGATACCTCATAAGACTGGCTTTGAGAACCACAAAAACCTTGATGGCCAATAAGTAATGTTTGAACTTCATACCTCACATTATATAAGACCAAACAAAGTTTTTCTATTAGAGAATACATGAACTTGGTGTCTAGCAAAAGTCTACTAAGATAAAAGATAGAACAATCAGTGCCATCATCGGCATCTTGTGTTAGAAGTGCATCGATAGAGTCCTCTGATGCAATTATATATAACTTCAATGGCTTTCCAGAGGTGGGGGTATTAAGACTGGAGGATGTTTCAAGTATTTCTTCAATGTCATTGATCACCCTTGCATTGCCGGTCCCAAGCCCGGATAAAGGAGGAGGGTTGTGTTAGGCTTCCGACAGCCAGCGTAAAACTTCGTCGGATTTCTACAATATGGGTTACAAAAATTATGAGCATTGCTTTGGAGCGTCCCCGCCTAGCGACGTGCTGCAGAGCCCGAATGCAGTAAGAAGTAAGCAAGGGCCACTACATTTTCGCCCGAATGTAGTGAATCAATTGCAGAGAGGGTTCCCACATCATGGACGGGTGTGGGTAAAGAAGTTAGTCCCGCTACATTGCCGCCCGAATGTAGTGAAAAATTTTCAAAGAGGGTCTCCGCATTTTGATTATGGACGGATGCGGGGGGTAAGGAAGCTAGTCCTAGATAATAAGATTTGTATTGGTTCTTGGAATATCGGAACATTATCGGGTAAGCTAATGGAGGTGGTAGATACTATGATTCGGAGAAAGATTCATATTCTATGTTTACAAGAGACAAAATGGGTTGGAGAAAAAGCAAAGGAGATAGAGGATACAGGTTTTAAATTATGGTACTCGGGTAAAGAAAAGGCCCGAAACGGAGTTGGTATTATCATAAATAAAGATTTAAAGGAGAGTGTAGTAGACATACAACGATATGGTGACCGAATCATGACATTGAAATTAGTGTTAGGAGTAGAGGTTTTGAATATAGTTTGTGCTTACGCACCCCAAGTAGGACTAGAAGATAGTATAAAGACAGTTTTTTGGGAAGAGTTAGATAAGGTGTTTCAAAAGATTCCACAAAGGGAGATGATTTGTTTAGGAGGAGATTTAAATGGACATGTCGGTAAAGAGGCATTAGGATATCAAGGGATTCATGGAAACTTTGGTTATGGGGATATAAACGAGGAAGGTAGGGAGATTTTAAATTTTGCTATGTCATTTGATCTCTTTATAGTCAATACAATCTTCAAAAAACGAGATGAACATTTAATTACTTATAAGAGTGGCTTATCACAAACACAAATTGATTACTTTATTTGTAGAAAAAAAGATAGAGCGTGTTGTAAAGATTGTAAGGTAATTCCAGGAGAAATCTTAACCACCCAACATCGACTTTTAGTTATGGATTTACAAATAAAAAAATGGACAAAGAAGAAAAGAGTGCATCGAGCTATTCGGACTAAATGGTGGAACCTCAAAAGCGAGAAAGAAGATATATTTAAACAGAAAGTCCTTCAAGGAGATGTTTGGAATTATGTTGGCACACCCTCTGATATGTGGAACAATATGGCTATACATATTAGGAAAGTGGCGAAAGATGTGTTAGGGGTATCTAAGGGAGGTGTACCAGCATAAAAAGAAGCTTGGTGGTGGAGTGAAGTAGTACAAAATAAAATCAAGGCAAAGAGGGCATGTTACAAATTACATTATGCTAAGAAAACTAGTGAAACGTTAAAAGCTTATAAGAAAGAAAAGAAGGAAGCAAAAAAGGCCGTTAGTGAAGCAAAAGCTAAGATTTGGGAGGACTTATATAAAAAAACTCAACTCAAAAGAGGGTGAAAGAGATATTTTTAGGATAGCTAGGGCTAGAGATAAGAAAACTAAAGATCTTAATTATGTTAGATGCATAAAAGACGAGGATGAAAAAATTCTAGTGGCAAATGATGATATAAGAAATAGATGGAAAAACTATTTTTATAATCTTTTTAATGAAAATAAGGATGTTAGTATTAGTTTAGGAGATTTAGCCAAGTCAGAAAAGTATATAAACCACAATTTCTACCGACGTATTCAAAAGAATGAAGTCACAAAGGCTCTTAAACATATGAAGAGTGGTAAATCGGTAGGACCAGATAATATTCCTATAGAAGTTTAGAAAATACTAGGAGAAATAGGAATCACTTGGCTCACAAGACTATTTAATGAAATATGGAAAAACCAAAAGATGCCCGAGGAATGGAGAGCAAGTACACTTATACCCGTATATAAGAAAAAGGGAGACATTCAAAATTGTTCGAATTATCGAGGTATCAAGTTAATAAGTCATACTATGAAATTATGGGAAAGAATTATCGAACGTAGGTTAAGACAAGTATCAAGTACAACAGAGAACCAATTTGGATTTATGCCAGGTAGATCTACTATTGAAGCGATCCACCTTTTGAGACGTCTTATGGAACATTTTAGAGCAAAAAAGAAAGACCTTCACATGATATTTATTGATCTAGAAAAAGCTTATGATAGGGTACCGAGGGAGGTTCTTTGGAGAACTTTGGAAAAAGAGGTATCCCGTTGACATATATTAACCTTATAAGAGACATGTATGATGGTGCAAAAACATGTGTGAGGACTCATGAAGGAACGACAGACTTCTTTGAAGTTAATATTGGGTTACATCAAGGATCAACTTTAAGTCCATACTTATTTATAATGGTGATGGATGAGTTAACAAAACATATTCAAGATGAAGTACCTTGGTGTATGTTATTTGCAGATGACATTGTATTAGTGGAGGAGTCTAAGGAAAAAGTTAATAGAAAATTGGAACTATGGAGAGAAACATTAGAAAACAAAGGCCTCCGACTTAGTAGAACAAAGACAGAATATATGGAATGTAAGTTTGATCATTTGGCTACTTCAGAGGACATAGAAATTAAAATTGGCACACATTGCATTCCCCAAAAGGAAAGTTTTAAATACCTAGGGTCAATTTTTCAAAGTGATGGAAGAGTTGATGAAGATGTTACACATAGAATTAATGCTGGTTGGTTAAAATGGAGAGGAGCATCAGGTATTCTTTGTGATAAGAAGATACCATTAAAATTAAAAGGTAAATATTATAGAGCAGCAGTTAGGCCTGCCATGTTTTATGGTTCTGAGTGTTGGGCAGTTAATCATCAACATGTACAAAAGATGTCTGTGACAGAAATGAAGATGTTGAGATGGATGAGTGGTCATACAAGAAAAGACCGTATACATAATGAGGTTATTAGAAACAAATTAGGAGTGGCACCAATAGAGGATAAAACGAGAGAACATCGTTTAAGATGGTTTGGACATATAGAAAGAAGATCAAAAGAAGAACCTGTAAGAAGGTTAGAAAAACTAAATTTGGAAAGTATTAAAAGAGGTAGAGGACGACCACAAAAGTGTTGGAAAGAAACAATAAAGAATGATCTAGCTTATTGGGAGTTAACTGTTAACATGGCACACAATAGAGATCTGTGGAAACAAAGAATCCATGTAGCCGACCCCGTCTAGTATGGGAAAAGGCTTAGTTGTTGTTGTTGTTGTTGTTGTGTCTTTAGCTTGAGGAAGGCAGAGAAAAGTATCAGCTTTCCTATTACATTAGCAATAAAGAACTACAAATAATTGACTTACCTCACAGAACTCCACAATTCCTTCCTGTTCGTGAGTGGACTTGCCTTGTTGATGGCTTTAGCTTTATTTAAATTGACCTTTATTCCCTTATTATGTACTATAAAGCCAAGAAAATATCGTGCACCCACAACAAAAGTGCATTTGTTAGGATTCATTTTCAAGCTATGCCTTCACATTCGTGAAAGGCAACGTTGGTCGAAGTCATCGTACTTCACAACCATACCATCAATATACACCTCCGTGCATTTTCTAATTAAATCATGGAAGACACAACTTATCACTCTTCGTACCCTTGAACAGTAAAATATCATTTTATGGGCATCCTCAAGATTAACTTTGATTCAATTGTATCCTAATGGACCATCTATAAAGAAAAGAATTCTATAAGTGGCAGCCTATCTAGTAACATATTATCCATGGGCATCATAAATCCTTAGGAATGGCATGATAGAGATCTCTATAATCTATACATACCCAAAAGTTTTCGTTATTTTTAATGACTGAAATAATGTTAAACAACCAATCCAATGTAAAGGGTTGCCCGAATAAATTTCACATTGAGAAGAAGATGATGAACCTCTTAGTCAATAGTCGGCAACATCTCTGATTTAAACTCCTAGTTGGTTGCCTATGGAGGCTTGGCCCCTAGTTTACGGAGAATATTGAATTTCACTAAATCCCGAGACAAACAAAAATTTCATGGTATTCTCAAGCAAAACAGCTTTTATACCAATATAATAATTCAACCAAATGAAGTTGTTTCTCCTCAAGCAATATTGCACTTACATTTCTCAACCTTGGAGCGCCCTCAGTCCCCAAATCAATCTCCACTAGAGGATCAACTATAATGTAATTTGGATCGTCTTCCTTATTTATAAATTAAACTTCACCCCTCCCTCTTGGGGGATAGTATTTGTCCAGGGGATTGCTCAAGATCAATGTTTTCCACAAGTTACCTTCGGAATAAGCTGTAGTTAAGCCTGATTGGATTAAATTTGTGTATAGTTAATTGGCATGTTCTCACGTCTTTCACTACCAGTCATTTAAGAACGATAAATGGACTAACCAACGATAAGTGAAAAAGGGCCTCAATGGCATAAACATATGCCAAAAAGGGATCTTTGTTAGCTTCTACCATCTCGATTGCATCATCTGCCTAGAACGTAAGGTTTTAGTACAAAGTCGAGGAGGTACAATAATTTGCCTGAATCAAATCCCTACCAAAGTGCAAAGACGGTTTTGAATCCATTACGAAGAACAAGGCATTAGAGGTCCTTGTTTTGACCGTCAATTCAACAGATATAACCCGCATGGTGAAAGATGACTCACCCCAAAAGTATGACATTTTCAGGTTGGTCGGGATCAAATTAGAGAACTCCTTTCCAATCTGTCGTAGGGTTTCAAGCGACATCATGCTTAGAACAGCCCCTCCGTCAACAAATACCCTACATATACCCTACATATGGGTCAGCCATTTACTGTTACATTGGCATACACTGGTCTGAGGTGACGAGTGGCGGCCTCATCAGTTTGATAGAAGATCATTGACGAATCAATTTTGTCGACAAGAATGTCCCAATCTGGATCATCGATCAAGAAGTCATCCTCAACATTGATCTGCATAGTGAAGGTTATTGACAAGATGGTGATCAAGCTCTCTTGCATGTACAACATCTCTGTGCCAAAGTCTTCGTAGTCCTTGTTTGATGTATAAACCGCTCGTGGCAGAAATTTCGGACGACCATGGCCCTAACGTAACTTGAGGCTGCCAATAGAACCCTTTATTAGGATTTACCGTGTACCCATCTCTCCCATGTGATCGTTATGTTCTTCATCCCACTCCGCGACATGGTTCATCACCGATGATCGAGCCCTGCAACTCCGGAATCGTTGTCAGCTCTCTGCTTGCTGGAAGCAAATGCTTCTCTTGGATGGTTGGGTCCTTTTGTGACGGCAGGTGTAGCGGCTCTAGCGTGGAACTCGACTAAGTAACCGGTTCAACATGAACGTGGGCCTTACAGCCAAAAACTTTTGGTGTCTGCCCAATGTGGCCAAGTCTGCCTTGGGTTTCAAACTTTGACTAATGGCTAACCCATGGTGCACTGAGTCAGGTCAGTGTATGTGGGCAATTAGGTTGTCAAATTGTTTGTTCTTCCAGCTCATTGTGGCTCATACTAAGCTCATTTATCCTTAGCTCAAGAACCTATTGGTACAACTCAGGCTTGGCTGGTAGATAAGCTACCGACAGATCATTCTTGTTAAGCATGCTTTCAATGGGTGCAGAGTTTGTTTTAGAATTACAATTATGAATTTTGCATTTTAAACAAATATATATTAGATTTATATCTAGGATAATAAACCTTATAAAGAAACATGCATATACTAGTGGCATATTCAGCAGGAACATTGAGGAATAAAGTCGAAAGCATAGTAAAATATGTTTAAGATGTCTTCTTTCTACGGCAAATTCAGTCATGCAACTCACAGAAAGACTCGGGTCTCTCCTGATTTGGGGGGTCGGTTCAAAAGAACCTTCAAGTTGAAAATCATGAGTTCCATAATCATGGGATTTATAATAGCTGGTACACAGCTGCCCAACCTCAACTGGCCACTAAAAAAGTTAGTCATGTAAACTTGAAAAGCAAATTGGCAAGAAGAGAATGTTGGAAAACATAAATTTTTCTTTTGGGTGGTACAATGGTGAGGCTGAATCCAGATGCACATCTCGGCTAGTTTTCCAACTCATGACCTTCAACACGTGAATCGACCCCTCTACTCAGGTGACTTATGGCTCATTATGTAGGGAAAACATGATTTCCCAACTAAAACTCTGCTACTTCTGGCAAGCGGTTTGCGTATCTTAGCTTGCCAAGATTTAATATCATATGGTCAATGACCACATATCATATATTAATATATGATAACAATAGATCTTACACATAATCTTAGCCAAAAGGATAAGAAAAGAATGCTTTGTTCAAACCCTTATGACCCATTTTATATGGATCCTCTCTCTATGCCTACCTTCTCAATACGGCAATAAAACTTTCATTTCTCAAAAGTTTTCTTAGCGATTTGGTTTGGTTCTAGAACTCGAACTGTGAACCGAAGCACCCATTATTTCTCTTGTTAGAATCAAACCAAATGAAACTGTTTTGACATCTAGAACCGAACCAAACTGTGGTCTAGCAGTTTGGTTTGGCTCCAGCAGTTGCTTGAACACCCGGAGAGAGAGAGAGAGAGAGAGAGAGAGAGAGAGAGAGAGAGAGAGAGGATTCCCTCAGTCCTAACAAATGATGCTTACTTGAAATAGCATGTCATTGTAAACCCCGTGCATGCATGTAAGTCTGGGGTCGAACTCACCACCAACATCGTGTGAGTCGGAAAGCCCTGAAAGATGAGCTAAAGCTCTGTGTGCTTTGTTCGCTGGTGTTTTACGTTTTTGCAATGCAAATGGGTTCCACGAAGCTACATAGAACTCATGTCAATGGGAGAAACAAGATCGGAAAAATTAGCACAATGTAGCAAAGCTCAAGCACCTAATTGATTGCGAAAACTTAGTGTATCAAAGTGGAAGAGGACTACACCTCCTAAAATGTAGTTTTCCGAAGTCTAAATCTCTTTACATTCAACATACAACACTTTTGTATAACCAAGCTGAGTTAGGCAGACCACTATATTGAACTCTTCACCTTCTATCAGAGGACCAATCCCCTAGCCAGTAGGCTGTGCCCCTTTGGAGCAAGACAAAAATAATTTAACTAAACATGCCACATTTCTTAATAGAACAGTTCTATTCGTCACTGGTACAAAATTAACCTTTTGAGACTAAGCGGTTCGAACTGCCGGAATATATGGAAACACAATGCCGAGAGTTGGTCTCAATTCCAAAACCGCCGGAAAACTCCGATTTGTACTAGTGCATGTTGTTGTGTATGCTCGTGTCCAAAGAAGGATGCCACCAAAGCTAATATCGCAACTTGTGCGACCCCATATATCTTTTCTTTGGGTCCCATGAATTTCTTTTCATATGAATTTGAGAATTTCATAAGCCAAATTCCACATGCTGTATGTTTTTAACGGATGAGAACTTAAGAAACCAACAAAATTGTTGTTTTCTACTTGAAAATTGACTAGCAGGGGATGGGCCACACTCATTTGATAAGAGCAAGCCATGAAGGTCGCCAAGTTGGAAGGATGGCATTAGGATTTTCAATGCCACTAATGCGTGATCCCTGCCACAAAAGCTAGTGCTTGCGGAGAGGAACGAATACGGTAACACCAAAACCAAGCCTTTTGCCGCACTAAGTGGGGTGGGGTCATTTAGGGGTGAACCCTGTACTGGCTCAAAAATCTGGTAGGCGAGTCTGATTGGTTTGTATTTTCTCAATTGTCCAAATGAAGGAATGGTAAATCAATAAGTGCAGTGATGGATCTCTAGTTGAGAAGAGGTTTCGCTTCTACATCACCAAAAACAAGGAAAGTTAACAAAAACATATAGCCTACGTGGACACCCAGTTCCAGGTTAACCGAAACTATGACCCGGAACCAAAATGGTACCAGTTTGAAAACCCTCATTAAAATTAAAATTTATTAAAAAATAACTTTTTTGAAAACTATTATAAAAGGGACAGCGGTTTGAACCACTGGTTCCGGGTCAAGCCCTGTTCCTGTTCCATGGAATGAGAAACCATAACCGAACTGTATACCGCCCAGGTTCAGTTCAGCAAATTACACGGTTCCTCAGGCACTCCCCTTTAAGCAAAACAATGTTGAACATATCCCTTGAAATAGAAGGTCCTAACCTTTGGTTACACTAAGTCTCACCTACCAGGTGAAGGTTCCTCAAGGGGTATACATATATCACTGAGGCTGTTCGGCAGAATTCCTTTCAGGAGGTATATATGCAGACAAACCAAAATCAAGCAAGGCGTCTCCGACACTGAGCGAGGTTTGCTACGGGAGTCTTAGTTGCCATTAAGCTCGATCATGTGTCATATTAGCATGAACATGGTTTATTTTTCCCTTCCAACCTTTAAATGCCTTCCTCTGTCGAAATTCTCACACCTTCTAACACAGCTTTGCCTCAGTGTGACTCTTGTTTTTGGCAGACACGTTGGATTCTCTATCTCAGAAATTACTGATGTGAGATTAAAATTTTTGAAAGTTTTATATCAAGCGCTAGATTGGCACTGTCCTCTTTCTATATTTTCCTCTCTGTTTTTTACTCTATAAGGAAAACAGCTGGTAAGACTCCTTAGTTCGAACCAAAGTTTCAACGAAAATTTATCCAAAGAAAGGATAAACAAGATCTTCGAGCAAGATTTTATAAGTAACAAGCGATATCTTTGTTCTTGTATTAAAGGAAAAACCAGCATACCATACTGTTACATCAAGAACTTTAGGTACCAGGCATGAGTTTAGCTTAAATACAAACAAAAAGGGGAGGCCAGAAAGAGGAAGTGGAAGGGAAGTTAAGATGAAAACAAACTTTAGACACCTTTAAAAACCGTTGTATCCAACCTTGCCAATTCTCAGATGAATAAGGAAACTCACAGGCTTGATCTCGTTGACTCCCCATGCATTCTCAAAATCCCTCACTACCTGTTTACTTAACAGATCAATCCCCTTCCGGTATGCGGCTTGGTATACGGACCATGACCGTATATACGTCAAGTACATGTCAAGATCCATAATCTTTACAGACTCGCAGGAGAACGGGCCGGTGTGCTCAAAGCAGGTTATCGGATCGAATGGAAAGTCTAGATTGATGTAGTTCTCACTGATGAACTTGCACTCTGGTGCTGAGTAAGGTATCGACTTCTCGAAAACCCATTGGAAAACTGCATCCACAGCATCTACATATGATTTGATGTAACACCATGCAGCTATTACTCCACCAGGCCGTCTCAAGACATGCTTGACTTGCTTGTAGAACGCTGGGAGGTCGAACCAGTGCATCCGCGGTCACAAGGTCAACACTTGACTTAGGTGCCACTAGCTGGGTGAGCTCATCTAGGCTCATTGAGGGAGGGGTCAGCTGGTACCTTATGTTGGACAGCATCCGTGCCAAGGCCAACTGTGTGGGGCTTGTATATGTGTCTACGACAAAACATCAACTACAATAACAACTAAGCCTTTTCACATACTAGACGGGATCGGCTACATGAATTCTTTGTTTACACAGCCCTATCTCGTGCTATATTAGCAGTTAACTCAACATAAACTAAATTATTCTTTATTGGTTCTTTCCAACACTGAATGAAAAGTCTAGATAGATGTAGTTCTCACTGATGAGCTTACACTCTAGTGTTGAGTAAGGTATCGACTTCTTGAAAACCCGTTGGAAAACTGCATCCACAGCATCATCTACATATGATTTAGTGTAACAACATGCAGCTATTACTCCACCAGGCCGTCTCAAGACATGCTTGACTTGCTTGTAGAACGCTGGGAGGTCGAACCAGTGCATCGCTTGTGCCGCGGTCACAAGGTCAACACTTGACTTAGGTGCCACTAGCTGGGTGAGCACATCTAGGCTCATTGAGGGAGGAGTCAGCTGATATTTTTGTGATCATCCTCTACCTCTTTTAATACTTTCAAAATCTAGTTTTTCATACTTTATTCCAGGCACTTGTTTTGATCTTCTTTTTATATATCCAAACCATCTTAAACAATATTTTCTCATTTTATCCTCTATTGGTGTCATTTCCAATTTGTTTCCAATAACCTCATTATGTATACGGTCTTTCTTTCATGATCACTCATTCATCTCAATATCTTCATTTCTGTCATACACATCTTTTATACATGTTGATAATTAACTGCCCAACACTCATAATCATAAAATATGTTAGGTCTAATTGTTGCTCTATAATATTTACCTTTTAACTTTAATAGTATCTTCTTGTTACTGACGGACCGGATGTCTGAGTTGTTTTTTATTGCCGGAAAGCTCTGCGTCTCCTTCTCTGTGTCAAATGGCATCAGACTTTTTTTCAGCAGCAGAAATGGTGGTTTCTGAGTTTCGAGGTTTCCATACAGCTGTTTTTCCAGGGAGACCTTTTTTCTTTTTGTATTTTCTCTCATTTCTGTATATCTTATGTAATATGCACTGCTCTATTTATAGAGCAATGCCTACTCACTGCCTCCTCGCTTTTCACACTAGGTTTCTCTCTTCTGAGTAGATGAATCCAGACAGTTACCATAAAATCTGGTAATCGTCCGACAGTTACATTCTGGCTCTTATCTGTAACCCCTATCTCCGGTAACGAACTGAATGGCCAGTCCAACAGTTACCAGATAGGGTTGCCGAGAATGGCCATCATTATCTGTAACATCTCCCACTTTGCCATTCGAGCCAAGTGTATCGATATACTGGTTTTTCTCTCACTTTTCCAAGGTTTACCTAGTAATGTCATTTCTTGATTACTATCGCAATCATACCTCTTGTGTGGTTATTTCCCTCCACAATAATTTATCCATTATATGGTTGTATACCTATACAACACTTTTATCCATTGTGTGGTTATTTCCCTACACAACAATCAAACATACCTCAAACCCATGTTTGTAACATGTTTTGAGAATAGTTCCTCTGTTATGCCATTTGTCAAGGAGTCTGCTAACATATTATTTGTTGGCATGTATGAGATAGATATTTCCTTTCTCATAACCATATCATGAACATAGTGGTATTTTACCATTATATGCTTGTTTTTTAGCAATCAGCTCCACTCTTGATAAGAGTAATTGCTACATTGTTATCACATTAAATGACAACTGGCTCATCGATTATTTACAGCTTTAAATAATGTACAAAGCGGCTTATCCAAACATCACTCATTGCAACCATATAATGAGCTACATACTCAGCTTCCTGTGTATGCAATGCTACACAACCTTGTTTCTTACATGCCCAAGAAACAACAACACCTCCAAATAAAAATATTTGTCCCGAGGTTGATTTGTTGTCATCTTTGCTCCCAGCAAAGTCAGCGTCTGAATATCCTACAGTTCATCTGCTTGAAAACAGAGTTTCAAGTCTTTTGTTCCTTTCAGATATCTTAAAATCCTTTTCACAGCTACCCAATGCTGCCAACTAGGATTACTTTGATATCTACTTAAAAGACCAACAACAAAGCTGATATCAGGTCTTGTAGACAACATAACATACATCAAGATACCAATAGCTTGTGCATAAGGAACATTAGTCTTATCGTCTCCTTCACCAAGACAATCAGCCTTACTTAATTTGACTCCTTTCACAATAGGTGTATCTGCAGACTTACATTCACCCATTTTAAACTTCTTGAAGATATAGTCAGGCATAAGAGTCTAGATTCTCGATCTCGAGAGATCTTTATTCTCAGGATATATGATGCTTCCCCCATATCCTTCATTTTGAACTTGGAGTTCAACCATGACTTGGTTTTGACAATCATCTCGTTGTTGTTTCCAATCAACAATATATCATCTACATATAATGAGAGGATGATAAAGTGGCTCCCACTGTTCTAGACATATACACAGTGATCAAGTTTATTAGTCACAAACCCAAGTTCTATAATAGTATTTTGAAAAGTCAAATACCATTGGCGAGGTGACTGTTTCAAGCCATATATGAATTTTTTCAACCTATATACTTTATCTTCTTGGCCTTCAACCACCAATCCTTCGGGTTGCTGCAGGTATATGATTTCTTCTAAATCTCCGTTTAGAAAAGCTATTTTTACATCTAACTGATGTAAATCCAAATCATAGTATACAGATATTGCTAGGATTATACGTATGGATGCAAATTTCACAACTAGAGAATATGTCTCAACATAATATATCTCCTCTTTTTGCGAAAAACCCTTTACAACCAGTCTCGTTTTAAACTTGTCGATTGTACTATCGACCTTATATTTATTTTTTAGAACCCATTTACAGTCTATGGCTTTCCTTCCTTTTGGCAAATCAGTCAATTTCCAGACTTAGTTTTTCTCAATTGATTCAATTTTCTCATCCATGGCTTCCCCCAGTCTGTTGCTTCTAATGAGTTAAAAACTTGCTGATAAGTCAAGTTATCAGTCAACTCATCTAAATCCACCGAATTACACACTTCTTCAGCAAGATAAGTGTGATAATCCTTTAAGTAGGACGGAGTGACTCTTGGCCTTTTATGTTCACTTAAGGTTTCGGTAGTTTCAGGAAGTTCTTCAATGGGCTCAAAAGATGATTGGTCTAAATCTACCAGATCATCAATACATTCATCATTATTTTCCAAGATGTCATTCTTAGCATCTTCTAAGAATTCAACATCTCTGCTTTCAATGAGTCTGTGGTCCTTATGATAAAACTGATATCCTTTTGAACCTTTCGGATATCCAATGAATATACATCTCAATGACCTACTATCTAACTTATCTCTAGACTGATCAAGGATCTTTACATATGCAATAGATCTCCACTTCCTGAGATGACCTAGGTTGGGATTTCTTTCAAACCATATCTCATATAGTGCAATGAATACAACTTTACACGGTACTCTATTGAGTATGTAAACCGCTGTACTTATTGCTTCTCTCCAAAATAACCTTGGTAGAGAGGCATCGATCAACATAAACCTTGTCATATTTAGCAAGATTTTGTTGTATCTCTCAGCTATACCATTTTGTTGAGGTGTCCTGGGTATTGTTTTTTGCTTTGCAATACCAGATCTTTATAGAATTCTAGAAATTCTGCCGAGGTATATTCACCACCTTTGTCTGATCTTAAGACTTTGATCGAATGCCCTAATTGGTTTTCCACTTCTTGCTTATATTCTTTAAAAGCATCAAGTGCCTCAGATTTATGTGCCAAAAGATATAAGTATATGTATATAGAGTAATCATCGATAAAGATTATAAAATAACCCTTTCTACGATGTGACTTTTCTCTTAAAGGCCCACATAAATCTATGTGAATAACCTCCAAAAGGGTTGTTGCCCTTGGTGATTCCTTGGGAAAGTGTGATTCCTTGGGAAAAACTTTCTTGTTATTTTTTCTTATATACTAGCTTCACACTTGTTGAAAGTATTTTCTTCAAATCCAAGCAATAAGTTAAAGCTGGATAATTTCCTCAACTTTTCCAAATGAGTTTATGTCACATATTTACATCAACAATAAAGACACTCTCAATATAAGCAAATTGTATACAAGAATATTTACATCAACAATAAAGACACTTATATTCCCTAGGCGTTTATATCACAAAGTTTAAATAGTCCATGTTCTACATCGAATTTCCTAGAGAATAATTATCTCCCATGCTTTCCCATAGTCACCTTGTTAGAGATAAACCTAACCTCAAAACCTTTCTTTACCAAGGCAGGAACCGAGATCAAATTGTGCATTATAGATGGCATAATTAATATATCAGTCAATACAATTGGTTTGCCTTTAACAAATATTCTGAATAACCCAATACCCAAAACATCTGAGAAAGTAAGTATTATTTCTCATATAGACTCAATGTCCCTAGATTTGTATTACTTCAGATCCATTGCCCCTTCCTTGCTCTTCGAGATGTGTCGTGTAGCTCCTGAGTCTATCCACCAACCTGTCATCAGGCAGTCCATATACAAGCACTTTGAAATTACGCAGATTATATCTTGCTTCTTCGACTGTCTGCACTGTGAGTTGTTTCCTCCACCTTTATTGTTGCAGCAATCCCTTTTGTAGTGTCCCATCTTTCCGCAGTTGAAATACTTGACTCGAGAAGCGGCTTCCTACGATTTCTTAAAATTTTGACAGCCTTTTTTGTTATTCTTGTCAAACTTCTTGTTTGGTTTATTTTTTTTCTAGTTAGTTTTGGAGCTCGACGCTATCTCATCTTACACCACTAGCAACTTTTCTTTCTTATTTTTGACCATGTGTTCTTGTTCTATTGCTAGTTTCAGGGGCAACTCAGAAAGGTTAATCTCAAGCCCTAATCTGATGGCAATGGTGATCATGTTCTATGAAGGGGGTAGATTGTTTAATATTGTTAATATCTGCATTGGTTCTGGGATGACTGATTTTGCTAAGGCTAAGTCTCTAGCCATTACCAACATATGGTTTACGTGCTCTACTACATTGTCACATTCTTTTATTCTGAAAGAGTTGTACTTTTGTAGTAGCAACTATACATGTAATTTTGTAGTTGTATCATACTTAGTTGTTATTGAGCCAACAGCTCTTTAGCGATCTCGTATTCTTCGAAGACCCTTATCAAGTCATCCTCCATTTAGATGAACATGATTGTCCTTACTATTATGTCATCTTTTAGAAATGTTTTATACATTTCTACATGTTGCTCACTTGCGTCTAGGGGTGGCAGACGCATAGTTTCCTTCAATACATACTCAACACCTTCAAGTGTTAGAGCTAGTGGGATTCTCATCTTCCATGTTTAGGAGTTAAGACCATTCAACTTCTCAGTTTTTGCCAACTCAGATACACATATCATAAAGCTCATTTTTATGTGTTTGACAATAATAACAATTAAACGGTCTAAAAAGAAAACAAATATAAAACAAAGAGCACACATAGCAAGAATCATGTTAGAACGATGCATAATATCACGAAAATAAACTAGCGATAATTCCATAAGCACCTTGGGATAAACTCGTACATTTTCCCAAAGAATTTCTGCCATTAATTTTTTTTTCTTTCAATACTACCAAGGGTAAAACCATAATTTTAACTATCTATCCACTTTTGAAATTTTTGAAAAAGCCTAAGGACAAACTTGTAAAATTACTCTTTGGTTTTTCTATAAAATTCATGACTGATTGAGGTTAAAACTGTAATTTTAGCCCTCAAGCCGAATCTGTAATTCTTCTAAAAGTACAGGGGTAATCCTGTCTTTTGAGTGAATGGCAGAACTGAAATTATCTTAATCGGGAAGGGCACAAGGGTAAAATGATAGCTCGGTATTTCATAATTTTTATAAACTACCAAAGGGCAAATCTATCTTTTTATGCAATAAGGGCAAAACTATCTTTTTACTTAAAAATATTTGGACAGTTTTGTAATTTTGCCTAATGGCAAAACCATAAATATTGAAAAGTGGCCGGGGCATAACGAACTTTTTAGTGCGCTACCCGAGGCTGTTTCTTAGAAATCACTGGCGGTTTTCCAAAACCATGGGCAGTTTCGAGAAACCATCGGTTTCGGCTCGTGGTTTTCTGAAACTGCCTGACGGTTTTCTGGTTTGAATTAAAAGAGAGAGAGAAAGAGACTGTTTGAGAGAGAGAGGGAAAGAGAGAGAGAGAGGGGGGCCGACAGTTGACAGTTTTGTCGTGTTTCTTCTGCCTTTTTGGCATGTTTTCAGCTTATTTCGGCTTTGCCTTACCGTCGGTTGTTTCTGCCTTACCTTGCCGTCGCCTGTTCCGGCTTTGCCTTGCCGTCAACTATTTCGGCTTTGCCTTGCTATCGCCTGTTCCGGCTTTGCCTTGCCGTCGGTTGTTTCGGCTTTGCCTTTCCGTCGGTTGTTTCGACATGTTTTCCTTCATTTTCCCTTTCTTGTTTCTTTCTCCTTCTTTTTTTCTTCTCGTTGTTCTTTTTTTGTCCAAGAACAAATGCTTACCTTTCTTTCTTTTCTTTTTTTTTTGCAGGGTTTGTTAGGCTCTGATTCCAATGACGGACCGGATGTCTGAGGCTCTGAGTTGTTGTTGTTTTCGGTTGTCGAAAAGCTTTGTGTCTTCTTCTCTGTGTCAAATGGCTTCAGACTTTTTTTCAGCAGCGGAAATGATGGTTTTTGAGTTTCGAGGTTTTCTTACAGCGGTTTTTCTAAGGAGACCTTTTTTCTTTTTGTATTTTCTCTCTTTTCTGTATATCTTCTGTAATATGCACTACTCTAATGCCTACTCACTGTCTCCTGGTTTTTCACGCTGGGTTTCCCTCTTATGAGCAGATGAATCCGGACAGTTACCATAAAATATGGTAACCGTCAAGCCATTACATTCTGACTCTTATCTGTAACCCTTACCTCCGGTAATAGACTGGATGGTCAGTCCAGCCATTACCAGATAGGGTTGCCAAGAATGGCCATCGTTATCTGTAACAGTTATAAAGAATATGTTAAGCTTCTATCCATTTTAACCAACCATTAATATGCTTCTCATAGCTGAATGGTATATGTGGGTACGACGTTTATGTATATTCCTGCAAGCTGAATGCACAACAAACACAAACACCCCCCCAATCATGTTACCGTTAATATATGCTTCTCAAAGCTTGAAGACTAAAAAGCAAGAAGAACAAACAAGAAAACAAATGCATAACCATAAAGAAAGATAATTTTGAGCGAAATGTACTACGACGATACATAAATATATAACGATGAAAAGAACAACAAAGATAAATAATACTAAAAGGGTAAAAAGTACTACAATACCAGCAAAAACTTTAGAAACTTGCCTATGGAAACCATACAATGCTCCTCTACGTGCTGTCTTACTTCAAGTGAAATCTTTACATTATCCACCTTAGGCATAAATGGTGGACAGAGCTTCACCATGAGTTTGGTTTCGAAGTTGTCCCTATAAATCAAGTCCAAAAGGATAATCAAAGTACCACTTGTTTCAATGCCATGAACACTTGGAACTTGGAACCAAGGGCTAAGAGTTTTCATTCACGGCAAAGAAAGATGCCAGCAGATAGTTTCTACCATGCCCTTCTTTGCGAGTGTTTCCTTTACAAGATGGAGTGCATTGATAAGAATCAACAAACTTTTCCAACTTTGATCTATATGCCAAACATGGAGTAGATGCTCCCATGTTCACTGATGACTGAATCTCTGTTCTACAGCAAAGCAGGAACAGGGCACAATAAAGGGAAACACACTTTAATGGTTTTGTGAGGTGTGAGAGTTGCTAGGGAAGAGTGGAGAGAGGGAAAAAGAGGGTAGAAGTTAGACCAATTGCTGCAAACATTGGGGAGTCGTGAGTGAGAAACAAAGAGAGAATCAAGGGGAGAGTGAGGGCCGAGATTCATCCCTTAGAGCCGATTCTTGGGAAAATCCTTCTAAGTATTTCTCATCCCTTGTTCTTCCATATCTCTTTTTCATATTCAATTTGAAAGGGGTTGTATTAATGGAGCTTTGTCTCCCCGAATAATGTAATAAGAAGTAGATGTGCTGCAAATTTTCTATTCTTACTTACGCACTCTATGTGTTTGATTTCTTGATTCTACCCCAATATATTCTATAAACACTCTATATTCTCTAATCCCCTCTATGCTTAAGCTAAGATATATATTTTTATTCATTTTCCTTCAGCAATTTGGTTTGTGTTGTTGGGTTGTTGCAATTTAAATTCGGGTGAGTTTGCATTCATGTATGTTCTAAAAACGAAATTATAGTTTTCCAGTATCTGCATACCTTGATTGCCGTAATTTTCATTTTATAATCTGTGATCCGAATGCTCCAAAATTTTAGGCACAACATCTATACATACAAACACATTACAAATAAAATTGGCAAGAATTTTAGGACCGTCCAACTACGTGAATAAAATTGAGCAAGATTGGACAAACTCAGTTCTATTTTCTGCACAGTTAGTTTTTCTGCAATAGGGGTTAGGTAAAAGTCTCATATCTCTATCTGTAGGAAACTAAATTTGATAAAATTAGTCTCATCGAAAATCTGACATCCATAGCTTTCCGAAAAAACTAAGATCATAACATTTGGAATTCTGTGCACCAAGATACATAGGATTCTTTGAGTCTCTATGATTCTGTCATAGAATGCCCTGAAGCTGTTGAGTTGAGTCCAGTCTCCGATTTAATTCTGTAGATTTCTTGTCCCAAAATTTAAAATAAAAAGTGTCTTAAAATCTCAACATTTCAAGCTATAGCCTGTAAAATTTTTGTGAATTTTGGAGATCCCTAAGTTATCAGAAAAATTTTAGGAACAAGCTCCGAAAACAGAATCAATTTCTGTTTTTCAAAACTTGCTGATTTTGTAAACTTGAAACCAAGTACACCCATTTGTTCTTGACAAACACCTTATATTCACGTGAATTTGGAAATATCACCTATGTATTTGAAATCCCTAAGCGCTTAGGCTGACCCTTAAGCATCAGTTCAAGAAGGCCTAAAGCAAAAAGAACCCACTTAGCCACAAATTGCCAATTGAGTCAGATTTTCATACACTTTACTAGTTTTGGAAACTAGCTGGCACGCTCGCGCATAAAGTAGAGTTGAAACTTTTATTTCAAGTCTCTTCATATGCTTGGAGTGAAAATTTCACGTCTTCAGACAGCCAGCGTAAAACTTTATCGGATTTTTATACAATGGATTACACAAATTATGAGCATTGCTTTGGGGCATCCCTGCCTAGCGATGCGTTGCAGAGCCCGAATGCAGTGAAAAGTAAGCAAGGGCCACTACATTTTCGCCCGGATGTAGTGAATCAATTGCATAGAGGATTTCCACATCATGGACGGATATGGGTAAAGAAGTTAGTCCCGCTACATTGCTGCCCGAATGTAGTGAATAAATTCCAGAGAGGGTTTCCGCATTTTAAATATGGACAGATGCGAAGGGTAAGAAAGTTAGTCCTAGATAATAAGATTCATATTGGTTATTGGAATATCGGAACATTTATAATACAAAGGAACGACTTGTAGAATGATTTAATTCTCATTGTAATTGAAGCACTTAACTCCACCCATATAAGGGATCACTCTTGCATCACTGGTTCCAAGCCCGGATAAAGGATGAGGGTTGTGTTAGGCTTACGACAGTCAACATAAAACTTTGTCGGATTTTTATATCATAGATTACACAAATTATGACCATTGCTTTGGGGCGTCTCCTCCTAGTGACGTGTTGTAGAGCCCGAATGCAATGAAAAGTAAGTAAGAGTTACTACATTTTCGCTCGGATGTACTGAATCAATTGTAGAGAGGATTTGTAGTGAATAAATTATAGAGAGGGTCTCCACATTTTCAATATGGACGGATGTGGGGGTAAGGAAGCTAGTCCTAGATAATAAGATTCGTATTAATTCTTGGAATATCGGAACATTGTCCGGTGAGCAAACGGAGGTGGTAGATACTATGACTCGGAGAAAGATTCATATTCTATATTTACAAGAGACAAAGTGGGTTGGAGAAAAAGCATAGGAGATAAAAGATACAGGTTTTAAATTGTGCTACTCAGGTAAGGAAAAGGCTCGAAACGGAGTTGGTACTATCATAAATAAAGATTTAAAGGATAGTGTAGTAGACATACAACGTTATGGTGACTGAATCATGACATTGAAATTAGTGTTAGGAGCAGAGGTTTTGAATATAGTTTGTGCTTACGCACCCCAAGTAGGACTAGAAGATAGTATAAAGATGGCTTTTTGGGAAGAGTTAGATAAGGTGATTCAAAGAATTCCACAAAGGGAGATGATTTGTTTAGGAGGAAACTTAAATGGACATGTTGCTAAAGAGGCATTAGAATATCAAGGTATTCATGGAAAATTTGGTTTGGGATATAAATGAAGAAGGTAGGGAGATTTTAAATTTTTCTATGGCATTTGATTTCTTTATAGTCAATACAATCTTCAAAAAATGAGATGAACATTTAATTACTTATAAGAGTGGCTTATCACAAACACAAATTGATTACTTTATGTGTAGGAAAAAAGATACAACGTGTTATAAAGATTGCAAGGTAATTCCAGGAGAAAGCTTAATCACCTAACATCGACTTTTAGTTATGGATTTACAAATTAAAAAATGAACAAATAAGAAAAGAGTGCATCAAGCTATTCGAACTAAATGGTGGAACCTCAAAAGCGAGAAAGAAGATATATTTAAATAGAAAGTCCTTCAAAGAGATGCTTGGAATTATGTTGGTACACCTTGTGATATGTGAAACAATATGACTAAAAATATTAGGAAAATGGTGAAAGATATGTTAGGTGAATCTAAGGGAGGTGTACCAGCACAAAAAGAAGCTTGGTGGTGGAGTGAAGAAGTGCAAAATAAAATCAAGGCAAAGAGGGCATGTTACAAATTACATTATGCTCAGAAAACTAGTGAAACTTTAGAAGCTTATAAGAAAGCAAAGAATGAAGCAAAAAAAGGCCGTCAATGAAGCAAAAGCTAAAATTTGGGAGGATTTATATAAAAAAACTCAACCCAAAAAATGGTGAAAGAGATATTTTTAGGATAGCTAGGGCTAGAGATAAGAAAACTAAAGATTTTAATTATGTTAGATACATCAAAGACGATGATGGAAAAATTCTAGTGACAAATGATGATATAAGAAATAGATGAAAAAACTATTTTTATAAGATTTTTAATGAAAATAAAGATGTTAGTATTAGCTTAAGAGAGTTAGCCAAATCAGAAAAGTATATAAACCATTATTTCTACCGACGTATTCAAAAGAATGAAGTGAAAGACTCTTAAACATATGAAAGGTAGTAAATCAGTAGGACCACACAATATTCCTATAGAAGTTTGGAAAATCCTAGGAGAAACAGGAATCACTAGGCTCACAAGACCATTTAATAAAATATGGAGAAATCAAAAGATGCCTGAGGAATGGAGAGTGAGTACACCTATACTCATATATAAGAATAAAGGAGACATTCAGAATTGTGTGAATTATCAGGGTATCAAGTTAATGAGCCATACTATGAAATTATGGGAAAGAATTATCGAACGTAGGTTAAGATAAGTATCGAGTACAATAAAGAACCAATTTAGATTCATGTCAGGCAAATCTACTATGAAGTGATTCACCTTTTGAGACGTCTTATGGAACATTTTAGAGCAAAAAAGAAAAACCTTCACATGATATTTATTGATCTAAAAAAAGCTTAGGATAGGGTGCTGAGGGAGATTATTTGGAGAACCTTGGAAAAAAGAGGTATCCATTAACATACATAAACCTTATAAGAGACATGTACAATGGTGCAAAAACATGTGTGAGGACTCATGAAGAAACGACAGACTTCTTTGAAGTTAATATTGGGTTACATCAAGGATCAACTTTAAGTCCATACTTATTTATAATGGTGATTGATGAGTTAACAAAACATATTCAAGATGAAGTACCTTGGTGTATGTTATTTACAGATGACATTGTGTTAGTGGAGGAGTCTAAGGAAAAAGTTAATAGAAAATTGGAACTATGGAGAGAAACATTAGAAGGTAAAGGATTCCAACTTAGTAGAACAAAGATAGAATATATGGAATGTAAGTTTGATCATTTTGTTACTTCAGAGGACATAGAAATTAAAATTGGTACATATTGCATCCCCCAAAAGAAAAGTTTTAAATACCTAGGGTCAATTTTTCAAAGTGATGAAAGAATTGATGGAGATGTTACATATAGAATTAATGCTCATTGGTTAAAATGGAGAGGAGCATCAAGTATTCTTTATGATAAGAAGATACCATTAAAGTTAAAAGGTAAATATTATAGAGCAGCAATTAGACCTGTCATGTTTTATGATTCCGAGTGTTGGACAGTTAATCATCAACATGTACAAAAGATGTTTGTGACAAAAATGAAGATGTTGTGATGGATGAGTGGTCATACAAGAAAAGACTGTATACATAATGAGGTTATTAGAAATAAATTATGTGTGGCACCAATAGAGGATAAAATGAGAAAATATCGTTTAAGGTGGTTTGGACATATAGAAAGAAGATCAAAAGAAGAACCTATAAGAAGGTATGAAAAACTAAATTTTGAAAGTATTAAAAGAGATAGAAGATGACCACAAAAGTGTTGGAAAGAAACAATAAAGAATGATCTAGCTTATTGTGAGTTAACTACTAACATGGCACATGATCGGGCTGTGTAGAAACAAAGAATCCACGTAGCCGACCCCGTCTAGTATGGGAAAAGGCTTAGTTGTTGTTGTTGTTTGTTGTTGTTGTAGTAATTGAAGCACTTATATCGAATGTTGGCACTTCCATATATCCCAACTAAGCTTCAAGCCAGCATGGTGAAAGCAATTTCCATAGCTTTGCATATTCAGGAAAAGAGAATTCTATAGTTGTTTTACAGAAAATAGAACATTATTCGAGGCACTGCGGTTCCGAAACCATAACTGAAACTGAAGAGATTCCGGTTGGGTGCCTACTCCGGGTGAACCAAACTCGGTAGTCTGAAACCACCGGAACCGGCCCTTTATAGTTCACAAAGTACACCAAGTGAAAAAACCACAATATTCTACAAAGTCAACTACGTCCAATAGATTCCTAAATTGGCGTCCTCTGTGCCATGAGAAGTTCAAATGAACGATTCAATAACTCCGTCATAAACTTCTTAACCTGTTTAATATTTCTCCCCAAATCATCTCACTGCTTGCAATAAAAGCAAAAAAGAACTCCAACCACGAACTCATACTAAGAAGAAGAAGTGAATTTCTTGGTTTAAATCAGGGAAAAGAAGTTAAAGAAAGAGGCAATAACTTCGATTTCCCTCATGGGTTTCGAAAACAAGGACTTGCTTCTTTCAACAAGTATCAAATTTATCAAATTCTAATTGCCTCCCATCTCATGATGAACGACTTACTATGGTACCACAGCCGGACTACCATCAACCGGAAGATGAAGATCCGAGCTGACCCACTCCTCACCAACAAAGAGTTTGTGGTTTTGCACAGAAATATGTACATATGCTCGTGTGTTGTGTGTGCCTGTGCGTGTGGAGGTAAGTGATTCTTACTGGCACGGCAGCCTGACAGTTGCCGGTACCGACATCCGAGGCGAGGTCATGTCCCGGCGTCTTAGATGCAATAAATTCGAACAGCTCCGGCGGGTACTTCGGCCGGTTCTCCACGTAGAGGTCCGCCAGTTTCGTGAATATTTCTGCCATTCTCTCTCTCTCTCTCTCCCACGCACACAGACACGCATCTGACGTCAAAATAAAGACCCACATCACCATTCATCGGGAGATACAATCCTAATAGTTCTGAATTCTATCAGTTCTAAGAATCATGCGATGGTTTGGCTGCCTCTAAATAAGACAGCTTTAATTTCAACCTAAGAGCATAAACTTGGTTTCTTCAGGCATAGATTTCGAGACAAAAATGTCAGTATTGTCTCATGCAGTCCAGCCACTATTGATCTCCTGAGAAAAATCACTTTGTTATTTCATATCTCAAATAAAATTTACAAGTTAATATACCTGTAACCAACATTACCAAAACCAGACCAATTCGAAAACCAAACCTTACCAACAATATGTGGGGGTATGCTATGTGGATTCTTAGTTGTCATTATGCTTTATCTTGTATCATATGAGCATTTAACTCCAGTAATGCATAATCATATTTTATTATTTCTTTCCAATACTTTTGAGAGGAAAAGATAATGCCTAACCTTTCTTTTATGGAGTGAAATGTTAATATGGCATGGGATAGACATCCATGGAGACTAAGAATCCATATAGCCTACCCCACTTGCTGTGGTAAAAAGACTTAGTTTTGTTTGGCTTCTTCCAACATTTATGAGAATCAGCCTCTTGGGGTCTAACCTACCTTAAACATGTTTCTTCACTTTTCTCCTTTAAGTGCCCTGCACAAACTTTTTCTCTAATAACCATATTAAGAATATTATCTTTCGTATACAGAAAATCTTCACTACTACCACTACCATATTTTGCACTTGTGACTAACTCTTGACACCATGGTCTTACTATTGATTTATAATATTACTTCCCAATTTTGGTGGTATCTTCTTGTCACACCACATGATGCAACTTTTAGTTCAAGCCAACATTTTTGCTTTATATATCTCAAGGCAGGCATCTGGCTCTAAAAGTGTTGTGGGTTCTCTAGGCATCACTAAAATGGCTATTGTCACACAGCACAACCAGCACATTAGAAATCTGCCTTTTCAAGAGGTAGCTCCACAAACCACATAAATCTGTATCAGAGATGACCTTAAAAATTCTAGCATTTTCAACTGGTTGAAGAGGCCTCGGGAAACAGTTCTGTATTAAACGACTTGATGAGGCTGCATTTACACCATCCGTGGAAGTCACTTCTTGTATATTTGACAATCATAGTAAGAAGAAAAGACTGCAACGGGGCAGCTTACTGCTATTCAAAAGTGGAACAAAAACGGTTCTGTTGTCAAATGTTCAGATCAATATGAACCCCGGTTCAGGAGTGTTCATCTGTAAAGAGTGTGCATTGTGATCCTCAAAATTGTTTATCTCATGAACACTATGCTTGGTAATATTACACCAGTGAAGAGAAGGAAGATATTCTAAAGCTAACATATTGAAATAAAGAGAGTTCTGCATGGTGAAATTATGGTTTCAAGGTACACTACATGCTTGTACTGCAGATGTTACACTCAAAGGGCGCACAAACTTCAACCTTCTGAGGCCAAAGCAGTAGTCAGATCAAAAGAAGACTTTCAGTGCATCATTTACTGACATATATGATGGAGCAGCAATGGGTCCAAAAGATCATCGAGGAGCCTGTTTTTGGATTTGTGAGGGGTCACAGTTGATATTGGATTACACCAAGAACATTGAGCGCATAAATGTATCTTAGTTGCTGATTAGATAGATTAGGTGAATGAGACGAGGAAAAACCTTTCAATTAAACATGCTAAGATAACATGCTCAGAAACCGTGAGCCTTTCTAAACAGATGTTAATCTATGTTGTGGTGCCAACTGTATGTTTGTGTGACGGCAGGAAAGAATTAATGTGTGATGGAGACTAGTTAGAGTATGTGATAGGAATCTAGTCTCGTCTACAAACACTTGGATCGAAGACTTGTCAGCACGCTACTAAGGAACTCTCCCGTGTGCATGAGCTAGCCAATTTAGCAAAGCTTTACACTTGGCAGTGTAAGTTTGGACCAAGTAAGGAAATGCAGGCTTGTCCGAGCATAGCTCTATCCTGAATTAGGGGCAGCCCACCAAAGAACGATTATTACAAGACGCTAATTTTGGGTATGTTAGTTAAACAATAAATTATCAAGAGTTAATTTTGTTAGTTAGAGATAAAATCCAACTAGTTAATATATTTAATATATAGTTATTAAGCCTAAAGAGATTAACCAATCACTCACTTCTCCTAGGTGGTTGTTCACTTCCCTAGGAAAGTCATTAAAGGTAGTTGATAGCTAGTTTTAAAAATAGTTGAGTCTTAAATAGTCTCGTAATTACTGTCTATTTTCAGCCTCGATTAGAGGGATGTTCTAAGCTATAGATAGGAGAGGTGTTTAGATAGGAGAGGTGTTGAATGAAAAAGAAAGAATCTTGTTTGCTCCAACAATCCTTTGTTCTCTCATCCCTTTTGGGTGGCGAGTAATGGTCCTTATCACCCTTTTAGGATGTGGCGAACCAGTGTGTGGGTTGGTGGGTAATATCCAACATGTGTCCCTAACTGTAGTGTTGCTATTTTACGTTTAGGAGTAGAGTGGCCCCTTCAAATCCCGCAGAGCGTGTTAAAGGCACCATGAGAGAGAAGAAAACTTTTGTTCCATGCAGGTCATCCTCAATTGCTGAGTTGCTTGGGTTCTCTTGCTTCCTTCATAGAGTCAGTCTCATAGTCAACACTCCATGTAAGCGGTCCTTCAATTCAAGTGACTATTGTTGTTGCGATCAACTTAAGCCAGAATCCTCTTGACTCAGAATTTCATATCATTTGACTCTTTCATTGAGATAGAGAGAATGTTAAGTTTCGAAGGTATTCCTACAACAACTCTTTGTGATCCATCAATGAAGTCATTCCTTAGGCTTTAAGAGCGCCAAGAGAAGTTAGCAACCCAACTCGCCAAGCTTACTGGTGTCATTGGAGGAATGAACCGCAAGGCACAATCCATTGAAGGGTTGTCACGGCATCGTCCGCTTCAATTTAGTCATCAAGCTCTAAGAATGCTTGGTTTTGAACCATATGCAAGGATTGACAAATTCGTGTGATGGTTAGATTCCAGTTTTGAAGCATTATTGTCAAGGTAAATATTGTAGTTCTTATCCATTGATCGACCCAAGCAAAAGCCTCTATTTTAGCGGAACCTATGTTTTGGGAAATCATCGTTCTTTAGACATCATCTTGTATGATGAGATGACTCATTTGAGCTCAATTACCAATTTTCTTAAGGGTCTTGGACTATATGTGTTAAAGATTTGAATTCTCTAAGAGGCTCATGGGTCAACGAAAAGGGTTTGATTAATTGGTTCTTTGAACAAATTAATGAAGATGATGTGCTAGATTTGTTGATGAAGCGAATCAATACAAGTTTTCTTGGGTACCCTTGAGCGAATTTAGAAATTTTTCTAAGGAACTGAAGTCCACCAAACCTCATACACTAGAAACTTTGAACAGATCTCGATTTGTCACTCAATCTAATTCTAATTCCATCAAGGAATGCAAGGCCTATGAAATCTCTATTATCAACCATAAAGGGCCTAAGGATTTGGAGAGTCCAAAATTTAGTTCAAGGACAAACCACCTAAAACCTATCATCTACACCAAGTCACAAAACCACTTGCCCCAACTAAAAATAATTAATAGTTAATAAAATGTTTGATAACTCATAGATACCAAACCCTAAAAAAATATTATAAATAAATTATCAAAATAATATAAATATTTTGATGATATACAGATATCATAATCCCATAAAAAAATTGAGAGAGAGCATGTAATGATGTTGGAATGGAGTGGAAAAAGGTTTAGCCCAACACGGGTGAGCACAAATGTAACTCAAGGAGGCCTGCTTACCTCATCTGAGTATCATGCATGATAACATCTTAACATGCGAACAATGGGAGCATGATGATTACAAGTTTCAATCTTGAATGGTCTCTCAGGTTTGGTTGGCCCAGCACCCAGCATGCACCTTTTTCACTGTTGAAAATCTTTAATCATGATGACAGAATTAAGTTATGAACAAAATGTGACCTAGATAATAAGCTATTCTTAGATGTTAAAAAAAAATATTTATTATTACCTTTTGTATTTATTGTAATAGTATCATTTTTATTTTATTAGTTTTTTATTCAATAATTTTTATTTATTTTAATCTAATGATTCACATTAACTTATTTATAAAAAAATTAATGTAATCAGTAATAATAAATATTCAAGAGTGATAATATACACTTCCTAAAAATAAATAAATCAATGTATCACATCTTAGTAATGTAATAAAGACTTAGGATTTAAAAAGTAAAAATATATATAAACAGACTTAGGATTTAATTTTGCCTTCGCTAGAAAAAATTATAATTAAAGAAATGAAAAAATATCTGATATTGTATTACACATTTTTTAATGAACATATTGTGTTACACATCAATAAATCAATAAATAAAAGCAATAATAAAATAAATATAATATAATATAAAGCTCCCAATCTTATGTTCGATATGATCGATGGTGCGTGGGTGTGTGTGAAATTTACTCTGCTGTTATTCTGCAAAATTTCCGTTCCACTTTCGAGTTCCATTGTGATTGGATTGGATTTCAAATCTACCATTAGATTGGAAATTTTTATTAATTAATGATATCACACTTGTATTAGTGGAGGATAGATAGCGATTGCTGGCGATCGTGTATTATTATATCTATTCTATACTTTTTTCTTTTTATTGCAGTTAGTGATGTTTGGGTGAGGTTGTGCATCTCTTTTTAATAATGCGAATATATTACATGTTTTTAAAATAGTAATAGATGTATGCTAGTAATAGATATGCTTTATGAAAATATTGATCATTAATGTTAAACTAAACCCTATACATAATTTTTTTTTTAAATAACTTAAATTAATGGTTGAAATCTTTTTGGAAATATGTATATATTGTTACTTAAGAAACATGATATAATTTCTTCTTGAATAATTTACTTTTTTTAATTTAGTGAAAGGTAGATTATCTATGTTAGAAATTAGAAGATTTACAAAAATATTTTTTATGACCTAATCTTAAAATTAGTATAACTATAATTTAAGTTCATCTACGTCATATATGTTCTATACTATTATACAAAAAATTCTTCTTTTTGTTCTTTAATTTTATTTTTCTTAAAATATTATCATCATTTAAGTAAACACAAACATAAAAATTATGTCTACTTTTAAAATTTTCTTCAACTTACGTTGTTATTTTTTAATAATTTCTTTTAGCCAAAATTAGGGGTGTTAATTAAATATGTTAGTTCATTATTTATTTAGTCCATCCATATTTAAATCCGTATCCATCTAAACATTTTTACCAGAAGATAGATATTCATTAATTACATTATGTATCCAGAAATCCAGATTTCTTTTTACCAGAAGATAGATATTCGTGGTACATTATGTATAAGGGGATTTCTCATTTTGTGTTCAATTTTTATTTTTTTAAAATTATCATTATTAATTACTAATTTAAATATTTAAAAATAAATATAAAAGAGGATAAAATTATAATGACTTCTTATTACTAATTTAAAGACTTAAAGATAAATACAAAGAAAATAAGATTATAAATATATCTTATTACTTATTTAAATTCTTAAAGATAAAAAATATAATTTAAATATTTTTTATCGTTATTTATTTTTATCTTAAAAAAACGAATTGACAAGTATTTAAAATCAAAGAAATATACATCTCTAAGATATAAAGTAACAAGTAACTACTTAATTAAAAAAAAAAGTAATGAGTGGTCTGACAAGTTAAGAAGGAAAAAAACAAAAGTAAAAACAAGATAAAAAAAAACCACCGTAACCCCACAATTCTAACAATAATATTATAAGGATAAATCATAAAGACAAAAAATAGAGAAACATTAAGACTCTATTAATAAACTTAGGGTATCTTGATACAAATAATAAATTTAATAAATTGTATGAACTAGGCTAGTTTAGTTAATGGAAGGTTTTGAACCAACCAAATTTATCAATTGGATACCAATGGATATCCACATCCACTAACAAGTTCTAATAATTTATACTGTTAAAATAATTATTGGATAAGTATTTAATTTCAATAATATATATTGTAATAACTAATGTATATTGATTCAAGTAGAAAAAATTTAAGTCCCTTAAGTATGTAATTTTAAATTTAATTTTAAAATTTATGTGTATAAAAATAATATTATTAGAAGATATTTTCATTTAAATACTTGATAATATTCTAAAAATTAGTTTATCACTTAGAGGGATATTCTTCAGAAACTAAAAATAATATATTTATTCTTTTAATATTTATTAATAATAATAGTTTGATATATTTATGACATCATATATTTATCACGGAGTAAAAATCAATAGTCACCAATCATCAAAAGCCATGTGGGTTTAACTAATTATGCACACTAATTTTATGACATCATCTCTATGAGCAATCAAATATTCAACAAGAATTGTATTTATTTATTTATTTATTTATATTTATGATCATGCATTATTTGAATAATTTGCATATACTTGGATTAATCTACATTTTTATCCAATTAAATGTAGATTATCCATACTTAAACTAAAAATTCATAAAAATATTTTTTATAGTATAATTCAAGAAATTAACAAAACTAATATTTAAATATGTAATTATGTACTTATCCATACTACATATACTAATCACATACAACTTGGGGTTTACGAGGATGGCATTCTGTGTGGTCTTTTCTGAACATTTGAGAAAAGGTTATTCTTCTGCATGGATAGATCATAGTCATAGATGTTTTTGTTGGATTTTACTCGACACAAGAGGAGTAGGAGTGAAAAAAAAATTATTTAGACTAGGTAGTTTGTTGGAGGCTTATAGTTCGAGCTTATTTAAGATTTAGTGTGACCTAACTCATTTACTAAAAATTAGATCAAATTTTTTTTAAAAAATTTATTTAGTTAAATAAATCAAGTTTTAAACTTTTAAAAAGTTTTTTGCATCTTAATGGATTGATTTATATAATTATATTTTATTATATTTTAATATTTATATAATATAATTATTTTTATAAATAATACAATATTATTTTAAAATCTAAGCCTGTGAATCTATATAAATACATAATTCCATTAGATTATCTTATTGACCTACCTAAATATTGGTCTATTAGATTATTTAAAAAATTTATTATAAAATAAGTCTTTAAATAAATTTTTAAATCAAGACAAATTTTTAAAAAATAAAACCTTAAAAAATAAATTATATCAAACAAATAAAATAAACTCAAATCTTATATTTAATAAATAAATCAAACTCATTTAAAATAAAGTCCATCCTGACTTAACTTAGCCTGCTCGGCTGCAGTCCATTTTTACAGGTTTTGGTCCACCTATTCTTAATGTGGAAGAGCTAAGAGAAAGTACCAAAAAACTAGAGTTGCAGCCTGCTCGGCTGCCAGTCCCAGATTTTTATGGGTTTTGGTCCACCTAATTAAGAGACAGTGACATTCAAAAATGTGGTACAATAGTAAAAGGAATGTTTTCTTTTTCATTTTTTGTCCTTTTATTGTTTTATTTTATTTTTTGTTACATTGTTGCCTTGAAGACCTATTGGAGGAAAAAAAAAAAAAGAGTTTATCTTTTCTATCAAAATAATGTTGTGACACTAAGTTTTTTAATCCAAGAATATTAGTTTTTATTAAAAATGGATTTATTTTACTTCATATTCGACTCAAGTTAATTAAACTTTTTATATTAATATAATATATTATGATATTATCAATTATTTAATGTAAACACTATATTATATAAACTTATTCATCAAATTTATTTTATATATTAAAATAATAAATAACTTAATCAAGTCTTAAAAAAAAAAGAATTAAACTTGATAGAATTTTAATATATAGATAAGTTCTTATAAAGATTTTTTTATTATAATTCTTAATACATCAATATTCTCAATTCTTATATATTAAACTTTATATTATCGAGATTTTATATTATCAAATATTATCTTATTAAATTATAATCTTATCAAATTTTATCATATTCTTACCAATCATAAAACATAAATTTAGAGCATGTTTAAAAAAGATGAATTATTTCTCATTTAACTATTTTTAGATGATTAAGTTATTTTGTGAAATAATTATTATGTTTGAGTAAAAGATTATTTTCTAAAAAGTTTTTTACATGAAATTTAATACAAAAAAAACTTTTTTAAAATTAATAATCATAAGCTGAAAATTAAAACTTATGATTTTAGTTTATAAATTATTTAACTTACCGAGCTTTGATATATAAATAGTATTTTATCGCCGATCAAATAATTTTTTTAATGCATTTATCACTATTATAATAATAATTAATATATAAAAATGATTAACTTTTTTATATTAATCTAAAATTATATTAAACAAAATTATTTTACGGATAATACATTCAAACCGTAAAAATAAATTAATTATAATTAATTATAATAATAATTAATTATAACAAATGTCAATTATCAGCATGTCTATAATTTTTTAATTTTTACAAAGCAAACCCTTAATGTCTTATACATTGTCGGATACCCGTTATTGTTATTATTTATTATTTTAATAGGAACTTCTATGGAAAGCATTCAATTTTGTAGTGAAGGCAATACAATTATACATTCTCAACCCTTTATACTTTTGTTTCATTCAATGCCGATTAGACCATTTAAAGAGAGAGAGAGAGTGCAGAACAAGAGTTTTTTTTTTACATATTATTAAATATGTGTTATATTAATATTAATTTTATGAATCAGTATTATTTTTTAATTTAATTATGTTTTTAAATATTTTATTAGATACTCATTAAAGATACTAAAATATTTTTAAATTTTAAATAAAAATAAAATATTTAATATATTAAAAATTCTATTAAAAAAATCTCATTTTAAAATTAATTTAAAAATTTCAATTTTGATATTCTTAATAAGTATCCTTAGTAAAATTCTATTTTTAATATTACAGCTATTTTATTATACATTAAATGGTTTAGAGCAAAAAATTTTATCTTATTCCGAAAATACCTAAGAGTCTTTCTAAAAAAAGTTTTTGCTAAGAGTTTTGTTATATTGTCATAATAATCATCTCAATACTTAATAAAAAAAAGTATTAAAATAAAAAATAGATATATTTAATGTCTTAAAAACATAAAAAAAAATTAATACTCTCTTCATTTGATAATAAAGTGAATCTTAATTTGTAATTTTTCTAATAATCTTAATATAGAAAATTACCATTAAAACATATAATAATATTAGAATTTATGATTCTCACAAATAAAAAAAATATAAAGATACTAACATTTATTCATGAATAAGAAGAATTGTATTACAAGAGTGTTAGAGTAGAGAGATCTCAAAAATTAACTTTCTATTCCTTTGCCTTTCTTTTCTTGAGTTTTTTACACTTTAGAGATCTCAAAATTAACTTTCTATTCCTTTTTTCTCTGTGATGGTGAAGGAAGAAAAAACGCACACTTTACGATTAGGAACTGAGGACCTTGAGTTTTACATATAAATTATTTCTTAAATATTGCTAAGCTTTCGTTAAATTGTGATTCTTATAATTACAAAATTACCATTTCCTTTTTACCCGATAAGAGTTTAGGCTCATTAACTTAATTTAATTACTTATTAAATTAATAAAATAAATCGCGTGCCCATCGTATTAGATATTTAATTTAGCATTATCTCGACATTTAATGTGACATTACATTCTTTATAATTTAATAAATCTATCAAAAACATAATATGAATTCATATATGAGTCAAACTACTTCTTTATATTTGATACATCATTTATCATGACTAATAATGAAAAATAACATGAGTCATGACAGTCGTATATCATTTAATCGACATGTCGAATTCCAATGTACTACGAGTTAGTCTTCTCCTTGACATAGCGTATAAATGATAAGCACTGATAATATGGTTTACTACAATAATATTATCATTATTCTTGTTATCTATACAAGTATAAATGATAACATAATTAACAATAATATATTTACTAAAATAAAGAACATGTTATCATTATTCTTATTCAATTATGTATACAAACTCAAAAATTAAGTAAGACAAAATATATTCATTAATAAGTTTAGAGTGTCAAAGTACATAAAACATAAATATTAACATAATATATGATAATGTCTACTTAGCAACAATGTCTATACTTTCAACATGCCCCTACTTAAATGTTTTGGACAATAACTCTTTTGTCAATGGGACAATAATCATAAAATCGGTGCTAATGTACTCTATTGACACTCTATGTTTGAACTTCTTCTTTACTTGCAAATGTATTTGAATTCCATATGTTTAGTACCTTTAGAATACTTGTCATTTTTGAAAAAAAGGCAATTTGCCAGTTATCACAATAAATTTTCAATAGCGACAATACTTTGTCGACTACTTCAAGTCCTTAAATAAAGTTCTACAACCACTTGCTTTGAACCATGGCCTCAAGCATGCCACCAATTTAATTCCATGGTGGATCGTGTGGTGATATATATACGGCTAACAGTAGAGATTACTCTTAGTGATATCCATACTCAGCTAAAAAATACAAATAGTCAAATGTGGACTTTCTTATATTTACCTGAATCGGTAAAATGCGAATTTAAATATCCAATACCTCGAAGATGATTGGGTATTTTTATAATAAGCATGTAATTTTTAGTTTTCCTTGCAAGTATTTTAAAACTTTTTTTCACCTAACCTACCTTGACTCTTGGCTCCTAGTCCTTGGTATGGTGTATATCTCATGTATAAGATCATATTCCAAGGCTCTTTGATTTTTGAAAAAGTTTTATAAAGTTCATGATCTTGGAATATGGAATCGTCTATATCATGGATGTATACATGTTTTATTTTGGGTAGGAGATGGGAGGTATGGGTTATAGAAGACTTGGGCTTCCACACGACCCTAGGTTGAGAGGGCTTAGCTTCTAGTTGGGAATGGTTTTGACATGCTCCCTAGGTGCAACTCGAGGTGCCTCTAGGGATAGATTATTTGGGTTTAGGGCCGTAGGCTTTGGCTCATGGTACAAGTCTAGGCTTGAGAAAGTTGGTTCTTGCATAGTAGACTTAGTAATCATGTCTACCACATTTTATCTTTATTTGGTTTTTTATTTTGAAATTTCTTTTGGTGCGGGACATTCGGTACACCTTGAAAATCTTTACTTTTGGGCATGTTTTGTGGGTTTGTGGGTGCATGGGTGTGATTCAATGCATCCGTTGACCCTACATCTAGAGAAGAGTTCAGAAGAGGAAGAGTTTTGGACATACCTCTTTTCGGCTCGTCTACCTTTTCATGGTGAGAGCAAGCCTCGTCCTTGAGTGACTCATGTGTGGCTTTGAGCTCCCGTTTCCTGTCCGTTTTCAATTCTAGGTGTATACGACTCTCATCCTCTCGTGAGGTGTGTTGAGTGTGGATCTCATTCCCAACTTTTAGAATTTTAACTTTTTGTTTTCCAAGTTTTTTTGGTTTTTGAAAATTTTTCAGATCTTTTTTGGCTTTTTGAACTATAAAAATCTTTTTTTTTGTTTTTGCTTGGAACTTGGGGTGCTTGGATGCTTGGAATTGGATGATTTGATCCGCATTCGAACTTCATCTCTAGCCTCATATCCTTCATCGAGTTTTGGATCGGTTTTCCTTGCATGATCCTTCTCTTTATGTGCCCGAGATGAGCTTTCATGTGATTTATACGCCTTGGCCTCATGGCTTAGAGCATCGATCTTTCTAAAGATTTCCTTTATAGCAGCTATCTCTTCTCGGGCTTTAGAGGATTTGGAAAACCACCTTGAAATATTCGATGAGGATTTCTTCGGCTTGCTTTTATCCATTGTTTTCAAAATTTGTACACAAGTTTGAAAAACACCATAATTTTGAAAAGTTTTTGGAGTTCACTTTTTGAAATAAAGTTTCTTAAGACTCGAGTCCCACCGGGCGTGCCATTCTTTAGACATGAAAATTTTCACTCCGAAGTTTATGAAAACTTGAAATGAAACTTTCCGTATCAACGCTTGCGCGAGCGTGCCAGCTAGTTCAAAACTAACAAATATTTTGAAAAATTTAGACTTCTAGGTGATTATAGGCAAGCGGGATCTTTTCACTCAAACCTTCTTGAACCGATATTCAAGAGTTGGTATTGAGCGCTTAAAAACTTCAATTTTACAGCAAGTGTAACTCCATTCTACGTGAACAAGTATTTTTGAAAGAGTTTTGAGTTGTGTATTCAATACTTGAAATGTACAAGTTGCTGAAAAACAGAAAATTTTCTTTTCAAAGCTTGTTTCTAAAAGGGATTTGAATATGTTACAGGTCTCCAAAAATCTTCTAAATTTTACCAAACCAAGCTGGTAGTATGGAGAGCCTGTAGCCTTTTACAAATCTGAATTCGAAGTAGTATTGAATCATAATTAAATAATTAAATCATACTAACTCACTCACTCGGAATAGTTCTGTTTCAGAAATATAGAGACTCAAAGATGAGCCCGTATCTCCTTACTCATAACTCCAATTTTGATGATTTTGATGTTTCTGGAAAGCCATGGATGTTAGATTTCCAATGCATTAAAAATAAGATTGATTGGATTCCTATGGACAGAGATATATGACTTTTACCCAACTTCTATTTTAGGAAATCCGATTGTGCAACAGAAGTATAGAAATTAAGCCAGTCTTTATCTGATTTTATTACGTGACTGGAGACCCTAAAATCTTGCCGATTTTATTTAGAGTAACTTAAGGTGCGTGGAGCAATTGTACCAAATTTCAAGGTAATCGGAACAAGCATCAAGGAATTAAAATTATAGAAACAGACATATGCAGAGATACTGAAATCCTGTTTTATGTTTTTATAAATGTAATGATGTAAACTCACACGAATTTTAAATGCAACAACTCTTCAATCCCCAAAGCAAATTGCTGTAATGTAAATGAATTGAAAGTATTTTATAGCTTAAGCATTGAGGGGATTAGACGTATAAGACGATTATAGAATATATTGGGGAAGAAATATAATCAAACACATAGAGTGTGTGTGTGCAACAGTGAAAATTCTGTAAATGTAAATGAAGGCATCAAATCTAATCACTATTATAATGTGGGGAGAGAGTTTGCTCCATTAATACAACCCCATTTCAATGAAATTTAGAGGAAGAAGATTGAATTGAAATTAGATTTAAAGTGTACTTAAACGGATTTGCAATGGGCCAGGGATTCAAGTGTGAATTCGGCCCTTGAAGTTTCTTCTTCTTCCTTCTATCTCCCACACTCAATTAGCCATTCTTCCCCATACAACTCACGACCCACCTTGGCTGGAACACTCCCTTACCTGGCCTAGCACTCACCCCAAAATTTAGAGACTCTCTCTCCCACAATTTCCAAGCCTTCCCATATTTGTTTCATCTACCAAGCATGGTTTTCACGTCCCCCCTTGGCCCGTTTTTATAGGCCAAGGGGGGTTGGCTTCCAGCCCCTTCCATGGGGCGGGCTGGACCTTGATTTGATTGGGTGTTGGTCCACTCCAATCCAGTCCTAAGTGGTCCCCCTTGAGTCCACCTAAGCTAGCCCATGTGGGCTGGACATAGGTTCAACCGTTTTGACTTGATTGAGGCCTAGGTGCACAAGGTCGGCCTTTACAATCTTTGATGCAAACCATTTGGCTTTATTTTATGCCCTTCCAATTCGATCATAGCTGGTTTCTTTATCCTTGATTTCAGCTCCACCTTGTGTTTAATTCAATACGATCAGGCCTTGATTCTTGATCGAGTTTCATTCATCGTTGCCTCGTCTTTGACTTGACATGTTCTTGAACCTTTCCATTTGATGCTTTGCTCAAACGGTTCAGCCTTGCTTTGGATTTGTAGTTGCTGAATTGAATTTGATATTTGATTTGTATCATCCATGTCATATCATTTTGATAAAGTTAATCTTCATCCGGCCGTGCATGGGCTTGAGCTTCATCCGATCCTCTACTGAATTGGACCGGCTAGGTTTTGGACTTGAGTCGACATTATGACCTTGTTCCAAGTCGAGCGGGCCCTTGCTTCATTTGTTTCTTGCATTTGACTTGAATTTGCCTCGAGATGCAATAGAATTTGGTCTTGATCTGGTTGATCCAATCTTGACTTGCTCTTGAAACAATACGAGGGTCTTTGTATGGGTTTTGGTTCAAAACGTAGGCTACATTAATTCAAATTTAAAACCTTTATTTAAAGTATTTTTCCAAAAGAATTAAACTTTTAAAAAGTTGGCGTTTTTGAATTTAAAGGTTTACAAAGGCTTTAAATTGACTTTTGAAACTATTTCTAAGTTTGACTTTTATTGACTATTTCTAAGTTTAATTCTTTTGGTACTATTTCTAAGTTCATTTATAATTTCTACTGGTACTATTTAAAGGGTAGTGGTAGGGGTAGTGGTACTATTCAAATTTATAATTAGTTCATTAAAGGGTACTGGTACAGTTGGTACTATTTCTAAGTTCATTTATTGCACCTAATACTTTTTGACTTTTAAAATTTGAATCTCTACATGGACAAACTTCTCAATAGAGAAATTAGTGCATGCACATAGGGTTTGATGCTTAAAATTACAAAGGATCTCAATTGTATGATCGATTAGATCAACAATTGAGATTAAAATTTAAAAAATAAAAAAGTATGTTGGTACTTTTTTTAGGTGTATTTATTGCACCTAGTATTTTTTTGCTTTTCAAATTTAAATCTCAATCATCTATTTTTGCTCATTGAATGGTTGGATGAGTGTGCTCACGGGCTACCCCTCCCCCCTCTCTCCCTCTCTCTCTCTATATATACACATATATATCTTATGTGTGTTCATACACATCTGATCCCCATCTGATCTAATCCATACAGAGAAGGATATGAGACCTCGTTCAGGAGATCCAGATATTCAATATGGGTCCAGCTTCATAGTGGATCCAAATTTGGGTCCAAATGTAGAAAGCAACTCCACCTTTTCCACCAGAGATAACTTAGTCATTTACATCATTAGATGTTTGGTTATGTAATTAAGTTTCATTAATTAGAAATTTGGTGCTAATACACACATTCATGTGGCTGAGGAGCATTTTTCCGGTTACAACAGGGAGGCTGAAGTCGTGACCTTCGACCTTGGTCCCCTGCTAGGTGATCTAACACTCTGGGTGTGGCTCAGGGGCGTTGAACATGATGAGGGATGACATGCAATGGCTAGTTGGAGAATTCAAAACTTAAGGCTCATGCACATAGGTGCGGATCCAGCCTTTGCAGCTAAAATTAACCGTGAAAGAATGCTTGAAACCATGAATGTCATCGCCCCCAACGTGATCCGACTGCAGAAGATACTCAAGATACAAGTTTCAAGCAAACAGCACCAGCTGTTTTTCCTTTCATAAGAAAGAGTAGCTAACCTCAATGGATACAAGTCAGATATGCATTACCTCATTTGCAAGTTAATAACCATATTCAGTGACGGTACTACCAAACCACTACTAGCGGTTCTTGGTATTTGAACCGAACCAAACTATGGCATGGTTTGTACATAAGGACAATGGCCAAAGGGTCAAGTAGCAAACTATTGCGGGTGTTACCCTCTCAAAAGAAATTAATATATGTGATCAATGACCAACTAGCAGATATTAAACCGATAAGGACAAATATTCAATGTCCTTCAATAGTTTTTATGATGGTCAACCCATCCTTCATTCCACTCCTTGTTCAATAACGGGACTAAAACCATCTATCTTATACTTGGTTCAGTCCGGTTCCAACACTAGAACCGTGAACCAATCCGTTAATTAGTTTTCATGTTAAAATCGAACCAAACCAACTTGAACACCCCTATCAAGTAGCATTGTTACATTGGCCTTGACGCATTACACATCCTCGTCATGCAAACGGACCGGTGCCTGTCCCAACTACCATATTTGAACTATCAAAGCCTTAAAGAACAAAGGCATGTTTTTTCTTTTTGGTTACAGCACCCACGCATGCACCCCCTGCTAGTCGAACTCCCCAACAGCAGCATAAGCGCCAGAGTGCACTGCCATTAAGCTAATGCTCTGGGTGCAAGGCTTATTGGTTTTTTGATGTAAGGTGCTCATCACTTACAGGAAAATGCCTGTAATAAGCCTTGCAAAACAAGCAAATTCCAGTACCCCTACCACTACCCTTACCTCTCCCGACTTGCTTTAAGGTAAGGTGGTAGAGCTACCCGCTTGCCGGAGCGAGCACCTACTTGCCGGGGTGAGTTGACCCCCAGCACTCGTCTCAGGCAAAAAGGCCCTCCAAGACAAGATGTCCACAAGGAGCAGAACTTGAGTAGAGAACGCATTTTCAATGCCATCAGGTACCATTTCTCATCTATCTAATTGGTTTAAAAAGTGAAATTCAGACAAGCCACTGATCTGTTTAGTATCAGTTTAGCACAAACTTTACATAACTTAATGCACAAAAGCTTTCATAACTAGCTACAACGTATTAAAAGGCTCTGACGAGGAAAGAAAGGCTCTGGCCTCAATAAGCTGAATCCATTTTGCTTTCCTTCGTCGCCTCAATAAGCTGAGTCCATTTTGCTTTCCTTCGTCAATAAGTAGAAGCACGTCGGAACAAGTTGACAACCTCAGCTTCGCCTGAACGTGCAGGATCTTACAAATTTAGAGAGAGAGACTCATCACTCCATTGGTGGTTCAGTATTATAACCGGTCAAAGGAGCCCGCGGCTTATTGAACCCCAACTTTCTTCGATGAGGGTGCTTATTCATTTCAAAACAGAATCCACCACAAGCCATAAGCACGGATGCTAAGTTGAGGTAATAAAATGAATGCCGGGAAGATTCACTTCAAGTTGAAGATACCAATGGCTGGATGGAGCTTGAGTCTGTTGATATCAAACGTATTGGCCCAAGACAACGGGGCCGGTAAGCTTTGATTGCAGCATCTCTGTTGGCTTCCAATGTACCCTCCATCTCATCAAGTTCATCCATCCCCATAGAAGTCTAAGAGCAAGCACAAAAACACAAGGACCGGTTATTTTACCATCAAACATGCCAACATGAAAGGAAGGAAGACCGGGTATGCACAGTGTGCTTGTAAGGGTGGAGAGAGAGAGAGAGTACGCTTGCACAAACACAAATGTTCTCGACTATTGATTGAATGAGGCACTTGGAATCACAAGGAATATAATGCAGTCCACTAAATTCAATTTGAGGAACCTTGTAGGAATAGAATGAATTCTTATCAACTAGACACAGGTGAGGCTGCTCGAAATGTCCTTCACAGATCACAGCATGTTATAGCAGGCTGGTACTACTAGTAGAAATGGAAAAGCGCATACCTGAATCGAACGTCTGTAGAACGTGGGAAGGAAACGGATTTTGCAATGCTCATTGAACAGTAAAGTGAGCACTAAAAGTGGTATTGTTAAAATTGCTGCTGCAGCCTTGGACTTCAAACCAAACAACCCAATCATAGTGACTTGCATAAGAATGAGGCCGACAACTACATAATGATGAATATAGGGCCAGAACTGGCCACATGTATCATAAAAGGTTTCATATACATCTTTAATCTGCAAATACTACAAGAAACCACACTCAACAGACAGGCAAGAAGAGAAACGGGACTGAAAAAAATAATCCACAAATTAACAATCAGTAATCGATGACAACAATTGCCAGACAGTTTAACATGAAAGTAAAAGTAAGAGGTCGGTAAACAAGTTTGATTCCTCTTGAACTTCATACCAGAAAGCCCGAGGTGCTACCAAAACTATGGACACAAACATGGTATTTAAATAAAACAAGCTGAACGTTAAGACTGCAAAACACCATCATTTTGGAGCATAATGAGTTGGCAATACCATGGCATGTCTTCCAATCAAACTAGATATGGCAATAGCAAAGAAATCAAGAACCTCTTTTGAACTATTTTTGCAAACCAAATGGCTCAAGTTCACACAATCAAACTAAATATGGCTGAGCAAGCTCGCGTGTGTAACTTAGGAAGCAGTACAAACCAATACAACAACTAAGCCTTTTCCTATACTAAATGGGGTCGGCTACATGAATTCTTTGTTTTCATAAAACTTGATCACATGATGTGTTGATCACGTGTCATACTAACAGTCTCAACATAAGCTTAATCATTCTTTGTTATTTCCTTCCAACGCTTTTGTGTTCTTACTCTTCCTCTTTTAACAATTTCACAATCTATTTTTCATAACTTCTTACTGGAGCTTCCCTTGGTTGTCTTTCTACGTGTTCAAACCATCTTAAACGATTTTCTCTCATTTTGTCGTCACTCCCAATTTGTTCTTAACAATCTCATTATATATACGATCTTTCCTCATGTAACCACTCATCCATCTTAATATCTTTATTTTTACCACAGACATCTTTTGCCCATATTGATAATTAACTCTTTTGCACATATTGATAATTAACTGTAAAAAGAAACGGTCTAATTGTTGTTCATTTATCTTTCAACTTTAATAGTATCTTTCACTTCTCCATCCTAACCAACCTCTACATTAATTCAATGTATAATATCTCTTATCTCTTTTCATCACTATGAAAAACTGAACATAGGTATTTAAAACTTTCCTTACAAGAGATATGCATGTAAATCTTAACTTCAAACTTGCATTCCATATATTCTATCTTTGTTCTATAAAGTCAAAAGTCTTTACTCTCTAATATGTTTCTCTATGTAGTTTCAAACATGCATTCCATATATTTTGTCTTTGTTCTATTAAATCGAAATTATTTACTTTCTAATATTTATTGATCTAGAAAAAGCTTATGATAGGGTACCGAGGGAGGTTCTTTAGAGAACTTTGGAAAAAAGAGGTATCCCATTAACATATATTAACCTTATAAGAGACATGTATGATGGTGCAAAAACATGTGTGAGGACTCATGAAGGAACGACGGACTTCTTTGAAGTTAATATTGGGTTACATCAATGATCAACTTTAAGTCCATACTTATTTATAATGGTGATGGATGAGTTAACAAAACATATTCAAGATGAAGTACCTTGGTGTATGCAGATGACATTGTATTAGTGGAGGAGTCTAAGGAAAAAGTTAATAGAAAATTAGAACTATGGAGAAAGCAAAGGCCTCCGACTTAGTAGAACAAAGACAAAATATATGAAATGTAAGTTCGATCATTTGGTTACTTCAGAGGACATAGAAATTAAAATTGGCACACATTGCATTCCCCAAAAGGAAAGTTTTAAATACCTAGGGTCAATTTTTCAGAGTGAAGAATTGATGGAGATGTTACACATAGAATTAATGCTAGTTGGTTAAAATGGAGAGGAGCATCAGGTATTCTTTGTGATAAGAAGATACCACTAAAATTAAAAAAGTAAATATTATATAGCAGCAATTAGGCCTGCCATGTTTTATGGTTATGAGTGTTGGGCAGTTAATCATCACCATGTATAAAAGATGTTTGTGACAGAAATGAAGATGTTGAGATGGATGAGTGGTCATACAAGAAAAGATCGTATACATAATGAGGTTATTAGAAACAAATTAGGAGTGGCACCAATAGAGGATAAAATGAGAGAACATCGTTTAAGATAGTTTGGACATATAGAAAGAAGATCAAAAGAAGAACCTCTACGAAGGTTAGAAAAACTAAATTTGGAAAAGTATTAAAAGAGGTAGAGGACGACCACAAAAGTGTTGAAAAGAAACAATAAAGAATGATCTAGCTTAATGGGAGTTAACTACTAACATGACACATGAGAGGGATCTGTGAAAACAAAGAATCCATGTAGCCAACCCTATCTAGTATGGGAAAAGGCTTAGTTGTTGTTGTTGTTGTTGTTGTTGTCTAATATGTTTCTCTCCGTAGTTTCAATTTCTTATTAACTTTTTCCTTAAACTTATCCATTAATACAATGTTATTAGTGAATACCATACACTAAGGAACTTCATTTTGAATATATTATATTAGCTTGTTAATGACCACCACCACAACAACAACTAGGCCTTTTCCCATACTAGACGGGGTCGGCTACATTGTTTCCATAGGTCCCTATTGTGTGCCATGTTAGCAGTTAACTCACAATAAGCTAGATCATTCTTTATTGTTTCTTTCCAACACTTTTGTGGTCATCCTGTACCTCTTTTAATACTTTTCAAATTTAGTTTTTCATACCTTCTTAGAGGTTCTTCTTTTGATCTTCTTTCTATATGTCCAAACCATCTTAAACGATACTCTCTCATTTTATCCTCTATTGGTGTCACTCCTAATTTGTTTCTAATAACCTCATTATGTATACGGTCTTTTCTTGTATGACCACTCATCCATCTCAACATCTTCATTTCTATCACAGACATCTATTGTACATGTTGATGATTAACTGGACTTTATATAAGGACTTGAACTTGATATGTTGTAAAAGAGAGTAGGATTTCACGTAATACAAGTGAGAGAAGAAGAAGCTTGGTGGTGGAGTGAAGTAGTGCAAAATAAAATCAAGGTAAAGAGGGCATGTTGCAAATTACATTATGCTAAGAAAACTAGTGAAATTTTAGAGGCTTATAAGAAAGCAAAAAAGGAAGCGAAAAAGACTGTCAATGAAGCAAAAGCTAAAAATTAGGAGGATTTATATAAAAAACTCAACTAAAAAGAGGGTGAAAGAGATATTTTTAGGATAGCTAGGGATAAAGATAAGAAAACTAAAGATCTTAATTCTGTTTGATGCATCAAAGACGAGGATGAAAAAATTCTAGTGGCAGATGATGATATAAGAAATAGATGAAAAAACTATTTTTATAAGCTTTTTAATGAAAATAAAGATGTTAGTATTAGCTTACGAGAGTTAGCCAAATCATAAAAGTATATAAACCACAATTTCTACCGACATATTCAAAAGAATTAAATCAAAGAAGCTCTTAAACATATGAAGGGTGGTAAATCGGTAAGACCACACAATATTCTTATAGAAGTTTGGAAAATACTAGGAGAAATAGGAATCACTTGGCTCACTAAGACTATTTAATGAAATATGGAGAAACCAAAAGATACTCGAGAAATAGAGAACGAGTACACTTATACCCATATATAAGAATAAGGGAGACATTTAGATTTGTGCGAATTATCGAGGTATCAAGTTAATAAGCCATACTATGAAATTATGGGAAAGAATTATTAAACGTAGGTTAAGACAAGTATCAAGTACAATAGAGAACCAATTTGGATTCATGCTAGGTAGATCTATTGTTAAAGTGATTCATCTTTTAAGACATCTTATGGAACATTTTAGAGCAAAAAAGAAAGACCTTCACATGATATTTATTCATCTAGAAAAAGCTTTTGATAGGGTACCGAGGGAGGTTCTTTAGAGAACCTTGGAAAAAAAAAGTATCCCATTGACATACATTAACCTTATAAGAGACATGTTCGATGGTGTCAAAACATGTGTAAGGACTCATGAAAGAATGGCAGACTTCTTTGAAGTTAATATTGGGTTACATTAAGGATCAACTTTAAGTTCATACTTATTTATAATGGTGATTGATGAGTTAACAAAACATATTCAAGATGAAGAGCCTTGGTGTACGTTATTTGCAGATGACATTGTGTTAGTGGAAGAGTCTAAGGAAAAAGTTAATAGAAAATTGGAACTATGGAGAGAAGTATTAGAAAGCAAAGGCCTCTGACTTAGTAGAACAAAGACAAAATATATGGAATGTAAGTTTCATCATTTGTTTATTTCAGAGAACATAGAAATTAAAATTGGCACGCATTGCATCCTCCAAAAGGAAAGTTTTAAATACCTAGGGTCAATTTTTCATAGTGATGAAAGAATTGATGGAGATGTGATGGAGATGTTACGCATAGAATTAATGTTGGTTGGTTAAAATGGAGAGGAGCATCAGGTATTCTTTGTGATAAGAAGGTACCATTAAAGTTAAAAGGTAAATATTAAAGAGCAGCAATTAGACCTGCCATGTTTTATGGTTCTGAGTGTTGGGCAGTTAATCATCAACACGTATAAAAGATGTCTATGACAGAAATGAAGATGTGAGATGGATGAGTGGTCATACAAGAAAAGACCATATACATAATGAGGTTATTAGAAACAAATTAGGAGTGGCACCAATACAACAACAAACAACAACAACTAAGCCTTTTCCCATACTAGACGGGGTTGGCTACATGGATTCTTTGTTTCCACAGATCCCTATCGTGTGCCATGTTAGCAGTTAACTCCCAATAAGCTAGATCATTCTTTATTGTTTCTTTCCAATACTTTTGTGGTCGTCCTCTACCTCTTTTAATACTTTCCAAATTTAGTTTTTCTAACCTTCTTACAGGTTCTTCTTTTGATCTTCTTTCTATATGTCCAAACCATCTTAAACGATGTTCTCTCATTTTATCCTCTATTGGTGCCACTCCTAATTTGTTTCTAATAACCTCATTATGTATAGTCTTTTCTTGTATGACCACTCATCCATCTCAACATCTTAATTTCTGTCACAAACATCTTTTGTACATGTTGATGATTAACTACCCAACACTCAGAACCATCAAACATGGGAGGCCTAATAACGGCTCTATAATATTTACCTTTGAATTTTAATGGTATCTTCTTATCACAAAGAATACCTAATGCTCCTCTCCATTTTAACCAACCAGCATTAATTCTATGTGTAACATCTCTATGAATTCTTCCATCACTCTGAAAAATTGACCCAAGGTATTTAAAACTTTCCTTTTGGGGAATGCAATGTGTGCCAATTTTAATTTCTATGTCCTTTGAAGTAACCAAATGATCAAACTTACATTCCATATATTCTGTCTTTGTTCTACTAAGTCGGAGACCTTTGCTTTCTAATGTTTCTCTCCATAGTTTCAATTTTCTATTAACTTTTTCCTTAGACTCCTCCACTAATACAATGTCATCTGCAAATAACATACACCAAGGTACTTCATCTTAAATATGTTTTGTTAACTCATCGATCACCATTATAAATAAGTATGTACTTAAAGTTGATCCTTGATGTAACCCAATATTAACTTCAAAGAAGTCTGTCGTTCCTTCATGAGTTCTCACACATGTTTTTGCACCATCATACATATCTCTTATAAGGTTAATATATGTCAATGGGATACCTCTTTTTTCCAAAGTTCTCCAAAGAACCTCTCTCGGTACCCTATCATAAGCTTTTTCTAGATCAATAAATATAATGTGAAGGTCTTTCTTTTTTGCTCTAAAATGTTCCATAAGACGTCTCAAAAGGTGAATCGCTTCAATAGTAGATCTGCCTAACATGAATCCAAATTGGTTCTCTGTTGTACTTGATACTTGTCTTAACCTACATTCGATAATTCTTTCCCATAATTTCATAGTATGACTCATTAACTTGATACCTCGATAATTCGCACAATTTTGAATGTCTCCCTTCTTCTTATATATGGGTATAAGTGTACTTGCTCTCCATTCCTCGGGCATCTTTTGGTTTTTCCATATTTCATTAAATAGTCTTGTAAGCCAAGTGATTCCTATTTCTCCTAATATTTTCCAAACTTCTGTAGGAATATTATTTGGTCCTACCGATTTATCATCCTTCCTTTGTTTAAGAACCTCTTTAACTTCATTCTTTTGAATACGTCGGTGGAAATTGTGGTTTATATAGTTTTTAGACTTGGTTAAAACTCCTAAACTAATACTAACATCTTTATTTTCATTAAAAAGATTATAAAAATAGTTTTTCCATCTATTTCTTATATCATCATTTGCCACAAGAATTTTTTCATCCTCGTCTTTTATGCATCTAACATAATTAAGATCTTTAGTTTTCTTATCTCTAGCCCTAGCTATCCTAAAAATATCTCTTTCACCTTCTTTTGAGTTGAGTTTTTTATATAAGTCCTCCCAAATCTTCACTTTTGCTTTACTAACGGCATTTTTCGCTTCCTTCTTTGCTTTCTTATAAGCTTCTAAAGTTTCACTAGTTTTCTTAGCATAATGTAATTTGTAACATGCCCTCTTTGCCTTGATTTTATTTTGTACTACTTCACTCCACCACCAAGCTTCTTTTTGTGCCGGTACACCTCCCTTAGATACCCCTAACACATCTTTCGCCACTTTCCTAATATGTATAGCCATGTTGTTCCACATATCACAGGGTGTGCCAACATAATTCCAAACATCTCCTTGAAGGACTTTCTATTTAAATATATCTTCTTTCTCGCTTTTGAGGTTCCACCATTTAGTCTGAATAGCTTTATGCACTCTTTTCTTCTTTGTCCATTTTTTTATTTGTAAATCCATAACTAAAAGTCGATGTTGGGTGGTTAAGCTTTCTCCTGGAATTACCTTACAATCTTTACAACATGCTCTATCTTTTTTTCTACAAATAAAGTAATCAATTTGTGTTTGTGATAAACCACTCTTATAAGTAATTAAATGTTCATCTCGTCTTTTGAAGATTGCATTAACTATAAAGAGATCAAATGCCATAGAAAAATTTAAAATCTCCCTACCTTCCTCGTTTATATCCCCAAAACCAAAGTTTCCATGAATCCCTTGATATCCTAATGACTCTTTACCGACATGTCCAACAAAAAACAGTCTATACTATCATCTAGTCCTACTTGGGGTGCATAAGCATAAACTATATTCAAAACCTCTACTCCTAACACTAATTTCAACGTCATGATTCGGTCACAATATCGTTGTATGTGTACTACACTCTCCTTTAAATCTTTATTTATGATAATACCAACTCCGTTTCGAGCCATTTCTTTACAGTCCTTATGATTAGGGGCAATTGTATCTTTTTGATGTAAAGTCCACTATATAAGGACTTAAACTTGATATGCTTTAAAAGAGAGTAGCGTTTTACGTAATAGAAGTGAGAGAAGGAGGGCATCCCTCCATTGGAGGGTCAGCCCTCCGTTCCCCTCCTTTACTCTTCTTCCTCTTGTGTAATCTTTTCCCTCGTGTTCTACTCCTATTTTTCAGCACTCTAAACACCCTATAACAAGCTTGTTCTATAGCAAGCTTTTTCTAAATCATGTGAATGTGCTTTTTTGTCTAAAATATTTTATAAGATGTCTCAATAGATGAATAGCCTCAATAATAGATCTTCCTTGCATGAATTAAAATTGGTTCTCTATTGTACTTGATTTTTATTTGAACCTACATTCAATAATATGATTCATCAACTTCATACCTTGATAATTTACATAATTTTGAATTTCTCCTTTGTTCTTGTATCTTAGTATAATTGTACTCTTCTTTCATTTATCAAAGATCTTTTGATTTTTCTATATTTAATTAAATAATCTTATAAGCCAAGTGATACCCGTCCTAAAAATTTTCATACTTATATAAAAATATTATTTGGTCCTACAAATTTACCAAACCTCATAGGTTTAAGAGCTTCTTTAACTTCATTCTTTTAAATACTTCAATAGAAATTGTGATTTATAAATTCTTATAATTTGATTAACTCTCTTTAGTCAATATTAACACTTATATTTTTTTTAAAACTTATAAAAATATTTTTTTTCAGGGATTTTTATAAATCTTCTCATCCATAACAAAAGTAAGATCCTTAATTTTCTTATCTCTAGCCTTAGCTATCTTTATCTTAAAAATAGATTTCACCTTCTTTTGATTTGATATTTTTATATAAATCCTCCCAAATTTTAACATTTGCTTTAGTACCAACCTTTTTCACTTCTTTTTTTTACTTTCTTATAAGCCTCTCAAGTTTAAGTAGTATTATTAAAATAATACAATTTATAACAACCCTTTTCACTTCAATCTTATCTTGCACCACTTCACTCCACCACCAAGGTTCCTTTTGTGCCAGTACGGCTCTCTTCGATTCACCTCATACAACTTTTGTTACTTTTCTAATATGTTTAACCATATTGTTTTTAATATCAAGAGGTATACCTACATAATTTCAAGTATCTCTTTAAAAAACTTTCTATTTAAATATATCTTCTTTCTCATTTTTGAGGTTCCGCCATTTAGTATGAGTAGCTTTGTGTCCTCGTTGCCTCTTTATTCATTTATTTACTTCCAAATTCATAACTAAAAGTCATTGAGTAGTTAAGCTTTTTCCTAGAATTACCTCACAATCCTTACGATACGATCTATTTTTCTCCTACACACAAAATAATCAATTTGTGTTTGTAACAAATCACTCTTAAAAATAATTAAATGTTTATCTCATTTTCTGAAAATTGTATTGGCTAAACAAATCATATATGCTATAACAAAATTTAAAATTTTCTTTCCTTCCTCATTTAAATCTCCATTCCTCGTTTAAATCTCCAAACCTGTAGTTGCCATGAAGCAGAACAAACCAATTCTCTCAAACAACACAAAATTGGATCAGGAAGGTAAAGCACACCAACAAAATACATAGAAGGCTTCATGTACTTAACTCTCTAGAAGACCAAGTTTTCTAAGTGGCAAAGATATCCACAAAAGATGAATACGACAAATCTTTTGCTAAATATGCTATACAAGAAACTACCCAGAAATCTAAGGATGAAAATGGAATAACTAACCTGATTGATGTACACCATGTAACCAAGGAGTAAGTAGACGACCAGAAATGGAAGTAAAAATGGAGCTACGACAGCATACACCATTCCAATTAACAGTGAAATGCAAATTGATGGAATAACTCGATAAAAAGGCAATGAATAGAGATAAGGCTCTTCCTCTGATCCTTGGCAAAAGGAAAGGACTCGAATAGAGTGCCACAGAAGTAGACCAGGCTGAAGAATTTCCAGAGAGAAACCAGAGAGTCCATCTGTTAAGATGTATGTTATGAAGAAGTCTGCCTGGAAAAGGGAGAGAAGAACAAGACGCAAACCTTTAGCTTACAGGAGAAAGACATGCAACCAGGAGAAACATTATTGGCTACATGAAAAACAGTGAACGCATCATACTTTTAAGTTCTAATTAAAATATAAGCAGGATTATTTGATCTTGTCCTGACCCTGACCATCAAGTAATTTTCAGGGGCTCTGGCTGAAACTTCTAGTCTTTTCAATCTATTTACAATACCATCATGTGTCAAGATTCCTTGGATGTTCTACAAACTATATTGATGAAGCTCACCTGGGCAGAAACAGCAACAGCTAGATGGCTTGGAAAATTCTTGGGGTCAGAAAACGACTCTCCAATTTGTTGGAGCAAGGACCCCGATAATAAGCTTAAGAAGAAGACATTTCCCACTAAAAAATAGAAAACCATATTGCACGTCTTTACTTCCTTTTTGCTCCTTGAGACAGAGTACTCCAAGCTACATATTGCAAGCATAACATAAGGAACAGAATATATGAAAGCATTGAGGATGGCGCTTGGAAGGTATCCAGTCACAATCGAGCTTAATCCAGGTCTGCAGGAAATTGAAAATTGTGATACAAGGACCATAGTCAGAACTAGCAGTTTTCTATCACGTTGTACTTGATGCATGCTTACTGGAAATAAACGACCAGACACAAAGTCTAAACAGCAAAATAAATCATAAAACACGCTACTCTGTAAGTGAAAAGGACAACAATGGAACAATACATGGTAGTCTGCAATGCTCTAGAATGGAAATAAAGCATTTCATAAGCACGAAAACAGTGAGGCACAATCAAAAGGTAGTAAGGTCTCTCTCTCTCTCTCTCTCTCTCTCTCTCTCTCTCTCTATATATATATATATATATATATATATATATATATATATATATATATATGTGTGTGTGTGTGTGTGTGTGTGTGTGTGTGTGTGTGTGTGTGTGTGTGTGTAATGTAGGCACAGAGAGGGGGGAGATAATGGTAGATTTCTCACATCAACTGTACAGCTCTGGCTGGTGGAAACCATTTCTTGATGTTCTCCAATTGTACAATCCCTTGAACTGCAGTGACGGGGATTGCAAAAAAAATTGTAAGCATTGAAGCAAGTATCACAACGAGAAGTTTATGAATGATTAAAGAGCTCAATGGCACGGTTAGATTATTCCATATCACATCTGTTGGTTGAGGAGCTGGTTCAGTGACCCATAAAAACGGATCCGTATGTTGTTGTGTTTCTGAAGCCAGTGCTGCACCCCAGCGAGATTTGAATGAAACAAATGCAGCCAATAATTCCTACAAAAGCAGTTGGATGATAAGATCTTGAAACAAAAACAATATCTAGAAGATTTTCTGTAAGGGATGCAAACAACTTTCGACGTGCAATCCTAGAGTTCAGAAATCAGCTGTTTCACATGAGTAAATGAACAAGCAGAGATTTATAGGAATTCCATAAGCATCCCTTATGTTGAACAGCAGAAGTGTGCTTTAGACTGGGCGGATTCCACAAGGATCCTTCACGGAAGTGTGCTTTAGATGTGCTAATATGTTGAACAGCAGAAATCCAACGGATTCCACAAAAAATTGTACGAAAATAGTAAAGAAAGCGCTAACTGCAAACCCACTTTATTAAAGAGTCTCATTAGTGAGATGGTTCAGACTGGATGGTTTCGAGATGACAAAGTGCAAAATTTAACAACTTAATCTGCAAAGAAATACAAAGCATACCCGATAAAACTTTTACTTTTGTAACTGTATAGAAAGGCCCTAACTCCGCTCATGGACCTTGCATGACCGGTCTTAAGCCCGGATAAAGGAGGAGAGAGGGTTGCGTTAGGCTTCCGACTGGCATCGTAAAACTTTGTCGTATTTATCTTCCATGGATTCTACTAATTATGATAGACAACAAAGAATCCACGCAGCCCACCCCCATCTAGTATGGGAAAAGGCTTAGTTGTTGTTGTATAAAAAGGTCGTAATTCATCATAATTGTAAATGGCAAGATCTTCAGGGAAAAGGAAAACAATTGACATTAGAATCTTTCAAATAGATTAGTTGAACTAGCAAATTTCAAGATTTGCAGGATGTACAGAGATGTTTCATTTCAACAGTCAAATAGCGAGCTTCCTTTTCACATCTGAGGTTTATTTGGTTCTTAACAAGTGTATGTGCACTTGGAGAACTTGAAGTTAGGTGAGAAATATTTATCACAGCCTTCAAGGATGTCCATCTTCTTTCAAAGCTTTCTTCCTACACGCAGAAGGCTATTTTAGTCCTTTGCTCAATAATGTGCCATTCTGCCGGTGTTTTGTGTCTTGAGAAGTCTCTTGAGTGCGTGTTTACAAACATACACACATATAGTACAGGTTTCATCGTAGCAAACCTCATATTGATGTGGTGCGTCCACCAAGAGAATAAGATGAGTACATACTCCATCCATTTTAGGTAAATAAGTTTTTCATTAAAAACGCACCAAGGTCGTGCACCATATACATCACGATGGAAATACAGGACTCTACGAACTCCATAAATTCCATAATAGACTCTAAATAACTATCTCTGTACCAGAAAAAGAAAAGACTATAACAACTTTCTGGTAGCTTGGTCAAGGATCTTCCTACCATCAAACACCCTTCTATATCTTTCACTCCAAACAAGCCAAAAAGTGCAAAAGGTATCAGAACTATACAATTCTTCTTGCATCAAGATGCAAATACAGGACTCATAAACTCTACATGGTAGACTCTAAATAACTACCTGTGTCCCCCCAAAAAAGAATATACCAGGTTTTTAGTAGCTAGGTGAAGGATATTCCTACCAATCAAATACCCTTCTATATCCTTCCCTCCAAACAAGCCAAAATACGCAAAAGATATCAGAACTATACAATTCCTCTTACAGTAAAGATAAAAAATAACTCCAAGCCAACATTTCCTATCACATATTCCTACTTCATACATGTACTCCTAAGCATATGTACTGCCATGCAATATATAGAATGCATACAGTCTGAAGCTACATTTACAAATAAAAATGCCAATGCCATATGATTGGAATCGCAGTAGGCGCTAGCCATGTGCACACATGGCGGCATGTAATGTAGAAAAAGAGCACATGCTTCCGTCTTGTTTAATAAATGAGCAAGTTTAATATTGAAGATAGGAATTATAACCAGTTACCAGTGTTATCCGTATCACACTATAATGGTGCGATACGTACACGATACGATAAACTAACTTGTATCGTATGATATAGGTTATCGTATCATATCGCACGATATGCCCAGGGACCTTTTTTGACCGAACAGTTTTGTGGGTTTCTGGGCTTCCGTTTCTTTCTTTCTCATGTGTTCACAGCTCCCCAACGCACTCTCCCCCATTCTTCGTGTTCAAGGCTCGAAAGAAAGTACTCTACGACTTTTGTGAAAGCCCTCAACTTGGATTGTGGTATTCATTTTGCATTTTTTTGAGATCTTTTCTTTGTATTTGTTATTTTTTTGTGCTATTGGTATTTTTTTTTAATGACAAAATATAACGTTATGAAGTGCATAGATATGATTTTTATTGCATTCGTGAAGTTGGGAGATACTCTATTTGAGTATTATATGAAGATTGAGGATTTATGAAGTACTTTTATTTTTAGGTTTTTTATTGAATTAAAGTGTTCAATTGAGATGGTAGGAAGGAGTGTTAGGGACTCCCAATTTTGGTGTGATAATCCGGCATGACAGTGGGGTATAGCAATTGAGGGTTCCAGATTGAAGATCACATGTTTGTTTTGTGAGAAGGTGATTAGTGGTAGAATTTTGTGATTGAAACACCACCTAACAATGACTAGGAAAGAAGTTACTCCTTGGACGGGTAGAGTTAGAAGTTTATCATAAGGCATTAAATGATACTGTCTTCAGATAATTGAGAGCATACATTAGAGGAGACAATAGAAGTATGATTTAGGATGTTTGAGGAAGATGATAATGATGTTATTAGACTGACTGATAGTATTCCTTCAAATGTTAGAACAGAGATTGATAGTAGTAGTTCTCAACCATCAAATAGGAGAAAGAGGGTTGCTGAAGATTTTGTAAGTGAAAGTGGTAAAAGAGGAAACTCAAAGAGTAAAGGAATAGCTTTTTCTAGCATACATTCATTTTTTCCTCCTAATACTACACATGATGCTTAACCTGGAATTCATGTTACTATAACTTTAGAATAACTGCATGATCAGGCATACCTTGTAATGGATAGATGGTTTTATGATGCATGCATTCCATTTAATGCAACAAACAATTTTTATTTTCAAGCAATGACAAATATAATTGTTAATATTGGTCCAGGATAAAAGATGCACTCTTATCAGAAGTTGAGAGGAAAGTTATTAGATAATACCATCATTAAAGTACAAGAATATTGTTCGACTTTGAAAGAGTCATGGAAGGAGACATGATGCACTATCATGGCAGACGGATGGAGAGATAGGCGATGAAGTACTTTATTAAACTTTCTTCTCTACTGTACTAAAGGGCTTATATTTTTGAGATCTCTAAACATGTGAGAGGAGAGACATATTGCACAGATCCTAAAGCAAGAGTTTGATAAAGTGATATATGAGATTGGGCTAGAGAATATATTCTAATTCATTATAGATAATGCAACTAGCTATAAAAAAGTTGATACTCATGAGACTTTCTATTAGACACCATGCATAACCCATTGTTTAGATTTCATCCTTAAGGATATTGGTGAGATCAATGAGATAAATACAACAACTGAGTGTTGCCAAGATATCATAAAATTTATCTATAACCATGCCTTTGTATTATATATGATTAGGAGATATACAGATGGTACAAAACTTCTTCGTACAACTGTAACTCGGTTTGCAACTAATTTTTTATCTATACAGAGTATTGTGAGACAAAAGTAAGCCTTTAAGAGAATGTTCTCCTCAAATGAGTGACAACAATTTGCAGAGTTGCCTCAAAATAGAAGAAATATAAAGTTGAATGAGATTTCAGAGACAATCTTTAGGAGTACATCTTGGAATGCATATGTTAAATTGTTTAGTGAAGGTTTTGAGATTTGTTGTGAGGAGAAATCATCCATGAGCTACCTTTATCAAGCTATGGATAGAGCAAAATAAACCGCTAGAAATAATTTTAATGGAAGAAAGAGGGATTATGTGCCCATGTGGAATATTATAGATAATAGATAAAACAAACAATTGCATTAATCTATTCATGTAGCAGCATATTATCTAAACTCAACATTCAGTTACTCAACAAGCTTCAAAAGGAACGGTGAGGTTAATCGAGGCATCATTGATTACATAGATAGATTAGTCTCTGATGAGAGTAAAGTAGATGCTATACATCAAAAAATGGAGATCTATGATAATGCTCTTCACTTAATAGGTTTGCCCAATTGCACTAATATGCACCCAGGTAAATTGTTTAGCTTCGTATTTAAGTTTCTTAAATCTTATATTATTTTGGATTAAGTCCCTAATGTTTGTCTTTTTCTATAGATGTTTGGTGGAATAGGTTTGAAAGTGATTGTCCAAACCTTAGAGATTTTACAGTAAGAGTTCTATGCCAAACCTATAGTGCAACGGGTTGTAAAAGGAATTGGAGTGTCTTTGAACACATCTACATAAAAAAGCGCAATAGGTTTGAACATAAGCATCTCAATGACTTAGTTTTCATCTATTGTAACATGCGGCTTCGCCAAAGATAATATTGTATTAGTTACTATTTAAATATTCAATTTAATGTTTTGTTTGACTTTAATTGTTAATGTTATTTACTAATTACTTATCTTTCTTTCTTGTAGGTAATGAAAAATGGTAAATAGAAAAGAAAGTCAATTTGATCCAATATGTTTGGATAATTTTGATATATTAGAAGAGTGGATTATGGAAGATAACGAAGAAAATGCACTCATAACCGAAGAAGATATTGAATGGATTAATTTGGAAGGAGTGCAACAACATCATCAAGGAGATGAAGATTTTGATTTTGAAACAAAAGGTGGTGAGGATCTTGAGCAAGGAGAAAATGAAGATTATTTAGTTGATGATCCTCATTACAATATGTAAATATAAATGTATTTCATTTTTTGCTTCAAAATATGTAATTTTTTCAATTGTTCAATGGCGAATGATCAATATGTACTAAACTTTGCATTATATGAATTCTTTACAATTATATGATTTTTTTTATTTAGATTTTTACTAATTTTTTAATATTAAAATATAATACGATACGATACGATATGCCCATATCGTGGACTAAGATGATACACGATACGATACGCGTTGAACAACACTGATTATAACAACTAAGGGTCCGTATGATAGAAGAATTGAATATTGGAAGTAGGGATTATGGCAACTGAACATCTATAATAAAGATTACCACAACTGAAGATGTATATGATTGGAGAAGTCCTTTGAATTTGATAAACCCTTATGAAGTTCAGCCGTTTTTTCAACTCTTTCTCTCATACAGTAAGTTACTTGTAAGTAAAGGAGACACAAGAAAAATCAGGTAAAACGATTTATTCACTAACATGTACATGTTTAAATGCCTTCAAATTATTGAAGTTGATGGAATAAAAAAATATGATATTCTATTTGTCCAATTATGTAATCCAGAATACAATTCAAATACTATTCAGACCGCACACATTCTCATATCAAGTTCTGAGTATTAGACCTCTTGTTTTTGCAAAAGGGTGCATAGCATTATGCCAGTTAGAACACATGCATTATAAAGCAGCAAATAAGACTTCAATATAAATTTTAACACATGCAAGTCTCAATTTGGATTTTGGATATCTGAGTATGACTATGTAGCCAGATTAGGTCAGACATAGTTCTCATATCTTTGAACCAAATTCGACCTATTTACATCTAGCGAATGCTTTGGTTTGGCAAGAAAGTACTGGATAAAAAAACACAATGCCAGCTCTCTTACACAGCGAATAGCTTTTATCTCATTTAGAAACAATTACAAATTTAAAATATGGCACCAGAATCTCCATTCGCACAAATCAGCCTATCTTGTTTGCTTATATATGCTTCTATCTTAGCACGTCTTGTTGCAGCAACTCAAGAATATTATGAAATACTTGTCTTAACGAAACTGAGGTAAACATTTCTTTTTTGTCTTGTTTCTCCATCATCACACCGAGGCTACCGTTTTCCTCCACAGAAATACCACAAGCTATCTTTTAGTTGGACTAAATGTTGGTTTGCATGCCACAAAGCATATAAAGGTTATGAGAATGTCTCATGAAACAATTACCGGAGTGCAAATAGGCTCTGCTGCAAGTTTTTGCAAAACCAATAAAGAGGAAGGACTTACACACTGTTCCTCGTTGGTTTCTGCATCATAAGCCATTTGATATGAGTGATATGTAAAGGGATGATATTTGGAGAAAAAATGAACAACGGAACACCCATGATCCTTGTGCTCGCTGCAAAATGGTATTCCTCGAACAAGAACTGTAAACAGATTAGGCTGATGCTTAATAATATTAAGCTGTTGTATCCGCCTTTTCATCATTGAACCATATTCCTAGGCACAAACTACAGTAATTAGGAATTAAAAGCATGGCCTATCTTTCACAGGAGACTGCTTCACTGAAAAGCCATAGATAATATTTCCAAAGCCACCAATTCAACATGCACACTCACCCACATATACACATGCATCTATGCACAGGTCAGAATCTTCCCACCATACAACCACATAAGAGCATTTCCGAAGGCATAAGAGTAAGGTTAGGTCCATCTGGCACATCCTATACAGTTATATATTAAATGATTGCAATACTTTATTGTATCAGACTAATTTTTTGTGAAACTGAATCAAAACTTTATGAGTCTCAAGGTAGTAATTAACATGTATAGTGTCCAATTACATGATGAATTCCATACCAAAGAATTAAATACGAAAATCAGAAACAATTACAGTAAAAAAATGAGATAATTCGATACTGACTTATGATAGTAAACCAGCAGTCGGTAAAATGCCTTAAAATCCAAAGTAATTAAGTCCACCAAAAGAAATAGTTAAAATTTCAAGTGTTGACTAATGAAAGAAATGATAGAAGTAAAGGATGCCAGCTTTTTAGCCGTTGCATTCCAAGTATTATGAAAAGGTTGAGCCAAACAAAAACTAAGCTTTGTTTCCAACTTTCCATAGAGCCCGATCATGTGCAATGCTAATAATTAACTCAACATAAGCTAGATCATTTTTTATTGTTTCCTTTCAATACTTTTGTAGTCTTTCTCTTCCTCTTTTAATATTTTCAAACTTGCTTTCTTTGTCGTTTTACATGTTCAAACCATCTTAAACGATTTTCTCTCATTTTGTCATCTATTGGTGCCACTCCCAGTTTGTTGCTAATAACCTCATTATGTATACGATCTTTCTTTGTGTAACCACTCATCCATCACATCATCTTCATTCCCGTCATGGATATCTTTTGTACATTTGATAATTAACTGCCTAAAACTGCCCAACACTCATGACCATAAAACATAAAGGGTTTTTTATCACATGATGCGCCTCCCTATTTTAACCAAATGTATGGCATCTCCATCAATTTTTCCATCACTCTGAAAAATTAACTCTAAGTATTTAAAACTTCCTTATGAAGGATGTGATTGTGCCGATCTTAATTTATATATCATATGATGGAAAGATTGAGCCAATCAAGAAAAAACATCTTCTGAGCCAATAAAGAAAAAACAAATGTGCTACCAAATGGTGCACATTTGCAGCGGAGGCTATTCTCTCCCCTAAAGCCCTGGGAAAACCCATTTGTCATCAGTTCTGTTCGTGCACAATTGCAGCAGAGGCTATTCTCTCCCCCCAAGCCATGGGAAAACCCATTTGTCATTACTACTAACAAGATGAATGTTAAACTCAGGCAGACCACAGTGTGGGCCTCAACCAATAAAACACCGATCTAGAATCCTGGGTGTTGGAACTAATAGTGACTTCAATTTTGGCAGTCTAGCACCAACTCACTTAGCCAGGACACAGTACTTGCGATTGTACCAAAAATCTAACCAGGTGCAACAACATTTTATGTTGAAAAATGAAAATTTCAAACATAGAATCTAAAGTTACAGATATTCAAATAAATATCACCATGAATACCTTATCATTGTTTTCATGAATAAGATACCCATTAGAGATATATTGATGGGCATTTGTCAAAGGTTGCAGATTTACCTCATAGAGAAGGTACATAATGTAGAAAGCTACACTGTATAAGCATAAAAAATGCACCCAAAGCCTGCCAGAGATTATCAATCTTATGAGCACTTACTGAGCAAGTATCGTAAAATATTAGAAAGACAAGCATTGAAGCAATAGTAGAAGAGTTTTAAAACCAAAGACTAAATCATTTCATACATGGTTTTGCAGTATTAGAGTACTGGGTTCGGAACAATGGGCATGTTAGCGTGACTTCATAGTATTTGGTTAGTGACTTTTATCTTTGGACCCACATGTTACCAATGTTCTGTTTATCCAGTATACTAGTTTTCCCCTTATTATGCATTCTTGTAATGAAAGAGCAACAGCATTCTTGTTGTGTTCCTTAAGAAAAAGCATCTGTCAAAAATTGCAAGTGACCGTGTAAAATACCCATAGATGCCAGGCGCTTGGCATGTTATATTTGTTTAATATCTGGTATCCTAAAGCAGCTTCAAACATAACTACCAAAGTCAACTGCTACTACAACTAAGCCTTTTCCCATACTAGATGGGGTCGGCTCCAGGGATTCTTTGTTTCCACAAAGCCCTGTCATAATTTGTAGAATCCATGGTAGATAAGTCCAACAAAGTTTTACGCTGGCTATCAGAAGCCTAACGCAACCCTTCTCCTTTATCCGGGCTTGGGACCGGCCATGAAAAGGTGATCCCTTACATTGGCAAAATTTTGGGAGAAAATTGGCTACCAAAGTCAACTGCTAAAATGGAATATTGGCTTGTAGCAGCTGGAATAGCTAAGCTCATGTGGACAGGAAATTTTTGGGGGAAAATAGGTAAAAGTTATCTCAATTTATAATATGCTATTATAATTAGATACCATCAAAATATCTTGAGTTACAACCAGATTGAAGATTCTAATGTCAAAATTCTACCTATTGGGGAAATGGGTACATACATCGGTCAACATTCTATTCATTAGAGAATTGAAGATCTTGAGTTACAACCAGATTCATTCTAATATCAAAATAATCAGAAGATTTACTGATAAAAAGTCTCACTAAGCATCAAAACTGTTGGTTCTTGAAGTCAAAATCTTCCATATTAGTTAACCATGTAGAAAACAGAGGCTATAGAAGTGGGTTTTGATCTACGGATCCACATGTTACTCATATTGTATTGTATTCTTCGTATGCCAGTATTTCCCTTTTCAATATGTGCTCTTGTATAGTAGGGGCATCCTTCTGCAAGTCATGTTCTTATGAATATATGTGGTGAGTCGGTCCACTGGATCCAGACCCGACTAAAAGGGGCCAAGTGCAGTAACGCTCGGGCGTTACTCCACAATATTACTGTGCAGAGACAGCAATGGCTGTCAATGCATAACCAGTGGGGGGGATCTGAACGGCCTTTAAAAGAGGCCTCCATAGTGGACGTCCTCGAGACAGGTTGGGGCAGCCTCTCCAGAAGACGATCACACCGAGCATCAACCAAAAATCAGTCGGAATCCGATGAGTTTACCTATTTTTCAGATTTTTATTTTTTTCTTATTCTTCATGAAAAACTTGTTGATAATCATCGTTTTGGGCTTCAATCGAAGCATTGAGGTAGAACTAAGTGTTTTGGTAGGTTTGGGTAAGTCAGGGGTGTCGATTTGGCCGGAAAATGATTTTGATTCGCCGGATTTTTCATTTTCTCCAACTTTTTCTTTTCATTTCCATTTTCCGGCGAAATACCACCACCGGTGGTTGTTCTTGGCCTTGGTCGAAAGAGTGAAGGTAGACGAAGAGGGGGCCACCTTTAGCGGCCTTAATCGTTGCCGAAAACCGACGAAATCAATGCCGAAAAAACATGGGAACCAACTCTTTTGGGCGTGTCCCTAGTTTTCATGTCGTGTCGTGTCGAAATGTCATGAACCGGCACTGATTCATGTTGTGTCCTCGTGTCGCGTGTTAAGAATCAATTTTGTGGGGTTCTGTGTCAGAAATAGGTCAGGTTTGGATCATGTCTGAAATGCATTTCTAGGTTAGAAATAGGACCCGTATCAGTAGTTATAGGTTCTGTGTTGACACAGTGACACAAGCTACCTATTGTGTCACTCAATTTGGATAAGATATGGATCTAGGTATCATTTTGGATCTCGTATAACTTAAACGAATCCAGATTAGCTTTTGGATGATTTTAGGGTCATTTAAGATCCGATTTGGATATGGTTTGTTGCTTTAGATTTGTAGTTAAATAAATTTTAATATTTTAATTATTTGTAATTGTTTAGAGATTAAAATTAGAGGATTTGGTGGTGACCCAATGGCTTGGGTACTAGATTTTAGCGCTCCTTCAAGTAGGGGGTTATGCATTCTTTTACAAAACCATGCTAGAAATGATTTTACTTGTTTTAAATAGATTTAAATGTACATGATTAATAAATGTTTTATTGATGTTTATGAAATGTTATTCGCAATTTTGGGTTATTTGATATGCTTTTCAAATAGAACATGTTTATGACATTGATTGATAAAGAGCATGTTTTGATATGCATGTGTTGAATGAACATGGTATTTAAATATTGTTTAAATGTTGTATGGATATGGATTTGGTTTTGAATATTCGTGTATTTGGATATGATTTGTTAATGTGATGAACTCTAATTGGTTTTAGAAATGTAATGATGTGTAAATATACGATCCGTACTTGTGTGGGTTGTGTGGGGTCTCTAGAGACTTGCGGGTCCCTCGGGCGATCTGGCTTGCGACGAATAAAGAGTGTATTTCCGGGCACTCTGCCATGAGAGTCGGCGTGGTTATCGTCGTGGATGGGGTTATTGAGGTCACATTAGGGAGGGCGCCGGACAACTCCCGTGACCTTTGGGGCAGACACAGTATGGGTTGTAATTATCGTAACTAATGATGTGTGCATGTGTGTGAGTGGGTGCGTATGAATTTGAGATCATGATTTAAAGGTAACTATGCTTTGTTATCAAATGATTATGAAATTATGCATGCTTTTAGTATGATTTCTTTTTAAAGGTTTAACCTCCCTACTAAGGTATGTATAGGAGTTCACCCCATTGTTTTACAGCTCATCCTGAAGCTAGCACTTCAAAGGCACACGGAGTAGAGTAGGAATTGAATAGAGCAACATTTTTATTTTAGATGGTATAATAAGTGTTAAACGATTTATAAAATCTTGTTATTCGGAGTTATTGTTAGGTGGGCCCTTCACCATTTTGGACGTGTTGTTTAGAACTTCGATATGAATATTTATTTCAGTTAGATATTTCATTGAGTTTGAATTAAATTAATACTATATTTGGTTATTGCTCACCATCATGCCAACGCGAGAACGTGGCATCGGCTCGGGTCGGGTTGTGGTCTCGACCTGAGTGGGTGTGACACTTGGTATCACAGCCTATGGTTATTAAAATATATTTTATAGTGAGTTAATTGTTGAAATATAATATCGTATTTATGCGTAGGACTCGCGATGATTTGATTTGAATTTAACACCGAGTGTTATGGGTGACGATAACGAGGAAATGCCATCGTACGGATCTGTTGTGGCAGTTGAGGCACCATCTGGTACACCTAAAAGACCTCTAATACCACCACATATTCCACTTGTACAAGGTGATCATGATGCTGCAACGTTACTTGGCCAAATGATTAACTTATTACAATACGTTTCGAGAGAATCTACTGTAACCATTCAACACTTGACAAAGAATGGTTGCAAAGAGTTTAAGAGAGTAATTATAGATCCGTTGGAACCTTATAAGTGGATTGATAAACTGAAGAATGGTTTCGATATACTAACTCACACCGATGAGGAGAGGAGGGTACAGTTGGCCTCCAGTCTTTTCGAAGGAAATACAAAACAATGGTAGAGAGTACAGAAAGGGACTCGTAGCACTTTGTGGACTTGGGAGGCATTTAAGAAGGTATTTTTCGGTCACTTCTTTTCTCACAATGATCGGATGCGTCTACAACTTGAGTTCAATCAACTGCAGCAAGACAATTTGTTGGTAAAAGAATATACCAACCAATTCCTATGGTTGTCGAAGTTTGACCCAGGTATGGTAATTCTTAATGCACGAAAAATAAGTATTTTTGGGGATTTTTTTATCCTATCCGTAAGTCACAGATATATACGGACATTGATAAGTTACAAGCTCCTGCTACCCATGTAGAGACAGATATTTTGCATTATAAGTGTAAGAAGAGACCAATATAATAGACTTTTGGTAGCTCACATGAAGGCACGAAGAAGAGTAAACCAGTCCATGCTCATCAATGGACAAACAGAGGTAGTCAAACTCAAGCGAGGAGTGGGCCTTCACGAGAGCAAAATAGCTAACAAAATCATGGGATCACCTGTTATAATTGTAGAGACACGGGACATAGAGCTAGAGACTGTCCTTGAGAGAAGAACTTTAAGCAAGGTCAGACTAAGACATTTAAGAGTGTATAGAACAAAGACATGAGAGGCCGTTGTTTTATATACAAAGAGTTTGGTCATCGTAAGGTTGATTGTCCACGAGCTGCATATTATCCTTTCTTGAGTTCAGGGAAGCACTATAGGGCCTCCTCGTCCTCCGGTACCTGTTCGTCAACAAGGGTCACCTCGATTGCCTCAACCTCAAGTAACTAACTAGGGACGTGTTTATGTTGTAGAGAGTCGAGAGTCAGGTACCTCTTATTTAATTATTAGTATCTTATCTGTTTGTGATATGCTTGTGCGTATTTTGTTTGACTCTCGTGCAACACATTGCTTTGTTTTACCTACTTTTGTAAGTCGTACGGGTTTAGATCCGAAACCATTAGAGAGATTTTTTGGTATGTTTTCCTAATGGTGATGTTATTGTGTCGCATCGAATTTTGCGAGATTGTTCTATATTTGTTGGTGGTCATGACTTGAGAGCCGACTTGAGATCACTTTCTCTATCCCTCGAGAGACCACTTTCGTTTTTCAAGGTCAACGAAAAGATAATCAGATATCTGTTATATCTACTCTTCAGGTGTGTAATTATATACGAAGCGGATGCGAAGGATATTTAGCATTTGTTATACAGTTTGGTACTAAAGATAAGTTATTAAATGATATCAGTATAGTTAATGAATTTTTTGATGTTTTTCATGATAATCTATCGAGAACAAGTATCCACTACCAAGGATTGATGACTTATGGATCAATTGAAGGGAGCCGCTGTATTTTCTAAGATTGATCTTAGATCGGGTTATCATCGATTCGTGTCAAGGCCGTGAGGATGTTCCCAAAAATGCTTTCCGAACTCGTTATGGGCATTATGAGTATCAAGTGATGCCGTTCGGAGTGACGAATGCTCCCCGATATTCATGGACTATATGAATAGGATCTTTCATCCATACTTAGACAGATTCATTGTTGTCTTTTCATCGATGACATTCGATCTATTCTCAAAGTCAGAAGAGCATGCTTTAACATCTCAAGATAGTTCTCCGTGATTTTGAAGGAGGAGAAGAAGTTGTATGCGAAGTTGTCAAAGTGCGAGTTTTGGTTGGATGAAGTTCAATTTTTAGGTCACGTAATTTCCAAGGAAGGTATCGCGGTAGACCCATCAAAGGTGGAAGACTGTTTTACATGGGAAAGACCAAAGACCGCGACTGGAGAGGTTCAAGCTTTGTTGGATTAGCCTTGGATATTATAGAAGATTTATTGAAGGTAAAGGTTGTGTGCTTATGCTTCAGAGGAAGTGAAGAGTGCTACATGAGAGAACTATCCGACGACTTGGAGTTAGCATGCAGTAGTTGTTTGCATTGAAGGTATGGAGGCATTTTACTGTATGGGGGCAAGCGTTTCAATTCTTTAGTGACCACAAGAGCTTGAAGTACTTATTTGATCAAAAGAGTTGAATATGAGACAAAGGCGAGTGGTTGAATTTTGAAAGGATTATGATTTCAGTTACTTCGTACCATCCGGAAAGCGAATGTCATAGGCGATGCGTATTAAGTAGAAAGCGCTTAATGTATCTCTACAGTATGATGATTAAGGAGAAAGAGCCTCGATGTACAGAATTTCGAGATGCTATCTATTACCAATTAGTTGCACAGGGAAGATCATGTTTGACATAGTGAGTTACTATCTCAGAGCGACTTTGATGGATAGAATACGTAGAAAGGAAAACAAGATTGATCAAGTTTTACAAGAGCAGAATGCTAAGGGAAAAGGAGTTTAGAATTGAGTTCGGGAAGGAAGTTAATGGAATTTTGAGGTTTTGAGGTAGAGTTTTGTATACCCTAAATGATCCAGAGCTCAAGAAAGTATCAATTTTGGATGAAGCTCATACGAAGTAATTGAGTATGCATCTAGGATAACTAAAGATGTACCAAGATTTGAAGAAGTTATTTTGGTGGCAAGAATGAAGAATGACATATGGCGAGAATCATGTGTCTCTTCACCTATTGAGTTTTCGAGAAGGCAAAGGTGGAACACCAAGACCATCAGAATGTTGCAACTTTGCCTATTCCCGAATGGAAATGGGATAGCATTGCGAATGGATTTCATGTGGGTTGGATTGAAGGCGAACTCCTAAGAAGAGTCACGATGAGCGATATATGGTAATTATTGATCGACTTACGAAGTCTACATGCACTTCTTACCGATTAATATTAAGTACTACTGGAAAATTGGCTCCCACGTGTATATCAATGAATTGTTAGACTTCATGGTGTACCATCTAGTATAGTTTCGATCAAGGAGATCCAAGGTTTACATCAAGATTTTGGAAAAGTTTGCAAGAAGCATTAGGGAACAAAGCTACGATTGCCAGTTCTCGCTTACCATCCATCCCACAAACCGGTGGGCAATGAAGAGATTGATCTAATCATTGGAGGATTTGCTTGAGGGCTTGTGTTCTAGAGTGCACTAGTTGGGATGAATTTCTACTCGTTAGTAGAGTTCACCTACAACAATAGTTTTCATTCAAGCATAGGATGGCACCCTGAAGCATTATATGGACGAAGTCTGTGAACACCTTTGTGTTGGTACCAAGACGGTGAAAGTACTATGTTAGGACCCCGATATTGTACAACAGAGACTACAAATTTGAGAAAGTGAAGATGATCCAAGAAAGATGAGGACAACTCAGAGTCGCGTGAAAGAGTTATGCAGATAAAAGGAGAAGACGAGCTTCTCGAATTTCAAAGGAAGGATCACTATGTATTTCTCGTGCTGAGAAGTCATACCTACGGCTTGGGAGTCACTAGTAATCAAGTCTAGAAAACTTACTCCTTAAATTTGTCGGACCTTACGATACTTCATCGGGATTGGTCAGGTACGCTTATCTTATTGCACTTGTCACCACTTTTCTTATCAAATCTTCATAATGTATTTCATGTATCATAACTTAGGAAGTACACCCAAATCCTTCACATGTCAGCAAGAAATAAATCTATGCAATTAAGAGAAAATTTATCTTATGGGCAACCTCTAAAGAAAACAATAATGGTGAGCATCGACCAAAAAAACGGTCAGAATTCGGTGAGTTTATCTATTTTTTAGATTTTCATTTTTTTTCGATTCTTCATGAGAAACTTGTTGATAATCATCGTTTTGGGCTTCAATCGAAGCATTGAGGTAGAACTAAGTGTTTTGGCAGGTTTGGGTAAGTCAAGGGTGTCGATTTGGCTGGGAAACGGTTCCGATTCGTCGAATTTTTTATTTTCTCCAACTTTTTCTTTTCATTTCTATTTTCCTATGAAATGCCACCACCGGTGATTGTTCCTAGCCTTGGTCGAAAGAGTGGAGGTAGACGAAGAGGGAGCCACCTTTGGCGGCCTTAATCATCACCGGAAATCGACGAAATCAACGTCGAAAAACCATGGGAACCGACCCTTTTGGGCGTGTCCCTGGTTTTCGTGTCGTGTCGAAATGTCATGAACCAACATTGATTCATGTCGTGTCGCTTGTTAAGAACTAATTTTGTGGGGTTCTGTGTCAGAAACAGGTCATGTTTAGGTCGTGTTTGAAATGGGTTTCTAGGTTAGAAACAGAACCCGTATTAGTAGTTATAAGTTCTGTGTTGACATAGTGACACAGGCTACCTACTGTGTCACTCAATTTGCATCAGATATGGATCTAGGTATCAGTTTGGATCTCGGATAGCTTAAACGGATCCAGATTAGGTTTTGAGTGATTTTAGGGTAATTTAAGATCCGATTTAGATACGGTTTGTTGCGTTAGATTTGTAGTTAAATAAATTTTAATATTTTAATTATTTGTAATTGTTTAGAGTTTAAAATTAGAGGATTTGGTGGTGATAAGAGTGACCCAGCGGCTTGGGGACTGGATCTTAGCGCTCCATAGGTAAGGGGTTATGCATTCTTTCACAAAACCATGTTAAAAGTGATTTTACATGTTTTAAATAGATTTAAATATGCATGATTAATAAATATTTTATTGATGTTTATGAAATGTTATTCGTAAATATGGGTTATTTGATATGCTTTTCAAATAGAACATGTTTATGACATTGATTGATGAAGAGCATGTTTTGATATGCATGTGTTGAATGAACATGGTATTTAAATATTGTTTAAATATTGTATGGATATGGATTTGGTTTTGAATATTCATGGATTTGGATATGATTTGTTAATGTGATGAACTCTAATTGGTTTTAGAAATGTAATGATGTGTAAATATACGATCCGTACTTGTGTGGGTTGTGTGGGGTCACTATAGACTTGCGGGTCCCTCGGGCGATCTGGCTTGCGGCGAATAAAGAGTGTATTTCCGGGCACTCTACCGTGAGAGTCGGCGTGGTTACCGTCATGGACGGGGTTACCGAGGTCACATTAGGGAGGGCCGGACGACGCCCGTGGCCTTTGGGGCAGACACAGTATGGACTGTAATTATCGTAACTAATGATGTGTGCGTGTGTGTGAGTGGGTGCGTATGAATTTGAGATCATGATTTAAAGGTAATTGTGCTTTGTTATGAAATTATCGTGAAATTATGCATGCTTTTAGTATGATTTTTGTTTAAAGATGTTTAACCTCCCTATTGAGCTATGTATAGGAGCTCACCCCATTTTTTTACAGCTCATCCGGAAGCTACCACTTCGAAGGCACACAGAGCAGAGTAGGAGTTGGATAGAGCTGCATTTTTATTTTAGATGGTACGATAAGTGTTATAGGTGGGCCCCGCACCATTTTGGACGTGTTGTTTAGAACTTTGATATGAATATTTATTTTAGTTAGATATTTCACTGAGTTTGAATTAAATTAGTATTGTATTTGGTTACTGCTCACCATCACACTCGCACGAGATGCGTCTATGTGGCATCGGCTCAGGCCAGGTCGTGGTTGCGACTCGAACGACTGACAATATAAGTCACAAGGGATGACAGCTACACCTCTTATGACTACAACTGAGCATGGAAAAGCTATTCACTTTTGTTCTTTCAGCAAGGCTTCATGGGCTAATATTTTCTCCGATTCTTCTACAACTCATCCATCACATAGGTAATTCCTACGAGTTACTAGCTTTCTCCACACTTGGCTGCCGTTATTAGTACCAGTGTGTCTGCATGCTAATGTTTACAAATAGAGAAACTTCAGCATTACTATTTCCTTAACTTACTATCCTTGATTTTCCCACATGAACAATATAGTTCCAACATTAGTAAAGAACAGCTTTCATTATCACTAGATGGTAAGGATGCTGCCAAGCGAAAATAAAACTACAAATATCATATTAACAGAATTAATTCAGCAAATATTCACAAAACTAGTCACAATAATCCAAAGTGCTATTGATGAAGTCCAATGTACTAGCTTATAATGCACAAGACAAAGTTATTGTCAGAAATCGGAGCACTATTTTTCTTGTGATTGATAAATACGAAAAGCCTCACCTATTTGATCCTCTTCTAATATTTGATATTGTGAAAGAGTCCAGAGAATGGAAAAAGGTGGTACGCTGTGATCCCTCTTGACTTGTATAGTTGACAGGCACCAACACCATTATTCCAATTATAGAACATGGCACAAAAAGCTTTATGCTGACACGGAAAAGGGAAAAAAAGTTAATATAATCTAACCATAAAGAATCAGATAACCATGAAAGATATGCATGAATGAATTACGAGACATCCTGCATCACAACCATCCATGTCAAGACACAGATACGGTTGAATCCTCAACCAGATAATGAGCAGCGAAGTGCAATAAATAAAATACCACTACACAGAACTAGAAATTGAAGAAGTTCGTTAAATTACTAAAGGACAAATATTACATTGCGCATAACATAATCAGTTCTCTGATATATACAAGGCAAGACAATTGAATCAACTAAAATAATTGCACGTTTATCTGTAAGCAGGCATGGCATAAGGATTCTTGGGCATGTCCCAATTGAAAGCTCCAGATATCCTAAAAATGGAATTGATGTGGGTAGGAGTCTAAGCTCACTAAGAAGCTGGTATGCCTTTATCAAGTGCCAATTAGAGAAGGATTTTCAGTCTGCGTTTTGTGGACTTCTGCTGACAGTTGGGCAATATTGGAAACAGAGGAAATACCGTCACATATAAAAATGTGTATGTGTGTGAAGGAATAAATACCCAAAGAAATGCAAAACTAAACAGAGGGTACGTCCGAGTCAAGGATGGTCAAAACCATCCAAATCATTGTGTACCATTCGATTCCAATCCGACCGTCCTCTTTAATCCTTACACTTTCATAAAGACAAGATGTGAGACTTTTCAAGAAGCAAATGTTTACCAGTTAAAGTCAGAGATTTCAAAGAACACAGCATGCACAACGATCATCAACAATCATTTATTAGTGGTATTTGCTAACTAGCATAAATCAACGGCTGGAACCTATAAAGAGATGTGTTTTTCAGAACTCAGTACTTTCTCCAGTACGAATGGTAGCGTCACTAGCATCTGTATTGTGTGTCTGTGTGCGCTCCGCGAGCGAACGTGCGTGTGGTTGTTTTTGTTCGTGTGTGTGCGTGGGAGAGAGAGAAAAGCGGAAACTTTTGCTCTATATTTTAAGGAACCCACTTTACTGTTGACCTTCTTTCTTCTTTCTTGCATCTTTACTCGAAGAACAAACCATTTCAGGAAAGCACTAAAAATGGTACGTGTAGCATTTCTAAGACTAATTTCGTTGTAACACATTAATTTTTTTAACATGAACTAAGATCCAGCCGTTAAAAGAAAGAACATTTAAGGAAAAGTAGCAAAGTAAGGGATGAAAAAATCATTCACCAAGGAGTTCTAAAAAAGAATCAAGACGACCACGAAATCATTACACATACCCGAATTTGAACAGCCGAATGACCGCTAAAGCGTCGAGCCCGCAGTTCCCGAGCAACTCTTCTTCCGTGACGCGAAACGCGCATCGTATCCACGCGAATGAAGGGAGGAAGCGCCGGAAGGAAAGGGCGTGGCGGGGGAACACGAATTCCTTGTCCTTAACCATCCGAGGGAGATAGACGACAGCATTCCCTGGTTGTTTCTTGAAGACGGAGAAAAGCAGCAGAATCACGGACACCAGCCCGAAATTTATCGCTGCCGACGCTAACAACGCCTGAGCATCCATAACAGTGACTTCGAGCAAGAGATTGACGAAAGAACCTCATCGAGAGATGAGAGAGGGGCAAACGAGCAACCAGAGATTACGTGTCAAGCGTCATGCAGAATGGACGTTTCTTTGGCTGCCACATCTATGTGTGCGCGACGCTGCAGGTGAGTGACATAATGGCTGGAATCATCGCAGGAGGTTAGTTGAAGCGTAGGCTGAAGGTGGTGTAGCTAGCCAAAGGTGGACGTCATCGGTGGAAGAAGATTGGCTGAAGCCAACACCTGGCGGTAGTAGCTAGCGTGGTGACGTTTGCCGATCTTGACGGATGGTCAACTACATTCAACTTTTATCCTTACATGCCAAACTTCAATATTTGTGGTTCTCCATTCTGGTTGGCAATGGCTCAGGGTGCATGGCGAGGATTTCTTTAGTATAAAGCATGCTTGATTTTGAAGTTTGGGTATGATCTTATGTATTCATCCTAAAAGTACTCCTTTAAACTCCACAAAGTTTAAAATCAGTTGTCCTAACGCAACCCATTTTGTTGCTTGATGTTTGCAGGAATAACAGAGCTGATTGAGAAAGAAGCTGGTTGCTTGATGATCACGTCTAAAGTCCTTATCCACTAAATCATTTGGCGTGAGCAGATAAAGCCTAACTTCAAGCAAAAAGAAAGTCAACTGTGTGATCTTAACACACAGATAATGGGCTTGTGCTACTCATGCTTGGAACGACAGGAACATGATCATCAATACTAAAGAACTGGCAGAATCTGGTTCTTAGAGAGGAGTTGGGGTGTGGAAGAGAGCAAATTAAGAAGGAAATTGAAAATGAAATTGAGTCACCTCTTCAGAGTGAAATACTTTCAATTCGTTTTAGTGCATTGGCGGGTGTAAATCAAGCAAGGGAAACGTATGTTGATACAATGGGCATATAGGAATATTTGGTGGATGTAAAGCCAAGCTTGCATTACGGGTCGCTCCTGCTAGCAGCCGACTCTGGATTAGAAGGTGCAATTTTACTGTGGCTTAGAAGAATACATAATCGTTGAAGTCGAACTTCATCGACTCGCCAATTTGGCTATTGCAATGAGCATGCCTTCCTCTATGAATACGAATTGTTTACATGATCAATGGACTCTTAAAAGGCTTTTAACGAGATGTTTGATTGCGAGGCCCGACATATGGAACTGGAACTAATTTCAATTTCAGTGTGGGTGGCCTCATAATCAAGTAAAAAAGAGGGATCAACGAACCTCACATTTTAGTACGCACTGAGACTCATTTTTTACTATGATGATAACTGAAATTTTACTTTCAATTTCGCAGTCCCGGGCCTTCAGTTCGGTGTACCTACGTGTGCTTGCCTTTCCCAAAAGCAAAGTCATCATGTGACCAATGTTGGGTGGTCATAAGATAGTATACAATGCGAGTAGGCTAGTAAATGAACCGTTCAGCTTGGTTCAGCTCGTCTCTAGCTCGTTTTTATTCAGTTCATGAAGTCATTCAGTTGAACATCAACAAGATATGTTTGACTCCATTCACCTTGTGAAAGCTCACTGAGTGACCATCTTTTTTTTACTAAACCATGCCATGAAGGTAATTGGGATAGTTTATGATAAAATGTAGCTTCGTTTTTGTTTGGACCTAGTTAGAAAGAATAAGTAAAAGGACAATGTGAGGCAGCTGAATCTGGCAATGCTAGGGGTGGAAAATTCTGTTAATGGGTTGAGTCACAAGCAGACTTCATGTCTGTTTCAAAACAGGTAGACCTGGATCTGGTTCAATGCTCGGGTTCATTAATTATATATAACAACAATAACAACAACAACTAAACCTTCTTTCCATACTAGATGGGGTTGGCTATATAGATTCTTTCTTTCTATAGAGCTTGATCATGTTTCATGCTTAACTTAACATAAGCTAGATTATTTTTTATTGTTTTCTATTTTTTGGTCTTCTTCTTCCTCGTAATATTTTCACAATCTATTTTCTTATACTTTCTTACTAGAACTTCTTTTGGTGAGTCTTTCTATGTGTTTAAACCATCTTAAACAATTTTCTCTCGTTTTGTCATCTATTGGTGTCACTCCCAAATTATTTATAATAATCTCATTATGTATACAATTTTTCCTTATTTGACCAATAATCCATCTCACCATATTCATATCTATCAGAGACATCTTTTGCACATGTTCGTAATTAACTGCCCAACACTTAGAATCATAAAGTATAGTGAGTCTAATTGTTGCTCTATAATATTTACCTTTCAACTTTAATGACATCTTCTTATCACATAAAATACATGATGCACTTCTCTATTTTAACCAACCTATATTAATTTATGCATAATATCTCCATTTTTTCTATCACTCTTAAAAGCTTACCTCAGGTATTTGAAACTTTCCTTACAAAGGATGCAATGTATAGTAATATTAAATTTTTATCATCTAAAATAACAAAATAATCAAACTTATATTTCATATATTCTATTTTTGTTCTACTAAGTCAAAAGCTTTTACTTTATATTGTTTCTCGTTTCTAATGTTTCTCTCTATAATTCTAATTTGCTATTAACCTTTTTTATACTCATCAACTAACACAATGTCATCCATGAGTAACATATACCAAGGTACTTCGTCTTAAATATTTTTTGGTTACTCATTAATGACTAATACAAATAAATATGGACTTAAAGTTGATCTTTGATGTAATTCAATATTAACCTCAAAGAAATCTATTATTTATTGATGGATCCCAACATATGTTTGTACACTATCATATATTATTCTTATAATATTGATATATGTCAATGGGATAACTCTCTTTTCTAAGGTTCTCTAAAGAATATCTCTTGGCACCTCATAATTAGCTTTTTCTAAGTCAATAAACACTATGTTAATGTTCCTCTTTTTTGCTCTAAAATGTTCAATAAGATGTCTAAATAGGTGAATAGCCTCAATAGTAGACATGTCTGTAAAGAAGCATTCTATTCATAATAACTATGATTTTAGAGATTTAAATGAGGGAGGAAAGGAAATTCTAAATTTTGCTATGGCTTATAATCTCTTTTTAGCCAATACAATTTTTAGAAAATGAAATGAACATTTAACTACTTATAAGAGTGGCTTGTCACAAATACAAATTAATTATTTTACTTGTAGAAGAAAAGATAGATTGTGTTATAAGGATTGCAAGATAATCCCAAGAGAAGCTTAACTACCCAACATTGACTTGGACAAAATGGTAAAATCTCAAAAATGAGAAAGAACATATATTTAAACAAAAAGTTCTTCAAGGTGATGCATTGAATTATGTAGGTACATCTTTTGATATATAGAACAATATAGCTAAAAATATTACAAAAGTGACAAAAGATGTATTACGTAAATCTAAAAGAGGTGTGCTGACACAAAAGAAAGCTTGGTGATAGAGTGAGTGGAAAATAAGATCAAGTATAAAGTTTATAAGCTATACTATGAAATTATATGAAAAAATTATTGAACGTAGGTTAAGACAAATATCAAGTATAATGGAAAATCAATTTGAATTCATCCAAACAAATAATCTCTTTTATAGAATTTTTCAAATTATCTTATCTAACTTCCCTCAAAATACTTTTTTATGCTAATACCGGAGCCAGACACAGTCTTTTTGTCTCAGGTTCTAAGCATGTCTAAAATTGTCACCCTAAATAACATGATAAGGTTGCAGTGAGGATAAAATTAACAATTGCTATTTATACACTCGATTTTACTAAATATACACCTTTTTTCTTAAATTACCGCTGTTGGATATCTTCTCTCCTCTCTAATCACCGGTTTCTCCTCTTATAAACGATCCTTCTTCATGTTATCGGCTTGTCTTTTTTTCTCAATGGTCCTTCTCGATCTCTTCCAACAATCTCTCTTAATCTCGTTCTCTATTTTAATCGTTGTCTCTCTAGAGTTCATCTCTTTTAATTCTTTTTTTTGAAATTTTCTTGAATTATTGTTCGATCTCTTTATCAATCTATCTCGATGGCTTTCCGACTTCTTTTTTTCGTCCCTCTCAACCTCTATTTTGATTTCAGTAAAAAATTGATAGAAAATGGAGTTTCAAAAAATCAGTTGGAATAAATATTTCATATGAGTGGGAAAAAGTTGGCCGATGCTGGGATGCACTTAAAGGCACGTTTTGTTTAAAGGATTAAGGTGCTTACGATGCATGCGTTGTTATTTTAAGAGTAGCGTGTGGCTAGTACGTCTTTGTAAAGAAGGTGGTACAATCGAACCACGTTATCTTCAGAAACGAGTCTGAGGTACATTTTGTTCAAAGGAGATATGCACCTATGATCCGTATGATGCGACTGCTATTTGAGGAGCGTCGTACAGTGGCGGGAGGGGGGAGAAGATGGTATGGGGGAGGGAACGTATAAGTGGTAGTTTTGGAAAAATTTGGAAGGGGTAGTAAGACTGTACGAATAATAATCCCCTTAAATTTTCTTAGGAATGTCTTGATTTGGGATTTACAATAGATGGTACATGGCGGAGGAATATCAGTTAAACGTAGCCCTAGTTGAAACTCCCGAGAAAGAAGAAGGGAAGCAAAGGTCTCTCTCTCTCTGTGCGAAAACATTGATTAGGGTGGGGATTTTTCGATTCCGACCGTCTAATCTAGCATGAAGATAAGACTTTCAGGTGTCCATGGTCTGGTTCCACCACCATTTTTTGATGGAAATCTTTTGTCATAATTTCTTTGAATATCTTTGAGAAGTTCTCGTTTTAAGGTATGCTTTCATCTCGATCTCATTCTTTATTTTGGCCCTTGCTTGGTTTCGTCTCTATGAGTGGAAGTAAGAAATCCTAGGTTATCTATGAGATGTAACGTTTTCTCCCAATTCTCTCTTGTTTTCGGTTTTCAATTGTCCCTCGTGGAGTTGATCCGTTTAAGGGATGGTTTTCATGCATTGTTATGCATTCAGGATTCTTTAGCTGTAGAAATACTAGAATTACGTATTTACCCACTCTTTTTCCGCCTTCCTCTCTTTGCCTGGGTTTTAAAATTTTAATACTTCCGTTTATGGTTCTCAGTGCATTGAAAATGGAAAGGTGTATCATGAACTTTACGAAGCATTTGTGCGTACTTTTGAATTAATAATTCTCATGGCGCCATAATCTATTTTCCTAAGAAGCCAATTTACTACTAATATTTTCTTTCATCACTAATCGATGTGGATTGGTAGATTAGGCTTTCTATATTATGGAATTCTCTGTTCACTTCTATGAGTATTTGGTGAATCTTTGGTCTTCGAAATTCGATTGTAGGGAGATTTTATTCACTATGGCGAACGAGAAGCCTCTGGTCTGCGTGATTCATCTCGGTGGTTCACTTGTAACTGGCAAGGATGGATCGATATCATATACTGGGGGGAAGCCCATCTTACGGACATTGACCATAATACCACTTTCAATCAATTTAAGTCAGAGGTTGGTGAGATGCATGGTGGGGACGTCTCAGGGTTGGGCTTTAAGTACTCGCTACCAACAAATAAGCGAACTTTAATCACAATATCAACCGACAAGGATTTGAGGCGCATGGTTGATATTAATAGGGAAACATCTTCCCCTGAGATCTTTGCCTTGGAGAAGGGGAGTGTCCCTCTCCCGATGAACCCTGTTAAGGAGACCAGTGTCATTCCAAGCAGGTAATTCAACATTCACAGACTTGGTAGGCATTTGTTCAGCATGTGGAATAGAATTCATAATGTAGTGGAACATTATAATGCAGGGCAAGTACAACTTCTATAATAGAGTCATCAACTACCATTATTTCCAGTGGTGATAGACTCAATAAGCTGAAAGTTTTGTGGGAGAATTCTATAACTGGTGTGGGCCAGTTATTCAAGGATGCGCATGAATTCCGTGAGGCATTATGTAAGTACGCCATTGCTAAGAACTTTGGGTACAAATTTGTTCAGAACGATCGGAGGCGTGTGAGTGCCAAGTGTAAAACTGAGGGGTGTCCATGATGGTTCCAGAGTATGAACCACAAAAATTGTTAAGCTCAGGGTTTTCAAGGATGCGCATACATGTGACAGAAACACTGATACCCAGACTACTCCACATGTGTTCTGGATTCAAGTGCGATAAAGAAGAGGCTTCAAGAAGACCCAGATTACAAAGTTACGGATATTGTGAAGGAAATCAAGAGGGATTATGGCTTGAAGCTGAATTACGCACAGGTTTGGCGTGGTAAAGAGACGGAAGAGAGCAACTTCTTGGCAAGGATGTGGATTTTTATAAGCAGTTGCCACGTTATTGTGAGAAGCTGACTGAAACTAATCCTGGTAGCATTGCTATATTGGCTACTACAGATGAAGATCGCTTTAATCGTCTTTTTATATGCTTTCATGCTTGCATTCATGAATTTATAAATGGTTGCCGACCATTGCTGTTCCTTGATAAGTACCTTACGGAAGTCAAAGTATGGAGGAACTCTCTTTGTTGCAGCTTCCATAGATGGAAATGCTGAAATCTTTCCTGTTGCTTTTGCTGTGGTTGGACAAGAATAGTTGGCACTGGTTCCTTGACCAATTGAAGGTAGCATTGCCATCTTCTCGTCCATTGACATTTGTGTCAGATAGGAACAAGGGATTAGAAGAAACTATACCTTATGTTTTTGAACACAGTGAACATGCCTTTTGCTTGAGATATTTGACAAGACACTTGAAAAAGGAAATGAAATTAGCATATCCTAAGGAGGTTAAGGATGTCCTAGTAGAATTGATTTTTGCTGCAGCTAGAGCATGTCGACATGATGAATTTGTTGCTTCTATTGAGAGCATAAGATCTGTGTCAACTGTGGATGCTAATTGGATCATGGGCATCGAACCTGCACGTTGGGCAAATTTATTCTTCAAGGGGTCCCGTTACAACCAAATGGCCCCAAATGTTCTCGAGTTTATTGTGGGTTGGATATCAAATGCCTGTGACTTCCCTGTTCTTAAGTTAGTGGAAGCTATGTGGTGTGAGATAGCAGAGCTATTTCGTGCACGTCTGGAAGATTCAAGCAAATGGAATACAAGGTTAACCCCTAAAGCAGAAGCAAAGTTGCACAAGGAGATAGAACGTGCTCCATTGCTCTCTGTCTGGGTCTCCTCTGCTTCAGTTTTTGAAGTAATTGACGACCATATCAACGTAGTTGACCTTGAAAGGTGGGAATACACATGCCTCAACTGGAAGCTTACGGGTCTGCCTTGTTGGCATGTCATAGCATCTCTCAACTGCATTGGCAGAAATGCTTATGATTATTGTGAAATATATTTCACTTCTGAATGTTATAGGGTAACATATTCTGGGCCTATCAATCCTGTGCTGGATGTGGACTCCAGTTCAATGCCAAATGATGAGGCAGTAGTTGATTCATGTCCTAAGAAGAGGCGATTAGAGTCACAGGAAATTGGGAAAAGAACTCTCCTTCGTAGTAAATGCAGAGAGCCAGGTCACAACAAAACTACATGTAAATCATATGCCCTGATACGGAACTGACTGACTTGGATTAACATGTATGGATACTTTTAGGCAGTAGCAGTAACAGCCAAGTTGTTTACTGTCATATAGCATTTAGGACTATTGACTGACTGATCATGCTTTTGTAAAATTAAGTTCAATCTCTGTTGTCTTTATTCTTACTAAGATTGCTATTGGGAATAATATTTATCTTTTAACTGACTTCTTTGATGAGTTGCATGATATTGTTCTTGCCTATTTCATTTACATGGCTTGTTTAAGTTGATTAATAGGTAGACACCGCCGGTTCTAGGTAGTCTGGAAGCGACAGTTTGAAACTGTCGGTTCTGATTAATCTAGAACAATGAATTGGGTTCCCCCTGCTACAGTTATAGTTCGTAGCCTTCAGACAGTTCTACACAACATTAATACAGCAAACCTTGATGACCCATATGGTCCTGATACTAGATCAAGCTGATTCATATATTCTTGGATTCAAGTTTACAGCAACCAAATCACTCTTTAATATCTATATTCGACTTTAAGCTGTTCCCAATCAGTTAGATTTGAACATAAAAAACCTGTCTTGAACCAACCTACAAAAAACAACTGATACCAACCAGGAGGACCATGAGTCGAGATCGTTAGAAACGCCACCGGACCATATTGTGTGTAGAGGACATTTTTTATGTCACATCAAACTTAAGGCTGAGAGCATATATCATCTTACGCAACTTTTTAGCTTTTTTTATGCGTCCAACCTGTTTAGCTTCAAGCTTCCCACCGACTCAGCAGTCACAACCGGAACTGAACCAGGCCAGGAACTGGGAGGATCCGGTTCAGTTCCGTGCTGCATGCTCCTTGAAGTTCATTAGCCTGGATGACACTACATGCATATTCAATCTACTTCAGCCACATTTAAGGATCACCCTGGCTGAATTTGGAAATGTAGGCCATGTTTTTTTCTCGGTTCAAATTAATTTCACCATTTTTATGTTAGAACTATCGGACCTTAGCCTTTTAAGCTAATTTTTGTCGAGCTAGTTCAAGCACCTTGATGCAAATGATCCACGATTGGAACCATTCAGTTGAAATTCGTTGTCCCCTTAGTCCACCTGATTAAGGGGTCTATATTGAAGGAAGATCTAACACCCAAAGTTGCATTTGAAGTCCAAATATTCTAGATCCATTACATGCATACTATTGTACTTCCCTTGGGGTGACTCTGTTGCTACTTTGGATCAGTTGGTGCTTTGCATTACCTTCAAGAAATAATTGATTGTTTTGCAACTCATCAAAGAAAGGATGAATACAATCGCCCATGAATATGCACCAAACATAATTTGGTGAACATTGTGAAGATCTAAATAATTTATAATCCTCTTGGGCTAAGTAAGAGGCATGGTTAGGGTGTGTTTGATTTATGGTGCTTTGGGACTAAAATTGTATGCCTAGACCCACATGGGCTTATAACTATGGTTTCGGGGAGTTATGGTTTCATGTTTGATTTATGAGCAGTCCTGACTCTTAGGTTTTCGTGTGAGATGCGGCAGTAAAAGAGGAGAGAAGGAGGCGCTTGGGTTTTTGCATGAAGCCTATGCGTCCGATTCTTGTGGCCCGCCTCTTTCATAATGCTCGTCTTTGCTGAAATAGGGCCTATGGAACTACAAATCCATGCCAAGGAAGTGACCGGTTTCACATTTGATGCACAACGAAACTTTGAAATTTTAGTACCAAAATTCAACTCCCATAGAACCTTGTATGAAACACACCCTTAAGGATGACAAATAATTTACAAGTCTACCCTCACCATCTAGAGGGACTTCTAGTAATCTTTTTGATACTTGTTTACTTGTTAATTGCCAACCTATATATAGTTTTATTCAAGCAACGGTAGGTGCAAAGAATTTATAATCCCTTTTGAGACCATGAGCTAGACATGGGTGGTTCAGAGCCACCAGTTTCATATTTCCTTGTAACTAAGAACAGGGAGTAGGCCAACTCTTGTTCCAGTTCGGAACTATCGGTTCTGATTTGGGTTCTGGTTTGAGTTCTGAACCATCTAGAATCAGAAAAAAACCATGAAACTTTTGAATTTTTAAATAAAAATTGAAGAAAAAAAATGATGGAACCGTCGGCTTGGAACCTCTCTTTTGCTTTCAATTCCATGAGAAGTGGAACAGAGGCCGAACTGGGTGGTCCCCCGATTCCAGGTCTGATTGTAATTGGTTCCTGTTCCTGTCCGATTCCAGGTCTGATTGTAATTGGTTCCTGTTCCTGTCCGATTCCAGTTGAAACTGATGAGCCTGTTCCAGACCGGATTTGTCTACCATGAACAACTCTCAGTTATCTCCACTCTTACCCAACCCATTTATGTGTAAGATGATTTCTAGGGAAAGGAACGTCCTTTAACAGACCATGCAGTAGGAACCATTTACCCAAGGTCTGTCTCTTACTCAAGAGACATGTAGGGAAAGGGCGTCTAAATATCAATAGTAGCATGCCTTAAGAGAGGAGCCTCATATCTTTATATCAATGGTATTTCCAACACTAAAAGAAATGAGATTGGCGTAAAGCATCATCTCTATATTCTTTTGGTGTGCCAAAAATAATCATAGAAAATCATAATTGTGTGAATACTAGTATGTCTATGGTTTGGTTGCACATTTGAAAGATGAACCAAGAGTTCTTCATTGTATCATGAAAGATGAATATCGAGATCATTACATTCATTAACTTGTTAATAATGTTGCACTTTTGAAAGACGAACCAAGAGTTGTGATTATTGAGATCATTGCATCCATAAACTTGTTAATAATGGTCACAAGCACGAGTAGTGATTGGTGCATTTTGAGGATTATGTGCTATTAGTAGTATTATCTGTTTCATCAACGTAGCAAAAAAACTCGTACTTGTCCAATTGTCATTGGCGTGGTGTTGTCTCTCTCGCGTATTTGATGCCTACAATCTTAAAGTTATTTAACGATGATCGACGAGATAACGTCATTAAGAATCGATATCCGATCATGAAGAGTCTGATGTAGGTCACCTATCCACTTGCTCCAGAACGCTCCAAAACTAATGTGTTGGATTCATATGATCATGCATGAAAAATATATGAATTTGATCATTACACAAGCATGGAATAATAACTATATTAAACTACATTGAACCAGAGGTCTGGTGGTTCCACTTGCACTCGAAAACACCAACAAAAAGAGACAAACCACAGGGACATACACTCACTTCATATAAATGAAAACTAGACCTTGCAATATATATATATATATATATATATATATATATATATATATATATATATATATATATATATATATATATATATATATATATATATATATATATATATATATATACATACATACATATATATATATATACATACATACATACATATATATATACATACATACATACATATATATATATATACTATGTATATATACATACATATATATATACATACATACATATATATATACATACATATATATATATATATATATATATGTATATATGTATATATATATGTATATATGTATATATGTACATACATACATATGTACATACATACATATATATATACATACATATATATATATACATACATACATATATATATATATATATATGAATATCCACTTTGGAATTCTTTAATTCACTTTCTATAACTTAAACCTCGTCACTTTAATATCTTACCACTGACACCCTTGACACCAAGTATAACGTGGCTGATGGAGGATGTTGACATGACACATAGCTCTAACATCAATATTTAGTATCAAATTATTAATAAAAGATAATATTTAAATAAAACTTAAATATTTAAAAGTAACTTAATATTTCATATTTAAATTGAGTTTACTAATGGGATTATAATTAAGAAAACTTTATTCAAATGTTTAAAACATATGTTCAAGATTAATTTATGATAACGAGCTTACCTTAAATATTAATTGTTAATAATGTTGATAAATTAATTTTTTTAAACATTTAATTATTACTCTAAATTTATTTTATATTATTAATGACTTTAATTTCTAGGTAATCATCGACACGAGAATAAATTTTGTACATTGATGGGCATGAAAATTAAAATTGACTATGATGGCATCAAAGTTAAGTTGATGTTAATGGCATGAAAATTAAGTTCATCAAATCAATATTTGATGATTAATATTTAATAACATGAAATTTATTTTTTAGTAGCACAAGTTAATTTTCAATATATTAATATAGCATATCATTGTCATGCTTTCGAAGATTGGTTAATTTATTTCTAAATTAAGGTCATCAATGTGAACTATATTCAAATTAATAACTAAATATTTAAATAATTTTAAATTTACTAATATGAATTAAGAAATAATATTTAAAGTAAGCTTATTAGCATAAATTCATTTTAATTATATTTTAAACATTTCAATAAATTTTATTAATTATAATTTGTGTTAACTTTTATTTAAATGTTAATTTGTATTAATATTTTGGCATTTTAATAGATTTTCAAGATATTTGAAGGCCCCAAAATGGATTTTTATGATAGCACATCATACTAAACTACAAATTTTAACGCCACTTTAGATGTCGACCCTATGTTACCTCTGACTTCAACATCATGTCATTCATGTCACATCAATATTGATGTTAGAGATACATGTCACATCAATATCTGAGCGACATCAACATTCTCCATCATCCATGTTGATGGGTCAATGACGGGATAACAGAGAAACGAGTTCCTAAAACTTAGGACTTTTAAGTTATAGAAAGTGAACTACAAAGTATTTTCGGTAAACCATATGATATTAAAATGAAGTTTTCCATTATATATATATATATATTTAAATTGAATCACAATACTACTGATGTAAAATGACAAGGTACTAAAATAATGAGTTTTTAAAAGTTAGATTTTTTAAGTTCTAAAAATTAAACTACAAAGTATCAAAATGACTTTTCGATAAATCATATAATATTTGTGTGAAGTTTATATATATATAAACTGAATAACTCTGTCCATGTAAGAGATCACTCTTTCATGTCCGATCCCAAGCTCAGATAAAAGAGGAGGGTTATGTTAGGCTTTCAACAACCAATGTAAAACTTTGTCGGACTTATTTATCATAGATTTTACAAATTATGATACGGCTATGTAGAAACAAAGAATCCATGTAGCTGACCCCATTTAGTATGGGAAAAGGTTTAGTTGTTGTTAATATATAAATTGAATCTCACAAGCTTTAACACATACATAGTTATATCCATCTTTTACTTTTACAAGACGAGTATCATTTACCAAATGTATGGAGGATCATACACCAAAGGTATGAGTGTCATATATATATAGGGGTATTAGCTACCTAAGGGGTTTGGTTTTTTGATGGAAGGCTAGGAATTCATCCGGTAATGGTATGCTTAACCCCAGCACGCTTTGGATTGGAAAAGGTAAAAGGGCCTTTCATCTGGTAATAGTTTCCATCGGGTCCGTCAGTTGTCTTTACTTGCTTAATACAAAAATATGTTCCATTCCCTTGCATCTTGGCAGTCAAAATAACAAAATGTGCTGTCCGCAGCAATGACACGCTCATTCATGTGATAGAGAAGTTGGTGACTGACTCAGGTGACACGAAGGAATACCCAGCTGACTGGGTTGGATTTGTATGGATCCGGTTCTTAGTCCAAATCCAACAATGACACGTAGTCCCTGAAGATGCAGCATCTTAGTACGATCTAAATTAAGACTCGACTGCTTTTATACACGGCATATCATCAGAACCAAGTTTGACCAAGCACGCCTCGGAACGCACCCAACTTGACTTAAAAAAGAGCCAAAAAGTATTTCACGCTTAACCATGCAGTCTCATACTCTGGCACGCTCTTGTGGAGGTGCAGCAAGGCTAGACACACTATTTCTAGCCTTCTGAGCTCAATACACATCTTCAACCTCGAATTTCTGCAAAAAGAACTAGACCGGATCATATCTAGATCCAATTGGGAAAACGTACATATGTCTACTTAAACTTGTAAACTGTGACCTACCAAATATTACATTAAAACCTACATGACACTTTACCACCATATATATATATATATAAATATATAGAGAGAGTAGTTCATACATACATCAATTCAGCCTCAAACATGCTTTTAAAGCTCAACTGTGTTGGTACTTTATACAAGCGCAATAAATACACCTGATATAAGTTACTTTTTGACTCAAATATCTCAATCATTGATCTTCAAGATCGAATAACTGCTATGAGAATATTTAAGTTGCTATGAGAATATTTAAGTGCATGTACTAATTTCTCTCTCTCTCTCTCTCTCTCTCTCTCTATATATATATATATATATATATATATATATATTTGTATATATATAAGGCATAGTCCAAATATCTTCACCATTCAATAGATATAATCAACGATAGAAAATTTGAACTTAAAAAACATATAATGCATTAAACAATAAGTACAAAAATACAATGTTTTTGCTTTTAAAATTCAAATATCTACTATTGATGAAGCTAATCAAACAATGGAGATCTTTGAATGAATTTAAGTATGAATGCATGTGCATATATACCAATTTCTCTCTCTCTCTCTCTCTCTCTCTCTCTCTCTCTCTCTCTCTCTCTCTCTATATATATATATATATATATATATATATATCGAGAGAGAGAACATAATCCATGCAAACACTTAACCATGCTCAAATCTTCTTAAAGATTCCAAAAGTTCAATCTTTAAGTTAAATAAGTAAGATATTTAAAAAGGTTAAAATAGTACCAAATGCATTTAATGTACCTATATAAATTATCATAGTATTTTTTTAATTTAAATCTCAATGGTTGATTTCAATTATTAAATGGTTGAGATTTTTTAAAATGTTTAGGAATAAATGGGTGGAGCCCATTTATCACGTTCTCTCGCTCATACTTCACAAAACTTCGTTGTGGTATAGGAAATATAGGTTTTAGTACCTCATACTTCACAAATGTTTTCAGAGGTACTTATGCTTTTTGCGATTAACCAAAAAATGGACAATCAGTTTAATGGCATGTTTTAGCTGACATGACTCCTACTTGCTTTGCAGGCATACCCATAAGAATTAGATTTAAATTGAAAATGGATATGGGTAAAGCATGATGTATCTTGTGGATGGTTTTCATGTATTATTAGCGGCATTCTTTGCTGACACTGTTTGGTGGTGCAAGAGGTGGTGTTTGGTCGAAAACTGAACATGATGGAGCCTCTTCTTTGCCAATCTTTGTTAAGTCTTTTTGTCAATCGCTCTCTCTAAATATCTCGAAATCTCATGGGTTCTCCTTTCTCCCCAATCACAGGTTTCAATCTGAATCCTAGCCGTCTTCCGTCGGAAACATAGCTAAGTGGTTGTTTTCAGTGGTGGAGTTTAGGGGTCGGGGGTATCGTTTGTGGTCCTTGCAATGTTAAACTCATCAATCTCCTTGTATGGGATGAAACCTCAATTAGGATGGAGTTGTGATTCTTTTCCCTGGACGAGTGGCAATGTTGTAGAGACATGGATTGATGGATCGGCGTAATTGGGATGTGAATCCATTGGTTGCTTCCCTAGTCATATTAGGCTCACATATAGTTTATATTTGATGAGTTTGGTTATGCATCACATGTTTATTATGATTTTGATATTTGATTTAATCTCTACTTTTTTGTATATATATGAAAAATATTAAATGCATAATTTAATTTTTTCAGTATATAATCCTACATAAACATCTTCATCATTCGATATCAACGGTAAATATTTTAATTAAAAATATTATTATATTTTGTATTTTATATTTAGTGCACATATAAAATTTAAAAGTACAATGATACTTTTACTTAAAATCTCTACTATTGATCTTGAAGATTAAACAATGGACATGTTTATGCAAGATTATATACCAAAAGATAGTATTTAACACCGGACATGTTTTAGTAAGATCATGCAATTTAAATAAACTACAACTCCCTTTTTTTCTCAATATTATATATATATATATATATATATTATATTTTTAAAGAGAGAGCATAGTCCATGCACACATAAATTCATTCTTAAACATCCTCATGAATCACGTGATTATTGGTTAAATTAAATTTCAAAAGCAAATGCAAGTGCAATAAATGCACTCGATAGTATTTACTTTTTTACTTAAAGATCTAAACCATTGATCTTTAAGATCTGAGGTTGAGATCTTTGAGAATGCTTAAGCATAGACGCATGTACGCATAGACTAATCTCTCTCTCTATATATACACATATAAAGAGGTAATCTTATATGCATTATTTTACATGGTGCATAATCCCCATCTTTCATGATTCAACCACTGGTGACTGTTGTCCATCACCTTCCACTATTCCTCTACTTTTCAAAATCACATTTCATCAATTAACATCATTATTGTCACCGTCAAACCATTTATAACACCTATATACTTATATATACATGTTTCTTTTGGTTTTTTAGGTGACTTTGGTGATAGCAGTTTTAATTGGTAGAAGGTAGTTTTGGACAGTAGAGTAGTAAAAGTGGTAAAGAGCAGTGCCCGGTGGTTAAAATTGTTGAACCATGTCAAATAGGAGTTCAGTACACACTGTACAAAATTATGCATGTAAGACTACCTTTATATATATACATGAGAGTATTCAAGATCTTGACTAAGGTAGAAGGAATCTGAATTTAAACAAGAAGAGCGGGTGAAGAAAAGGCAAGTGTGAATGTTCGTGGAAAGGATATTGTTGTGTCTGGTTCTTCTATTGTTGGTGCAAAGGAGAAAGGTGAAGTAGAGGGATGTTGTGGAAAAGAAAAGAAAACTCGCTAAATATATGATTTTCAAGAAAGTGTTTTTATACTAAGTCCTAAGAGATTGGTGTGCCACAAAAGGTTTTTCAGATATACACTTCTCATTTGATATCTTATAAAGCAAATCTTGGTCTTCTGTTTCCCTTGTGATAATTTAAAAGAGGCAAAATATATAAATAATGATCATATTAGGTCTATTATGGATGTACAATGTGATATTGGTACTAATATGCCATTGGAAGGAGGGAAATGCAGTTTGAGGTACCGTAGGCCGAGCCAACTTGGCATACAAATAACCTCTTTCAAAACACAACCTACTCTTTGAGGGATGAATGGCTGAGATCATGCTCAACCTTCTAGAGCCCTTGATTTGATTGGGACGGAGAGCTGTGGATCAAAGGAGCAAACTGCAGGCCATGAATGGTGGACTTAATGGGCAAACTTAAGGGCAGTTTGCATAGTGGAACTTTTCTGGGGGAACTGGTACCTTTGGTGCTGGTTCCATGGTTAACACCAAGACAAAAAAAAACTCCTAGTACCGGAAAATATGTTTTCTTCAAATCCAAAATTGTACCTAACATGGAAACGGAGTTAACCGGTTCTGGTTTTGGTTTTAGTTCCAGTTTGAGGCCCAAAAGAAATATAAAAAGATTTGTAACTTAAAAAAATATATAAGAAATTGCCGGTTCTGGTTCCATGAAAGGTGGAACGATCCTGGTTGTCTTTTTTTGGGCCCAGTTTCAATGGGTCTGGTTCAAGTCAGTTCCTTCAGTTCAAGTTAAAACCTAACATGGAATGTCTCCTACTGCCCATGTATTCAAAAGAATGAAGTCAAAGAGGCTCTTAAACATATAAAGGGTGGTAAATCGGTAGGACCAGACAATATTCCCATACAAGTTTGAAAAATCCTAGAAGAAACAAGAATCACATGGCTCACAAGACTATTTAACGAAATATAGAAAAATCAAAAGATGCTCAAGGAATGGAGAGCAAGTACACTTATGGGTATATAAGAATAAGGGAGACATTCAGAATTGTGTGAATTATCGGGGTATCAAGTTAATGAGCCATAGTATGAAATTGTGGGAAAGAATTATTGAATGTAGGTTAAGACAAGTATCGAGTACAACAGAGAACCAATTTGAATTCATGTCAAGCAGATTTACTGTTGAAGCGATTCAACTTTTGAGACTCTTATGAAACATTTTAAAGCAAAAAAGAAAGACCTTCACATGATATTTATTGATCTAGAAAAACTTACGATAAGGTATTGAGGGAGGTTCTTTGAAGAACCTTGGAAAAAAGAGGTATCCTATTGACATACATAAACTTTATTAGAGACATGTACGATGGTGTAAAAACATGTGTGAAGACTTATAAAGGAGTGACAAACTTCTTTAAAGTTAATATTGGGTTAAATGAAGGATCAACTGTAAGTCCATCCTTATTTATAGTAGTGATTAATGAGTTAACAAAACATATTTAAGATGAAGTACCTTGGTATATGTTATTTGCAGATGACATGGTGTTAGTAGAGGAGTATAAGGAAAAAGTTAATAGAAAATTGAAACTATGGAGAGAAATATTAGAAAGTAAGGGCTTTCGACTTAGTAGAACAAAGACAAAATATATGGAATGTAAGTTTTTAATCATTTGGTTACTTCAGAGGACATATAAATTAAAATTAGCACACATTGCATCCCCCAAAAGGAAAGTTTTAAATATCTAGGGTCAATGTTTCAAAGTGATGGAAGAATTGATGAAGATATTATGCATAGAATTAATGTTGGTTGGTTAAAATAGAGAGGAGCATCAAATATTCTTTGTCATAAAAATATACCATTAAAGTTAAAAGGTAAATACTATAGAGCAACAATTAGACCTGTCATGTTTTATGGTTCTGAGTGTTGTGTTGTTAATCATCAACATGTACAAAAGATGTTTATGATAGAAATAAAGATGTTGAGGTGGATGAGCGGTCATACAAGAAAAGACCGTATACATAATGAGGTTATTATAAATAAATTATGTGTGGCACCAATAGAGGATAAAATGAGAGAATATCGTTTAAGGTGGTTTGGAAATATAGAAAGAAGATCAAAAGAAGAACCTTTAAGAAGGTATGAAAAACTAGATTTTGAAAGTATTAAAAGAGGTAGAGGATGACCACAAAAGTGTTGGAAAGAAACAATAAAGAATGATCTAGCTTATTATGAGTTAACTGCTAACATGGCACATGATAGGGTTGTGTAGAAATAAAAAATCCATGTAGCCGACCCCGTCTAGTATGAGAAAAGGCTTAGTCGTTGTTGTTGTAATAAAAATACAAAGCTTCACACCCAAAGTTAGTTCAATGGCAGGGCACTCTAACGTTGTTGTTGGTGGTTGGTCATTCGACTCCCACAGGGTGTACATGTGTGTGCCTTAGGCTCCGGCATCCTCTTGTAATAAACAAAAGATTGATACACGCACACCTCTTTTACTATACACACACATTTTTGTCACTTTTATCAAAATACCCCTAGTCATTTTCAATAATTACAAAAATACCCCTCAACCAAGAAAACACAATGTTCTCTTCCCTCCGGCGTGACCCTCCTTCCGGCCATTCGTTGGTCCATTCTTTGCTCCCAAACTCATTCCAATCACCTATTACTTTATCTACAATTATTTTTAACAAAAAATAGGAATCAAAATTTGTCAAAAAAAAAAGTCGAAAGAAAGAAGAAGAAAAATGTAATAAAAATGGTCGATTGAAAAGGGGATTCGTCAATTTATATTGTTGATTGGTTTTAGTTTTTCATTTTTTAGATGTTTTGATTGATTTTTTATTGCTTTCTCAACTGAAATTGAAAATAAAAAACTAGGGCATCTTGATAGAAGAGTCGCACTCAACCCACAACTCTCTTGTTGGAAGACGTGCATCTCTTCCGTCGAGATGTCTTAGTTTTTTATTTTAAATTTTTGTTCATATGTTTCTTAATTCTTTTGTTCTTGATTCTTATTGTTGTTGTTGTTTTCATATTATTGAGTTGTGTCTCTTATTATTGATTTTGTTTTTTATTTCATTTTTCTTATTTTCCTTTTTCTTCTTTGTTTATCTTGTTTTTTGAGATGATTCGTAAGAATATGCATTGAGTTACGAAGAAAAACAACACTAAATGAAACCTTTATTGTCGAATGAAAGAGATATGGTTAGATTGACCTTTGTTGGAATTAGATGGGAGAGGAGAGATTAGGTTAGAGAGGAGTAAGAAATGTTGGAATTAAATGAGAGAGGAAAGAGTATTTATATGAAGAGTATTTTGGGTATTTACTAAAATTCGGATGTATGGATAGTAAAAGGGCTGTGTAGATAGTAATATAAAAAAAATACAAAGCTTCAATAATTTGATTTTTTAATTATATGGATGAGTTCCATATTAAAAAGTTTCGTGAGTTGTGAAGTATTTCACGATGCAAACAGGGCGAAAGTTGTGTTTGGGGAAAGGAGCTGAGCGAGAACTCAAAAGGAACTTTGGTGGCACAAAGTTACCGGGGGACGGCAGCCGGGTGAGAAATGAAAGAGGGGTTGAATTGTTGGTCAAAGGTGTGGAGGGCGCCAATGATAGAAAGATGCTCTACTTTTAACGCCATGACTTTGCTGCTTATTGAAAATGAACAAAGTATTTGACCGTCGGCTTGCTTTAAACTTTGTTTGCTTTTGCATTTTAAGTGCACCGCTGGGAGGTGGGCTTGTGCTGTCATAGTGGTGAGGTTGATCCTGAGCCCTAAAACCCTAGTTCCGGAACCGAGAGCATTAGCTAAACGGCAGGCGCTAGCGCCCTTGTGAGGAAAAAAAACCTAACTCCCAGGATCTACGGACTCATCCAACCTTACAAAAAACCTATTTCTTTGCTAAACTTTGAGAGCTTCATGTGTTCTATGTATAACTCATAATTCTACTTTGATTTTTATAATTTTTCTAGATATTTTTTACAAAATATTTTAGTGTGTGGTGAATAGCGCATGGTTATAAAATGGATTTTGCATTAATATAGCCTTGCAGTTCAACCATAGAATCACCATTTCCAAACAAATAGAATGTCTTTTTTTTGTTATATTGGAAAGGATGAAAATTGTTTAAGAATGATTTTGTATATAGAAAGACAATCAATCAAAAGAAGGTTCACTAAAAAGGCATGAGAAGTTAGACAGTAAAAATAATAATAAAAAAGAAAAAATAATAAAGTATTTGAAGAAAATAATAAAGAATAATCTAGCTTATCATGAGTGATCTAATATATATTGAGTTTATTGTTAACATAACACTAGATCAAGTTCTATGAAAACAAAAAATTCATATAGCCGACCACATCTCATAGAAACAGAATTTATGTAACCGATCCCATCTAATATGGGGAAAAACTTAGTTGTTCAGTAGAGAAGCTGAAGCCAAATACAGGCCCTCGATAATGAACACATGATCTTCAACTTGTCGGTAGGCGTCTAATTACCAGGTCCATTACCCAATTGGACCACACTTAAACCCCAACTCGAAACAGAATCAAATTCAGATCAGCTTGAGGTTCTGAAATTTGAACCTGACTAAAAGACAGGTCAGGATTAGATCCAAAAGAAACCCAAGGCAAAGCTATCCGAGAGAGAGAGAGAGAGAGAAGAGCACCAGGTGGTTTAGAAGTGTGTCTGCATGACCACCATCATCGCTGAGCAGAAAAGAAGAATAAACTATCTGAAAACAAGAAAGAAAAATAAACAATAGCAGAGGAAACAGAGATGACGACAAACGGTTCACAAGCATCAAGAGTGTTGCTGCTTGGCTGCTTCCTCTTTTCATTCACTTTCCTCCCTTTTCAATAAAAAGAGAGAATCTCCCCTTACCGTTTTCTCTTCTCGAGGATTCGTTTTAGAATTCATTCATCGCTCATTCTCTCATCATTCATTTCGTTATTGACAACCGGATTTCAAAAGCGAGAGAGACGATGCACCCAAATGATGAAATGTGAAGAAAAAAGGAGATAACGGTATTTCTGATCTACCCCTTGCCCTTGGCTGCCCTAACAAGGAAGTTGACTATGTTAAATCGAATATTGATGGAGAATCTCAGAAATTATAGCAAAGACGGGTGGTTCACTGTGGGACATTAAGGTCGATTGTTGGAGAATTTATGTATGATAGTCCAGAGGTGGAGTTTTATGGTCTGTTAGCTTTTGCTGGATGATATTTAAGCTTTTGCAGAGATGATACGCATAGAAGGTCAACATGTGGAAGGTGATGATGGCCTTTTGCCACTGATTCGTACTATAGCGAGTCTTGTTACAAGGCAGTAGGCAAGTTTAGATATAAACCCAGTAGAACCTAAAGTGGGGAGCCCCGTTTTTGCACTGTTACAGGTCTCTATTCCACGCTATCGTACTATTCCCGTCCTTCACCAAGAAAAAGGAGCACGAGATTTCGGTGACTTCGATATGTACAAGACGCGATTTCGTCGTTTCTTAGACTTTCAAAAGTGATCTCTTTACGGTTATCCTGCTCTCTCTCTCTCGATTACCAAGAAGACGACGCATTCAAAGGTAGGTCTACAGACTAGACCTAGAGAATCAGGGTATGGCGTATTTGAGCCCAAAAATGTTAAACTTGGCTTTTGCCGGATAGCCAAGTTCGAAGAATTTCATGAAGATTTCGCAAAATGACATATTCGATCTGCCTGCGCTGGGATCATGGATTCTCGTATTCATTCATAAGCAAGCAAGAAACGGCAATCTTCACACGTAAAAGATCACGAGAATATCTCTTAATCAAGCAAACGATTCGTTTTCGTAGCAAATAAACCACGCCCTCGGTTTCTCAGCTCCAAGGCAAGCGTGTTGCAGTGAAGGACGGCAGCTTCGAGGAGAGACGAATGAAAACGATCACTAATCTCTCTGTATGATAAATCAAAGAAATAAGAAAACAAGATTCAGCAAGAGAGAAAACAAATTTCATTAATTCTTGAAATAGCGGGATATTCTATTTCTACTTTTCCAACAAAACGAGATATAACAAGAAAAAGAAAAACTGAAATTGTAGAGGATTTGTGTTAAGCTTTCCACTATTGGCTTCTTTTTACACAGTGGAATATCTTCGTCCTGTTCGACTCGAGCCCTGTCTTGACATTACGAAGATGGCGACGCTTGTTCTGAAAGATCCATTCAAAAAGAGATTCAGGAGAAAAAGAGATAAGTTAACGGATAAGACAAAAACGGGGAAGAATAGAAAAACACTAACCGCTAGCATTGTTCAGCGACCGCTTGCAGTGAGCGATGGCACTCTGGATCCCATCTTGCTGCTGCAGCAACGAGTCGTCCCTCCTCTGCGACTGCACTAACACCGACGAAGACGACGCCGATCGGCTCTTCCCGAAACGCTTGTACACGATACGGAGACCTGTCGGGAAACTTCCCTGCCTCACCGGAGCTGCAGCAGGCTGGGGAGCGTCCGGAGACGATCCGCCCGATGCCTTTGCATGAAGGGAGAGGGTCAGGTGACTGGAGAAGCTCACTTTCTCGCCGTTCCTCTTCGACACTCGTTGGTACAGCGGCTTGATCGCTTTCAAGTAGCGCTGTGCAACAACCTTAGCCCGCTTCGCATCTTTTTCTGGAAGGGCATGGCCAAAAGCTCTGCCGGAGTCCGCCGACTCCTTCGCCTTTCCCCCATTCCGGGTGTCATCCTTCGTGAAAAGCGTCGCGAATGGCGCTTCTTCTACCTTGAACTTCACCGTCAGAAACCGGTCGCGGTTGTGTTTCACCTTTGCCGGGAATTCCTCCGAGTCTTCTCCGTTGACTGCGGGACCAGGAAAATGTTTCTTCAAGCGGAGGAAGAAGACTCTGAATCTGGTAGCGGATTTTAGAAGGGAGACGGGAAACTGGTTATGCTTCTCGTTTGGCTCGTCGTTGAAGATCACCGCAGCGTCGGACGGCTCCACGGACACGAGGCGACCCTTGATGACAACCTCATTGTCTTCGTCGTCGGCCATAATGCTCGAGTTGGAGCTTGGTCGGCCGGGCTCTGACACCGTGATATGGGACCATTTAATCTCCGTTACCGTCGATTCTCTTCCCTCTTCCTCTTCACTGCTAGTATTGCTGCTCCTTCCCTCTTCTTCTTCCTGCGGCACGGAGAACTCGAGATCGAAGAAGGGACCCTCGTCGTAGTTGGTAACAGAGATGGTAGTGGCTGCAGCGCCGCCGATACCGGCTGCTCCGCCTTTAGCGCCGCCTCCTCCTCGCCAATATCTGAGCATGCTAAACACTTCCATGGTAGGGAGAGCCAGAGGGGAGAGAAAAAAGAGGACTTGGAGAAGAAGGTAGAACAGCAGGTTGGGGTGGTTTGAACGGTGGTGGGGGCTAAATGCGGGTGGCAGGTATGGCTTGCTTTTGCCTGAGGGCAGCACTGCAGAGAGCTGTCTTTAACCCCTTTCTCTCTCTCTTATATATATATATATATATATATAGAGAGAGAGAGAGAGAGAGAGAGAGAGAGAGAGAGACCCTGAAGTTTTTAATTCGTATGGCAGTTTTACAATATTATGGAGGGAGACGTGAGCCGGGAGGGGATCTTCCGCTAGGTCTCCAAGCAGCCAGCAAATGGCAAGATGTCTTATACATCACCGTATTTTATACATATCTTACATTATCTTACGTGCATTAAAGTTATTTTATGCGTATATAAACAATCATGTTTTGTATACTTCAGTTATTATTATCGAATCCTTTGAGCGAGTTCGCTAACCATTTCATTTGTTTTTCCTTAATTAAAATGGTTTTATATAAACAAGCAAGCTAATTACATATTAATCATTTTGCTAAAGTAAGTTCATACAAATCATAAAAAAAATTGTACTAACCGGATGTTAAAAGAATATAACGAAAGTTTTAAGATGAATATATACACAAGTAAGCTTAGGACGAGATTTTGCATGTAACTAAATTAGTGCACTGAGCATGAAAAGAAATAGCGCACCTGGCTGGAGGTGGACTCACAATTTGAAGGTCATGAGTTGAATACCCAGGGAGTGCATCTGCCTTCACCACAAAGAACTCAAAAAGAAAGTCTCAAAGTATTTTTGAAGATGAATGCTGATAACATATGAACATCCATTTATATCTTTCAACAAATTCCAACCACCAAAGGTCGACATTGATCCAAAGTGCTAAATGAGCAATAGTACGGGTGTTCATGATTCGGCTTGGTTCCGTTCTTGCCTCAACCTTGAACCAAACTACTAGTCTTGGTTCTCAACTTTTAGAGAACCAAACTGAACCGTGCTAGGCCAGAACCGAGCCAAATCGAACTGCTGCTTCCAGTTTGATTCAGTTCTAAATCACAATTCTACTTATTTAGGGGTTTTGCTAAATACAATGTATTATGCCGTCACATTATTTGAATCTATGGTCCACATTTTGTATGTATATGAGGTTATAAAACTCATATATATATATATATATAACTTATACACTTATATCAAGATTTATATCCATATAAGTATATGAATTATATATATATTGACATTTTATATGTATATAAAGTTATAAAACTCATATATATATATATATATATATATATATATATATATATATATATATATATATATATATATATATAAACTTATAAAGATTTATATATACATGTATATAAACTTTACATACATATAACATACATATATATATACATATATATTATATAGTGGTTCGGTTCTAATACCGGAACCAAACTGAATCAAACTTCCAAACATCTAAAACCAAACCAATCGACGGTTTGGTTTGGTTTGGTTCTGGCGGTTGCATGAACACCCCGAAGCAATAATTCACCTGCCAAGGGAGGTGACTCATAAGTCGAAGGTCAAGATTTTGATACCTGGGCGGGGCGTTTGGCCATGGTGTCTCGTGGATAAGACTTGTACAGTATGCTCTTTCATGCTAATTATCCAATATAAATAATGCTTGTAAGAAAAGGGCAACTCATAAAAAACAGATTTGGATTTGGGCCAAATTTGCATCTGAGAAAGACATGGCCAAGGAAAGGAAGATGTCGAATTTCCTCACCTTTCCCATTATGGATATTAGACATCATTGGTGGTTTATGACTGCTTTTTCTGTCAAACCGGTTTCACTGGTTTGCTTACGCCAACTCGATCCAGTTTGTGTAGAACTGGTTTGATGTAGTGGTGATGTTGCTCTTGGATATCTGGATCCAGATCCAGATCTGGATCTGAATAAGTTGATGGACCTCAGGTTCAGGTTGTTTCCTAATTTGGATCAATGCAGATCGGTAGCTGATCAAGCCTTATCTTGATTGCATACATTATTTTCTTTCTTTTTCTTGGTTACAACGGGGAGGCCGAAGCTAGGTATGCACGCCCATGGAATAGAACTCACGTCATGCATCTCATGAGTCGAAAGGCTTGCCAGATGAGCTGACACTCAAAGTGCAGCTGCATAGATTCTTTGATGTCATAAAGCCCGATCTTATGTCATAACATTTATCTCCTTCGAAGAAGAAAGAAAAACATTTAACTCCATAAAAACACTTATATGCTCTTCTTCTCCTCTTCAAGTGTTCGCCGTCTAGTTTTCCCCCACCTTCTTATCGATACTTCATTTGATCGCACTTCATCAAGTTTAGATATGAGTTAGAATCTGTGCTTTCTTAAAAAGGATTCTAGATTCAATTGATTGGATCGTGCAGTTCAGATGTAGATCCATCTGTTAGTTATTGGGTTATGATGTTTGGAAGCATGCTTTATATATCAAGGAAGCTTTTTTTTTTAATCACGATGTTTAAGTAAGGTGCTATTTGACGCGTTTGAATCATATTTTTCATGAATATTTTCTGAGAGCCTTCAAAAATGTTCTCATTTATGTGCATCAAGAGTCAGGTTTGAAATCTTAACCACACCGTCAATCGATACCCGTACTTGGTGCTAACTCTGGAATGATATGCCCGTTCTTTTAGTGAACAAGATATGACAAATTTCTATAGGGCGGTATGATGTTGGATAACCGAATATCTATTGGTCATAATTTACAAGAACATTATGTAGTATTTGTAAGAGGAGGAAAAGTTAAGGATTTACCCGATGTGAGATATTACATTGTTTGAGGAACCCTAGATACTTTGATGAAGTAAAGGATCGTCAACAAGGCGTTTGTATTGTATTGTAGATTCTTATGCAAGACTTGTATCATTTAATAATGTCATGTGAATCGCTAGAAAAACATGTGAAGCATATGGCTAATCCAATAATGAAAGTTTCATAAGAGAACTGAGCATTTTATCATGAGACAAAAGATAATGAAAGTAGTATGTATGACTTGGAGGAAGATCTTTCATATCTTGTATAATTCAGATTTCCGCTATTACATGACTCTTGTTTAAGTCTTTGTGTCCTCTATCACTTTTCCCGGTTAATCTCTCTCTCTCTCACCACACAAACACACACTTTTTTTTTTGTTACAAGGGGGAGGTGGAAGCCTAACACACCCACTCACACATGCACTCTCTTGGAGTCGAACTCCCCACTAGCAGCAACGGTCCTAAAGCGTCCCGCAGCTCAGCTAATGCTTTGGGTGCCCCCCCACACTTTTTTTTTATAAGCTATGAAGTAAATTCAAAGGCTAAAAATTATCTTAATTGAAGAAACAATTGAAACCATTTCCTCCAACGAACCTACAATCAACTGACTAAACTAGCTCTTAATTAAACCGGCGTCTTTGTGATCAGCTCATCCAAAGTATTCGAAACGGTAAAAGGGTCCCTACGTGGCTATGTCAAGGAAAAAAAAAAAAGCTATACAAATAATAATAAATTTTATATTAATACTTATAGCACCGAGCATTAACTATATAAGCTAAAGAAGGTGATGGATACTATAGTTGAAAGAATTATTCATATTGAGTGCGTAAAGAGTAAAGTATTTCATTTTTTCCATTAAAAGGAGGGCCTCTTAATGCTGAATATTTGTAGGCTAAATAGAGTAACAGAAAATTCTTGCTGAGAAACAAGAAGGTTACTCGAAACTGGTTCGAGTCAAGCTGTGCTAAACCCAAAACTTACTGAGTCATTGATAGACGTCTAGATCAGCATTTCGATCGACTCATATAACGTTTACAACATTAAAGAAAGACACTCAAAGGCACTCATATTGAGTGTCTCTTTGTTCTGCTCACGTTTGATTAGGGCCGGGCGGAAGTGGCCCGACGTATGTTGTTGCAAACACTCTCTAAAAGAACTCTGGTTCTGCCTGTGTTTTTTTCTTATTTGAAAATGTTTTAACCGCATTAAGATCATCACCAAAATCGAATCACGGACCCATTTCCCGGCTCCTGGTTCACCCGGTTGGCTTTCTTCCTCGCAATTTCGCTGAAAGGATAGCGAGTAAAGAATACAGAGAGCACGCTTGGTGGTTGACGCAGGGAAGACGAGGTGCTTTCTTTTTTTCCAATCTTTTTCTTTCCGATGGTTTTCTTTTCCCACTTTTTTCTCATCTTTTTCTTTCCCACCCTTTTTTTCCCCATCTTTTACTTTCCCATGGTTTCTTTTTCCCACTTTTCCCCTTCTCTTTATCATGTTTACCTACCCCCTTACTGGTTTCTATACTCGAGTGGTCCACATTGTAGCAGACCGGATCGCACTTACGTGCAAACTTTAAGCAAAGGCCTCGTCCCTCTCTCTCTCTCTCTCTCTCTCTCTCTCTCTCTCTCTCTCTCTCTCTCTCTCTCTCTCTCTCTCTCTCTCTCTCTCTCTCTCTCTCATTTGGGCACTAGCTTTGAACTTTGCAGTATAAGGAACCAACCGTGCCATGAAGTCCTACACTTTTAGCCTTAGTTCTGCCAGTAAACAATGGGTTAGGGTTAGAGAAGAAAGCATCGGTCTATGGATCTCTATTTGGTGTATGGTCAGTTGACTTTTGACTTGCGGTCGAACCGAGTTTAACTTGACAAACCATGCCTGGATGAGCTTGCACTTGTTCTTGGTTTAGGATATTGTGGTGTCTCAAAGCTCGAATGGACTCGCAATATTTGTTTTGGTACGATGGGGAGGCCGAGGACAGGTTCACGCCCCGGCTATTGAACTCACGACCTTCAGCTTGTGCGGAAGCAAACTGGGTGATCCCTGGTTCTGGTTTCAGTCAGTTCTTGGCTCAGTTTGGTTTTGGTTGGAATACTGGGCTGCTTTGGAACCCGCTGTCTAGATCTACATGTTTGGGCTTACCTGAACTTGCTTGAGACTATATCCAAAGTTTGGTCTTTTACTTCACAAGAAGTTCGACTCGAGCTTAAACGAGTAAGATCACAAGCTAAGTTGCTCAAACATGGGCTCAGTACGAATGGTTTTAACTCGATCGCAGACAAGAAAGAGCAAAGAAAGAGTGGCTTCTTAAAGCTCTTGGTTTTATCAGTTAATCTTTGTCGAAATGTTAGAACATTTAACCAGTTCTAGACTGAACTACCCACATTCAATCTCTCTCTCTCTCTCTCTCTCTCTCTCTCTCTATATATATATATATATATATATATATATATATATAGCTGGTTTAGTTTGGCTTGCTGTGAGTTTTAACTTGATGGCTCTGAAATGGAAATTGGCTCGTTGAGTTCATAAATGAATTTAGCTACACCCTGGTGTTGGCATTTACTTGGGTCCAGCTAATTTTAGACGGATAAACAAGAGTCGTGATACTAGCCAGCCTCCACAAAACAAGCAAGGGAAGATTGCTATGAGTTCAGTATTGCATATGAGTGCACACTTCAAAGGTTAGGTAGGAAACCATCTGGGTAAAGATTTCTGATATATGCTCGACTGTGAATTCGTGTTCACTCCATTAGGTGGTTACTGTAACATTACTCGTTTCAAGCTAGATTAAATAGTTAACCACGCGATAAGAATTCACTTGCGACTAAATAATCCGATATATCGTTTTGTAAAAAAATAAAATTAATCCCCACAAAGTTTAGTAAGGAAAATCAATCAACTAGGGCTCCTACCATTTTGGATGCTCAAGTTAATGTGAGAACCATACGAAAACACTATGATACCAACTGACCTAATCATAGATGATGTTATACTTGTCTTTAATGGCGGTGGGTCACCCACCCTTTCTTTCAAGCTTGGTCTGCACTTGGATCGTTGGATTCAGTTCCATCGAGTCCAAGGACAGCCAGAATTCTTAACTATGATAGCGAAGGATCCTGACCTACTTCTATGGTACCTCTTGATCATACTTTAAGTCCATAATGAGAGAAGTCGAACTATATTCGTTGGACCGGCGATGCTATATAGTGGAATTATGAAAAACATTCAAGTTGAAGGTGCCGAGATCGACACCCACGGTTGTGCATATCCGGCGGGGGTCGACTCAAAAAACATTCAAGTTGAAGGTGCCGAGATCGACACCCAGGGTTGCACATATCCGGCGGGTCGACCTAGCCTAATCTACACAAGGAAAAAGTGAAAACTCTGGAGAAGCTGCAGGTACACACTTAGGACATGTCTTGAGGGTCCTGTAAGTCTCTGAAAGTCATGGGGAAGCTTGAAGGCTCGTCTCTTCTAGATGGATCTCGTCGAATTTTGAGAGGTTCCGGTTTTCAACCTTCAACTTGGATTGCTCTAAAGTTTGTAATTAATTTACTTTGATATCTAGTTTTAGATTCTACAAACACCAGTAAAGGTCTACTGCAGGACTTTTGTGAAGCCAACTCTTAAATACCGTCAGCTAGCCAGCTCTTTTGGTCGGAAGCTGGACCATGTTATGGACCCTTGAGAATCACTAGGGTGGCAGTCAAGCCCAGTCTACCTTGAGTACAAGCAAGATCTGCTCGAGCTAGGCTCGTTTGAGCTTGGTGCAACTAAGTTTGACTGAATTAAGCTTTAAGATCAAGCTCGACTAAGCTAGTGAACTTATTCATACATACACACATATATAATATACATTGATTGGATCATGCCTACGACTGACGCTACCCACTTATACTTGACTATTGCTTTTCGAGAGCATGAGTTTCATAATATTGTCCTTTATCTTTTTTTGAAAATCCTTAATTTTTTTTAAATTACTTTTATTCTATAAAAAAATTAATGGGTGGACATGAATTGATATGTTAGAAGTGGGCAGGATTTGGTTTTCTTCTCTCTCTATATATATAGAGAGAGAGGTTGGATCAAGAAGTTATCTACACATGCCTGATGATTGTTTTTGAGGGATGAGTATAATAATATTATTTTTTAATCTTTTTTTAAACCTTATTTTATCAGAAATTACTCAAATTTAAGCCCAACGCATTTGGCTGCGGCATTGGTTCAGAAAATGGGAGGAAACGAGTTGAGACCAACAATATACATATTATAGGTATTTGGGCGTAAACCAGTTAATTTCCAATTTAATAAAACTCATATTATTTACGGTTGAAGCACATTGATTATCGTCCATTTGAACTCAGTACTCGCATTTTAATCCTCTGCTCTTCTATTTATTATAATACTTATGTTAATCTTACTTCTTCTTCTTTTTTGGTTACAAGAGGAAGCCGAAAGCTAACACACACACACACACACATGCACTCTATCGGAGTCGAACCCCCAACCAGCAGCAATGGCCCTAGAGCACCTTGCAGTTGAGCTAACACTTTGGGTGCATGTTAATCTTACTTTAATTTTATGTGTCTGATTAAAGCAAAAGCAATTGAGCTAGATGTTCATTTTGTTCAAGACGAAGTTGTGACCTGAACAACTCATAACTAATGTGATCATATGGTGGGGATCGAGCTCACTCAACCAATTCAAGAGCACCCTTACACACGACCTTTGCTACATCCTCTTGTGATAGAAAGACAAATCTTGGATCCTTTTTCAGCCATGTCCAACCCAGATTCAACAATTATATTTCAAGAGCACCTGTTGAACAATGTATAAACAAACTTTTCTCAAATATTATGAATTATGACCATGGCAAAAATCAAAACAAAGGTGGTCATTCAAGTCTGATGATTGTGGGATTTATGGTCTGATTTGGTTTGCTTGTAGGTTTAATCTTCTTACACACGACCGAGATAAGCATCGGTTCGAGTTTGGTTCTTTTCTAAAGTGTGGTTCATTACATTTTAATATGCTAATATATGACGGTTATTGTGTAGAATAGATAATCTATCACATGATAAATCTCATGAAGCAAAGTTATCTCTTTTGGCTTTAGCTTTCTTGGTATAATGGGAAAGCCAAAGCCAGATGTGTGCCCCAGGTATTGAACTCATGACCTTGAACTTATAAATCGACTCCGTAGCCACCTATTGCTCCATGTGCAAATGACGGTCGAATTTGAGTATATAGAGGTTTAATAATCATATATGCGTAAAAATTGATCAGGAATATATTTCTTTGCTATCCAAAGCTTTTTCTTTTTTACTCAAGATTAAAAAATGTAAGATTCCTTTTGATATTTTAGCTAAATACAAGTATTGAGTTGGTGATGCTGTACAAGAAGCTAGGCGAATTATAGGTTCCACCTATGACATCTTCACTTGCATTTTTATTTACGAGTTGTCCCTGAAAAGAGTTATTTAACAAATGACAGGCCCATATGCCCTCTGATTTCAGGTGGACTGCGGGGCTGATACGATGCGATCTTTTACTTGGAATGTTGTTTACGATTTAAGTACATACTTTATGTGAAGCTTAATTCACGTAAAGCACACTTGAGCCTTGCTTGCATACCTAAAAGAGTATGCTTTCATGGTCTTCGGTTGAAACTGGACTTGGAAATGGTGGTTCAAACCATAGTTTAAGACAATTTTTTATTAAGGGATCACCCTTGCATGACCAGTCCCAAGCCTGGATAAAGAAGTGTAAAACTTTATCGGACTTATTTACCATGGATTCTACAAATTATGATAGCACTCTATGGAAACAAAGAATTCATGTAGCTGACTGTATCTAGAATGGGAAAAGGCTTAGTTGTTGTTGAACTTGTTTGATTCTTATTTTTTTATATACATTTATGGTTTTTAGTAGTTTGGCAAACAAATTGGAATCAATAATTCCAAGCTAAAACTTGTCATGTCTAACCATACCAATTTAGTATATATATATGTATAAGAGAGAGAAGAACATTGTTATTAAACTCATGTCACTCAACAACAATGGATGGATAAGGAGATGGGTTCATAGAGCGAAGACCTACTATCCCTGTCCCCCCTCAATCCCCATCATGGATTTCCTTGCTCTCTCCATCCCTCATTTTCACTATATGAATCTGCCTCGTTTGAGCGGGGATCCTCTCCTGTTGAATATCCATAGCTCTAATAGCTTCTTATCCTTTTGAGATTGATATATATATATATATATATATGAGAGAGAGAGAGAGTTCCTTAGAACACCCTAGTTAAATGACCCTTCATTTTCCTAGTCTTCTTTTAAACCAAAATTAAAATGGCCCTTCATAACACATTTACTTGGGGGCATGGTCCAGTAAAACTTTTAGAAAATATCTTCACCAGCTTTCACATGCAAGCTGACCTAATCTCAAACATCCCATGCCCGTGTTCAGCTCATATGGTTTAACACTAACAAACGGGTTGGTTCATTTACCAGCACTAAAGATATGGCTTTCTGCTTTTGTATTCTTCTTTTTTTTAATTTTCTTTCTTTCTCTTCATTGAGATAATAACGAACACAAGTAGGCAAAAGGGGACTCCTTCATGTTGTATGAAGCTAAGGCAAAAATAAGCTCTAAATACATTGAATACTTAATAGAAATTCAACGAAAACATTATCTATTTAAATAAGAAATAAACTAAATCTCCGAAAGAATTTAAACCATATATCCTGCTTTAAAAACTCTCTACTTCCAGAGAAAGTTTTAAATGATCTTGCTTTGCATTCTTCATGAGAAGGATGATAGATTAACCTGGCCTAACCAACAACGAAGAAAAGCAAAAGAAACTTAGCATTTTGGGTTAAACCAATAATTTCAAGTCCGTGTAATGTATAATTATGGACTTTGGTTGAGTTAGGATGGCAATTCTTACAGATTCTCAAGGAAAAAAAAGGGCTGGGCAAGGGAGGAAAGACCGGCAGTTGGGGTGAGATCAGGTTTAAGGTAAACCCACCCCTATATATGTGTATTATATTTTATATAAATATACTTATATGTACATAATAACCTTAGTTTAATCCTATAAAGCACCATAGAAAAGTTTCTATATTTCAAGTAGAATATATATTAAATGATTTTTTCTTAAAAAATACTTTTATATGTTGAAGTGGGGCAGGGCGGGACGGAGCCGGGGTTGTGACAAAAAAGGTGAGGTGCGGTGTGGGTTTGATCCCCCAAAGACCGATGTGGGTCGGGACTGTGTGTGCTGTATAAAGAGGATTCCAAGGCAGGACGAGTGAGAGTGGAGTGAAAACCCGCTCCATCCCGCCCTGTTGCCATCCCTAGGTTGAGTTGGAGGCCTCACAAAGTTGGATTCGGACCTGTAGTATGCTCTGGATCCAATTGGTTCACCACCAACTTGGGCAAATTCCTATCAAAATCATTCGTATCAAATATGAAAGGACCTATATGTTAAGCAGAGAAACTGACCATTTTCGGCAATTTTACTCACGGAAACGTCTAGATCGGCCATCTAGCCATTTCTCGTGAAGGTTGTTACTGAACAAATCCGTAGCAGTCGGACTGTTATAGATTTGTTCTATAATAGCTAGATAAATAATCCATAACGGAAAGTCCATCCTAGATATCCGAGAGGAGGAGTCAGGCACTGATCTATAAATACAAAGCAGCGCACAAAAGAAAATATTCAAAAGCAAAATCAAGTAAAAACCTCCCTTGAAAATCCGGCTGTAAGAAACTGGGAAAACTCATAAACCTCTTGTTCTTTGCTTACCTGGAGAAAATCCGTTGCGATGATAAATCTAAAAGAGCAAGCCAAAGGATCATACGATCGTCGGAAAAGCCAGATCGTCCAACACTACATACATTACAAAGTAAGACAATACCATAATTAGTATTTCTACAATAACAGTTGTAGCGCTCCCCTCCTCCCCCCACTCCAAAACAGACATCTCTCTCCCTCTCACACACACCTATATAGTTTGAGGCGAACTGGATCCAAACCCACCAGAAATAGGAAAGAACAACTCCTGATTCGAGCATTGCTGTAATATGGTGGCCTGTCACAATTTGGCAACTGCCATTTTCACGGTAGATTACCTTCGATTTAAACCCAGCAAATCATCTTTATTGTTGGCAGCATCGAAGGGACTCGATTGGATGGTGAATCATTTAAGGAAATTATAGGAATCCGATAAGAGCTCCTTTCATTTTCAGATTTCCATTTCTTTTCAAATTTTGATGAAAATTCTGTTGTTGGTTGACGATTTTGATTTGGGTCACGAGGATTGAGTGTGTTTTACAGCCATGAAATGGTAATAGTCATCGTTAACATCAAATCGGCTGGAAATCGGCCTTTGTTGCTGGATTTTCGTAAGAAAAACTCATGAGGGTTTGTTGATAATTTTCGATGAAATCGATATATCGAAATTGGTTTGGGTTAGAGGGGTTTCGGTCTGCCCTGTTAGCCGAGTCGATTATACGTGGGTGGCGGCCGAATGATGCTGGAAAATGCATCGAATTGTCGGATTTCTTCTTCTATCGAATTGCTCAGTCTTTCTTTTTTTTCATTTAGATTTTTCTTGCAAAACACCACCTTCGCTGGCTGTTCTTGGGCTTGACCAGAAGAAGAGAGGCAGACGGACGGTGGGGGACGACCGCTAGCCCTCGCCGATGCCGGGAAATCGTGAAAACGCTGTTGCAAAACCGGGAAACTCGGTTCCATTTGAGCTTATCCTAGTTCGCGTGTCCTATCGTGTATGACACTATACATGTCATGCCTGACACTGCGCGGGTAGTATCATGTTCTAATGTGTGTCGTGTCTATGTGTCTCATCTTACATCAGTGTTCTGTGTTGGATGGATTCGGTTTGTGTCAAAATAGGTTAAAAACAGGTTGAGTTCGAAAACATGTTCTGAGCCAGAAATAAAACTGAACACAAAACCTGTCTGGGTAGTTTTAGGTTCAGGACAGGTTTTGTGCTCACCTAAGAACACAAAATGCCTATGGTTTTGTTCATATTGGATTAGAAATAAATTCAGCTGGTAGTTTAGATCCAAGACAACTTATTTGGATCCAAGATAGGTTTTTGGGTAGTTTAGGATCTGATTTGGGTCTGATTTATTGCATTGGACTCGTAGCCCAAAAAGTTTTAATACTATTATTTGGAATTCTTTAGAAATTAAAATTGAAAGATTTGGTGATGAAAAGAGAGGTTCAATGATTTGGGGATTGAATCTTAATGCTCTTTTAAGTAGGGAGTTGTGTATTTTTTAATATAATTATACTATAAGTGATTTTTCTTGTTTTCGATAGATTTAAATATGCATGATTGCTAAATATTTTATTGATTGAATGATATTAAACATTATGGGTAATTTCATATGTTATTGAAATAATCTTGTTTATGGCCTAGTTGATAAGGAGCATGATTTTGGTATGCATGTATTTGATAAAAAGTATTACATGATATTACATGGATGTGGATTTGGATATAAAAATATGGATAAGATTGATGGAGGAATACATGAGTTGTACTTATGTGATTTGTGTGGGGTCTCTAAATACTTAGTTCCTTAGGCATTTTGGCTTAGGGCGAATATAGAGTATGTTCTCAAGCATTCCATCTCAATTTGGGCTATAATTATCATAATTGATGTGTGTGGGTATGAATTGAATTGAAATATTGATTTGCTATGAAATGTTTACAAAACTTGCATGCTTTGAGTATGAATTCTATTAATAGGTATATAACTTTCCCATTAAGCTATGGGTTGAAGCTCACCCTATTATTTTATAGTTTATCTTGAAGCTAGAGTTTTAATGATGCGTGGTACTAAGTAATAGGTTGATCGAGTTGTACTTTGAGATGTCATGACATAGTTGAGAATTAGTTAATTTAAATGTTTATACATGATCTTAACAGATTATAATGATATTATTTTGAGATGAATTAACTATGCTTTGTTATGAATATCATTTATTCATACTTGTGCGAGGAGCATCTACGTAACATTGACTCGGGTTGGGTCATGATCGCAACTCGTGCAAGTGTGATATATATAGTGAATGCATTCTACCCACTATTAATGTTGCTCACTCAAGTCCAATAGCGATTTTCTGATAGCATGAATATAATAAGGTCATCCTTTATCATATTTCAAATACCCTACAACCTTTGAAATTACACTTATACCACTAAAAGCAACTATCGGGCATGAATGAGTAGCGTCAGTAGTAGGCAAGAACTAGTTTTCCTTTCTCTCTATATATATAATGTGCTAAATGCACATACACATTTATGCTTAAATATCCTTAAAAATCTTAACTTATCAACTATTGAGATTTGAATTATCGTGAGATTTGAATTACAAAAGTAAAAGTATTATTATACTTTCGCACGTGCATTAATTGCACCTGATGCTATTTATTTTTTGCTTTGAAGATCTCAATTGTAAAATTTAAAGATGGAATGACTTAAATCTTTAAGAAGATTTGAGTATGGTTGAGTGTGTCACTCGATTGTGCTCTCTTTCTCTCTCATAGAGCATAGCTGTCTCTCTACTAACTTTGGCTAAATTTTCAACAAAGTTCCAAGATTAGATCATAGATAGAGTTATACGTTTAGTGCCATATGCAATAAATAACATTCAAAATTCTACTTCAATATATCGAAGTAGACATGTCTAGTTCCAAGCCAACTGGAATCGGTGGTTTGAAACACCGGTTCTGATTTGGTTCCAGTTTTATAGAAGAACAAATGAGAAATTAACCAAATAGTTCTTGATTCCTTGCCTAGTTCGGTTTTGATTGGAATTGCCGAGCCGGTTAGGAACCGGCCATGTCTATATGGAAGTATTACACGAATTTATTCAGTTTTTTTATATTTTAGGGTCAAACGAAAGCTTCTTAGTTTGTCGAACAGTGAAGCCACTTAAACCCATGGCAGTCAGCTCCTGGTTCAAACCTGGACAATGTTGTGGATCTACATCTAGCTATTCCCAAACTATCCATAGGATTGCAACCACCAGGAAGCTAAAATTTCCCTTTTTTCAATATGGCAGCGAAAATTGTTTTAAAATCTCAAAATTAAGCAAAAAAAGAGTTCTTGATACATGAAACCCAATACGTAAAACACTATAAGATAGGTTCTCAGCTAGGGCAAAAAAATTATTATTTCTACACACTATAGTCTAAATATATTGCACAAAATATTTTTTTGTAGAAAGCTCAGATCAAATTTAATCCAAAGGCTCGCTTGCAGTTATGATGAAATGAAAAGTTTGATAAACTACATGAGTCTCATTCTTTTGCCGTCGATCATGTGGAAGTAGACCGACTTCTTGATCAATCGATAATTCGGTGTGAGAAGATATACCATGATCATACATTACGTTAATAAATGATGTCTTTAAAAGGTTTATATGATGGAACAGGATAAATGAGGAGGGTTGTGTTAGGCTTCTGACAGCTATCGTAAAACTTCGTCGGATTTTTATAACATGGATTACAAAAATTATGAGCATTGCTTTGGGGCGTCCCCGCCTAGCGATGTACTGCAAAGCCCGAATGCAGTAATAAGTAAGCAAGGGCCACTATATTTTCACCCGAATGTAGTGAATCAATTGTAAAGAGGGTTCCCACATTGTGGACGAGTGTGGGTAAAGAAGTTAGTCCCACTACATTGCCGCCCGAATGTAGTGAATAATTTTCAGAGAGGGTCTCCGCATTTTGATTATAGATGGATGCGGGGGATAAGGAAGCTAGTCCTAGATAATAAGATTCGTATTGGTTCTTGGAAGCTAATGGAGGTGGTAGATATTATAATTCAGAGAAAGATTCATATTCTATGTTTATAAGAGACAAAATGGGTTGGAAAAAAAGCAAAGGAGATAGAGGATACAAGTTTTAAATAATTGTACTTAGGTAAAGAAAATGCTCGAAACGGAGTTGGTATTATCATAAATAAAGATTTAAAGGATAGTGTAGTAGACATACAACGATATGGTAACCGAATCATGATGTTGAAAATAGTATTAGGAGCAAAGGTTTCAAATATAGTTTGTACTTAAGTACCCCAAGTAGGACTAGAAGATAGTATAAAGACAACTTTTTGGGAAGAGTTAGATAAGGTGATTCAAAAGATTCCACAAAGGGACATGATCTGTTTAGGAGGAGACTTAAATGTAAGTGTTGGTAAAGAGGCATTAGGATATCAAGAGATTCATGGAAACTTTGGTTTTGGGGATATAAATGAGGAAGGTAGGGAGAATTTAAATTTTGCTATGGCATTTGATCTCTTTATAGTCAATACAATCTTCAAAAAATGAGATGAACATTTAATTACTTATAAGAGTGGCTTATCACAAACACAAATTGATTACTTTATTTGTAGAAAAAAGATAGAGCGTGTTGTAAAGATTGCAAGGTAATTCCAAGAGAAAGCTTAATCACCCAACATCGACTTTTAGTTATGGATTTACAAATTAAAAAATAGACAAAGAAGAAAAGAGTGCATCGAGCTATTCAGACTAAATGGTGGAACCTCAAAAGCGAGAAAGAAGATATTTAAATAGAAAGTCCTTTAAGGAGATGTTTGGAATTATGTTGGTACATCCTATGATATGTGGAACAATATGGCTATACATATTAGGAAAGTGGCGAAAGATGTGTTAGGTGTATCTAAGGGAGGCTTATAAGAAAAGAGGGCATGTTATAAAATCAAGGCAAAGAGGGCATGTTATAAATTACATTATGTTAAGAAAACTAGTGAAACTTTAGAGGCTTATAAGAAAGCAAAGAAGGAAGGGAAAAAGGCCGTGAGTGAAGCAAAAGCTAAAATTTGGGAGGATTTATATAAAAAACTCAACTCAGAAGAGGATGAAAGAGATATTTTTAGGATAGCTAGAGCTAGAGATAAGAAAACTAAAGATCTTAATTATGTTAGATGCATCAAAGACGAGAATGAAAAAATTCTAGTGGCAAATGATGATATGAGAAATAGATGGAAAAACTATTTTTATAAGCTTTTTAATGAAAATAAAGATGTTAGTTAAGATAAATATCAAGTACAACAGAGAACCAATTTGGATTCATGCCAGGCATGTTGAAGCGATTCACCTTTTGAGACGTCTTATGAAATATTTTAGAGTAAAAAAGAAAGACCTTCACATGATATTTATTGATCTAGAAAAAACTTATGATAAGGTACCAAGGGAGGTTCTTTGAAGAACTTTGGAAAAAAGAGGTATCCCACTAACATACATTAAGCTTATAAGAGACATGTATGATGGTACAAAAACATGTGTGAGGACTCGGGAAGGAATGACAAACTTCTTTGAAGTTAATATTGGGTTACATCAATGATTAACTTTAAGTCCATACTTATTTATAATGGTGATCGATGAGTTAACAAAACATATTCAAGATGAAGTACCTTGGTGTATGTTATTTGCAAATGACATTGTATTAGTGGAGGAGTCTAAGAAAAAAGTTAATAGAAAATTGGAACTATGGAGAGACATTAGAAAGCAAAGGCCTCCGACTTAGTAGAACAAAGACAAAATATATAAAATGTAAGTTTGATCATTTGGTTACCTCAGAGGGCATAGAAATTAAAATTGGCACACATTGCATCTCCCAAAAGGAAAGTTTTAAATACCTAGGGTCAATTTTTCAGAGTGATGGAAGAATTGATGGAGATGTTACGCATAGCATTAATGCTGGTTGGTTAAAATGGAGAGGAGCATCATGTATTCTTTGTGATAAGAAGATACCATTAAAGTTAAAAGATAAATATTAGAGAGTAGCAATTAGGCCTATCATGTTTTATGGTTCTGAGTGTTGGGCAGTTAATCATCAACATGTACAAAAGATGCTTGTAACAGAAATGAAGATGTTGAGATGGATGTGTGGTCATACAAGAAAAAACCGTATACATAATGAGATTATTATAAACAAATTAGGAGTGGCACCAATAGAGGATAAAATGAGAGAAATCGTTTAAGATGGTTTGAACATATAGAAAGAAGATCAAAAGAAGAACCTGCAAGAATGTATGAAAAACTAAATTTGGAAAGTATTAAAAGAGCTAGAGGATGACCACAAAAGTGTTGGAAAGAAACAATAAAGAATGATCTAGCTTATTGTGAGTTAACTGCTAACATGACACATGATAGGGATCTGTGGAAACAAAGAATCCATGTAGCTGACCCCGTCTAGTATGGGAAAATGCTTAGTTGTTGTTGTTGTTGATGATGATGATGATGATGGAACATGACGATTCAGACCACTGGTTTAAGATTCATGGGAGGATGCACCATAAGCAACCTGGGGAAGGCCCTATGTTTGGTTACGGTTAAGTAGTACCACTGGTTTAGAACCGGAACCGACTTGATCCCAATTCAGTTATGATTCCTGGTTCCAGGAAAACCGGTACCAGTGATTTCCGTAAAAGTTGGTTTTGATGCATTGGTGTGTGAGTTCCTTTTCTTCAGTTTAATATCTTCATGTCCCACAGCGTAGGTAGAGTCGATATTAGCTCATTTGGAGACCATGCATACAGAGGTCCCTTGGTGCTCGATAGCGTAGACAAGGCTAGTTTTGGTTCCGGTTTCAGATCGAGTCCTAAACCATCTGAAACCAGCCAAAATCATAAAAAAATGAAAATTTGAAAAAAAAAAAACGGAACGGGTTTGAAACCTGAAACCGCTGATTCTGATTCTGGCCCGGTTTTAGTTCCATGAAAGATGGAACGAGTGGGCGGTCCACTGTTCCAGTTTCTGCCAGTTCTTGGCCCGACTCGGTTGAGGCTGGTTCTTGACCCCGTTCAATTTTAATTGGAACCGCCAGGACGATTCCAAACTGACCATGTCTATGATAGAGTCTAAAGTCATGCTCAACACTCTCTATTCAACCGTGGGCTATACTCTATGCAGATTTTCTAAATTTTGGATTTTGGCTCACGGTAAATCTCTCTCTCTCTCTCTGTGTGTGTGTGTGTGTGAGAGAGAGAGAGAGAGAGAGAGAGAGAGAGAGAGAGAGAGAGAGAGAGAGAGAGAGAATGTCTGACCTGATACCTGGAAATAGGTGGTGGACCCTCGTCATGAGAGTTGGCTATGTGGGTTGCATCCTGAGCCACGGGTCTGCTGCTAGTAAGGACCAGACGTTTAACTTGCTTTTGGACCAAGGGCTTTAGTGCAGTGGCGAAGCAATTAAAGTCCCCACACACTTTAGGTAAGATCAAGTTGACCCAAGATGAGGATTCACCTCTGAATCTAAACCCATCTGGATTTCAATTTTCAAACCCCTCATGACCTTTATCCGAAAAAATCTTCGGGGACCCAGTTATATCTACAACCTCAAATCGGATAATCTTCATCTGTATTTAACACACCTCTTTGTCTTGGATCTGATGTGTGTGGTTGGTTGCATCAAGACCCTCTCTCTCTCTCTCTCCGGTTGAAATCAGAAATACCATCTGCAAATATGATAATAATCTTGAAAATTAGGTTGTCTCTTTACTCATTGGCAACAGTTTTATCCAATAGAGGAGCCACAAAGAGTGGATAGAGAAGGCCCTCAAGTTGAAGGTCTCAAGTTCGATACTTCTTGTTTAGTAAGCGAGTGTTTTGGTCAATTGAGCTATGAGAATCTGATTCATGTGTTCTTGCCCCACTACTCTCTCTCTCTCTCATGAGAGGCGCAGTAAATGCGTTTAATGGGCCAGTGGTATACAAAGCCTCTCCCCACCAGTCCACCACGCTCTCCTTCCCTTCCCGCCCCTCAATGCTCTCTCTCTCTCTCTCTCCATAAAGAGCAATTCAACGCTCCCCATTAATGCAGTTAGATATGCCACCAAAGACATCACTCTCCTCAGAAACCCCTTTCCCTCTTCCTCTTCTCCCCCTTTCTTCTCCCTCACTCACTCCCCAAATGACCTTTTGCTTTCCCTATCCTAACAAAATCTCCTGTATTGTTGCCTCGCTTGTATGTCCATGTCCGGCCTCTCTGCCTTCCTCCAACAGAACTTCACCAACCTTGGCCTCGGTTACGCCATCGCCATTGCCCTCGGCTTCCTCGTCCTCCTTTCCACCCTTCTTCTGGCTTCCTACATCTGCTGCCGAGCCCGCCGACGCCGACGTTCCTCCCCCTCGATCCCGACCTCTCATCTCCACGGCGTTGTCCTCCCCAGCATCGTCTTCGTCGCCGACGACGACGAGGAGCGAGCCGCCACCGGCGCTGTCGCCGGCCTTGATCCGGCCTTGATCGCAACCTACCCGAAATTCGCCTTCTCCAAGGCCAAGGACGCGTCGTTCGGAGGTGGGCTTTGCTCCATCTGCTTGTCTGATTACAAGGAAGGGGAGATGGTGAGGATGCTGCCGGATTGCAGGCATTTCTTTCACGTCGGATGCGTGGATTCCTGGTTGCGGCTGAACGCCTCGTGCCCTATCTGCCGGACGTCGCCGATGCCCACGCCGGTCTCCACGCCGTTGTCGGAGTTAGTACCGCTCTCGCATTATCCGGTGAACGTCAGGAGGTGATCACTCGTTCTCGTTTTGCGATTGGGAAAAATTTTGTCCTCTGTTTGTGGGCTTTTCTTTCTACCATTGCTTTGTGGCGAGGCATTGGAGGTATCAAGGAAGATATTGAGAGCTTGAGATGTGTACAGGGTGGTTTATTGCGCCCAGGGATTCATATGGGATTGTTGCTCTTTCTCATTCCCGCTTGAATTCTTTCATGGTTCAATTATTTGGATCTCACTCTCTCTCTCTCTTGCTCTGTGCGTGTGTTTGCAGCTGCTATGTTGTTGGAGAAAATAGAGAAATCTTACTTCTTTTTATTATTGGTTTTCAATACATATATTGGAGTTAGGTAGGAGAGATAATTAGTCAAATTTGATAAGATGTGTGGGAAGCTTACACTTCTTTAGGGTCTTGTTATTATGTAGGCCTTGTTGAGTATGCTTGAACATGTATGAAATGCTCAAATTTCTTTGTATTTGCTGTTGATCATGGCAGCTGAGAATGCTCTTTTCAATGTAGATGTTTCTGTCAAGCTGGCTCTGCTGTGACTCGTGCCCCAGAAAAAGGGACTGGGGGCTCTGAATTAATCAATTATCTCACTTTTTTCCAGTTGTTTTGGTTTGATTATATTATACTGAGTTTGCTAATGACTTCAAGGTGGAATCGGGTTTGTGGGTATAGATTGTTCTTGGTATATCATCCACTGTCACAAGATCGAGCTCAATAGCAATGAAGAAGCCATGACTTGGTGTGGAAAAAGGACTGCTTCGGTCGGGCATATGAATTTTCATATTTATTATCATCCAGTTACAATATCGAGCTTAATGACGACTAAGAATCCATTTTACCAACTCGACTTGGGTCGAAGAGATGCCTGTTCTTTCTCTTTGAGAGAAGCCGGGGCATTCGCCCCACCCGAAATTTCGAGATTAACTTAAAAAGTCTATAGCCCACGGTTGGACCCATGGGCTACAAGTACATAGTTGGCTCTGCCGAAACCATTCAGGGGGGCTACTCGTCCCACCACAAAAGAGTTCCTTGATCCGCCACCGGTTGTGGCTCCCTTGAACTTGTGTTTTTGTTTTCAAATTGTAAATGAATGTTGTGAAATTTGTCACGCTGTTCCTTTAGTGTAAACAATCTTTTGCAGTCTGTACTTCTTTATTAGATTCTTGATGCAGTAATTACATCACTAAGATGGTGCCATAATACAGCTGTGATCTTTTTATTTATGTGATCCTTTTTGTTTTCCTAAGCAAGAATAGATTCATTGTAAACCACAAGGGGATGCATCCACTACAGCCCTTTTCTATAGCCCCGACTAATGGACCTGCAATCGGTGTTTTAGCTGTGGTTCAGTACCGGACGTAGTCATGGTGGAGGTCAGGCAGCCGGCTTACCCGAAACCTGACGAATTACAGAATCTTTTAAAAATGTATATGAATTGTGTCACCTGAATTTCATCCATCTGAACTTAACCCAAAAAAGAACTTTTGGGTCCTGCACGGATATAGTTGCTCAAAATCTAGGTTGGAATATATATAGGAAGACACCCACATTTGGCATTTTCGCTCATGTTCATGGATGGTTTTTCGGTGGCACGAGTATGATTTATAAATTGTAGGAGTTTTTGAGAAAGTACAAAGGATAATGTAGTATGCTCATGCACTTAAAAAAGCGTTGATTGAACATCAGTGGGCAGCGTCAATGATAACTAGGATGCAATGAATATATATATATATATATATATATATATATATATATATATATATATATATATATATATATATATATATATATATATATGTATATGCGTGTGGAGTTGTCCGTTCAAATTGTTCATGCTTGAATCTACAAGATTTTCACTGTTTCATCAGTGTAATACTTGACCAGTATGCCTAATGATGACAATTTGAATTTAAAAACTGAAATGTACCATTGTGCGTTAAATGCGATTTACCGAAAATTATAATGTTATATTTTGCTTTTTAAATTCAAAATCTCCTACTTGATCACACCAATGGGACTGTAAATATCTGAGCATGGTTGAGTTTGAACATATATTACTGTCTATTTTTATCTCTCTCTTTATTTATCTATCTATCTATCTATATTGCATTGAAGGTAGGAATCTTTTCTTATGTCTGCCTGGATTATGTTCTCTTTTTTTTAGTGATTTGAATGTAAGAACCTCAGGTGGTGTGTGGCAGGTGCCAGCTACTTCCATTTCCACCGGCCGGTTAAGATGTATGCTTGCTATGAACGAAAATTAGTTGTCTAGTTGAACGTTGAAGGGTTTAACCATATGAACTCTGTCAGGCATAATTAATTAAATTGATTATAACAGGAGGTACCATTTGTACAGTTTGATATAAATATATTCGTTTCGACTTTGCGCATAAGTTTTGGTTTCGTTAGTAAAAGTCGGTTTGTTGTTAAATCCTCTTCATGACTTTGAACTTTCGTGTCATCGTTGACATGTAGAAACTTTGGAATTTTATATTATGCATGTTGTGTTGTTAATGGATACGAATGCATCTCCTTAGAGGGTGTTTGATTATGAGGCCTAGAGCTATGGAACTGGTTTTCATTGTAATCAAACATGGGTCTCGGCGACCCTGCTTTTAACCCGATTATAAGTCCCATCAGCTGTTCACCCCCAAGGGTGGGCTGCTGAAACTAGAACTGGAGTTCTGAGTGCCGTAGTACCAGACTCGCAATCAAACACCTTATGTGCTCCAAGCGCTCATAACAAACCATAAGTGCTTAAGTAGCCTATTTAAGTGGTGCCTAAAAGATTATACGTCAATTTTGAATACCCACTCCCATGTACGGCTCCTACTAGTGTGTGCCTTGCTCTTAGGGTGTTCACTGTTTACTTTGGTTAGGTTCTAACCTCAATCTCGAACCAAACAGCTATTTGTGGTTCCAAGTGTTTAGAGAACCGAACCAAACTGTGGTATGATTAGAATTGAACTAAACCAACTGGTTTCGGTTTGATTCGGTTCTGAATCACGGTCCACTTATTTTAGGGTTTAACTAAACACCAAGTATTATGTAATCATATTATTTGGATCTACGGTCCCAATTCAATAGGTATATGAGATTATAAAACTCATATATAAACTTATCAGGAGTTATATCAATATAAGTATATAAACTTAATTTTGGGTTTTATAAAAATCATTTTGAAAGGGATACTTTCTTTTTGTTTCTATAAAAAAGGACTTTCATCTCCTATATTTCTCTTCCCTTTGGTTTTAATGCAAAATTACTTGGTAGAGATTTTTATTGTTGAAAAAATTCAACAACATTTCAAAACTCCATTTTCCACACTACAAGGCCTAATCCTCAAACAAAATGAAATCCAAATTGGTAGGTTTTATTCTTACTTTAGAACCATACTGATAAACTTTTTTCATTTGGGATAAACAACAGGGGTTTGGGAAAGAGTTCACATGGTCCCTTTTGAAGCGTCAAAAGAGATTTTTGATGGAAAATTGCTCTTTTGAGCTTTGACATTTCTTTTTCTTTTCATTTTTTCAAAGAGGACCTCTATATTGAAGGTTTTTGTTCTCTTTTTCTTTTTAGGAAGACTTTTATATTGGAGGTTTATTTTCTTCTTTTTTTTTCTTTCTTTTTTGACTTTTGCCAATTTTTCTTTTTGGAGAGAATGAAGTGGGTATATATATATATATATATATATATATATATATTTATTTATTTATTTATATGCATATATATATAAGTCAAAAAAGAAAGAAAATATGTATATATATATACATATATATATATATATATATAAACCCACTTCATATATATATATATGACTTTTGCCAATTTTCCTTTTTGGAGAGAATGAAGTGTGTGTATATATATATATAAAGATTTGGTTCGGTTCCAACACTGGAACCTGAATGGAACCACCAATTTTCCTGTTAGAACTGAACCAAACCAAACTGCTTGACATCTAGAAAGGCTTGGTTCAGTCCCAGCTGTTCTTTGAACACCCCTACTTGCTCTACCTCCCAATACGGCTCCTATTAGTATATCTCTCTCTCCTCTCTACCTCTCCGGCGCGTGTTTGGGATGCACACTCTCTCTCATTGTGTCTTGTTTTGCTGGGATTTCTATAAACTTATACATGTTTGGTGAATTTTCAGCATACTAGCAAGCTTTGGATTTGTGGCAGTGCACTTTATAAGCAAGCTTCAATTGAAATTATAAGTGATAATTGTAGCACAGTAAAGAAATTGTGATACATTTAAACTTCATAAAATATTTAGAAGTATTAAATTAGTGATTATCTAAGTTTCATTAGCATACTTAAGAGACCTGTGTTTATTATTTACTATTCAACTATAATGACAAGCACTACTACTAATCACCATTGGTAATATAGTAGTGTTATATGCATAATGTCTTTGGGTACATAATTTTGTGTACACATCTCTATTGTTCAATTTTTGATAACAACAATTGAAGTGACAGAATATTTTGTATGTACAAATGCAACATTTAAAAGTACAAATGATTCTTTTAATTGAAAATTTTATTGTTGATCTCAAAGATCAAACAATGGAGATATTTATATATACCAAAAAAAACATTATGTATGTAGTACTACCTCTCTCTGTATATATTGGTATATGTATCTACCAATTCATGCTTAAATGGTATTGTCATGAATTAATTTTGTCTGCCTTTAATTCATGCAATTCACTGAAGAGGGATGTCCGGATGAAATTGATATGGCCTTTGTAGCGGGGTGGATGTTTTGTGGTGCAGACAAAGAATTCGAGCTATGGCTGGTTGGGAAAGGTGTGGTAGTCTATATGAATGCGAGCTTATATCCGTTCTACCTTTTGATTAGTGTGATCATTTGAATTTAAAAATAAAAGTAATTTTATATTTTTTGTACTTAAAATTTAATATATAATATATTAAATATTTATAAGATTTAAATCTTCATCATTGATCATTGTCGATTGGACAATATTCATGGATGAGTGTGTATGGACTATGCTCTCTCTCTCTCTCTCTCTATATATATATATATATATATATATATATATATATATATATATAAACTATGCTCTCTTTATATATAAGGACTAGTCCTAACTCAATCCTCATCCATAATCAATCTTTCTCAAACATTTCTACTATTTAATCACCCGTTAGTGATTAAAAAGTAAAGTATACCATTATACTTTCTATACTCACATTTAATGCACAATGGTACACTGTATTTTTTCGTTTCAAATCTCTATCATTGCTTGTCATGATTGAATGGTGAAAATATTTGAAGAGATTGAATCATGTATGAGATTGAGCATATACCGCTATCTATTTGTGTCTCTTTTCACATGTATATGTGTATGCGTATTGAAGTTAAATAAGAGCTACTTTTTTTTAACATTAAAAACATAGCTAGTTTTCGTAAAGGCTACTTTTAAGGGCTATCTTCTCTGCTTCCTCATTGCGGGAATATTATTATTAATCTAAAATTTTGATAGAACCGACCCTTTCCTTTTTCTTGGTCTGAAAAGTGATCATTTTTTGTACTTTCTATGTGAGAAACATTTTCTATTTTGTTCTAATGCATCGTTTGAATTTGTTCACTTTTGGTTCTGTTTAACGTTGAAAGCAGCGACGTAAACATCGAATCATACAATATGACAAGATAATATGATAAATGGGCACCTACTTATGACACACCTGAATCTTTTTCCCGTTTACCAGTGTGTATATGTCATGCAAAATGCCTTACTTGGATACATGAATTGGCGAATAATAGAAGTAATGATCTCGTTGCTTGCAGAAAGACTTTAACCTTCTACACAACTGAATATTTGTCATCCCAAAGGACTATTTATATTAGCTTAGGTTATGCTTTCTTTCTTTCAAAACTCATATGGGATTATGTTGCTTTCTTTATTTAGAATTTTGTTTAAAAAATAATAAGTAGTCAACATTGCTTCATCCTAGAAACCATTGTCAAGGCCACAGTATGATAGCATCGTATTTACCATTTCTATCAGAACCCTATCTTTTTGTTTTGCAACCTCATTTGATTGAGGAGTATATGATATTGTGATTTGGTGTTTGATTTTGGTGGATTCAAAATAACTTGGATCATGGTATTCTCAGTCTTGGTTAGTGCTTAAGCATTTGATGAAAGAATCATGTTACGGGCGATGATGCCATAAATCAAATTTAACTTCATCATGTCAGTCAATTTTCTAAATTTGTGTTATAGGCGATGATGCCATAAACCAAATTATTCAATAATATAAACAAATATATAATTCTCATTAATCATATTCAACTTAAATATGTTGTTACATAAGTATCCTTTGTCAAAAAGAATACCAACTTAGTCAAGATCCCTCTCAAACATACATTCCATACTTATTAAGGGCATAGAAACTAAGTTCTTCCTTGCATATGATATATATATAATACACCCATAAGAGTCAAAACCTTGGCTGATGTAAATTTAAGTTTCATTATTCTTTTGCACTTAATTTAGATTGTTGAAGCATCTCACATGTATAGAATGGGTCAGTCCTTTTCGTAAAAGGTTTTAAAAAGAGACTTATTCTTACACACTTTGCGGGTAGCACCTGAGTTAATCCATCATGACTCAACATCTTATATCATATTAATTTAAGATATAATAGCTACAAGGTTTTTCTTTGAAGAAATATAATTCTTTTCTTTACTCTTCTTCTTTAAAAGTCAACATTCTTTTCTATTGTGGCCGAACTTATCACAAAGCATTTTCTTTCCTTTTCTTTGTTTTAAAATCACTACATTATTTCATCAGATCTATGAAAATCTCGTTTTAACTTTTTTGAGGGCCACTTGGACCTTTCTATTATCAACAAGATGGACCTTCTCTTGAGTGTTTAACTCCTTGGAACCATCTTGTTTTTTATATTCTTCTTTAAGTCGAATGATTTCTAAGTTGCTTAAGAGATGAGCCTTCCTTATGTTCAAACTTGTGTATAAACTCTTTTCATGAAGCATGAAGTTTATGAAGAGACATTTATAATTTCATCCATTACATTGGTGTTTAAAATTGTTTAAGATTTGCTCGACTTCATGATGTTATTCCATGATGGATCTTCTCTCAAACACTTTATAATTAGTAAAGTGGATAACTTAGAATTTCTTACTTTTGGTGTTTTCAACCATGTAACTCTTTGGTACTTATTAGTTTTGGTAAGCATTGAACAAGGCATCATCTATACACATATATATAATCATCGTTATCACATTTCTACCTTGAGTGAGTTGCTTCAATGGTTTCATTTTCTCTTCTAACCTCAAGGTGCTTGAGACATAAACAACCTTTAATCTTGCAAAGAAAAGTGTAACTTTTATTGCCATCTCAAGAAGTTTTTAATGTCAAATTTATCCAATTTCATGAAATGTGAAGTCGTTTCTCTTAGTCATCCTTGACTTGATGGTTAAATTAAGTAAAAAATAAGCCTAAAGATTAGGATTGTGAAGGTCTAATACTCTCTGTTCCTTAAGAGAAGCCAATGACAAGAAAAATACAGTCTTCAACAACTAATGCAATATGATTAATGACAAGATGAAGGTGTGCCAAACACTTGATACGAAACCAGTTTTGCTAAGACTGCAGCAGTAGCAGGACCACTGTTCGTCAACTTCAGGATATGAATCATGTCGGTTGAGTCCACGAAAGATGTTGTCTACATAACTGAATTGTGCAGTCTGTGTGCAAGAACTTCAAAGTGTGTCGAAACACTTTTCTTTAGGCTTATTTCACCACCATGCGAGTAAGATAATCATGGCTTCAAGCCCAAAAGTGAGATGATAAGATCTTTCAATCGTCCAACAAACAAACAACAACTAAGCTTTTTTCCATACTAGATGAGGTCGGCTACATGGATTCTTTATTTCAACATAGCCCTATCATGTGCCATGTTAAAGGTCTTTTAATCATCATCTTCCTAAAATAGGCATCCAACAAATAGCTCATTTGGCTAAAGAGTCGATTCACACACAAATTGATGGTCATGAGCTCGATACTTGTTTCATGCATATGGTTTCAAGCTCCTTATTAGTACCAAAAAGCAAGCGTAACACACCTAGAGTGATAGCTCAATGGCAGGGCACTCTAGCACCGTTTCTGCTGGTAGGGAGTTCGACTCTTAGAAGATGGCATGTGTAGGTGAGTGTCGTCAGGATTGGGCCTCCTCTTGTAACAAAAAAAAAAACCAACACCATAACAATGGTCAGACCCTACCAAAAGCTAACAACATTTTTTTATGCTTTTACATTTAAAATTTCCAGGTCTCGATAAAAAATCATGTCTTATCCAGTTTTGGAATACATTTTTATGAAAATCATTACCTTTAACATAATCTTCAACTATAAGGGCTGAACCCATACCCGGCCCAGGTAAATTTCTATGTGCATTTCTGTATGCACGAACATGCATGTGTGTGTGTCAGTGTGTCGGTGGCTGCATGGGTGTATGAATTTGAAGGTCATGTTGATATGGTAGCCAATTTAATTGGTTTGCTTGCATCTTCTTACATGATCAAAATTTTAACATTTAAAATAGCACCATATTAAAGATCATAAAAGGTTGTGTTGAATTCTGGGAAAATAAATTATAATTGAAAATGATATGTTAAAGAATATATTTTCAATTTTAACGGGCCTGACCCAGTTGACTAGATGGACAGGCCCTACTGTTGCCAGGCAGGCGTGGGTCAAGCCCTGACCCATGTGACACAAAGAAGCCCCATCTATGAAGGGTTGGCGACCCACCAAACTGTCCGAATAACGAATCATTACGTAGCCCTGAAGTTCCTTAATGACTAAAACACCCTTCCTTCTTTTTGCAAGAAGCAAAAGCATGACCGAATCCCACAGATTACCCAATACCGAAATCCACCGCAAGAACTTCAAATTTGCGTACTGCCCTACACGTCGAGGTGATTTGGAGACCACGATGGCATTTGAAATTTGGTGATCCTCACGACATACCCAATGGCCCGGCCCGGCCCGGCGGCCCGGCCCGGCATCTCCGCACGTGACAGTGAAGTGAAAACCATCGGAAGTGCGAAGGACAAAACTACCCTCACGACGGGGAAATGACGAAAGAATGAACCGCCGGTAAACGAGCCTAACGAACTGAATACAAGCTGCTTCTGCGTGGCTCGTTTTCCAGCTTGAAGATGCTTGTGTTTGGCTCACTTCCAGCTTGTGTTCATTTATTTTTCACTTTTTTTTCATTACAAGAGGAGAAGGCTGAAGCCTAACACACACATTCCAACTCCCTACCACCAACAACGGCCTAGAGCGTCCTAGCTGACACTTTCGCTGCCTTGTATTCATTTATTTCCATAGTGCTCACTTGTGCAAACCATTCATGTTAAAAAAATGTGAGAAAGCTAATAAGTTATTTCGTAACAAGCTAAAAATTGAACATAATACAAATTGTTTACTTTTACGAAGTTTGAAAACTGATTGGTTATATAACCGAATGCGTAAAGATCAAACTTATAAATAAAACATCGTGAACAATGAAAAAAAGAAATTGTATTAACTAAAAATGAGTGAGTGCAGTTCTACGACCTGTTCTAAATCGGTCTGACCGTTTCAATCACAACTGAATCGAGTAAGGAACCTGCTGAAACCAGAGTAAGGAACTAGACTTCAAGGACTGCTACCGGTTTCGATACTTTTCTTAACTTTTAAATTTAGTATTTATGTGGTTTCAAAACTGTAACTCGGAACTGGTCATCTCTTCTCCTCCTCCTTACCTTAAGAAAGAAGAAAAAGGCCCTTTCACCCCGTCTGGCGTCCAAGGTCGGTCGGATCCTTAACGACGAAGGTAGGAAAGTCGCCGTCAAGTAACGTCCTGTCTTGGACTTCCAGACTAACAGACAAACGATTAGTGTTATATAAAAAAGATCGGCTTTTCGGACTTTAAGGGTGAAAGATCGGACGGACGAGAAAGCGCAGTAGGGCGTCCACATCGATCTTGGCGTTGGCTTCCCTCGTCATATTTATGAGCCAGAAGGGAGTCTGCGTCTCTCTTCTTCGTTGTGGAGGTTCACGTCGGGAGCTTCAGACGTTAGTGTTCCGTCTGAGTTCATCGTCGGCTTAGGGTTAGCGAAAGCCATGGCGGATAGTGGCGGCGTCGGTTCGTTCCTCGGAGGCGTGATGGAGAAGATAGAGAAGAAGGTGCATCCCACAGATGACCTCTCCTCGTCGTCAGATTCCGACGACGGCAGCCCCAGGCCCTCCGTTTCGTCAGTGTCCAATGGTTTCTTTGGGAGGAAGCAGACCGTCCACTCTGTTCTTGGAGGAGGAAAGCGTGAGTTCCGTCGCTGTCCAAATGAGAATCATCTCTCTCTCTCTCTCTCTCTCTCTCTCTCTCTCTCTCTCTCTCTCTCTCTCTCTCTCTCTGTGCTCTCTCTCTCTCTCTCTCTCTCTCTCTCTCTTCCTGTGTGTGTGCGTGCATTTGATCACTGAATGACCGTTTAAGAAGGGTTTATGGAATCAGGGCTTTAGAAGTAATCGTTTTCTTTTCGTTCATCTCGCTACTTCACTGTGGTGCGAGATGCTTATTCATTTACTTAATTTTTGCTGATCATGATGGTTATTGTTGCTAAACGTGTGGGGGTTTGCTTTCATTGTTTTTTTCTCACCTTATATTGCTTGGCATCAAATTGAAAAGAATATAGTTGCTCCAAAAAAAATCAAGGCGGTTCTCCTTTGTGGGGGTTTGCTTTCATTGTTTTTTTTCCCACCTTATATTGTTTGGCATCAAATTGAGAAGAATATAGTTGTTCCAAAAAAATCAAGGCGGTTCTCCTTCGTGACGGGATATTTTTCTGATTGAAGTTTGCGCAGACGACGGCAGTCCCAGCTTGAAATTTTGTTGTTTCTGAAGAATCTAAAGGATGGTTAGGACGAACGGTTCTGATTCGAACGATCTTTTACCCCGTCCTTTTGTTTCCATGTCAACCAAAACCGTGGTTGACGAGCTTTATTGATCTGATTGTCACAGAGTCACAGTTTCTCGCGCGGAGGGTTTTGATGCTTTCTCATTGAGGTGTTCAGGGTTGTACGAATCTTTAAGTGGGAGCAAAAGAATGTTGGATTATGCTCCGATCCGCTTTCCAGTTCTATATCTTTGCCCAATAATCCATGCAAATGGATAGTAGTGCCGTGGAGTCTTGAAATCCCTAGCCTCTGGAATGTCCTACTGCCGATTGCCATGAATCTACCAGGCTATCGAATGTAGGTGCTTATACAAGATGAGTATCAATGATATGAGGGCTTTTTATGGACTGTGGAGTGTCCTCTCCTATCCCTGTTTCTTAGGCAATTGGATGAAGCAGTTTTCTGGTGATAGTACTGAATTAAAATTATGATACTATCAATACTGAGTTATAGTAATGATGCTTTCTGCAATTTCGTCAAGGAGTGGTAGGGTCATGGAGGAAGACGACATGTGAGATGTGTTAGAACTTAGAAGTGAATTAACATTTGCTGTATTGGTAGAGAGAGTTGTTGCATGCATGTCTTCACTTCGTTTCAGTTGGATCTAAGGGTAACGTTCTTACCAGGGAAGGAATATGACATTTTGTTTTCTATACGTGATTGAACTACCGATTAATTATGAGTTGCTAGTCTTTTTCCTGCTTGTTTCCATTTCTCTTGTTGTGAATTCTCTCTATATGACTTGATAGAGATTTTTTTTAATGCATGTTGCTTTTTATCTTTATGAGAATTCTATCTATATTTTCTTCACAATTCACAAAGAGCATGGATCAGAGTATAACAAGTACTTGATCTGCTAGATTTCTCTTCAGAAGAATAAAATCTTTTCCAATGCAAAATTATGTCGAATTTTGGTTTCCGTTGTGATGTTATGTTTTGTATCATACAAGTCAGCAGCATTTAACTCCATAAGGTATACTTTTGCTCATGAGATCAGAAAGCTCTTGATTCTGGTCATTACAAATAGAGTAATTTTTGCTCATCATCTTTCTCAGGTTCTCTTGTTCTTCGTCTTGGGAAGTTAGAACTTTGAAACGGGTTTATCCTCTATGATGTAGAATTTTCTCATAAGTTATTGTTGGTTTCCATGTGCAGCCGCAGATATTTTTCTTTGGAGGAATAAGAAGATCTCGGCAGGTATATTGGGTGTAGTGACCGTGATCTGGGTTCTTTTCGAATGGCTTGGATATCATCTTCTCACACTCGTCTCCCATGTGCTCATACTCTCTTTGGCCATCCTGTTTCTCTGGTCCAATGCAAATTCTTTCATTCGCAAGTATGTGCCTTTGTCTTCTTGCTGGATCTGAAAAGCTGAGCCTGAGGGATTTGTAATCTGTGACTGACTCCTTTTCTGTTTTGAGAATTTGACTTTCTTCTCGGTTTTTTGACCGGTTGTAGGGCTCCACCCCAAATTCCAGAGGTCAAGATTCCAGAGGAAGTTGTTGAGAACATTGCTATCGGTTTGATGTTTGAGCTAAATCGGGCATTCACTGTTCTGCGGGAAGTTGCTTTAGGCCGTGATCTCAAGAAATTTCTCGGTGTAAGCTTCCATCTTCAATCATCCCTTTTGATACTTTGAGCTATATACCATGTTATTTGCTTTTGATCGGTGGAAATTGCTCGTTCTTGTGTCATTCAGGTGATTGCTGGCCTGTGGATTCTCTCTGTTATTGGAAGTTGGTGCAACTTCCTTACTCTGTTCTACATGGGTAAGCTTCCCATTTCACCACATACTCTCGCCTGAGATTCTTTCTAACCGACTCTTCTATCTTAAATAGCTTTCCTGACACTGCACACCTTGCCGCTATTGTATGAGAAATACGAGCATCAGATCGAATCGGCTGCAGAGAAGGCTTCAACCCAAATAAAGAAGCAGTACGCTGTGTTTGAAGTCAAAGTGCTTAGCAGGATCCCAACGGGGCCATTAATGAAACTAAAGAAGAATTAAGGTCGGCTTTTCTTGCAGACATTCAGCCTATGTGTGGCCTGTCGGTTCGGTGTTTCCAAAACTTTGTTTAGCTGATCATCCATTGTTTACTATGATCCTTTTTTTCAAAGTATGTTGGTGCGTGGAGATGGCGGAAAAAGAAAGGTAGATAGATAATTGGATCGTTTAATTTTCTGATTGCAAACTATATTTCCCTGCTTGGTTCCTTTTCCATATGGTTAATCATCAACGGATATACCTAAGTTTTTCCGTGGGTGCTGATGTTAAGGTTTTATGCATCATCTCTGTCTTGTCTGTTGGCATTTTGTGTAAATTATTTCTTTTATTGTTCATTCTTTTTCTGCTTCTTTGTAAATTAAATCTGTATTTGGATGTGAATTGTTTGTGAAGATGGTGGCTTGGGATGACTTCTTTAAAGATCTAGATTGAGTTGGGACTAGACTTGACTAGTTCTGGGTAAGTCGGAACCTGCAGTTCAAGACTGCCATCCCTGTCCGTCTGGGACTATGATCTGTAATCAAACTCTACTCTCGTTCGAAAGTGCTGGTTTCCATTTCAATTTTGGAAGGAGGAACTGTAACCGAACTGAGTGAAAAACTTGGTTCAGTTACCGGTTACAGTTGGCTGGTTTTGGCTCAGTTCACTTTCAGTTTAAACTGCGGAGCCAGTTCCAAACCCGGCCTTATCTAGTTGGGACCTATGTTCTCGGTAGCTTTTCCAGCCAAAGTGTTGCATAAGCTCCATTAAGGCAGAGTTGGTACTAATATAAGTAGAAAATTGACTAATTTGAAAATTGCCAAAACCGTATGAAAGTGTGCCCTATTGATAGGGCCGTTTAAGAAGCAACCATAGAAACGATGGAACCCACTATTTATTCATGGGTAAATGAACTGCCTGTAGCCTGCTTATCCGGTTGTGGTCAATGCCTCAGCGCGAGTCTGAGGGCGCACCATTCTAGTAGCACGCTCAACCGGCTACAGGCTCCCTACGGCAGGTGGTGGTGGTGCGGGAGTGCCCACTAACACTGCCAGGCGACGAGACCTTGAAAATGCTACCTTCTGTCAATCAGGGAAGGCTTTTGGTGATAACACCTGGAGATAAAGGGGAAGGTCATAAGCGCTTATACTGTAAAATCGTCGATAGAATTAAAGACTTATAATCCACTTCATGGGTACCATGATCACCATTATCTCATTTTAGACCAATGATGAAAATGATATAGATTTTCAAAATTAATTAATAGGTTTAAATTTCAGATCAACGTGGGGTGTACAATCTAAAATCATCTAAACAAACATTTTGTTATCAGTCTTCTAGTTGTGAATAAAATCATTATTCCTTTTCGGTACATAATTGGCTATGCAGGTTGCTTATATAACCTGCATCTGCAGGGTCTAGAATGCTGTTTATGCTAATTGTGCCAAAATAGATCAATTAGCGTTTGCGTTCCAGTGTTAACAGCATAGTTCGGGTATTGATGGAGTGCAGTCTGCTGCCTGTTGGTGGAAAGAGTATGAAAGGCTTATGATATTAGGTGGGGACTCTTGTTAGGCAGCAGAGGCTGGATGAAGTCTGCTGCCAGTTGGTGGGGGGCCTTTCGCTTATGATATTCCGTGGTGGGGTTTTTTGTTAGCCACCAGAGGGTGGTTGTAGTCTGTGGCCAGTTGGTGGGCGGTTTTTTAAAAGCTTATGATATTCGGTGGGGGTCACCTCCCCTGCAGAGGCCCATACCTCGACTTTCAGTGAATGCAGAGGGCGTGAGGGGCCACGACGTCCTCACGGCTATGTGCTGTAGATGCGACTTTCCAACCGTTACTTTTGGTCTTAGCGTCTCCTTTATCGGCAAACACAGCTGGTGACCGCCCTCCCCCCCTCCCAAGGACAGATTTTTGCCTTTGCTCCTGTCTCTCAAAAGCTGAAGGACCAAAAAGAGTGTTTTTATTTATTTATTAAATTATATTTTTTGATAAGCAAAATGAGGTCAGGCAGATATTACCAAATTGACATGGCGGGTGAAACCTGCTGGGTCAGGCCTGTATAATCAAATAGACATGACTGGTTTGAAACCTGTCGAGCGGTTTCAACCGGAACTAAATCAGGCCAGGAATTAACAGGGAACAGAATCCATGCAATTGGATCAGGAACCAGGGAGCACCCGGTTCGATACCGGTTCCACTTTTTATTGAACCAAAACCAGTCTGAAACTAGAATTAGTAGTTTTAAACTATCAGTTCTGCACTTTTATAAATTTTTCTTTAAAATTTTAATGTTACATGCGGTGTAGGACTCAAATCGGAACTGCCCAGGAGCCGGCGGTTATGCTTCTAAGTTTTGAGGTAAAAGGAACCGGGGTTTGGAACGGCTGGTTTCACTTCTAAGTTTCGAGCCGACAGTTGTGCTTCTTTTTGGCTACCAAGCAAATTGTACATATTGATATTATGTAGGGTTAAATTTGTACCGTATCGTAGATATGACTTTATCGCATATCATATAATAAGGTATTTCTATCGCAATACACAATGTATCAGGTGGTATCACTGTTATCGTACGATATATTTCTGTATCATATAATATGGTATGGTTGTAGATTTTTCGGAAACCATGCTCTTTTCATTCTTGCTCTATTGTGCCTCATCAAATGTATAAGATATGTATAAGATGGAAGAGAAAAGAGCATTTAGCATTACGAGCGAGAAGAGCGGGAGAAGAAGCACAAGGAAAAGAATAAAAAAATAATTAGGTTTTTCATGTAGCTTTTTATTTTTATTTTATTAAGATAGTGTTAATTTTTATGCTTGATGTACAAAATCATTTCATACTTTTTCTAAAAGGTTTTTATTTTTAATAGGTTTTTTAAAAGTTTTACAACGAATCATATGTATCTTACTGTCACGAAAATTGCTGCCCTGTACGATACAGTTACCGATACACTATTTACAACATTGGTTGAGTCCATAAGAATGCTTTAGATTAGCGATGAATTATCATTGGATAGAATACCTCATTTTTCTAAACAAGATCTTCATCAACGTCCCTAATTAAACTCTAAAATCCTGTGGGCAGCAAACTAGACCTTATACTGGTTGTGTTTGGCAAGACACAATCTGGACGTGGTGAGCTTGGACCCGACCCAGTGTGTAGACCCAGACCGGAACCACCCCTGATTCCGGCTGAGCTTAAACTCGAACAGAAGAACCCCGTGGTTCGGTTCACATTCCAACTCAATTTTTTGGGTTTTGGTTTTAAATTACCACCTTTATTTCATGAAAATTTCAAATGAAAACAGAACCGGTCCCGAAACTGGACCCCAAACAGATGGAGGGAGAGTCCAACCCAGACCTAATCTGTGGCCGATTTCGATTCTCTTTTAGAGTTTTGGGTCGAATCGGGCAGGTCCAGCACAAGGTGTTACCATATTTTATATTTCCCCAACTAGCTTTCAATACACCCATACGAACGTGCCCATCTGCTAAAGTTTCAAAATCCCATCACCAAATGCCATCATTAAGCATGCGTACAAATGCTATAAACTGACTTATCTTTTGTATTAGCACATTTAATGACTTTCTAAGTTCACCAATCTTGAAATAATTTGGGTACTATATTGCTTCATATTGAGTTTTCTGTTGATATTGCAGCTTACAAGGGGTGAATTCGAGCACACACTCGTCCACCGGTGGGAGTCGAACTCCGCACGAGGGTGAAAGCATCAAAGTGCTCGGTTGTTCAGCTGACATACGGGGGCTTCATATTGTATAAAAGGTCATATCTTATAATAATATTAAAATGTATAGAACCACGGTTCTTAACGAAACCAAACGAGAACCGATAGTTTCATTCGGTTCTCAAAAAACATAGAAACATCTATATTTGTTTGGTTAGAGGCTAAGGCTAAAACTATAACAAATCGGAATATAAGCACTCCTTGTTAGAGTTTTGAAGGTTTGATGAAGATCAGCTCGTTTTGGAGAAATCTGATTTCTCGAGGAAACGACTTTTCTCCTTGTAAATATTGACAATTGACAAACTTGAATCTTTATAAGATTGATGTTTTCTCTAGTGTATTAGCAAATTTCACTTCCTGCTTGAGGTCGATATTTCTTTGAGATTCTTGCACAAAATCAGAGTTTTTTTCTTTATATGTCGGGAAACATTGTTTGCATGAGAGTATAGAAATGAGAATCTCCATTGGCAAACGCCACAATACTTCTGCAACAAAAGGTTACTACACGACTCTCTTCAAGACATGTTAGAGTATTCGCCTTTAGGCTTTTTCGTCGCCCCCTAATTCTGATTCTTTGGAACTAAAGGGTCCCGATGATCAATTGTAGGATACAAAGAAGAACCATTAACTTTTCTCAAGTCTTTGACAATATCAGTACACCAAGATGGTTAGGTGTTGCACTTCTTTTTACTTAAAGGAAAATGCAGTAAAAGGTTTTGAAGAAGCATATTTTCTAAATGAAAAAACCGGTAGGAGAGAGAATTTCAATTGAGGTAAAGATGCTAGAGAAGGATGTCAATTTATAATGACTTTATACTTAATGTTGAAAGCCAAGAAACATGACTATTTAGTCAAATACCAAGTCTTGAAGATTATGTTTGAAACCTGTCAATATATACCTCTTTTTAGTTTTTTAAATGTGATCATGAAAAGCCATAACGTTTTGGAACACACGACTATTCATTAAAGAGCAACTTAAATGCTTTTTATCAACAGTCACTATGCCAACTTAGGCACCTCCTTGAAAGCAAGCTTAATGGCTCTGCTTAAAGCTTAAAGAGTCATGTTCGTTAGGTTTGGTCGTAGGCATTCCAATGTTCATAAGGAAAAGAGTCATGTTCGTTAGGTTTGGTCGTAGGCATTCCAATGTTCATAAGGAAATGCTTTATTCTGAACTCTACAATCCCTTACCATTTCAAAATAATTTCGAAAATCACAATCTTGAAAATCTTATATGTTCAGTATAGGTATCTTACCATTTGAACTTATACCTAGTGTGCGTTTTCGCTCATTCGAATAAAATAGTAGGCAGCTTTGATCTATTTAATCCATTTGAAAAATGCATGCACAACTTGCATATAGTATTTAAGTGTCAACATTTTTAATGGCCTTATGTCTAGTATCTATACTCATGAATGCTTTAAGAGTCAAAGCCCAAGACTCTAAGAAGAAGCCCCACTTCACACTAATATGAGTAGACTCCACCTGAAGTGCCTCCAGCAAAAGCACTCCAACATATATATATATATATATTATGAGCATATTGAGAGTACAACACAACTTGTTCTTATTACTTTATGGTATCAAGTACCGTTAACTTGAGATGATTAATTTAGCAAGTACTTGCAACCACAATAATAATGTACTTTACCAATGAAACTTAAAACTTGATATTACTATGTATAAGCCAGATTTTTATTGTAGGTTTCATCAACAAGCTTGAGACCCATCCTAATTGATGCTTTAGACATCAAATCCCTTATTAAGCCTTTCATCATAGGATCTATAAGATTCAACTCTGACCTTATATATATATATATATATATATATATATATATATATATATATATATATATAGAGAGAGAGAGAGAGAGAGAGAGAGAGAGAGAGAGAGAGAGAGAGAGATGATGTACTCAATACTCAATCATACTCAATAGTTCATTTGCATAGTTCTACCACTTCAACATCGGATGTTGTCTTTCATTACTTTTTACTACTCATTCACTACTTGAAACTGCCTTATACCTATCAAAATCATTGTTTCCACTACTAAAACCACTTTAAAAAAACTAAATCAAACCACACACATATATATATATATATATATATATATGTTGCATTAGTTTTGATTGGTGAAAGATATGTTTGAACTATTGAACGTATAGGAAAAGCTTAAATGGTCATCTTAAGCAGTGATAGTGGTTGAAACAATGAAACCATGCAAAACGAGCTATTGAGTATGGACTACCTATATATATATATTCCCGTTCTTGATTAGTCTCTCACATATCTGCGTCTTAGATCAATATGTCTAGATTTCTCGTTATACATATGGTAATATGCCTTCGATAGTGTACTTTAACTATCATAGTTCATTAATATGAGTGTCGTTGGCTTTAGCCATATTAGAATTTCATGAAGCAAGTTTCTAAGCTACTCTACTTCCTCTCTTGCCATTGCTAAAACAATGAATTTTACAACTATAGTGGAATCGATAATACATGTTTGTTTCTAAGCAGTGAAATGCTCATTGAATGACCTACCAATTATCTTTACTCGGATTGCTTGTGTACCCACTTAGTCGACTTACTTAATATGTAATATCGAGTCTAGTACATGCCATCGTACACCACAAACAACCAATTACTTTATCATATTCTAGTTGTGCAACTAGACATTCTAATATACCTTTGGGTTTAAGAATTGAGGTGAATTTGTCTTATTAAAAAATAAGTAAATTGATAGAGATGTTATGCATAGAATTAATGTTGTTTGGTTAAAATGCAGAGGGGAAAAGGTATTCTATGTAATAAAAAGATACTATACCATTGAAGTTGAAAGGTGAATATTATAGAGCAATAATTAGACCTACTATATTTTATAGTTTTGAGTGTTGTACAATTAATCATCAATATATACAAAAGATGCCTATAACAAAAATAAAGATGTTGAGATGGATGAACAATCACACAAGAAAAGACTAAATATATAATGAGGTTATTAAAAATAAATTGAGAGTATCACCAATAGAGGATAAAATAAGGAAAAATCATTTAAGATGGTTTGAACGTATAGAAAGACAACCCAAGAATCCTCCCATAAGAAGATATGAAAAACTAGATTATGAAAAAGTTAAAAAAAGAAGAGGATGACTATAAAAGTATTGGAAAGAAACAATAAAGAATTATCTAATTTATATTGAGTTAACTGCTAGCATGACATGTGATAGGGCCTTGTGGAAACAAAGAATCTATGTAGCCGACCCCATCTAGTATGGGAAAAGGCTTAGTTGTTGTTAAAAGTAATATCTCTAGACTCAATTATCATATTTACAAGATATAAGTCATTAGATTCAATTACCATGAATCTGTATGCCTTAATATCTCTAACATACCTTAAGAAGATATATTTCAATTCTTCTTTCACCCATTTTCTTTTTTATAGGTTAAATAACTTTTGTTATAGCCTTATAACCCTAAACTTAAAATATTTAGGTCAGACTTTCTTTTCTTGTATTGTTTATATGGGGTTTTACCTTGTTCCTTTTACTAGCAACTCTATATAAATACATAACAAGCAATTAATATGGGTTTACCCCAATAGCCTTTAGAAAGATTTGAATAAGATAACATTGTATTATCGTTTCTACTAACATGTTTTTTCAACCATATCATTTTGTTGTGGTGAATAGAGTCATAATTTGGTGTATGATCTCAATAGACTCAAAATAATTTGTATTATATTATTCTCCTTCTCTGTCCAACCTTAAGCATTTTATAAAAGTTTCATGTCAAGTTCTACTTTTGATTTGAAAACATTGAATTTTTCTAAAGCTTCATTTTTGGAAGGTATCAAGTAAACATAAGTAGATATCATCAATGAATATGATAAAATATTTCATGCCTCTTACGATAGGTCATCCATACAAACTAAAAATATGAGAATGAATTAAATCCAAAGCTTTAGAACTTCTCTCTATTTTAGGAAAATGAAGTTATCTTACTAAGCATAAAAGAACTATATGATTGATTTGTTTTATTCATTTTAGAAATTAATGCCATATATCACCAGAATCAACCATATAAAAACAAACAACATTTTATTATTAGCTACATTAAATCGATCATATTTAACAAAGAGAATTATATGCGGATTTTTGGTTCTTTAGAACCTCGACCCATGATGCAAATCTTTGGGAATTGGGTTGAAATTTGGGTTTGGTTAAGCCATGCTTTTCCCCTGGTTTTGTGTTTTCTGTGTCTACGCTAATCTTTGTAAGTCATAATGGCTTTTGTAAAGGAGTTTGAGCCATTCATCTTTATCGTATCTTACTCATCTTATAATTCTTGCATATCTTTTTTCATTGTAGACTGTGTAATGGATAATTTATATTGTTGGACTTTCCTAGCTACTTCTTAGCCATTTCTGAAGTAGAAAATCCTTCCTTACTCTGATTTGTCATAGCGTGTTGATCTCTTGCAGGCCACACTGCCAAGGTGAATGCAGCATGCGATCTCGATGTTTTGTCCCTTGGGATTTTCTGGTTTTTAAGTTCCGCAGGTTGAACTTAGCTCTTATCATGCTAATTCCTTTAGTTTTATTATTCTTGGTTGACTCTTATAACTATCTCTTGTAATTCTTGCCTTGGGGTCTGCCACGCGGATTCTCTCTCATGTGCTCTTTTCAACTTTTTATGGTTGCTCTAATATGTATTTTATGCTCTTTGTTGTGTCGTGGATCCGTGTAATGAGCAACTTGCTTTGTAACATGCATCTTTTGCTTGTGGGCTTGTAGCCTTTCCATCTTCATGTATTATTGCTAATGTATTGACCTTGAACCTTGTGTGCCCATTGAAAAAAAAGAGGGCTCTTCATGTATCATGTGTAAACTTTTGTGTGTTCACAATACCCTTTTCCGGTAAACACGCGTCCCTTTGATAATAAGAATTTATCTCCCTTAAATACACATGTAAACTCATACTTATTTAGTAAGGATACCTACGCCAAGTTTTTCCTTACATTTGGACCATAAAATACCATCATAAGAGTGAAAATCTTTTCTCATATAAATTTTAGTTCTACAAGACCCTTTCCTTTGACTTAACCATTGAAGCATTACCCATATATAAAATGGGTTCATCTTCTTTCTTTAATGACAAGAAGAAACTTTTGTTTTTGCACCATAACGGGTTGCAGGGAGTCCACCATGTTGCACCAATGTCTTCAACTAAGTTGGCCTTGAAAATTACCACTACAATGTGGTCTTTAAATTATAACTCTTTAACCTTTTGAAATATTGAGATGTTCGGATTTTCTACAGTTATAATAATTTTCTTTTTATTCTTGATATATCTACCATTGTGGTCATGAGATTTGTTAAAATTTTGATTTCTATTCTTTGGGAGTTTTCTAAACATGTCTTCCTCCATTACATTGACTTTTCTTGAGTAATTATTTTTTTGGAATCTTCTTACTTGCAGTATTTTTCCTCAAGCCTAAAATGATTTCTTAATTATTTAATAGAAATATCTTCCTTTTTGTATAAGAAATTTTTTGAAATCTTTTTAAGGAGGAAGCTTGTCTATTATTGAGGAGACAATAATATTATCATCCATATTCATCTTGTATTGCTTAAAATTATTTAAGATTCATCCAAGTTTATAAAATTGTACCATGATAGATCTACTATCTACTATTTTATAATTATTAAATCTAATGACAAGAAACTTCTTTCTTGTTGTATATTTGGCCATGTACATTGCTTCCAACTTGTCCTATAAGTCCTTTGCATATATTGGATTTTAGTTAGCAACAAATAATACATTGAAAATTCCATTTAGGATATGTCCATGCATATAAAATCATCATTGTCCTGTTTTTGTCATTGTCAGTCCTGTTAAGTGGTTAATTTTTTGCTTTAATTGACCTTGATATTGTGAGGACAAACAACCTCTAGGGTGGTGAGGAGGTTGTGCATCTTTTCTTCTCACCTTAATAAGTACCCATCATCAAACTTGTCCAACTTCATGAAGTCCAAGGTCATTTCCCTTAGAGGCATCATATCGCTTATGATAAACGAAAAGCCTAAAGAATATTAAAGTTTTGGGGATTTGATGAAGATTGACTCTTTTTAGAAGGATTTACTTTCTTGAGGCAAATATCTTTTTTTCTTGTAAATATAGGTAAACTTGGATCTTCACAAGATAAGTGTTTATCTGCTCGAGATTGGTGTTTCCTTCAAATTCCGGCATAAAATTTGCATTTTCTTTTCTATATCAGGAAACACCATTTGCTGTAGAATGTCTGCAAATGAGAATGTCCACTAGCAAAGACCTTAATACTTCTGCAACAAAAGATTAGTATGATACTCTCTTCAAGCATGCTAGAACACTGTTCTTTAAGATTTTTCGTCACCCTCATATTCTAACTCTCTAGATGCAAAGAACCTCGATGATCACTTACAGGATTGAGTGAAGAACCCTTGACTCTTCTTGCACAAGGATTATCAAGTCCTTAGTAAATATCGGCACACCAAGATGACTAGGTGTTGTACTTCCTTTTGCATGCTTACAGAAAAATGAAAAGCTTTTGAAGAAAGAGCTTTTCTTAAAAAATCCGCAAGAACCCTCGACTCTTCTTACACGAGAGTTATAAAGTCCAGGATGCCAATTTATAATGTCTTTATAATGAATGTTGGCAGTCAATAGACATGGTTATTCAGCCACATGCTTAGTCTTAAATGTTCTGTTTGGAACTATGAATATACACCTATTTTCAGTTTTTAAAATGATATCATAAAAGCCATAATGTTTTATAACTCACGACTATTCATTCAAGAGCAACCTAAACACTCTTTATCAACAGTCACCATGCCAACTTAGGCACCTCCTGAGAGCATTAACTAGAGACGTTAACGACTTTCCTTCAAACCTCGAAGAGTCATTCTCCTTAGGTCATCTATTAGGCATTCCGACATTCATCAGAAATACTTTCTTTTAAAAATATTTCAACAAAATTCTCACGTGTAAAGGAAATTTGAAGCTGAAACGAAGACATTCTGTTAGTGCATTGCTATCAAATACATGTTCCAGTCAAACATATGTTCTCTTTTATATATGTATGTGGTTCCTCAACACTCCTCACAATTGACATCTTGCTCTCATCCCTCTCTTTTACTTCTTAGGAGTGTCAATGTAATAGGATTTTCCTTCTTATTTTTTAAAAACCCTTCTAAATTTCTAAATTACATCGAATGCACCAAAGAGAAAAAGGGAAGCATGAATGGACACTGTCATAAATACAAAACATTTCTTCTCTCTCTCTCTCTCTCTCTCTCTCTCTCTCTCTCTCTCTCTCTCTCTCTCTCTATATATATATATATATATATATATATATATATATATATATATATATATATATATATATATATATATATATATATATATATATATATATTTGTATGCAAATTGATGTAAGCTGCAGCTAATGGTTTAATGAAAAGAAATAAAGCGTCAGACTAAAAAATAAATTACTTTTATTAGTGAGTATACTTGATTTCCTATTTGATATACCGAAAAACAAAAGGTAACCTTTTATTTCTCCAATCTGAATCATTCAAACGCAATTTGCCTCTGTTTGCATACAAAGGATTTGCATATATGATCTTCATATAAATATACATACATATATATATATATATTACACACATTAGTTAAGCTTGAACCGGTTAAAAACTGGAACCGGCCAAACCTCCCTCTTGGCTCAGAATCATGGACCACCTGGTTTGGTAAGATTCCAGCTTTTACTGGAACCAAAGGTAGTTCTTTTTTTTCCAATTTTCTTTTATGATTTTTTCCAGTTCGGGTGGATATGGGACTCAAACCAAAACTGAAACCAGCTAGTCCCGGTTAACTTCCGGGTCCTGGTTCTTAAAAAAACCGAAACCAAACATGTCTACTCGAGACCTTTAACTTGAACGTTCTTTTAGTCGACACCAGCCAGCATTGCTGATAATGGTTCATTTCTTTGCTTGCTAGGTTAAAAATCTTAAGGTCCCCATGGAAGAGACAGGGCCACCTCTGTAAGGCTTGGCTGAGACCAAGGGCATCTTAGGTTCGTGTCTGCACATGTCACCCGGAGCTTTGTAGGCGAGCCCGGACAAACCAACCGAAAACAACTTGGCGAGGGCGTTGTTAGAGCTCACTGGACCATTTGGGAGTCATACTTGTGGTGACCACCAACCAGATGGTGCCACGTAGAAGGACCTGTGGTGGTTCAGTACATTTTTCAACTTGCTGGTAAATGACCCGAATGAGAACTTTCTGCTCCTCGTGTTCGACTTGTTTCTTATACGAGGTAGCTCATGTTTATATTTACGAACCATTAATCTTTGAACATGTTCGCAAGCAGTTGGTTGTTTCTTAATTAACGAGTTCGAACTCGTTTGAGCTCATTTCATTGTGTATTTGAACTGGTATGAATGCATGTTTATGTTTATTTTTGAAACAATATCCTCATATTCCTTAGGGAAACATATAATACTTCACCTTAAGCAAGCAGAACAAACATAGTTTAAGCAGATTATGAGTTTAAATCGACGAGACGAACTGCTTATCTTCTTTGGAGAGCTTCATGAGCTGATCAGAGTTGAAAACAGTGTGTTCGTCTTCAGCTCATTTAAACCGGATGCGAACGAGCTAGGAACAAGTCAAACCGAACCAATTGACAGTGGCTCGGTTTGTTACCATCCTTTGCATGAAACACCACTAGGGACCAATAGCTCGAACCCGACAAGCAGATTGGGTCCACCACAACTGGACCTCAGCTTGGTATTGGTTCATCTTTCAGCAGTGAACTATCGTGTCGGCCTCCCGACTGCTTGCTTTCTTCATTCACACAAATCGGATCACTTGTGGCCCCATTGTTTTATCATTCCATACAGTAAATTATGATTGCTTCAGCAATTTAATCGAACTCTCTCTCTCTCTCTCTCTCTCTCTCTCTCTCTCTCTCTCTCTCTCTCTCTCTCTCTCTCTCTCTCTCTATGTGTGTGTGTGTGTGTGTGTGCTCTATGTGTGTGTGTGAGTGTGAGAGAGAGATCATTAGTTAAAGGTGCAAATCAGGGGCGACTAGTGGGTAAAGCCAACACGAGCTTGGATTATTTAGTTTCTAAATTTACCTGCATCTTACACTGTCATTGCTTGGCATGCTTTCTGCTCAAACGAGCTGTGCTATCGGCTAGCCGATCAAGCACGTTCATGAATGACTTATCATCCTTTTATGGGTCGAGTTGAACCTAAGTTGAGGGAGAGTCTCCTACGATCTTCTCTTCTTCTGTTTATTTTTTGATTCATACATAATCTATGGCAACAAAATGGGGAAATAATTTGGCGGATGTCATAAATGAATTTTTTCCTTAAAGATGATCGTGACACAAATGAAGATGCTAAGATGAATAATTGGTTATGAGGAATAAATTAGGAGTGGCACTAATAAATGAGAAAATGAGAAAAAATCTTTAAATGATTTAAACACCTAGGAAGACAATCAAAGAAAGCTTCAATAAAAAGGTATGAAAAACCGTAATGTAAAAATATTAAAAGAGGAAAAGGAAAACCACAAAAGTGTTGAAAATAAATAATAAAGAATAATATAGATTATGTTGACCACAAAAGACACATCATGAGACTTTATGAAAACAAAGAATTCATGTAGCCGATACTATCTAGTATGAGAATTAGCTTAGTTGTTTTTGGAAGAATTAAGAGTGAAACAACATTGTTGAAGGGAAGACCCTTCCTAATTAATTTTATATCAGAATTGGAACCATAAGGGCGAGGAACCTTATTGAGAGTGGCAGTCCATTAATTGGTGGTAAAGTGAAAGTTGAACCCGCAGTTCGTAAACCTAAAGTCTTTCAAATGTGAAAAGTTAAAAGGAAACGACCCTTGGTTTAGCTTAAATAACTTAATGTAATTATTCTTGAGTTTATGGTTTAGGTGAATATTGTCGTAATGACGTTATCTAACGAGCTTTTATGAGCCAAATTATTTATTAGGGATGTTTGTGAGGAGGAGATTCCCTGCTCCGAACGGAGTGGATTTAGGGAGTAGAAACGGCGGACAAGGACGGGAAGAGTAAGGAAATCCGTTACGGGTATCAGGATAGGGATATAGGAAGTTCTTGCCCTGTGAACCCGATCCTGACCACTCCCATTCATCCTATAAAGTTAGGCTCATCTTTAAATAAGACAAACTATGATATAAATAAAAAAAGTATCATCTCTTTTTTCAATTCATGAACTCATCGTACACATATTCATTCAAAATAATATGCTCAAATTTGAATGCACTCGCATAAATTAAATTTTCATTTTAAATGAAAATTAGGTTCAATATATGTTTGAGTGCCCCATTTTCTCCTATGGATTCTTATGAAAACCCACAGAAACGGGGTTGGGAGCCTTCTTGCTCCCCATCATGGGGATGGGGACTTTGATCCCCGGCCCTGTCCCATGAGCATCCCTACTATTCATGTTCAGCTCAAATGGTTTAACAAACTAAAGACAAACAAGTCAGTGACTAGTCAAACCGAACTGAGCTACAAGTTGCTCAGTTCATTTACGAGCCCTATCTAGGTGCTAGTCTGAAAAAATCCAATGTAGGGATATTAAAATAAAAACTTATTTTGTCAGTGTGATTTACATTTTTCTTATGGGTTTCAGAAGTGTTTTTCTCATGGCACATTCTACATACAGGGGGTTCGGCAACTAAACTTGCCTAGTCTTGATCACTCTGACCCATTGACACAACTAGTTTGGATCTTGTCTTTCTGAAATCAGGAAAAAAACTGGTAAATATGGCCGAGAAATATAAGAAAGAAAAAATGAATAGCAATAAAAGATATTTAAATAAAAAAAGTTACTGTGACACCAATACAACACAAAATATGACTACATATTTAATATATTTTATATGAGGTGCCAAAGTACAACTCTAATAAAAAAAATTATGAGAACTATACGATGAACACTTTAAGAAAGGAAGAGAAAGGCCTCAAACTATGAAAATGAAACTACAAACCATGATCTTGCGTGAGAGATAATGCTAATTAACAATTGAATCCCGTATATCAAACCACAAATAGTGTGGGAAAAGACTTAGTTTTTGTGTTTAGTTTCGACTGCAAGCTATTTGAGTATTTGGATTGGTGAAAGGAAGGAATTAGTGGGCCTAGCAGGTGCCCATCCATCCTTGCTGTTTGGTGCCTGGAAAAGCCAGCAAGGAAAATAAAGGGGCAGCAGGGAGAGGGAACTGTGAAAGGGAAGGGAATGTCTTCTTGTTCGCAACAAATTGAGTGTTGTTCCCTCATCAACCTTCATAGGCATGCGCCCAAAGGATCGGCTTGTCTGCCTTGTCTTCGGATCCTCGTCGCTAACTGCCGGTTTTGGTTTTCTTGGAACCAATAATCAGAACCCAACCTGGGTCGTACTGGTTCAAGTTCAAGTTTGAGATCTAAACTGCCTGAGCTTTTTGTCATAAAATCTTCTCTTTAAAAGGATAATTTCCTCTGGTTTTTCTTCCTTCTTTAGTGTTTTAATTAATTTCTCATCACCCATGGTACCTATAACTCGAGTAGGATACCCATTCTCAAGACCCTACACACTATCCATGAACCTAAATCCCGAGAGATGAATTACGATAATTGTTCGAGGATTTTCAAAAACTGAGAAAATCGCCTCATCACCGTAAATAATTCTACGAAGACGGAGGTCGAGAGCCTCTATTACACCCACATATCCTCTACATACCTGAATTCCAAAGAACATGTTACCGGAATGGATCTATATGCCAGGTTCTAGTGTGATTCCCGAGAACAAAAGACCATTGTTTTATGTAATACAAGGTAAAAGAATTGGTGGAAGCAAGTTTCATTATTGAGGAAGCAATGGTCCATTCAGTTTAACCTTGCAACTTGTGGATGCTTTTCTTGTACTCTGTTATGAATTTTGAGGGTATGAAGGGATTGTTACCCTCTTAGACTAGTGAGATTTAATGAAGATAGGTGAAATAAATATTTTTGTCAATAACATGCCTTTAGATTCTTCTCTCATTAAATGAGAGGGAAAAAAAGGTCGGCTTGTGGCAGTGGTGAACAGGAAAAAATTTAATTTTTTTTTAAGTAGGACACATTTGTATTTTGGTTGAGCGCAATTGCATTTTACGTCACAAAATACTTACATTTTCCTTATATACAGTAATAAACCCACGAATTTTTTAGATTTCGAGTGAGGCACACACCTCACCTCGCTCGAGAGTGGATTCGCCGCTGGTTAATGCTAAGTAGTTCATCCACTAATAGATTATTGGATTACTACAGTTCTTTTATTGAATTGAAAGAGAAAAGACCGTAGGCTTGCGTGCGCCCATTCCACAATGTAAATATCCAACAACGAACACAGCTACAACTTTCAATCATGGCGTCTTAGAAACTTCAGTCATTGCCATCTTCAATCATAACATGTTCAAGACAACCATGGATGCCCAACCTCTACGTTGTCATTGTGACCATCCCAGGATTCGAGATTGCCACCTGCAGTGTGACGGTTCTTGTTGTCACAAAAGGAGGCTAAAGCTTGACACGCATACATGCAATCCCGGGATTCGAGATTGCCAACTGCAGTATGGCGGTCATAGAGTCCTGCCAGTAGAGCTAACGATATGGAGGCAATAGTTATCATTTTTAGAGGTACATCCGTAACAACACAAGAGGATTTATATTAATGCAAATTATGCTTAATTCTCAAAATAAAATCAAATATACCAAAGACGAGCTTTGATATGTACACCTATCATGCCAAACAAAATCCTCTGTATACAAGAATGTTCACCCGTGGCCTTTATAAAGTCGCCGGGGACAGGCCTAACAGGTCTACCGTCCTCCACGCACACACGCAATATATATATACCAAAGTCGGTGCTTCCCTTGAGGAAAACTAGTATCTCGTTCGTCTTGCACCGTCTTTCATCTTGCCAGTTGATGACGATACTGTATGCTGCTGAGTCCAGCACCGGATATCCTGTAATTGAGCAAGGAGGGATCTCCAACTTGAAGAATTACAGCTGATCAGATGGCCGGAGTTGTGCAGCTATGCATGAGACTCGTGTCTTGGCGTTGTAGGACAAGAGGAACATAAGCTCAAATTTGCTGCACCATAGAATCAAGAAAATAGAGTCAAGCACTTTTCTACCACAAACTACCAGGAAAGCAATTACTGATAAAAAAATGTCGTTTGAAGGTCAAGCCAACCAATGGATTGCCGAGTATGAAGATTGGTGAAGTGAACTGCAGTGGTAGTGGACGGCTTGATCCTAATATGCAACTGTTGTCGAGATATCTTTGCTGAAGCGATGATTTATATTCCCTTTTTTAAATAGCTTTAAGTGGAAAAAGAAAGCTAATAAGACTAAGCTTTCAGGATCGTTCTTGGTTCTTCACGTTCTTTTAAGCCTCTCGTTTACGGCAGGGGCGGAAGAGGTCTGAGAAATCTTACACTTTGGAATTTTTGAAAAATCATACGGACCATCTCACTTAAATCTCATACACAAAATTTTTCAGGTCCGGCAATCGAGAGAAGGAGAAAGAAATAGAAGAAAACAAATCGAAATGGTTAAAGAAATTAATTGACGTTCATGGATGAAGAAGAAAGAAAACAAGTCACCGATCTTTTAACCGACGGCAAAAGCAAACCACCAAGGTTCAGTGCAGGAAAAGGGATGAAATAGAGAGAGAAAGAAAAGCGTAAAAAGGCTCACCTAAGACTCCAAATGATCTTCTGGAGCCCATCGTTCCGTCATCAACAGACTTTCTGTGGCTCGAATCCATCACACCATACCCAACCTCGCTGTTTATGGCAGCGACCTGAGATCGTGAGCTTTTCCGTCCCCTCTTTCCGCAGGGTTGCAGATGTCGGAGGAACCGGTGGAGGGATTTACCGCACCGGCGCAGGAAATTCTGGCGGCAGCGGGGCTGTGTGGCGGTTTCCTCATGGTGGTGGGTGGTAAAATGGTGCATGGGGAGGAGGCGGCCATTCACGAAGAGGCGGTCCGCGGGGACAAGTGCCGGTGGTTGGGTGGTAACCGGAAAATCAAAGTCGCTGCTTTCGTCGCGGTGATGGGTAGAAGTGGTGGTGGTAGCAATAAGTACGGGTGTCATCTTCTTGAGATCGATCTCGATGAAGGGGCCGTCATCGATGGAATCGACGGAAAGGTTCCTTGAATGGGGATCCTTGGCGTCGAAAGAAGAGGGCCTCAAGTGTAGAACCCAGCTGTAGGAGAAGCTCTCATTGTACATGGGCATGGACTCCATCATCACAACCAACAAAGGCCCTCGCTCTGTTTACTCTTCCTTTCTCTGCCCACTAGATATGTTTATATACGGACGAGAATGTATGGTGAGAAAGAGAGAGAGAGAGAGAGAGAGAGAGAGAGAGAGAGAGGTGACGAGCTGTAAAATTGTGCACATGGGATCTCTTTCAAGTGGCGAAAACAACCGTGAAATTGGTTTTGTCATAGATTTCGTTTATATATACGTATACACTGAAGTATGCCATATATTGTGAGCTTTAAATTTAACATAATATACCACTCTTTTACCAACGTAGTGGTTGCCCTTTATTGTATGTAAATTTTATTATACGCGACGCTTTAAATTTAAATATATATATATATATATATACATATACATATATATATACATATACATATATATATACATATATATATATATATATATATATAGATATATATATATATATATATATATATATATATATATATATATATATATATATACACACTGAAGTATGCCCATATATTGTAAAATTATTATACCAACGTAGTACTTGGACTTTCTATAATTGAGTCAAAAGGAGGTGAAGCACACATACATATACGCCATAAAACATGCTAAGCCACATGTTGTGGTTGTTTTAAACAATTCTTTACGTATGGAACTCGGAAATAATGTCCGTGGTTCCTCACCATCCAACGAAAATGGAAGCATGGTCAGCGTATTGTTTGATGAAACTAAATGAGTGAGCCTTCCCATGCCGCGATGACCACATTCAGTCTTCGCATATTATAATTAAATATAAAACACAAGCATGCACAGGCGTATGTGCGCATGTATATATGTATATGTATATAAATAATAATATGTATACACATTTTCTTTTGAGAGTTTTAGGCACCAGCTAGCTATTGAAGCCCCGTATTGATATGGACGCTCCTTGATATCGATCTTGGCACCTTCCACTTTAGGGTGCGTCTCATACTAGGCGGTAAGAGAATTAATTGGATCTTTAATTTTGATGTTCACACTTTTAAGTTTCCTTATGCATCAAAAGCGGACTATCAAAGTGGTTTTATATATTCAATTTGAATAAAAAGACATTGGCATTGTAAAAACCTAACCATGAGTACTACTCACAAAGTAAACACGAAATTGAAGTTCTTCAAAATCATAATTAAAAATCTGTATTTGATCTACGCCTTCAGTTTTAATACGAAGGGTCTGGTACGACGAATCAAACACCTTTAAAGGTTCTTTTAATGAACCCTCTAGCCAGGATTTGGACACTGCCATGGAAGACAAGGCCACTTGGCCACCACTGTAAGGCTTGGCTGCGACCAATGGCATCTTGTGTTCGCGTCTGCACATGGCACGGGTGCTTTCAAGGGCGTGGCTGTGTAGCCGAGCCCGGACAAACCTATCGAAACAAAGTGCTTAGTTTCCGGGAGAACGCTATCGTGACCACTTGGGGGTCTTACTTCCGGCCACCTCCAATAAGACAGTGACACGTTGTAGGGTCTGGTTTCGATTGGTGTTTAGCTGTATTTTAGTGCCGGTGGAACGAACCCAAAATACTGGTCGTGTTTGGCTCAATCCTATATGAATTAGCTTGTGTATCTCGACGAATAATGTATGTTCGAAAGTAATTGTGATCTGTCAATATCTCGCATCGAGCTGAGTTCAAACCCACCTGAACTTGTTTGTACACAATGTGTTTTTCTTTTTTGTTACAGTTGGGAGGAGGAAGCTAGGTATGCTTGCCCAAGGTATCAAACTGATGACCTGCAGTTTGTGAGTTGAGCCCCCTAGCCATGTGAGTCATTTCTCTGAATGCAACTTGTTTGCACTCATTGGAACATCTACATGTTTCAGCAGATTGAACTCGTGCTTGTGTTTGTTTTAGCTCATGTTCAAAACAATATCCTGATTATACCTAGAATAAGGTACAAACTTATCTAAAAATGATCTACTTTACTCATCAAAGCAGCAAGCAGCACAGAAAGGTTTACACTAGTTATGAGTTTATCATGGAGTAATTGTTTTTGTAGAGCGATTAACGAGAGAGAGTAGAGAGGAAGACAAATTATTCCAGTTAAAGTCGCGAATTACAGAACATGAACATGCAAGAAACGATCAGATCGACATGAACCGATCTGGTAGATGGTTTGGCTTACAAGCCCTACAACATAACTAAAGACCAATGGATGCAAGTATTCTCTGATGGGTCGCACCCGACTAGCTGGTTGGGTCCAGCGCAGGTGTGACCACCAAGTGGACAGCCTATTTCCTGGTTAATTTGGGGGTCTGGCTTCGTCTGGAAGCATTTTTGGGCAGGAAGCTGTCTGCCTCCCGACCGCTTGCCTTTTTCAATCATACAATTTGGTTCGTTAAGAATCCAATGCTCTCCCCCAGTTGCCCTATTGTTTTATCAATGCAAACATTAAATGTAAGATTGCTCCATTCAAGTTAAACAATCATTGGAAATTTCTGTGGAAAGAGAGAGAGAGAGAGAGAGAGAGAGAGAGAGAGAGAGAGAGAGAGAGAGAGAGAGAGAGTAATTGGTTCAGGACCTGGACCCATTTAATGGGGTTTGTTGGGCAAAACAGGATTTGGGTCCACCCATGGGATTTGGATTAGTATTCCAAATTAATTTGCATGCGATCTTAATAATGCAAAAGTTAAAAGCAACGAACTGCTGAGCTCGGATGGGATCCGATGGAAATTCTAGTGCAGCACATGATGTTTCTCATCAGCTGTCTGTGTGTATGTGTACGCCTTTTCGTCATTCACATGATTTGCATATCTCTCTCTCTCTCAATGATCAGCTAGTGGCAACGGCTTTTAGGCCTTCTAATTATTTTTCGTTGTGGGCCTTGGTTCACAACAATGCATATTTTTGGTACTAGTAGCAGGTTGGTTTTCTTTCTCTCTCTCTCTCTCTCTCTCTCTCTCTCTCTCTATATATATATATATATATATAGAGAGAGAGAGAGAGAGAGAGAGAGAGAGAGAGAATAGTAGTTACTAGACTCCATTCATGCTAGAGTATTGATGTGTCCCACTCTATATACTCATTAATGGAGGGGAGTAGGAAGCATGACGGTTGCCCTACCTTTTGATCGGACCAGCCTTAGAAGATTTCACAAGTATTGCACCGGATTGTTAAGCAACCTACACCAATATAGAATCCAATATAGAATGTGAGTGTCCCTTCCTCATGTGCGAAGGTCTAGAATGAACCTTGACACCCAAACGACTCACACATACTCAACACAATAAACATAAGGCCAAAGGGATAATTTATAGACAGTTTGAAGGCAGTAATGCAAAATACTTTTTGATAACAAAAGGAAGTGCATTGTGTAAATGCACTACAAGGTTTATTTTGTTACTCGTCCATCAAGGTTTATTTCATGACTCTTTCATCAAAGAGAGTTTTGTGAGGGGAGCCTCTAAGTTGATGATATATCGATGGTTGAAGCATGACATTCTCCTCTACCAAAAGTATTGTTGACCTTTATAACATCCTCATGTTTGCCCCTAGTTGGGGACAAGCAACTAGCTACATTCCTCATGAATGATGGTCAACATTCTCAACTTCTTCCTTCAAGCTAAATTTGAAAATGCTTTAGGCCCTAAGAAGGTCCTTTTACAGAGCTTGTAAGAGAAACTTTGGCCATATCTTGATGACCAACAACTTGGAGGGCTTGTGGGCATTCAATTTTATGCTCAAGAGCCTAGAAAACTTTAATTCACTTGTGTGGATTCACTATTAGGAGTAGAATTACCATCACTTATCCGAGACCCAAGTTTAAAGGCATATTGGAAGATTGAGGAGGTAGCTCCTTACACCATTGAAGCTGGCTACCTAGGTTCAATCTCCCACACGAGGTCTACTATTGGGAGTTCATCCATAGTGCTTCATCTGCGTTGGTGTGCTAACGTGTTTGGTCCTCAGTATAGGTTTTCCATCCAATTAATTGTGATATTACAATTCATGTTGGTCTGACGTTGGCCACTATGCTTCCTCTTTAGTGCATGACATGCAATCAAACAATCCCTAAGTCAAGTTAATGAATCATGTGTAGTCATGGTTAGAATCGAAGGGCTGGCATCTAGCTCATCTCCAAAGAGTCGAAGTCAATGATGTGCATTGATCGACGCCCTCAACCATTTATATGCATGAAGGTGAGGTGTGCAACTCTTTGAAGTGACTTAGATGGTGAGTAATACAACAACAACTCCAACTTTTTATCCATAATTCACGTACGTCAGCCATGCTTGGTTCTCAACCTCTCGTATGAAACTAAAAACATGTTTAATGTGTTGCAGTTCATGACTTATACTTAGTTAGAATGCTAAAAAAGTGTGGGGTTTAAAGCACCATGTTCACATGAATGTGTCCACCGTCATGTCTCAAGTATCATCCTTTATAATCTTTGTAGCCTTAATGAACTTATCAGCCTACTACACAAAGTTCTCGTGGTTCTCCATTAATAATACTCAGTCAATGATGTGCATTGATCGACGCCCTCAACCATTTATATGCATGAAGGTGAGGTGTGCAACTCTTTGAAGTGACTTAGATGGTGAGTAATACAGCAACAACTCCAACTTTTTATCCATAATTCACGTACGTCAGCCATCATGCTTGGTTCTCAACCTCTCGTATGGAACTAAAAACATGTTTAATGTGTTGCAGTTCATGACTTATACTTAGTTAGAATGCTAAAAAAGTGTGGGGTTTAAAGCACCATGTTCACATGAATGTGTCCACCGTCATGTCTCAAGTATCATCCTTTATAATCTTTGTAGCCTTAATGAACTTATCAGCCTACTACACAAAGTTCTCGTGGTTCTCCATTAATAATACTCAGTCAGGGGTCGGTCACATGATATGCCTTGGGGTTTCTAACCCCGTTTATATAGTTATATTTATTCTCTTAGTTTGTTTTCACTAGATTCGTAAGTAGTACAATGCTTCTCAAATTCTTTGGGTACATCCTTACTGAGTTGACTGAAATAAAATAGTATTCAAAAGTGTTCTGATACCAAAGTTATTACACTTTATCGGCTCAACAAATAGTTAAAGAGTAGAAAGTAAAACCAATACTAAGAAATAAAAAAATCATAGTAAGTACCACATTAATCATATCGCAATACAAAGAAAAAAGATTATAAACTTTAGAAACACAAGTGTTATAATTAAAAAATATATAATTTCAATCCTTAAAAAACTTTAAAGATATAAATCTTGCATTCCCAAGTTTGAATTCTTTTTTGCGATCTAAATATTTGAACACATTTATTTGATGTTTGAAATAAGTAGTGTAGATCATGATGGGGTTAAAATAAATTTTGTGTTTCATGATTATAAAGAGATGTGGTTGTTTATTTTTTAAAGTTGTAATAGTTGATATTTTCTTAACATCATTAAATTTAGTTTGATCACTATTAGGCTTTGTTTCACAATTTCAACTACTAAACAAAGTTATTACATTGATATTTTATATGAGATAGTTCCTTGAACTTTTCTTTCAACAATTATGATTACCCAAAAGAATGTATCATTAGTTGTATGAGTTTTGTTTTAAACAAAAGTAGAAAAGTGATATTATTTTTTATTTGATTAATTTTTGTATGCTTAAAAACTTTTTATTATGTTGATAGAAAAAGCTTCATGATACTTATGCTTGACCCAATATGTATATATATAAGGAATTATAGTGTTATTTATAGGTATATACTTCTTGACTTTAGTTATTTGATCATCCTCGATAGACCATTAGGGACAGTGCCAACAAGGCATCATCCTCATTTCACTATATATACGGAAAGGTGCCTTATCCCTAGTCGTCTAATAAGAATGATTTGATATTGGCATTTGAAAATATATTACTCTTGAAGGAACCTATTGTTCCTATATATACAATTGTTTGTCACTAGATATGTTAATATAGAGGATAGCAAGCGATTGATTTGTTTGAAATTTTTTTATGATATTGATACATTTAAAGAAACTTTTGAAGACACCTAAATTACCCCAACTTCCACAAGCATTACAACATTTTGATTGATGAACTTGGATATTTTCATTAATATGTTTGGAAACAAAGAATGTACATTTTATATATAATGTAAAACTCAACATTTTGACAAATTATAACATTTTCATAACCTATTTATTTTCTGCGTAAGTAATGAGACACAACCTATCTATTTTCCTTGCTAGTTGTTGGAGTCATTCTTTTCCACCAAAGGTAATGCTTCTAACAAGATATGTTATATTGGCCTCCCTCAACTCAATAGGGTTTTCTATTTTTCCTCTATGCAGTGTAAAAAGTTATTGCAAGTCTTATTGATGGACACTCATCAATGCTCTTTATAAGTTATTGTTTTTTCAGTTGTTAAGTGAGCAACAAATACAAAATCTTCAACATCAACACATATTACTAAGATGATCAGTGTTGCAATAATTAAATAGTCATTGGTTCATAGAGTGATTACTTGTGCATCTTTCTTCTAGATCTCAAAGCATTTGTAAATTATTTACATGTGAGTTCTTGAAATTTAACTTTTAGGTTAGGAAAGATTTCTATATATACAAACTCGTACACCTATCTACTAGACTAATATGTGGGGTTTAGTTAATTTAACTATTAGATTTAATAAAACCCAAGATCCTCTAAGTGAGTTATTTATATTTAATGTTTAACTTAAAAGCTATAAGAATATTTTCAAAATAATGCAAGGTTTCATAAAAGAGTGCTAACATTGGGTTAGTGTCCATTCATGAGTAGTTGTTACATAGACCAAAGGCTATGGTTATTACATGATATATAATGACACCAAGAATAGGCATAATGTTTTAGACACAAATGCAAGAAGTCTTTCACTTTTGTTAATGTGCCTTGAAAAGTCATGCCTCTTCACAAATATTGACTCTTGAGCATGAATAGTCATTTTGATCATACATTATAAATAACAATCTCAAGCCGAACAATGTAGTGGATCAAAACCTGAAATCAAGGTCTAGATGGTACATATTAACACCTTTACAATCTTTCCACTAATTTTGATTTACCAATTTTTTCATACTCTTATTTCTTTAACCAAGTCTTTTTATTGCTTAAGTTTTTATATAACTTAAATTCCTTAAGCACACAAGCATTGTAGTATCAACCATCTTGGTGTACTAATATGTCGAAGACTTGACTACCCTTGTGCAAGGTGAAGTCAAGGGACTCTTCATTATATTTTAAAGGTGATCATTGAAGTCCTTTTGCATCAAAAAAATTGAATCATAAGGTGATGAAAAAGCGTGAAGGTTAATGCCCAAGAATGCCTTTAAGAGAGTTATGAAATAAGCATTTGTTGTAGAAGTCTATGGGTGTTCGTCAAGATTAAGGTTTGTTGACATCCTCAAGTAAAAGGTTGGTTTCATTCAAGATTCAAGTTTGTTTATATCTTTCAAGAGAAGACATATTTTATGCAAGATTCAAGTTTGTCAACATTATAAAGGAATAAATTGATTTCTCTAGAAAGAGTAAATTTCTCAAGTCCTTGAAATTTCAAACATTCTTTACGCTTTCCCGTACTCATTAAAGAGAATGACTTCTTTAAGGGAGATACATCCAACTTCATCAAACTTGATCAATTATAAGGATGCAACTTTATACAGTAGCAAAAGAAGATGTACTTACTCCTCACTATTCAAAGGTCATTTATGTCTTGACTATATGTAATTACCCCAAAATCCTACGATTTTCTCAAATTACCTGGTTTTGCAAAAGCAGCCCCAAAGGGCTATTTTGAGTCTGAAAACCCAGAAGCCTTCCAGACAACCCTGTACATATGTTTAAATCATATATGTTTTAAAATGTATGTTATACAGTTTTAAAACCTTAAAAAGGTATTTTGAAACCCCAAAAAGCAACTTGGCCTGATGAAAGTAGGACCGAAGAAGCAAAAGAGAGCCCGGACCTGGAGCATATATCAAGCCCGGCACATCAACTCTCATATCAGAATCATCCCCAAAATCTTGGACATCCAAGCCCCTGTTATCAACAAATTTGTTAAAATGATCTCCGAAAGGTGAGAAGAAGAGCGGACGACAATATTGGCGAAGACCCAATGCAAGACGGAGTATTGATGCTATTAGGCCCCGCACAAACCGTCCATTTCGCAACTCCATGAAGGAGTCAGAAAATCATATTTGGATTAGATCTGGACCATATATATCCAGATCCAGACCCAAACATGCAACTGGATTTGGATTTGGATTTGGATCTAAAGATCCAATCCAATATCCACATCCATGGCCCACATCACCTTCTCACAAATGGAGGTGAGGCCCACAAAGAATTCACGTGAAAAGCTTGGGTAGAGAGAGAATGGGGGATAAAGTATGAGTGAGAAAGTTGGTGGGCTTGACTTTTGTGTCAAGTTTTGGGTTAATCATGTGGGTTTAGCCTAAGAGTGTGGGTTTAAGCTTGTATGCACCTACACCTAACCTGGGGCTGCACCAATATGCTGCAACTAGGTCCATGGATCAAGGCCAAGGGGATGCTCCTAAACCTAGCCCTAGACTAACCCACCTCACCTAGCCATTCCCCCCTAAACCTGACCCAATCCTAACCACCCTCACCCAAAACCACCCCCAAACCATGCCTAGCCAACCTCACCTAGCTCACCCCACCTAACTAGACCACCTAGATCTTCGCTAGATTAAACCTAATTCCACCTTAACCCACCTAATTAGACCCTAATCCTAAAATCCCAGCCACCCTAACCGACCTACCCTAAACCACCATACCACTCCCACCTAGCCGACCTACCCAAACCACCACTAGCCCACCATATCCTAAATATCTACCCCAAAACCACCCCCAACCGATGCCAGCCCATGCCTATAAAAAAAACCCTTTTGGGGCGGGTTTTGGCAACTCTCTCATCCCTCTCTCTCCTCTCTCACATGCCCTCTCTTCCACCCCACTCCACTCCCATTCTCCCCCAGTTACACCACCTCCACTGCCACTTCCACCCGGCTGCACTTCCACTCGGCTGCCACCTGCACACCCCACCCGACTGCACCCTGCCACCTTCTTCCGGCCACCACCTCCGGCTACCACCACAGCAACCACCTACGGTTAGTAGCCCCATCTCAGTCCTATCTAACTTCTCTTCCTCTCCCCTTCTTACCCAACCACACAGTCCATCACTCGCCACTGCTACCACCATAGCCTTCTCCCTTACAACTGGTCACTTCATACCCTACATCCCCACCTTCCCTTAGCCACCCATTTCTCAGCCCCTAGCTAAACCTTCACCCTTCAATCTGCCACCACCTAGCTAGCACCCGAACCTGCCCCAACTCACCCAACATCCCCACTTGTTGTGCCTACCACCCAGCCTTCATCATCAACACTCCATTCTGCTAAGACCCTACTTGGCGCTTACCCGCATCCAAGGAGCTCCCCTTTGGCTGCCAAGGCGACTCACTAGGCCAAAGCCAAGCAAGTTACACCCAGACCAGCTATACGTAAGTGCCTAACTCGGTCCTTGTTATGAACTTGCTTACATTTGATTAAATTTGATACGGAGTTGTAATAATGGAGCGTTGTCTCCCCTCACTTGTAATAATGTGGTTTGGCACACCCACACACACGTGCACTTGAGCCTATTCTGCTCTTAGCTGCACACAATTTTAGCACACACACGGGCCTAATCAACCCTTAAGATATAGTTATACCTATATGTTTTAAGTTGCGTGGGGTTTTAATTCAAGTTGTGTGCGTGGTCTTTCAATTTTCACACTCACACACATTGAGCTTTCGCTCTTATTCCCAAGACCCTAGTAAGGGCCATATTGCAGTTTCCCTTGGGTGTTTTACTTCAAGTTGTGTACATGGTCTTTCAATTTCCACACTCACACACATTGAGCTTTCGCTCTTACTCCCAAGACCTTAGTAAAGGCCTTATTGCAATTTCGTTTTAGGTGTTTAAATTCAAGTTGTGTGCGTAGCATTTCAATTCTACACTCACACACATTGAACTTTCGCTCTTACTCCCAAGACCTTAGTAAAGGCCTTATTGCAATTTCGTTTTAGGTGTTTAAATTCAAGTTGTGTGCGTAGCATTTCAATTCTACACTCACACACATTGAGCTTTCGCTCTTACTCCCAAGACCTTAGTCAAGGCCATATTGCAATTATATTTGGGTTTATATTACAAGTCGTGTGAGTTGTCTTTCCATATACACACAACACCCATGCACACGTTGGCGACCTTCGGGCCCATATATATTATAAGTATTTCCCTTCGGCTATGTCTTTAAGATTTGGGTTTTAAGGTTCAGCTGTGTGCATAGTCTTTCCATATATACACGACACACACTTGCACAATTGAGCCTTTCCGCTCTTAAGATATAGCCATATTTCTCTTTTTGCAATTTACATTAAGTCATTTTCCTTAAGTATTGTCTTCAATTTGGGTTTTCCCTTTGGAGTTGTGTGAGTTTGCATTGCATATACGTCATACCACGAGTTATGACGCATATTGCATCAAAGCAAACCCCACAATCCCGTTCAAAAAATCGCCCAACTTAGGTCACTTGCGCACACACCTAATTGGCCTTAAAAAGTATAAAAAGAAAGACAGGCACGTGCAAATCCCACATGTAATAAAATTTGTAATCGTACATACAAAGCCCAAACACTTAGGGTATTTTCAAAGAGGTTTAAAAGACTTTGCCAAGCGTACAGACTGACCCTTGCCCATCGGTGCAAGAAGGTCTGCAACGAAAAGAGCTCACTTGTTCACAGTCGCCCCGATAGAAGTCAGATTTCAAAAACTTTCTTCGCTAGCTTAAGCAAGCTAGCTGGCACGCCCTTTTGTTAAATACGACTTAGACACACGAAAAGGTTCGCTTCAGGCCTAAGAACTAGAAGTGAAGATTTTCTGCGTCTACACTATATCAAGTCTAAAAGAAGTGAAAATGAATTCTTTAAGAAGACAAATCAAGACTCAACTAGTGTGCGTGCATGAGTCATTTACTAAATTGCATATATCTAATACCTATCAAGACTCAACCAGTGTTAAAGACTTGTGGGACAAGTTGAAAGCAAGTAAATAGTTTCTTGTTATTGTATATAAAATAGTCGATATTAGATTTGTCATGAAACAATTCCATGAACTTAGATGAATCTTAAACAATTATATGCAATACAAGATGGACATGAATGATATCATCATCCCCTACACAATACACAAGCTTCTTTCTTCTTAGAAAAAATTCAAAAATACTCTTAAAAATAAGGAAAATATCTCTTTGAAGCAATTAGAGAATCATTTTAGACTTGAAAAAATACTACAAGCAAGAGCAATCTAAAGAAACAATTCCTCAAGATAAAGTCCATGTTATAGAGGAAAGAAAGTATAAAAAACCTTCAAACAATAAAAGTCAAGATTTTATCAAATCTCACGATTACAATGGTATGGACACTAAGAATAAGAAAATGAAAGGAAATTACTACATATTATAAGAAACTAGAACATCATAAACATAAATGTCAATATCATAATAAGTTAAAGAAAAACAAGCGTTATAATTCAAAATTGTACCTTGTAGTGGTTATATCCGAGACCAACATAGTTGAAGATATTGTTGCATTGTAGGTTGACTCCGATGTGACCCGTCTTATATGCAAAAGCAAAAAAAAATGCTAAGAAAATCTTATATAGCAATTTTGAGATAAAAGATAGGGATTAACTTATGTTATTTTAGGTATTAGAATAACTAGAAAAAGAGATAGTATAAGACTTTCTCAATTTCATTATATAGAAAAAGCATTAAAAAATTTGAACCTTTTAATTGTGCTCCTTTTCTACTCCTTTTAATACTAATGTTAAATTAGTATCAAATAAAAGGCACCCAATTGCACAACTAGAATATGTTACAGTGATTGGTTGCTTAATGTATGTGATAATATATATATATATAACCTGATATTGCATATGCAATAGGCTGCTAAGCCGGTACACAAGCAAACCAAACAAAGAATACTAGAAAGTTGTTTGACGAGTATTAAATTACTTGAAATGAATAATAAATCATAATATAGGATATAATAAAAGTTATTTTGTCTTAAAAGGATATTTGGATGTCAATTGGGTAACCTAGGTGAAAGACCATGCTTCTAGAAGCAAATGAATCTTTATAATTAGTGAGGGTGATGTCTTTTGGGCTTTAAAGAAAGAAAAATATGTTGTTGACTACTATAGCTACAAAATTTTGTTTCTTTAGCAGTAGTAAAGAAGGAAGTAGAGTGGCTTAGAAATATGCTTCATGAGGTTCCGATATAGCCAAATCTCATAGAACTAATATCGATAAACTATAATAGTTAAAATACTATGTTAATATTAAAGACATATTACCAAGTATGTAATGGGAAATCCAGGTATATTATGAGAATTGGTCATTTCTTTTATGAAAGGTCTAAAAAAGGATTTGGTGCATAAAGTTTCATGAGAACGGGTCTCAAACTTGCTAATGAAACTACTAATGATGGAAACCTAGCTACTATTTAAATAACATAAGTCTTGAGTTTGATGGCCATAAGTACATTATCAATATAGTTGCTAGTACCTGTTAATTAACCATCCCAAAGTAAATAGGTTGAGCTATGCTTTTAAAAAACATGTAGCATAATTCTATTGGAGTGTTCATGGTTGAGAACCTCTAATAGAGTCTACCTACATGAGTGTGAAATGGGGTTGTTTCATAGAGTCTTGAGCTTAGACTCTTAAAGCACTCATGAGAAAGGATATTGGGCAAATGGTTAGTTACTATAAATATATAGACTTTAATTATGGTTTTATTGTACTTAAATCCTATACGTAAGTTGTACACACTTATTCAAATGTATTATCTGGTTTAAAGCTTATCCATCATTCTAATTAAGATGAATTGAAATACACGTCCTATTAAGCATATGTTCAAATTGTAAGATACATATAATGAACGTATAAGATTTTAAAGATGATCTTTGAACTTATTTTGAAAATAGTGGAGAATTATAAGAATATTTTTAAAATAATGCAACGTTTCATAAAAGAGTGCTAACATTGGGTTAGTATAAGTTGGTAAGACGTTGTTACATATACCAAAGACTATGATCGTCTATGATTATAATGATATCATGAAGGGGCATAATGTTTCAGACACAAACATAAGAAGTCATTAGCATTATGTTTGTGGGACTTGAAAACCATGCCTCCCTGCAAATCCTGAACGGGTGCAATATAGTCTTTCTCAATGGTCATGTCTTTTGATAGGAAAATGTTCTTATGTTGGTCATTATAAATAATGATATCAAGCCAATGGTATAAAGGATCAAAATCTGGAATCAAGAAATGAACGGTAAATTTTTTACAACGTTAGAATCTTCCATCAATTTTGATTTACCGATTATATTTTCATACACTTATTCCTTTAATTGAATTCTTTTATTATTTAAGTTCTTCAAGTAATTTACTGTAATTCCTTAAGTGCGCAACGAAATTGTAGTGTCAGCTATCTTGGTACGCAGCCAAAGACTTGATTACACTTATATAAAGCGTAGTAAGAGACTCTTCATTGTATCTTACAGGGCATTGCCAAGGTCCTTTGTATCTGAAAAGTTGAATCCTCAAGCGGTGAAAAAGCCAAATGCTCAACCATGCCTTGAAGAGACTCGCAACTAACCTTTTGTTGCATCGGGCAAAACTCAAGTTTGTCAATATTCTTAAATAAAAGGCTGATTTCATACAAGATTCAAGTTTGCCAACATTTTAAAGGAAAAAGTTGATTTCTCCAAGTACCCAAAAGCCCCAACAATAACTTGTTTCTCTCTCTCTCTCTCTCTCTCTCTCTCTCTCTCTCTCTCTCTCTCTCTCTCTCTCTCTCTATATATATATATATATATATATATATATATATATATATATATATATATATATATATATATAAGAAAGAGGAAGAGAATAGAACTTTGAAATACCAATGGTTTTAATTAAAGAAAACAAGTTCTTTTTATTCCAACGCTTGGAAAGCTTTATTAAACACACATAATAGAAATCTTGCATCATCAAGTTTGAATTTCCTTTTGTGACCTAATCGTTGAATAAATGTATTTAGTTGTTGAAATAAGTACAATGAACTATGAATTTGAAATAATTTTTTGTGATTCATAACTAAAAAAATTAATAGGACTTTGATGATAATTAGATTCCTTCTGCAATATTAACTACCAAATAAAGTTGTTATATTAAGATCTATATGAGAGATATTTCACTGCTTTTCTTTCGACAACTACAATCATCTAAAAAATTGTCAGACTAATATTTATATTAATTCTTTCCATGACATCATTTTTTATTTGATCAATTTCCTTACAGGTAGAAACTTTCATTTTCTTGGTAGAAATACTCGTACTTGCACCCAACCCGAATTATAAGAAGTACAAAATTCATAACCAACCCGTTTTCCGCGTAGATAGTGAAGCACTTGCATCACAATAAGTATCCAATTCATACCCAACCCATTTTTTCATGGGCAATGGAAAGTCTACTACGTTGGGATACGTATGGCCGGTTCAAGTTAGCCCAAAACCTAAAACGGTAACCAAATCATCCCGATAATGATTCCGAAACTGTTGGTTTCGTTGTTAGTTTTGAACCACCTGAAAATAAAAAAGTTATTAAAAAATTAAAAATTATAGAAAAGTTTTTTAAAAAATACTGCAACCGGCTGTTTGGAACCGCTAGTTCAGTTTCAATCTTATAAAAGGTCAAACCGGAACCAAACCAGGTGGTCCCCAGTTCTGGTCAAACCGGAACCAAACCAGGTCGACCCAGGGATGACTCCAACATACATATATGTACGTAGACATGGCCAGTTCCAGGCAAACCAAAATCGTTGGTTTCACTTTACCCGAAATCATGAATAGTAACCAAACCAGACTGGTGTGTGTGCGTTCAATAGTTCGGATTTGTGATGAATAATATTGTGCTCCTGTGTGTCTGATGGACGTGGATGTGTACATGCGCACACACGCAGAAACATATATATATATATATATATATATATATATATATATATATATATATATATATATATATATATATATATATATATATATATATATATATATATATATATATATATATATATATATGTATATATGATCACCAAAATAGCTCCTGAAACCAATTTCAATAAAATAACATTTTCCCGATGACTGCGACTGTCCAAAACTCAAATTAGACCAACGAACTATAAAAAGAAAAGGCAACTACCACATGACCTATTTAGACAGTTGATCTTGATAATTTTGTTTAGCCATTGGTCCTTTCCATTCTTAAAAACGAAACCATAAATAGCTGGATTTTGATTATTAGGAGGTAGATGCTTAGCGAATTCATTTGGTAAGTTTGAGTTGGACCTAATCGCCCCAAAACATGGTAAATAATTAAGTAGGGGTCATTCAAAGTGATGGATATTCACCTAAATATATGTACAACTTAATCTGTATTGACTCTTCCATGTCATAAAAGAACAGTTAATAGGCACAACGAGCAATAGCGCACATGGCTAGGGGGTCGACTTGCTAGTTACGGGTCGTGGGTTCGATACCCATTGTACCAAAAGAAAAAGACATTCTTTTTTTATTATAAGTTATTCTCGTTGGGAACATCCAAAGTCATTTTCCACCACCAATCAATGGCCGATGTAGAAATTTTTCTGGTCGGTCAGTTACCTGCCGTTGGATTATGGGCTGTGCATTTTACAACCCACGGCGGACTACATTTTTCATTTTGAGTGGGGTGGAAATACCCATTGATGAAACTTTCGGGTGTTTAGAGTTCGGTTTGGTTTGGTTATAAGTTATACTCGTGGTTTCTGGTATTTTGAGAACCGGATCAAACAGTGGCATGGTCAAAACGGAACTGATGATTTCAGTTCGGTTCGTTTCTGAATCACTGTTCTACTTATTTAGGGTTTGGCTAAAGATTTGAGTATTATGTCAATCTTATCATCTCTCTCTCTCTCTCTCTCTCTCTCTCTCTCTCTCTCTCTCTCTATATATATATATATATATATATATATATATATATATATATATATATATATATATATATATATATATATATGAGGTTTTCACTATGGATACTACACTTGATCTTAGCCAGTACCCCTCAATGACTTTTGTAGTGCTCAATGCATCCTTCACCATGTTTCCTTCTCGATGAAACTAAAAATTTCATATACTCATCCTGGTTCAGTTCGGTTTGGTTCTCAGGATTGGTTCCAGCACTGGAATCATGAACCAAACTGCCCATTACTTTTTTGTTAGAATCAAACCAAACTAAACCGTTCAATATCTAGAACCAAACCAAATCGGTGGTTAAAGTATTTTCTTGACAAGCGTGGTTAGCCTATTGAGACCTCGTATACTTCTCGTAAATTGAATTTATTTCCTTTGTATCTTGATCGTCTGACCTCAGTTGAGCTCGGACTTGAATGATTCTTGATCTGTTGAAAAAGTAGAAGAGACGAATTTTTCATATGTTTAAGAATCGGGAAAATAAGCTCATGAATGGATTTTTAATAAATTTCACAACTAGAGCCAGATTTTTGATAGTCTAATGGTTGTGAGTTTTATTATGCAACTCAATGGAGAAAGACCAAACTCATAAAGAGAAAACAATCAAGAATTGAAAGGAAATTTTATTGACTAAAGGGAGACAGGCTACAACTACCACTATGGATTGCAATTAAGAAACAAAATGAATAAAAACAAACGAAATAAATGAGTGGTGGATGTTTTTAGTGCGTCCGATCGATGAGCAACGACCCCCTCTTTTATAACTGAGGTTGTGTGGATTCTAGACCCTTCTCTACTTCTCTAAATGATTCATCAACTTCTCCAACTCTTGGAATAATGACTCATAACTCTTGTGCCTAATATTAGAATGCAATTATTCATATTTTTAATGAGTCATTACTTTCAATTTTTTCTCGTTTGATCCATATTTTTAGTGGTGGTAATGACTCAGTAATCATCTGTTTCCATATTTTCTCGTTTGATCCATTGCATGTGCCTATACGAGAAAGTGAACAATTAATGTTGAAGTGATTCCTTGGGTCTCATTTCAATTTTTTGGATAAGAACTCTATTTCTTTTTGTGCGAGAACAATTATGTCACCGTGGTGGACCTATATTGCCGATCCCTAAAGCCAGGAAAAAACTAAAAAATTATGTAGGTTATTTGATTTTTTCCAAAATTATTTGACCGCCTCACTTGAAATTCGCCCAAAGTTCCCCAAAAATTTTCGACCCCTAAAGCCAGGAAAAAACTGAAAAATTATGTAGGCTATCTGATTTTTCCCAAAATTATTTGACCGCCTCACTTGAAATTCGCCCAAAGTTCTCCAAAAAATTTCCAAGTCCACAACTGCATACGCGAGGACTTACCAATCAAATAACAACTTGCGTGTTTTTCAACATGACGTTTCTCTTATCTGCCATTTTCAAATACATCCCTTGGCGACCTTATATAAACAATGCCCCTCTTTTCTTTAATATTACAAGTTTGCTTCATGGCACGAACAGTACTAGCTTGCCTTACTGTGGGGTCTGCCTCACAAGGCTGAAGGTCATGAGTTCGATAATAGGTGTATGCATGTGTGTGTTGTCTTGGGGTCACAGTTGATTAAACTGAGCCCCATTAGGTTGGTTTTGGGTTTCATAAAAAGACTCCAAAAATAGGAGTCAGGTTAGTGTCGACCAACCCGAAACAAATGTATGTCAACCCGAAACCAACCCAATTTGTCACCCTCAAGCTGGGGTAGGCACCCCCACCCCCCCTACTGGACATTTACACCCTTGGTTTTGAACCCATATTCTTCCATTAGAACCTGCTTTTGCGTCAAGCCTGGCTAGGAGAGCCAGGCTCTTTGTGTTTGAACATGAATCCTTCATTGACAAAAAATGAGACAGCCCGTATAGATAACGAGAGTAACATGAGCTACAGATAAGAATAGCTACGAGCATCGTGTTTGTTTTTCCCGGCTCATTTACATAAACAACATTTTTGACAAAAAGAAACACTAACAAAAACCAAGCCTTATCCTATATATGTGTGTATATGTATATACATATATACATTCATGCATATATATATAGATATATGTACTACATATATGTACATATATATATATATATATATATATATATATATATATATATATGCATGCAATGGAAAAAACTATACATATATATGTATATGTAGTATATATACATCTAATAAAAACTATACATATATATACATATATACCTGTAATAGAAAAACTACATATATATATATATATATATATATATATATATATATATATATATATATATATGAGTCGTATATACTATATATATGTAATAAAAAACTATACATATATACATGTAACAGTAAAAAAAAAACTATACATGTAATGAAAAATTATACATATATTATATATATACCGGTTTTTATCCCATTTCATTCACTTCTATACAAGTATTGTAAAGTGATTGGTTATGTTTTATGGGTTATAAGTATCGCATATGGCATGTTAAAACTTAATGAACGATGGCTTGGAACCAAACCAAACTGGAATTGATGTTGGATTTTTGTTCAGTTTTAGTACATATAATGGTTTCCATAAATTAAGAACCTATTGTAATAGTTCGTTTCAAGTTTGAACTTGGAACTGAACCAAACCTGACCACTAATACCCCAAAAGTTGTGTTCTTGATACTTGGCTGTGGCTGTGTTGCAGGGACTTGGTTGTTGAATTCAATCAGTGGTCACAGGGTCACATTGACTTGGTTTGTACATGATGCTGTTATAAGCTTTCAGAGAGTAGGGCAAGAGGGCTGACATAGGTACGAATACCTGATAGAGGACAAGATCCCTATTCAGTGGAGTCTTTTGTTCCTCATTAATGGAGGGTATTCCTCATTAATGAACTTACACTATTATGTTTCTCAAATATTAGTTGAAGGTTACTTTATTTTCTTCCCTCCTACCTCCCTCATTTAACTAAATTGCGCCTAATTTGAATAAATTCGGTCATGGACCTAGAAAATTTTCTTGGGTGAGGCGAAGTTTAGTTGGATGAAATTCGGGTGAGTTCATCTATATAACTTTTCGAGAAAAAATCGGACTGTTTACACATAATTTTAGCATTTTTTTTAAAGATTTTGGGTGATGGGCCACCTCACCTCGCCGATAAATAGGTTCACAAGTGATTAATTGTCTCTTCCCCATTTCCCCCCTTCCTTTCCTAAATCATCTTCTTTTACCAAGATCTTCAACAGAGGAGGCTTGTTTCACCTAGATCATACAAATCTTGAACATGCCCATCATAAAGCCAAGCCATCTTGATGATTTTCTTACGAAAAGATCATCAAGAATACGAAAAAATGATCAATTTCAACCAAGACTAGAGAATCGTTCTCTCAAGTTTCTTCTTAAACTTTAATTGGCAAGGAAAATTTTATTACAAATACAGATGTTAACACAGAGGCCCCTTCCAAAAATTTATTACATCGTTCTCTCCACACTCTATCAACAAGAAACATGTAAGAACAAGCTTCATGATTTTACGAGGGCCTTTTAGGGTCAAAGGTTGAAGATAATCCATCTCTTTTTAATGCATATGAAGTCCTTGTAAGTCTTTTCGTGACATTTTATGTATATCACTTTCTTGAATATCTTGCAGGATATATATTCCCCACTTGTTCCTACACTTCTTTCAACCGATGCAAAAATTCATGTAATTGGGAAAGCAAATTTCGCATGCAGTTTTTGGTATATGGTCAGCATAATGTTGGTTGTTTGGCTCATCTTAACTCGTGGCATGGTCGCTCTCGGCTTGTCTTATACAGTTTGGCAAGACTGAGTAGTTGAGTATATATATATGTCATGCATGGATCCATGCCATATAAGCTTGAGTATATATATATTGAATTAAAAAGGTAATAGTACCAATGTACTTTTTATAGGCTTTATGTTTTATTACCTCACTTTTTCATTTCAAGGATCGTACACCTTTGTATTTCTTGTGATTCTCTATTTCTATGGATTCCCTAAATCTAGCCTCTCTCTATCTATACACACACACACACACACATAATATATATATATATATATATATATATATATAAAGTACTAATACATGTACGTTAGAAAACATGAGAACCCAACTAATTGAATGGCAACGTGCATGCTCTCAATGGATAAAGTTACTTGTACCGTAAAAGTTGCATCGAGGAACTACCATGTATCTTAAATGAGCATGAGCTCTAATAAAGACCATGGAAGATTGTATTTGGTTTGCAGCTATCTTAGTATGAGTTGAGGTTGTCCAATATGAGCATGAACAACTTTATCTTGATTTGCTTGGCCTCTCTACCAAAATTAATAAAAAGAGGTTTACGAACCCCCTAATAACACAACTCGCATAGTGAATCAATTTGGTCAAAACCTTAGACATCTGGCAATAGGTCACCTGGCTACGGGGCATGCTCACAAATCGCAGGTCATGAATTCGATACTTCGGGGCATTCATCTGGCTTGGGTCTCCCCACCCTATCAAAATATGTCGCCTCCACAGAACTGCTACACAGTCTCTTTCTCTCTCTCCCGCACTTGGACAGGATCCCCAACGATGTAAAAGCTCAGAACTTGTCCGGCTGGCCCAGGCCCTTGGGATCCATGCGGCTGATGCAGCGTCCTTGGTGTACAAAATCTTGTGTTACTCTTACCGATCATGGGTTCGAATCTGAACCCCACGAAGCGTTCACGGCTTGCGGGCATGGGCGAAACCGAGCACGTTCCTTCTTCTTCCCAACGCGACCCCTTCCACGCCTTGTCTGTGTTTCCCAAATTGGAGGAATTCGATACGTAATCATTTCTTCTCTCCAATGGGGAAGCCCCAAACTCGCGTTCCCACCGCTCTTGGTAAGCTTGTCCTCCCTCCCCATTTACCTTCTTGATTTGGTGTTGCAATCAAACCGTCGATTTTGCTGCAATTCGGCAAGTTTTTGGATCCCTTCACTGGTTGATCGCTCGTTTATGCTTTTCCAGCTCTTGGGCTCTTTGGTTTGCTGTGTGTTTCTTGTGAATTGTGCTCAGAAACTCGTGTTTGTGACTTTGCTCCTCTAGATTCCAGGGGGAAACCATTAACGTGGTTTTCCGCCTCTTGTGATTATTGTGGATTGTTTGGACCTTATTAGGATGTTGGCGTCTTTGTAATGATGTATTTGAAACATATTATTTGTTTAAATTCATTTCAAAACATCAATGTGGGTTCTTTGTTTTCGTGAGTTATGGTTGTCTAGCAATTGCTGGAGTCGTTTGAGAGGATTTATCATCATGGTGGTGATGAAGTTATTGACTCTAAGTGTTTTGGGGATATAAGATGCCATTTGGGGTGCTTTCCGTAATTGATTGGTCTCTACTCTCTAGTACCACTGATTGGTTCTTAAATCAATTAGTGTGTCTCAGACTTGTCTGTGGTAATCATCATTCTTTTGCATGTAGGAATCCCACAACCGCATATCTAGCTGGACTGTTTGGTATTGAACTTTGAAATTGGAAGGTTAAGAAGCAGCCTGTTCATGATTTGTGTGGTAGAACAAGGGGTTTGCAAGATACAATAGGCAAGTTTTTGCACCTTGAGAACCCTTGATTGCTTTCATGATCAATGGTCTATTTATCGAAATTCACGATAACTTTTAATCTTCTAAGCAAGAAGTTGTATCTTAGTAACTTTTGTGGCATTGGCTTTTTTCAGTTCCTTGATGGTGGGTGATGCCCTCCGTTCACGTTGTCTGGACACAAGCAAAAGGAAGAAGTTAGATTGTTTATGCTTTTGATCTTTGATTCTTTTGTGTATTTCATAGAGATGAAAGGCTTCTGCCACCAAAACATAACGTGCATATTCTGTATCTAATATTTTTTAGTCTGTATCATCACATTGCTTTATCTGTTCCTTCTCTATGTTTTGGCAAGTTACCAAATGTTCCCTACTTTCATTATGCATTTGTTGTTTGCAATCCAAAATAATTGCTTTGTTGATCTTGCAGATACACACGATATGCAGTCTGAAGAGGAAAATCTTCCTCCTGTGAAAGGCAACAAGAGAATATTTAAAACCCCGTGTCAACTTGAAGCACTAGAAAATTTTTATCGTGGTGAGTATGCCTGATTTAGGATTTTACTAGAAATCATATTTTATTTGTTTCATTTAGAGATGATATGCGCAAACATCAATTTTTTTGTCCACAGAACACATGTACCCATCCGAGTCTATGAAAGTACAACTCGCAGAAGACTTGGGCTTATCAGATAAACAAATTCAATCATGGTTCTGCTGTAGAAGGTCAAAGGACAAAAAGCTATTGGAAGACACAGAATATGGAGCTATGAAAAACGATCTTCAAAATAGTGTAAATGATTGCAGTAGTGGGGTTAGACATGACTCTTGCAGCAGCTCAAAGCAAGGGGAACATTTGTATGATTTCCGAGAGGTGGAAAGCCATAGATTCCACAGTCAGGCATACCTGGATTCTAGTTCGGATCTCAGAGAACGATATTTGCTTGCTAGAAACTACAGTGTTGTGGATGATACATCTTCAGAGAGCAGCTCAGCCTCTCAAGAGAGGTTGAAACCTCTCATCAATCTGTATAGTATGAGAAATTTGAGTTATGCGACTATAGATGATGAATATCGATTCATGAAGCAGAGACCAGCAAAGGACTACATGACAGTGTCAGAAGAACTATATACGGATGGGACAGATGAACACCCTTCTGTTGTAGCAGTAAAATTAAAACTTGGAAAGATGTACAAGACAGATGGGCCACTGCTTGGTGTCCAGTTCCAACCACTTCCACTCGGCGCCTTTGATTCACCGCCAAGGGACCAGCTAAACGGTAACCATTCATAGATGTTAGAAGCACTAAGTTCTTTATATGAGGATTAAATTGCACCTCATTCCCTTATATATCCTTTGTCTAAGTCGGCCTTTTCCCTTTTAGGACACATTTTATTTGCCAGTGGTTTAGAGTCTTGTGGGAGATGGCATCCATCTCTCTTTTGATTGAAAGGTGAAGCTATCATGCAAAATAGATTTCATGCAGCAGTATTGGCATGGAATCAGGAGTGAGTGGATTCTATACGGACATGATTCAAATCATGAGAATCCGTTTATGTACAAAAAAGGAAGCTTATCCAAAAAAGGATAGAGAATAAGATGACAATGAGAGAAACAAGGCGATGCATGTACTTGCATACACATAAAAACATTCTCAGATGTGGATTTATATATGCATATAGTAGGATATCTCATCATTTATTTAAACTTTTGGTTTCTTCTAATCCATTTGTTATTGGCTCGCAGAACCATTTTATGTTGGTGATTCCATCCCACAGAGTTCCCAGACTGTGCCAAGATTAAGAAATGATTCTAATGATTGTAGGGTAAGTAAATCACTGCCTTATTATTCTTCATAACTGTGCTTGTTTATTTAGAAATACGCATCCATCTTTTTCTTATTTGGCACCTGTAGTGAAGCCAAAATTGTGACCTTTGAAGGTTTACATTTAAAGAAAATGGCTACATGTACACCATGATAAATTCACATTCTTAGTCTTTTATATGTATCATCATGATAATGTGATTATGCGAATAACAAATGGTTTTTGAAGGTTCTTCTACCTTACTTGTCATTTGACTTATTTCCAAAGGGCTTCCAGATCATAGTTGAAATATGTTAGTGACCTCTTTCCCCTCAAGTTTATGGTATCTTGATGGTGTAGTCTAGGTCATATAGGAGCTCCTGTTGAACATAGTCAAACTGGATTACCCAGTGCATAAGTCTTGCAGCTGATATTAGTAGACTAGGCCGGTCATATTGTTTCTAGTTCAATGTTTATCTTTCACTTGTTTCTCATTTTTCTTTTACAGAGATATGAAAAAAGTGGGAATGTTGTCCATTCTAATCATTCATCGTTAAGGGAATCAGGTTGCTGGCCAATGTGGTCGTCTCATGATTCTCCAACATGGGGCCCTTCCCGTACCAACCAAAACAATCAGCTATCCAGCATGCACTTGCAGATGGATGAGTATTCTGATAGTGAAGCATCAGAATTTATCAGCAATGAATCAGAAACCTGGTCAAGGCGTGGCATGAAACGGAAGTTGTTTCCCACCTCCAGTTATCGGAACCTTCCAGGTAGGGGTTCCAATATCAAGCAAACATCTATCCAAAAGATCCATCATGGAAATAGAGGCAGGCATACTGCATTTTCTTATCAACAAGATAAGATGTTTTATGCTATAGCAGATGATGAAGTGGACTCCACAAGGATGCAAAAGGTATGTTTATCCCTTTTGACATGTCTGCCGTTAACTTAAATGAACTGATTGATAACTGTCCATTCAAGTTGTTTTTACTTTACTTAATATGCAGAAAGTTAAGACGTGCCCTTGGAGAAACAATAAAGAAGAAGATTCTCCCCATAGATCGAGTGCAAACATTATGAGGGTGAAAAGGACTGTAAGTTTTTTTCCTGCCCTACTGTTCATATATATGATCTCTTTTAATGAGCTCATTCTTGTCTTCCTTTCATTGCATGCAAACTTTCAAGGGCGGAAAATTCTGGATGCTTGAGGGTACACCTAATTATGGTTCTGCTTTGGACTCGCAGATGTTAAAACCAGTTAAAGGGTAAGTGACAACTTTTGTTGTTTGTGTCTATTACATTGAACATTTCTTTAGTAATGGAACTTGTTATATTCTTGAATTCATGGGCATCTTAAGGTCTCTTGACGGATGCATCTGAAATTTCCTATGACACTTCATCTTTAGTATAGGTTTCAATGTTTGATCTACAGAAGAGATGGCATCCCCTACTTTGGCCTGCTTATACTTTAAGCACTGTCTGAACTGTAACTTCAGAGCAACAATTTGATATTTTTAAAACTATGCTTACTTGTGCAGGTCCACTACTGATATAGCAACCAGTTCCAGCACAGATGAATCAGAGGATACTGGATCTTCTACTGAAAGATAGGACAAGTTGCTAGGTGCAAGGAAATTAGTTCGACTTGATAATTGCAGAGGAGATGCCAAGTGGTATCATGACAGGAAGGCCAGGAATTTACACCAGACCAAGTAAACATATTCTCTCATATCACTAGATGGGAATGAGAACCTTTGCAAATCAGAACCGGATGAAGAGATGCAGGTTTATTCTTGATTGGCTGCGAATTCGTCTAAAAGGCTTCAAGTATCTGTGACTGAAACATCTATCAACTTGCTTGATGACTAGAGAGAATTGTCTCGATATGGTAGCATTCATTAGAAGGGAGTGAAAGCCGATGAGACAGATGTAGCTTAACCTCTTTCTGTCACGTGAAGCTTCAAACTGGAGTTCTCTCTTGTGCATAGGCCCTGACTGGAAGCGTCTTCTTGTAAATATGGTGAGATGATGAAAATTTTCCGATTGTTGTAAATCATTCTGCAGTTGTTTGCATTGCTTGGTAGTGTATCTTGTTGGGACAGTCCCTTTGTCGAAGCCGTATGAGATTTCCGGTGTTCGGTTATAGCGCAACGGAAACTGACTGTCTCTTGGTTATGCTTTCTGTTATTTTCCTTGCTTTCTTTAACTCCTGTAACGTAGAAGGAACAAAGTAGGGTGTGTAATGTTTCTAGGTTATCTGCAATCTTTAGTCTTTTCTCAAAAGACTAAGTGTTTATCTCGCACTGTACTTTTTGTATGATTCTTTGTATTTATACATGGCTTTTTCATCTTCCGAGTTTTCTTATTTGGGCTTTCCTTTTTAACAACCATTTTGCTTTATCCAGGAGATGCATGTGAACTCTTCAAAAACGAAAAAACAGTTTTTATGAATGTTTGATTTTCGAAATAATACGATTTCATGAAATGCGGGAAGAGGGCCCTTCTTTCCACATTTCATGATCGTTGTTAGTAATGGGACCGATAGCGCCAATCTTTTGATACATAGGTTTTTCTTCTCAATGTTAGTAATGGGACCGATAGCGGCCATTCACTATTTACTTCTCCCACTTGGCCACTAGAGACAATCTTTTGATACATAGGTTTTTCTTCCCACTACTTTGGGGTTTACAAAGTTGTATCATTTTTCCTTGTTGCAACTAAATTGCAACTTTGATCTGTTATACGGTTTTTTCACAAGCAATGTGTTTTTTCCCGTATAACTCACACCACCAAAGTGTATTCACTACGCTTATATACTAGGCATATCTCAACCCCCTATGGGTTATATGTTTAGTAAACAATTCATTTTAGATGCCTTTTGTTAAGGGATCAGCTAATATATCAATAGTTGGCATATAAAATATAGTTATTTCTTTTTTTTTTGTGCATATCATGAACATAGTGATATTTAACCATTATATGTTTGCTTCGTGAGTTATCAGCTCCATTCTTAATAAGAGTAATTATTGCATTGTTGTTACAATATATAACAATTGGTTCATTGGTTATATCTAGCTTCAAATCATGTATGAAGCGGCTTATTCAAACGGCAATAGTAGCAACCATATTACAAGTAACATACTCAGCCTCTTGTGTATGCAGCGCTACATAACCTTGCTTCTTGCATGCCCAAGAAGCTTCACTACCTTCAAATAAAAATATTTGTTCTGGGATTGATTTTTTGTCATCTTTACTCTCAGTAAAGTTAGCATATGAGTATCTTATCACTTTCAGTTTATCTGCTTGAAAACAAAGTTTCAAGTCTTTTGTTCCTTTGAGATATCTTAGAATCCTTTTCACAGTTATCCAATGTTGTCGTCAAGGATTACTTTGATATCTACTCACAAGACCAACAACAAAGCTAATATCAAGTCTTGCGCACAACATAGCATACATAAGGTTGCCCACAGCTTATGCATAAGAAACATTAGGCTTATTGTCTCCTTTACCGGGACAATCAACCTTACTCAATTTAACCTCTTTCGCAACAGGTGTAGATCTTATGCATAGATTGTGCATAGATTGATTATATTCTCTTTTATCGTGACCGTAGGTCTTTTGTGTCCACCTAAAGATTAAGTTTGTACAGGAAGTTCATCAATGGGTTAAAATGATGATTGATCTAGATCTACTAGATCATCGACATACTCATCATCATTCTTAAGGATGTCATTCTTAGTCTCTTCTAAGAAGTTTACATCTCTACTTTCTATCAATCTATGGTCCTTATTATAAAATCGATATCGTTTATATCTTTTAGGATATCCGATGAATATACATCTTAAGGACTTACTATCTAGTTTATCTCTGGACTGATCAAGGATCTTTACATGAGCAATAGATCTTTACCTCCTGAGATGACTTAGGTTTGGTTTTCTTCCAAACCATATCTCGTATGGTGTAGAGAATACTGCTTTACATGAAACTCTATTGAGTATATACATAGTTGTAATTATCGCTGTATGGTGTAGAGAATATTGCTTTACATGAAACTCTATTGAGTATATACATAGTTGTAATTACCGCTTCTTCCCAAAATATCCTTGGCATAGAAGCATCTATTAACATAGATCTTGTCATGTTCAATAGAGTCTTGTTATATCTTTCTGCTACACCATTCTGTTGAGGTGTCTTGGATATTGTATTTTCTTTGCAATACTAAAGTCTTTGTAAAATTTTAAAAATTCTTTAGAATTATATTTTTCATCTCTATCTGATCTCAAGACTTTTATTGTAAGAATTTTGCATCATTGTTTTCTATCAGTCTATGATTCTTATTATAAAATCGATATCCTTTAGATCCTTTAGGATATCCGATGAATATACATCTTAAGGAACTATTATCTAGTTTGTCTTTAGACTGATCAAGGATTTTTACATGAGCAATAGATCCTCACCTCATGAGATGACCTAAGTTTGGTTTTCTTCTAAACCACATCTCGTATGGTGTAGAGAATACTGCTTTACATGGAACTCTATTTAGTATATACATGGTTGTATTTACCGCTTCTCCTCAAAATATCTTTGGCATAGAAGCATCTATTAACATAGATCTTGTCATGTTCAATAGAGTATTGTTATATCTTTCTACCACACCATTTTGTTGAGGTATCTTCGATATTGTATTTTTCTTTACAATACCAAAGTCTTTTCAGAATTCTAAAAATTCTGTAGAAGTATATTTTTCACCTTTGTCTGATCTCAAGACTTTTATTGTATGTCCCAATTGGTTCTCTATTTCTTGCTTATATTTTTTAAAGACTTTAAGTGCCTCAAATTAATGTGTTAAGAGATATATATATATATATAAGTATATCTCGAGTAATCATTAATATGTGTTATTATTCTAAACGGTTCACATAAATCGGTATGAATAATCTCTAACAAGGTTGTTGCTCTATTTACCTCTTTGGAAAATGAATTTCTAGTCATTTTCTCTTGTATACAGGTTTCACACTTATTAAAAGTATTTTCATGAAAATTGAGCAATAAGTTAGAGTTGGTTAATTTTCTCAACTTCTTTAGACTTATATGACCCAATATTTTATGTCATGCATTTACATCAATCACATAGGTACTCTCAATATAAGCAGAAGAACTTTCATTTTCATTAATGTTGAGTTTAAACAACTCATGGTCAACATCAAACAAACGAGAAAAAGTTATCTTGTTATGCTTTACCACAATGACTTTCCCAAAGATAAATATAACCTCAAACCCTTTCTTTACTAAGGCAGGAACCGATATAATATTACGCCATAGATGACACAATTAATACATCAGTGAGTACAATTGGTGTGCCTATCCTAAAGGACCCAACCTCAAGAACATCAGAAAAGGTATTGTTTCCCATGTATACTCGATGCTCGCTAGGCTGGTGCTCCTTTTAGTCCATCACTTCCTCTTTACTCTTCGATATATGTCGGGTCACTTTATAATCGATCCACCAACCAGTCACTTTGCGTTCCATATAGAGACACTTAAAAATAATGCAGATTATGTTCTGCTTCTCCGTTGATCCGTATTGTTGATTGTTATTTTCATTGGTCTTCTTGTTGCAACAATCTCTTTTGTAGTATCCATCTTACCAGAATTGAAACACTTTACCTGAAAAACGGATTCCTGTGATTTCTTAAAAATTTGATCGTTGTACTTTTTATTCTTACCAAATTTCTTATTTAGTTTTCTTTTTCCCTGATTGTTCTTGGAGCTAGACCTTAAATCATTTTCAGCAACTAGCAAATTTTCTCTTTTATTTTTGTTTATATGTTCTTGTTCGATTGCTAGTTTCAATGGAAGTTTAGAAATAGTAAAATTAGGTCCAAGTCTTACGACTATGGTTCTAAAACAAATACAGTAGACTTTTTCCACTAGGTTCTCTAATTCAGAAGGAAGGTTTGTATCTCAAAGGATATTTATCATATATAGACTATGACCAACCACATTCAAAAGAGAGGAAGGAGAAGGAAGCTCTTCATGAAGCTATTGAACCATACAAGATAGGATATTTTGTAGTGTGATAGAAGAAGACCTATTTAGAATAGAAGATGTGCCAAAATCCACTACTTCCTATTCAAGGTGATGTGAAACTTGATCGGTGTGCGGTTTAGAGGAAAACAAAGACCCTTCACTAGCAGCCTTGGGTATGAAATCTTTAATATTATCAGTCAGATCCTCTATCATGATGGGTTCATAACTCTTAGTTGTGTCTTACTCATAGTAGTCCATGTTGAAGAAATACATTTTGAATCCCTTTTCCCTGGTAAAAGAGGTGAGGTCGACATACTAGAAGGACCAGTCGAGGAGGTTGAAGAATGTATAGAGAGACATTTGCACCGTGACTTAAAATTATTGTCAATTGTTGCATCCATGTTATAATCAGTGAGCCTCGATCGATATTTAGAAATCAAGACCTTGGTTATCTTCATATGGAGAGTTGCCCACTAAGAAGAGAATTCATGCGTCTTTCTAGAGTAAAGGAATGAGTCAAGAAGTAGAAAAGTGAGTCCTTGCTAGTTATCCTCATAAAATAATAATTCTTTGATAGACGACATGCCCTACCAAAACCTTAATTGACTGGCTAGGTAATGAGGAAAGTAGGATTGTTCGATAATTGGGTTAAAATATGATGATTGAGAAATTGAGGAGAAAAGAAGTATTGATAATCCTATTCTATAGAGATCAGCCTTGTATATGATAGTTAAAGTGGACTCAGGAGAATTAAAATATGATGGATGGATGGTGATGTTATTGGGGTTGATAAACCACAATCGGGTGATAATATCTATAGGATGAATCGAGATTAGATGAATGAGGTTTAGAGCGGACCTTAGTGTATTAACAATAATCTATTGAAGGAGAGGCACATGAATTCAAACTCTAAAAAATATAGATGAATCCAAAGTTGAAACCACAACAGACCTCCTACACAATGTGTAGAGCCACCACTCTAGAGAGTTTCGAGAGCATAATTGATCGGATGATAAACCATAGCCAAGAAAAAAGGGATAGGCTCAAGATCAATACCTTAATGTTCTTCATTTATCATAAGTCCAATACCTGAATGTTGATCAATAAAGTCATCTCAAGAAAATGACAACGCAAGTTTGAGAGTATGAAAATCCTAGTCGACCAAGGAGACAGGCTCAAGACCTTCAATCGGGTCACTTATGATCGCTAGAACGTCTTGGTGGAATACATCATTCCAAAAGGGAGTTGGAAGTCGTTGTGTCACACCCGCACGAGTCGCGACCATGACCCGACCCGAGCCGATGCCACGTGGCCGCTTCTCGCACGGGCGTGATGGTGAGCATTAAACAAATACAATACCAATTTAATTCAAACTCAAGAAATATCTAACTGAAATAAATATTCATATCGAAGTTCTAAACAACACGTCCAAAATGGTGCGGGGCTCACCTAACAATAACCCCGAATAAAAGACTTTCTAAATTATTCAACACTTATCATACCATCTAAAATAAAAATGTTGCTCTATCAAAATCCTACTCTGCTCCGTGTGCCTTCGAAATGCTAGCTTCAGGATGAGCTGTAAAACAATAGGGTGAGCTCCTATACATAGCTCAGTAGGGAAGTTAAACATCTTTAAACAGAAAACATACTAAAAGCATGCATAGTTTCACAATCATTTCATAACAAACATATTTACCTTGAAATCATGATCTCAAATTCATACGCACACTCACACACGCACACACATCATTAGTTTCGATAATTACAGCCCATACTATGTCTGCCCCAAAGGCCACGGGAGTCGTCCGACCCTCCCTAACGTGACCTCGGTAACCCCGTCCACGACGGTAACCACGCCGACTCTCACGGCAGAGTACCCGGGAACACGCCCTGTATTCGCCCCAAGCCGGATCGCCCAAGGGACCTGCAAGTCTCTAGAGACCCCACACAAACCACACAAGTACGGCTCGTATATTCACACATCATTATATTTCTAAAACCAATTACAATTCATCACATTCACAAATCATATCCAGATCCACGAATATCCAAAATCAAACTCATATCCACACAACATTTAAATACCATGTTCATACAACACATGCATATCAAAACATGCTCTTTATCAAACAGTGTCATAAACATGTTCTATTTGAAAAGCATATCAAATAACCCATAATTGCAAATAACATTTCACAAACATCAATAAAACAGTTATCAATCATACACATTTAAATCTATCTAAAACAGTAAAATCACTTCTAGCATGGTTCTGTAAAAGAATGCATAACCTCCTACCTGAAGGAACGCTAAGATCCAGTCCCCAAGCTGCTGGGCCACTCTTATCACCACCAAATCTTCCAATTTTAATCTCTAAACAATTACAAATAATTGAAACATTAAAATTTATTCAACTATAAGTCTAACGAAACAAACTATATCCGAATCGAATCCCAAACCCCAATTTGGATCCGTTTAAGCTATCCGAGATCCAAATCGATACCCAATTTCATACCTAATCCGAATGAGTGACATAATAGGTAGTTTGTGTCACTGTATCAACACAGAACCTGTAACTACTGATACAGGTCTTATTCTTAACCCAGAAACTCATTTCAAGACACGACCCAAACTAGACCCATTTCCGACATAGAACCTATTTTGACACAAAACCTATTTTGACACAGAATTGGTTCTTAACACGCGACACGAGGACACGACACGAACCAGTGTCGGTTCATGACAATTCAGACATGACACGACATGAAAATGAAGGACATGCCCAAAAGTTTTTTTTTTTTTCCGGCATCGATCTCGTCGGTTTCCGGCGAAGCATAACCGTTTTTCGGCCAAATCGACGCCATTGCTTACCTACCCCACCAAAATGTTTAGTTCTACCTCAAACTTCCAATCCAAGCCCAAAACTATGATTTTCAACAAGCTTTTCATCAAAAAATAAAAAGGAAAAACGAAAATATGAAAAAAATATTGAACTCACCGGATTCCGGCCGACTCCTCCTGTTTTCCGGCTAGTTCAAGGCTGCCCCAACTCCCTGGACAATATAGTATGAAGGGCCCCTTTTATAGGCCCTTCATACATGGCTGTTACTGCACAGCCTGTGCAGTAACGGGCGTTACTGCACAACCTGTGCAGTAACGCTTAAGCGTTACATTCTACCCCCCTTAAAGAAATTTTGTCCTCAGAATTTAGAAAGTACCTGAACAGATATGGATACTTCTCTCGCATTTCATCTTCGAGCTCCCAAGTAGCTTCGCTCGGTAAATGATGACTCCAGTGTACTTTTACTGTCCTCAAAACTCGATGACGTAAGACCTGTTCCTTTCTATCTAAAATGGCTATGGGAACCTCTTCATAAGACAAATCTTCATGTATGTGTAGCGGCTCGACTTCAATGATATGTGAGGGGTCAGGAACATACTTTCGCAACATGGATATGTGAAATACATTATGCACTCCAATCAATGACGACGGCAAGTCCAATTGGTAAGCAATATCTCCAACTCGTTTCACGATTTGGTAAGGCCCAATATACCTAGGACTCAATTTACCCTTCTGTCCGAAACGAATCACTCCTCGAGCTGGAGAGACTTTTAAGAATACATAATCACCGACCATAAACTCTAGATCACGACGTCTCTTATCTGCATAACTCTTTTGTCGGTCTTGAGCTGCTTTAATGCGTTGACGAACCAAGTTCATCTTATCTGACGATTGTCGAAGTATTTCTGGACCTGTTGCAGGTCGTAAACCAGGAATATCCCAACATAGTGGAGTCCTACACTTTTCCCCATAAAGCATTTCATAGGGTGACATCCCAATGCTCGCTTGGAAACTATTGTTATATGCAAACTCAATTAAGTGCAATTGGTTATCCCATTGGTCCTTATTGTCCAACACACATGCCCGAAGCATATCCTCTAGAGTTTGAATTGTACGTTCAGCTTGCCCATCGGTCTGTGGGTGAAATGCCGTGCTAAACTGCAATCTTGTTTGTAGAGCATCTTGTAAACTCTGCCAAAAATGAGAGGTAAAACGAGGGTCTCTATCTGAAGTGATGGTCTCTGGCACACCATAGAACTTAACGATCTCAGCGATATACACAGCAGCTAATTTCGATAACGACATATTCTTCCGAATGGGTATAAATCATGCAACCTTAGTAAGTCAGTCGACAATTACCTAAATAGCATCGTGTTTCAGTGAAGTGAGAGGAAGTCCAATAACAAAGTCCATGTTAATATGTTGCCATTTTCTTTCAGGAATAGGTAATGGTCTTAAGGTTCCTGCTGGTCACTGATGATCTGCCTTCACCTTCTGACAAGTCATACATCTAGTCACAAATTCATCAATAGACTTTTTCATTCCAGACCAATAATATTGTCGACTTAGGTCCTTATACATCTTTGTGCTACCTAGATGAATACTGAAACGACTACGATGTGCTGCTTCCAGTATCTCATTTCGAAGTGATTCATCTTTAGGCACACATACGCGTCCCTCAAACCGTAAGGAACCATCATCCTCACGTATCTCATATCCAGGCCAACTCTCACTATGAATCTCATCTATAATCCTCTTTAACTCAGGATCATCTCTTTATTCACCAAGTACTCTGAGCCAAAGTTCAGGAGTTGCTCGTATAAGAGTACAATGAGCTACCGGCTCTTTTCCTTTCCTGCTAAGGGCATCTGCAACTACATTAGCTTTTCCAAAGTAATAAATAATCTCACAGTCATAATCCTCCAAAAACTCAAGCCATCGCATTTGTCGCATATTAAGATGAGGTTGTATGAAGATATACTTTAAGCTCTTGTGATCAGCCAAAGACATTGAACATAGCCCCACGTACGAGGAAAATGCCTCCACCTTTTTGAAGCGCGAAAACTCACCGGCGGCAAGTCCCAAATCGTGCGTTAGGTGAATTCCACTCTCATGAACCTTCCCAATGGCTTTGGTGAGATGCTACAAAGCTTTTCGTTGGGTGCATGAGACGTTATTAAGCGTCCCTAAACACTGATATAGATGCTTAAAGATACACCTCGAAAAGATTCATTTAGGAACATGGTAGGAATGCTTTCACTAGTGCTAATCGTCAACCTCTTCTTCGGCTCTTGGAAACTTCGCTTCACGTTCCTCGCGAATCGATCGAAAGCTTTGACTCTTCCTCGTGGAGTTGTGTAAAGTGGACCCACACCATGTCTTGGAAATACTTTGAGTGAACTTTTCTGGGAATATACGGCTAATCCAACAAAGCTTTGAACCTCGATCACGGTCCCTGGGCCCTTTTCCCTTTTGTAAAAGCATTTGTCTCTACCTTTACCGATGGCTCTCTTTGCGATTCCTTCCTTGGAAATTATGTGACCTAAAAACTGAACTTCATCGAGCCAAAACTCGCATTTTGATGGCCATGGCAGCCCACTTTCTTCGAAATTTAGAGGACTATATCTTGAGATGTTCAGCATGCTCTCTTCTTGACTTTGAGAATATGAATCGAGCAATGTCATCGATGAAGACAACAACAAATGCAATGTCATAGTATGGGATGAAAGATCCTATTCATGTATAGTCCAAGGAATATCGCGGGAGCATTCGTCACTTCTAACACGGCATCACAAGATACTTTCATAATGCCCGTACTTGATGGCCGGGAAAATTTGTTTTGGGTACATCTTTTTATTTTTGACATGAATTTACGATGACATAACTCATCGCAGTATCTATCTTAGAGAATAAAATGTTCTTTTTAATTAGTCCATCAAATCATCGATTTTGGAAGTGGATACTTGTTCTTTATGGTCACCCGATTAAGTTGTCTATAATCGATACAAAGTCGAAGAGAGCCGTCCTTCTTTTTCACGAATAAAACTGGTGCTCCCCATGGTGAGGTACTTGGTCGAATAAAACGCTTCTCCAATAATTCTTGCAACTGAGTCTGTAATTCTCGTAATTCTGCAGGAGCCATACAATAGGGTGCTCTAGATATAGGATTAATACCTGTTTGCAAATCAATAGCAAACTCTATCTCTCGTTCCGGAGGTAATCCCGGTAGATCATCACGAAAAACATCAGGAAATTTATTAACTATACTGATATCATTTAATAGCTTCTCTTCAGCACAAGACTGCATAACAAATGCTAAGTATCCTTCGCATCCGTTTCGTATATAATTATATGCTTGAAGAGCAGATATAACTGATAATGGATTCTCTTCTCGCTGACCTTGGAAAACGAAAGTAGTCTCTCGAGGAATAGAAAAAGTAATCTCTCGCTTCTTGCAATTAATCACAGCACGGTTCCTAGATAACCAATCCATACCCAAAACTACATCGTAGTTTGAAATCTCCAACAAAACCAAGTCGGCTCTCAAGTCATGACCACCAACCAATACAGAATAATCTCGCAAAATCCGATGTGGCACAATAACATCTCCATTAGGGAAACATACAGAGAATCCATCTAATGGTTTCGGGTCTAAACCCGTACGACTTATAAAAGTAGGTGAAACAAAGCAATGCGTTGCACTAGAGTCAAATAAAACGCGTGCAAGCAAACCATAAACTGATAAGGTACTAATAACCAAATGAGAGGTACCTGACTCATGGCCCTCTACAGCATAAACGCGGCCCTGGTTAGTTACTTGAGGGTGAGGTAATCGTGGTGGTCCTTGTTGACGAACAGGTACCGGAGGACGAGGAGGCCCCATAGTGCTTCCCTGAACTGAAGAAGAAGTAAAATACGTAGCCCGTGGACAATCAACCTTACGATTACCGAACTCTTTACATATGAAACAACGACCTCTCATATCTTCCTTCTGTACACTGCTAAATGTCTGAGTCTGAATTTGCTTAAAGTTCTTCTCTGAAGGACATTCTCTAGCTCTATGACACGTGCCTCTACAGTTATAACATGTGATCCCTCGATTTTGTTGGTTGTTTTGCTCACGTGAAGGCCCACTTCTCGCCTGAGTCTGACTACCCCTATTTGTCCACTAATGAGCTTGGGTTGATTTATTCTTCGTGCCTTCGTGTGAGTTGCCAAAAGTTGGTTCTGCTGGCCTCTTCTTATCCTTATAATGCAACATATCTGTCTCTACATGAGTAGCAGCAGCTTATAATTCATCAATATCTGTATATATCTTTCCTCTCAGTGACTTACGGATCGGATCAGAAAGTCCCCAGAAATATTTATTTGCTCGTGGCTCAGGAATTACCATACCCGGGTCAAACTGTGACAACCTTAGGAATTGGTTGGTATATTCTCTCACTGATAAATTGTCCTGCTGTAGTTGATTAAATTTAAGTTGTAAACGCATCCGATCATTGTGAGAAAAGAAATGACTCAAAAATACCTTCTTAAATGCCTCCCAAGTCCACGGAGTGCTACGAGTCCCTTTCTGTGCTCTCCACCACTATTTTGCATTTCCTTCGAAAAGACTCGACGCCAACTACACCCTCCTCTCCTCGTCGGTAGGAGCTAATATGTCGAAAGCGTTTTTCAGTTTATCAATCCATTCATAAGGTTCCAATGGGTCTGTAATTACTCCTTTGAACTCCTTACAATCATTCTTTGTCAAGTGTTGAATGGTTACAGTGAATTCTCTCGGAACGCGTTGTAATAAGTTGATCATCTGACCAAGTAATATCGCTACATCTTGACCACCTTGCACAAGAGGAATATGTGGTGGCTCTATAGGTCCTTGAGGTGTACCGGATAGAACCTCCACTGCTACAGCAGATCCGTACGATCGCATTTCCTCGTTATCATCACTCATAACACTTGGAGTTAAGTTAAGATCCAATCCTCGTGGGTCCTACACATAAATAAATCATTATATTTCAACGATTAACTCGCTATTAAATATACTTTAACAACCTTAGGCTCTGATACCAAGTTGTCACACCCGCACGGGTCGCGACCACGACCCGGCCCGAGCCGATGCCACGTGGCCGCTTCTCGCACGGGCGTGATGGTGAGCATTAAACAAATACAATACCAATTTAATTCAAACTCAAGAAATATCTAACTGAAATAAATATTCATATCGAAGTTCTAAACAACACGTCCAAAATGGTGCGGGGCTCACCTAACAATAACCTCGAATAAAAGACTTTCTAAATTATTCAACACTTATCATACCATCTAAAATAAAAATGCTGCTCTATCAAAATCCTACTCTGCTCCGTGTGCCTTCGAAATGCTAGCTTCAGGATGAGCTGTAAAACAATAGGGTGAGCTCCTATACATAGCTCAGTAGGGAGGTTAAACATCTTTAAACAGAAAACATACTAAAAGCATGCATAGTTTCACAATCATTTCATAACAAACATATTTGCCTTGAAATCATGATCTCAAATTCATACGCACACACTCACACACGCACACACATCATTAGTTTCGATAATTACAGCCCATACTGTGTCTGCCCCAAAGGCCACGGAAGTCGTCCGGCCCTCCCTAACGTGACCTCGGTAACCCCGTCCACGACGGTAACCACGCCGACTCTCACGGCAGAGTGCCCGGGAACACACCTTGTATTCGCCCCAAGCCGGATCGCCCGAGGGACCTGCAAGTCTCTAGAGACCCCACACAAACCACACAAGTACGGCTCGTATATTCACACATCATTACATTTCTAAAACCAATTACAATTCATCACATTCACAAATCATATCCAGATCCACGAATATCTAAAATCAAACTCATATCCACACAACATTTAAATACCATGTTCATACAACACATGCATATCAAAACATGCTCTTTATCAAACAGTGTCATAAACATGTTCTATTTGAAAAGCATATCAAATAACCCATAATTGCAAATAACATTTCACAAACATCAATAAAACAGTTATCAATCATGCACATTTAAATCTATCTAAAACAGTAAAATCACTTCTAGCATGGTTCTGTAAAAGAATGCATAACTCCCTACCTGAAGGAACGCTAAGATCCAGTCCCCAAGCTGTTGGGCCACTCTTATCACCACCAAATCTTCCAATTTTAATCTCTAAACAATTACAAATAATTGAAACATTAAAATTTATTCAACTATAAGTCTAACGAAACAAACTATATCCGAATCGAATCCCAAACCCCAATTTGGATCCGTTTAAGCTATCCGAGATCCAAATCGATACCCAATTTCATACCTAATCCGAATGAGTGACACAATAGGTAGTTTGTGTCACTGTATCAACACAGAACCTGTAACTACTGATACAGGTCTTATTCTTAACCCAGAAACTCATTTCAAGACACGATCCAAACTAAACCCATTTCCGACACAGAACCTATTTTGACACAAAACCTATTTTGACACAGAACTGGTTCTTAACACGCGACACGAGGACACGACACGAACCAGTGTCGGTTCATGACAATTCAGACATGACACGACATGAAAATGAAGGACATGCCCAAAAGTTTTTTTTTTCGGCATCGATCTCGCCGGTTTCCGGCGAAGCATAACCGTTTTCCGGCCAAATCGACGCCATTGCTTACCTACCCCACCAAAATGTTTAGTTTTACCTCAAACTTCCAATCCAAGCCCAAAACTATGATTTTCAACAAGCTTTTCATCAAAAAATAAAAAGGAAAAACGAAAATATGAAAAAAATATTGAACTCACCGGATTCTGGCCGACTCCTCCTGTTTTCCGGCTAGTTCAAGGCTGCCCCAACTCCCTGGACAATATAGTATGAAGGGCCCCTTTTATAGGCCCTTCATACATGGCTGTTACTGCACAGCCTGTGCAGTAACGCTTAAGCGTTACAGGTTATACCTAGAGATCTAAAAGGATATGAAAGAATATAGAAGTTTTTTGTCAAATTGTATGTCCAAACAAAATAGTGTGATGAGGGCATGGATTCTCATTGCATCCAAAGACGATGTTTTTGGTCCCTAACCCTATCTACCCAATTAATATACAATTGATTGGTTGTGGTTAAAGAGTGAATAAAGATTGAACAATGGGACATTACAAAGTCATCCCAAGTCAATAGCAGCTCACAAAGGATTTTCTAAAGGAGTTTGTAAAAGCATCAGAAGAGGTTGTTGCCTTTATAGATCCCAAATATAAATAAACAAAATCACAAGAATCATGCTAAAGAAACAAATATATTAGTATCCTTTTTTGGCATGAAATCGATTTGGGTATAGCTCATATACTCAATGATTACGGACATGGAATCGTAGAGGGCATGTGTAAACGCTGAAAGAAGATGGAGGACATGTGCACAAGGTCAAGATTCTCGAAGGCATAAATGATCGATAACTTGAATGTTTAAAGTGGGTCCATTATCCTGAGTTGATCGGTCGACACCTTGAACATGTAAAGTAAGCCCACCACTTTGAGATCATCTTAAAATACAGATCATAGAGTCAGTTAGTATGTCCCAATTTGTTTGGCAACAAAAAGGGCGAGGTAAACACAAAAGTGGGGAGTTATACCAAGTCATACCCGAGAAGATTGGTACGTACTCTGTTGTTTGGATGAATGCCGATAAATAATACTTGTAACTTGGAAAAAAGCATCAATGATACAATCAAAGTTTTCTTCTTGTAACTTGGAAAAAAGCATCAATGATACAATCAAAGTTTTCTTTCCTTATTTTTCTTTCGTCTTGCTTCCCTAGAAGTAGCAGTAATATAGTTTGCTCAACATTTTCTTGAGCACTCTAAGTGCTTCATATTTAAGATGAAGTATCTTGATATATGTCATTTATAGATGACATTTTGTTAGTGTATGAGTATAAAGAAAAAGTTAATAGTAAATTGAAACTATGAAGAGAAACATTAAAAAGTAAAGGCTTCCAACTTAGTAGAACAAAAACAGAATATATGGAATGTAACTTTGATCATTTGGGTAATTCAGAGGATATAGAAATTAAGATTGATACACATTGCATTACTCAGAAGAAAAGTTCAAATACCTAGGGTCAATTTTTTAGAGTGATGAAAAAATTGATGGAGATGTTACGCATAGAATTAATGTTGGTTGGTTAAAATGGAGAGGGGCATCAGGTATTCTACGTGATAAGAAGATATTATTCAAGTTGAAAGGTAAATATTATATAGCAACAATTAAACTTGCTATATTTTATGATTCTGAGTGTTGGGCAGTTAATCATCAACATGTACAAAAGATGTCTGTAGTAGAAATGAAGATGTTGAAATAGATGAGTAGTCGCACAAGAAAAGAATGTATACATAATGAGATTATTAGAAACAAATTGAGAGTAGCACAAATAGAGGATAAAATGAGGGAAAATCGTTTATGTTAAAAGAGAAAGAGAACGACTATAAAAGTGTTGGAAAAAAATAATAAAGAATGATCTAGTTTATATTGAGTTAACTGCTAGCATAGCATATGATAGGCTCTATGGAAACAAAGAATCATGTAGTCGACCCCATCTAGTATGGGAAAAGGCTTAGCTGTTGTTGTTGTACTATGAGTGCTTCATCATCTTATGCAACCTCATTGGCAACGAGGATACGCGCAATCAAATTCTTGGAGATCTATTATATCGCCTTAAACCTAATCCACTTGTCTTCTCCTTGATAACGAGGGTTAAGTTTTATAGCATGCTCTTGCAACCTATTTCATTCCAGTGGGTTTACGTATGATGCTATTCGAGCTGAGTCATCACTATTGACAATGACAATCTTTCATTGTTGTCGTACTGGTAGATACGGCCGGCTCGAAACCGGCCTGGTGGTTCAAACTGGAGCCACAATGCCCGCAGAATTGGTGGTAACCAGAACCGGCTGGGAACCCCTTAGTTCGGTTATGGTTCATGGTGTTCGAAAACTTATTCGTAACCGAAACTAAAAGTAGTGGTTTCTAACCAACGTGAAATATTGTTTAAATATTTCTTTCAAAACCTATTATCACAAACTAAATAGTAGTGTGATGACAGGGAGTTTGACTCTTAGAGGGCGCACTATCCTTCTTTTTTTTAAAAGAAAAAGAAGTTTTTAAACCGCACCACCAGTTTCGGGACGGTTTCAAAATCGGAACCGGAACTAAAACTAGTGGTTTCTAACCGAAGTTAAATATTGTTTAAATATTTATTTCATCACCTATTATCACAAACTGACTAGTTGTGTGATGGCAGGGAGTTCGCTGCCGGTGCGATTAGTATGGAGTTTGACTCTTAGAGGGCGCACTGCCCTTCTTATTTTTCAAAAAAAGAAGTTTCCTAAACCACACTACCAGTTTCGGGGCGGTTTCAAAATCGGAACCGGACGCACTGGTTTTCTTTAGATGGTCACGCATTTTCTTTAATATCTTCATTTGGGCCATAAATATTTTCTTCACAAGTGAGTAGTTGACTATTCAACCCTGCGCACCAAGAAAAATTATTGGTCTTATTAATGCCCCACTCATCCATGAAAAATTGAGTGGTCTAATGTGGATACATATATTTGTGTAGAAAGTGGTCCACTAAGAATCGACTTTGTTTCTTATAAATAGATATCAAAACTGGTTTGCAGTTTATGATGGAGAATCGCTTCGAGTTCCTCTTTTTATGACTGTTTGCATGCCTTTGTCGATGGGAACAACAAAGAGATTCTTCGTAGTGTTTTACCATAATGCACTATTAAAAAGGAGATGGGGACAAGCTGCAGGCACAGAACACTAAGGCACTCCGAAGATTTAATGATTCTTTTGTGTTTGAAGTCTATGGGACAAGTTATAGGCATGTAACTCTAAGTCACTACGAAGATTTAATGATTCTTTTGTGTTTGAGATTGCCAAACTTGAAAAAGACGTGCTCTCCATCCATTGATGCATGATAGGCATTCAAGTGGATGGAATACGATCTTGATTTGCATATGAGGACCCATATTTTTTCTTTGTGGCACTGTTATTAAGGAGAATTTATCAGGTGATGATGTATACCAGTGGGTAGATTTATACTTTTTTTTTTTTTTTGGTATGTCTGTTTGAAAACCTGCATGTATCTTCGGGCTGATAATTTGGTGTCCCTAGACAAGGTTCAAATGGAACTAAGCCTTGATTTTTTTACTCGCATTTCTAAGTTCCGTTGTAGATCAAACATGAAACTCATAACTGACATGGGTATTATGGTTCTATGGACTCAATTTAAGTCAAAAACTTCGACTCCAGAAAAGAAATGGGTCACAGAAACTGGACCGCACATGGGTTTCAGACTAAAACCCAAGTGCCTCCTCCTCTCTTGTATTGCGATCTCGCTTCACACAAAACTCCAAGTTTCAGTGCCACTCATAAATCAAATACAGAACTACGGTTCCTTGAAACCATGATTACAAGCCTATAAGAAGCTAGCATGAAAGCAAGAAGGCAGACTTCTCTCATTCTCACTATTTTATTAGAAGTTAGCTTTTATTATAAGCTTTGTGACGGTAACGGTTCTAATATAAGATTCCAAGAGAGATTCTAACCCATGAAAGAATAGAGGAACGTGGATGAAATCTATATAAAGGATCCGGCATATTACCTTTATTTAGAAAGAATAAGTATGTCTTCGCATAATTTCTATAATAAGAGAACCGTATGACTCATTTTAAATATGATTATTTTCATATTGCAGCCCGCTAAAGTAGATCAACCCTTAAGGATTTAAGAACACAACCGGGATCTCCAGAAAATGAACAAATCAACCTCCCTTGTGGTTTGCTCAAAATCCACTTCGATATTTTGCGGTTTGTTTTTAATGAAATTAGAGAATTGTGATTTGGAAAATTAGATCTCATGTGTCTCTTAAATGACATGTGAAATTCAATAACAATAAAAAATGGTTTATCTTATGTTGAGTTAATTGTTAGCGTGTCACATGATCGAGCTTTATAGAAACAAAGAATCCATGTAGTCGGTCCCATCTAGTATGGGAAAAGGCTTAGTTGTTGTTGTTGTACCAAATAAAACCATGGTCTCCAAAGTTAAAGATGAATGCTCTTAGCACTAGGCCAAGCACCCCTCTTATGAATTTTTTTTGGCAAAATAATATCTTTAAATATAAACATGATGTTCATGCTTATGTGTGCAACAAATTTAGTCCCTTATCAATGATTAGATGAAAGTCATGTTATCATATAAACACAACTCATAAAGTAACACAGTAATTAATAAAAAAATATAAAAACAAATATAAAGCAATATAGTTAAGCCTTTAATTCATACAAAATAATATCTAACTAAAATATTGTTTAATTAATTCATATAAGTAAAGGAAATTAGCATTTTAATTTAATAATTAATTAAATGTTCAAACTACACTTAGTAGCCTAAATTAATAGATCTCATTAAAAATTGAAGTTATTAACATAGAACATAAATTAAGTAAATTAATTGACTAAAGGTGGAAATGAAATTCATTATCAAAGATTAGTAATTAATATTCAAATTAAAGTTATTAATGTAAATTTATGATTAACTAAATAACTACAAAATTAATTATTACATAAATTATTTTTTAACTTAATATGTTATTGAATATAATATTAATTTTAAATAACTAATTTATAATATATTCATTAAAAAAATCATTCAATTATTAATTAAATTGAGCTAACAATCGGCAATGATGTGGTAGAGCAAGCACCACATCATAATCCTTTGTAGACACGGCCGGTTTTGGCTTTCCTGAAACCTAGAACTATAACTGAATTGGCCCAGAGCCGGTTCTAGTTTGAGTCTTTAACCACTCAGCACCATAAGTAATATATAAAAATATAAATTTCCAATAAAAATTTAAAAATCTACCAAAACTGGTGGTTGGTTTCATGAAAGGTGAAACCGGAACCGAACCAGGTAGTCCCTAGCTCCACACCCATTTTTGGTTCCGGTTTCTGGCCCAGTTCAGTTCTGGTTGGAACTGTCGAGCTGGTTTGGAACTGGCCATGTCTAATCCTCTGTTAGCTCTGATGTCAAGTTAAGTGCAGGGTAGTGGACTAAATTAATCAATGACAAACTACAAAAATTGATTTCACTAAAATCAAACCACATAATACTAAAGTGGGTCTTCTACAAAACCATGTACTAAAAATAAACCACATGGTACTACAGTTCAAATGACTAGAAATTTATAAGATACAAAAGGATGGGTAAAAGAACCCCATAAAGATCGCCTAGAAGAAGCAGTGGAGCGCCAAGAAACTGGCATACAGAATAAGTGTACCCAAGGAAGGTTAGAGCCATTGATATACCAACGAAGCAAAATTCCTTAGAATCAATCAGGATAAGATCGTATAGGTTGAGCGAATTCATAAAAAGAAGTGAGGCTTTAGATTCCCTTTACCAAAATGAACCCACAAACAATTGTCAATCAACCTTTTGAATCTGCCCATGCAACCCAGGTACGTGGTTAGTGGCTTAGTTCTCCTTTGCTGGAACCACCTTTTGTTGACGATGTTGTTCTACTTGGAAACTCTTGAACAATGTGAATTCTCTGTATATGCTAGTAGGCAAGTTCTTCTTCATCTACGAGAACAACTAGCCTTTTCCCATACTAGATGGGGTTGGTTACATTTCTTTATTTCCATATAACCCGATCATGTACTATGCTAACAGTTAACTCAACATAAGCTGGATCATTTTTTATGATTTTTTTCAACACTTTTGTAATCTTCTTCTTCATCTTTTAACATTTTCACAATCTTTTTCTCATACCTTATTACCGAAACTCCCTTTGGTCGTCTTTCTATGTGTCCAAATCATCATAAATAATTTCTCTTCGTTTTATATTTATTGGTGTCACTCCCAATTTATTTCTAATAATCTCATTGTACATACGGTCTCATTTTATATAACCACTCATCCATCTTAGCATATTTATTTTTGTCATGAACATCTTTTATACATGATGAATAAAAGCCCAACACTAAGAACCATAAAACATAGTAGGTCTAATTGTTGCTCTATAATATTTACCTTTCAACTTTAATAGTATCTTCTTGTCATATAGAATACATGATACACCTCTTCATTTTAACCAACCTACATTAATTCTATGCGTAACACCGCTATCAATTTCTCTATCACTCTAAAAAGACTCACCCTAAGTTTTTAAAATTTTTCTTATAAGAGATACAATGTGTGTCAATGTTAATTTATATATCATACAGAGTAAACCAAACAATAGAACTTGCATTTCATATATTTTGTCTTTCTTCTACTAAGTCCGAAACCTTTAGTTTCTAATATTTCCTTTTATAGTTCCAATGTCCTATGAACTTTTCTCTTAGACTCATCCACGAACACAATGTCATCCACAAATATATCAAAGTACTCCATCTTGAATGTATTTTATTACCTCATCAATGACTAATATAAATAAATATGGATTCAAAGTTTATCCTTGATGTAATCTAATATTAACTTGAAAGAAATATGTCATTCATTAATGGTCCCTGACACATATTTGTTTACTATCATATATATCTCTCAAAAGATTGATGTATGTCAATAGAATACCTCTCTTTTTAAGGTTCTCCTTACCATAAGCTTTTACTACATTAATAAGTACCATATGAATGTTTTTTTTTTTATCTAAAATATTTTATAAGACGCCTTAATAGGTAAACAACCTTAATAGTAGATTTTCCTATCATGAATCCAAATCTTAATAGTAGATCTCTCTAGCATGAATTCAAATTAGTTCTCTATTATACCCGATACTTGTTTCAACCTACGTTAAATAATTTTTTTCTATAATTTTATAATATGGTTCATCAACTTAATACCTTTATAATTGACACAATTCTAAATATATCTCTTGTTCTTGTATATATGTATAATTGTACCTATCCTCCATTCCATAAGTGTTTTTTTATTTTTCTATATTTTGTTAAATAACCTTGTAAATCAAGTGATACCCATCTTTCTTATGACTTTTCATACTTTTACAAGAATATTGTTTGGTCATACAGATTTACGAACCTTTTATATTTAAGAGCCTCTTTAACTTCATTCCTTTGAATATAACAATAGAAATTGCACTTTACATACTCTTTTAATTTGGTTAGTTTTTCCAAGTTAATACTAGCACTTATATTTTTGTTAAAAAACTTATGAAAACAATTTTTATCTAGTTTTTATCATCACTTGTCATTAGAATCTTCTCATTCTCATCCTTTATGCATCTAACAAAAATAAGATCCATAATTTTCTTATCTCTATCATTAGTTGTTTTAAAAATATCTCTTTCACCTTCTTTTGAGTCTACACTGTTTATATAAGTCATCTTAAATTTTGGTTTTTGCTTTAGTGATGAATTTTTTCGCTTCTTTCTTTGCTTTCTTATAAGTCTCTCAAGTTTCATTAGTCTTGTTGATATAACACAATTTGTAACATGTCATCTTCACCTCATCAAGTTTTCTTTATACTGGTATACCTCCTTTAGATTCACCTAATACATTTAGTCATATTGTTCCACATATCAAAAGGTGTATTTACATAATTTCAAGCATCTCTTTGAGGAATTTCCTATTTAAATATATCTTTTTTCTCATTTGTTAGGTTCCACCGTATAATTCGAGTGACTCTATATACTCTTGACCTGTTTGTCTATTTTTTTCTTGCAAATTCATAATTAAAAGGCAGTGTTGGGTAGTTAATATTTCTCTTGAAATTACCTTGCAATCCTTACAACTCGATCTATTTTTTCTTCTATAAGCAACATAATCAATTTATGTTTGCGACAAGCTACTCTTATAAGTAATTAAGGAATTATTTTGCAATCATCTCATCTTTTGAAAATTGTATTGGTTATAAAGAGTCATATACTATAACAAATTTAAAATTTTCTTATCTTCCTTATTTAAATCTTTAAAACCATAGTTTCTATTAATACCTTAATATCTTAATGTCTCTTTACCCACATTTTCATTTAGATATCTCCTCAAACAAATCATCTCTCTTTGTGGATTCTTTACATTACCTTATTTAACTCCTCTCAACATGCCTTCTTTATGTTATCTTCTATTTCTATTTAGGGTAAATATGCATAAATTATATTCAAAATCTCTACTCACCATCATAATTTGGTCACCATGTCATTGTATCATTGCATGTATACTACACTATCTTTTAAATATTTATTTACAATAATTCCAACTCCATTTTGAGCCTTTTCTTTTCTTGAGTATCATAATTTAAAATATGTATTCTCAATATTCTTTGTGCTTTTGTTTAATCCACTTTGTCTTTTATAAGCATATAATATGAATCTTTCTCCTAATCATAGTATCTATCACATCTATTAATTTGCCCGTTGATCTTCCAATATTTTAAGTATCAATATAAATCTTATTATTTAAGACTAGCTTTCTTACTCGTTGCATATGTCTATGCTAAAAACATGAAAACCCTTTCTTCATATACAACAATATAGGAGAAAAATTGTGCAGTTATCTTCAAGAGATAGAGATAGAGAGAGTCACCCTTTGATAGAGAGAAGGGAAAATGTTGCAACCAACAACCTAGTAGCCTGTATGGGAGAGATAGAAGGAGTCAAATATGAAGAAAGATGGTGAGCCATCTCCTCCCCTGAACAAGTACGGTTCCTTTGTTGTTGTCTCCATGAAAGATGAACAAGGAAAATATCTTTGAAGTTATCACTTATCAGCCACCATGAGTGAGTGAGGGAGAGCTACCTCTTGTGTTTCAACATGAAATGCCTCTCAATAGGCACCACCTCTCTTTTGACCATTGTGAAATCCCCGAGAGATGAAAAATGGTTAGAGAGATCGAGTAATCACCTCTCATTCATGTTAATTTTTCTCTCGGTGATGAAGAAGAAGAGAGAGAGAGAGAGAGAGAGAGAGAGGAAGAGCTCCCGTCTAAGATCTTTCTTAAGTGAAAAAAATTGAAGCCCCTAACCCATATACTAATTTATCTCTTTTCTCTTAGCTCACACTTTCAATTTATACCCTCTCCAATTAGGGTAAAATACTCACAATCATTTAATTGCGCTTTCTTTAGGTCTTTGATTTAATTCTTTGGCTCAAACTCTGGACTTGCTCCAAACTTACAGTCTAGCCCCATGTTGATGCTTTTTATTGGTGATCTCAATCATGAACCCAATCCACTTCCTTGATTTTGCTTCTAGAGGCTTCATTAGGGGTGTTCTTGGTCTGGTTTGGTTCGGTTCTAGCCTCAACCTCAAACCAAACCATTATTCTCAATTCACTTTTAGAAAACAGAACCAAACCAAATCAAACTAACGGTTCCGACTTTGGTTCAGTTATGAACCATGGTTCTACTTATTTTAGGGTTGGGCTAAATATAAAGTATTATGTCATCAGATTATTTGGATCTATGGTCTAGATTTTTACATGTGTATGTATATGAGAATTTTGCTTAGAAGCTTGATTTTTTTGGAGAAAATTTTGTGATGTTAAAATCTCATATTTGTGAGCATACCATAGTACTCACCTCCATATTGAATCTAACTATCTTTATCATTTACTAGTCTATTTCTCTATTTCTTTCTTGAACATATCCAACTTTCCAAACAATAAGTAGAGATAAATGAAACATGACTAGTCATCAATGAAGGTCACAAAGCACTTTTCTTCGATATGATGAGTAAAAGGTTTACAAACATCCGTGAAAAAATCTAATATTTCATTATTCCTTTTGGCACCCTTTTTATATGTTTTGTTCTATTTTGCTTGTATGTAATAGAAATATGCTATATCTTTCATAAAGTCGAGGTTATTCAAAATTCCCTCCTTTACAACTTTTGAAAATCTCTGCTTAAAGATGTGTCTCAATCTTTTGAGCAAATGAATATAAGATCAACTCTCACTTAAGCCACATTTATTACCACTCAAACTATTCTAAACAAAGAGAGACTCATGAGATTAAGGTTATATTTTCGCCTCTATAAACCACCACACAAGTAGGTTGAACCTACACCAGAGTCTTTGCTTATGCTAGATGTAGAGCTTGAAAACATGAATATAAAACCAAGTTTAACAAGCCTAAAAATCGAAATAGGAATCCTGAAATATGATTGAAGAGAAATGGTATCAACAAGATCTAATACTAAACTTGATTCAAAGATAATTCTTCATATGAGACACCACCTTGTTTCTTGAGGAGATGTGTCATTTATATTCAATTAGTCCCTCTTTTACTGAGAAATAACTACATGTTATTGGCAATATATACCGTAACACAAGAATCAACCCGCTAATTATTTATTGAAAATATTAGCCAAATAGCAGTCATATGAGATGAGACACATGGTCAATCATCGGATAATTTGTGGATATCAAATCAAGCATCATATTACCAAGATACCTGAATATGACAACCTTACTTTTGGATGGTGAATGTCAGTTTAATGGGTTAAACATGATTCATAATGTTAACTTCCCTGAATACGGGCTTAAAGCAATGTAATCAACACACCCAAGGTTAGTTTAGTTAGTGATCACACTGAATGTGTTATTCTTTTTTGTTACAAGAGGAGAACGAAGCCTAACACAACCACACACGCACCCTCTGGGAGTTGATCTCCCCACCACCAACAGCGCGCTAGAGCATTGAGCTAACACTATGGGTGCAAATTTATGTCTACTGGCAACTGAAGTCTTCATTTGAATTTACAACAATAATATAACAATAGGGAGTAGATTGTAAAATCCAACATTATAGTTGTCAGGCTATTAAATAAAATGCAAACATGACCAGAGGCTATTGCACAATAACCAAACATTATACAAGTATAATGTTCGACTTGTATGCATCCACAGAGAGGGCAATCAAGTAGGTGAGACATTAACCAAGACGAACATGCTAATGGAGAATGGACTTCATATATGAGAGGAAGCACTATCATTTGTTACTCATGGATTGAAAGCTAATGCCTCAGGCTTCGTGCCTCATTTGTAACAAGAAAAAAATTCAGTCTCATTCGGCAAATGACCACAAAGCTAGGCAACTTATTTGTCAACAATAGGAAAACTCTGAACCAAAAGGAATTTTCCTAAATTTCAAATTGAAACAGAAGTTATTTGTTTAAGGAAACAACAACCAGATTGAAAAAATATTTAGTATTAAAACTAAAATAATATAAAGTTAAATGGTTATAACCAATTTCTATATGGTCATTTGGACCAAAGAAAATTATGACAGGAGTAAGGTGCATCATCCCTTCTCTCCTCCCTCAAAATTTTGGCGAAAGAAATCCACCAGTGCTACAACCGAACCAGGCCATCATCTTTAGGCCTCCCGTCAGTGACCCACTTGCGTACCGTCTATGAAGGTCTGAGTGGCATGCGGATGCTTTGGAAATAAGGAGGGAAAAGAGAGAGCGTCGTTGGACTTCGAATCGCCAAGTCCAGTTTGCTTTTTCAGAGAGGAAAGGAATTCAGAGATACATATGTCCGTAAAGCTCTGATTTTTATTTTATACTTTACTTGGTTTACCGTTAAGGTTTCGAAAAAAGGTTCGGAAAAAAAAATGGCTCCTCGTGAAATCAAGAAGGTCCATCTTTTATGATTTCATGAACACGTTATATACGGTTAGCATGGCCATATATATAGTCTGCAACCTCTAGTTATCGTTCTTTTCTATCATTTTACTTTTAACAGGTAGAGTTTGTGGCAAAGAAAGAAAGATCACTACCACCGGCGGTGATTTCGACCGCTAATCCAAACCGTTATCAGCGACACAGTGGCTATCCCACTAGCGCCTGGTTTCTACCACCAGAAGGGCGGTTCATCAAGCTCTGTGCTCAGGTAAGTTTCTAGGATGGTTACTTCACCAATAACTTTCTGGTGGCTGAAAATGTTCGTCGATGATGGTCCCTCAGATGACTTCAACGATTAATTAGTTTTAACACCACTCAGACGTAGCCTTTAAGAATGTGATCTCACCCTCACCAAGCTTTTCCGTTCTTAGCAAATCACACAGTCGTGCAAATCCTTGTTGATTCACATATTTACTATAGAATTGCTGGTTGCATCCTTGCTGATTCATCCAACTTCGCCACGTTAAGTTACTCGACTCAATGACGTGAAGATGACACCATCAATATCAATAATTTTCAGTTGTTGGTGCCGAAAATCGAGGTGGCGTGATGAGCATCCGAGGAACCTGAAAAAGAAAGAAAGGTTTAACCTACTTTTGATCATAACAATAGCTAAAACACTCTCGACAGCTCATTTCTGTTCGTGTCTTTTGGTCGGCAAATTATCGTTAAAATTCAATTGAATGCCTTGCGTGCAAAGTGCCTTTCACCATCAAGACAAAATAGTTACAAGGGTTCCCTTTCTTAAGGTAATAATGTTCATGTACTGATCGCCTTAACACATATATAACTTTTAAAAGGATTGAACAAGCATAATGCTTCGTAAGTAACTCTTTTTCTTTTAGGAGCTTCACGAGCCAAGTTGAGCATTTTGTTCATCAAACCGTCGGCTCTTGTATCTTTTAAATGTTTTCTTTAAATATTAAAGATTTTAATAGTTTTTACCGATTTCAGACCGTTCAAGACTCGAACCCAAACGGGGGTAGGGCCAACTTAACTATGGCCCTTGTATAAACCTACATACAAAATATTTATAATAGATCCATGTACACTCCAGTTGGGTCTGGATGCCGAACTGACTTATGTTGGGTTGCTTCCGGCTAATTCAGACAAGACTCTGAATGCCTAAACACCATTCTTCGGCTCGAGCCCTAAATTGCCAACCCTGATTGTGAAGAAATGTTTAGTTTCTTTTTATCTTTCTAAAACGAATTTCAATATTTCCGAAAAGAGTTTTCTTTTTTAAGATTTGGAAAGAATAAACAGATATTAAAAACATTGATAAAGAGAAAAGAGAGAAGGGAGAGCGTTGGTTTATATAACCTGTTTTTAACGATCGCGATATCTCGCGCCTCCACGATGATGGCGACCATGATGATGACGACGACGTTGGTGATGAATGCCTCGTGTGCTCCTGTTGGATGATCGCCTGTACTTAAGGAAGAGGAGGAAAAGAGAAGACTCATTCGTCTCCTCGTACGTGTGCAGCCCCCGCACGTGTGGCCGGACGTCGACGGCGATCTCTCTCCCTCCTGCCGAACCCTAGAATCGCTTCGAAGACAGCGTACAGAGGGAAGAAACGAGGGGATAATCTGCGGTTGGTTTGAGGGTTTTTCTAGTCTCTGATTGTACGTGCCGTCTGGCGATTCTCGGGATCTGGTTTCGTTTGTGGATCGGAAATGGGGGAAACTGGGGGGGTATCTGAGAGTTTCATGGCGGAGCTGCGGATCTTGCGGGTTTTTTTCCGGGCCTTTCGATCTTGAGGTTTTCTTCTATTCGATGGAGAGTGTCTGGCTGGTTGGTTATTTATCGGGATTGACTCGGATGAGATTGTCGTCGGCCGGATGGGAGTCCTGTCCGGTGATCGGATGAAACCGCTGCGAGACTTACGCCAACTGACCACGGAGGATTAGAGACGCGTTTTCGAGATTATACGGCACCGTCTGATGGCCGAGTTTTCCAGAAATGTTGCCGTGGAGAGAGATGTCGAACAGGTATTTGAGTACCTTTTGTAGTCGTCCATTTTTCTGTTGATGCTTCCTTGCTTCGGTTGATTTTGTGGTGAGTTAGCTGATCCATACCCCGTTGCGTGGATATCCATATTTTGTTTTGTTTAATGAGCGAAGCTGAAAAGTTTAGTTAGTGAAGTTGGAATTGGTTTGAGCGAGGAGCACCATTGTTGCTTATCATTGGCACCAGGCGCTGGATCTATTCCTGTTGATCGGACTGGTGAAAATATTGAATTCTGAGTAAAATAAATTGTTTAATAGTGTTACGTCGGTGTAACACAGTAACAACTTTTTTGCACATTTTACAACACGATGCTGAAATTTCATGCAAAGAAGCTTGAATTGGATTATCGGCACAATAATGCAAAACCAGATTATTATGTTTGAGTTTTGTAATATTAGATGATTTAGACGTCAGTTTAGATATTCAGTTTTGTCATGGTTAACTGGGTAAACATGCCTCTATGAGCTTTTGAAGTAGTTGGTTTGTTTCTTTTTCTGGTTTTTCACGTGATCACGTTGTTCCCATTCTTGAATTGCCCACAAAGTTGGATGTACATGTACCTATTCGTTAAATAGTGGTAGTGAAGAGGTTACTCTATTTATTGAACCAAAGTGATGTTTTGTGAAGTGTTGTTTGTACCATATCGTATCATGGATCTTTTTGTCCATGAGATAGGTGTACCATATAGTATCATAAATTTTTTAAAAATAGTTTAAAGAAACAACAACAACAACAACTAAGCCTTTTCGCATACTAGACGGGGTCGGCTACATGGATTCTTTGTTCCCACAGATCCCTATCGTGTGCCATGTTAGCAGTTAACACACAATAAGCTAGATCATTCTTTATTGTTTCTTTCCAACACTTTTGTGGTCGTCCTCTAGCTCTTTTAATACTTTCCAAATGTAAGGGATCACCCTTGCATTGCGAGTCCCAAGCCTGGATAAAGGAGGAGGGTTGTGTTTGGCTTCCGACAGCCAGCGTAAAACTTTGTTGGATTTTTATAACATGGATTACAAAAATAGTTTAAAGAAAAATAGAAAAAAATCAAGACAATTCTAAACAATTTCTATAAATAAAAAATTGAGTAAACATTCATCATTGAACATTAATTCAAATTATAAGCAATACAACTTTCTGATTAAACAAGTAGCAAAATTACGAAAGTGATTGTTTCCTAAAACTCCCTCAAAGTGGATCGACTCAAGATCCCACTAAAAAAACAATAGGGGGAAATCCACTTTAGCACCCTGTGATTTTACCAAAATAAATCAACTAAATCAACTTCTCTTTAAATCAACTTTGTGAATACTGCACCGCATCCCATATACCAAGGGAATATGATACTAATGTATTGTACCTTATCAAAATCAACAAAATATAAATCATCTTAGTTCCAGAAAACATTCATCATAATTGTATTTCCCCTACACTCGTAGTTTCTCTCCTGAATTATTTTGTTTGGTGACACAACAGCAGAATATGTGCACGTTGACTTATACAGAACAAACAACAAACTTGATGTATCAGAATTTCTATTTCCCCATTGAACAGGTGTGCATCTTCGGGGCATGCCATTGAAAATGCCATTGAAAGGGAATAGTGTATAAGCTTTGGAGGTTTAGGAGACAAATCATTAGAAGAGGGCTTCCTGAGAGAAAGAGGACTCAAATATGAGCCCTTTTATAACTTAAGGGGCGTATCGCCTTTACCATATGATACGGGCGATACAGGCCGATACATTAGTTTTGTGCATTAAATCATGCTTATGCTTATGTGGCCCACAATTTTTTTGTATCTTGATCTTCGAGTTGAATCCATGGTAAAAGGGCCTGGTCAAGTATTATGCTGGCCATGGACTACCTAACACAAAAATCCTTCTTTCACATGTGGCCTTGATGCCAGCAAGGATGTAGCTTGTGTGACAAAATGTTACCACTCAATTCAAAGGTAGATATACAAAGGCAACTATAAGATGAGTTATGTTCCATGGCATTGAGTGATGGGAGTTAACCATTAACATGAATAGAAGATCTATGATAAAAACGAAGATGTGGATGTGGATGTGTGAACACACAAGGAAAGGCTATATCTATGAGGTTTTTGGAGAAAGAGTTGGTATGCCACTAGAAAAGGTAAAATGAGAAAGAGATGCCGAAGTTGGTTTGGCCACCCTGAGTTTGAGTAAAAAGGTGTAAAGAATTAGAGTTAAAAGAAAATGATCTTGCTTTTTTGGAGCTAAATTCTAATATGGTGCAAGATCTAGGTCCAATGACTAGTGAAGATCCATGTAACTGACCCACTTAGTTGATTTTGATTTTCGTATCCTGATCTCTCTCTGAGTCAAGTTCTCTTGCAGGGCTTCCTATGTACTTTTTGTTTTAGACCAAATCTGACAAATTTTGAATGTTGACAGTTTCTTTTCTCTTTTCATAGTGAAAAGTTGAGAGGATTCAAAAACCAAGTTCATTATTTGAATAGGTCTGTCATATCTAATGAATATACACTTAGGATAGGGCATCCATATGAGAATATCTATTGTCATCCAGCATCTTGTATTGGAAGGTAACATGATGCCACTTGATGAAAATTCTGCTCTTGATTAGTGACATCATGAAGCTCCTTTGGAACAAAATTACTTCATGGTACTAGAATAATAGTTGGAAATCCTTGGGAGACCTTTTGCTCTATCATACAAGTATTGGGCAGTCAACCATTAATATTAACATGTGCAGAGAATGTCTATGGAGTGACAAAGATGTTGAGGTGGATATGTTGCCACACATGGAACGATCAGATCCTTAGTGAGATTATTGGAGAAATGGCTGTTGTGGTACCAATTGAAGATAAAATTGGACAGACACAGTTAGGTAACTTATGTTGGTTCAAACCTTTGGGAAGATGGCTGTGTGGTTGTGAACACTTCAAAGAGGTAGATGGCCTCTAAAGTGTTTCAAGGAAATAGAAAACATGATCTGTTTTTTTTGAAGTGATGTTAATATGATGCAAGATAGTGTTAAAGTATGTAACAGGTATGGGCAAATAGGGCCCGTAAACCATCTTGGCCTGGCTGGGCCACTAGGGCTCGGGCCAGGGCCCAAACTAGCAATTGGCTTACTCTCTCTCCCTCTTGATCTCACTATGCTTTATTTTCCTCTTATCTTGCTCTATAAATAGAGCTCATTCATTCCTTAATAAATATGTTGTTTTGTTTTGCAACACTTTGGATATTTGGTTTGATATACTTAGAGTATTGGAACAACAAGCATTTGGTGGATTGGTCTCTTGGTGTTTCTTTGATTGTGAGATTGGCGATTGGTTAGGATTCGGCAAGTGAATTGAAGAAACATGTTAGTACATTGTATCAAAGCCTACTTGGGAGAACATCATTGTACATAGTTGCATTGGGAAGTGTGCCCAACTTGAAACAAGTTTTGTTTTCTTGCCTTTGATATTCCAAGGTTGAAGTAATCTTCTCTTTGTAAGAAATGAAAGGGAAAAATGAAGTGTTTTGTTTTTTGCTTGACTCAAATTGCTATCAAAGTTAGGGCAAGAACAATGAAAAATTATTTTTTATGAAAAGATTATAGAGATTATGTTGATGATACTATTCAAGAGCGAAAATTGAGAATTGATGGGCTTGATAAAGATGATATCATAAAGGCCCAAGAAAATTACAAACAAAATTTGAAAATGTGAGAAAAAATAAATGCAAAAATTACTTTGATTATTTATCAAAATGTAAATGAAAAACTTTGCAATAGAATCAATATCTTTGAAAATGTATTTGAAACGTGAGAGTATTTAAAGAAAATTCTTAAGATCGATTTTGTTTTTCAAATTGATTTAATAGAAAAAATGATAATATTTAAGAAAGACAACTTAAGCATTATATATTATAACAATGACTTTTCTGAATTATGGGGTCAACTACGAAGTTTTGTAAAATTTGAAAAACTTCAAAGAATAGATGAATTTGAAGAATACCTTGATAACCAATATTTTTTCTTGTTTATGTGGGGTTTAAGAGAAGAATTTGAAACCATAAGATCCACTTTAATCCATAGAAAACCGAGACCTAAGGGTGATGGGTTCCTTGCCGATCTAGTTATGGAAAAAACTAGATTGAAAAACCTCAATTGCTTCTAAGGAGGTCCTTCTTGCCACCTCTAAACTAAGGGCAAATCTAAAGATATACAAGGAACCACATGTAAAGAATTTTGAAGGATAAGACAAGACGATTATAAAGTTGGCCCAACAAGACTACTATTTGTCACTATTGCAAGGAGAACGAGCACATCACGACTTATTGTCCCCTTTTGATGATAAAAATCAATAATGCGGTTGTCTTGGAAGATAAAGAGGGAAGAGCATTACCCCCAACATCAAGGCTTACTTTGAAAAAATGTTTAATGAGAAAGCTAGTATATTCGGGAAAATCAACAATGTGGTTGTCTTGAAAGATAAAGAGGGAGGAGCACTATCCCTAATATCAAGGCTTACGTTAAAGAAATGTTTAAAGAGAAAGCTAACATATCCGGGAATGCACTATCCACAAATTCTCAAGGTATATCTTGGTTTTTAGATTCATGGGCCATAGAAAGAGGTTTTTGAAAAACACTTTCCAAAAGACTTCGAATAAGCATGTGTTTACGGCTGACGGTACACGACTCCAAGTAAATTAGATTGGAAGTTTATAAAGCAAATATTTCAAAGTACCCAATGTAAGCCTTGTACCAAAACTTAATCTAAATTTACTTTCCGTTGCTCAAATTTGTGGCAATGGTTGTATAATAACTTTTTTATCTAAAAATTGTGTGGTACAAGATCACCTATCGAAGAAGGTGATTGGACAAGGCCATAAAGAAAGTGGACTATACAAAACAGATAACTTGATTGTACCAAATTTTGAACATTGTGGTGTAATTCATGACACAACTCTTTGGCACAAAATATTGTGTCACTTAGAATATGAACAAGTTGTGTAATATTGTATTATTGAAAAATAATAAAGACAAAGATTTTGTTTATGAAGAATGTAAATTATCTCCTAGAGGTATAGAGTGAGTGTCTTTCTAGGTTACAAAGATGACAAAAAGGGTTATAAGTGTTTTGATCCCAAAGAAGATAAACTTTATGTATCAAGAGATGTGAGATTTTTGGAAGACAACTACCACTTTGTCTCTAACATTAAAGATAAGGAAAAATATACCTTTTTAATTGTAAACTTAGAAGATAGTAAAAGATAGTTATAGAGAAGAAACCATTGATTCGAGGCAATAAGATGAACACACAAATATGGAAATGAGAGAAAACAACGAGTCTTGTGATACTATTGAGCCTTTTCCTTTACACTACGCTAGAAGACCTAGAGAACAAGAAAATATTGGATTACCTCATAGAATTCTAAGGCCCCACACGGATTTGCATCCTATGAAACCTTTGAACCTCAAACAAAAAATCTTATTGCCACTATTTTACAAGTAAAAAGAACCCAACTTTTATAATCAAGCCAAAGGTATATGAGAATAGGAAAATGCTATTCAAGAAGAATTAAAGGCTTTAGATAAAGCTCAAACTTGGGATATTGTACCTAAACTTAAGGATAAAAAACTTATTGGATGTAGATGGTATATAAAGTAAAAACAAATAGTGATGGCACCATAAAAAGATATATAGTTAGACTAGTAGCTAAAGATTATACTCAACAACAACAACAACTAAGCCTTTTCCCATACTAGACGGGGTCGACTACATGGATTATTTGTTTCCACAGAGCTCTATCATGTGTCATGTTAGCAGTTAACTTACAATAAGCTAGATCATTCTTTATTGTTTCTTTCTAACACTTTTGTGGTCGTCTTCTACCTCTTTTAATACTTTCAAAATTTAGTTTTTCATATGTTCTTATAGGTTCTTCTTTTGATATTCTTTCTATATGTCCAAACCATCTTAAATGATATTCTCTCATTTTATCCTCTATTGGTGCCACTCCTAATTTGTTTCTAATAACCTTATTATGTATACGGTCTTTTCTTCTATGACCACTCATCCATCTCAACATCTTTATTTATGTCACAGACATCTTTTGTACATGTTGATGATTAACTGCCCAACACTTAGAACCATAAAACATGGCAGGTCTAATTGGTGCTATATAATATTTACCTTTTAACTTTAATGGTATCTTCTTATCACAAAGAATACCTGATACTCCTCTCCATTTTAACCAACCAGCATTGAATCTATACATAACATCTCCATCAATTCTTCCATCACTCTGAAAAATTAACCCTAGGTATTTCAAACTTTTCTTTTTGGGACACAATGTGTGCCAATTTTAATTTTTATGTCCTCTTAAGTAACCACTTTTCTGAAAAATTAACTCTTAGCCGACCCCGTCTAGTATGGGAAAAGGCTTAGTTGTTGTTGTAGTTGTTGTTGTCCTCATAAGTAACCAAATGATCAAACTTACATTCCATATATTCTATCTTTGTTCTACTAAGTCGGAGGCCTTTGCTTTCTAATGTTTCTCCCCATAGTTCCAATTTTCTATTAACTTTTTCCTTAGACTCCACTAACACAATGTCATCTACAAATAACATACACCAAGGTACTTCATCTTGAATATTTTTTGTTAACTCATCAATCACCATTATAAATAAGTATGAACTTAAAGTTGATCCTCGATGTAACCCAAAATTAACTTCAAAGAAGTCACTCATTCCTTCATGAGTCCTCACACATGTTTTTGCACCATCGTACATGTCTCTTATAAGGTTAATGTATGTTAATGGGATACCTCTTTTTTCTAAGGTTCTCCAATGAACCTCCCTCGGTACCCTATCGTAAGTTTTTTTATATCAATAAATATCATATGGAGGTCGTTTTTTTGCTCTAAAATGTTTCATAAGACGTTTCAAAAGGTGAATCACTTCAACAGGAGATTTGCCTGACATGAATCCAAATTGGTTCTCAGTTGTACTTGATACTTGTCTTAACCAATATCGGTAATTCTTTCCCATAATTGTATAGTATGGCTCATTAACTTAATACCTCTATAATTCACATAATTCTGAATGTCTCCCTTGTTCTTATATATGGGTATAAGTGTACTCGCTTTCCATTCCTCGGGCATCTTTTGGTTTCTCCATATTTCATTAAATAGTCTTGTGAGTCAAGTGATTCCTATTTCTCTTAGTATTTTCCAAACTTCTATAGGACTATTGTATGGTCCTACCGATTTACCACCCTTCATATGTTTAAGAGTCTCTTTGACCTCATTCTTTTGAATACGTCGGTAGAAACTGTGGTTTATATACTTTTCTGAGTTGGTTAACTCTCCTAAGCTAATACTAATGTCTTTATTTTCATTAAAAAGCTTATAAAAATAGTTTTTCTATCTATTTCTTATATCATCATTTGCCACTAGAATTTTTTCATCCTCATCTTTGATGCATGTAACAAAATTAAGATCTTTAGTTTTCTTATCTTTAGCCCTAACTATCCTTAAACTATCTCTTTCACTCTCTTTTGAGTTGAGTTTTTTATATAAATCCTCCCAAATTTTAACTTTTGCTTCACTGATGGCCTTTTTTGCTTCCTTTTTTGATTTCTTATAAGTCTCTAAAGTTTCACTAGTTTTCTTAGTATTATGTAATTTGTAACATGCTCTCTTTGCCTTTATTTTATTTTACACTACTTCACTCCACCACCAAGCTTTTTTTTGTGCCGATACACCTCCTTTAGATTCACCTACCACATCTTTCACTACTTTCCTAATATGTATAGCCATATTGTTTCACATATCACCATAATACCAAGCATCTCCTTGAAGGACTTTTGTTTAAATATATCTTCTTTCTCGCTTTTGAGGTTTCATCATTTAGTCTGAATAGCTCGATGCACTCTTTTCTTGTTTGTCCATTTTTTTATTTGTAAATCCATAACTAAAAGTCGATGTTGGGTGGTTAAGCTTTCTCCTTGAACTACCTTACAATCTTTACAACACGCTTTATCTCTTTTTTTACAAATAAAGTAATCAATTTGTGTTTGTGATAAGCCACTCTTATAAGTAATTAAATGTTCATCTCGTTTTTTGAATATTGTATTGACTATAAAGAGATCAAATGTCATAGCAAAATTTAAAATCTCCCTACCTTCCTCATTTATATCTCCAAAATCAAAGTTTTCATGAATACCTTGATATCCTAATTCTTATTTACCGTCATGTCCATTTAAGTCTCCTCCTAAACAAATCATCTCCCTTTGTGGAATTCTTTGAATCACCTTATCTAACTCTTCCCAAAAAGCTGTCTTTATACTATCTTCTAGTCCTACTTGGGGTGCATAAGCACAAACTATATTCAAAATCTCTGCTCCTAACACTAATTTCAACATCATGATTCGGTCACCATATCGTTGTATGTCTACTACACTGTCCTTTAAATCTTTATTTATGATAATACTAACTCTGTTTCGAGCCTTTTCCTTACCTGAGTATCATAATTTAAAACTTGTATCCTCAATCTCCTTTGCTTTTTCTCCAACCCACTTTATCTCTTATAAACATAGAATATGAATCTTTCTCCGAATCATAGTATCTACCACCTCCATTAGCTTACTAGAAAGTGTTTCGATATTCGAAGAATCAGTACGAATCTTATTATCTAGGACTAGCTTCCTTACCCCGCATCCATCCAGAATCAAAATGCGAAGACCCTCTCTGTAATTTATTCACTATATTCGGGCGGCAATGTAGCCTTTGATCCAGTTGCTAGAATAACAATTATAAGAATTTTAATAACTTAGTGCTATTAGAAATTGGAAAGTTTTCATTTAGATGTTAAAAATGCTTTCTTGAACGGCAACTTAAATGAAGATGTGTATATGATCCCCCTCTTGGATTAGATATTCTAAAAAATCATGTTCTTAAGTTACAAAAAGTTTTGTATAGTCTTAGCAAGCACCTAAGGCTTGTTTTGATAGATTTGAAAGCATCATGTATGCTCATTATTTTCTATCTTGTTATATTGATACAACATTATTTTTAAAGAAGTCATATGCATGCATTATAATACTCCTTTTATATGTTGATGACATGATTATCATTCGAAGTGATAAAGATGACATATTATAAGTTAAAAGGGATCTTCAAAGGAGTTTGAAATGAAAGACCTTGGTTTGCTTGGTTATTTTTTAGGAATTGAAGTTGTACATTGTGATAGATGATATTTTGTCTCAAACAAAATTTGCAAGTGATATTGTTAACAGGTTAGGTCTAACCGATGAAAAAAAGGCAGATACCTGAGAAATACTATGAAGAAATTTGAGAGCAACATATGGAGAGAAACCATTGTATAGGCAGTTGATAGGATTATTGACCTATCTTACTATCACTAGCTGAGGCATATCATATGTTGTAGACATTTCAAGCCAATTTCAACAAGCCCCTACTAGTGCAGTTATGAGAATCATCAAATATATTAAGCACTCTCTGCACCACTAACTTTTCCGTATTTTTAGGTGAAACCTTGATCTCTTGGAAATGCAAGAAATAATAGAAAGTGTCTCTGTCATCCACAGAAAGAGAATACCGAGTTATGACAAGTATTGCGGCTAAGATTTCGTGGATTGTAGAGCTATTGAGAGACTTGGGGGTCATACTGGAACAACCATCCACAATGTTTTATGACAACATGAGTGTCATATATATAGCCTCTATGAATATGTTTCATGAAAGAACAAAACATATCGAGATTGATTGCGACTTTGTGAAAGAAGAATGCTTGAAGAAGAAGTTAACCTTGTGATATGTGATTTCACAACTACAACTTGCCGATTTTTCACTGTCAGCAACATCAGAACTCAAACTAGATTTTGAAAGTATTAAAATAGGTAGACACAAAAGTATTGGAAAGAAACAATAAAGAATGATCTAGCTTATGTTGAGTTAACTGGTAGCATGGTACATGATAGGGCTATGTGGAAACAAAGAATCCATGTAGTTGACCTCGTCTAGTATGGGAAAAGGCTTAGTTGTTGATGTTGTATTTAGTCCCTCGGTTTCATTTCTTGTTGGACAAACTTTCAGTCTATACACTGTAAGTTTGAGAGGGGTGTTAAAGTTTGTAATAGGTATGGTTCAATAGGGCCCATAAACCATCTTAGCGGGCTTGGGCCCAAAGGCCCCAAACTAGCCGTTTGCTCTCCTAGCCATTGGCTCACTCTCTCTTCCTCTTGAGCTCACTATTGTGTATTTTTCTCTTATCTTGCTCTATATAGAGTTCATTCATCCCTTAATAAATATGTTGTTTTGGAGCACTTTGGATATTTGGTTTTGACTTCTTGATTGTTTGATTTTCTGACTTACTTTGAGTACTGGATCACCAAACAGTTGGTGGATTGGTCTCTTGGCATTTCTTTGATTGTGAGATTGGCGATTGGTTAGGATTCCTCAGGTGAATTGAAGAATCATATTCCCAATGGCGAGTAATATATAGCCAACCCGACTTAGTGTGGGAAAAGGCTAAGGCTTGATTTTGGTTTTGTTTAGCAGTTGAAAATCCAACTAGAATGTCATGCAAATTTGCTTTGACACCCTTCTCTCTCTTGATTGTGAGATATTTCTTAGTTTTGGCTAACCTGCTATGTTAACAGCACTGGGTTGGTATTTGATAATTGATCATTATTGCAGGCCATCATTGCTCTGAAGAAAGGAGCATATTTGCTTAAGTATGGACGCAGGGGAAAGCCTAAGTTTTGTCCGTTCCGGCTGGCTAATGTAAGTTGAATTTCTTAGGTAGATGTGTTGCTCTTAGAGGAGGTTCACTGGATGTTTCTGATGACCTTGCTGGTAGTTACTTAAACCCATTTTCTGAACTTTCATTTGATATATTTGTCTCATAACAAATGACTATATATTTTCAACACAGACCACTGCAAAAATATGGATGGGTGTAACATGCCCTAGAACTAATCATTCCTTTGGGTTACAGTTTCTGATGCCATATGGTTTATGGTAGCTTTTCATTGGGTTTATGCCTTCTTTTGCAAGATCTACACTTCCCTAGCTTTTCTTCTATAAGCATGCTTTCCATAATGCAATAATATATCTGGTCTATGTTTCTTTTTCCATGTCCACATGAAGTTACCACTAAGGCATGTACCTTTTTACAGGATGAATCTGTTTTGATATGGTACTCTGGGAAGGAAGAGAAGCAACTTAAACTAAGCCATGTTTCTAGAATTGTCCCTGGGCAAAGAACAGTAAGTTCAACTTTCCTGTTTGAACCTGTGAGGACTGTAACAATTGACAAGCTAAGGTTAGAGTGATTCCGTCCAGATATGGATGCCCCCCCCGCATCAAATTCATGACCTTAATTCTGAAAGTTCTTTTGATTCATGACTGTATTTAATTGTATTTTCTTCCAAGAAGAAACGAAGACTTTCCTAGCCAGGTGTGGTTGCATCTCAATAAACAGCTATGCTGATGCTTTTTTGTTTGTGTGCATACCTTTTCATGGAATGTTTTGCAGTAACACTTTATTTATTGGTTAAGATAGATTGCAACCCAGATGTTTTGGGTTCCAATTACAAGCATTTTGTCCCTGGAAACAGCCTCTTCCTTTCATCTTTCACCTTTCATTATTTTCTCAAAATTCTTTACCATCAAGTAACCATTTTGAGATAAAGTTTTCACCGTGACAATTAAAAAGGTTAAGGATTGATTGAACTACACTTGTACTGGTACCATCCATACAACATGAGGGTTTCTGTCAATAAGACATTCAAAAAGTGCTGGTTTGTGAGGTGGAACAACTTATACAACTCATCTAGCTTGCTGTGCTGTTTCTTGCTCATTTCCTTTTCATGATTTATAGGGAAACCCAAAATGCATAACTCTAGCTTCATTATAATGTAAAACCACTAATGAGATCTAAACTTGATTCAGAGCAATACAAGGTACATCTGAAGATAAAGCTGTGCATGTTCCAATGAGAATAAGAATTACTAGGTGACAGAATAAAAGTAGGCCTTTGGCATGTTTGTTAATTTCTGCATGAGTGTTTTGATCAAAGCAACTAGTTTTTCCTAAACTGCCAATTACATGATTTTAGTAGTATCAGGTGAATGACCAATTCCTCCAAAAAAGGTGGCAAGAAAGTCATTACTTGAGTAATTATTAGATTGGCGTAGAGTGCATGTTAATTTTAAATGCTTATATGACCATAAAATGATTCATTTCGGGCCCAACATTATTTTGAATAATATAATACAAAAATAACAGATGCTAAACCAAGAGCCACAAACTGCCAAAAGCTTGAATTCAGTCTTTTAAATCTGATGTGTAAGAAAGTCTTTAACAAGATAATAGTCTAGGAGGTGGACCGAGCTTGCATGGTTCAAGCATAAGGAGCCACCTCCAATCAGGTCAATGTGCCTCTTCTTCAGCCTTTTGACATGGCAAGGACTTGCACAAGAGCCAGTATTTTCTAGTGTGTCCAAAGGGATGAGAGACCCAGATCAGTTATTGGTTTCTTCCCACAATTTTGATGATTTCCTCTGCCTCTTTTGAATTATTCATTATAATTTCTCATGCCTTCACAAGTGAGCTCCGTTTTGCCCCCTCTCCAAATGTCCAAACCAGTGTTACAAGTATTGACATAACTAGCATATATCTATCGATACATGCGATAACCTTTTCTAGAAAAAATAAAAAGCAACTATGATACTGGCCACATGTCTACCTTATCGTCTTCATTTCAGCCACTGACTTCTAATGCACGTACTGATTGGCATATACCGCTGTTCTAAAATATTTCTTTCAGTTTTAAGTGTTTTATCTTGTCACAAAGGACACATGATGCATATAGATTTGTTAGAGACTCCAAATGTTTAAAATGTTCAAAAACTAAAATTTGTATGTGGAAAAAGGTTCCATGAGAACTTTCTGAGATTTCACGGTTTCTTGCTACATGGATTTGTAAGATATCATGACTGCAAAAGTACTTATCACTGCTTTTAACTTAAGTTTTCCTTGAACTTCTTTTTCCTGTGGAGCCTATATCTAGTAATTCTTTTTCTCATGGACTGAAGGTTGTACATCTAGCTGTCAAATGTCAGTAAGAAGACTGTTTGACTTTTTGCTGCTTTGCAGGCAATATTTCAGAGGTATCCACGACCAGAGAAGGAATGCCAGTCCTTTTCTCTGATCTACAATGATAGGTCTCTCGACTTGGTACATGAATTTCTTCATTCCCCTTCTTTTGGGATTTTTGGCTGCAGTTGGTCTCTGTTGCTTTGATCGCAACAGATGCTATTGTTATTGTGAACAGTGATCAATGGTTTTGTCTATAGAAGCTGGACATATAATCTGGTGATCTGATTCCTTTTCCTTACTAGATTTGCAAGGATAAAGATGACAAGTGCTTGAGGTTTGGTCTCAGTGGTTTGTTAGCATTAATTTCACGTAGGCCATCACCGGAAGTGGAGAACAGAGTCATAGTTGTATGATGGTGTTCCATCTGAAGTTAACAGTCTCCGAACATAAGCCAAGGTTCTGGTCATGATGATGGCGATGCTTAGGGGATGTTTTCATTTGGGGGGAAGGCACAGGTGATGGTGTTCTGGGTGGTGGGACTCACCGAGTTGGGAGTTGTTGTGGGTGTCAAAATGGATTCTCTATTGCCCAAAGCCTTGGAATCTGCAGTAGTTCTTGATGTACAGAATATTGCTTGTGGTGGGCAACATGTGGCCTTAGTGACCAAACAAGGCGAAATTTTTCCTGGGGAGAAGAATCAGGAGGCAGGCTTGGGCATGGTGTTGACTCTGATGTTCTCCATCCAAAGCTTATTGAATCTCTGAGTAATACTAATATTGAACTTGTCGCTTGTGGTGAATACCATACATGTGCTGTAACTTTGTCTGGGGATCTCTATACATGGGGCGATGGCACTTACAATTATGGTCTTCTGGGGCATGGAAATCAGGTGAGCCATTGGGTCCCAAAAGAGTAAATGGCCCCTTGGAGGGCATACATGTTTCATCTATTTCATGTGGACCTTGGCATACAGCTGTTGTGACCTCAGCCGGGCAGTTGTTTACTTTTGGAGATGGGACTTTTGGTGTTCTTGGTCATGGAGACCGAAAAAGCCTGTCTATACCAAGAGAGGTGGAGTCTCTTAAGGGTCTGAGGACCGTTCGTGCTGCTTGTGGTGTTTGGCATACTGCTGCAGTCGTAGAGGTCATGGTTGGAAATTCTAGCTCAAGTAATTGCTCGTTTGGCAAGCTTTTTACATGGGGTGATGGGGATAAAGGTAGGCTTGGGCATGGAGATAAGGAATCTAGACTTGTTCCAACTTGCGTGGCAGCTCTTGTTGAGCCCAACTTTTGCCAGGTTGCTTGTGGTAATAGCCTAACAGTTGCACTGACAACCTCAGGTCATGTTTATGCCATGGGTAGTTCTGTATATGGCCAGTTAGGAAATCCTCAAGTCGATGGGAAGCTACCAACCCGCATTGAAGGAAAGCTTTCAAAGAGTTTTGTGGAGGAGATAACTTGTGGTGCATATCACGTTGCAGTTTTAACTTCAAGGACTGAAGTTTACACTTGGGGGAAGGGTGCAAATGGTCGTTTAGGCCATGGGGATACTGATGATAGAAATTCCCCAACATTAGTAGAAGCTCTGAAAGATAAACAAGTTAAAAGTATTGCTTGTGGTACAAATTTCACTGCAGCCATTTGTCTGCATAAGTGGGTTTCTGGTATTGACCAGTCCATATGCTCTGGTTGCCGGCTTCCATTTAACTTCAAGCGAAAACGCCATAACTGCTATAACTGTGGGCTTGTGTTTTGTAATTCATGCAGCAGTAAGAAATCACTTAAAGCATCTATGGCCCCAAACCCTAACAAGCCTTATCGTGTTTGTGATAACTGTTTTAATAAAATAAGGAAAACTACAGAAATTGATTCTTCATCTCAGTCTTCTGTGAGCAGAAGAGGAAGCATTAATCAAGGGTCACTTGAGTTCCTTGATAAGGATGATAAATTGGATTCCAGTTCTCGTAATCAACTTGCCAGGTTTTCTTCAATTGAATCTTTGAAACAAGTGGACAGCAGAACTTCAAAGAAAAACAAGAAATTGGAATTCAACAGTAGCCGAGTCTCGCCTGTTCCAAATGGAGGTTCGCAGTGGGGAGCAGTGAATGTTTCTAAATCTTTTAATCCTGTTTTCGGATCATCAAAGAAGTTTTTCTCAGCTTCTGTTCCTGTCCCTCAAGGGCTAGGTTCTCCCAATGGCTGCATTACTAGCTGTAGGGACAACAGTACCATCTTCAGGGCCAGCAGCGCCATTTGGGACTGTCCCTCAAGGGCTAGGTTCTCCCAATGGCTGCATTACTAGCTGTTGGGACATCCCAACGGCTAGTAATGCAACTGTTGGGAGCAGCTTCTCCCTCTCTCCCATTCATCAAGGGTAAAATCCTCTATAAATAGAGGATGTTGCATGAAATAAATTAGCTTTTTTTGTGCTCATTTGACTTGTTTGGTTTTGTATTTATTCGGTTTGGCTTGTGTACCAAGTGTGTGGTGATTTGACTTGTACAAGATCTTATATGGTCATTGGTGTTTGACTTTGTGGATATTATTGGTTGCATCATAGTGCTATTTTTACATAGTATGAGAGTCTGGACGGTCCATTTAGAGTTGCATTTGGATTGATGTCGATTGTGGGAAGATTCTCAAAATTGGGCGTTTTTGACTATCTTTAAGAAATAAGGTATTCTTTGTATTTCTTGTTGTTGAGAAAATGGAAGAAAAAAGTAAAACATTTCGTTATTTGTTGGTTTTCAATTCTTATCAAATTGGGCACGTACCATAAAAAATATTTTTATTTCTAAAGATTGGTGGGACTATATTAATGGTGCGATCAAGGAGATCAAATGATAGAAGAAGGGGTTGTTGAAGATGAGTTTCGACGCAAGAGAAGTTCTAATAAGAATTGAAAAGTGGGAGAAATATAATGTCAAAATCATATGAATTATTGGCTAAAATGTGGATGAAAAACTCTAGAGTAGAATTAGCATGTTTGATAATACTTATAAGATTTGGAAATACCTTAGTAAAACTCATTCTCAAGACGATTTTGTTTTTCAAATAAATTTGATGGAAAAATCTATGTTATGATTGTTATCAATAGCGGTTAGTGGGTTGTTAGCGGTCGACCGTGATATAGCGATAGCGAGAATATAACAGATTTAGCGGTACACTTTTATTTACGATTAAAAAATTATATATATATATATATAATGAATTTTCTAATTTCTAAGAAATATCAAGAAACATAACTACTTCTTTCATAAATATGAATAAAATATAAAACAAAAACATAAATATAACAAAGTTATTCTAAGCATTAAGCAAATGAATTAAAAGAAACAAATATATAATTACGTATGTGCTCAAGTATGGTGAATATGGTCATATGCTGTCGCCAAGCTTGACCCCTCTCTTACTCTTCAGAGTCTCAATGCACATTACACGTTTTGCTCTAGAATTGTCCAAAACCAGCAGTGAACATGAAAAAACAATTCAAATGTACTAATCAATAATCATGTTGCCACAGAAAAATGTTAAGGTACATATGTGGAAGCACAGATTAAGGTGTAGCAAGTACCAAAAGTGTCACACACAGTTAAACACTAGAATGTACCAAAAAGTCGTATTACAAAAAATAATCATGCAATGATGGAAATAAACATAGACAAGCTGCAGGTTACAACCTGCATTAGCTGCAACAATTATAACCATATTAAGAAAATTATCAATTGAGATTAACTATAATGACAAAGGGCAGGTTAATGATTATCATCAATGTCGTATTATAGATCAAATGCATGTAGAATGAACAGAGGAACAATGTTATATCTCAAAAAATGGTATGCAATATGCATGAGCAACAATTTGTTCAATGATTATCACCCATCCATTCATCCACAATCTGCTAAATTATTATCAAGATAATCATGTTGATCAAAGATAACAACCAACATGAGGCTTAAAATATTCAATAATAAAATTTATAGAGCACGACGGAGAGAGTATCAAATGAAAGTGAATCTTAATAAAGTGTTTTGAAAAAAACCAAGAAATGTTAAGAGAGAGAAAGCATAAAAAGGCGGAAGTGGAGAAAGAGAGGAGAAAAAGAGAGAGGGAGCTTACTTGTAGCAAAGGAAGGCAAAGAAAAAGAGAATCCATGAGAAAGAGAAGGTGGCGAAAAAGACTGAGAAAGCTTACCTACAACGGAGAAAGGAGGAGAATGAGAGAGAATCCATGAGAGAGAAGAAGACAGAGAAAGAGAGAGAAAGAAAGCTTACCTGTAGTGAAGGAAGGCGGAGAAAGAGAGAGAGAAGAGAGAAAGGGAGAGAGTGCTTACCTACGTAAGAGGAAGACAGTAGAGGTGGAGGTTGCTCATTGGTAGTGGCAGAGAGGCGAGACACAACTATAGATGCGAGAGGTGAGAGAGAGAGGCGAGACGCAGATGTAGACGCATATCAAAACCTAGCGTGTTTTATGTTTTTTTGGTTTGGGTCGATCTAATGGATATTGGATCGACCCAACTCAAATAAGTATTGTATGCTAACAATGTCTTGGAGGGACGTTCATTGTAGCAAACACGCTATAGCGGTTTTTGTTCCACTATAATGCTATAACGCGCTATTGATAACATAGGAAAAAATGATAATGCTGAAACAAGGTTCCATGATTAGGGAATATCACAATGAGTTTTTCAATTTATTGAACCAACTTAGGAGTTTTGACAAATTAAAAAAACTTCAAAGTATGGATAAGTTTCAAGAATATCTTGACAATCAATATTTCTTCTTTTTTATATCGGATTATGAGATGAATTTAAGAACATAAGGTCTAATTTGATACATAGAAAACCGAGACCCAAAAGTTGTCGATTTAGTTATGGAAGAAACTAAATTGAGAAATATAAGAGACAACATGGAAGTGGTTCTTGCCACATCTAGACCCAAAAATTATTTGAAGACATACAAATCTCCATACACCATGAAGGAAATAGACAATTCAAGGGTAATGTAATGCCTTATCCAAAGAAGAGTACGATTTGACATTATTTTAAGGAGAGTGGACATATCAATACCATGTATCCTCTCTAGTTGAGGAGGTTTCATCAAGTGGCTGCCATTCAGAACAAGAAGTGCTACCTTCGAGTTGTCGTTATCAACTTATTCCAAAAATCAAGGTATGCCATGGTTTTTAGAATCCGATGTTTCTTTTAATATGACAAATGAATATAAATTGTTAAACAAATGTACACAAGTTAGAGTAGAAGTGTTTACGGCCAATGAAACTAAGCTTGATGTTAAAGAATTTGGTAACTTAGAAATAATTCTTTTAAAATACCTCAAGTACGCTTTATATCAAAATTGAATCTTAATCTTCTCTTGGTTTCTCAAATTTATGATAATGGTTGCATAGTTACCTTCTCACCAAATGAATGTGTGGTGCAGAATCATCTATCAAAGAAGGTGATTGGGCAAGATGTGGTTTCTACGTCATGGACAAATTTTGAAATATGTGAAATAACTTCTAATGAGTTTGGTCTTTGACACAAAAGATTGGGACATCTTCATGTAATCAAAATGAACAAAAGAATGAAAAGAATGATTTCATTTGCAAAGATTGTATATTTGGTTAAACATATCGTGCACCATTTGGTGAAAGAACTAATATCACAAAAAAGGATTTCAAAACATTTTGTACTCTCATGTTTGGGGACCCGCTCCCATAACCTTAAAAGGAGTGACATTATGTTTTTTTGTAGATGATTTTACTCAACACACTTGGATATATTTTTTGAAACACAAATCGGAAGTTTTTAAAAACTTTTGACCTTTCACAATATGATGAAGACTCAATTTGAAATTAATATAAAGATTTTAATAATCGACTCCGGTGGTAAATATCTCTCAAATGACTTCAAAAATTATCTTGAAGAACATGAAATTTGGCATAAAAAATCTTGTACAAAAACTCTCCAACAAAATGGTTTAGTCAAAAGAAAACATAGACATAGAAACTACTAGAACCTTGTTAATAGCAAGTAAAGTTCCTAAATACTTTGGGTTGTAGCCGCTTTAACATCCGTATACTTGATAAATATGATGTCATCATCTAAACTAGGTAATTGTTGTTCTGTTAAGAAATTATATTCAAATGAACCTAGTTATAATCGGTTAAAAGTATTTGGATGTAAATGTTACATTTATACAGATAAAAGTAACAAGTTAGGACCCAAAGCTATTGAATGCATCTTTCTTGGTTATGGTATTGATAAAAAATGATATAGATTTTACAATCCAAAAGAAGATAAACTAATTTATTGAAGATGACTATTATTGTGATGAGTCAAAAAAAACATCCAAGATAATTATATGTTTTTGGATGATACCACAGAGTTAAAGTTAGATGACAACGAGGAAACACAAGAGAAAAGTATGGTATAATTAGAGTGTGAACCTAGAGATCAATAATCTAGAAAAGAAATCTGAAGACCTTTTGAACATTATTATGTAAGAAGAAATAGAGAAAATGACATCTCTAACAAGAGTCATAAAACCTTTTCAAAGATTTGTGTCTTTTGAAACATTTCAACCATAACATAGAAATCGTATAGCAATCATATCAAGTATCAATGAACTAAAACATTATGACCAAGCAAAAAATAACTTAAGAATGGAGAAAAGCTATGAATGATAAACAAGAAGTACTATAAAAGAATAGTACTTAGGACATTGTAACGAAGCCCAAAGGAAAGAAAATCATTGGTTGTAGGTGGGTCTATAAGATCAAAACACATAGTGATGAATCTATTTAAAGATATAAAACAAGACTACTAGCTAAGGGGTACTCACAATAATATGGGATTGACTATTAGAAAACTTTTGCTCATGTTGCTCATATGACTATTGTTCACATATTGATTTCTATTTGTGCTATTAGAAACTGAGACATATATCAATTGGATGTTAAAAATGTCTTTTTGAATGATAATCTTAGTGAAGAAATATATATGACGCTTCTTCCGAGACTCAATGCTCTAAGTGATTATGTCCTTAGACTAAAAAAGGCATTATATGGACTTGAACAAGCCCCTAAAACTTGGTTTGATAGATTTAAATTTATGCATACACGAGATTTTCGCTCTTGTTATGCTGACACTATCTTGTTTGTAAGGATAACTGATATATGTATCATAATCTTACTCCTATATGTAGATGATATGATCACTGGAAGTGATGAGAATGGTATATTGCAAATCAAAAGAGATCTTCATAAAGAATTTGAATGAAGGATATGGATGTACTTAGTTGCTATGTCACACGGGTGCAGGTGCGGGTGCGTTTCAAAAAGTAAACAAGTGGGACATCAATTAACATAAGTATATGACAATAGCAAGTACACAACTTTATATTAAAGCAAAACACATAAACGGTAAACAACTACTAATTTCATCATAGTACACAAATCAATCTTCACGTATTCGGACCCATTTATCCAAAAAGACTCGAACTTCAAAATCGATACCAGATTTGGAAGCATGGAATATCCACACAAAAGGAAGTGAAGAAGGTCCACGTTGAGATATTTTCCTATGTTCATCGGCAGAGTTTTATGGGAGATGATGAAAGACAAGCTGAATGAGCATTTTGGAAACTATGGTGAGGTAACTCAGGTGGTGGGAGATAAGGTCACGAGTCGACTAAGAGGCTTCAATTTCATCATCTTCGCGGATCACTCCCTCTTTGATCGGGTTCTCCAGGATAAATATACCATAGACGACAGAACCGTGAGTTACCTTAAAAAAATTGTGCTTTTTTTGTCATGCCGCACCGACACGATGTCGGTGTCACACCTGTGTTGAGGTTGACACTCCACCTCTTAAAAGTGTCTGAGCGACTTAGTTTAGTTGTTTTTTTGGGAATATAAGTAACTCGTAATAATAGAGGTTATTTTATGTCACACAAAATTTGCTAATGAGGCTAACTGGTTAGAATTGACAGATGACAACGTTAGCACGCCGAAGGTGATGGGGACCAAATTTAGAACTATAGATGGAGAAAAATTAAAAGATCTCACTTCTTATAGACAAATGATAGGAGTTTTGACAAATCTTACCATAATTCGACGAGACATAATACATCCACTACATATGATAAGTCAATTTCAACACGCTCCCACTAGTATAGACATAAATGTTGTTAGGCAGATTGTGATATATATAAATGACACACTTGGGGGATCATTCTAACATCATCTTATCTTAAATTAATTGCTTATACTAATACTGATTAGGGTGGGGATGTCAATGATAGACATTCCACTACGGGCTTTTGTGTCTTTTTAGGTTAGGTGACTCTAATCTCTTTTAGATGTAAAAGGCAGTAGAAAGTGTTCTTATCATCTACGAAAGCAGAATATAGAGCATGACCACTATAACAATTGAGATATCGTGGATCACCCAACTACTGGCAGACATGGAGGTTACTATGGAGAAACTTTCAAATTTACTTTGTCATAATAAAAGTGTAATGTATATTGCTTCGAACAATACATTCCATGAACCAAGTATATTGAGATGGATTGCCACTATATTCGAGAGAAATGTTTCAAGAAAAAGTTACTTATGTTATATCTCTTAAAAGCTACAACTAGCATATTTCTTCACAAAGTCTTTGTCTGGCCCTAGATTTATGTTTTTATTAGACAAACTTTCGGTATATAGATAAGTTTGAGAGAGTGTTAACATGTAATAGGATAGCTAGGCCTTTAAGACCCAATAGTACCATCTTGAGAGCCAGCAGGGCCATTTGAGATTGTCTCTCAAGGGCCAGGTACTCCCAACGGTTGCATTACTAGCCGTTGGGTAGTTGTTGGGAGCAGCTGTTCCCTTGCTCCTATTCATCGTAATAAATCCTCTATAAATAGAGGATGTTGTGCATGAAGTAAATTTGTTTTTTGTGTGCTCACTTGACTTGTTTGGTATTGTGTGTATACCAATTTAGTGATTTGACTTGTAGAAGATCTTGTGTGATCATTGGTGTTTGACTTTGTGGACATTATCAGCTACATCATATTGCTATTTTTACACCCTTGGCATGTTCTTGATGGACTGTGAATGGGTTTGTGTTCAGCCACCTTTAAACTTCCAATATGTGAAGATCTGCCAGGAGAAAATACAGATCATCCTGGTGTTTTTTAATGTTTAGCCGAACATGCTTTTTACTAGTTACATTATATCAACTGTACCATATTTTAGCCCACTACTGCAAAGGATTTTATGTACAAAGGATCCAGAAGTGTATGCTTTACGTGATGCCCAATTACTTGAATTCAGAAAACTTTGGTTTATCCTGTGGCAATTGAATGGTTCTGAAAAACAACCGTCAAGTTGCTGGTAACATGTACAAAGTGTTCTCGCAGAAAAAAATCACCATGATAGGCAGTCTGCTTCCTTCCTTGTCGCACTGAACTTTCAGCTGTCTTGTCTGTTAACACTCTTCTTATTGCTTCTGCTTCCTCCACTGTTATATTGTGCGGCAGCGGCAATGCCTGAGAAGGTGGCGGAGGAAGAGAGACTCGCTTCCTTGTTGGAGCAGCAGAAGCTTCAGTCACAACAAACCTATCATCGAAGACATCAAGGACGGAGCTTGTGAGCAAGGTGCTGGTACAAATGGGAGCTTTAAGTAGAGTTGAAGTGAGAAGAAGCGCCACAAGGCTTTGATACGATGATGAAGGAATCTTAATGATAATCAACAGAAATTTACACAGTATTATTGAGAATCAACATCTAATCTCAAATAATACACGATGTAGTTTGCGGAAGCCCTCCTAGCTGCTGCCGATTTTCTTCTACTTAACCCTATTTCTAATGTTGATATTTATAAGGTGCTTATACCTTAAAAGACTAATAACCCTTATTTAATCATACTTAACAATTGGACCTGAAAAACAAGGATAGATCCTATATCTAGCTGACCCGATATCCAGAAAGTTAAGTTACTTCTCAACATGGAGCAGTATGGTGATGATTAACTGCCCAACACTCACAACCATAAAATATGGCAGGTCTAATTGGTGCTCTATGATATTTACCTTTTAACTTTAATGGTATCTTCTTATCACAAAGAATACCTGATGCTCCTCTCCATTTTAACCAACCAGCATTAATTTTATGTGTAACATCTCGATCAATTCTTCCATCACTCTGAAAAATTGATACTAAGTATTTAAAACTTTTCTTTTGGGGATGAAATGTGTGTCAATTTTAATTTCTATGTCCTCTGAAGTAACCAAATGATCAAACTTACATTCCATATATTTTGTCTTTGTTCTACTAAGTCGGAGGCCTTTGCTTTCTAATGTTTCTCTCCATAGTTCCAATTTTCTATTAACTTTTTCCTTAAACTCCACTAACACAATGTCATCTGCAAATAACATACACCAAGGTACTTCATCTTGAATATGTTTTGTTAACTCATCAATCACCATTATAAATAAGTATGGACTTAAAGTTGATCCTTGATGTAACCCAATATTAACTTCAAAAAAGTTATTCATTTCTTCACGAGTCCTCACACATGTTTTTGCACCATCGTACATGTTTCTTATAAGGTTAATGTATTTCAATGAGATACCTCTTTTTTCCAAGGTTTTCTAAAGAACCACCCTCGGTACCTATCGTAAGCTTTTTCTATATCATTAAATATCTTGTGAAGGTCTTTTTTTTTGCTCTAAAATTTTTCATAAGACGTCTCAAAAGGTGAATCGCTTCAACATAGATCTGCCTGGCATGAATCAAAATTGGTTCTCTGTTGTACTTGATACTTGTCTTAGCCTACGTTCAATAATTCTTTTCCACAATTTCATAGTATGGCTCATTAACTTGATACTTCGATAATTCACACAATTCTGAATGTCTCCCTTATTGTCTCCCTTATTCTTATATATGGGTATAAGTGTACTCGCTCTTCATTCCTCGGGCATCTTTTGGCTTCTCCATATTTCATTAAATAGTCTTGTGAGCCAAGTGATTCCTATTTCTCCTAGTATTTTCCAAACTAATATAAGAATACTGTTTGGTCATACCGATTTACCACCCTTCATATGTATAAGAGCCTCTCTGACTTTATTCTTTTGAATACGTAAGTAGAAATTGTGGTTTCTATACTTTTCTGATTTGGCTAACTCTCCTAAGCTAATACTAACATCTTTATTTTCATTAAAAAGCTTATAAAAATAGTTTTTCCATCTATTTCTTATATCATCATTTGCTACTAGAATTTTTTCATCCTCGTCTTTCATGCATCTAATAGAATTAAGATCTTTAGTTTTCTTATCTCTAGCCCTAGCTATCTCTTTCAACCTCTTTTAAGTTGAGTTTTTTTATATAAATCCTCTCAAAGTTTAACTTTTGCTTTACTGATGGCTTTTTTCTTTTCCTTTTTTTATTTATTGTAAGCCTCTAAAGTTTCACCTTGCATTGCCGGTCCCAAGCCCGGATAAAGGAGAAGGGTTGTGTTAGGCTTCCGACAGCCAGCGTAAAACTTCGTCGGATTTTTACAACATGGATTACAAAAATTATGAGCATTACTTTGGGGCGTCCCCGCCTAGCGACGTGCTGCAGAGCCTGAATGCAGTAAGAAGTAAGCAAGGGCCACTACATTTTCGCCCGAATGTAGTGAATCAATTGCAGAGAGGGTTCCCACATCATGGACGGGTGTGGGTAAAGAAGTTAGTCCCGCTACATTGCCGCCCGAATGTACTGCAAAATTTTCAGAGAGGGTCTCCGCATTTTGATTATGGACAGATGCGGGGGGTAAGGAAGTTAGTCCTAGATAATAAGATTCGTATTGGTTCTTGGAATATCGGAACATTATCGGGTAAGCTAATGGAGGTGGTAGATACTATGATTCGAAGAAAGATTCATATTCTATGTTTACAAGAGACAAAATGGGTTGGAGAAAAAGCAAAGGAGATAGAGGATACAGGTTTTAAATTATGGTACTCAGGTAAAGAAAAGGCTCGAAACGGAGTTGGTATTATCATAAATAAAGATTTGGAGAGTGTAGTAGACATACAACGATATGGTGACCGAATCATGACGTTGAAATTAGTGTTAGGAGCAGAGGTTTTGAATATAGTTTGTGCTTACGCACCCCAAGTAGGACTAGAAGATAGTATAAAGACAGTTTTTTGGGAAGAGTTAGATAAGGTGTTTCAAAAGATTCCACAAAGGGAGATGATTTGTTTAGGAGGAGATTTAAATGGACATGTCGGTAAAGAGGCATTAGGATATCAAGGGATCCATGGAAACTTTGGTTTTGGGGATATAAACGAGGAAGGTAGGGAGATTTTAAATTTTGCTATGTCATTTGATCTCTTTATAGTCAATACAACCTTCAAAAAACGAGATGAACATTTAATTACTTATAAGAGTGGTTTATCACAAACACAAATTGATTACTTTATTTGTAGAAAGAAAGATAGAGCGTGTTGTAAAGATTGTAAGGTAATTCCAGGAGAAAGCTTAACCACCCAACATCGACTTTTAGTTATGGATTTACAAATAAAAAAATGGACAAAGAAGAAAAGAGTGCATCGAGTGATTCGGACTAAATGGTGGAACCTCAAAAGCGAGAAAGAAGATATATTTAAACAGAAAGTCCTTCAAGGAGATTTTGGAATTATGTTGGCACACCCTGTGATATGTGGAACAATATGGCTATACATATTAGGAAAGTGGCGAAAGATGTGTTAGGGGTATCTAAGGGAGGTGTACCGGCACAAAAAGAAGCTTGGTGGTGGAGTGAAGTAGTACAAAATAAAATCAAGGCAAAGAGGGCATGTTACAAATTATATTATGCTAAGAAAATTAGTGAAACTTTAGAGGCTTATAAGAAGCAAAGAACGAAGTGAAAAAGACCGTCAGTGAAGCAAAAGCAAACATTTGGGAGGATTTATATAAAAAGCTCAACTCAAAAGAGGGTGAAAGAGATATTTTTAGGATAGCTAGGGCTAGAGATAAGAAAACTAAAGATCTTAATTATGTTAGATGCATAAAAGACGAGGATGAAAAAATTCTAGTGGCAAATGATGATATAAGAAATAGATGGAAAAACTATTTTTATAATCTTTTTAATGAAAATAAAGATGTTAGTATTAGTTTAGGAGATTTAGCCAAGTCAGAAAAGTATATAAACCACAATTTCTACCGACGTATTCAAAAGAATGAAGTCAAAGATGCTCTTAAACATATGAAGAGTGGTAAATCGGTAGGACCAGATAATATTCCTATAGAAGTTTGGAAAATACTAGGAGAAATAGGAATCACTTGGCTCACAAGACTATTTAATGAAATATGGAAAAACCAAAAGATGCCCGAGGAATGGAGAGCAAGTACACTTATACCCATATATAAGAACAAGGGAGACATTCAAAATTGTGCGAATTATCGAGGTATCAAGTTAATGAGTCATACTATGAAATTATGGGAAAGAATTATCGAACGTAGGTTAAGACAAGTATCAAGTACAACAGAGAACCAATTTGGATTCATGCCAGGCAGATCTACTATTGAAGCGATTCACCTTTTGAGACGTCTTATGGAACATTTTAGAGCAAAAAAGAAAGACCTTCACATGATATTTATTGATCTAGAAAAAGCTTATGATAGGGTACCGAGGGAGGTTCTTTGGAGAACTTTGGAAAAAGAGGTATCTCATTGACATATATTAACCTTATAAGAGACATGTATGATGGTGTAAAAACATGTGTGAGGACTCATGAAGGAACGACAAATTTCTTTGAAGTTAATATTGGGTTACATCAAGGATCAACTTTAAGTCCATACTTATTTATAATGGTGATGGATGAGTTAACAAAACATATTCAAGATGAAGTACCTTGGTGTATGTTATTTGCAGATGACATTGTATTAGTGGAGGAGTCTAAGGAAAAAGTTAATAGAAAATTGGAACTATGGAGAGAAACATTAGAAAGCAAAGGCCACCGACTTAGTAGAACAAAGACAGAATATATGGAATGTAAGTTCGATGATTTGGTTACCTGAGAGGACATAGAAATTAAAATTGGCACACATTGCATCCCCCAAAAAGGAAGTTTTAAATACCTAGGGTCAATTTTTGAGAGTGATGGAAGAATTGATGGAGATGTTACACATAGAATTAATGCTAGTTGGTTAAAATGGAGAGGAGCATCAGGTATTCTTTGTGATAAGAAGATACCATTAAAGTTAAAAGGTAAATATTATAGAGCAGCAATTAGGCCTGCCATGTTTTATGGTTCTGAGTGTTGGGCAGTTAATCATCAACATGTACAAAAGATATCTGTGACAGAAATGAAGATGTTGAGATGGATGAGTGGTCATACAAGAAAAGACCGTATACATAATGAGGTTATTAGAAACAAATTAGGAGTGGCACCAATAGAGGATAAAATGAGAGAACATCGTTTAAGATGGTTTGGACATATAGAAAGAAGATCAAAAGAAGAACCTGTAAGAAGGTTAGAAAAACTAAATTTGAAAAGTATTAAAAGAGGTAGAGGACGACCACAAAAGTGTTGGAAAGAAACAATAAAGAATGATCTAGCTTATTAGGAGTTAACTGCTAACATGGCACATGATAGGGATATGTGGAAACAAAGAATCCATGTAGCCGACCCCGTCTAGTATGGGAAAAGGCTTAGTTGTTGTTGTTGTTGTAAGCCTCTAAAGTTTCACTAGTTTTCTTAGCATAATGTAATTTGTAACATTCGCTCTTTGCGTTGATTTTATTTTGCACTACTTCACTCCACCACCAAGCTTCTTTTTGTGCCGGTACACCTCCCTTAGATTCACCTAACACATCTTTCGCCACTTTCCTAATATGTATAGTCATATTGTTCCATATATCACAAGGTGTACCAACATAATACCAAGCATCTCCTTGAAGGACTTTCTCTGTTTAAATATATCTTCTTTCTCGCTTTTGAGGTTCCACCATTTAGTCTGAATGGCTTGGTACACCTCCCTTAGAATTTTTTCGTCCTCATCTTTGATGCATCAAATAAAATTAAGATCTTTAGTTTTCTTATCTCTAGCCCTAACTATCCTTAAACTATCTCTTTCACTCTCTTTTGAGTTGAGTTTTTTATATAAATCCTCCCAAATTTTAACTTTTGTTTCACTAACGGCCTTTGTCGCTTCCTTTTTTATTTCTTATAAGACACTAAAGTTTCACTAGTTTTCTTAGTATAATGTAATTTGTAACACGCTCTCTTTGCCTTTATTTTATTTTACACTACTTCACAACACCACCAAGCTTCTTTTTGTGCCGGTACACCTCCTTTAAATATATTTTCTTTCTCGCTTTTGAGGTTCCACCATTTAATCTGAATAGCTCGATGCACTCTTTTCTTGTTTGTTCATTTTTTTATTTGTAAATTCATAACTAAAAGTCATGTTGGGTGGTTAAGCTTTCTCCTGAAATTACCTTGCAATCTTTACAACACGCTTTATCTCTTTTTCTACAAATAAAGTAATCAATTTGTGTTTGTGATAAGCCACTCTTATAAGTAATTAAATGTTCATCTCGTTTTTTAAAGATTGTATTGACTATAAAGAGATCAAATGCCATAGCAAAATTTAAAATCTCCCTACCTTCCTCATTTATATCCCCAAAACCAAAGTTTCCATGAATACCTTGATACCCTAAATTTTCTTTACCGACATGTCCATTTAAGTCTCCTCCTAAACAAATCATCTCCCTTTGTGGAATTCTTTGAATCACCTTATCTAACTCTTCCCAAAAAGTTGTCTTTATACTATCTTCTAATCTTACTTGGGTTGCGTAAGCATAAACTATATTCAAAATCTCTGTTCCTAACACTAATTTCAACGTCATGATTCGGCCACCATATCTTTGTATGTCTACTACACTATCCTTTAAATCTTTATTTATGAAAATACCAACTCCGTTTTGAGCCTTTTTCTTACCTGAGTACCATAATTTAAAACCTTTATCACAATCTCCTTTACTTTTTCTCCAACTCACTTTGTCTCTTGTAAACATAGAATACAAATCTTTCTCCAAATCATAGTATCTATCACCTTCATTAGCTTACCGAATAATGTTTTGATATTATAAGAACCAATACGAATCTTATTATGTAGGACTAGCTTCCTTACCCCCTGCATTCGTCCGTATTGAAAATGTAAAGACCCTCTTTGTAAATTATTCACTATATTTAGGCGGCAATGTAGCGGTTCTAACTTCTTTATCCACACCCATTCATGATGTGGGAACCATATCTTCAATTGATTAACTATATCCGGGTGAAAATGTAGTGGCCTTTGCGTACTTATCACTGCATTTAGGCTCTGTAGCGCGTTGTTAGCGGGAATGCGTGAAAGTAATGCTCATAATTTGTATAATCCATGGTATAAAAATCCTACAAAGTTTTACGTTGGCTGTCGGAAGCCTAACACAACCCTCCTCTTTTATTCGAGCTTGGGACTGGGAATGCAAGGGTGATCCCTTACATGGGCGAAGTTGGCTAAGATATATAATATTATATATAATATATAATATTCAAAGTAGAACAAGTGTGACATCAATTATCATGAGTATATGATAATAGCAAAACTCGTAAACTACTAATTTCATCATAATACAAACATCAATCAAAAGAAAATCATAATGTTTCATAAACGAAATGAATGTGTATTTGATAAATCATAGATCTTCACTATCAAATGAAGGGACTATCGGATCAGTGAGTTTCATATTAAGGATATGAAAATCTTGGTTGTCATCTAAATGATATTCCTCTGTATTTGCATCCCAATATTTTATTGCTCATTCACTGTAAAATATTCAAATAAATGACAATAAAAGATGAAATATAATTACCATTATTAATAGAAAAGAAAATAATTTTGAAAGATTAGTAATTAGTTACCAGTACTCAGCATTAGGTCGTGAAACCAATTTGAATGGACATAAACCAAGTCTTTAGGAGGACTACTTGAGATTGTTCTTTTTGATATTATGAATTTGAGAATATGTACTCCAATTTCTTTCACAAAAAGATGAAGTAGCATGTTGAGATAATAATTTTAATGCAAGTTTTTGAAGAAGAGGCATCTTAAATCCATAACATGCTCACCAATCTATTGGATCTTGATAATCCCTTGCTTCTAGTGCTTCTAGTGCATGAAGTATGGCACAAGAAAACTTTACATATTCAAAATGTACTTGCCTAAGTAGATATAAGTCACGACAAATCCTTCCCAAACACATTTGCCTATTCTTTGCTATTGCAGGATCTTGATTAAGAGGAGTATGCCCACTGCTCTCATGCAACCATTTCTTCTCATAATATCTTGGATTTAAAGAATGTGCTAAACAATGCAAGGGAGTGTTGCTTTTGTCCCATCTTGAAACTAATAAAGAATGAATATGATCATAAAATGATGATGTCTCATATTGTTCTTTTTCCTCGTGCTTTAAAATTATTGACTCAACCTTTTAAATCATGGTATCCCACATGTCATAAACTTTATGGAGCATCGGTTCATCTTTTTCTCTCAACATCTCCCAAATAGGCTCAAGAAAATATGATATTTTGTCCCACCATAAATCATTAAGAATAATAGTTTTTCCTACTTGGGCCCTTATCTTCAACCTTGTTACCACTGTATAAATCCTAGTTTGGATTAGTAATCATGTGAACCAATGATGTCTTGATTATGTCTTGATTGTGTTGAATCTTTTTACCATCACAATCAAAGAAGCAAAACGTGTTTCTTCAACCTTTAACAACTTTAAATGAGAATATCTATTGAATATGGTTGTAATTAAATGGTGATTTATTACAAAATTCCTTATCTTTATACAATTTGTTATCATATCTTAAATCCATGAACACAATTCATATGCACAAAAACTATTTTTATCTTATGATGGCTTACATATACAATAAAGAGCCAAATTTAAGCTGTGAGCTACACGGGGTGTCCAAAAAATGGGTGGATAATCATCTTTCAAACTTAATCCTACACTTTTACAATTAGTTGCATTATCAATGATTATTTGTACAACATTATCTGGTTTAACACTCTTAATAACTTCTATCATGGGATTTATGGTAAAAACACGTTGTCCCCCCATAAATCATTAAGAATAATAGTTTTCCCTACTTGGGCCCTTATCTTCAACCTTGTTACCACAGTATAAATCCCAGTTTGGATTAGTAATCATGTGAACCAATGATGTCTTGATTATGTCTTGATTGTGTTGAATTTTTTTACCATCACAATCAAAGAAGCAAAACGTGTTTCTTCAACCTTCAACAACTTTAAATGAGAATGTCTATTGAATATGGTTGTAATTAAATGGTGATTTATTACAAAATTCCTTATCTTTATACAATTTGTTATCATATCTTAAATCCATGAACACAATTCATATGCACAAAAACTATTTTTATCTTATGATGGCTTACATATGCAATAAAGAGCCAAATTTAAGCTGTGAGCTACACAGGGTGTCCAAAAAATGGGTGGATAATCATCTTTCAAACTTAATCCTACACTTTTACAATTAGTTGCATTATCAATGATTATTTGTACAACATTATCTGGTTTAACATTCTTAATAACTTCTATGAACAAATCTTTAGTAGCCTGCAGTTTTAATTTTTGTAAATGCATCAACAAACTTCAAAAATATAGGACCGCATCAACAAACTTCAAAAATATAGGACCATTAATTGAGTAACAATAAAATTAATGTGTGCCTTTGAATATCACTCCATCCATAAGAAACAATAGAAACACCATTAATTTCTCATGAAAACTTCTTATATTCTAAAAGTCTTTCAATATTGGCTTTTTCTCCTTTAAAAATCATGGTTCGTAATTTTTTAGAATTTGGAGGAACATAACAATGTAAATTATAATTAGCTAATGGAGTGACAAGATCTTTTCAATATGAATTTCTTGCGAAGTGGACTTGAGAAGAAAAATCTTCCAACCTTTCTATCCATCTCCTCCCTTCTAACTACCTTCAACGATTTTTCAATTGCTCTTCTAAAACCTTTAAACTCACTTTGCATTAACTTTTTTTTCTACATCTTCTTTATATCCACCAAATAATGGGATATTTGTTCTTTTTTCACTCATTTCGTTCTTCTTTTCATACTATCTTGCTTTTTCATTAATTGTCTTCGTAAATCCTTATCCATATTTAGACATGCTCTTATACCATGTTTTGATAATTTCAGAAGATATGCCTTCACTCTAGTATATGATCGTGTAAAACTCATGTTACAAAATTTACACATAAAATGTGTATTATCTCCACTACCGTCATATGATTCTTCTCTTTTCACGTACATCCACAATGGTGCATCATCACGAGCTGTTAAAATTAAAGGTTTTGTTGTTAATCCTAAACTTGAAGGAACACTTCCACCAGATCTCCTAGTCTCAATTCACACTCCTTTTTCTTTCCTATTGTCGGCCATTTTTAGGATCAACTCAATTCATAATTTCAGAGTCTGATTGAAAAACAAAAACAACACTAGTAGTGAGAAAAACAAACAATATTAGCATAACAACTATGTATATTAATATACCATGTTTTGATAATTTCAGAAGATATGCCTTCACTCTAGTATATGATCGTGTAAAACTCATGTTACAAAATTTGCACATAAAATGTGTATTATCTCCACCACCGTCATATGATTCTTCTCTTTTCACGTACATCCACAATGGTGCATCATCACGAGCTGTTAAAATTAAAGGTTTTGTTGTTAATCCTAAACTTGAAGGAACACTTCCACCAGATCTCCTAGTCTCAATTCACACTCCTTTTTCTTTCCTATTGTCGGCCATTTTTAGGATCAACTCAATTCATAATTTCAGAGTCTGATTGAAAAACAAAAACAACACTAGTAGTGAGAAAAACAAACAATATTAGCATAACAACTATGTATATTAATAACAGAAACAACATTATAAATTGATTGAAAAATAGACATAGTCGACAATAGCGTGAATTGAAAAAGAGACATACTCTATGTGTGCATGTATCTCACATACATCATGAAGTATAGTGTATTATTAATTCAACGTAAGAAATTTCAACTTGGAACAACCAAAATAGTGCAAAAATGAAGATCTATAGTTTGTACCAAAACGAGAATACACATAAACCTGAGGCACGGGAGGCGGGTGACAGATTGGCGTGGGAGGCCGAACAACATGGGTATGTGGGAAGCCGTCGAAGAAGTGGTGTGAGAGGCTGTCGAATGAGGTCGTTGGCCGGAAAAGAGTTGGGATGCACAAAGCCAGAGTAACAACCGTTGGACTTGGATGCGAAGAGGCACGGGCTCCTGGTTGACGTGGGAGGCCACCGAATAAGTGGAGTGGGAGGTTGCCGAAGGAGGTCGCTGGCCAACAAAGAGGTGGGATGCAAAGAGCCATAGGAACAACCGACTTGGGTGCGAAGAGGCACGGGCTCCTAGCTGACGTGGGAGGCCGAACAACGTGGGTCCGTGAGAGGCCTCCAAAGGAGGTCGCCAGTCGCCGAAGAGTTGGGACCCGTAGAGCCAGAGGAATGATTGTTGGACGCACGCACGAGTTCCTTTTATACCAAATGACCTAAGAAATTTGGACACAAACTCTGACACAATGACTGCACCCAGAATCAGTTTCGACACATTGATCGTGTCGAAATCTCATGACACTGTGTTGGTGTTGGTGTTGCACCAGTGCCGGGGCCGACAGTTCACCTCCCAGAGGTGTCTGTGTAATAGCTTATTACTTAAAAAGAGCTTGAGGCACATGGCTATACATAAACTACTTATAAGATTAGGTTTACGAGAGTATTCCATGTTATGGATCTTTGGCTTGTTCGTTGTAGTGCTACCTTTTGCTATTCAATTTTCTTCTTGGTGCATTTGCATGTACTGGATTGTAACCACTACCCAGGCTTTTTTATGAAATGTTCTACCTTATGCTATTTATTTATTTTTCTTTGGTGCATTTTCATATACTGAAATGTTTCACTTTTATGGTTCAAGCAAATGTTTCTTATAGATGAATGACAATCTCATGAAAATGAAATTATGAATCAAGTTTGCATTTTGCTGCTCACTCATTTTTATGTGTTTCAACTAAAATTATATTAAATTTTGGTGGTCAATATCTAGATGACAAAAGCTGGATTTTTGGATAGTGCATTGAGGGGACTATTATGGTCTAGTTGTGTAACAGTGCCCACCTTCGTGAAATGCAGGTGGAAAATCTAACCCGGAAATCCCAGCTTCTGGAAGTTGAGCTTGAAAGAACTACAAAACAGCTTAAAGAGGCTGTAACAATTGCTGGGGAGGAAACAGCAAAATGCAAAGCTGCCAAAGAAGTGATTAAATCTCTTACTGCACAGGTAAAATAACTCTAAATTGCTTAAGAGCTGTTCGTTTTTTCCATTTAAATGCATATTTATCTAGTTTGCACAGGGAACTTCGTTCATTCTTTCCCAGTGAAATCATTGATTTGATGACTCAGGCTGGGAGAGGTTAGTTTGAGGTTCTATCTATGATTTCAATTGGCAACATTATGTCACATATTTTTAACAAGCCTGTTCTAATTTTATTTTACAAACTCAATGATAATTTTCTCTTTTAACCGGTGACTGTAATTAGATTTTTGTGGGGAGCAATGCCGTGATGCTTCTCCAATCACTGTCATTGCGTTTTGTAGACTATACACAAACAAGCAGGATACTGAGGTTGGACAGCTCGTGGTATCATGCTTGAATGCAAATTATCGGTCCTATGTCATCCTTCTCCAAAAGAATTATTACTCTGGGCTCCAAAAACTAAGGATGAAAGGGTTCTAGTAGAGCCAAAGATATTACATCTAAACTAGTTGGAACAATAGGATCCATCTGTTGATTCCATTGTCCTTCAAATCTGGTAGTCTAGGATGTGTCATATCGGAAACCATCCTGTTCATAGACTCGAGGAGATTTCAGGAGTAAAAGTAAGGGGGCAATGATTTTAGATTAATGTCATACATAAAATTGACCTTTCTTTTCATTGAATATGGTTGGAATGTCACATTGTAGCTCTAAAGATGCCTATGTTTTGCAAAACAAGGTAGCTAACAAGTTGCACCCTTTTTTGAACAGTTGAAAGACATGGCTGAAAGATTACCTGTGGGAGCAAACAACAGCAAGTTAAACCTGCTTGGGTTGTATGGTAATAGTGGCAATCCTTCACTGGATGCTTCGATTATGCATTCAGAAGATGCAAGCAACACCTCATCTGGCCTTCGTGATGTTGATTCTAAAGGCAACGTTCTGAGTCGACCACCCGTTGTTAATGGTCCAGTTCATAATAACAGTTGGAGCATAAACCACAACAGATTGAGCACCCCAGAAGTTGCCTCAAGGAACGGTAACAAATCAACTGAAAACCATGAACATGAGGGAGAATGGGTTGAACAACATGAGCCTGGGGTTTACATCACTCTAACTTCTTTGCCAGGTGGTGGTAAGGATCTCAAGAGAGTTCGCTTCAGGTATGTTTGTCATATGACTGTGATCCTTAGTGTGTATTTGAGTCTCACAGCTGCTTAATGTAACATCTGAATGCAGTCGGAAGCGATTCAGTGAGAGGCAAGCAGAGCATTGGTGGGCTGAGAACCGAGCAAGGGTGTATGAAAAATATAATGTGCGTATGGTCGACAAGTCCAGCATTGGCATTGGCCATTATGATGCATCTCATTAGCGTTGTGGTGAGCTTGGACTGTTTGTTTGAATTGAAGCTTCCGGTGCAAGCTCAAGGCTCTTGGTTGTGGAATGCTCCCATCTTCCAAACACGGTACAAACCACAGAGAGAGAGATTCATTTGCCTGGTCGAGTAAGTAGTACCAGTTAACGATGTAAATTTTTAGAAGGTGGCTGGCTTTTTTAGTGGCACGGCCATCTAATTTGCTGAGGAATTTGCATAGAGGTAATATGTACTCTCTCTCCTGTAGTATGGCCCATGTAATTGGCTGATACCATGTTAATGGGTTGTACATATAATTTTTCTGTACGACTAAATCTAAGCTTTTCCCATGGTTCAGGACTGGATTGTTATCTGAAAATGATTATAGTTCGGTTGCTCACGTCCGTTGATGTACAGGTACATTTTGTCCATTTGGTCCGAGCATTGCAAGTTTATGTTCATGTAGTTTTTGTTTACGATTGTATCTAAATATCATTTTTTTGGTGTTAAATGGAATGTCGATAAAATTACTCGGCTTTTTTCTTGATACTTTCCTGGATAGCACCTAGCCTCTGTTACAGACTCAGGCCCTGAGCTCTCTCTCTCTCTCTCTCTCTCTCTCTCTCTCTCTCTCTCTCTCTCAGTTTTTCTGTGGATCGTTCCTAACTCTAGAAAGATGTGGCACATGTAGCCGCTGTATTGCAAAGCTTTTTGTGTGGTCACCTACTATTTCAATCAAAGGCACATGTAGCCGCTGGATTGGAACAAACTCAAATTTGGGTGAGCGCTGAAACTCCAGGCGGTGCATGAGGGTCAGCGCTTTCATTAGTTCCCATAATAAAAGCAATCTCAATTGCTGAGTGCGTCATTGAAACTACACTGCTAATACCTGTTTGTAAAGCAAATTCCTGAATCGTTATGCATGTCTCGTTTTCATTCTTGGTTTGCTTGATAGACATGGATATGGAGCTTGGTCTATGCTAGGTTTGCTCAGCCTTGACAGAAACTGGCAATTCAGTGCTGCAAAACAGTCTTGGCGATATTTGTTTCTTCATAGTATTGATAATAGTCGAAGATATTATACATGCGTTTCTCCTAATCGAGAAACTATTCAAGTGAGCTTGATCTGGCAAAAGAGGAAATTTGGATTCGAACTTGGTGTTTAATGTCTTTTTGATCCGTTCTCGCCTCCTGGTGTATTCCTACAGTTGAGAGAGTTTGCGTCCTAGTCATGGTGACTGGTATTGGAGCGGTTATAAGAATAAGCTCGTTGTTGCAGTAGCTCCTCAAGACTTTGAATCAGTTGTATCATCTAGGCTGAGTGCCTCATGTGCACGTTGCAGTGCCATGATCCAACTTTTCTGTTTACTCCATTCAGTTGTGCGTAGCCGTTGACATACCACTCCATCGATCCATCACAATACGTGATAGGACAGTGAACCACATAGCAAACTCTAACGACAACTAAATTTCGCTCAGTTTCCCGTCTGCCCCGTTCAGACCCCCTTGTTCATGCTGACAACCATCTCAGCAATGTCTCCCGTTTGTAGAAGAACTTGAAAAGTCAACTAAATTGCCTTTTAGTGCGATCTTCAATCATCTCTCCCGTCGGTAGAATATAACTTTAGGCACTTCATATATGAAGTGCTCCTGTCGTGCTTCATATGTGTAACTTTAGGCACTTCACATAATAACTAATAAAAAATAGATTGAGTCAAGATAGACTTCTGGCTTTCACCGGGCATCTTACCACTTCTAAGACAGCAACGCAATGTTCCTAAGAACCAGCAACACCATTCCCACCTGTCAATGAGATAAGAAGAATAGGAGAAGAATCGTAACATCAACCTTTTTGTTAAATCAAAATTAAGGAACTATAAAATCTTTCATAGTTGACTAATTAAATCAAGCACCGATGTTCTAACTTGGTCAGACGATCTCCCCGATCTCTATTAGGGACCCCTTACTCATGCTTGAGGCAGAACCAGCATCCCAACCCTGTTTAAACCCAAATCATTGTTGGGTGAATGGAGTATTAATGACTTTAGAAAACTCAAGATTGTTTGTTTACTCGAGTATGAGGTCACTAAAGAGTGAAGGTCACATTTAAGCCAACTAAGAGATTTTCAGCATCTCTTAGAATCAATAGCTCCAGTTGGCTAATTTTGGGGACAAATAATTCAAATTTAATGTTCTTAATTAATTACATTTAGTGATCTTAGCAATTACTGAAGTAGTAATTAAAGAGTCATAGATTAACAAGCCTTCATCAACATTTCCTACGAGAGTATAGCAAGTTATGGTTATCTAGTTAATGCCTTGAACCTACCTCAGGGGGTTGTTCTGAGCATAAATAGGATGATAGCATTTCCTACGAGAGTATAGCAAGTTATGGTAATCTAGTTAATGCCTTGAACCTACCTCAGGGGATTGTTCTGAGCATAAATAGGATCATGCCTAAGTAATTTTCATTTTGTTGTTTTTCAGCCTTGCTTCTTTGTCCCACTTTTATCCCCCCAGGGTGGTGAGTGTCATGGGCCTTATTACCCTCTTTAGGTGTGGTGGCCCAAGGTATGTAAGGAAATCAGTAAGAATGTGTGATTCTCTCAACTCAAGTTTTATATCATTTGGTGTTTTTATAGAAGATGGTAGGACAAGATTTCAATTCCCTCCAGTACCACGAGGCTTATCTCTCGATCAAGCTTAGATCATGGCACTACAACGTGCGCATGAGGCACTCACAGACTAGATGGTACAGTTGACCCAAAGCCTCGAGGAACTCTTTGACAACGAGCTCATTCTCCTAACCGCTCCAATACCAATCACCATGACGTGGATCCAAACTCTCCTTAATTTGGCTCAATTGTACAAATGCACCAAGAGGTGAGAATGGATCAAAATTGAACACCAAGTTTGAATCAAAATTTTCTCTTTCACCCGATTGAGCTCACTTGAAGAGTTTCTCGACTAGGAGCAGCGCGTGGATAAGATCTTCGACTATTATCAATACTATAAAGAAAAAAATATCACCTGACTGTTTTGCGGCACTGAATTGCCAGTTTCTGTCAAGGGTGCTACTGTCACGACTTAGAATTTCAAACCCACATTTTTTTTAGCCTTACAATAGCCGGAGTTTACGGATCGCCCCGTGGGCTCGCCTTATAGTAAAGTGGTAGCTTATAGTATAGGGGGGAGGTGGCCCTTTAGGCGGCTTTGGAGGGAAAAATGCAAATCGATGAAGAATAAAGGAGAAAGTTGAGGAACAAACACCAATTTTAACATGGTTCAGGATAGAACCAAGATGTTGAGCCTATATCCACGGGCATAGAATGTTTTTTTGTTCTCAATGAACTATAGTCATTCATATCCTTAACTCTATGTAACAGATAGGTTCCATATAGGGGCACCATCACGTCAAGTTCTCACTCACAGCAACTCAATTCATGAGCTTAAATATAACTATAATATAAGAAGGACCGAGAAAACTGGGGCATTTATTTCAAATAGGAGTCTCAATAAAATAGGAAAAGTAATGGAAATTCTAAACAAGCTCAACAAGCGACTCGAGCAGTATTCTTGTCTTCAACCTTCTCTCTACTAAGGGAACAACACAAAGAGCATACTCCAGGTTTGGAATTTGATGCACCTTTCAACATATTATGATTTGAGATCAATATTACAAACATCACTATAGAAAAACTTTGCGTATTTCGTTTTCTGTAGTCAAATGCCATGCTGTAAAGCTATATTATCCGATGAAGTTCGATCAATGAAAGAGAGGGGGAGGGGGTATGGTTAGTATAATTATAAAAAAAAAAGATTTAGGTTTAAGTTTGCTAGAAGGGTAGATTAGCTCCATTAGATAATGCCAAGGGTACTTTGAGCCCAAAGTAACGCTTAAGGCCAAATTTGCTCTTTGGGTGAAAGGTTGGGGCAAAATTACCTAGAACTAGACATGGCCAGTTCTGAATCGACCTTACAGTTCCAACGGAAACCAAAACGGGTGAGGAATCGACTGGAACTGGAACCGCTTAATCCGGATTCAGAACCAGGGACCACTCGGTTCGGTTCCAGCTTCCATGGAACTGGAAGCCTGAGGAAATTAGAATCGCTAGTTCCATATTTTTTCAATAATTATTTTTGAATTTTCGGTTTTTTGCTACTTATTCCAGTTCTGGACATTTTAGGACCTAAAACGGAATCGGCTTAGTCTCGGCTCAATTTCAGTTCTTGGTTTCAAGCAATCCGAAACCAAACATGTCTACTTAGAGCATTGCCTCAACTGAGTAGAGATCTTGGACTCCTCCTCTAGTCACCGAATTTAAATGCTTCCACAACACTGGTTTCGACAAAAACAAAAAAGGGCTTGATCGAGCATTTCAGAGATCTCCAAACAGTGACCCTGCACATATTGTGACATACATTGCAGTTGAATGTGCACATGAAATATATGTGAAAGTGGTGTTACATTTGCAATTTGGTATGTAAAAGTGGTGTTACATTTGCAATTTGGACTCATAAATAGCTTACAAGTTTGCAATGTCTGACATTTCACGCTCTTCTTGATATTGAAATAGCCGAACTAGTTTCCGAGTTTGTCTATTTGTTGTTGTAGCCTACTTGTACGAGATTCTTGTTGCTATGCATTTCTTGAATTTTTTTTTTCGTTACAAGAGGAGGAGGAAGCCTAACACGCACCCCCCACACATGCACTCTCTTGGAGTCGAACTCCCCACCATCAGCAACGGTGCTAGAGTGCCATGCGGTTGAGCTAATGCACTGGGTGCTGCATTTATTGAATTTTGCAATTCCTGTAATGCTCTCATATTAACGATGAGGCCTTCTTGATGCATGGAGTTGTCCATAAAAGGGGTGGCCGCATACGAGTTGAGGCTTACAGCGGAATTTCTAAATTTACACCTAAAAATATAAACTTCTAAAAAAGGGGGGCCTATGAAATGGGCATTACAAGTGTGGCCCCATCATTTGGAGCCTCAAAATTAAGTGTCTGAAAATTTTTTAGGGTCTACGAAAATGATACTATATAAAGAGCTTAAATTCCAGGGGCCTAAGGCAGTTGCCCTTAGTGGGGGTGTTTGATTATGAGGCCTGGGACCACGGAGTACAGTTCCAATTCCCATCATAATAAAATGGGCGTTCTTTGATGTATGTATGGCAATTACACAAGAAGTGCTCAGCTCAGAGTCTTCATTTGATACATTGCACTTGTGAAAACTGCTCCTTTTCTTCACCTGTGTCTGGGAGGAACATGTGTTGGTTCCATCTATCTGGCAGGTTGAACCAGAACCGAGGGGGGGGGGAACAACGGGGACCCCTGTGGTTCTGTTCCAGTACCACCTATCAAAAAATGGAACTGAAACCAATCGTTTCAAGTCATCTTTTAGAATTTGATTTTAAAATCCCACCTTTATTTCAAACAATTTTCAAGTGAAACTATAACCAGAATCAGCCTTGAAACTGACCCAGACATGAAGGGTGGCCAGTTTGATTCAGAGTTCAGGTTTTAGTGGAATCGGAACTGCTTGTTTGGAACCGATAGTCCCAGTTGACCTGGTACCGGTCAGGAATGCTAGCGACCAACAAAGCCCTCAGTCATGTAAAGATTGACAATTCCATGCCCTTGTTAGACAGACAACTCCACGGTTCATTCAATCGAAAAGACTCGGGTTGACTCCGGCAGCTCCAAACTGGAAATACTCTTTGGACTGAGTACCTCAAGCACAGGAAATTTTCAACAACAAATTGTTTTGATAGTTATTTGTATAATTAAAACTGCATCTTGCATCGAGAGTGTTATCTCAACCGCAAGGCGCTCTAGCACTGTTGCTGCTGGTGGGGATTTCGACTCTCAGAGGGTGCATGTGCCGGTGTGTTAGACTTTGGTCTTCTCTTGTGACAAAAAAAAAACTGTCTCTTAGGCATTAAGCATACTCGAATTGTGTAATTTTGATCTGAGCAGGCTATGTAAACATTTGTCACACTTTGTTCTGTCGAAAGGCATGGTCCGATGACATCAATTGATAGTCGGAAGTTGTAGAACCAGTTGAATGTCTCATTTAGTGGAAAAAACAATGCACAACAACCAAATGGAGACATTAAGTTAAATTAAATTTATTCTAAAAGAAAAGGTAGGTATGGATATAATGTTTTGACTATATGCTTGGCAAAATTAGCTAAGCTGAGAACGAAAAATAGTGGACGAACCTGGACAGAGCTGATGCTGAAGAATTTATAAGTAGGAACACTTTTTGAAGAATATAATTGATAGGATTAGACATGTCCGGTTCCACTTTTCCCAGAAGTAGGAACATGAACCAAATTGGGATCCATCCGGTTTCGTTTGGAACTGAAAAGTGTTCAAAATTTTGAATTTTGATAAAAAATATTAGAAGATTATGAAACAGCAATTCTGCTTCCTGTTTCACAGAATCTGAAACTAGAATCAAACTGGTTCCTCCCTGGTTTGGGGTCTGGTTCTGGTAGTTCCAGTTCCACCAATTCGGAACAGACCATATCTAGGACCAACTGTCAGTTTGGTTAGAAAAAGTTCACTCTGAATCCGAGCTCGAAATATTATTTTCTGTGGCCCAATATGAACACCATTAAGCAGTTAAGGGAATTTAGTGAATATTCATATATGTATATATATGTATATATGTGTGTGTGCGTGGTTTATTTGTACTGGTTAGAAAGTTCTCAGTAAAACTAATCAATCATTTTGAATGCCATCTGAAATCTGACTGTGGTCCGTTGATCTATTTCAGACTCGTAACTGAGGATTGGTGCCATCTACTTGGTTACGTTTTGGTAGGGCAGTTTGGTTGGACTTCCTCAGTTCCAAGTTTCGGAGACTGGGTCCAACATTGAAGCATTATGGCAAAAGCGAGGACCCTGGTTCCTAGGAAGACTAACAATAAGGAAAGACATACCCATATCCTACACGATAAGTCAATTCCTTGGGGTGGTGAATCGGGTCAACAGGTCTGGTTTGGGTTGGTCACTATGGACTTCAGGGCAAACCGAGGTGCCCGACCTGTTTATCACATTTTATTTCCAAACCTGACCCAGATTGATTGGGTTTGGGTTGGTCACTATGGACTTCAGGGCAAACCGAGGTGCCCGACCCGTTTATCACATTTTATTTCCAAACCTGACCCAGATTGTTTGGGTTTGGTCAGGTAAGGGTGAAAACCTGACTGTCGGATTGCTTTTAATCAACCCAGGCCCGGCCGGGGGTGCCTAAACCCCGACGGAGCCCCGTTCTCACCTTCGGGTTCGTGTCAGCTCCCAATTCGTCAACCCGACACGAGACGTACCCAACGATTTGGATCATTGGAACTCAAGTCTAGATCGACGTCTCGTACAAATTTCCATAAACCATACCTGGTCCAATGTTTTAGTTGGAACTCGCAATTCCGTACAGACCTTGCTTCTCTGTGTCTCGATCCCTTCGGAGCGCGAATGGGAAGGGGGAAGCAGAAGGGCCTCGGTGGCGAGATCGCTGCTAGCCCCCTCTCGGGACCCACCGGTACCTCCCCCAACCTCTCTTTCACTGAGATCAGTTATCTTGGGCTACGAAATTTGTTATCTATTTCTCTTCTTTTTAAGAAAATATTCTTTGGAAGTTAAGTGCGCATTGCTGTTGACAAAATCATCTCTTTCTATGCGTATCTCTGTTTAAATGGCGTCCTTTGGTATTCATTTGAAGAGATTTAGTTGGAGGGTTCTCCTTCTTTGCAAGTTTTATTTGCTCCTACTGTGTGTTTCGTCAGAAAGTTTGGACTCCTTCTTTGGCGCTTCTTTGCTTGTTAGTCTTTCTAGTTTTCTTTTCTGGGGGTTAGGTGCGGTTGGGGTCTTGTTTAATTTGTTAATCTTGTTAGCATTAGGTTATATGATGAACTGTTAGAAACACAAGGGATAGGCAGTAAAAGAGGTGTTGGATCCATCTGCTACGTTTTTTCAAGCTCGAATGCTGATTAATTCCATTTTTTGGAAACGTGAGACTTGCCAGTCCAGACAGAGTAACATGCATATGCAGAAAGCATATATCTCAATTACTTATGGTAAAACACTCGTATCAATTATTTGTTTTATGCTTAACAGGAGAGTTGTATTACAAATGATGTTTAAAGTGGACGTGCCTTGTACCTATCTTGTGAATTTTAATTGCTAAATAAAATATACAAAAGGAGGTTTATACATTTAAAGAAGTGCCAACTAACACTTTTATAGTTAATAGTTAAAAAACCATGTTCTTTTGTAAATGGGAGGTGGAGGCATCTCAACTCCTACGCAAAATGCATGAGTTACTCAATGTTGTTCTGTTTTCCAAGGATTCTAATGATCCATCCTGACATAGAGCATGAAGTACTGTTAGTTGCATAATCTGGGGATGTTTCTATAACCTATTCACAAATGCTTCAATTGTTCGAAGGCATCCCCTACCTTGGTGAAATGAACTTTATTCTGACATCCTTTCATCTAAAATCATAATGAAACATGGATTAGGAGATTGATGCTTTTGTATGATCAAATGGGTTGTCAGATTGGTGCTGAGGTTTATGTTAATGTTATAAAAAAGAGAAATATTCTGAGACTTGTATTTTAATATCAAGGGATGTGTTTTCCACTGTTCCACCAATTGTTTTGCATGGTACCATGTAGAGAACATGAGAAGAGAAAATAAGGAAATAGATTTAGTTGCTACGGAACAAGATGAACTGCAGCAGGTGTTGTCAAGTCTATTTAATGTTTTTAGGAACTGTGTAAACCAACAGTCTTGACTCTTATGATTCTATCTGGTTCTTCAACCTTTGCTTTTTATTTTTAGAGTGATGATAGTTTCTAAGCAATCTTTGCATGCCTCTATATGCTAGCAATGTTTAAATTTGACTGAGGTGGATCATCAAGCGAGTTTGGGTTCATCGTGGCCTTAGATGGAAAAATGTAAGAAGGAATTTCATCTCATTGAGGGTAGGGATGCCAAAATGCACTCATTTAAGCATTGTGGAACAGTGAAAGAACTTGCCCTAGTTTATGCAACTAAGAATGCTCGAGCCTTTGGAATTTGATCATTGGAGTTCTTGAATTTGATGGTCACACTGTCTTCATGATGGTTGTTTGGGAGAATGACATTGAGAAAGTAATTATGTATTCTTAAAAGGAGCTAAGCCTATTCCCACATCGTGCTTAGAACACAAGACAGACTTCTTGTTAACTATGAACTCATAGAAGTAATAACTGGAAACCGTTAGATGTGAAAATATCCTATTCTATATTTTCTTGATTTGACATTTAGTACTCAACTGCATTTGAAATTCATGAGTTAGATATAAAGCATCATGCCTTTGGATGCCATTGTAAATTTGTTATTCATAATCTATACAATAAAGTATATAAGAAAAATTGTCATTCATAGAATGTCCTATTGTAAATTGGTTATTGTGGTAATAAAAGGTACCAATATGTAGACCTTAACCAAGCCTTTTTTCCCACTTCGTGTATGTTGGCTAGAGGGTGCAACATGAGGACTTCCTAGGAGGTCAGCCAGGCTAGTATTATTCTTTCCCAAACACTGTTAAGTTCAGAAGAAAATTCAGTGCAGTATTGTGAAAAGAATCGAATACCCTGGCAAAAGGCCTTACAAAGTTCTACAATGTCTGTTGGCCATGCAAACTGGGCTTGACCAGCTTTGTAAGGGTGTACCCTTACAACAGGTGGAGTTACAATAAGGTTGTAATATAACAAATAAAAACAAAAGCATCATATTTCCAACATATTATTACACCAAGGATATGGACTCTTCATTTTGTCTCAGGACTGTCATATTCCTATTAGATGTATAGGATGATCTCTGTCAGCTCTTCTCTTAAGAAATTCTGTTTAGCTTTACAACAGTCATGCTATTGGGTAAAAATGAAAAACCAGCAAGTCCAACTGTTTGTGCTTTGTCTGTCATGAGATGTCATCCATGCCTAGGGTCATTACTAAAGATGCTAAAACATTGTTACGTTTATCTCTGTTTAACTTTCCCCTGTAAACGGTTTTCCTGATGACTTGCATTGTTTTCCCTCCTGAGCAAGTACATATAAGGAAAACATGATGGAGGGGACCTTGATTAAGGTTGTACTTATGTGTGAAAAGCTAACGCTGGGTAAACTATGCCATGACATGGCAGTTTATGAGTCTTGTTAGCTGACTGAGTCCACAAGGGCCTGATCTTGTCTATCTGCATTGCTTGAAGGAGATATATGGGAAATCAAACTGAAAATCTTCTTCCCCCTATTCTTCAGTACTTGGAGTTCGCATTTAGAAATGAAACTTCATGAAGAAGAATGAAAATTTTAATTACATAGGATCTCTTCTTACAACTGTAATTTCTCTAACAATAACCAGTAACTTGATTTGGCTTTTTCTTTTTCAGCTTCGCTTAAGGGAAAGGAAGCTGTTTCAATGAAAACGGGTGGAAAAGAATGTCCTGATGTTCCAACCTTTTCTGGTCAGCGATTTGACTGTAAATCATTCCTTTTTGTTTTAGAGTTCAATATTCATTTTATTTTTGGTTTGGCATGCATTTATTCAATTATTTTGAACTTGATTCTATGGTGCTTATGTAATAGATGGTCTAAATAATGTAGGAAAAGCAAGCAAAGATGAAAATTTGGATAAAACAGGTAAGGCTGGTAAGAGCTTCCCTGCAAAGCAGCTTTTAAGGAAAGTGGTAACAAGAATTGAAGATGGTAAGTAATGCATCATTTCCTGCTGAGACTCTTATAGTGTGATCATTTGGCCTTGGGAAACGGAATGGAAAGACAAAGAAACGATTATTGTTTTCAGTGTGAAGAACCTAGCCATAACATTGTTTACAATGCAAGGCTCAACATCTTTTGCCAATTTTAGTACCGCAAACTGATTCTCCAAACTCCATCCTCTCCAAGGAGGAAATAAAAGTTTGTTTTCTGTTTTGGATCTTTGGTTTCATTTATGTGGTGCATGCTATTGCTTCTCTTGAAACCATTGGGATAATGTTTAGCCTGCAATAGTAATAGAGTTTTGAGAAAGAACTGCGTATGAATCATGTGCATATATTTTTGATTTGTAATACTGAGGTGTGGTTACTTTCAAGGCCAATTACCCGTAGTTGCTAACCTACATGACAATGGCCAGGCTTTACTATATGACAATTTCAAAAATCACAAGAACCAAGTCACACATGAAAAACTTTTTAGTTATTTTTGTTTCATACTAAATGTTAACCTGTTGCTTGTCAGTTTAAAGTAAATGTTGTAGATTGTGCTCAAATTTTGACTATGCTTTTGCATTGGATATGAATGTTGATTGGAATGTAGGGTTATTGTTAGTCGAGAAATGTCACCATATGAAAGAAGTTTTAATGATGTCCAATTTTAATGACTACTTAAAAACAAAGCTGTAATTCTGTCAACGTTGATATTACATGGAAAAGTAAAAGAGATGGTCTAAACTTAAACTGCGTACCATAGCTCTGCAACAGTAACAACTAACAAGCAATAATTTAACATTTAGAACAGAAAAAGAACAACTAAATTTTTTTACAAGTATAACTTGGCATGATCCAGTAAAGCCAAGCATCACTCGATTGAATCCGGCATTGTTGCAGTCTTATACAAGATATCAATCAGCATTGTTGCAGTCTTATACAAGATATCAATCAGCATTGTTGCAGTCTTAAAACAAGATATCAAGAAGATGAGAGAAGGAAATGAACTAATGAAGGGAAGAAGAGGATGAATACATGGAAACAGGAGAGAAAGGAGAAGATGTGGAGGAGCGGAGAGAATGACGAGAGCACAATGAGGAGCAGAATGTGCGGAGGAGAAGGAAGAAGAGAGAAGCCAAGAAAGAGGACACCAAATAGCACTGTAGCAGCATTGTTGAAGGAGAGATGAGAGAGAACGGTTGAGCATATGAGGGTGGGAAGGGAGTTTTCTTCTAAGTGTTAGATGAAAATGGACTTGGATACATTTAGTCTGAGTGACCATCAACATGGCCAATTTTTCAATATAACTGACTGTTAACTTGGAATCTTGGTGATGGGACTTCGCCTATATGGCGTGTCCCTGCCACCTCTGGAACTTTGGATGTTTTGCTAAATTTTTGGAACAAATAACAAAGTGGAAAGGACTGTAAGACTGTGAAAGCGATGCTTTTTGCAAGTTCTTCAATTGTTCCAGATTGACAAAAAACATTAAAAAAGTTAAAATTTTAAAGAAAGAATTAAAATGCAATTCCATAACCAGCAGTTTGGAACTGCAGGTTCCACTTTCGGACCATTTCTGGTTCCATGAAAAGTGGAATCGGAACTAAAGTGGGTGTGCCCTGGTTTCGGTTCTTGGTCTGGTTTGATTCCTGTTGAAACCACCGGGCTGATTCCAAACGGGCCATGTCTACACATAGAGGCAAATGATATGCAATTAATTATTATCAGATGAACTTATTGTGGAAGTTCTTTCATGAAACATGCCTGAAGCTCTTGTGGCATATATATAACTGTTGATTTTTTCACTCAAATCTTCATTAATTAATAAGAAGATATGCAGAAGAAGAAGACGAAAGAAAAGGAGGCTGACTTGGATGCTGCCTTCCTCTTTGTTGATTACACGATAAGTCTAAGGCTGGTTAAAAAGAACAGAAAATAAACAAAATAACTAATTTATCCCTATACTAAAGTCTGCCTTATGGCTCCTATTGGATCAACACATGATCCAATAGGAGTAGGATCCAAATAAGGTCTCTCTAACACGCCTCTTCATTTTGAGGTTAGGAAACTGATTATTCTCAACTTGCTGAGAGCTCTCTTCAAGCTACTTGCCACCACCGGTTTGGTCAAGATATCTGCCAGTTGATCCTTTGAGTGTACATGAATGGGTTTGAATATTCCTTTAGTTATCTTTTCTCAAATAAAATGACAATCTACTTCAATATGCGTGGTTCTCTCATGGTAGACAGGGTTTAAAGCTATTTGTAGAGTTGTCTTGCTATTTACAAAGAAGTTAACTGGGATATTTCTTCGAAGAATGATTTCTTTCATAAGTGATAACACCCATAAGCCCTCACAAATACCAAGGACAATAGCACGATACTCAACTTCTATACTCGATCTTGCAACTACAAATTATTTTGCACTTTTTCAGGATACCACATTATCGCCTACACATACAATATAACTTGATGTAGACTTTCTATCATCTACTGAACCTGCCCAATCTTCTTTTGAAAATACTTCAATGTCCAATGAATTGTGCAGTGATTATAAAAGTCCATGTGTGATACTAGATTTAAGATATCAAATTATATGGAACATGACATTTATGTGTTGTTGAGTGGGAGAATGCATCCATCTACTAACATAACTCACAACGAAACTAATATATGGTCTTGTGATAGGAAGATATATGAGTTTACCCACAATTCTCTGATATCTCCCAACATCCTCATATGGTTCTTCAGCTGCCCTTTTTAGGCTTCAATCAGAACAGTACAAAGACACCAATCTAGTATCTTTTTTTCTTCCAACGAGTCTAAGATGTATTTCCTTTGACACAGAAATATACTGTCATTACTTCTAATTATTTCAATGCCAAGGAAATAATGTAACTTTCTCAAATTTTTTAGATCAAATAACTGATATAGCCGCTCTTTTAGTGAACAGATTACCCCGACATCATCTTCTATAATAATAATGTCATCAACATAAATTGCTAATAGGATCATTTTCTCACCTTGTTTTATGAATAGAGTGTGATCACTAATACTCTTTTTGAATCTCAAGCTAAGTATCCCAATCACTTAATTTTTATAAACCAGGCTCTTGGTGACTGCTTCAGTCTATACATAATTTTTTTCAATTTACATAGAACTCATATTCTCATTATATCGAGGAGGTAGGTTCATGTAAATGTCTTCTAAGAGATCCCCTTGGAGAAAAGCATTGTTCACATCAAGGTGCAATAATTCTCATTTTCATTTTTTATTTACAGCTACACTGAGGAGCACCCTAATGGTATTCATGTTCGCTACAGGAGCAAATGTCTTCGTATAGTCAATACCATAGGATTGGTTGTATCCCTTTGCCACCAATTTTGCTTTATACCTCTCAATTGTTCCTTGTAGCCCACTATCTTCCTACCCGGTGGAAGATTTGTGAGTATCCAAGTTTGGTTCTTCTCTAATGTGTAATTTCATCTTCCATTGCACATTTTCATTATGTGACATGTTTAGGTTTTTCAAAGTGTTTTGGAATGAACACGTTCTCCGCATTCATCACAAACAACACATTTATCACAAACAACAAATATTCTTTTGAAAAGTTAGTATATAAGATCATTTGATTAATAGGATACTTTGTTGCTCCATGTTTTCCTTTTCATAAGGCAATGGGTAAATCATTTGAAATATCATAGGGAGGAATTATAGGATTTAGTGTTTGTCAAACTGATTTAGGGTGAAGATTCTAATCAAGGGTAGCTTAAATGAGGCATGACAACCCTCTTGTCTTTTATAGAAGAGTATCCAGAAAAATACACTTCATTGCTCTAACAGTGTTGTTCGATGCGTATCATATCGTGTATCGTTTTGGTCCACGATATAGGCATATTGCATCGTACTTTAATATTAAAAAATAGTAAAAATCTAAAACAAATCAGATAAATCCAAAAAAATCACAAAAAATTAGAAAAAAATTGATAATTGCAAAGAATTCATATAATGCAAAGTTTAGTGCGTATTGATCATTCACCATTGAACAATTTAAAAAAATTACATATTTTAAAGCAAAAAATGAAATACATTTACATTTACGTATTATAATCAGGATCATCAACTAAATAATCTTCATCTTCTCCTTGGTGAAGATCCTTACCACCTTTTGCTTCAAAATCAAAATCTTCATTTCCTTGATAATGTTGTTGCGCTCCTTCGAAATTAATCCATGCAATGTCTTCTTCAGTTAAGAGGGCATCTTCTTTGTTATCTTCGATCATCCAATCTTCTAATATATCAAAATTATCGAAACCTATTGGATCAAATTGGCTTTCTTCTCTATTTACCTTTTTAGTTGCCTACAAGAAAGAAAGATAAGTAATTAGTAAATAATATTAACAATTAAAGTCAAATAATATATTGAATTGAATCTTTAAGTACTAACTAATACAAGACTATCTTTCGCGAAACCGCATGTTAAAACGGATGAAAACCAAGTCATTTAGCTGCTTATGTTCCAATTTGTTGTGCTTTTTTGTATGGATGTGTTCAAAGATACTCCAATTCCTTTCACAACCCGTTGCACTAAAGGTTTGGCTCAGAACTCTTACTGCAAAATTTCTAAGGTTTGGGCAATCACTTCCAAACCTATTCCACCAAACATGTGTAGAAAAAGACAAACCTTAGGGACTTAATCCACAATAATATAAGATTTAAGAAACTTAAATACGAAGATAAACAATTTGCCTGGGCGCATATTAGCGCGGTTGAGAATTACTACATGCAAACTCATTAAGTGAAGATCATTATCATAGATCTCCATCTCTCGATGTATAACATCTGCTCTACTCTCATCAGGGACTAATGATGCCTCGATTAACCTCACCGTCCCTTTTGATGCTTTCTGAGTACTTGAATGCTGGGTTTAGATAATATGCTGCTGCTTGAATAGGCTGATGTAATTGTTTGTTTCATCTATTATCTATAATTTTTCACAAGGGCACATAATCTCTCTTTTTTCTATTAAAATTATTTATAATGGTTTCTTTTACCGTATCCATGGCTTCATAAAGGTAGCCAATAGATGGTTTCTTCTCGCTATCAGCCAATCTCAAAACCTTCACTAAAGGATATGTAATCCTCCACAGTCTAACACATGCATTCCAAAATGTACTCCTGAAATCTCATTCAACTTTCTATTTCTTCTATTTTGAGACAACTCTGCAAATTGTTGCCACTCATATGAGGACATTCTCTTCAAGGCTTGTTTTTGTCTCACAATACTCTTTACAAATAAGAAATTAGTTGCAAACTGAGTTACAGTTGTACGAAGAAACTCTGCACCATCTGAATATCTCCTTATCATACACAATACAAAGTATGGTTGTAGATAAATTTAGTGATATCTTGGCAACACTTAGTTATTGCCTTTATCTTATCCATCTCACCAATATCCTCAATGATGAGATCTAAACAATGGGCTACGCATCCAATAAAAAGTCCCATAAGTATCTACTAACTCCTTCCCAGCTGCTTTATAGTTAGTTGCATTATTTGTAATGAATTGAATTACATTCTCTAGCCCAACCTCGTATATCACCTTATCAAACTATTGCCTTAGAATCTTTGTAGTGTGCCTCTCCTCTGACATGTCTAGAGATCTCAAAAACATAAGTCCTTTAAGATAGTAGACAATAAAGTTTAACAAAGTCATTCCTCGTCTATCTGTCCATTCGTCTACCATGATAGTGCATCCTCTCTCCTTTCATGAATCTCTCAAAGTCGAATAATATTCTTGTTCTTCAATGATGGTCTTACTCTTATCTAATATATTTTCTCTAAACTTCTGATAAGAGGGCATCTTATATCCTGAACCAATATTAGCAATTGCATCTGCCATTACTTGAAAATGAAAACTATTTGCTTCATTAAATATAATGTATACATCATTTAACCATCTGCCCACTACAAAGTCTGCATCATCATGAAGTTGTTATGAAGCCATAGTAACACGAATTCCATGTTGAGCACCAAGTGTAGTACTAGGAGGAAAAAATGAATGTATGCTAGAAGCAACCTCTACTCCTTGAGCTTCTTCCTCTTCTACCACTTCTACTTGCAAAATCTTTAACCCTCTTTCCCCTGTTTGGTGGTTGAGAACTACTACCAATCTTTGTTTCAGCATCTGAAGGAATACTATCAGGCAATCCAATAACATCATCATCATCTTCTTCAAACATCCCTAAATCATCATTTTGTTGTCTCCTCTCTTGTATGCTCTCAATCATTTGAAGATATTATCATTTAATGCCTTCTGGCAAACTTCTAACTCTGCCTGTGCAAAGAGCAACTTCTTTCCTAGTCCCTGCTAGGTGGTGTTTCAATCGTGAAATTTCACCACTAACCACCTTCTCACAAAATAAACATCTGATCTTTAATCTTGAACCCTCAACTTCTGTACCTCACTGTCATGATGGATCATTAGACCGAGATTGGGAGTCCCTAACACCCCTTCCAGCCATCTCAATTGAGCACTTCAATTCAATCAAAAACCTGAAAATAAAAGCACTTCATAAATCCTCAATCTTCACATAATACTCAAATAGAGTGTCTCCCACTTCATGAATGCAATAAAAATCATATCCACACACTTAATAACTTCATATTTTGTCATTCAAAAAAAAGAAAAATGCAAATAACACCAAAACACAACAAATACAAACAAAAGAATTATGAAAAACACTTAAAATATACCACAATCCGAGTTAGGAGGCTTGCATGGACACCGTAGAACACTTTTTTGAGAGTCTTGAATACCAAGGAGGGGAAGAAGGCTTGAGAAGCCGTGAAGAGACCTCAAAAACCCGTAAAAATGTGGGTTTCTGTTCGGCCAAGGGTCCATGGGCGTATCGCCTAGGCGATACATGCGATACGACTAATACTGGCTCTGACATCTAGTTTATCTCTTGAATTATTGTATACATTATGATAACATGAAATTGTTTTTTATTTGGACATAAGGAATTAAAATGTGAGTCTCTATTGAGTACAACACTAGGCATAGTTAAAATCGCTTCTCCCCAAAAATGCTTGGAAACATTTTATCCTATTAACAAAGTCATAACAACTTTGAGTATATTATGATTTTTTCTCTTTGAAAGGCCATTTTGACGAGGGGTGTTTGGGCATAATGTTTGGTGTAGGGTATCAAGTTTCAAGAAGAATGCATCCAAGGAGTGACACATAAATTCTTCTTCATTATTAGTACGAATAATTTTAATAGGAAGTTGAAATTGAGTATGGATAAATGAACAATATGCGGGTAGAATATATTTTACCTCATCTTTGGATTTCAGAAGGTAAATCAAGGTCAATTTAGTATAATCTTTTATAAATGAGACAAAGTATTTATAATCGTATAAAGAAATAATAAAACATTGACCCCAGACCATAGAAGTTTTGGTTTCATTCATAAGAAAAGGCACACAATAGTGTTTGGCTTTCTGACCAGTATCACACGGCAAAACAAAATCACAGCTAATAGCTACAACAACAACAACAAAGCCTTTTCCCATACTAGACGGGGTCGACTACATGGATTCGTTGTTTCCACAGAGCTCTATCATGTACCATGTTAGCAGTTAACTCACAATAAGCTAGATCATTCTTTATTGTTTCTTTCTAACACTTAGTGGTCGTCCTCTACCTCTTTTAATACTTTTCAAATTTAGTTTTTCATACATTGGTAATTACAGGAGAAAGCTTAACCACCCAACATCGACTTTTAGTTATGAATTTACAAATAAAAAAATGGACAAAGAAGAGAAGAGTGCATCGAGTTGTTCAGGCTAAATGGTGGAACCTCAAAAGCGAGAAAGAAGATATATTTAAATAGAAAGTCCTTCAAGGAGATGTTTGGAATTATGTTGGTACACCCTGTGATATGTGGAACAATATGGCTATACATATTAGGAAAGTGGCAAAAAATGTGTTAGGTGTATCTAAGGGAGGTGTACCGCCACAAAAAGAAGCTTGGTGGTGGAGTGAAGTAGTGCAAAATAAAATCAAGGCAAAGAGGCAATGTTACAAATTACATTATGCTAAGAAAACTAGTGAAACTTTAGAAGCTTATAAGAAAGCAAAGAAGGCAGCGAAAAAGACCGTGAGTGAAGCAAAAACTAAAATTTGGGAGAATTTATATAAAAAAACTCAACTCAAAAGAGGGTGAAAGAGATAATTTTAGGATAGATAGGGCTAGAGATAAGAAAACTAAAGATCTTAATTATGTTAGATGCATTAAAGACGATGATGAAAAAATTCTAGTGGCAAATGATGATATAAGAAATAGATGAAAAAACTATTTTTATAAGCTTTTTAATGAAAATAAAGATGTTAGTATTAGCTTATAAGAGTTAGCCAAATCAGAAAAGTATATAAACCACAATTTCTACCGACGTATTCAAAAGAATGAAGTCAAAGAGGCTCTTAAACATATGAAGGGTGGTAAATCGGTAGGACCAGATAATATTCCTATAGAAGTTTGGAAAATACTAGGAGAAATAAGAATCACAAGACTATTTAATGAAATATGGAAACACCAAAAAATGCCCGAGTAATGGAGAGCAAGTACACTTATACCCATATATAAGAACAAGAGAGACATTCAAAATTATGCGAATTATCGAGATATTAAGTTAATGAGCCATACTATGAAATTATGGGAAAGAATTATCGAACATAGGTTAAGACAAGTATCAAGTACAATAGAGAACCAATTTGGATTCATGCCAGGAAGATCTACTATTGAAGCGATTAAGCTTTTGAGACGTTTTATGAAATATTTTAGAGCAAAAAAGATAGACCTTCACATGATATTTATTGATCTAGAAAAAACTTATGATAGGGTACCGATGGAGGTTCTTTGGAGAACCTTGGAAAAAAGAGGTATCCCATTGACATACATAAACCTTATAAGAAACATGTACGATGGTGCAAAAACATGTGTGAGGACTCATGAAGGAATGACAAATTTCTTTTAAGTTAATATTGGATTACATCAAGGATCAACTTTAAGTCCATACTTATTTATAATGGTGATTGATGAGTTAACAAAACATATCCAAGATGAAGTACCTTGGTGTATGTTATTTGGAGATGGCATTGTGTTAGTGGAGGAGTATAAGGAAAAAGTTAATTGAAAATTGGAACTATGGAGAGAAACATTAGATAGTAAAGGCTTCTGACTTAGTAGAATAAAGACAGAATATATGGAATGTAAGTTCGATGATTTGGTTACTTGAGAGGACATAGAAATTAAAATTGGCACACATTGCTTCCCCCAAAAAGGAAGTTTTAAATACCTAGGGTCAATTTTTGAGAGTGATGGAAGAATTGATGGAGATGTTACGCATAAAATTAATGCTGGTTGGTTAAAATGGAGAGGAGCATAAGCTATTCTTTGTGATAAGAAGATACCATTAAAGTTAAAAGGTAAATATTATAGAGCAGAATTAGGCCTGCCATGTTTTATGGTTCTGAGTGGGGCTATTAATTATGAACATGTACAAAAGATGTCTGTGACAGAAATGAAGATGCTGAGATGGATGAGTGGTCATACAAGAAAAGACCGTATAAATAATGAGGTTATTAGAAACAAATTAGGAGTGGCACCAATAGAGGATAAAATGAGAGAATATCGTTTAAGATGGTTTGGACATATTGAAAGAAGATCAAAAGAAGAACCTCTAAGAAGTTATGAAAAACTAAATTTGGAAAGTATTAAAAGAGCTAGAGGACGACCATAAAAGTGTTGGAAAGAAACAATAAAGAATGATCTAGCTTATTATGAGTTAACTGCTAATATGGCACACGATAGGGATGTGTGGAAACAAAGAATCCATGTAGCCGACCCCGTCTAGTATGGGAAAAGGCTTAGTTGTTGTTGTTGTTATATACCTTCTTACATGTTCATCTTTTGATATTCTTTCTATATGTCCAAACCATCTTAAACGATATTCTCTCATTTTATCCTCTATTGGTGTCACTCCTAATTTGTTTCTAATAACCTCATTATGTATACGGTCTTTTCTTGTATGACCACTCATCTATCTTAACATCTTCATTTATGTCAGAAACATCTTTTGTACATGTTGATGATTAACTGCCCAACCCTCGGAACCATAAAACATGACAAGTGTAATTGCTGCTCTATAATATTTACTTTTTAACTTTAATGGTATCTTCTTGTCACAAAGAATACTTGATGCTCCTCTCCATTTGAACCAACCAGAATTAATTCTATGTGTAACATCTCCATCAATTCTTTCGTCACTATGAAAAATTGACCCTAGGTATTTAAAAATTTCCTTTTGGGGATGCAATGCGTGCCAATTTTAATTTCTATGTCCTCTGAAGTAACCAAATGATCAAACTTACATTCCATATATTTTGTCTTTGATCTACTAAGTCGGAGGCCTTTGCTTTCTAATGTTTCTCTCCGTAGTTCCAATTTTCTATTTACTTTTTCCTTAGACTCCTCCACTTACACAATGTCATCTGCAAATAACATACACCAAGATACTTCATCTTGAATATGTTTTGTTAACTCATCAATCACCATTATAAATAAGTATGAACTTAAAGTTGATCCTTGATGTAACCCACTATTAACTTTAAAGAAGTATGTCATTCCTTCATGAATCCTTACAAATATTTTTGCACCATTGCACATGTCTCTTATAAGGTTAATGTATGTCAATGGGATACCTCTTTTCTCCATTGTTCTCCAAAAAAACCCCCTCGGTACCCTATCATAAGCTTTTTCTGGATAAATAAATATCATGTGAAGGTCTTTCTTTTTTGCTCTAAAATGTTCTATAAGACGTCTTAAAAGGTGAATCATTTCAATAGTAGATCGGCCTAGCATGAATCTAAATTGGTTCTCTGTTGTACTTGATATTTGTCATGAATCTAAATTGTTCGATAATTCTTTCCCATAATTTCATAAACTTGAATCTTGATACCTCGATAATTCGCACAATTCTGAATGTCTCCCTTGTTCTTATATATGGGTATAAGTGTACTCACTCTCTATTCCTCGGCATCTTTTGGTTTCTCCATATTTCGTTAAATAGTCTTGTGAGCCAAGTGATTCCTATTTCTCCTAGTATTTTCCAAACTTCTATAGGAATATTGTTTGGTCCTACCGATTTACCACCCTTCATATGTATAAGAGCCTCTCTGATTTCATTCTTTTGAATACGTCGGTAGAAATTGTGGTTTATATACTTCTCTGATTTGGTAACTCTCTTAAGATAATACTAACATCTTTATTTTCATTAAAAAGCTTATAAAAATAGTTTTTCTTTCTATTTCTTATACCATCATTTGCCACTAAATTTTTTTTGATCCGCGTCTTTGATGCATCTAACATAATTAAGATCTTTAGTTTTATTGTGTAGCCCTAGCTATCCTAAGAATATCTCTTTCACCCTCTTTTGAGTTGAGCTTTTTATATAAATCCTCCCAAATTTTTGCTTTTGCTTCACTGACGGCCTTTTTCACTTCGTTCTTTGCTTCTTATAAGCCTCTAAAGTTTCACTAATTTTCTTAGCATAATGTAATTTGTAAAATCATAACTAATAGCTAACTCAGAAAATACAGTTCTAATTTTTGAAAGTGGCAAATGCCAATGAACGACTTCCTTCTTTTGATTTGTTGCGATAAAAGTTGATTGCTTCTCTTTCCATTTGATCTCCTCCTGCTCCATAAAAGAGAACGAGTAGGCCATATTTGCTTGGGTCTCTGCAACTATAGAGGAGGAGGCAGCCCGTGAATATGCTAGTTGAGTTTCAAGTTTCTCGAGCTTCTAGTGAGATCTTTTCATTCTGATCACTATAGTAGGCCTTATTCTGATCACTATAGTAGGGCCTTATTTTGGTTGAACTTATGTCGACCCACTAGATCCCAACAAGTTTCTTTGGTATGTCGTGATTTGCCACAATGTGTATATTTAAGTTTATCTTTCTCATCAGATGTAGGTTGTGATCTATCTCTACCTCTATCTTTGCTACTAGATCCACCTCTACCTCTATATCTAGGTTTAAGATTTCTCCCTGAAGTTTTTCCCTACTCAGAATATTGTTCTTTATAGCTTTATACTCAAATGAAATGCCCCATAATAAATCGAAGATCTTTCTTTCTTTAAACTCTTCATTTTTCTCTTTAGTGCATGTTTGACATTTTGTTTTGGAGAAGAATTGAAGCTCCTCTCAAAGGCCTTTTAAGTTCTGGGTAATATTCACTAATAGATCTTCCTCCTTGCATGCATTTCTAAATCTTTTCTATGAGTTTGTACTTTTTTGTAATATTTTTTCTTTAGGCATATGCATTATGAACTGGTATCCATATTTCATAGGCTGATTTTAGAAACATAAATGTGCTGCTAGTCGCAGGCATCATTCTCTACGCCACTGTGAGTAAGTAGGGTCATCCACGCTAGGCTTAGGGACTTCCTCCGTTAGATATTCTCATTGTCCCCTAGCCATAATCGCAAGCTCTATCTATTTTGCCTACAACAACAACAACAACTAAGCCTTTTCCCATACTAGACGGGGTCGGCTACATGGATTCTTTGTTTCCACAGATCCCTGTCGTGTGCCATATTAGCAGTTAACTCCCAATAAGCTAGATCATTCTTTATTGTTTCTTTCCAACACTTTTGTGGTCGTCCTCTGCTTCTTTTAATACTTTCCAAATTTAGTTTTTCTAACCTTCTTACAGGTTCTTCTTTTGATCTTCTTTCTGTATGTCCAAACCATCTTAAACGATGTTCTCTCATTTTATCCTCTATTGGTGCCACTCCTAATTTGTTTCTAATAACCTCATTATGTATACGGTCTTTTCTTGTATGACCACTCATCCATCTCAACATCTTCATTTCTGTCACAGACATCTTTTGTACATGTTGATGATTAACTGCCAACACTCAGAACCATAAAACATGGCAAGCCTAATTGCTGCTCTATAAATAATTTCTGTCATCCAGTTTTATATTTATTAAAAACCTTCTCCTTTTTCTATTTTGGAAATTTCTGCATAATCCACCAACTTTCCTTTTTTTGTCATGATCGCCCCCTTACTATTGGTTGTAACCCCCTTTTTTTTCTTCATGCTGAAAATTTCTGTGCTGGAAATCTCCATGCTCACCACACCACTCTGGCACCCAAGAGTCTTCACGTTGGGTTCACCAAGCAACCACGCATCTGTTGTGCCGCTCTGATGCTAGGACTGGTATGTGTTGTTTTGAACGATTGCATTGGATCATGAATCTTCTCTAATCACGCTGATTAGGGTATGATACCATGTTGATTTTTCCACTCAAATCTTCATTAATTAATAATAAGATACATAGTGTTGTAATTGGTGAGAAATGCGGCGGATAATAAGCACTAGAATATATTAATAAAAGAGAGGAGTAACAATGGAGATCGGAAGACCATCTTTCTCTCTTTCTTAATCTCAGCAACTCTCTCCTAATACAATCAATCAGCCCTTATATAAGGAGCTATAAAACGTAAAATAACCAAAATACCCTTGGTACAAAAATTACCAAAATGCCCTTATGACTTCAGACAATTACAATAATACTCTAAACATCAATTTTACTGTCCTAAGACTTTATATGTACTAAAATTGACTCTAAACTCATATTCTTCAACACCTCCCTAAAGTTGGGAGTGAGATATTACGAACTCCAAACTTGCAAAAGAACTAGTTCTTTCTTTATCTGTCTGCAACATTCTTTATCTGTCTTGATATGCAACATTGTTCATCTGTCTTCATGACTGATCTGATCTCCAGCAGCTTCTTTGGCTGCAACATCTTTAACTCAGCATTCCTAGCTGATCATATCAAGCAACATCTCTGGCTGCAATATAAACTTAGCCTTCCTGGTTGATCATCTCAAGCAACATCTTTGGCTGCAACATCAACTCAGCCGCTGATCATCTCAAGCAACATCTCTAGCTGCAATATCAACTCAGCCCTCTTGACTGATCATTTCAAGCATCATCTATGGCTGCAACATCAACTCAGCCTTCCTGGCTGATCATCTCAAGCTGCATCTCTGGCTGCATCATTACCTCTGCCTTCCTAGCTGATCATCATAATGACTTTCTTCATCACACGTGCACGAGCGATCTCTTCGAGGCTTCCGTAAAACAACTTTAACAATAAAGAATACATGGGTAACACACGAGCCTTCTATGGGTGTCGGTTGCTCCCTCTCTCTTTCTTCTTCTCTATAAAGTGATTCGGCAGGTACACTTAAAAAGTCATGTTCCTTCTACTCTTGAGAAAGCTAATCTTTTGTGATAGGAGGTGCTACACCATACACACTTCACACGGCTTTTCTTGCACCTCTTCACATGATGGCTGTAGCCGGTGTGTTGGTTGGGTGCCCTCTCTCTACCAGTCAAATAGCAGAATACAGACATCTACTTATACTAATCGGTCTGCGCCCCTTCACATGGTGACTGTAACCGCTTTTTCAGCCCTCCTGGCTGTTTACTTCAGCAAACTCAATGTTTTAACTTTCATGCTTCTTGGTGATACTGTCACATTCTATATCAACAAATTCCTCTGGGCTCTTCTATGATTTGCTTTGTCATGCATGTGTAGTAAGAAAGACTAATTTTCTACATTCCATCAACAACTCTAAACTCACATGCTACTTTATATCTTTTGTAATCTTTTTATGAACTTTCAGCCCTCTTGAACATTTCAGCAAACACTTGATATGGAGACAAATCTCTCTCTTGGGCATTTCATCAAACACTTGATATGCATCCTTCGTCTGCCCACACACACCTCTGCGCTGGATGGATCAATATTCGGTATATCGTACAGCAACATATTCAACTTTGAATGATCTGTCTTTGTCTTTAGCAGCATCACATATTCATCAAAATGGACCTCCAACCTTTGCCATTCTTGTAAGATGTGTACGTTACAAGGAAAACACTGCAAAATATCATAATAAAGTTCCAGCCCACCTTTGTAATGAGACAACCAACAACTGATGTCAAACTGATCAGATAGTGACCTCCCGCCATGCTGTATGTTCTTCATACTCAATGGGCTTTATCTTTGAATCCATCAATTTCATATACTTCGATTGCTTACAAGGGATACTAGTTGACCCAGAAGCTTCATTGATGGAATAGACATCCTGAACATCGGCTGACCTCTTTGAATTATAGTTTTACCCAATGTCTTGTTGAAAGAAGAAAATGGGTCATTCTTTTGCTGAGTACATGACATTCTTGAGGCCGTGTGAAGCAAGGTATACTTCTGCGTCTTTTGGCATGCAATAGCCCTTATACACACTAAACGTGGGGTCTCACACTTGAGCCTGGCATTCCTTGAATGTCTTGTATACGCCCACAACATCGCCCTTACGAACCACATAAAAGGCATCCTTCTCTTCCTCCATTAAAACCAAAACTCCCCAATCTACAGTTTTCGAAACTTCTCATGCAACTAAGTTGAATACTCAAATGCACCAAAAAAAGGATCTCCAATACGAGCAGTTGACTAGTTGCAGTATCAGCACAGCATAACGAATAGCTTCCAGGTCTTTCTCATTGTCAAACTTTGCAGAATGGACTCCAATAACTATAAACTGGTTGTCCTTGTACTTCTTCTCCAAGAAGTCCAAATCTGGCAAAATATGCATACAATTTATACATCAATATATCAAAAAATCCAATAAAACTACCTTCCCTCTCAAGTCCCGAGAAAAACTTGAGTGGGAAAGAATTGAGCCAATCAAGCGTAGATGGGACTTTAGTACTTCTGAAATCCACATCCTCTATGTATTTCATAAGTTGCTTTCTCCTGGATTTAGGTTCACCATCACTTGGAGAAAGGAAAGGATTGTTGGTCCCAAGTAGTAAATTCAAAATACTCCTTGGAGATGCATACTGCATTGCCTTCCAACGTGTCACTAAAAATAGAAAGCAAGACAAAGCAACAGCTAGGCTTCCATATCTCAAAATGTTTCTTCTAGATCCCTGAAACATTCCAGCTGAAACAATATGTCTATCCATTTTAGGTTCTTGAAATTTTCCTTTCTTCTCTTGCATCTTCACCTTATGCTGTGTTGGTAGAACACTTATACTTCCTTTCACTACAGTAACTTTCTTTATGTAGATAGTGGACAGCACTCACCATTTTTCTTTCCTAAAAAACATGGAGATACATCCTTATTTTTTAGAATCATCCTTATCTTGATTTCTTTCCTAATAATTTCCACCAAATCAGGAACTTAATTTCCATAATTATTTATGGTTAGCTCTCCCACAAAATCAGGAAAAATACTTTCCATATCTACCTTTCTGGTTTACTTTCCACAAAATCTGGAAATATAGTCTGTAACTGTCATTTCCAGCATTTAAAATTCAAAAAGAAATGAACTTACCTTTTTTTTCATTGTTGTAACCTCTCTTTTTGAAAAAAAATATGGAACACCATCATCAATGTCTCCTTCTAAATAGATAAAATCTTCGGCCTTGAGATGACGATCCAATACTTTCGGGTCAGCACATATAACGTGCTGCCCTTTCCTGTACTGAAGAAGATCCAAATTCTGCAATGTAGACAATATGTCTTCATTTTTATTGCTGTCATATCACTGAGCTCCTTAATGGAAATGTTACCCTTGTGCCTTTTCAAGATGTCGAGCAAAACTCTTGTCCTGTAGCCACAGTAACTTAGATTACCAAGGTCAGATAGTGGTCGCTCCGGTGTGCCAACCTTACCTTCTTTCTTGGACAATTCATATGAGAATGCAATGAGAAACTTTCCATATCCTTTTCTTTGATAAGGTGGAAGTGTGAGTATACTTGCTAAATTATAAGATTCTTCTGAATGTTTTTCCTTTGAAAAATAGCCAACCATATGGCATCCTCGTTCGTCGCACTCACAAAGTATGTAAAACAGGAATAAGTCCACATCATAATAAAGTGTTTTGTGATCAAGAAACAACTTTGCCAAATAACATAGATTCTGACCATAAACTTTGTTCTTCTTTCCATCAACCTCAAACATCGACAATGTGCCACAACGATATATCTCATCACCAGGGGGATATATCCTCATATGCCTCAGTAGCTGATCTTTGCGCTTCATGAAATTGAGGCAGAACTCACAAAAGTATAACTTTGATACATCACTGTATTCTGGTGGAAAAGGTGAAAAGTACCATGTTTTAATGACATTAGGATTTATAATATCATGTTCCGTCATCCTCTGATTAGCATTAGTGCCCAAACTTCGATCCAGCGGGAGAGAATCCACATCACTTGCAGTCTCCTGTCTTTAGACAAATCTCTTTCATGTAAACCAAAGTCATCAACAGGTTGCAGATGCTTCACGTCTTCCTTGGATGCTCTTGCAGAACCTTTGTGGAGGCCGCCCCCTCTTTCTTAATCTCAGCAACTTTCTCCTGATACAATCAATCAACCCTTATATAAGGAGTTGTAAAATGTAAAATGACCAAAATACCCCTGGTACAGAAAATTATCAAAATGCTCTTACGACTTCGGACAATTACAATAATACTCTAAACATTAATTTTACTGTCCTAAGACATTATATGTACTAAAACTGACTCTAAACTCATATTCTTCAACACATAGAAGAAGATGGAAGAAAGGGGGGTTGGCTTGGCTGCTGCCTTCCTCTCTCCTTTCTCTCTCTTGATTACACGTTAAATCTAGGGCTGGTTAAAAAGAAAAGAAACAAAATGACTAATCTGTCCCTATATTAAAGAAAGTCTGCATTATGGCTCTACTGGATCAATACATGATCGAATAGGAGCAGGATCCAAATAAGGTCTCTCTAACAATAACATTAGTCACCATGTATCATAATGTCTTTAACTTGTCATATTCTGAAACCTCTTACATAAAAAAAGACATTGCTTAGATTGAATAACATTTTTAGTACATAATATTGGTCATGATCTTTGGGAGTAATGTTGTAAAGTGGGTTTTGAATTGTATTCCACGAGGTACCTAGGAACTTATTATATGGTACCATAAGATATAACATACATCAAGAACAACAACAACCAAACCTTTTACTACACTAAGTGGGGTTAGCTTCATGGATCCTTTGATGCTATAGAGCTCAATCTTGTGCTGTATTAGCAGTTAACTCCAAAAAAGGTTATATTATGTTTAATAGTTTTCTTTGAACACATATGATTCAATGTGATAGAAAAGTACAAACGAAAAATCTGAAAGCGCTGCAAATGAAAGAATAACGTCCAATCATTAAAAGTAATAAAAAAGTAAACAAAATGGAAAAAATCTCGTATTCTTGTTCTTCAGTGTCTCATCTTAGTTCCAATGCTTAACATGCCATTCAAAAAAGAAAGTTGTCCTTATCATTCTTCTTCTTCTTCTTGCCTATCATCATTAACATCCATCCCTTTCTCTGTCTTCTTATTTCTTTCATAGATTCCATATCTTAAAGCATCTTGTGTGTTAATGGCTCTGTCACCCTTTGAACGGTGCTTCATATCCTTTTCTTGTTCCTCTACGCTGATTCTATATTTACCTGGCAAACCCAAATTCCTTTACGCAAATTTTTGTATGCAATAATAATCTTATTCCCTATATAAATCGTTATGCAATGGTTCCCAATTGAATAACTATTAGAGACCTTGCAAACTATGCAGTTATATATGGTTCTCATTATAGAGAAAATACAGCTCAGATTTATAAAGCTCACATCTTTTGCAATGGTTGTCGAAAAAGCATGAAACATAGTTTTGGTCAGTTAGAGGGCTTATACTTCACAAAATCCCTAAAAGTTTCTGGTGATATTGTGGTAAAACGACATTAATATGGTTCAAATTTGGAAAAGGGGCTGGGATTTTACAATCTCCTTCATCTTTTCGGGTAATTTGAAGGAAAAAAACGAGATAGATTTGGAAAGGGTTTGGGTGAGAAAGAGGACTGAAAAATGTGCTGTCTGATATGTTTGGGGGTTTAACTTCCTCACATTGTTAATGTCTTATGGCAGAGAAGAATAAAAAGCAGGAGATCGATTCTTGTGATAGATATGTACTGTAAAGACGATATGGTATGCATCAGAATGATAACACCTATCATATGATGTGTTATACACACTGACAAATGACTTAATATGACACATGCATCAATTCATGCATATACTTAATAATACTGTGGTTGATACAGCATGATTTTTACAACATTATCCTGGAAGGTTCATGGTAGCTTTTGTCAAACGTGCTTATCATGATTGATTGTACTTCTAGAACCTTTTGTGGATCCTATGTTCATAACATGAACGTGAATCACATAATCGATCATATATGACCTTCATGATATGCAAATGGCTCTTTTCCTTACAAATGAAGGGTTTATTGAAACCTGGAAATGAGGATCCATCCTTTTTCTATTTTCTGAATATTAAATAAAAACAATTTTTTCAAAAGTATTTTCCCGTGATACAACTTTTTATGTTACAATTACTTCTTTGTCCTGGATTTACAAGTTCTCCACAATGTGAAAAATGCTGCAGAAATCCCAAAAAATGCCAAATGTTTAATGGATTGTGAAGCTGCTATTATCTTGGGTGGCATTCAAGGGCAGTTGCAAGATCTGTCTGATGATCCAATGATCAAGATACCCAAGTAATATTATATTTAGGACAACTGAATTTAACTTTGTTTCTTTTTTTCATATCTTGGTAGAATGCCCATATCCTTGAACGTTATTGGGCCATGAAAGCTTCTTTCTGCAGATCATTTCACCAAGGCTTTCATTATGCCAAGAGTACTGCCAATTATTCAAAGCCCGAGTCTGTGAAGCAAGTCCGAGAGTATCCTTTGGATGTTGCTGTTGGTGAATTATGAACCCCGGTTTGCCTGAAGTTGCATAGGAGTCATTGTGTATCTTGAAATGATACTTTCAATCCTTAACCTGATAACGCAGAGTCCTCAGCAATTATAAGCTCTCTGATGTGGAGGTAAGATGAACAACAATCAGGTTTTGGTATGTTCGAGCTCTGTGATGCTTGGAACTTCACAATATGAAGCATGTTTTTTCGGTGCAGATATGTTTGATTGGAAACGTATGTCCTGAAACAGTGGATGAGGTTTATTCTCTTGTTCCATCTCTGAAGGTATGTGCACATCTTGTTTCCATTTGTTTGTGTGTGGCGCGCACCGATACACTTATACTTGTCTGCAATTACAAGTATGCAATATGTTAGGCTAAGACAATCTTTCAGCTACCATCTGCTAATTAATAGCTTATGCAAAACATGATATCTTTTGTTTCTCTTGGGAATAACAATGACTTTTCCATAGCTTTCCAGCTTTTATTTTCTTAAAGACATAAGAATTTTGAACTTTTAGTGTCAAACTTGAGCAGCTAACCTTCTGTATTGGAAAGGTGTCAGGTAGGAGAGCTTAAAAGTCCTCATTATTCTGATTTCACGAAAACCTTGCTGTTTCCATGTTCTTGTCATTGAGCAGGCACTACAAAACTTAAACCTTTCGTTGAATAGAATTGAGTTATGATGTGCTTCCCACATATAAGCAGATAAAGCAATTCTTCTTAAATACAATGCTTCATAAGGCTCTTGTCGACAACTTTTTAGCTTTTCTCTAATTTTTTAGTTAGTCTCCTCCTAGGCCCTGGAATTCTTGTGATGGAACGCTGCCTATCTGTTTAACCATTATGCTGGTGTTTCACAGACCAAGGCACGGATGCAAGATGGAACTATAAAAGACATGCTTGCCGATTTGGCTAAGCTCAAAGATGCAAAGTAGAAACTACTGACCACGCTCTGTTCATGGTGCAAAGAAGTACTTAGGTTAACTTATGTTGTGTCTCCTGCTTGACACTCATGATAATTGTTAGATAGTTTCTATATTACAATTATGAAGGTATCACCATGTTTTTGTGCTTGTCCAGACATGCAGTTGTGTATACAGTGAGCGTAACGGCAGCCTCTTCATCAGATTCCTATCTTCTTTCTTAAACTTTTTGCTTCAGGATTGTATATAAGTTGAAACTTTAGATGGACCTTAGGACGCCTGATTTTGGCTCGGCAGCCTCTGATAACACTCCCGTTATACCTTTGCCTAACTGGTACATCTGCCTCTGTATCAAGCAGATTTGGCATTTTAGTGTATTCAAACTTCATCTTGGTTCGTGTCACTTTCCCATCAGAGGTTCTGTGTACGTGCATGCAGTGTGTGTGTGTTTATTTGAACATGATTTGAGGTGTCCTGGAGATTGACATGGGCATGGGACTATTCATGTCGTGCCTGTCCCCTTGTGTTGTGTAGAAAAGTTCCACCCCTAATACTAATATTTAGTACAAATGAGCCCGATCCTCTGGTTTGAGTCTTCAAGAACAGAAAGAAGCTTCAGAAAAATAATTGATCCATGAACGCATATCAATCTGTTGAACATATCCCATTCACATAGTTTATCAAATCTGACCCAACCAAACTGAAGTACTTTTGTAAAAGTAAATTTTGTTGATCGATCACATTCATGTCTGATTGTAATCTTATTGAACCCATGGGATCGCATTAGCTGGTTTTTTATTGCAACTAAAGTTCTATCATTATGTATGTGAATGTGAAAAACTGCATTTTGGAGCTGAACCTCAATTAAATTTAGTCTCTACAATTCGAACCCAAGTTCATCTACCGGCTAGTTAGTTGTAGTATTTACGTTTCAAACATTCTTCAGGTGCCTGTGGATGTCTTGTGTACCCAACATAGCGCTTGCATCTACTGCAAAGTGAAAATCCAACTTTGAGAACCTGAATCCAGACCAATTGGGTCCTATTTTGTGTAGGAACGATTCTCCAGTTAGATCATAAGTTTTGTAGCAAACGTAACCAATCAGATTGGAAAACTCCAACCATTATCATGTTGAATTCAGCCTATTGATACCCCTGTTTAACTATTTGACATAATGTTGGAAGAGATGCAATTTATTCTACTCCCAAAATAGGCCTTCAAGTTTGACCCCCTAGTTAAGCACCTATTTGGTCGAGTTTCTAATATGGCCAATTAGCCCTTGCCTCCAAAATATTAACGACTGTCTTTTTGTAAACCACATGATAAATGGAATTGGCTACATGGATTCTTTGTTTCTATAGAACTTGATCATATGTGATGCTAACATTTAATGCCTCTAAAATATTGGCATTCAACGTAAATCTTCGACCCCCTCCCTCTTTGTGTAATAATTGGACTTCCTGCATAAGGATATAAGATGTGGATGACAGGTTTACAATCTCGAATCCCGACATTCAGGATAATCTAGCACTCTTTTCAGATAATTTTGTAAGGCTAACGTGGTTGCATATATCCAACAGTTAATAAAAATCTCAAATATCTGTGATCCAAAGGCTGCGTGCTATGAGTTTTTCCCCCTTTTTTGGTATAGTGGCGAGGCCCAATCCAGATGCACGACTCTGAGGTTCAAACTCATGACCGACTTCTAAGCTGATCCCCTAGCCAGGTGGGTCACGAGTTTATTCACCCGGCTATTCGAACTCGGATATTAGTTGGGCTATTATTTTTCTGCCAGTCAACCCTCAAGGAACATTGAGATCATAGAATTACAGATATATTAGTTAATACAAATTTCAACCTGAACATTCTGTCTAGCTTTTCAAATGTTTATACAATAATTGATTTCTTTACAGATTCAAGATAGGCTCCTACTTCACCTCCAAATGAGGTCCTTTCGAAGAAAACTCATTCTCCGGGAATGTGTTGTAGAAATGTTTGAGAGAATCTGTGGAGATAATGCCCATAGCGATGAGCTCCCTGGCCAATTCTGTGGCCTTGCCTCTCAATCCATCATAAGCCATACCGTCTGTAAGTAAAACATAAGTAGTCTCATTAGGCCGGCACCCTTTATTTACCATATCAGCTAGTACATCAATAGCCCTCTCAATCAAGTGCATCTTACATAGACCTAGAATCAAAGTGTCGAATGTAATGGTCGTTCGCCGAAATCCACGTCTCCATGTCTCCTGACAAGCTAATTGCCTCATCAACCATTACATCCCTACACAAGCAAGAGTTCAATGTGTTATAAGTAATCTCATCAGGATGAATCCTTCTGTCAACCATCTTAGATAGTAAACTTAGTGCTTTCAATTTCTTCCCACAATTCCACAGTCCATTAATCACTGTGTTGAAAGAACTAACATTTGGAGGACAACCCAATTGCCCCAAATTTTCAAGGATTTCAAGTGCTTGTTCAGCATTACCAGTCTTTGACAAACCTGCTAGAATAGTATTATGGTTTCTGATATCAGGCAAACAGCCATGAACAATCATATAATCCATCAAATCAATCGCAACATCGAGCCGACCCTCTTTGCAGAAAGCAGAAACCAATGGATCATAACTAAATGTATCAGGCTTCAGTCCACTATCAATCATCTCCTTCAAAACTCGAGTCGCTTCATCGAGCTTTCGTTCGTTACAAAGGGTACTGATCAAAATACTGTAAGTAACCACATTTGGGTTACAACCTCTACCAATCATCTCTAATAGAATCATCTTCCCATCATTCCCTATGGTAACTCAAGAAGGCCCATAACAATATGTAATAGGAAACTATATCAGGTTCGCAGCCATTAGAACACACACTCCTTAAGAAATCGCGTGCCTGCTCCGGTCTTCCTTCTCTACACATACCTCTGAGAATTAAATTAAATGTGTACATATCTGGCCTAAGACTTTTCAATAGCATATCATCAAGAAGCTTCATTGCTTCACCAATGCCACCTTCATTACAAGCAGTCTCAAGCAGAATAGTGTAAGTTATAACACTGGGCTTACAATCTATCCAGCATCTGGAAAGCCATCTCCAAATTCCCTCTAGCACACAAACTACCAATCAAAATGTTACAGGTAACTGTGTCGGGCGCACGATTTCGTAAGCGCATTCGATCCAAAATGCCGATTGCAGAATTCTGTTCAGCTTGCAGAATCCACCAACAGCATTGTATACAAATACATCAGGAACAGCATGTAACTCCAAAAGCTCCAAAACCCTCATTGCTTTCCCACTTTTTCTCTCATTAAAGAATCCCTTGATGAGTTTTGTGCACAGAATCACGTCTGGTTTGTGCCCTTTGTTGATCATATACTCGAGAAAATACGGAGACTCGCTGTATTGTCAAGACTTGAAAGATCTAGTATGCAATTTTAGGTAGCGAGTCTCGTTGAAATCTAATGGATGGGAGTTGGTAATCTGCCTGAGGGTCCTCTCACCTGCAGTGTAGTGTGGAGAGCTTGTAGGAAGGTTTTTACGGCAGGAAGCGGTGGGAACTCTGAGGAGAGATTATGGAAGCCAAAAGTGTTGGTGGGTTTCATTTGTAAAAATGGGCAGTGAGGAACGCGCTCCCCAGAAAGAGTCGCCATGACTTCAACGTCCTTTTCTTCATCAGATTGAGGACTCTGGACTTATGAGCATAGAAAAGAGAAAAAAAAACAAGAGAGAGGGAGAGAGAACCTTATCTAGATATGAGATATGAGCCGTGAAGACGCCACAACGGCTCAATCCGTCTTATCAGATGGGGACTGAACGACGCAGCTTAGGCCCATTATCCGAACTTCAACGCCTAACCAAAACCAAGTTTTTTCTCACATACGGATTCTCATTCGCCGTAAACCGCTTGATCCTGTGATAGCATTTAATTGAGAAAAATCATGGTTTATTATTTCCTTTGATACAAAGAAATTTCACCAGCAGCTTTTTGCTGGACTTTCATAAATTCTCTCCTTCCTAAAGCTGTGGAACGTGGTGTTTCTCATAACAAACCCGACTCTCCCTCCTTGATCAAAGACGCTTGCCTTGCTTCCAATGCCTTTTTTTATGAGGATCCCACCCTGTTAAGTTGTATTGTGCCACAATGCAACACGCTGACCGCCTCTGCGCCTGAAATTGGTGACATTGTATGCGATCCAAATGACATGTGGACTCAGATCCGACATGCTTCATTTGGTATTGATTTAGTTTGAACTTATTTGAATCGTAGTTCAATATTAGATTTGGATTTAGATCTATATTAGTGTCAACATGTCCCATTTGAGGTATCATGTGATGGTGCCTTTATCCATTAGTATCGTGCCATAATGTCGGTATGATCAAGCATTTTATACATTAAGCCCCTTTGCTATAGAAGCGTATTGCTTCTTATTATAGTGTGTTCTGCCACTGCAATCAGGCAACAATTTTCCATCGCACATGTACGTGGAAAGTTGCACATAATTAAGTAAACAAGCTTCTACAAGCAAGCCCAACCAAACGCAGAGTCTTCATTTTCAGCCCGTACATCTTTGGCCCATTAAGTTCAGGGACGGGAAATGAACATGCTAATCACCGAGCCAAACCACAAACCACTTGGTTCATTTACCAAGCAATACTGTGGTCCTTTTTCCACTGAAAGCTGGACCTAAGCTGCTCCAGTTTGATTTTAGTTGGCTCGAGATCTGACTATGACTTAGATATTACAGATGCATGATTTTGAGTTCGATTTTGATTGTTTGTTGTGGGAGGTGTTTGATTATGAGACCTTAGACTGAAACTAGAACTATGGTTCCAATTTTCCGATTACCAAAGGAGGGCCTCAGCGTGCATTAAAAGCCAGGGTCAGACGATCTTGCTTTTTACCCAATTATAGGCTATGTTTCCAGTTTTGTAGTCTTGGTCTCATAATCAAACACACCCTTAGATACTGTATGTTTTGAACCCAGTAAGGTTCAAGTCACAATTTGCATCAAATGATGAGCATGAAAATGGGTTGTGTACAGACTGATTCAAGTTTGTATTCAAGGAAGATGTGACTGATTGACTTAGCAAACCTGTTCTACGATAAAAATGTACATTGCAGACCGGTTCCAACTGGAAAAAAATTAACCTCTAAGAATACAACTGGCCCATGGATGACAAAATTTCGGGGAAACTAGATGTCAGTGTACCTAATCCATACTCACACACACACAAACTTCAACATACTCGAGTTTTCAGTCAGATTAATCTATATATTTCTGCTGCATTAACTAAGCCCAAACAATAACCTTAGGGCGTGTTTGATTCGTGGTGTCAATTCCCTAGTACTAGAACTACCCACATCATGATTTCATTTTTGATTTGTTAGTGCTATTGATTCTTACTTAGGTTTTCGTGTAAGGCGGGATAGTAAAGAGAGAGAAGAAAGGACTTGAGTTTTTGTGTGAAGCCCCTAAGTCTAGTAAGTGACTCATCTCTTCTTTGGTGTTAAAGCTTTTTACTCAAATTGAACCACAATTGTATAACTGTGATGAGTTCCACGTTGATATACAACGAAACTTGAAACGACAAGCACCATAAATCAAAGGACCAGTCCCTCTGGAAACTTGTACCACACACTCTTAGGAGAGAGAGGAACCAAGATCCCATGATATTGGGATCTTAAAAAGCGATACTACCTGAAATTCGTGGAATTTAGTACTAGCTAACAACAGCTGGATGTACCATGACTTAGAGTGGCTAAAAATGTGCTTTCCCTTGCTTATGATTGACAGCCTGATGAATGCAGGCGGCCTGTTGAGATCCCAATTTAAGTTCCAACATTTTCGGTCCCAACTCTAAAAATGAAAGCTCTTTGCATATAATAACTCCAAATTAGAAACTGCATGCTTCAATAAATTCAGATCTATCAAAGATGAATCAGATCAGTTATTGATCGGACACGGAATCCAAATAATGGGTCACTATATCTAGAGCGGGTCACTATTATGACAGTTAGCGGGCACCCTTCAGTGTTTGTGGTTGCAAAGCCGCCACCGCCCCGTGGGAGTAGGAGCTTCGTTGGTATGTTAGTGGAACGGCCACTAGCCCTGCCATGTAGTTGGGGGCAGGGCGGTCGCTTCGCTTTGCGAGTGCTTTGAGGGATCTAACACAAAACCCCACCGGCAGGGGGACAAGAAGAGACGGTCATCGAGGCACATCACGACCTACAGGCAACACCGGCGAGACCCGGGAAGGCAACCCTGGGAGTCGGAGGATCCATAGTACCCGCAAGCACATCTCTTAAAAGCTACTCAAATTAAGTCCATCAACTGTTTGAACCTCACACCCGGAGCGTTGGCTCAACGACAGGGTGCTCTAGCACTGTTATACTGCAGGTGGAGAGTTCTACTCCGAGAGGGTGCATTAGTGGGTGTATGTGTGTGAGGAAACGAAAACTGTTTGAACCTCACAACAATCTTACTCTTTTAGTTTACCAAACACCTTGGTACAGAAAGAAAACCTTGGGTCTGGCATATCAATAATGGCAAACAAATTAGAAACATCACATAGATGAAGTGGAGCGATCGTCGACAAAAGGCCATTGGCAACCCGAGACGGGGTGGATCAACCTCATAAGAAGACCCAAAATTAAGATTAAAAAAGGACACCATTTAAGGGGAGAACATTTGATCCAACAAAATCACCATGGCTACGGCCGATGCCGCGTCGAAATCTGGCTGCACTACCAGCTGGAGAACATCGGCATAGTTCACACCGGACGGAGTTTCTTTCTTCCTGATCTCGGCGACTACCTTCCCCGATGCATCGAAGAACTGACATGATCTTTTGTTGTATGAGCCATGTATAACAAAGGCTAACTTCTTAGATGCACCACCGAAAACATGGGCCAGGGTCTTCGGGTGCAGAATGCCGGTTTGCTTCTTTGCGAGAAAAGTCGGCTTTGGCGGTCCTCCGGTCTTGTTTGGTTCCCCTTCAAGCACTTGCCATTGATCCCCTAAAAGCAGTTTCTAATGCAAAACCACATAAACAGTCTGTTACTGGAAGCTTGGGTTCAATTAGTGATATGCTGCTAATAAGAAAATCAGTGTGTCTAAGATGCAAGAAACATGTATAGGAAAAGAAAAGCACGGAGATGAGAAATGAATTGAAGAAAGCAGTTGCGGATTTACACTGAGATGAGCTGCGGCGTCTACCATAACCAACTTTTAGAAAGTGGGTCCAGCCCACAGGTGAATTGGGGGGAAACTGGTACCACCCTGCTATCCACCATGTAAACAAGAATCAACCATTTCCATACCAAAAAAAAAGAAACTAACTTCATTATTTTTTAAATTCCTTTCAAATTGGTTGATTGTTATAGTTTTTTCAATGATCTCAACCTCATTTAATATGATAAAAGACTTACTCAAAAGGCACTATTATTAGAGCCACCTACATATATAACTCGAGATAAAGCTTTGAGGCCAAGATTCTCAATCACAGGGCCCATACCATCCACTTTGGTTTCATGCATAGACTTTGATGCCTACACGAATCGAACCCTGACTGGCCATCCCCTCCCACAATACCAACAACTTCAAGAATCCAATAGCTACTACAACACTACAACACTTCAAGGCAGAGCACAGCTAATTCTTAGGGTAACTAAAGCAAACCTCTTCCCACAGGTCTGGTACATGACTTTTTTTTCTTTTTTTTTGTCACAGTGGGAGGCCAAAGCTTCACACACGCATGCATCCCCTGGAAATCGAACTAGCCACTTGCTAGCGGGCGTCAGAGAGAGGGCTACAGGTGAGCTAATGTTCTGGGTGCATTTCATAATCTCCATAGATCTCAGTGCCTTCTTGGAGTAACAAAAACCATAAAAAAAAAGAACGTCTTAGACGCCTACCTTCTTCCTCATGGTAAAGAGAGGTTTTCCGGCAGCATCCATGAGAACAATCTCATTTGCATGGTCGGCGCCGTAGTTGTCTACCCGGAAAACCAGTTTTCCTTTGCTATCAAACACCGTAAAACCGCTGCAGTTGAGGAGCAGAGATTTCTTCCACACAGTGAAGCAATTTGCGTTGGGGTAATCACTGTTAGAAGGCGACGACTCATGCAACGACACTGCTGAATGCACTCTTCTGGTCACCATAATCTGACTCTCTCTCTCTGTGAAGGCTGATCTTACTAGATTTCTAATAAATAACACTGAAAAATATCAATGAGGAGGTTTTCCACAGTTTGATTGTTTTGGTGAGCTTGGCCTTTTATAGTTTCCGCTATTGAAATATCCTTTTGTGATGAAGATGATGATGACGCTTACATCATTGAACCGACTTCTAAGCAACTCACTGTTGAATTTGCACCCTTCGGTAGCCATGGAACACGTGTTGCCCACTGTCAGCGAAGAATCCTTTTACGGGTCATGCATGGGGACCAATGAATGTTTCCTTCTTTTGCGTGGTAGAATCAAAATGAGGGAGGGGGCATCTCCAAGATGAACGGTTCTCCGCATGAGGGCGGCAAGAAGAAGGAGACTGGGGACTCACCACCAATTCTTGTCTGCCCATTTACCTACTACCCGGACACGTGTGATATACGACTCGCACATGGTACGTGATAAAGTTCACACGCTCGTACTGTTTGATAATTTTAGTTGAAAAGGATTTTACAATGCAAAATTTATGGGTAAAAACTAATAAATCAATAAACTCAGATTTTCGGCTAGCCCTTAAATCATGTTTAAACTTGATCGATCGTCTTTGGGGTGTCCGACTTGTGTATATGCATATTATATGTCGTGAGATAAGTAATGGCATATATAATAAACCAAGCTGCTCATAGTTTGTATATAAATATATATATATATAACCAAATGGCAAACACCTCGTCTTGACCCTTGCCAGTTGCATGAGATCGACCATTAGCTGAAACGAAACGTACGTTAGATGCGACGTTTGCCTAAGCTGCTCAGTCAATCTTGTACGAATAAAACCCAATTAAACACATATTCAAGTGGTAATCAGTCCAGCCTAACGCATTGATAAGGAGGGTTAAATTTGGCTTACATATATGAAAAGAACCCTCTCACTAAGGAGTGTTCGGGTCAGGTTTGGTGCAGTTCAAAGCTCAACCTCGAACTAAACCAATCTAATCAGTTCTCAATTATTGGAAAATAACACCAAAGTAAGCTAAGCTGCCGGGTCCTCGTTTCGTTTGGCTTCAAACAATAGAGTGTGTCTAATATATGATCAATCACATGGCAAATTAGTTTAGTGAATTACCGAATAAATTGTGAGGATTATTATTTGCACACTCCAAATTATCATACACACACTCTTTTTTCCTTAATTTCTAAAAGTATCTCACTCATTTTTAAAAATCCCTTAATTCCCCGACCTCATATGTGATTTGGCTTTTTCTGTTGTTGTGAGTTCTCTTTCTCCTTTGCTCTTATTGATGTTGATGCTTTGTTCTATATTGTAGCATAATTCAACCTTGTCATAACTCCATTACCTTCTCTTGAAGGAAAATAAAAAGAAAAAGAAAGAGAAAAAAAAGATGTTTGAATGCTCGATCAAATGAGGTATTTTATGTTTTTTAGGAATATGTTTGTGGATTCAATCATGCCTATCTGGCAGGGCCCTCGACGACACAAGGTGCATGGTATGAGTTCGATGTGAAGTTGTGCATAATCTTCGTCTTCCCATCCTCCCATAAGTAACTAAAACAAAAACGCGAGTTCTACTTGCTTGTTACCACCTTAGTAACCTGCATGTGTGTGTTATATTACAATAATATCTATTATATACTTATATATTATATTTATTGATGTTTATTTATTTTCTAAGTTTTTCGAAATTTATTCGTTGTCGTGTCTCGTTTCCATTTTAACTTCCGTATCAGTGCAACATGTGTCTCCAGCTTTGGAAATCAGGACCTGATGGTTTACCTGAAATAAAATTGGTTAAATTGGCAAAGGTCAACACGCGGTGCTCTCAATCGCTTTCGTCTGAACCGTGCTTTGGCTCGAGACACGCGGCACTTTCATCTCCGGCTGTACCTTCTAATTTCTGTCGGTAATTGCTGGAGAAGAAAGTGATGGCGAGCACCGCCTGACCCGAGCAATACCGTTCCTCGAGAACAATGTATGCATCGGTGGAGGAAGGGGAGACAAGTGCTCTATAAGCTACGTCCAGTGATTTAGTGGCACAAGCAATGATAATTACTATTTGCAAGTCTTTTTATTATTTAAACATTTTTCCAACAAATATTAAAATTACTCATGTAAATTTTCTTTCCTCTAACACCTAATTATAATATTTTTTTCTCCTCTCCCACTTGATTCCAAAATTTCTTTTTTCTTTCTCACTGATTTTCAGTAAGGATTCCGGATCTCTTTGCTTTGGTGATGCATATTTCATTTATGTGTCATTGCCTTCATCGGACTTGAATGCATATTCTTATGAACTTTATTAAAAAAATCAAGTATAAAATAAATAAAATTAAAAATGAAATCAATAATAAAAAAGAACAACAACAATAATAACAATCAAGAACAAAAGAAAAAATCAAAAAATATTTCAAAAAACAAGAAAATTAAAAATATATCAATTTTTCGATTCAAAACGTAGTTTAGGTGTGTCTTCCCAACGAGAGAGACGGGGCTCAAGTGTGTTTTCTCAACGAGGGAAACACATATCGAGCATATCTCTCTAACAAGGGAGATATGACTCATACATGTCTCTCAAATGACAAAGACATGGCTCAACCATCTCTCTTATCGGGAACCGATCATTTTTTATTTTTATTTTGGTCGAAAAATCAGTCAAAAATCAATTAAAACAAAAGATCAAAAATTAAAATAAAATAGAAAACATACCTCGATAAATCGATGAATCTTCATTCAAATCGGTCTTTCTTATACTCTTTTATTTTTTCTTCTTTCTCTTTTTTTACTTTTTTTCCCTTTTCAACGAATTTTGATTTGTTTTTACTGAAAATGGTTGTAAATTAAGTAATAAGTAGTTAGAATAAAAGCGAACAATGGGTGGAGTATCGAAGAATGAAGGAACAGGCGAAAATAAGGGTGAACGCTCGTTTGTGTAAAAGTAAAGAGAAAGAATTGTGTGTAAAAGATAAATTGATAAATATTAAAATAATCAGGATTATTTTGGATAGTAAAAGAAATGTGTGTATCAATTCTGCACGCCATTGATCGTGTCCACATACATGCACGCTGTATACGTGGGTTTATATGCAAAGCGTTGAAGAAAGAACCACATGTGAACAATTTCTATACCCACCGGCGATATCTTTGCACCTAACACTGACTGCTTCATAACCGGCCACCGGTTCAAATCAGAAGCCAACTGGCCGATGAACCGACTGCATCGGCTGAAATCGAGCTCCAAACCCTCCTGTTGCTTTCTGCCATTTACTGACATTAAATCATCATACGGTGCATAATTTATACATAAGGATATATAACTTGTTTTTCAATTAAAGTCTGAAAACTGTCATTCTGCAACATACTGGAAAATTGCAAATGTGCGAATGACCGGTCAATCATAAACTACATTATTATATTATATTTTGTATAATATATAATAAATTATATATGATATATATTAATATACTATAAATACATATGAAATTACAACATTTCAGCTATCATTTGATGAAACTATTGATTTGGCAATGTCTATGCCACATGTAATCTCATTATATTTTTTAAATAAATACTTCAAATAGGAATACGTTGATACATTTTTTGCAAAAGCATAAGGACAAGTTTCACACGCTTGCAGGTAACAAGATTCGATTGATTCGGGTGCCTAAATGGCTGGTACTAGCTACCTCTACATCCAAACTAATTAAAACCGTCAAAATGTTCACATGGTATATATATATATATATAGAGAGAGAGAGAGAGCATAGTCGATGCATGCATCAATTCAGCCTTAAACATACTCAAGGATATGATCCACCTGATCAACAAAATCGATAGTCAAAATTCCAATCTCAAAAGCAAAATGTACTTGAATGTATCTGATACAAATTGTTTTTGACTTAAAGGTTTCAAACATTGATCTTTAATATCACGCGGTTGAAATATCTCAGAATATTTAAACATATATTCATGTATGCATGTGTTAATTTCTCTCTTTCTGTCATATATAGTTCATGTGCACATTTGTTCATGCTAAAATCTACTTAAAGTTTTCAACCGTTCGATCATTGGAGTCAATGGTTAAGATATTTAAAGTATAAAATAAAATAATATAAATTGCATTAAGTACACTTTATAAAAAGCACAAATGTGCTTTTGTGATTTAAAATTCAAATGTTGATCTCACCAATTAAAGCACTGAAATCTTAAAAGTTGTTTGGGTACAGACGGGGGTGCACATTTATCAGTCTCTCTCTCTCTCTCTCTCTCTCTCTCTCTATATATATATATATATATATATATATATGTGTGTGTGTGTGTGTGTGTGTGTGTGTGTTGCATAAAGTAAAATTTGTATGATCTTACTAAAATATCTCCACAATTCGATCTTCAAGATCAATGGCGAAAATTTGAATTACTCTGTGTTTAATTCACATAATCCATTAAATGTAAAGTACAAAAGTATACCAATACTTTTAATTCAAATCTTTATTGTTGATCTTAAATATCGAATAATTGATGCATTTATAAAAAATTATACACCAAAGACATTATGCAGTTAAGACATCATATATGTGTGTATATATACATATGATAGCTTTGTAAATGCACACATCCCATCCATACTCAAACATCCTTGAAGATCTCAATTGTTTGATCAAAAATTGAAATTTAATTTTAAAAAGTAAAAAAGCATCGTACTTACTTTTTGTAGGTGGATTAAATGTACCTAATTTTATTCACATTTTGCTAAAACTCTCACGTGTTAATCTTACATATCGAACAATTGAAATCTTTAAGGAAATTTGAGTATCGATGAGTATGTGCATGAACTATGGTCTCTCTCTCTCTCTCTCTATATATATATATATATAGTAATTGAATCATTCTCACCACTTATGTAGAAACAAAAATCCATATAACTGGGCCCATCTAGTATGATAAAAAGGTTTAGTTGTTGACATGTCAGATTTTCATATATATATATATATATATATATGCAAGTCATCAAGTTCTAGATATTTGCTATCAAGGAATCGTGCATTTTCACTTTGGGCATCTAACCAATATTCAAACGCCTTGGAATTTCATGGGGGTGATTCCCCACAAAAAGTAAGGAGCAGGTTTAAAGTGCCGTGGCAAACGTGCTTTTTGCTCAGGTGAACTTGTTTTACACATGGTGAAATGAAAATTGCACAGATTTTCTTCTTTGAAGGAAAGGGCGGAAATGGTTAGGTGAGAGATTCTGGGCAAGCTAATAGCCAACGTAAGCCTTGCCATGAAGGTCTGAGCCTCCGGGCTTTTCGCTACTCCTTCCGTGATTGGCCAACGGTTAAACCGTGGTCATAGGCCTGCTGGGACGGAGGGCGAAGACAAATCATATATCGACGATTCAAACTGATACAAGGACAAAGCTAATACAGCCTGATGAGACGGGGTGGATAGATATGATCAGTTCGGACCTGATCTGACAGTTCCAACTAAAATTGAAATCCTCCGGTTACAGTTTCAAGAGGTAGTGAACCGGACTGGAACCGGGGAGGAACCCACCAATTCAAAACTGAAACTGTGCAATACTTGGGTTGTTCCTGGATCGTAGATGAACCTTTTAAGATAAAACTTTTTTGCCAATCAATGGTTGGCCCTGGCGACCGACAAGACTTCGAAGTTTGAAGGAATGCTTTCCTGAAAGGAGATATTAGTATAATATATTGGATGGGGAATCACCTAAACTAGCCCAAACTGTTGAGCTAGGCATTAGGGATAATATATGTCGTTGGCCCTTATTCGATTAGAGGATGTGATGATACCCTAACCATTTTTAACAACTCCTAAGCACAAAAGAATCGGGGTCAATCGAGGGATGACACATACTTGAGGGCAAAGAATTTTTTCGATATATGTCGAGAAACGAGTTCGTTGAAGCCCAACAGGAAAAGGTTGAGGTTTTTTAAACATTCAAAGTGCAGTAGCATATTAAGAGAGATCAACATTGTGTTGTTGTATGACCGAAGGCTTAGAAGTACTCCATCCATGAAGAATTCATGTTGCCTAAGGTCTTCAAGGCGGCTGAGAGTATTAGTGTTGCTCAAACGGGAAAAGTACAAGTAAATATGGTACCAAAAAAATGACAAGGGCCTTGAGGCAATATTGGATTATCTTTCACTCACCCTGTGAGAAATGAAAACATGAATACCCTAGTAGACGGTACTAAGGAGAAAACAAAACTCAAAGCGGTGATTGGAGATAAGGGCATCAACAATGAAATGATACCAGTTTTTGACCAGTATGTCATTCGGTAAGTGCACAAATCTAATACAAAAGAAAAGTAGCGTTCTCATCTAAGGTTACCTCCCATGTTTGTTGAGCATTCGCCTCATTAAACTACTACAAGATTCTAAGAGCTGAAAAAGCGAAAATAGGGAAGACTAAGATCATGGAACTCAAGACCTTCACAGGAGAGGCTCGTGATGATATGCACGTCTAATAGAGTGGAACCAATCATATCCGACTTAAGGATAAAGTAATTGGTGTTAGTGGACCAGAACCCGAAGAACCCAAACAAAAGATTGAAGCCGTGAATATTTGATGAGGTTGTAAATACCCCATTGACACAAGTCATCTCCATATCGAGCACTGACTTTGTCCAGGCCCTCTCCCTCAAGTGTCATCCTCCTCTCTCGATTGGATGAATTCCAATTCTTTCTGATGAATGCCGTCTTGTGTGATTATTTCTTCCTTCTTTAGTCGTCTTTTATCCTCCTTTCACAGTAATAATCAATCAACTGTACCTAAAGAGGGTACTTCTTCTCTCCCAAGGTGGTGATTGAAATATCAGCGTGCCTGAATCTGGTCTTTGTTGGTATTCCATTCCCGCTGTTGTTGGATTTTGAGTTGCCCTACATGCTCCTATTCCACGGTTGTGTTTGAGGAATTTGTTTTTGTCAGAAGAACATTTTAGTTTAATATTTGGAAAAGCGTGATCTTTGTACTATGTCCATGATGGAGTACATTGAAGATATGTGCACTACAAGGCACATCTCCATCGAGCTGACTATCCATGGAAGAGAGTATGACTTCGAGTGAGTCAAGAAAGGGATACTTGAGAAATCGAGGCCAAGAAGACGCACCAACAACCAACTGCCGATCAAAGACTTACGAGACTTGGCGGACAAGCGAACTGCACAAAGACATGGCATCCCTATCAGGCTCACAATCAGGTCTCAAATAGATGAACTTTTTATAAAAAATATTTACACATGCGCAATCCGAGGAAGACACATTAGGAGTGAGTTCTTTACAATATTGAACCCAATGAAGTCCTCGACAAAAATAGGGCTTGGGGACATTTGAGATGCATCTTTACTTTCTAGTCTCTTTCTGCCCTGGTGACTCTACTGAAAGGACATATTGAACCTCGAGGTGAGACAATACGGATAATAGGGTTCAACCACAATCATATTAATCATATTGAACCTTGAAGAATGTGATGCCCCACAAAAATAAAAGCACTAGAGAAGAAGATCTTTGACATGCCCAAATGATGGAGATCATTTATAAAGTCAGCAATAGTAGGTTAACAGAGTGACCCATAGTACAAGGAAAGAAAATAAGTCTCATGCTGATCGTAGGTGGACAAAACTCAAGCGACGATGCCCTCTAGAGGAAAAGTCATGAGCAAAGTCTGGCATAATGCGGTCCCAAGCGAGTTAGGTACAAGCAAGTAGGGTTGCATATTGGGAAACCCGTATTTTGGAAAATACAACTTGTGAGTCTTTGCTTTGTTCTATAGGAGTGAGTGAGTGGGTCCTTACTGTAAGCGCACATGAGTGCTTCACTTCGTTGGTAAGGGTATTATCAAAGAACATAATTATATCTTTACCATATATATCCAAAGCTAAGAAAACCACAATAGGTGAGATAGGCATCACCCTAAAGTGCTTTGAGAGAGGAGTTTGCCGAAGGAAGCGACAGTCTCATGCCAAACTCATCATTTAATTTGGTGCCAACGAACGCATACAATGAATTGACAGAACCACAACAACATAAAAACATAGTGCTCCTCATCCAAGATGTTGTTGGTACTTGAATATTTATGAATAAAATTATCCCAAGAAAGCTACAACGTAAGCCTAGGAGCAGCAAAAGGTTGTCCTGCTAGCGAGGTGGGATTGATTCCATCGATCGGCAAGCCAGTGATCGCCCAAACATCTAGGATCATTGGGGCATCATTCCAATCAGAAATTGGAACCGGTTGTGTTGAGAAACCCAAAAAGAGGAAAGAATACAATAGTTGACCATCAAAGTGGATGGTTATGCAAGATAAGATAAGGAGGTTGTGAATGCCTCATTCCATCCATAAATAGTGTTTCAGCTCTTGGACATGACTAGGCCAGCCAACGTAAAGCTAATTGTCAGACAACCATGAGCAAGTGAAGTTTGGGCACCAAGACATACGAATTTGTCGAGGGACCAAGTCATAGGAGGGAATATGTTCTCTGAAAATTCAGGCAACATGGGTAGCATCTAAGGTACTCATCATTGGGTGCGAGCCTGTGTGTTACATAGAAGGAAGTTGAGGTGTTCTATAATGGTTAATGACAATTGACAATAAAAGAAGATTGGGCCTATCTTCAGGACACTAGAGCAACGACAGAGAGGTAATGGGAAGCTGAAGATTAGGATCATGCCGATAGAAATGAAGAGAAAACTTACTTCTTGCTGCTTCAAGAACTCTATAAACATGAAAGGAAGCAATCAAGACATCGATCACTAGCTCAACTCCAATCTTTTGTTTTTGTCCCTTTTCTTTCCTAAGAGTAGCTTAACGTAACTGTAGCTATTTTTAACGCCTTTCTCACCAAGAATGAGATAGTGGTTATTATTTGAGCTTCTATCTTGTTGCCCTCCATGAGGAACTTAATCACGATCTACTAAAGTTCATAGTGTCGAAGGCACTGGGATACTCTCAGACAACCATCGCTTGAGCCTTTTTTGAACCCTCTAAGAATGAAGGTCGACATTCTCTGACATGCCCCCCATATCACAAATGCTATCCAACAAAATCACATGAGTGCCACTTGAATTGAGTTTCCCTCTCGACGACAACAATAATACAATAGATCCAAGGAAATGTGAACCCAAAGTATGGAACACACATTCTGTTGGCAGCAGTGGCAACAAGTTGCACAAGGTCAAGACTGGAAAGGTCATATGCAAACCATAGACATTCTCACAGAACTCTCATTAACGGAAGTCAATCTCCACCATCCAACAATTTCATTTGTGGAGACTTGGTCCCTTTTTAGGATTAATATCAAGCACTTAAAATGCATTTGATATCAATGGTATATCCTCAACCACAACACCATCACAAAGAGTAGCGGAACATCAAAGCAATTTGTTGTCACCGAAATAAGCCTTGTTGAAATGGCATACAGATCCAACTATTCAAAGAAGTATGAGAAGTGTCAGAGGATGCTAACCTCTACTCTTGAGAGGATTAGGCATGCTGAGATTCTAGGAATATGACTGGGTGTATCCCTGTGAAGTTTGGTCACGATCAAGGGTGTAGAGGCTTTTGAAGCTCTCCTTGAGTTTTCTCGAGTTGGTGCCAAGGTTTGGGTCCGTTTCAGGTCAATACCTTGAAAAGGAACCTAGTTTGGATCACCTCAGGACAGAAATTGGGTCGACGATAGACTGCTTAACAAAGGTCTCAGTATTTTGGGCGTATCTCTCCCAATACAACTTTGTGTTAGATTTTTAGTGATTTTTCCAATCTTGTCTAGATTCAACAGTCAGCACATTTATAGGAATCTTGATATGGTCGGTTTTTCTTTATTATAACTCCTTCATCTAAACTTCTATTCACGTGATTCATGATTTCATGGAAAGCGGATAAGGAGACCTTTCCAAAGGATCAATAATCGGGCAATTAGGATTAGAACGGTTGAGTTATAGCTATTCCTAAAGAAGGTATGCTCAGTCAGGGGAAGTTTCTGATAGAGTATGATTCTTTTCTCATATCTCAACCGTTCAAGCTCATATTTGAGTGCTGAGACATTCATGAATCGAGAAAATCTGCTCTTGCAACAGGAGGTAGATGTTTGTGGGTCTAATTGTGCAACAATATGCAGATAAACCAAACTCAAGGAGAATGCAATGGAGAACAAAAAAAGAGAAATTTTATGGACTAAAATCAAATGCTACAACTACGATTAAGGATCACAACTAAGAAACAAAGGGCACAAAAAAAGGAAATAAGCAGGCTAATATGTGATGATCGATATCTCTCAAGGTGGAACGATCACCCCATTTTATAGTTGATGGTGGGTTGATTTTAAATCCTTCTTCACTCCTCTTTTAACTCTTAGGATAATGGGTCATAATTTCTTTACTTAATTTTAGTTGGTAGTTGAGAAAGTGGACAATTTATGGACTTTAAGCATGGAAAAGGAATTCCATTATATATAATCCAGTCATGTTTGTTTACAAAGACCAGTACCTTTTTATGTTCTTTAATCATCTATGATAATAGGGAAACTTTATAGGGTCCTGTTAATGTTAGCATTAGATTGTTTCCTTATCCTTTCTTGTCTTGAACATATCTTCATAGAGCCTTCTTATAATTAGAAACTTGCTCTTCATTTGCTTTTGAGATTCATGTCTACGTTGTTGAACTCCTTTCAGAATTAGAATCTTGATATTTAATTGCATTTAGGAAACTTGACTTTAGTTGGACTTTGGATGTCCAATGAAATTTTATCTGAATTAGATTTTAAAATTTGATATAGATCTAGAAGTAAGATCCAAATTCCATGGATCTTGTGGTCCAAGCTTCACTCCAACTATTGTGGGATCCCTCTAGTTTGTGTTGCTTTAGAAAATTCAATTGCACACATGGTTTCGCCATGATTGATTTCTTTGCATATAGTATCTTCATTTGGACCCTCACATTGTTCTACTATAGTCTTTTATACATGAGAACTCCTGTAATGAAAGCTAAGATTCAATTGATTGGCACGTGCGCTCCATCTACTTTGGGCGGTGATCCTTGGACCCCTCACATCGTAGACTTTTTTTTTTCATTTACTCACATTGTAGAGTTTTGATTGTTTTAGTGGAGAAGTCTAAGAAAAAAGTTAATAGAAAATTGGAACTATGGAGAGAAAAATTAGAACGTAAAGGCTTCCAATTTAGTACAATAAAGACAATATATATGAAATGTAAGTTTTGATCATTTGGTTACTTCAAAAGACATGTAAATTAAAATTGGCACACATTGCATTCCCCAAAAGGAAAGTTTTAAATACCTAAGTGTATGTTATTTGTAAATGTCATTGTGTTAGTGGAGGAGTCTAAAAAAAAAGTTAATAGGAAATTGGGATTATGGAGAGAAACATTAGAAAGTAAAGGCTTCTAACTTAATAGAACAAAAACAGAATATATAGAATGCAAGTTTGATTATTTGGTTACTTCAGAGGATACGAAAATTAAAATTGACACACATTGCATCCCCAAAAGGAAAGTTTTAAATACCTAGGGTCAATTTTTCAGAGCGATGGAAGAATTGATAGAGTTGTTATTTCTACTCTCTCTCTTATCCTTAATCTCTTCTTCTCCTCCGAAGCCTCCAATACCTACTCAATCTCGTACTTCACTACTTCGGCAACCTGAGGACATGCACTAGCATCCTTCTTGGTTCCCTCAAGGTGGTGTTTATATGAAAAATATCACCATGTTTTATAGCATTGCAAAACATACACTTGTTCACAAGCCTATTGCCTTCATATACCGGAGTGCAATATTTCAAAGCCGGATCGACTCGATCAGAAGCCATTAAGACAAGAGTAGACAATCAACAAGAAGGAAAATGCCTTTTAGAGGATAAAAATCACATAATCTGCAAAACCCCTAAATTTTTAAAGTAAAAAATCGGGTAGAATACCAAAGGAAAGAGGTATGACACGGATTTGACAAAAACCCTAGAGATGGAGAGTTTGATTGGGTGAAATACTTGAGAATCTTGTGAACAAACCACAAAATCAACAAGAACAAGACAAGAAGAGGATCTAGAAGAAAGGGAATTGCATGAAAAAAGGTTTAGGAAGAAGCAAAAATGAAATCCACAAGTTTCGGATTTCCAGAATTTATAATATAAAAATTAATATCGACTCATACAATACAGTGCGATACACCTCTGTATCGTACAATATGGTATGATACCACACGATAAATCACGATAAGCTATACGTGCCCCTGTATCGTACCATATCTTCATACGATACACGATAAAATCGCATCATATACGATACAATTTTTATAACATTGCTCCGATACATAAAACATGATAGGTCTAATTGTTGCTCTATAATATTTACCTTTTAACTTTAATGGTATCTTCTTATCACAAAAAATACTTATGCTCCTCTCTATTTTAACCAACCAACATTAATTCTATGTGTAACATCTCCACCAATTCTTCCATCACTATGAAAAATTAACCCTAGGTATTTAAAACTTTCCTTTTGGAACCATCACAACATTCAGGTTGGCAATACCAGAAACAAGCTGTGTCGGTCGGCCATGACACCTTTGATCTTTTTGCTTCATGAGAGCTCCACGAAGACTATGAACTCTTGATGATTGGGGGTTGTTTCCACGATACGTCATAAGAAAGGAGAGCTTATACCATTAATTCAAACCTCGATTTCAAAGTGAAGTGAAATATGAAGTTTAATGTTGGAATTCAACGCTGTCCCTCTGCTAATAGCATAGGAACATGAAAAAGACAGTATAGGAGTAATGATTCTCCTTAATAGAAAGAGAGAGGACAAAGAAATCCCCTCTGTAAGAGGAACTCCTATCTATTTAAATAATTGCAAACTTATTCATAAGATCAAACATCGGTTGTGCTTCTAGCCTTTCTATTTATATTTAGACACTTAAATAACTCAGTTTTGGCAATACAAGGCTCTGAAAATTTGCCTATAGTATAGTATATATGATAGATACCCTTATTTTGACTTCATCCTTCCGAAGTATCATCTTACATGGGCTTTATCTTGTTCATAAGGAGTTACAACATGGATTGGAAACTTTGTGGAGGGGAAACCATTTTATAGGGTAATGTCAAATATGTATGTATCCTAAATTACATCTTGTGACATGTCCCACCAAATGCCCACTAAACCCAAGCGGATAAATGACCTGAAGACACTTCAATTCTCTATCATGATTCAAGAAGCAAGCTCTGCCATAATTATAGAGATTGCCATCATACCAGTAACCTCAAGAAAGTAAATGAAAGTATAACAAGTTCAACCACACCGACCTTGAAGTTCGTTAGGTCAGGAACAACATGGTGGGGCATTTTTTCATCCGTCACAACATTTCCACCTGCATACAATATACTCATTTTGAGCAAAATAGGGCCTCCTTCACTGGAACTCAAGATGCATCATTCACATATAGTGCGAAGAAATAGCATTTTGCCCTATTCAATTAACAAGGAATAGGTATCTCCTGAATTAGTATGCTTAGCCGGGGAAAGCACAACTGGCTGAGCAAAGAATGCAATTGCCAAGCTAATGCGCACTGAACCACTCTTGTGACCTATGTAGGTAAGTAGTGCACCATGCAGTGTTATAGACGGACCATCGCCTACATACAGCAAGGCACTTTTCAAAAATATAGGCCATTTCTTGCATCTAGCAAACATGCTGTCGTATACCAACTTGTTTTTTTTGCATATAACCCGAGAGGGAGCCTGGTGCCCAATGTCGGAAAAAGTACTGCAAATATTTGGTGGTTCAACTTACAAGACTACCGAGTTGAAGGTCGTGAGTTCAATACCTGGAGGATGCTGAAGCAGTAGGCTGCCTTGGTGTAAGGAAGGCTGGGAAGGGTTTTATGGCCATGAGTCTCCTTCAATCCCAGTGAGATTTTGCCGTATAAATATTAAACAGGCTCTACCCAACTTTTTTCAGGAATGATCGATGTTATACATGCATCCAGTTCACCAACAACTTTGTGGTATTATTGGTTCCAAAAGGGCTACATGCACCCGTCAGAAACATGAGGTTCTGGAGATGACTCGTGTACATAATACCAATATAACATCATTTCAAACTCCACCTAGACTTCACGACCAATGTCTAAATACATACAGTAAATTAGTTCAACTGAACTTTCCATATTCTGATCCAAGGCTTCGTGCTATAATCCCGTGTTATTAGTCACAACCTTACCAAGGCTACAAATCTTGATCAATGATGGCCGCAACTATTGATGCACATCATTTTGTAGTAACAGTCACCTTCAACGCCTACGCACATCCCACAAGAAGCAATGGTGCCAAAGCAAGAAATAAATTGTCTCCAACATGCCTGGTCGAGGTGTCACACGATCTCCAAATTCAAACGATGGTTCAAAGTTACCATGTGATCAACGGCCACTGGAAAGCATTGGGGATCCTTGTACTGACGTTAATGGCATTCCCGTTACTGTGCTCTAGCCAGTGATGTATTACGCCCAAACTGGATGATCATTGGCTTACCTTTGAAAACAAATCCGTTCACGGCTTTCTGCAACCAGAAAATGCAAAAGAATGAAGTTGCATAACTCTAAAGTCCTTCATTGACAGTGAACTTTTTATCCATGGAGGAGAAAAAACAGGAGATACACCAACCAGAAAAATAATACAACCTTGACACATGCAGATGCCTCATACAGATGCTAAATTGCTTGGCAAATAGAATTAATAACAAAGGCGTAGGTGGAGCAATCATTTTCACGTCTTCATCAAGACAAGCAAACGCACCAAAGAATAAGGACGTTAATTACAATGGATGTGCTTAATCAAAACGCTTCCAGAAATAATTGGCTCGGAAGCAGCACTTTAACTCCAAACACAAAGATTGAGGATATGACATGTAAAGATTGCACATCCTAGGATTAATCTCTCTCTCTCTCTCTGTCTTTCTATATATATATATATATATGGAAAACTAGATTGTGAAAAATGTTAAAAGAGGAAGAGGATGACCACCAAAGTATTGAAAAGAAACAATAAAGAATGATCTAGTTTATATAGAGTTAACTCCTAGGGCTCCGTGGAAATAAAGAATCCATGTAGCCGACCCCACTGTGGAAGCCCATGGAATGCTATCGGTAATTTTGAAGAATACATGGTATCATACAGCTCTTAGCCGTGTGTTTAGAACCCAACATGCTTCTTTTGCTTCAGTACTGCACTTTGATTATCACAATCATGACGCAGGAGTTGCTAGAAAGCAAGATGGCACTTAAAAGAAATGCAAACAAAGACGGTCATTTCATCTGCTGGTATGAGCCTAGAGCATACCAAAATGAAGAAGTAATTAAAGAACAAGGAGAAAAAGTCATTCAACCAGATTGATGGTGGCAATCTCCAGGCGTGATTCTCATTATCATCCCTCTTGACAAAAAAGGGTTACATACCCTTTAGTACACATAATACAGAGGCCCAGAACCATAAGTCCCTCCTTATATGGTATGTAATGAGACCCATTGTTGCTACCAACTCATACCTCTTAAGGAAAACTCATCGTCCAGGTGTACCCACTAATTCACATTTCACTATATCTAATCCAGCAGTTTACTTCAGGAGTGCAGTCACCTTGGTGAGCAAAAAGCCTGGTTTTCGTACTCACATGAGTGACGACATCCAAGTTACCTCCATTATCTTGCTACCCAGAAAATGTGCCAGAATCCTGCCGCGACAAAGTTAATCTAACACGAGTTCCTAGAAATTTAACCAAAAGTCTAACATGATGGATAGCTTCCTAGCAGATGTCAGCAGTATGATGATCTTCCATGAAAATAGTTCTCTTTCTACTGAACATGATAAACTATATGAAGCATGATTTCACAACGAGTTGTGCACAAAATTACACACATTTGTAAATACAGAAGCATAAGGAGCGCCATGAATGTAGCAGCAATCAGCTCTAAAAAAACAACCAACAGATGAACAAAATTCTGTAATACAGGGATCTATGTAACAAAATTCTGTAACATAAGAGTTGCAGTAGCTGAACTTTGAGGAATTAAATTCCACGACTGGGACTTTTCCTAGTGTGCTTCTTCTAGCTAAATAGGCATTATACTTCCTAAGTGGTGTCCTTTTGGAAGTTGCTGGGGTTACCTCTAAGTTTCTTGACATCACAATAATTTCCTGCTCCACAAAAGGTTGTGCTAAGTGCACCAAAATTTCTGCAGTTCTCTTATTTGTTCCTTCATTCTTTAATGTGTGATGATGGTTTATAATGTGTATGTCCATATGGAATCACGACCTTTTTATTTTCCTTGGAGTAAAAAAGGTTCAGATCTTGTCCCTCTACCTATGAAGAAGGAATTAGCAAGTGAAACAACTGCAGATTCTTAATGGTCTCTCAAGTGTCACCTTATGTTGTCTCACATGTTCTTGTCAATGATGAGTGCCAGACACTCAAACTACGTAACCAACATGGTGGATAGCATGAACATGCTAAAACTAAGAGCCCCAGAGTGACTTTTGTATCCAAATTTTAATCAATTCACTAGAAGATGGAGTCACATTCACCACTTTCAACATTTGACCTAGAGATTCACATCATCTCAATAACCAAAGAAGAGAAACGCCATGATATCAACTCTCATTAAAATTTGACCAACCTCCACATCGATCCCTATAATTTTGATATATCCTGTGTTTTTCTTCAAAATTAGTAAAAAATCACATCTTAATCCCTTTCTACAGGAAGTCTAATACCTTGGTAGAACCTAAGGCCTGTACCAATGATACAAGAAATATAGGAAAAAGAAACGATGTAATGAAGAACTGTAGGGAAACCGTTTGATCACTATGAGGGTGGAAACTACCAAATGCAGCTACCCTATTAGCATCCCTCTTTTTTACAAATTAGGATTGCACATACCTTCATCACATTAATCCAGGTCCCTTGACAGAAACCTCAATATGTAAACCACATATTCACTCTGTATTTGTATCTACACAGAGACCCATGATTTTGCTACCGCCTGCCTAGACATCCTACAGACTTGTCTGGCACTACAGTGGCTAGTCATCAAACTGTCACTAACAAATAAATCCAAGCAGCTCTACTTTGTTTTTCTAAGTTCAGGATCAACTGCCAATAGTTTACCTTTTATGCACATGCTCACCATGTTGTCACCTCATATGTTTTATCATTGATTTCTTGTATAAGGTTTTCAGATCTGCTTTGAAGAACGAAATTCAGAATAAGGCTACCTCCCAAACAAAAACATATATCACATACTTTAGTTACATAATTAAATGTTATGCACAGGCAGATACTTACTTTGCACGTGATATATGAAGGAACTTACCAGCACATTCTAGTAATCAGCAGGATCCTTTTCAAAAATGGTTTAAGGAAACCATCTTAAAAGCATGACAAGAAGACACCATTGATGTAGATATTACTATTAATGAATGAGATAATGAGTTCCGGCTGATCACTGATATTGGAGAAACAAGCCCTCAAGGTCAATAAAAAAAGTATGCCTACATCATAAACAAAATTACATGTGTGTGGCTACCTAAAGAACTTTGAAGTGATGATATGGTAAAAAGAAGATTACATAAAACCTAAGTTATACGGGTGAGGGTATGTAAGGCACTGACATGGCAACTTTAAACATCATAGGGAGCAAGGAAATTGCTATGTATGTATGTTTCTTCACATGTGAAGTTTCTCTAAATAAAAGAATGAAACTGTAAAACAAACACTTTTTAACCTATGACGGCATAAAATCTACACAAAAACTATGTTCAGATTAACTTTTTTCGTAAAGGAAATACTTGAATAGTTAGGGTAGAGATGGATACAGTGGGAATACACGAGTTGAGTGTTGGCATGGCCACCAAGTGTGTGGTACCCTAATAGAAGTGACCCCATAATATAGCGCGTAATAACATGATATCATAAAAAACAAATAACTCCAACAATGTACACCAGTCTTAAATTTGATAATCATACTGATATGCTATAATGTAAAGCCACATATAAACACTTACCAGCGCTTGCTGTGCAAGATCTACAGAGGGAAACGTTACAAAGGCCTGACCCCTCATTCTCCCTTCCTGGTGTCACAATCAGCAAGTTAATTCACGTGAAAAGTAGATGTCCAGTCATTTGTATACATTAAGAAGAGTGTGTTTAGGAATCAGAAAGATAACAATCAGGTTAAACTCTTGATAGTCACCTGACCTGAACCTGCCAACTGTTAAATGTAAGCTTAAATAAGGCCACTTAGAGAGTATACAGGTTCCAAATGTAATTTTTCATTTTTTTCACTTTCTATCTTTATTTTTCTGTTTTTCTATTTGCTGTTCCCAACCAGCAAATACGTGCAACTGGTAGTTGCATAGCCGTTGGCAGCCATGCAAACTGCCTTTCTGCATCTCATTGCCTGACTATAAAAGGGCCATTGTGTCCCGTAAAATGCTATGCCTCTGGCAGCAGTAAAGTGACGCGCTCTTGAGTTCATTTATCACTGGGTCAGCATTTTATTCCAGACCGTTCTAGTCTTGGTGCTAGTGAATGCTTGCATCAGTTGATCACAAGATAAGCTGTCAACAATTTGAAAACATGCCACCACCTGTTTGTGCAGAAACTGTAGGTTCGAATTAAGGAAAAAAGAGGGAGGAACATTGGCTCAGAGGAAGATGCTTAGATTGATCACAAGAGGAGCCTGAACGTCCACATCCCACACACACTACACACCCTCCAAAAGATCTCCAAAATGGAAAGCAAAATATGTATCCTCTTTCCCAATGTTATAAAGAGAAAGATCTAAAAACCTAGATCAGGGGCTCCCTTCAGCCTCTATGGAAACCCCAGTCCAAATAGAGCTTGAAATAGCAACTGGGTACCTCTTCTGTGTGTCTACTAAAACACTCTGTACCCTGCATGATCTGTTAAACATTTAATTTCTTCCATGGACATGTTAGGGCATTCAAGGTTTATAATCTATGCTTGAACAGCACTGTTCTCAATGCGAAATTGGAAGCCTCAGACTCAATTTCCTAAATGGACCATGTTAGAGACAACAACCAGGCTTGCAATAGGCCCCTTTCAGAAACGGTTGAATCTAGTTAATTACATGAGAAAATTGCTACTAAAGTGATAAACCATGATCAATTGCATATCTATATGGTTCTTGATCACAATATTTCAGCATATCTCATGTGGGACGATCCAATTGACAATCTGAATGTTTTCCAGCCCTTAAGGTTGACAACTAGGGATATTCTTCTAATTTTCTGCAGTCAAGCAATTTTGGTTCATGCAGCTGTTACAAATAAACGCTGTCAAGTGAACACAACATGTCTTTGCTTTCTCATTCCTCTGTGTGGATAATATGAATTTCCTATGCACGTCTGGGAAGGTGCATCACTGAAACAAACATGAATGAATCTTCAGCCACCCAGTCTAACACAAAATCTCCAAATAAACACCAAATCCAGGCCATAACAACAGTAGAGATATGGGATAGTGACAAGAAACATGCCAATAACGCAAGCATGCAACAGAAGAAGGAAAAATGCAAGGTTCACCTGCATCAGCTTAACACCAATTCCAGATTTAGCTGCTTGAACACCACCAAAAAAAGTTCCTGCAGCATGAACCATGAGAGACAAATACTTAGTGCTACACTAGTAACAGAAGCTAAGAGTAAAGCTAATATAGAAATTCTTCATCATAAAGATACACATTCAAGTGCACTTATGGGTGCAGGACATGGCAATTTTGAAAATTTTCAGGTGCAGCGGCGCAGCACGGTATATATGGATATTAAAAAATATGTTGAATAAAACATATTATACAAAATAATTTTTAGGAAAATTTTCAAATTAGTACCTTGTGGTTTACCGAAAATCTACTTTGGTATGTTGTATTTCACTTTCTATAACTTAAAAGGCCTAAGTTTCAAAACCTCAATACTTTCGTACCCTGTCACTAACGCCGTTAGTGTGGTACTAAATCTTCAGTTTAGTACCTTAGAATATCATAAAAAACACTTGAATACCTTGTATTATTTTAAAATAAATTTTCATTCAAAACTTTTAACATAAATTACTATTTAAATAAATATTTAAAAGTGAATTAATATTTAAACTAATTAATAAATAAAGCCTCATTAAAATCTTCAAAACATATATTAAAAATAATTTGTACTAATAACCTTACTGTAGATATTAATCACTAAATAAAATTGATTTTATTTAAACTTTAATTATTGATTTGAATATTAATTTACATTAATAACATTAGTTTAGCCATAAACCTACCAAATTTAGAAAGAATGAAAAATGATAACCTATATTAATTTATATTAATATATTTAAAATTAATTTATGCTATTAAAAAATAGATTTTCATGCTATTAAACATTAATTATCAAATGATTATTGTTATTGTATTATATGTAAGGATTATATATGTATAAGCATAACATTATAAATAAGATATCCAATAATTATTGCTATTGTATTGTGTAAGGATTATATTTGCACAATTCCTCTCTCCCGCACTTCTTTTCTCTCTCTTTGTGTCCACCCTCACTCCTTTTCCTTCATGTTCTCTGTTTTTCTCTCTCCCTTCTATTCCTCCAGCCCCTTCTATCTCTCCACATACTCATTTTCATCTCTTCCCCCACGACATCCCCATCAACAGTGACAAGTTTCAACCTTTTTCCTTATTGTTTAAGTATAGACTCAAAACCATGTTGATTTTTGGTCAAACATAAGCCTTGACACATTGACTTTGTCGGTGCATTTCACTGACGGTTTTGGAGTGTCAAACACGACATATGTGTTGGTGCAGATCTGTGTTGCAGTGTCCAACACTAATACGACACCTCATAGAAGTGTCTACGTGACATAAAAGAAATTGTAGTACTAGCTTCCAAAATTTTTCTGCTTCTCCGGTTACAAGAACTTCAAAAGTTCTTTGTTAGAAGCATTGTCAAAAGAAGATAAGTAGCTAAATTTACCAAATATGTAGCAGAAATCGTCAGTAGTGACATCTTTTGCCAAGTTCTTAATGTAGAGAACTGGAGAAGGTTCACCAGCGGCATAATTCTGCATTTGTCAGAAACATTATCTTAAAAAGATTCACATAGCAGGAAGCAACTACATAGATTTACGCAAGTTTTAGCAAACAAAAACATGTTAAATGGCAAAGAGAGAAAAAACAAAACTGAAAGAGGAAACTATTACTCTCTAACTCAAGCTTAAAGTTGCCAACTTTCATAATTGTTGAAAAAACATGCTCATACCTTGAACATTGGAAGTGATAAGATCTCCTCTGGGGGCAACTTTCCACTTTCAATTTCCTGAAGACTTGCGCAAGGCTTTTCTTCAGGTTCTACTTTATTCTGATCTATGGTTTTCTCTAAACTATTGTCAGTTTCTAACACATCATTCTTTACAGACTTGGGAACAATTTTTATCTGAAAATGATCACAGGTTGAAAAAATCAGTTACTCAACCTTGCTATTGTAACCAAAAGAATAATATATTTTTGAATTTTCTACAAGAACCAAGACTAAAATTCAATAAACATGTCCACCTGCAGAACAGGATTTTTCTTTTTTATGGTTGAGACCTCTTTCGGAACCAAAGAAATGGGTCTCACACCAGCAGCCTCGTGTGATACACCCTTATCAACAGCAGGACCAACAATCGGATTGACTTTAGCCTTTTTCCTTTTTCTACCAAGTGTAAGAGCAGACTTTTTCTCATCCGCATCGCCCTTAAAGGAGAAATTTACAACTTGACAGTCAGATGATTACTTGCAATCTCAAAAGAATCATAACCAGGTATTGCATTTTACAAGTAAAACTAAATTCATACCTCATCAGGAGACTCCAGCTCTGACTCATCACTGGATAGATCAGCTAAATGAGGTTCTGCTGGGGGTGGAGGTGGAGGTGGAGGTGGGGCAGGTTCGGCAGGAGGAAGAGGTGGAGTAGGCAATGCCGCACGAAATGGAGCCGGAAGATTCATTTTGTTCATCAAATGCAGAACCTGAAGATAGTGCTTTGCCATTTGGCTTCATGACTACTAAATCTGGAATAGATTAAAGCATTTCTTCTATATTTTTTCAAAGAGAAAATAACGTGATTGTTTCTACATCCATTATAATCACACAAACCTGTGTATAAAAGCGTGGAACTGCTATAAGAGCATTAACAATGTTGGTTAGGATATTTCCATCTGGAGGTGGGTAAGCATACCTAGAAAATAAGAGGACATTGAATAACATAAATAACAGATGGTAATAGTTGAAGCACAGTCTTAAATGTGTACTAAGGCACTCAATCTAATAACATATATGTATTGAACGGACAAGATTGGTAAAAGAAAGATAAAGAAAAAATACAATCAAACATCTTTGAAGACAGTCCACATGTCCAGAACAAAATACCAAAATCCAAGAGTTTTCCCACACTAAGGGGGGAAGGCTACATGAATTCTTAGTTGCCATTGAGCTTGATCTTGTACTATATTAGCATTTAACTCAAAAACAGCAAAACCATATTTTATTGTCCTTCCAGCACTTTAGTGGCTTTCCTCTCCCTCTTTTATAATGTTCAGCATACAATTTCTCTTACCTTCTCGCTAGAGCTCCATGTGGCCACCTAACAAATGTCCAAACACTAAAAATGTTTCTCTCAGTTTATCTTCTATTAGTGCTACATCAACTCCTTGTATAATAACCTCACTATGGAACCAGTCTTTTCTTGTATTGTTACATGTCCACCTAAAATCTTCATTTTTGTCCTTGACAGCTTTTACACATCTTGGTAGTTGGTTCTCAGTACTCAACATCATAGAACATTTTAGGCATTCCAACCTTGTAATATTTACCTTTCAGTTTCATTTCTTATCATACAAAATACTTGATCCACCTTTGTTTTAACTAACCAGTATTAAATGTCTGTCTGGTGCCTCTATTAGTTCTATCATATCTTTTGAAGACAGATCCTGAGTATTTATGCCGTATTTCTTGGAGATGCATCAAGCACCAACTTTAGCTTTATCTCATTTATTTCAGTTTGAATGTTGCACCACCATTGCATTGAACTGTACGCAAGATATGAGGGTGGATTGTTATTGTAAGGTATGCATGATTCACCCTGCGAAACCTAAATTTTTATTAATTTAAGTATTTTTGGTGTTTTTTAGAAAGTTTACTTTTTTGTCATTACAAATTCAAAGGATTTTGACAATATTGTTGATTTTTTAGAATTATTAGTTATTTTTAGGTTTTCATTTTTTAATATATGGAATGTAAGTTTGATCATTTGGCTACTTCAGAGGACATAGAAATTAAAATTGACATGCATTGCATTCCCCAAAAGGAAAGTTTTAAATACCTAGGGTCAATTTTTCAAAGTGATGGAAGAATTGATGGAGATGTTACACATAGAATTAATGCTGGTTGGTTAAAATGGAGAGGAGCATCAGGTATTCTTTGTGACAAGAAGATACCATTAAAATTAAAAGGTAAATATTACAGAGCAGCAGTTAGGCCTGCCATGTTTTATGGTTCTGAGTGTTGGGCAGTTAATCATCAACATGTACAAAAGATGTCTGTGACAGAAATGAAGATGTTGAGATGGATGAGTGGTCATACAAGAAAAGACCGTATACATAATGAGGTTATTAGAAACAAATTAGGAGTGGCACCAATAGAGGATAAAATGAGAGAACATCGTTTAAGATGGTTTGGACATATAGAAAGAAGATCAAAAGAAGAACCTGTAAGAAGGTTAGAAAACCTAAATTTGGAAAGTATTAAAAGAGGTAGAGGACGACCACAAAAGGGTTGGAAAGAAACAATAAAGAATGATCTAGCTTATTGGGAGTTAACTGCTAACATGGCACACGATAGAGATCTGTGGAAACAAAAAATCCATGTAGCCGACCCCGTCTAGTATGGGAAAAGGCTTAGTTTTTGTTTTTAGTTGACATAATGATGATATGAGCTGTATCATGTCTTCCATGGCAAAGATAAGGCTCTAGATTGATACTTATGACACTGCTCCCTTTTGAGTCTCAAAAAGTATACATGGATACATCATACATAAATACAGACACACACACCCATATGTACATAAGTACATATATGTACATATACATATATAAACATCATATATATAAATAAATATATACATATACACATATATGTATATGTATATATACACACACAGAGATACATACGAATGTTATTAAAATCATATCGAACAATACGAGATACGATTTTATCCTATGAGAATATGACACGATACATGCATGTGTATCGCATTGTACAATTTATCGTGCCGTATCGTATGATATAGGTTGTATCGTATGAGTTGATGCCGATCTTATTTGGTATAAAAACCAGGATCCGAGTTTCCAAAATTGATTTTTTCATCCCAAACCTTATTTCACTCTAATCCTTTGTTCTCAAACCCTTTCTCCATAATTGCTTTTGTTGATTTTGTAGAGAAATCTCAAGATTATCAAGTTTTTTCACTCAATCCCTTTCCCATTTCTAGGGTTTTGTCAAATTCGTGACATAATCTCTTTCTTATCATTCCACCCAATTTTTCACAAAAAAATTGTTTCATAGGTTTCATTATTCTAGCATACGGTTTGTTTCTTCTCTGCTTAATGGCTTCCGATCAAGTTGATCTATCACGAAAGTATTGCACTTCAATAAACAAAACTAATAGGTTAGCAAATTACTGTATTTTTTGCAATGAAATTAAGCATGGAGGTATTTCTCATATGAAGTATCATCTTGCGGGAATAAAAAAGGATGCTAGTGCTTGTCTTCGGGTGCCCGAAACCGTAAAGTATGAAATTAAGCAAGTACTGGAGGTTAGAAAAGAGAGAAAAGAAATTACGGTTACAATAAAGGACAAAAATAGGTGGTTGGGATATGTCACATGACTCAGTAAGAAAAAGACAAGCTAAGAGAAAAAATGCAGGCTATGGAAGTAGTAACAGTGGAGTTTGTTCTTGTTCCACTGCAAGAGCTCCTACTTGCCCCATGACTACGAGGGATAGTAGAAGAGGTAAAAGTAGTGTGATGCATTCATTTTTCCCCACATACAACTCCTAGAGCTCAACCAGGTAGTAGATCATTTATGGCTTCAAATGAGGTAATTTTCAAAGTAGATATGAAGTGTAATAAATTTATTTACGAAAATTGCATTCATTTCAATGTTCCAAATTCATTTTTCTTTCAAAATATGGCAGGGATTAGGTTATAGAGTCCCTGTATAATCTGCTTTAAGGGGTAAATTATTGCAAAATTGGGTTGATATTATGCATGAATTGAATTATGAATTTAGGGAGTCATGAAAGCTTATTTAGGGAGTCACGAAAGCTTACTGGTTGTTTTGTATGGTTGATGGTTGGACAGACGATCAGTGTAGATCACTAGTAAACTTTTTGGTTCATTGTCTTAAGGGAAGATTGTCTTTGAAATCATATGACTTGTCCCATATCGATAAAACTATATATAATTTACTCCCTATTTTTAAATAAGTTGGTGAGGAAGTGGGTCTTACAAATATTGTGTAATTCATTATCGACAATGCTACAAATTTCAAAGTAGTTGGTAAGATGCTTGTCAAACCTTCCATCTTTAGTATGAACCCATATGTTGCATGTTCCATAGAATTAATGCTTGAGGATTTAATTGCAAGAGATAAAATTAAGGAGACATACAATAAAGAATGAAATAATAAAGAATGATCTAGTTTATTCTGAGTTAACTGCTAACATGGCACATGATAGGGCTCTGTGGAAACAAAAAATCTATGTAACCGACTCCGTCTAGTATGGGAAAAGGCTTAGTTGTTGTTGGATAAAATTAAGGAAACAACTGATGCATGCAGAAATGTTACAAAGTTTATTTCTAATCACTTTTCTATATTGCATGTGATGAGAATCCACACTGGTTGAAGGGAGTTGATTAGGCCTTCGTTGATAAGATTTGTTACTAATGTTATTATTTTTTAAAGTCTTGTCGTACATAAAAAAAATTATTTAAAAGATGTTTGTATCTCATTAATGGACCTCTATTAGTTGGTAGAGAAAAAAGGAAGGGATTATTGTAGTAGATGTTTCTAACTTTTGGGGAAATTAGAGTAAGTTTTAAGGAAGATTATACCTTTGGTTAAGCTAGACAGTGAAGATATATGATAAAATGGATAAGGCTAAATTGGAAATACAAGCAAACCTTAACCACAAACGATCACTATTAAAGAAGGTTTGGAAGTGTATTGATGCCCAAGAGAACCGACAAATACATCATGATTTGCATGCGGCTACCTATTTTCTTAACCCCTCTATTAGATTTTCTCTTAACTTTATAGAAGACAACAACAACAACTAAACCTTTTCCTATACAAGACGGGATCAACTACATGGATTCTTTGTTTTCACAGAGCCCTATCATGTGCCATGTTTGTAGTTAATTCACAATAAGCTAGATCATTCTTTATTGTTTCTTTCCAACACTTTTGTGATTGTCCTCTACCTCTTTTAATACTTTCAAAATCTAGTTTTTCATACCTTCTTATAGGTTGATCTTCTTTCTATATGTCCAAACCACCTTAAACGATATTCTCTCATTTTATCCTCTATTAGTGCCACACATAATTTATTTCTAATAACCTCATTATGTATATGGTCTTTTCTTGTATAACCACTCATCCATCTCAATATCTTCATTTTTGTCACAGACATCTTTTGTCACAGACATCTTTTGTACATTTTCATGATTAACTACCCAACACCCATAACCATAAAACATGGCAGGTCTAATTGTTACTATATAATATTTACCTTTTAACTTTAATGGTATCTTCTTATCACAAAGAATACTTTATGCTCCTCTCCATTTTAACCAACCAGCATTAATTCTATGCATAACATCTCCATCAATTCTTCTATCACTCTGAAAAATTGATCCTAGGTATTTAAAACTTTTCCTTTGGGGAATGCAATGTGTGCCAATTTTAATTTATATGTCCTTTGAAGTAACCAAATGATCAAACTTACATTCCATATATTCTATCTTTGTTCTACTAAGTTGGAAGCATGTACTTTCTAATGTTTCTCTCCATAGTTCCAATTTTCTATTAACTTTTTCGTTAGACTCCTCCACTTGTCATCTGAAAATACCATACACCATGGTACTTCATCTTCAATATATTTTATTAACTCATCAATCACCATTATAAATAAATATGGACTTAAAGTTGATCATTGATGTAACCCAATATTAACTTCAAAGAAGTTTGTCATTCCTTCATGAGTCCTCACATATGTTTTTGCACCATCGTACATGTCTCTTATAAGGTTTATGTATGTCAATGAGATACCTCTTTTTTCCAAGGTTCTCCAAAAAAACCTCCCTTGATACCCCCATCATAAGCTTTTTCTAGATCAATAAATTATTGGTAAACAACCCAAAACATAAAAACATCAAATATCATGCAAATCTTATCTCTGAAGTGAAAAGAGGGTCGGTGCCTCCTACTTGTGCAATCGTACTCTCTTTATTTCCCTTAAAAGTTTATTACAATTATGGTTAGTATATATAGTGGTTTATAACTTGAAAGACTAATCTACCCCTAGTAAGTAAAAGATATGACATAAGCCAGACGACCCAAACTAGAACATTAAAAATAAAAGTTAATAGTCTTCAACACGTCCCCTCAAGTTGGTTCTTTAATAGTATAGATCCCCAACTTGCAAAAGAATTTCTTTAGTACATTTGCAAGTTGGGGATCTCTACTAACATAGCTACTATTAAATGACAATCTTTGATAGCAAAGATTAAGAAAAGGTTTGGGAGTTGGGGATCTCTACTATTAAAGAACCGATATCAAAGATTAATAAAAGAAAAGGTTTGGGAGTTGGGGATTTCTTTAGTTATATTCAATCTTTGATAGTAAAATATATTCTTAATTTCTTTAGTACATTTGCAAGCTGGAGATCCCCAACTAACATAGCTAACTGCAAAACTTATATCGGGTCTTTTAATTGTGAGATATATTCATTTTTCCACTAATCTTTGATATCTCCCCACATCTTCATAGGGTTCATTAGAATTTCCAGTAGCTTTCTTTTGACTCTCAATGAGAATAGAGAGTACCTGTCAATCTTCCATTTTTGTCTCCTTTAATAAATCGATAATATACTTTCTTTGACTTAAGAACAAACAACCCTTGCTTCGAACAATCTCAATCCTCAAAAAGTAGTGTAATTTTCCGAGGTCTTTCAAATCAAATAAAGCATGTAGTTTTTTCAAATAAGTAATTCCTTCCACATCATCACCAGTAATAATAATGTCATCAACATACATAATTAAGAGAATAGTTTTCTTGTCCCACTTGATAAATAAAGTGTGATCACTAAGGCATCGTGTGAAACCCAAACCAAGAATACCATTACTAAACTTTTCAAACCAAGCTCTAGGTGATTCCTTCACACCATATATAGATTTTTTTAGTTTGCATACCTTTGATAACATCTTCCCTTGATAATATCCCGGAAGCAAGTCCACGTAGATGTCCTCAGTAAGATCTTCCTAAAGAAATGCATTTCTCACATCCAGTTGTCATAGTTCCCATCCTTGGTTATCTGTTACACTTCAGAGAATTCTGATAGTATTCATTTTTGCAACAGGTGCAAATGTTTGTGTATAGTCAATTACATATGATTGACTATAGCCCTTAGCTACTAACCTCGCCTTTTATCTTTCTATTTGTTCGTCAACCTTAAACTTTATTGTATATACCTACTTACAGCCCACAGTCTTCCCTTCTGGTGGTAGATCTGTAAGTTTCAAGTTTGATTCTTTTCTAATGTTGCAATTTCTTCTTTCATAGTTATCCTCCAATATGTTTTGGGAATATAGATATTATCTACATTCATCACAAACAACTGATACTCTTTTGGATAATTAGTATATAAAACCATCTCGTGTATAGGATATCTATCAGCTTCACGTTTATCCTTCCGAAGAGCAATAGGTAAATTATCACAATCATTAGGCAGGATTGAAGGAGTTACCTAAGTTGGAATAGGAGTTCATTCGGGGTGAGAATTATGATCTAAGGCAGTATTAGGATTTGAGAGGAATATATTTCTCTCGCCTCTTGAATACCTTTGCCATCTTGTTTCTTGTGCAGTGTCTTCTTTCTCTTCAACTTTGTGAGGCTCTTCTAATGGTGGAATCGGTAGTACAATCGAAGCAAGCTGATCTGATGATTGATTTTCATTAACACCATAAAACAACGAGTCTTCATGAAAAGTAACATCCATCATAACATATAGTTTTCTTTTTTCAGGATCATAACATTTATACCCTTTTTAAGTGGAAGAGTAACTCAAAAAAATATACTTAATAGCTCTAGCATCTAATTTATCTGTAGAATTGTTGTGAATGTGCACAAAACAGGTGCATCCAAATACTTTAAGAGGTACTTGGAATTGCCTTTCTTTAGGACATAAAGCATGAAAAGGTGAATCACCATTAAGGACCCGAGTGGGCATGCGATTTATAAGAAATATTGCGGTTAGAACAACTTCCCCATATATACTTTTCTGACTTGGCTAAATCTCCTAAACTAATACTAACATCTTTATTTTCATTAAAAAGAAGCTTGGTGGTGGAGTGAAGTAGTACAAAATAAAATCAAGGCAAAGAGGGCATGTTACAAATTACATTATGCTAAGAAAACTAGTGAAACTTTAAGAGCTTATAAGAAAGCAAAGAAGGAAGCGAAAAAGGCTGTTAGTAAAGCAAAAGCTAAGATTTGGGAGGACTTGTATAGAAAACTCAACTCAAAATATGGTGAAAGAGATATTTTTAGGATAGCTAGGGCTAGAGATAAGAAAACTAAAGATCTTAATTATGTTAGATGCATAAAAGACGAGGATGAAAAAATTCTAGTGGCAAATGATGATATAAGAAATACATGGAAAAATTATTTTTATAATCTTTTTAATGAAAATAAAGATGTTAGTATTAGTTTAGGAGATTTAGCCAAGTCAGAAAAGTATATAAACCACAATTTCTATCGACGTATTCAAAAGAATGAAGTCAAAGAGGCTCTTAAACATATGAAGGGTGGTAAATCGGTAGGACCAAATAATATTCCTATAGAAGTTTGGAAAATACTAGGAGAAATAGGAATCACTTGGCTCACTATTTAACGAAATATCGAAAAACCAAAAGATGCCCGAGGAATGGAGAGCGAGTACACTTATACCCATATATAAGAACAAGGGAGACATTCAAAATTGTGCGAATTATCGAGGTATCAAGTTAATGAGCCATACTATGAAATTGTGGGAAAGAATTATCGAATGTAGGTTAAGACAAGTATCAAGTACAACAGAGAACCAATTTGGATTCATGTCAGGCATATCTATTGTTGAAGCGATTCACCTTTTAAGACGTCTTATGAAATATTTTAGAGCAAAAAAGAAAGACCTTCACATTATATTTATTGATCTAGAAAAAGCTTATGATAGGGTACCGAGGGAGGTTCTATGGAGAACTTTGGAAGAAAGAGGTATCCCATTGACATACATTAACCTTATAAGAGACATGTACGATGGTGCAAAAACATATGTGAGGACTCATGAAGGAATGACACTTCTTTGAAGTTAATATTGGGTTACATCAAGGATCAACTTTAAGTCCATACTTATTTATAATTGTGATTGATGAGTCAACTTAAACTTGCTTTCGGTTGCTCAAATTTGTGATAATAATTGTATAATCACTTTCTCATCTAAGCATTGTGTGGTGCAGGATCAAATATCGAAGAAGGTAATTGGTAAAGGCCATAGAGAAAGTGGACTGTACAAAATGGATTATTTAGTTATGCCAAACTTTGAATCTTGTAATATAGCCAAACATGCTATCCTTTGGCATAAACGGATTGGACACTTAGATATAAATAAATTGTGTAATTTTCCTTTGTTAAAAAAAATTAGGGAACAAAAGTTTGAATGGAAAGAGTGTTCTTGGAAAAATGCATCATCTTTTTTTTGGTAAAAGAAATTATGTACCAAACAAAGCTTTTGAATTAATACACTCTCATGTTTGGGGCCCCACTCCTATTGTCTCTAAAGGAGGAGCTCAATACTATGTGATATTTATAGATGACTTTACTCGTTTTACTTGGATATATCTTTTGATGCAGAAGTCGGAAGTACATGAAAAATTTGTAACCTTTTGTAATATAGTTAAAAATCAATTTGGCTCCACTATTAAGATCTTTAAATCTCATTCAGGAGGAAAATATATGTCTAATAAGTTCCAAAAGTTTGTCGAAATCAATGGTATTTTGCATAAAAAATCATGCACCAAAACTCCTCAATAAAATGGCTTGGCTGAGAGAAAACATAGACATATCATAGAAACATGTCGAACGATGTTGATTGCCAGCAATGCTCCTAAGTTTTTATGGGTAGAAACTACTCTTACTACGGTATATCTTGTTAATAGAATGCCCTCATCCAAACTTGAAAATATTTCTCCTCTTGAAAAACTATATAATATTCTCCCTTATTAGGAAAGACTTAGAGTTTTGGGGTGCAGATGCTTTGTTTATACGGATAAAAATGATAAATTATTTCCTAGGGCCATTGAATGTGTATTTCTTGGTTATGGCATAGACAAAAAAGGTTATAGATGTTTTGATCCTGTCAATGATAAATTGTATGTTTATAAGGATGTAAAATTCTTTGAAAATGATGCTTACTATAAGTCTAAATCCTTAGAAAGTTCAGAATCATCTATATCTCAAAACTTCCTTGATCTAGAAGAAGACGATGATTGTGACCCTGAAGATCATTAAGATAGTCCTCCAGAGCGTGATAGTGTCCAAAATGAAATTGTTCATCCTCAACACATCATTGAGCCCTACCCATTACATTACACACGACGTCATTGAGAGTCTGATAACACGTGTCTAGAACCTAGAATTTCAAAACCTCCGCAACGTTTTGTTTCCTATGAAATGATGAAACGTTTGCGCCTGTGGGCAAAGATGACAACCGTCGAATCCGTACTCTCTATTGCCGCTTCTAATGGTCGGTCCCTCCATCAAATGGATGTAAAGAATGCATTTCTTCATGGTGATCTCGACGTAAGATATTTATATGACTCCTCCTGGTCTTTTTTCATCATCTAAAGGTGTGTGCAAGCTCAAACGATCCTTATATGGTTTGAAACAGGCTCCCAGAGCATGGTATGAGAAATTTCGTTCTACTCTTCTTGGGTTTTCCTTTACTCAAAGTCAATATGACTCATCTTTGTTCATTCATCGCACGCCTACCGGTATTGTTCTTCTTATTCTCTATGTTGATGATATGGTCATTACGGGTTCTGATCATACCTCCATACAAATAGCTAAACAACAATTACAGCCTCATTTCATATGAAAGATCTTGGTTTGCACTATTTCCTTGGACTTGAGGTTCATTATACTCTCCAAGGGCATATTCCTACAAAGAAAAAGTACACCGATGATTTAATTTCTCAAAAGAAAGCCTTTCAATCAAAATCCTATGGATACCCTCTCGAGGTTAATGTTAAATACCGTCGTGATGACTCCCAGGTGATCTTTCCCGATCCTTTGTCGTATCGTCGCCGTGGGTTGGTCTTAATTATTTGACTATACACACACCCTGGCGACATATCTTTTGCGGTATTGTTAAGTCAATTCATGCATCGAGGGAGCCATCTTCATTTGGCCGTTTCGTCGATCATAATTCTGATCTTGAAACCACCTCAACGCGGTACTATTTCCCACCGGGAAACCCCAAATTGATTGCTTATAAGTGATGCGACCGGGCAGATGTCCTCGATACTCGCAGACCGGCATCGGCTTGGTGCATGTTTCTGGTTCTGCGCATTGATTTCTTGGAAGAGTAAGAAGCAAGCACGAGTCTCTAAGTCCTCCACCGAATCCGAGTATCGAGCCATGTCTACAAGGAGTTTGTGAGTTGCTATGGATGAAGATCATGCCTAGATGACACGAGAATAAAGTATGGAAGCACCTATGAAGCTTGTTTGTGGCAAACAAATCAACCATTAACATTAGCGCATAATGCGGTTCAACATAATGAGGACCAAAGCACATTGAGATGGAATCTCTCTCGACCGCTCGTTTTCAATTTTTGTTTGACAAACTTTCGATATATACCCCGTAAGTTTAAGGGGGGGTGTTAATTATAATAGGTACACAGGCCATTAGGGCCCGTGTATGAGATGGGACTGGCCCAGGCCACTAGGGCCTAGGGCCAGTCAAGTAGCTGTTGGGGGCAGCTGGCAACGACTACTTGGTTGTGTTGTGCTGGGCACAACAGCCAACCTTCAAGGCTCCCATTGCATTGTATTTTCCTCTCCTCTTCCTCTATAAATATCGCATAACCTCATGAATAAAGATATGTTGTCTTGCACAACCTTTGTTTGGAATTTGACTTTGTTATTTGGACTCTTTTGGCTCGAGTGTGGTCTTTATGTGTGACATCCATATTCGGATGTTTTGAGATCTTGGCGTTTTGACAAGTTGTATCGTGGACGATTCAACTTTCGATTATCAACAATATTTTACAAGATGGAGATATATGATAATGCTCTTTACTTGATGGGTTTGCCTTTGACAATTCGCAACCGCACTACTATGCATCCAGGTAAATTGTTTATCTACGCATTTAAGTTTCTTAAATCAATACATCTTATATTATTATGGATTATGTCCCTAATGTTTGCCTTTTTCTATGGATGTTTGGTGGAATAGGTTTGAAAGTAACTGCCCAAACCTTAGAGATTTTGCAGTCAGAGTTCTGAGTCAAACCTTTAGTGCAACGGGTTGTGAAAGGAATTGGAGTGTCTTTAAACACATCCATACAAAAAAGCGCAACAGGTTGGAACATAAGCGGCTGAATGACTTAGTTTTAATTCGTTGTAACATGCAGCTTCGCGAAAGGTAATCTTGTATTAGTTAGTACTTAAAGATTCAATTCAATATATTGTTTGACTTCAATTGTTAATATTATTTACTAATTACTTATCTTTCTTTCTTGTAGGCAATTAAAAAAAGTAAATAAAGAAGAAAGCCAATTTAATCCAATAAGTTTGGATAATTTTGATATATTAGAAGACTAGATTATAGAAGATAGTGAAGAAAATGACCTCCTCACTGAAGAAGACATTGCATGGATTAATTTGGAAGGAGCGCAACAACATTATCAAGGAGATGAAGATTTTGATTTTCAAGAAGAAGGTGGTGATGATGATGATGAGGATCTTCAACAAGGAGAAGATAAGATTATTTAGTTGATGATCCTGATTACAATATATAAAATGTAAATGTATTTCATTTTTTGCTTCAAAATATGTAAATTTGGATGCAATTGTTCAATGTTGAATGCTCAATATGTATTAAACTTTGCATTATATGAATTCAAAGCAATTACCAGATTTTTTTAATTTTTTCAGATTTTTTCTATTTTTTTTATTTTTACTAATTTTTCCTAATTTTTTAAATATTTTTCTATTTTTTTAATATTAAAGTATGATACGATATGGCCGTATCGTGGAGCCCAGCGATACAATATGGCCGTATCGTGGAGCCCAGCGATACGATACGCATCAAACAACACTAATTGAGACATATACTCCCCTCCATTATCAATTTATCACTACGAATGACTTGAATTGGCACATGAGATTGGGTATGGATAAATTTGCAGTATAGGCAGAATATTCTTCACTTCATCTTTGGTCTTCATGAGGTAAATCATAGTAAATCGACTGCAGTCATCGATGAAAGAAATAAAGTATTTATGACTATGCAATGAAGTAATAGAACATGGGCCCCAAACATCAGAATGGACATTTTTAAATGGTTTCAAAGCTCTAGTTTCATTCAAAAGAAATGATCCACGATAATGTTTGGCCGTTTGGCAGGTGTCACATTGCAAAAACAAATCACTACATCTCGAAAGTTCAGGTAATAGAATCCTAATCTTAGAAACAGGTAAATGGCCCAATCGTCGATGCCATAATATCAACTCTTCCTTCTCCCCTTTTGCAATTAGAGTAGACTACATAGTTGTCCTGGTCATTTTCTCATAAAAATAAAGTAATCTCCTCAAGCTACCCTGACGAAAGATCTTCCCCGTCCTTAGTTCCTGAAAAGTGCAACACATAGAATTAAAGGTTATCACACAATACAAGTCTTGTGATAGAGCATAAACTGATAAGAGATTGATTGAAATATTGAGAACATAGAACATTTTTAAGAGTCCCAAAAGCAGTGATCATATAGCTTATTGAGAGTTAACTGCTAACATGGCACACGATAGGGATCTCTGGAAACAAAGAATCCACGTAGTCGACCCCGTCTAGTATGGGAAAAGGCTTAGTTGTTGTTGTTTGTTGTTGTGGTCAGCCATATGATTTATTGCGCCCGAGTCACCAATCCATATTCTTGAATTAGGAACAAGTGAATTATGAGAAGCCATGAACAAAAAAGGATATGCCATGGTAGCTTGGGAATCAACAATAGAGGATGTCTTGTCTCACTTTAAGTTCTTCGATTTCCTTCTTCATATTAGCCAATGAACTCAATCCCGTTTCCAGATTTTGTCTTTCAACTTCATCACTGAAATGTGCTTTATTCGGTCTATTCTGATTATAATTGGGTCTGCCCACTAGTTTCCAGCAAGTTTCTTTTGTATGTAGAGTTTTCTCACAATATGAACAACACAACTTATCATTTTCATCTGGAGTAGATTGGAACCGACCTCTACCATGGCCTCCATAACCTCCTCTACCACGGGATCCTCAATAATTACATACATTTTTGCCCACAAATGCAGTCATTTCTTGGCTTATTTTTCCTTATTTCTCTAAACGTCTTCTACCCTCTTCTCATAGTAGTAAGGAGTATCCTGTACTCAATAAAGGAAGTTCTTCTCTGCTTAGGATATTATTAACTGCCTCGTATTCAAAAGAGATGCCCACAAAAGATGAAACACTTTTTGTTCTTCAAGCTCACTCGTTTGTTCCTTTATGCAGTTTTGACATTTGGTCTTTGAGTAGTACTGTAATTCTTCCTATAAGTTACGAAGTTCTGCATAGTAGTCACTCACTGATCTTTTCCCTTGTTTGCATTTGCGGATTCTTTGTATAATCTCATACTTCTTTGCAACATTCTTCCTCTGAGCGTAAGCATCATGAACAGTCGCCCAAATGTCTTTGACTGATTCTAGAAACATAAAAGTAGTTACAATGGATGGTATCATGGACTGGATGAGCCATGCACTTACTAGGATATTTTTCCTGTACCATTTAGAGTATGAAAGATCAGTTAAGTGGGGAGTAGGAATGTCTCTAGTCAAATAATCATATCGCCCCCTTGTCATAAGGGTCAATTCAATCGATCTGGCCCATTATAGGTAATTTCTGCCATCTAATTTGATGTTTATAATTTAAAATCCATTTCCTTTTTCTGAAATAACATTTTCTCCAAAGTCTACCATTTTAGCTTTATCAAACATAAAAAAAAACTTTCTCCTCGGGCTGGAAAAAATTTTCACTTTCCTTTTTCAGAAATTATTTTTTGTAACGACTATTCTTGAAGATAAAACTGACCTGATTCAAATTTTTGCAGACTGCAACTAATTCACGCTGCCCTACACACCTTTTCTCTTTAGAAACTACGGTAGAATCATAAAATAATGCCCTAATCGTAGAGATTAGGCTCTGATACCATTTTGATAAACAACCCAAAACATAAAAACATCAAATATCATGCAAATCTTGATCTCTGAAGTGAAAAGAGGGTTGGTGCCTCCTACTTGTGTAGTCGTACACTCTCTCTCTTCATTTCACTTAAAGGCTTATTACAATTAGGGTTAGTATATATAGTGGTTTATAACTTAAAGAATAATCTACCCCTAGTAAGTAAAAGAGATGACATACGGCTCCTATTGGATCAGAATCAGACGACCTAAACTAGAACATTAAAATTAAAAGTTAATAATCTTCAAGATTAATATCATGTGAAGGTCTTTCTTTTTTTGGTCTCAAATGTTCCATTAGAAGTCTCAAAAGGTGAATCCCTTCAACGGCAGATTTGCCTGGCATGAATCCAAATTGGTTCTCTGTTGTACTCGATACTTATCTTAACCTACGTTCGATAATTCTTTCTCATAATTTCATAGTATGGATCATTAACTTGATACCCCGATAATTCGCTCAATTCTGAATATCTCCCTTGTTCTTATATATGGGTATAAGTGTACTCGCTCTCCATTCCTTGGGCATCTTTTGATTTCTCCATATTTCATTAAATAGTCTTGTGAGACAAGTGATTCATGTTTCTCCAAGGATTTTACAAACTTCTATAGGAATATTGTCTGGTCCTACCGATTTACCACCCTTCATAGAGCCTCTTTGACTTCATTCTTTTGAATACGTCAGTAGAAATAGTGGTTTATAACTGTATATACTTTTCTGATTTGGCTAACTCTCCTAAGCTAATACTAACATCTTTATTTTCAATAAAAAGCTTATAAAAATAGTTTTTTCATCTGTTTCTTACATCATCATTTGCCACTAGAATTTTTTGATCCTCGTCTTTGATACATCTAACAGAATTAAGATCTTTAGTTTTCTTATCTTTAGCCCTAGTTATCCTAAAAATGTCTCTTTCCTAACTTTATAGAAGACGAAGAAATTAAAAAAGGGATATTAAATCCAATTGATCTTGTGCAAGATTCATCTATTCGATGCAATATCCATTTAGAGTTAAACAAGTATATATATAGTGTTAGACTTTGGAAGGCCAATTGCAACACAACTCCACTCCCAAATGTGACTAGGTATGATTTGTTTTTATTGATATTTGATAAGTTATCAATTATTTCATTTGATTCTGAATTGATTGACTTTAGGTGTTTCTTATTATTGTATTTTATTTTAGATGAATGGTGAGCTCGCTTTAGTGTGGATGCATCAAACTTGTCGAGGTTTTCTCAACATATATTAAGGCAAACATGTAATTCTAGTGGATGCGATAGAAATTGGAATTTCTTTTAACGCATTCACACAAAGAAGATAAACCGACCAGAGCATGCCCGCCTTCTTGATTTGGTCTATATAGCATATAATATGAAGTTAAGACAAAGGTAACTTGATTTAAGTATTTAAAAAGGTCTTTTCTTGTATTACCACTCATCCATCTCAACATCTTCATTTCTGTCATAGACATCTTTTGTACATGTTGATGATTAACTGCCCAACACTTAGAAGCATAAAACATGACAATCCTAATTGCTGCTCTATAATATTTACCTTTTAACCTTAATGGTATCTTATTATCATAAAAAATACCTGATGCTCCTCTCCATTTTAACCAACCAGCATTAATTCTATGCGTAACATCTCCATCAATTCTTCCATCACTTTGAAAAATTGACCCTAAGTATTTAAAACTTTTCTTTTGGGGGATGCAATATGTGTCAATTTTAATTTCTATATCCTCTGAAGTAACCAAATGATTAAACTTACATTCCATATATTCTGTCTTTGTTCTGCTAAGTTGGAGACCTTTGCTTTCTAATGTTTCTCTCCATAGTTCCAATTTTCTATTAACTTTTTTCTTAGACTCCTCCACTAACACAATGTCATCTGCAAATAACATACACCAAGGTACTTCATCTTGAAAATATTTTGTTAACTCATCAATCACCATTATAAATAAGTATGGACTTAAAGTTGATCCTTGATATAACCCAATATTAATTTCAAAGAAGTCTGTCATTCCTTCATTAGTCCTCACACATATTTTTGCACCAACGTACATGTCTCTTATGAGGTTTATATATGTCAATCGCATACCTCTTTTTTTCAAGGTTATGTAAAGAACCTCCCTCGGTACCCTATCGTAAGCTTTTTCTAGATCAATAAATATCATGTAAAGGTCTTTCTTTTTTCTTCTAAAATGTTCCATAAGACGTCTCAAAAGGTGAATCGCTTCAACACTAGATCTGCCTTACATGAATCCAAATTGATTCTGTGTTGTACTCGATACTTGTCTTAACCTATGTTCGATAATTCTTTCCTATAATTTCATAGTGCCACCACCACCCGGCTGAATCCTGCGCATCCAAGTCACCCGGTTGCCCTTCTTCCATCCACCGCCCTTCTTCATCACCCGGTTAGTACCTCAACCTAACTCTACCCCCTCTTCACTCCCCCTCCACTCTCAACCACCACAACCTCCCACCAACACCACCTACCCATCATCCCTACCCATTCGACCACACCTTAGCCATTTCAACCACCAGCCTTGAACCAGTTCCCCTAGCAACACCCGGCCACCCTACTTGGCTCCCTAGGACCTACCCATATCCCTTTTCACCAGCCCTTAGCTCTACCTTACACCACACCCTAGCTAGCTCCCTTCCCATCCACAACATCCCTAGCCGCCCTAGCAGCCGGCCACCACCAAGCTTCCCTTAGTCGGCCACTCAAACCGACTATACCAGGAAGGTGTCATATGACCCATTGAATTACGAAAATATTGATACTTTTGATTATTGGGCCGAAGAGGAGGAACCTTCTATTATTTTACAAGATGAAATTTGGAGTGCGATGAAAGCAAAAACAGAAATTGGAGATGATGATGTGAAAATGGTTGGATTGGAGGATCCAATTGGAGAGGAGGAAGAGGAAGATGATGGTGACAATGATGATAATGTTGGCGACCCTAATTATAATGATTATAATGCTTTTGTTGATTATGATTCACGTTTTGTGTAACAAATCAATGACTAATTGTTGTAATTTAATTTCATTAGACTTTCATTCAGTAGTTTAATTTCATGTAGTTCGTACTTCAGAACTATGTACTTTGTATATAATGAATGATGATGGAAGTAGCTTATAAATTCATTCTTTAATCTCTTTTACCGATCATTTCTAATTTTCTTAAGATTGTTGATTCGAATCAAGCTTTTGGATTCAATTTTTTTAATGTTGATTGTGTTAGAATTAGATATCTTATATTTGATAATTTAAATTTTTCCATAAACTAGATTTATTAATAATTTAAAAAATAAATAAATAAATAAAAAATACACCGTATGGTATGATATGGTGCATTTATCGCGTATCGGAGCCCAATCCATATGGGCTCTCATATGCTTTTTACAACATTGACACATTAAGCACTTATAGCACCATATGATTACACAAGTTCTCATAAATAGAATTTTGCAATATCATTCAGGCCTTGACACAGATAAATAGTACACAAGTCTTGACACAGATAAATAGTACACAAGTCTGATGCACAGGAACATTATAAATGAAGAACTCCATCATGGACATGTATAAATCGAGGTGAACAGTATCATCCTGTGGAAGTTACGAAAGGTAGGGAACTCCTCAAATTGCATATTTTTGTTACAATGTAATAGTAACAGCATACAAAATGTCAAAATCTCAAATTTATTTGATGTTGGAAGTGTCAAACGTAGAAAGTTTAATCTTCAGGCACTTTACATAGAGAGGAATTTGCTGGAGGAAATGCTGGCTCAAGATTCTCCGATATTGCAGCTATGATTCAGGCCTTGACACATAAATAGTACAAAAGTCTGATGCTTAGGAACATTATAAACGAAGAACTCCATCATGGACATGTATAAATTGAGGTGAACAGTATCACCCCGTGGAAGTTAAGAAAGGCAGGGAACTCCTCAAATTGTGTATTTTGTTATAATGTAATAGTAACAGCGTACAAAATCTCAAAATTATTTGATGTTGGAACTGTCAAATGCAGAAAGTTTAATCTTCAGGCACATTTACATGTGAGGAACTTGCTTGAAGAAATGGTAGCTCAAGATTATCCAATATTGCAGCTTAAGTTGCACGATGACATACAAGAATGTCGCACACATGTATAATCATACAGCTTCTTATCTGTTAAGTAGCTATGCAGCAGAAAGGGACATTTCATTCTAAATAATTAGTTCAATTTTGAAAAGAGAACCTACTCGAGATGAGGAGGAAATGGATAGTCTATACCAAGCCTTGGAGCAATCGGATCACCAGCTTTTACTGAATTAGGACACGATCCAGGAATAGAAATATCCTGAGTCACAGGAAGCGCCTTCAACAACGATGAAGAAGCACATTTCTGACTATCAAGCGGCTTTTCAACAATTTGCTTTTCATTAGAAGTAAATGCAGTTGCTTTCTCCACAGATAAGACTTTTCCAAGAAATCTTAGTCTAAAAAATTAGAGCAGGCAAACATCAATCATATATGAGCAACCTACAATAGTTATGAATTCTTAAATACTAACACTATCTTTCTACACAATCTACAATAAATGCTTCAAGAACCTTCTAACAGATAGGCATATTAACGGATAAGCATCAAAAGGAGAAAGTCCAGCGTAAAAGATTTTGACACCCATCTAAATTGTGTCAAACATGGCTGATGACTTCGTACAGATCTATAAAATCCTCCACATCCACTAGCCTTCACATAATACATAGACGAAGAAGACTAATAGAAAAGCAAGATACATAAACATGCTGCTCTTCACTAATAAACTATCTCAAATAATATAGTGTAATTTTCCTCTGCGATGCTTTGAATAAATCAGTCATTAACATTAGTGACTTTGCCTTCTTGAGAATCCTCAAGATCAACCCAAATCTTGAGAATTTACAACGCAAGACTGCCTTAAATCTGTGAATACAAATATAGAAAAATAAAAATTAATAAAAGATACATTCTGACCAAAATACAAAATATAAGGAAAAAAGAAAGGAAAAACATGTAATGCATGGCATGGACACGACACAGGACTGCTACAAGACATTCTAACACTCCCCTTAAGCATATGGGGAGTACACCAAAAGTTCGTCCAAAAGAAACTTGAATCTTAGCTAGAAGAGACTTGGTCAAGGCATCGGCCAGTTGGTACTCTGCGCACAGATAATGAAGATCCAAGTGTTTTTGTGCATACTCTTCTCTTACATAGTGACAGTACATCTCAATGTGTTTTGCCCTCTCATGAAAGGTATTACTATGGTGCTCTTGTTGTCACATAATTGTAGTGGTGTCTTAGAATTCTGCAAGTCCAGATCTTGTAGTAGTTGCCACATCCAAGTTAACTCTGTTGTAGTTGTAGTCATAGCAATCGCATACTCAGCTTCAGTGGATGGTAGGAACACTTTCTACTGCTTCTTGCTCCTCCAAAACACGAATGAGTCTTCCAAGAAAAAGGAGCAGCTTGCGGTGGAATGTCTACCATTAACATCACCAACCAATCAACATTACTATAAGCAATTAGGCCTAACAATGAGGAGGAGGATTGAAATTTTTCCTTTTTCTTGGTGTACTTGATGTATCTAACTGTTCTTATTTTTGTGCTTATACGCATAATAGTAAGTGCATATTTATTTATATTGGTAATTGATGAGTTAACAAAACATATTCAAGACGAAGTACCTTGTTACATTGTGTTAGTGGATGAGTCTAAGGAAAAAGTTAATAAAAAATTGAACCTATGGAGAGAAACGTTAGAAAGTAAAGGCTTCCGACTTAGTAGAACAAAGACAGAATATATGGAACGTAAGTTTGATCATTTGGGTACTTGAGAGACCATAGAAATTAAGATTGGCACACATTTCATCCCCCACAAAGAAAGTTCTAAATACCTGGGGTCACGTTTTCAAAGTGATGGAAAAATTGATGGACATAATATGCATAGAATTAATGCCGATTGATTAAAATAGAAAAGGGCATGAGGTATTCTATGTGATAATAAGATAGCATTGAAGTTGAAAGGTAAATATTATAGAGTAGCAATTATACCTGCTATGTTTTATAGTTTTGAGTGTTGGCAATTAATCATCAACATGTGCAAAAGATGTCTCTAGCAAAAATGGAGATGTTGAGATGGATGAGCGATCACAAAGGAAAGCCCATATGCATAATGAGGTTATTAGAAACAAATTGGAAGTAAAACCAATAGAGGATAAAATGAGAAAAAATCGTTTAAGATGGTTTCGATACATAGAAAGACGACCCAGGGACACTCCTGTAAGAAGATATACAACAACAACTAAGCTTTTTCTCATACTGTCGGCTACATGGATTCTTTGTTTCCACAGAGCCCTATCATGTGTCATATTAGCAATTTATTGTTTCTTTCCAACAGTTTTGTGGTCATCCTCTACCTCTTTTAATACTTCCAAAATCTAATTTTTCATACATTCTTACAGGTGCTTCTTTTGATCATTTTCTATATGTCCAAACCATAGGTATACGGTATTCAGTTGTATGACCACTCATCCATCTCAGCATCTTCATTTCTGTCACAGTGTACATGTTGATGATTAAATGCCCAACACTCAAAACCATAAAATATGGTAGGTCTAATTATTGCTCTATAATATTTACTTTTTAACTTTAATGGCATCTTCTTATCACGAAGAATACTTGATGCTCCTCACCATTTTAACCAACCAGCATTAATTATATGCATAACATCTCCTTCAATTCTTGTATCACTCTGAAAAATTGACCCTATGTATTTAAAACTTTGCTTTTAAGGATACAATGTGTGCCGATTTTAATTTTTATGTCCTTTGAAGTAACCATATGATCAAACTTACATATCATATATTTTATCTTTGTTCTACTAAGTCAGAAGCCTTTACTTTCTAATATTTATCTCCATAGTTCCAATTTTCTATTAACTTTTCCTTATGATCCTCTACTAATACAATGTCTGCAAATAACATACACCAAGGTACTTCATCTTGAATATGTTTTGTTAACTCATCAATCACCATTATAAATAAGTACAGACTTAAAGTTCATCCTTGATGTAATCCAATATTAACTTTAAAGAAGTTTGTCATTCCTTCATTAGTTCTCACACATGTTTTTGCACCATCGTACATGTCTCTTATAAGGTTTATGTATGTCAATGGGATACCTCTTTTTTCCAAAGTTCTCCAAAAAACCTCCCTCGATACCCAATCATAAGCTTTTTCTAGATCAATAAGTATCATGTGAAGGTCTTTCTTTTCTGCTCTAAAATGTTCCATAAGACGTCTGAAAAGGTTATCGCTTTAACAGTAGATCTGCCTTGCATGAATCCAAATTGGCTCTTTGTTGTACTCATACTTCTCTTAACCTACATTCGATAATTTTTTCTCATAATTTCATAGTATGAATCATTAACTTGATACCCTGATAATTCGCATAATTATGAATGTCTTCCTTGTTCTTGTATATGGGTATAAGTGTACTCGCTCTCCATCCCTCGAGTATCTTTTGCTTTCTCAATATTTCATTAAATACTCTTGTGAGCTAAGTGATTTTTGTCTATCCTAGGATTTTCCAAATTTATATAGGATTATTGTGTGATTCTACCAATTTACCACCCTTCGTATGTTTAAGAGCCTCTTTGACTTCCTTCTTTTGAATACGTCGGTAGAACTAGTGGTTTATATATTTTTCTAATTTGGCTAACTCTCCTAAGCTAATAATAACATCTTTATTTTCATTAAAAAGTCTATAAAAATAGTTTTCCATCTATTTTTGGTATCATCATTTGCCACTAAAATTTTCTCATCCTTGTCTTTGATTTATCTAACAAAATTAAGATCATTTGTTTTCTTATCTCTAGCTCTACCTATCCTAAAAATATCTCTTTCACCCTCTTTTGAGTTGAGTTTTTTTATATAAATTCTCCCAAAACTAAATTGTGAAAATGTTAAAAGAGGAAGAGAATGACCACAAAAGTGTTGGAAAGAAACAATAAAGAATGATCTAGTTTATATTAAGTGAATTGCTAGTATGGCACATGATAGGGCCCTATGGAAACAAAGAATCCATATAGCTGACCCCATCTAGTACGAGAAAAGGCTTAGTTGTTGTTGTTGTATGCATAGCAATAAGTGCATGTTGAAATTGAGTTATCATAAATATTGTCTACTTAAGTGCATGTTGAAATTGGGTTATCATATATATTGTCTACTTTAGGTCTTGGAATAGTCAAGTATATAAGTGCACCAACCATTTGCTTATATAGAGTCGGGTTGGGCTAGAGTTCTCCATTTGTAAGCGTCATTCTTTTATTAATGACTTCTAGACTCAACCTATTTGTTGTTAAAAAGACCATATTTGGGCCCAACTTCCACAGTAAACGTTTTTTTAGAAAGAAATATGCCTTGTTTGAGGAAGCAACCTCAATGCCCAAAAAATACTTGAGATGTCCCATGTCTTCCATTTCAAATATTTCATTAAGTTTGTTATTAATTTATTTGAGGCATTCCTTGTCACTTCCTATGATAATCACATCAACAACATTCCTGGCTAACAAAGCAATTTCAATGTAACATAAATCATGATCAACTATAACTTACCAAACTCTGAGACCCTGTTTCAAACCATACAATGTCTTTCTCAACTTGAAATCATCCGAGATAATCGGGCCTGGAGGAGGTTTCATATATATTTCCTCACTTAACCATCCATTCAAGAAGGCATTCTTGATGTCTATTTGATAGACATCCCAATTCTTTACTACAAAAAGGCTATAAGAGTATGAATAGTTGTCATTCCACATACAAGAGCAAATGTTTCCTCATAGTCGATCATATATTCTTCGGTATATCCCTTGACTACTAGTTTGGCCTTATATGTGCCTAGAGATCCGTCACTTTTGGTCTTGATTTTATACACCCACATAAACCTATAATATTCTTACTCTTAAGTTTAGGCACTATTTCCCAAGTCTTAGCCTTTCCTAGCATCTAACCAACCTTTGGAGTTCCTAGCTTAAAAGTAACTTTTGGGTTTGATGTGTGATGATATAGCTGATAGGAGAGCTCTTTGTTAGGAGACAAATCTAGAGGGTAGTTCTGATTCCCCATTTGATCCTCTAGGAGTAGTAGGGTACTAAACAATTTGACTTTGGGTAACCATTTTTCTTCTAACATATTGCCTATCAAATTGGATGACAATGTCTTTCCTGAAGGGATGTTTCTAAGGAGATGTTCACAGTCCACCCCTTCCAAGGATTCAACACAATCCTTACTGAACTCTTTTTCCAGAGATTATGAGTTGTTTGTTCCCATCTAAACCCTAAGTTTTCATTAAAGCATTCATCACTCAAAATATCTCTCATGAAAGCTTAATGATTGTGATCTTCAGCTACCTTATAGTAGAACTCGTGCTCCATAAACTTAATATCCTTTTACGCACAACATTTATCATTTTTGGGATCATAACACCTATAACATTTTTCTTTTGATACCATATCCAAGAAAAACACATTTGGCACCATGTAGAGATTGCTCATCATTTTTGTAACATAAATAGAATATCTATACCCAAAAATTCTTAAAAGTTCACAATTAGGATTTTGAATAACTTTCGATAGGAGAAATATCCTTTAAAACATTTGATGGCATTTGGTTTATCAAATAAACAAAAGAATAGCTTTCGCCCACAAGTTTTTGAGTACACCACATAAAATAAGCAATGTATATAATGTATGTCTTATGCTTTCTTTCAGCTAGACCATTTTGTGTTGGTTTTTGCACAAAATGTGTGATGTTGAATCCCATACTCTTCTAGGTAATTTTGAAATTATTTTGACATGAATTTTCCATCTATATATATCTAAAAAATTTAATATCCATCTCAAATTTATTTTTCAATAATTTATGCAAAATGATAAACATTTGGCGATACTCTATTTTCATTTCATGAAATATATCCAAGCATGTCTAGTAAAATCATCCATAAAAATTATATACCAAGCAAATCTACCTTTAGATAAGATTGAAACCATACCAAACATCAGATTGCACTAACTCAAAGGATTTGGAGGCATAAGAGGTTCTTTCAAGCAAATCTCTATGGCCTTGGCCAATCACCTTCCCAAATAGGTGTTCTTGTATCATGCATCTACAAGAGGAGAAGGTAAAAATACATCCACAAGCTTGAAACTTGAGCAACCTAAAGAAGCTTTAGGCTAGGTTAGGCTAAGCTTGGGAATAACACTAACTTTGGAACACAAAATTTTTGTTCACTAAATTATTTTTTGGATTTTTCAACACTTAATTTGGTTCAATCAGCGAATAAAATAACATTTGTCAAAAGCTTAGTGAGTGCACCTGGTTAAGTAATAGATGATCCCAGGTCATGTGAAAAAGAAGTACGGAAATCAAGAAGCTAAGATTTTTACCTAAGGAAGAAGAGGAGGTAGGGAGAACGGTGCTGAAAATTGGCATCTTCTCCTTAAGCTTTTCCTCAAGTTGCTTTATATTCTCTTGCATGACAAGCAAGGTGGAGACTTTAGTGTTTCCATCAATGGTAGCAACTCTCATTTTCTTCATCTTTGAGCAATTCCTATGTAGTCAATAGCATGCTATAGCGGATTTGCAGTTCCTAAGGTGCTACAGTAGTAGCCATTTAGCACTTATTCAACCATCAACTAATATCACTACAGCTATCATACTAGGACGTCATTAGCATACAACACCAAAGTCAACCCATATGGATATGAGTCGACCGAATTCGATCCACATTTTCAATTAAGAACATAAAGACACTAAAACCCTATAACATTTTTAGGCTTCTTGACCCCATCCCCCCCCCCCCCCCCTCTCTCTCTCTCAAAGACTGGCCATGGTGACAGCAAGGCCAATAGCGAAGTGAGTTTTTCTCTTCTTTTGTTTCTCTTATTTGTTCTTCTTCCTCTTCTTGAATTCTACTCTTTGTATTCTTTCTTTCTCATGAAAAAAAGCTTTCTCTCCCAAGGAAAACATTATCCTTCTCTCCTTTCAGCCTGTGTGAAGTCACATAAAAGGACAATGAGTTTTTGCTCTTTCCTGATTTTCTTTCTTTCTCTTTTTCTTCTATTCCTTCTCTAGTTCATCATATTTTCTTTATTTTTTATGAAAAGGTTCAGTCACAGGAATTAGTTTGTGTTTGTGTCATAGGAATTAGTTTGTGTTTGTGGATGTGGTTAGTTCACAGTAAACAACGGTACATGTATAGTTAGTTTTGTATCGGTTTCAACTTCCCCAAGCATTCTCTGTTTAAACTGTTTCTTTGTCTTGTTTTGTTTTCTTTTTATTTTCTGGTTGTCTTATTATAATCTTTTCGAATTAGTTTTAGTTTGTGCTTTCTTCATTTTGTTTTTTGTTTTTTGTTTTCTTCAGATTTAGTATAATCAGCTTAGTTTATGTCTTAATGTCATATAATCAGCTTAGTTTTAGTGCTCTTTATTTAATGCATGTCTTAAGTGTCATAATAATCAGCTTACTTTCGCACTTAGTATCATGTTGGAATGTTTTTGCAATAGGTGGCAGTTTTATGCCTATGAGTTTAGAATCTAAAGATTCTAACCTTATTTGCCTACTCTAGAAACTAGTTTCTTGAAATTGATTTTACTTTTTTTAATTTCAGCTAGCTACCTAACTCCGCCCATTTAAGGGATCACCCTTGCATTGCTGGTTCCAAGCCCGGATAAAGGAAGAGGGTTGTGTTAGGCTTCCAACAGCCAGCATAAAACTTCATCGGATTTTTATAACATGGATTACAAAAATTATGAGCATTGCTTTCGGGCGTCCCCGCCTAGCGACATGCTGCAGAGCCTCAATGCAATAAGAAGTAAGCAAGGGCCACTACATTTTCGCCCGAATGTAGTGAATCAATTGCAGCCACTACATTTTCGCCCGAATGTAGTGAATCAATTGCAGAGAAGGTTCCCACATCATGTACGGGTGTGGATAAAGAAGTTAGTCCCGCTACATTGCCGCCCGAATGTAGTGAAAAATCTTCAGAGAGGGTCTCCGCATTTTGATTATAGACGGATGTGGGGGGTAAGGAAGCTAGTCATAGATAATAAGATTCGTATTGGTTCTTGAAATATCGAAACATTATCGGGTAAGCTAATGGAGGTGGTAGATACTATGATTCGGAGAAGGATTCATATTCTATGTTTACAAGAGACAAAATGGGTTGAAGAAAAAGCAAGGGAGATAGATGATACAAGTTTTAAATTATGGTACTCAGGTAAAGAAAAGGCTCGAAACAGAGTTGGTATTATCATAAATAAAGATTTAAAGGAGAGTGTAGTAGACCTACAACGATATGGTGACCGAATCATGACGTTGAAATTAGTGTTAGGAGCAGAGGTTTTGAATATAGTTTGTGCTTACGCACCCCAAGTAGGACTAGAAGATAGTATAAAGACTGTTTTTTGGGAAGAGTTAGATAAGGTGTTTCAAAAGATTCCACAAAGGGAGTTGATTTGTTTAGGAGGAGATTTAAATGGACATGTCGGTAAAGAGGCATTACGATATCAAGGGATTCATGGAAACTTTGGTTTTGGGGATATAAACGAGAAAGGTAGGGAGATTTTAAATTTTGCAATGGCATTTGATCTCTTTATAGTCAATACAATCTTCAAAAAACGAGATGAACATTTAATTACTTATAAGAGTGGCTTATCACAAACACAAATTGATTACTTTATTTGTAGAAAAAAAGATAGAGCGTGTTGTAAAGATTGTAAGGTAATTCCAGGAGAAAGCTTAACCACGCAACATCGACTTTTAGTTATGGATTTACAAATAAAAAAATGGACAAAGAAGAAAAGAGTACATCGAGCTATTCGGACTAAATGGTGGAACCTCAAAAGCGAGAAAGAAGATATATTTAAACAGGAAGTCCTTCAAGGAGATGTTTGGAATTATGTGGGCACACCCTGTGATATGTGGAACAATATGGCTATACATATTAGGAAAGTGGCGAAAGATGTGATAGGGGTATCTAAGGGAGGTGTACCGGCACAAAAAGAAGCTTGGTGGTGGAGTGAAGTAGTACAAAATAAAATCAAGGCAAAGAGGGCATGTTACAAATTACATTATGCTAAGAAAACTAGTGAAACTTTAGAAGCTTATAAGAAAGCAAAGAAGGAAGCGAAAAAGGCTGTTAGTAAAGCAAAAGCTAAGATTTGGGAGGACTTATATAAAAAACTCAACTCAAAAGAGGGTGAAAGAGATATTTTTAGGATAGCACGGGCTAAAGATAAGAAAACTAAAGATCTTAATTATGTTAGATGCATAAAAGACGAGGATGAAAAAATTCTAGTGGCAAATGATGATATAGAAATAGATGAAAAAACTATTTTTATAATATTTTTAATGAAAATAAAGATGTTAGTATTAGTTTACGAGATTTAGCCAAGTCAGAAAAGTATATAAACCACAATTTCTATTGACGTATTCAAAAGAATGAAGTCAAAGAGGCTCTTAAACATATGAAGGGTGGTAAATCGGTAGGACCAGATAATATTCCTATAGAAGTTTGGAAAATACTAGGAGAAATAGGAATCACTTGGCTCACAAGACTATTTAATGAAATATGGAAAAACCAAAAGATGCCCGAGGAATGGAGAGCAAGTACATTTATACCCATATATAAGAACAAGGGAGACATTCAAAATTGTGCGAATTATCGAGGTATCAAGTTAATGAGTCATACTATAAAATTATGGGAAAGAATTATCGAATGTAGGTTAAGACAAGTATCAAGTACAACAGAGAACCAATTTGGATTCATGTCAGGCAGATTTACTATTGAAGTGATTCACCTTTTGAGACGTCTTATGGAACATTTTAGAGCAAAAAAGAAAGACCTTCACATGATATTTATTGATCTAGAAAAAGCTTATGATAGGATACCGAGGGAGGTTCTTTGGAGAACTTTGGAAAAAAGAGGTATCCCATTGACATATATTAACCTTATAAGAGACATGTATGATGGTGCAAGGAATGACTGACTTCTTTGAAGTTAATATTGGGTTACATTAAGGATCAACTTTAAGTCCATACTTATTTATAATGGTGATGGATGAGTTAACAAAACATATTCAAGATGAAGTACCTTGGTGTATGTTATTTGCAGATGACATTGTATTAGTGGAGGAGTCTAAGGAAAAAGTTAATAGAAAATTGGAACTATGGAGAGAAACATTAGAAAGCAAAGGCCTCCAACTTAGTAGAACAAAGACAGAATATATGGAATGTAAGTTTGATCATTTGGTTACTTCAGAGGATATAGAAATTAAAATTGGCACACATTGCATTCCACAAAAGGAAAGTTTTAAATACCTAGGGTCAATTTTTCAGAGTGATGGAAGAATTGATGGAGATGTTACACATAGAATTAATGCTGGTTGGTTAAAATGGAGAGGAGCATCAGGCAGTGTTGTCTGATACGTATCGTATCGCGTATCGCTGGGCTCCACGATACGGGTGTATCGTATCATACTTTAATATTAAAATAATACGAAAATTATTTTAAAAATCAAAAAAATTAGTAAAAATCCAAAAAAATCTGGAAAAATCTGGAAAAATCTGATAATTGCTTTAAATTCATATAATGCAAAGTTTAGCACAGATTGAACATTCAACATTGAACAATTGGATCCAAAATTACATATTTTGAAGCAAAAAATGAAATACATTTACATTTTACATATTTTAATTTGTATAAGGATTATTAACTAAATAATCTTCATCTTCTACTTGATAAAGATTCAAAGTTTCTCATCACCTTCTGCTTTAAAATGAAAATCTTCATCTCCTTCGTGATGTTGTTGCACTTCAAATTAATTCATGCAATGTCTTCTTCGGTTAGGAGTGCATTTTCTTCGTTATCTTCCATAATCCACTCATCTAATATATCAAAATTAACAAACTGTTATCTTTGTACATATAGTTGTCATATTTGTTAATTTTCATATGTGAGCAAAACAATGAGCTCAATTTCTTTGATTATTGACTCTATGACACCTCAGTGATGTGATATTATTACTTGATGATATCCCTTTTTCTCTTACAATTAGCTTTTTAACTAATGCTTGAGCTTCATTTCTCACTTCACAGACTGAGTTAAGCCTCACACACGTTGATCATGTTCAACTCAATGAAAATCACGTAAGGTGAACCCTAAAATAGTGAAGTTGTGAAATGCCCACTCAATGAACCGAGACAACCAAATGTTTTTAATTGTTTGCGATCTCATGAAATTAGAAACTGCTAGCAGAAATATACCTAAAAGTTGGCAACAGAAAGGAAAATGATTTTGTCATAATTTTTATTTGTTTATAAATTATTTTTATTCAATAAATATAATTATAAACCCAAATTACAAGCATAGAGAAGTGAAGAGAGGCGAAGAGAGGCTAGAAACCTGCAAAAAAAAATTTTGGGCGTATCGCCCGTATCGTACGATACAATACCATATCGTATCGTGGCTTCCCACGATACAGATAACACTGGCATCAGGTATTCTTTGTGATAAGAAGATACCATTAAAATTAAAAGGTAAATATTATAGAGCAACAATTAGGCCTGCCATGTTTTATGGTTCTAAGTGTTGCAGTTAATCATCAATATATACAAAAGATGTCTGTGACAGAAATGAAGATGTTGAGATGGATGAGTGGTCATACAAGAAAAGACCGTATACATAATGAGGTTATTAGAAACAAATTAGGAGTGGCACCAATAGAGGATAAAATGAGAGAACATCGTTTAAGATGGTTTGGACATATAGAAAGAAGATCAAAAGAAGAACCTATAAGAAGGTTAGAAAAACTAAATTTGGAAAGTATTAAAAGAGGTAGAGGACGACCACAAAAGTGTTGGAAAGAAACAATAAAGAATGATCTAGCTTATTGGGAGTTAACTGCTAACATGGCACACGATAGGGATATGTGGAAACAAAGAATCCATGTAGCTGACCCCGTCTAGTATGGGAAAAGGCTTAGTTGTTGTTGTTGTAATTTCAGCTAGCTACCTAAGTCACACAGACACTTCTAAGGGGTGGAGTGTCGACCTCGACACGGGTGCGACACCGACACCTTGTCGGTGCGGCATGGCAAAAAACAAAAATTAACTCACAGTTCTGCCGTCTATGGTGTATTTATCCTGCAAAACCCGATCAAAGAGGGAGTAATCCGTGAAGATGATGAAACCGAAGACTCTTAGTCGACTCGTGACCTTATCTCCCATGACCACCTAAGTTACCTCACCATAGTTTCCAAAATGCTCCTTCAGCTTGTCTTCCATCATCTCCCATGAAACTCCGCCAATGAACATAAAAAAATATCTCAACGCGGACCTTCTTCACTTCCTTTTGTGTGGATATTCCACGCTTCAAAATCTGGTATCGATTTTGAAGTTTGGGTCTTTTTGGATAAATGGGTCTAGATAGTGAAGATTGATTTGTGTATTATGATGAAATTAGTAGTTGTTTACCATTTTTGTGTTTTGCTTTAATATAAAGTTGTGTACTTGCTATTGTCATATACTTATGTGATTGATGTCTCACTTATTGTAGCTTGAATATTATATATAATATATAATATTATATACCCTAGTCGTGTCGCCGCACCCAAAATTTTTGAAATTTGCCGTATCCCGCACCCGCACCCGTGTGACATAGCTAGCTACAATGCTATTTCATGTTTTGAAATTTTCACTTTACCACACTAGCTTGTTTTTCTTATTAAAGAGAAAGTTTTTCACTCTTGTTGATTGTTGCATTAATTTCTTAATTTTGTTTACCTTTACTAGGGGGAAGACTGCAAAAGTTTTCGAAGGAAACAGTAAAGAATGGTTTAGGTTATGTTGAGTTAACTGTTGACATGACCCACGATTGAACCTTATGAAAACAAAGAATCCATGTAACCAACCGGCCCGACCCTATCTAGTACAGGAAAATGCTTACTTCTTGTTGTTTTTCCGTACCTTTGCTAGTGAGAGATTTTCACTATTTTTAGGTTATATTCTTCAATGCTAGTTGGAGTAATTGCTTACATTTATATCTTTGCTTTTTAATTTAACAATGCAATACATATGATGTACCACATAGAATTTATTGTTTGTTTGTAAGTAACTTGCGGGATATATTCAAATTTATGATTGTGGTGGATATATGTTTCTTTGTTATTTTTCAGAATTAGGGGAATTCAGTATATATTTTTTATTTTAAATAATAGCAACCAATAAATCCATTGTGTCCCAAATATATCACCGCCACCACTATCTTAGGGTCAAGAGCTAATAGTCCCCTAACTGTTATTGATAACATAGCTTACTTGTTACATGCCCATGTTCTCCACAATGGTAGCACATGAATTCTTGGTTTTGCTCTCCGATGGAGGTTGATAGGTTCTTATGTTGGCCCCTAACCTAGATTTTGCCAACACAATGTCCTTGCTAGCTCTTGCTTCCATAATTTTTTACTCGACCACAACTAAATTGGCTCCTTTGCTTTGGAAAGTGGCTTCCTATGCAACAATATAGACAACATTTTCAAAGTCATTACTTAGACCTCTAAGGAACATAAAGAGGTACTCCTCATCTTATTGTTTCCGAGATTTTTCATCAATGTTTTGCTAGTAGTTGTCTATAGTACAAAGTTGATTCCAAATGCTAATAATTTCAGCATGATATTCCTGTATATTCTTAACATATTGCTTCAAATTAATAAGCTGCTCTCTTAGAATGAAGCAATGAACCATATAATCTTAACTCCAGTCTTTCAAGAAGTCCGAAACTTCTTTAGCACTTTCGATACCATAGATGCTCTCTTTTGTCTTCTCCCAATCTTTTCTTTTCTCGTCGAATTAATACTTGGCTCTGGTATCTCTTCCTTTGATTCATCAAAAGTAGGTTCAGCCATCAACATAATCTGGTGGATCTTTAGCATATATATAGGTAGTCCTCCATGTTTTGCACCCACATAGTATAATTTGTATCTGTAAGAACATATTTGTTAGCCTCCATTTTTTCTTCCACGGTTAGAGCCATCTCGAAGGAGCCTCAGACATTGCAAACAAAATCGTAGATTCGCCTCTTACAGGTTTGAAACCAATCAAGATGTGGTGACAGGAATAAAAGGTGCAATAAACAACACCAACACACATCAATCAGCAAAACTGTGTTTCAACAATTCTTTCTGACACTTGGTGCAGCAACAACAGCAGGTCTTCAAATCGGAGCCTTTCAGCTCTGATACCATGTCATTTTCCTCCAGAGTGCTTTGAATAAATAAGTCACTAACACTAGTGACTTTGCCTTCTTGCGCATCCTCAAGATTGGCATGCAAATCTTAAGAGTTTACAAGACAAGACTGCCTTAAATCAGTGAATACCAATATCGAATGAGAATGCTTGAATTCATTCACTCAAAATCTGCTGCTCACAGCATTTTTTACAAGGCAATGGGCTGCGCTATTTATAGGCAGTGAAAAAGGAAGAGAAAGGGGCCAACACAAGGCCACAGCAGCTAGGACATCTAGCCATTGAGAGTTCAACAGCCAGACTGCATAGCGGTTGGGCCCTGCTGGCCTTCCTATTATGAAGGAAAGAAAATTAAAAATAAAAAATCACAAAATGACTTTCGTATATAAGGAAAAAAGAAAGAAAAAGCATGTAATACGTGGCATGGACATGACATGACACAACACCTGCTACAAGACATTCTATACAAACAAGGGTGCTAGGAACATCAAAAAGTACCAATAAAATAAGGTAAGCCCATTGAACATTTCAGAAAGGCCTAGAAGCCAACAACCGAAAAAGTCAATGAGCGATCACATTTGCTGCTTCCATTGGCTCACCAACTTGGAGAGTGCAATCATGAAGAGTGATCTACACAAGGTACTAACTGTCATGGCATTCATAAAAGAAATATTAATGAAACATAAGTAATACAAAGTATTAGTATTATGGGAAAACTTCACATTAGTTAAAACTGTAATCTAACTAAGCCTGATGGAAATATTGCAAACATGCAGACAAGCCTGATTATATCAAAATATTAATAAGCCTGATTGTAATATATTATCTAACTATTTATTAAACAAGCACTCCTGATGAACCTTAAAATAAACTATAGTAAATGAAAAATAGCTAAAAGGTATTGTTTAGTAACTTTAGTTATAATTATTTAGGTAAAATTGGAAGTCAAAATCAGTTAATAAATTAATTAAAATAGACATATATTACTAAAAATTATCATATCAAATAGACAATAAATATAATTCAGAAATTATTGTTAACTAAAATAGACATACTTGTTATTATTAATTGTCAAGAAAAAGAAAATTATTGTTAAATATATATACACATATTTTAGTTAATAGTATTAAATAGAATGTTAAATTGAAATAGTTAAGTACGGTAAATATAAAAGTTATTAAAAGTTTTAAGATGAAATTCATAAGTTTAAAATCACTTAATTAATAAATATATAACAGACAATTATTCAAATCTTAAAAGTTAAAACGTATAACCAATGTTCCAAAACATTAACAAAAAAATTCTATTTTCTATTTAATAATTAAACTTATTCATTAGTCAAACTCATTTACCTGAACTCATTTAATATCAATTTAGATGAATATATAATGTATGGCAGGCTTTTTTACGCCATGTAAGAGCCACTCATGTGGTTCCATAATTCCATTAGCTGTCATAGAAGTGTGACATTAGTTGATAGTGTCAAATGGATGACAACGGCATGAACCAATATCACTAGTACCAAACCGCATGGTACCAAGGTAGAATTTTGTCAAACCTGAAACCACATGGTAGAAATGTGAGGTTTCCCCCTTATTATTTGTCTGTTTATCAATGAAACAATGTGTTTGTCATAATCCTAAAGCACATATAGACGTGCACAGGAATAGCATGACAAAAGCATTTAGCATGAAATAACAAACTGACTCCAGTTCTTTTCATCTTCTACACAAAAATCTGTTCTAAAAGCAATACCTCAGCAGCAACTTCACTCAAATCAGGCATAATTATTAGGGAAATACAATATAAATAAATGACGGATCTAAATTATCCAAGAAAAGGGGCATAAAAAGTACCAGCTCCCACAACTAGATGAGTTACTTTTGCAGAAAGGATGCATATCAAATGAAAACTGATGGTGTTCCTTAAACTCTAGAGAAGGATCAAGGACAGAAACCACCAGACAAGACTCATAAAAACTTCAAAGGTCTAACCACAAAAAGTAGCTGAAGTGCCTGAGAAGCTAACTGAACCTGTTAAATTGCTGAAGTGCCTGAGAAGCTAATACTTCATCATTAAAATCCACAAATGCACTGTTTCTCAACCTGTGAGGGAAAATGGATATAAGCCTACTAGTAAACTAATCGATAATTAATATTAACACTTCATTTTATACATTAGCATATAGGATATTGAAGGAAAAGGTCAAAAAAACAGCAAACAACATTTTTGTGTGAAGTAGCAAAACCTAACAGCAAAAAGAAGGGAAAAGAAAAACAACTTTCAAGAAAGCCCCTCAGTGGAGAAAGAGAAAGCAAACTCCATTTTACAGAAAAGAACTAAAGATAGAATGAGATAATATTTAAATAGCAAGATCTTGTGAAATCTAGTGCATCAGGAAATAAATTTAATAAGCATCAAGTATTAAGAGCCATAAAGTGTCAAAAGGCAAAAGGTTTTAATTACAATATGGGGAAGTGCACTCAATGAATGTTTATCTGCTTGGTATATACGCCTTTTCAAACAATCACATAAAAGAGATATTTGCATGTATACCCTTGTTATAGATGAATTTGTAAATGCATCCCCGTTAAAAACTTAAAACAGGTATTATATCCTTCATGGAACAAATTCTTCTCAGATATAACATTTTGCCCATTTATTTTCTTTATTGGGATGGCTGCATTTATAAATAATCAACCAATTAATTGAGTAATAAAATGTCAACCATCCTGATTAAACAAATCAACAAACAGAATGGTCACAGAAATTGGTCCCAAACAGCATGCACATGTAAATTTCTCCACATAAAACCAACGTAATAATTTTGACATACTGAATTGGCATCAAATAATTTAAGTCTACATGCATTACAAGGTCAGGAACATCAATTCCTAAAAAATGATGCAAGAGCATACTACCAAATAAAACTAATCAAAATCCTTCACAAAAATAGCTAAAGATAACCCCATCCAATAAGTGGAAATGAAACTAACATTTGTTTGAAATATAATAATGATTCAACAGTAAATGATTGGACAAAGAAATTATTAAGGAAAGAAAATCCAGTCAAAGTGTGCAAATAACACATGGGTTCAAACTTCAAAGGCTTCTTAGCATGGAGAGGGAAACCATACTTGCCACCAGCACAAGGCCTGACTCCAGAGGCACCATAGTGGGAGAAAAGTCTGGATAGAGTTTCTTGAGGCAATGCTTCTGGGAGGTGGCGCACTATAAGCGTCACCTTTCCACTATTTTCCATCATCAGCAAGAGCTCAGCCCAATGAGTTGAGAAGAAAAGAGCCTTTCACGAAAGTGAGAAGCTTCTAATCAAGAAGTTTGACCAATTTACTTGGAATGGTTAGCCGTCCTGCAAAAGAACCAGCTGAGGTCAATGGAAATGCTCGTCAATAGAACTTTCACCACTTTAATTGTGCCCGTGGTCAATAACTTCTCTACATGAATTTGATATATCATCATGGTTGTAATGAAGCATTTGGTACGATCATCCTGAAGCTGATTGAAAAATGATAAATTCAAACTCCCGGAATAAGTTGAATGAAGAAAGCCATCACAAACTTGACTCTGACTCGCCTTCTTTGTCGGGAATCAGTGGACTCACCAAGTGGAATCCTTGGTGGGGTACTTGACCCAAGTTGCATTTCAATTGGCTATTTAGTTTCTATAAGAGGAGAAACTTTAACAACATTATTGAAACATGCACTCTTTTTCCTACAATGCAACCTAGAATAAGCTTTTCTATTTCTTGATGTAACGGACAAAAGGAGATACAATTATTTAACCATGTTTTCTTTGGCACAAGCAATCACCATTTGAGTGAGTAAACTACATTTCGGTACTCTTAGTTATTCATGCAAACCATGTTATCCGACCTGAGACAATCAAGATGGGCATGTCTAGGGCTACAAACCATGATGAAACGCTCTTGTTTCATCATCCGGACCATCTAAGTTGTGCACGTTTAGGGTTAGGGATATCGTATTTGAGAAATGATCTGAACAAACAAGGGGTGCTCCACTTTCGGAATTCAGAGAAGGAAAGTGAAGACGCAATTGGTGCTATTTCCTCAATGCTAGAGTATGATAATTGCCAGAGTCCCTTGCAGTGCCGGGATTTTGAATACAGTAGCTTTTCTAAAAGATTCAGAAAACTGGTCTGAATGGAATTCTTGGAATCATTTAATACATAGATTTTCAGGAAAAAACACACAATCAGAAAGTAAATATATAAATCTCAGACTGATTAAAACGTGCAAACAACAGGCAAGCAATATAAATTTGTCGTCAACCAGCAACTTTAGAATTCACATATTCAAATACGATATTTGGCATGCGCAATGGCTGCTACTAACCGCCTACTACTTTCAGTCATTTCACGGAGCAGTTGGTGGGCAAATAGCTTTGCTCGCAGAAAAACACAAACTTTGGTTTGCTTCAAATCATAATCGTAGATTTTACACACGAACACATTTAGTTCAACCATTATACTCCACGATTCCTGATGACCTACCAGAAAAATGGACAATGGAGAGAGAGAGAGAGGAAAAAGCGGCAGCTTGTTTTTCTTATGGACCGTTCAGCAGAGACCGCGGCCCGCCGTCTACTAGACAAAACGAGAGAGAGAGACCCGTGTGGCGGCAAGATCGTTTCCCGGCTACCCCAGTAGCCTCGGATGACAAGGACAAAAACCACCCACCGTCCGGCGGGTTCGACTGATACTCTTCAGCGTGGCACTCGGCAGATTCGAACAGGTTTCCGTTCTAACCCAACCCGTATTTCTGCGGATCTCAGGGTTCAAAAACCCGTACATGACTTCTACAACCCGTCCTCTGGACATGACCCGTTCCGGTTATCCGAAACCTGGAACCGTCAGTTCTGAGACAGTTTCAGTTTGAGTCTTGAACTGTTCAGAACCGATAAAAGATATTTTAAAAGTTTAGAATTAAAAAAAAAAATAAAAGATACTGAAACCAACGAGTTTGAACACTCAATTTTGATTTCGGGCCTATTTCAAAACCGAACCGAATGGTTAGCAAAAGCTGGCCTGGTTAGGGGTTCGGCTCACAAACTAAAGGTTATGAGTTCTACACCAGGGCTGTGCCTTTGTCTTCGGTTTCTAAATGTTAATATGAGGAAAAGAGAGATGCATCCCTTTCTAAAAGGATCATTGCTTACGGTAGGGGTGTTCAAAGAACTCAACCGAACTGATTAGACCGAATAGACCGACCCAAACCGCTATTTGGTTTGGGTTAATGAGTTTGACTATTATTAAGAATTATGGTACCTAACTACTAGTCTATTACGTACTTCCCTAAGGCGGCAACACAAGGGTCAAGTCCTGTTTATTTTGGTGTTATTGTAGGTGTGTGCTTGAAAGTGTTAAGAGCTTTTAGTCTGCAGCATATAATTATGGTATAATTTTTGCATGGTGGTAGTTTATGCATGAACAACTTATTCTATAATTTACTAAGTTTATTTATCATGCAGTTGATATCATATTATGCACTAAGTATTAGCATGTTAAAGTGTAATGAACTATGGTCTAAACTAAACCAAATTGGAACCGATGATTTGGTTTGATTCAGTTTCATGGCTTACAATGAGTAGTTTTGGTTCTCCAAATTAGTTTGGTTCATGGTCGAGCCTAGTGCTCAACCAAACCGAAACATTAACACCCCCAGGCTAAGTGTTGGCTCTCTCATCAAAAGTCAAGAGCTCAATACCTAAGTACTCATCTAATAGGGCCAGATCTCACTAAACCACAGCTTGCAACAACACTAGTAGATTGGGTCAGCTATATGGATTCCTTGTTTTCATAGAGCTTGACCATGTGCAATGCTAATAGTTAACCTAATCTAAATCATTTTTTATTGTTTCTTCTAATAATTTTGTCATCCTTCTCTTCCTCTATTACCATTTTAATAATCTAGTTTCTCCCACCTTTTTACCAGAGCTTCCTTGAGTAGTCTTTTCATGTGTCCACCACCCATCTCAAATGATTTTCTCTCATTTTATCATCTATTGGTATCACTCTCAATTTATTTATAATAATTTCATTATGTATATGGTTTTGCCTTATGTGACCACATATGCATCTTAGCATCTTCATTTTATCTCATATATCTTTTCTATATGTTGATGATTAAATATCTAATACTCATAGCCATATAATATAACACGCTTGATTAGTGCTCTATAATATTTACCTTTCAACTTGAGTGGTATCTTCTTGTAACATAAAATACCTAATGCACCTCTATTTTAACCAACTTGCACTAATTATATGTATAACATTATCATTTTTTACTAAGTTGAAAGCCTTTACTTTCTAATGCTTCTCTCCATAATTCCAAATTCTTCTTAGCGTTTTTTTAGACAAATTAACTAACACAATGTCATCCCCATATAACATATACCAAGGTACTTCATCTTGAATATGTTTTGTTAGCTCGTTGATAACCAAGGTAAATCAATTAAGTTGATTCTTGATGCAATCAAATATTAACTTCAAAGAAATTCATTATGCCTTGATAAGTCCTCACACATGTTTGTGTACCATTATGTTATAAGATTGATGTATATCAATATGATACCTCACTTTTCCAAGGTTCTTTAGAGAATATCTTTTGTCACTATCATAAACTTTTTCTAAATTAATAAATACAATATAAAAAAAATACTCTAAAATATTTTGTAAAACGTCTCAATAGGTGAATAGTCTTAATAGTAGATTTCACTATGACTCAAATTAGTCTTTTGTAACCCATGTTCAATAATTCTTTCTCATAATTTCATGGTATGACTCATCAACATGATACATCCATAACTTATACAATATTCAATTTGAATATCTTCTTTGTTATTGTATATGAGTATATTTATACTATTCTTCAAGTATTTTTTGGTTTTTTTTTATCTTATAAGTGATACCCATTTCTCTTAGGATTTTTTATACTCCTATAAGAATATTCTTTGATCATACATATTTATAAACTTTTATAAGTTTAAGAGCCTCTTTGATTTCATTCCTTTAAATACGTTGATAGAAATTATGGATGATATACATACACATGAGAGAGAAATTGATGATGTGTGTGTGAGAGAGACTCTTTAACTTCATTTTTTGAGGATGACTATTTTGTCATCATCTTCACCCATAATGATGATTTTGAGGCAAGCCATGGTTAATATGTCATCGGTACCTAATATAAAGGAATGGAGCCCATATTTCCATATCAATATTGTTGTCATAAATCATGCTATACAAGATTTGACAAAGAAACTATAAGAGGATATGTGGATATGGCCAGGATTAATAACACACTAATCATGTAAACACCAAAGGTGGGGTTTTTTTGTAATGTGCTATGCAAAAGCATACCAAGAATCATAGTTTCTAGACTAAAAATGATTCTTCCTTCACTTATTTTAACAACATAAGTTAGTTTTATTCCAAGTCATCATATTCAAGCAAATATAATTAGAGTACAAGAGGTAATCCACTAGATTAGCTAGGCATAAGAGAGAAAAACTTTCTTTGATATTAAGATCAACCTGGAGAAGGCAAATAATAAACTACGGTGGGAGTTTTATCAAAGAAAAACTTGTTGATTCATTTTCTTTCAATTTCCTGTGAAAAACTTGTCAATTCCAATCTACAGTAGACTTTTGGTCGAACCTAATGGTATGGTTTGCTATTGATGGTTGTCGGCCTCAAACTGGTTACAAAACAATGAATGTTTGCCAGATTTCTGCGGATACAAACCCTAACAAGTTCTTGTCGTTTTTCAGCTAGAAATCAACATTGCCCAACATCGGAATGGCAATGGGTCAAGGGGCTTTTGCACAAACTTGTTTAGGCTGAGATTTGCCTTGTTGTGTATGACAATCATCAAAAAGTGCTTGAAACTCTTGGATTTTCGTTATCATGTATTGTTTTTTTCATTGTAGTTTTTTTGGTAAAACCTTGCCACTGGTGGGCGATGTTGGCCAAGGTGGGTGGGGCATAGAGTAGGAACCATCGCTGGTCTTGGTCGATGCCAGTAAATGAAGAAAATTATAATGAAGTCCACTTGATTTCGATTAAGGTTTACACATGTCTTGTCCCACATGTGCCGCGTCTAACACGGTGTGTTGTGTATGATACGTGGTAGAGCTATGTCATGTGATGTTGGGCAACCATCTTCTTGCCACTGGAAACTTGTGTCAAGTAGGAGTTGTGTTATATTTTGGGTCTTGTTCTATTAGGAAATAAGTTGGGCACTAGTTTACGTACAAAAGTAAATATAGAACCTCTTTAGTTTGTTTCAAGTTTACAGCAAGTTCTACTTGATACAGGGACATTGAATACCTGTTATAATGCACAAATTTGGGTCAAAAATGGATCTAGGTAGTCATTTGGATCCAAGATAACCTATTTAGATCCAAGTAAGGTTTTAGGTCATTTTAGAGTTGTTTAATACCTGATATGGATTCAATTTATTGCTTTGGGTTAATAAATGAATAAATCTTAATGTTTTTTATTATTTTGGAATTGTTTAGAGATTCGATGGAGATAAAAGTGGATCGGTAACTTGGAGATTGGATCTCAATACACCTTCACCTAGGGCTATACATTTATTAATAGAACCATATTAAAAGTGATTTTCTCAATTTGAATTGCTCAAAATATGTATAATTTTTAACTTTTTTATTGATGTTTCTTGAATGATACTTAAATTATAGGTTGTTTGACACATACTTGAAATATTCCTTATTACAACTTGGTTGTTATTGAGCATGTTTTGTTATGCATTGTGTTTGATAGAAAAGTTTGCTTTTATATTATATCATGTGAATATAGATTTGGATATGTTGATGAAATAATGTGAAACTAGATATATGGAATTTCGGTTTGACAACCCGTAGAGCTCTTTGATGCCCACTAGCAAGTTGCGAGTTCATTGCTCAGGGGGTGCACATGTGTGTGTGTGTTAGGCTTCGGCATCCCATTGCAGAAAAAAATGGTATTGGTTTGATCATCTTAGTGTAATTAATTGAATGAAGTTTCTATACAAAAGCAACCAAATGATTCTCTTGGATTCATGAAGTAAAAAATTATTTGCAAATTTTGAATTGTTCTGTCATGTTTATCATCAAAGAAACCTCCAAACAAAACTTTAACTACAATGAATTTGACTAGTGCCAGCAAAAGGAATAGGATGAAAGTGAAGTTATCAAATTCCGTCATCGCCATCCTTGATGAGGTTACAGATATCCGAGCATTCAATCAGGCTGAAAAATTCCACCAACACAAAGATCAAATTTAGGCTCCATATGCACACTTGTATGCTCCCAGTCTTGTTAGGAATCAATATCGAATGGAGATTCAGCACTCTTAAGTCTGGATTAGAGTCCAGAGGCAGACATACTCACAGGCGAGGTGAGGCTGCCACCTAATCTGACAAATCGAATTTCAACAAACTATATTTTGCTTCAACAACTAAGCCTTTTCCTATATTAGATGGGCCGGCTACATGGATTCCTTGTTTCCACATAGCCCTATCATAATTTGTAGAATCCATAGTAAATAAGTCCGACAAAGTTTTACGTTGGCTGTCAAAATCCTAATGACAAATACATTTTGCTTCACCCCAAAAAAAATTGTAGGTCTGCCACATTTCAAAACTGTGGATATTTTGGTTATAGGTGTTCAAGGAACAAAAGAAACCAAACCACAAACCTGTGATTTGGTCCAATTCCATTAGTTATGTGGTTTGGTTTGGTTTAGTTTCAAAAATAGAAAGGTCATGATTTGGTTCGTGGTTCGCATGTTGGAACCAAACCATGTGTATATATATGTATATATATGAAAACCGGATCTTGTTCACCTTTGTCCACTTATTACTTTTGGGTAACATGAGTGCAACTTCAAAATTTTTAAGGAGCATTGAAAAAGTACGAATTATATTTTTATTATACTCGTGCCACCCAAAAATAATGGGTGGTCATGTGCGGGCAGGTGTCAATGGTGACCATGATCCAATCTCTCTCTCTCTCCACATTATATATATATATATATATATATATATATATATATATATATATATATATATATATATATATATATATATATATATATATATATATATATATATATATATATATATATATATGTAATCCTTTGTATTGTCCTTCTCAAGCCAATGGTTTATCTATCATGATATAATTTGGACACAGTGTTGCTTCAAATTGATTGTATGTTATAAAGTATAACTGTCATGTATTTGCATAAGATTGACATGGATAGAAACCGCAGTTCAGAACCAAACCAAACAGAAAATGATGGTTTGTTTTGGATCGATTTTATGTACTACACAGTTTGGTTTCATTCTCCAAAAATTGAGAACTGATCATATTGGTTTAATTTGAGGTTCAGGGTAGAACGGAATCAAAACCGACCAATGACACCCGCAAATTTGGTAATGTGGAAAAAATGTGAGTTAGTGGAGATTACCAGTATTGTCGACTTCTGAATCCTTGCTTGAATACCACAAGAGGCCTGCAAATAAGTTGATGAAGATGTCTTAGGAGTGTCATGGACCTATCTCAGAAGCAACCTTGTTTGTTGGATTAGTCCATGAAAGCACAAAGCTCAAAAGAATCAGTCTTGGGTAGAGAATCAATCTAGCAGAGTCCAGCCAGTCTTCGGCGGAGTGCACCGAAGTACCTAATAAAGGACTGACCGGACACGAGCTCCAAAGTTCAACCCAAAACCCAATCATACCAAAGAGTGGTAGATCTAAAAACTTGTTTAGGGTGGGGTGAATAGTTTCTTGAATGGTTTCGAGCGGGACAAATTATGTATTAGCCCATGGATCCACCATAGGCTATAGACTTTTAGTTGATTTTCGAAATTTCACGTCCCACCTCAGCTCAATAGAGATATGCCATTGATAACAGAGTTATCTAATCCTTTTAACTGGCTGAGAAATGAGGTTCAATGGGTTTGAAAATGGATTATGGATTTGGCTCCGAGATAAGGTAGGAAGGAAAGAGCTTGGGCAGTTCCAACAACAGTGGTTCCACAGGAAGCAAATGGAATTCGGATTTCTAAGACCACAACAACTAAGCCTTTTCCCATATTAGATAGGGTCGGCTATATGGATTCTTTGTTTTCACATAGCTAGATAAGTCCGACAAAGTTTCGGCCATGCAAAAGTGATCCCTTACAAGAGCAGAGTTAATTCAGATTTCTAAGAATGTAGCATTTTTTTGGTACAACGGTGAGCTTAAGCGAGATGCATGCCTAGGGTTCTCAAACTCATGACAATCGATTTGTACTCCCTAGTCAGTTTCAATGATAAAAAACACATTTAAATCCGCTGCCGTGACTACCGCCGACGCAGGCCCAGGCGTTTCAAACTCATAACCATCAATTTGTGACTCGACCCCCTAGTAAGTTTCATGATAAAACACTCATAAACTCTTTTAAATCAGTGAGGGAATCTATACCTTGTTCTCTATGATAATTGTGGGCATTGAAGTATCAATAAATTAGATCTCTTAGAAAAGGAAGAAGAGTTAACACGAACGAGAAGAAATATACCTTCTAGCATTGAGAGGCCCTTCTCCTGGTGATCCAGCACCACCCCTTATGCACGTAGTAACACACTTTATTGTGCATGACTCAGCACGTTTAGATTTGGGCTTCTGGATCCTCGCAGGCCGCCTGTCATCACCTGCAAGGTATGAAACAGAACGACACACACATGCACGGAAGCACACACAGTAAGGCTATGTGAACGAAGCCATGAAAGTATGCAGATGAGCATTCAGCAGACCCACCCACCAGAGAGCGTCCGCGGGACATCCCGAAATGTCTCCAAATCGCCGAGAGTAGCGGAATTGGTGGCGGAGAAGATGACAGCAGCTGCCAAGAGGCCTCCAACAGGGTCATGGCTTGCTCTTGTATTCAACAATGAGCCTCTGCCTCTGTTGAATGGAAAGTGGAAGAGGTTCTTGCTTGGAATTTTCAGAAAGATGGTCATCCTCTCTCTCTCTCTCGTGTTGGAATGATGCTCACTCGATCTCTCTCCAGTTTGGCGATTTCTTGCTTGCTGAAAACACCGTGGACGGTGGAACCCATGCCTCTCTGTGTGTGTGTCACTAATGGTGGTGCAGCCTTCTACGTGGTTGAGAAATGGGGACACCTTCACACGTATGGCTTGATCCAAAAGATACGGGTAGTTATCACGTGAGAGCTGTTCCCGTTTGGCTTTGATGAACATGCACGCGGCTAGGGATAGAAATTCCTACCCCTCCCGACCTTACACGGGACGGGTTCTCAACGAGGAAAACCCACCCCGTAGGAAAAACCCTCGAACGGAGCCCGAGGGATACAGTTTAAGGTAAACCTGCCCCGTCGTTATGTGTGTGTATATATATATACATATGATATGTATTTATTTATATAAAATATATATTTATTATATATGTTTATTTGTATTTTACATGTACATATTTTTATATAAATATAATTATATATACATAATAACTTTTAGTTCAAAAATATAAAATACCATAAAAAATTTGTATTTTATGTAAAATATAGAATATTAAGTACTTTTTTCTTAAATAATATTTTTAAAGGTTGAAGTAAAGTGGGACGGTATAGAGAAGGTTGTAACAAAATGGTGAGGAGCGAGTACGGGTTTGATCCCCAAGACCCGTGAGACCCGATGGGGTATATAAAGAGGATACTAGGTCGGGGCGGGTATGGGTACGGGTTGCCATCCCTACGTACGTTGTCTTGCCTGAGTCCATGGCCAACGCTGACGAGGCCCTGAACTTGGTTGATCACCAGCTTATGGCTAAAGCTCAATGTTCTGAAAATATCATTGCGGTTTCACTAGGTTAAACAATCACTTCCGTTTATCTCGAGGGTAGTTATTTTCATGCTTCCGGTCATGTTTGTGTCGTGTCGTTTCCTACTCATACCAACGCGTGTCAAGGGAAACACAACCTGATTGTATCATGTTATTTAGGCTGTGCAAGAATACGGACACGACCCAATTTTTTCAGTGTTTGTTTGGGTGATTCATGTTCAAGTTCTGGTTTTTTGTTCAGTGTCTTATATCACCAGCCCTAGTTACCCCAGCTGCTACTTCATGATGGAAGTGCTGTGAGCTGCAAAATTAGCTCATACTAATACATGTTAAGTCCATTTATTCAAACTGCAGTTCTACGCCCGCAGGGGTAACAAGGTCGATAGCTCTCTGTGTTGTTCAAATTAGCTTGATATACAGGCACACTTCATTCCCAACACTTCATGTAAGATATGGTATAAGATCATACTCTGAGGAACTTCTTGATGAATCTAAATTACATTAACTGGCAACTCAAACCAAAATGGATCCAAGAAATGCAGTTGAACAGCCAAATGTATATGCACTCAGAGCATTAGCTTACTTGTCAGGGATTTAACTCACAAGATGAAAGTCCATCATGAGCCAAATGTATATGCACTCAGCCAAATGTATATGCCCGCACACTTATATAATGTTTAACATTCACTATTACAGTCCTCAGTTTCCAGGAAGTATTTGATGTGAAATCTTGCTCGGTGAACATTTTAATCAATTACAATTACAATTACATAGGGGCGAGTCATCAAACGAATCAAGGCACATTTTGAAGCGGCCAGATACAAATTATTAACAATAAGGACCATATGTACATTTTAAACACGTTTATATAGGACTTATCACAGTCACGTTAGTAGTAAATTAAACTCACGCTCCAACTTCCACAAGGCAGTGCCAGATTCCTGTACGCTTATACTGTACTCTTGGAAGTATCCATTGTATGAGATGATGAAAACTGAAGCCCTGCGAAACAGAAGGAAACATAAACATCAACCCTCTAAGCTTGAATATGAAAATTTAAGGAATCCCTTTCTCTGTGTTGAATATTGACCCTTTCATAACGAGCCATTTCCAATCAGCCTCCAACTTTTGAGGTTTTCGCATGTAATAGAAGCTTCCATATAGGTGCAGGTGATCAGAAAAGTGGAGCAGTTAAGTGCTCATCATAACAAACATGAGTTAGTCGTGTTGATTCATCTCCTTTTGCCCACCTGAGTGTGCAGTTGGTACGCTAACTCTGTCCAAATGGAGTGGAAGACCGCTTAAGAGCAAGCAGACAGAGGTTCCAACAAGCTCTCTTAAACGGTTAAACCCACATGAGCAGGCAGTTTGTTGGGAAACTCTGTCCAAGTGATGGAGTGGAAGCCTGCATCGAGCAAGCAGACAGTTCTCTGAAATGGGCTTCTGCTCTGTCACTTGGATAAAATTTGCCCACAAACCGCATAATCTGGGAAAAGGAGATGAAGATGAATGAATCAACTCAACCAACTCGCCTTTTCTACAGAGAGCGCTCTATGTTGGCCTAGTCCCACACCACATATCTCATACTTCTCCCCTTTTCTATATCGGATCTGCTAAATGGATTCCAAAAGCTCTCGTTATGCACATGCAAGTGCATGCATGCACGTGTGTGTGTGAGAGAGAGTAGTTTTGATTTTTGATGCAATGAAATTTGCACATTACCTAGAGGTTATAAGGGGTGTAAGCGAAGAACCAACAGCAGTTTCCTCGATGCTATGGATTGCTGCACAGCTGTACAGGCATCCAAAATACGCATTAGGATAAGTGCATGGAAAAATGAGAGCAAACTTGTGCAAAATGGAAAAAAAATCCCTCCAGTTTCACCTTTTTACACCAGCTGGAACAGCATTTTGGAGCACGAAGTGATGACCAGGATCTAAGGCTTCACTTATCTTGTCAGGAATTATTGTTGTGAGCAGGCTGATCGATCTGTTGACTCTGTCAATCAAGATGCCTATAAGTGAGAATTTGTTGTCTGAGAGACTCCTATTTAGGATTCTTTATAATAACATGAATGCACCCTTTGAGACGCACTTCAACAAGGTAGAAGACATGATACACATAAGTGCATCAATGATTCCACCAAAGACTGGATTTGCCTATAGAAGAATGCCATAAGTTTTGTAACAAAGGCAAACTAGTTGACCGCCACTTGCACATTGTTTTTTGTGGCACACTGCCAGCAGTCACATTGGCATCTTTGTTAGTTGTATAAGAAAAGTGTCTCCGTTGATAGCTAGAGGAAGGGTGTCAAGATAAAGCTCACGTCCAGGATGATGGATAGAGAAGATAGACTATGTACAGTCCATAGGACACTATGGTCTCAAGCAAACAACAAGAGTTTCATTGTATACGCTGCAATGAAAAGGTTGAGTTTATCTCAAAATCAATGTAATTGTGCTATATTTGTATCTTATCCAATAGGGCTATGCTAGTTATCACTGTATACAGATGATATGATTATCACTTAACGATGAGCGTTGATGAAATAACGCATGAAGATGAGACATGATGCAACTTTTAAAATGCAGGATCAATTATTACAATATTTAGGAATGAAGGTGGTCGATTTTAAATATTTGTCATCCCAACGTAAGTATACCACGCATTAGGTGACTAAGGCAAGGCCACCAGATTATAAGAACAAAGTAGATACTCGGACTCCCCTTCAAGCACATGTCCACTGTTAATATATATGCATCGTGATTCACTCAGCGGGGAACCAATGTGTAGGCATCTAGTGTAGCATGATCTGCTTGACGATCTTTTCTCCAGATCAAACATAAAATGAATTTGATTGGCCAGTTTAAGAGTGCACCTTATCTGAGCTACTTATGCACGCCTTCTGCATCATTTGAGATATCATAAGTACCATGAACTACAAGTTTTTTTATTCAGATTCTACTCTGGATTCTAAGCATATTATGGAGCAGAGGACGGTGAGAAACAAAAAGTTCCAATCTAGTATTTTCTGTATTTACAGGTGCTTCTGATCTCCTGAGAAAAACAGCAAACAATAGGTTGGCGTACTACCACAACAAAATATAAAGCTATGGCTCAAGCAAAATTGAAGTCATATTGATATGTCAAATTCTCAACAAAAAAAACAGAGTGAAGAATTTAGAATTTCATGAACATACCAAGCATATTGGTAGTTAAAGTCATGAGTATCTCAAAGAATGTATGACACATTCTCCTTATGCCATGTTGTTTGATAACAAACAAACAACAACTAAGCCTTTTCCCATACTAGACGGGCCGGCTACATTTATTCTTTGTTTTCACTTATCCCTATCGTGTGCCATGTTAGCAGTTAACTCACAATAAGCTAGATCATTCTTTATTGTTTCTTTCCAACACTTTTGTGGTCATCCTCTAGCTCTTTTAATACTTTCCAAATTTAGTTTTTCATACCTTCTTATAGGTTCTTCTTTTGATCTTCTTTCTATATGTCCAAACCATCTTAAACGATATTCTCTCATTTTATCCTCTATTGGTGCCGCTCCTAATTTGTTTCTAATAATCTCATTATGTATACGGTCTTTTCTTGTATGACAACTCATCCATCTCAACATCTTCATTTCTGTCACAGACATCTTTTATACATGTTGATGATTAACTGCCCAACACTCAGAACCATAAAACATGGTAGGTCTAATTGCTGCTCTATAATATTTACCTTTCAACTTTAATGGTATCTTCTTATCACAAAGAATACCTGATGCTCCTCTCCATTTTAACCAACCAGCATTATTTCTATGCGTAACATCTCCATCAATTCTTCCATCACTCTGAAAAATTGACCCTAGGTATTTAAAACTTTTCTTTTGGGGGATGCAATGTATGTCAATTTTAATTTCTATATCCTCTTAAGTAACCAAATGATCAAACTTACATTCCATATATTCTGTCTTTGTTTTACAAAGTCGGAGGCCTTTGCTTTCTAATGTTTCTCTCCATAGTTTCAATTTTCTATTAACTTTTTCCTTAGACTCCTCCACTAACACAATGTTATCTACAAATAACATACACCAAGGTACTTCATCTTAAATATGTTTTGTTAACTCATCATTCACCGTTACAAATAAGTATGGACTTAAAGTTGATCCTTGATGTAACCCAATATTCACTTCAAAGAAGTTTGTCATTCCTTCATGAGTCCTAACACATGTTTTTGCACTATCGTACATGTCTCTTATAAGGTTAATATATGTCAATGGGATACCTCTTTCTTTCAAAGTTCTCCAAAGAACCTCCCTCGGTATCCTATCATAAGCTTTTTCTAGATCAATAAATATAATGTGAAGGTCTTTCTTTTTTGCTCCAAAATGTTCCATAAGACGTCTTAAAAGGTGAATCGCTTCAACACTAGATATGCCTGATATGAATCCAAATTGGTTCTTTGTTGTACTTTATACTTATCTTAACCTACATTCGATAATTTTTTCCCACAATTTCATAGTATGGCTCATTAACTTGATACCTCGATAATTCACACAATTATGAATGTCTCCCTTGTTCTTATATATGGGTATAAGTGTACTCGCCCTCCATTTCTTAGGCATCTTTTGGTTTCTCCAAATTTAATTAAATAGTCTTGTGAGCCAAGTCATTCTTGTTTCTCGTAGGATTTTCCAAACTTCTATAAAAATATTGTCTGGTCCTACCGATTTAACACCCATCATATGTTTAAGAGCCTCTTTGACTTCATTCTTTTGAATACGTCTGTAGAAATTGTGGTTTATATACTTTTTTTATTTAGCTAACTCTCCTAAGCTAATACTAACATCTTTATTTTCATTAAAAAACTTACAAAAATAGCTTTTTCATCTATTTTTTATATCATCATTTGACACTAGAATTTTTTGATCATCATCTTTAATGCATCTAATAGAATTAAGATCTTTAGTTTTCTTATCTCTAACCCTAGCTATCTTAAAAATATCTCTTTCACCTCTTTTAAGTTGAGTTTTTTATATAAATCCTCCTAAATTTTAGCTTTTGCTTTACTCACGGCCTTTTTCGCTTCCTTCTTTGCTTTCTTATAAGACTCTAAAGTTTCACTAGTATTTTTAGCACAATATAATTTGTAACATTCCCTCTTTGCCTTGATTTTTATTTGCACTACTTCACTCCACCACCAAGCTTCTTTTTATGCCGGTACACCTTCCTTAGATTCACCTAACACATCTTTTGCCACTTTTCTAATATGTATAGCCAAATTACTCCATATATCACAAGGTATACCAACATAATTTCAAGCATCTCCTTGAAGGACTTTATATTTAAATATATAGGAATATTGTCTAGTCCTACCGATTTACCACCCTTCATATGTTTAAGAGCCTCTTTGACTTCATTCTTTTGAATACGTTGTTAGAAATTATGGTTTATATACTTTTTTTATTTGGCTAACTCTCCTAAGCTAATACTAACATCTTTATTTTCATTAAAAAACTTATAAAAATAGTTTTTTCATCTATTTCTTATATCATCATTTACCACTAGAATTTTTTTATTCTCGTCCTTGATGCATCTAACATAATTAAGATCTTTAGTTTTCTTATCTCTAACCCTAGCTATCTTAAAAATATCTCTTTTACCGTCTTTTGAGTTGAGTTTTTTATATAAATTCTCCCAAATTGTAGCTTTTGCTTCACTCACGGCCTTTTTCGCTTCCTTCTTTGCTTTCTTATAAGACTCTAAAGTTTCACTAGTATTTCTAGCATAATGTAATTTGTAACATGCCCTCTTTGCCTTTATTTTATTTTGCACTACTTCACTCCACCACCAAGCTTCTTTTTGTGCCGATACACCTCGTATAGCCATATTGTTCCACATATCAGAGGGTGTACCAACATAATTCCAAACATCTCCTTGAAGGACTTTCTATTTAAATATATCTTCTTTCTCGCTTTTGAGGTTCCACCATTTAGTCTGAATAGCTCGATGCACTCTTTTCTTCTTTATCCATTTTTTTATTTGTAAATCCATAACTAAAAGTCGATGTTGGGTGGTTAAGCTTTCTCGTAGAATTACCTTGCAATCTTTACAACACACTCTATCTTTTTTTCTACAAATAAAGTAATCAATTTGTGTTTGTGATAAGCTACTCTTATAAGTAATTAAATGTTTATCTCGTTTTTTGAAGATTGTATTGACTATAAAGAGATCAAATGCAAAATTTAAAATCTACCTACCTTCCTCGTTTATATCCCCAAAACAAAAGTTTTCAGGAATACCTTGATATCCTAATGCCTCTTTACCGACATGTCCATTTAAGTCTGCTCCTAAACAAATCATCTCCCTTTATGGAATCTTTTGAATCACCTTATCTAACTCTTCCCAAAAAGTTGTCTTTATACTATCTTCTAGTCCTACTTGGGGTACGTAAGCACAAACTATATTCAAAACCTCTGCTCCTAACACTAATAATCACCTTATCTAACTCTTCCCAAAAAGTTGTCTTTATACTATCTTCTAGTCCTACTTGGGGTACGTAAGCACAAACAATATTCGAAACCTCTGCTCCTAACACTAATTCCAACGTCATGATTCGGTCACCATATTGTTGTATGTCTACTACACTATCATTTAAATCTTTATTTAATACCAACTCCGTTTCAAGCCTTTTCTTTGCCTCAGTACCATAATTTAAAACCTATATCCTCTATCTCTTTTGCTTTTTCTCCAACCCATTTTGTCTCTTGTAAACATAGAATATGAATCTTTCTCCGAATCATAGTATCTACCACCTTCATTAACTTATCGGATAATGTTCCAATATTCTAAGAACCAATACGAATCTTATTATCTAGGATTAGCTTCCTTACCCCCGCATCCGTCCATATTCAAAATGTGGAGACCCTCTCTGAAAATTATTCACTATATTTGGGCGGCAATATAGCAGGACTAACTTCTTTACATGTGAAAACCCTCTTTGCAATTGATTCACTACATTTAGGCGAAAATGTAGTGGCCATTGCTTACTTATCACTGCATTCGGGTTCTGCAGCGCGTCGCTAGGCAGGGACGCCCCAAAGCAATGCTCATAATTTTTGTAATCAATGTTATAAAAATTCGATGAAGTTTTATGCTGGCTATCGGAAGCCTAACACAACCCTCTTCCTTTATTCGGACTTGGGACCACCAATGCAAGGGTGATCCCTTACATGGGCGGAGTTTGATATGCTCGCAAAATTGTTGAGATCTCACCAACGCACAATCAAGATTGCACTTTTCTACTTTCATATCCAAAAGTGTGATGGTTCCTCGTGTTGGAGATTAAGTGAATGAGTCCTATTCCTGTAGTTATTTTATGTTTTGTATAATGTGGATCCCACCATTGGGAATTAGGTCTAATTAGTACTATTAAGTTAGGGCAAAATAGTCTTTTAAGTTATAAACTCTATAGTATATAACCCTAAACACGTTTTAGGGTGGATCATCCTTTTGAATAAAAGATAGAGAGAGCGGTTGCTGCAGCCGTGAGGGCACATACCTCCTTTTCTATATATTTGTTAATGAAGATTTGTTCTTGATGTTCCTATTGAGATAAAAACAACATGGTATCAGAGCCTAACAACGGCTAGCTTAGTGGTATTTCGTGCGGAAGGCATTGGAGAGTTAATCCCTGCATGTCACCATTTGAAGAATCGTGGGGAAGAAAACTGCAGGTTATTTCTTGAAGACTGCAGCATATCGTTGAAGAGTAAGGAGCTTCGGCCAGCAATCTCCCTGCCACCAATCAATGGAGAGGAAACCGTAACTGGCCTTATATGAAACAAAAGAGGGCAGGAAAGCCTCTCCAATGGTTGGTGTTATTTTCAGCAGTTACATAGTTGGAACATGTGCGCAAAGAATCAAAAAGATACTTTTTCTTTGTTATCGCAGAATTTTTTTCCGGACTTGCAGAATTTGCATTGATTCACTTCAGAGATATACCTAAATTTCATTTTTTGATAGAATCCTCACCATAGATTTACTAGTGAGTAGATTACATCGCATAGTATTATAATTTGAGATTCATATTGGATTAACAAGAAAGGGGACATATATGATTATAATGGAGAGTAACAAAATGGGAGATAGTTGTGATAATAATTTCCTGGACAAGGGAGAGGTATTTCAAATCACGAATTTCAAGCTAGATAGCAAGAACTATTTATAATGGGCCAGATCCATTGAACTAGCTGTGATGGCAAGGGGGCGATGGGATTATCTCACTAGCGATATTCCCCAACCACCTTCAACGGATACTCTTTATTCCAGATGGCGTACGGAAAATGCATTTATTAGTGCTTGGCTTATACAATCTATGATACCCTCGATTGACAGTACGTTCATGTTTCTAGAATCAGCTAAAGATATTTGGTTAGCAGTTTAAGATGTCTATGCTTAAAGGAAGAATATAGCAAAGAAATACGATATTATTGAGAAGATCAGGAAATATAGAGGGAGGTAGATCAGTCAGTGAATATTATGTGGAACTGAGAGGCTTATGGGAAGTGTTACAGATTTATTCAAAAACAAAATATCAAAATTGCATGCAAGAACGTAATGAAGAATTTGAGGAATGAAAAGTATTTGATCTCCTGTAGGGTATTTCATCAGAATATTAGGCAGTAAAAAATAATATTCTTAGCAAAGAAGAGCTTCCCTCATTGAGCACAGTGTACTCCCTCTTACTTCGAGAAGAAGATCGAAAACATCTAGAAAAGGAAACCAAGATTAGCTCAGAGACTACTGCATTTATTGGCAAGAATCCTTCTAACTCCTCTTTCTCTCATGGAAGAGGAGGATATGGGTGTGGAAGAGGGAAAACCCCTCTTACCTCTGAAGAGAAGGACAAATTGACTTGCTCTCATTGTGGAAAGGCGAAACATACAAAGGAGACTTGTTGGGAACTAGTTGGTAAACCCGCTTACTATCAGACTAGACCTAATAAAGCTTAATTCAGCAGTGATCAAGGAGACAAAAACAATATAGAAAGCAATGCAACTTCATTGGCTGACATGAAAAAAGATATTGAGATACTTAAAGCTCGCCCAAGTGATTCACAAGCTCCATCTACATCGTCTAATGTTGACTCGCAAGCTATAATGACATACTCATTTTCCTTTATGGCTAAGGGTAACATATTTATTTCTCAGTTCAGAACATGGGGTTATTGATTCAGGTGCCACTGATCATATGGTCAGTAGTCGAGATTTTTTTAACTCCTATGAGTTAATTCAGGGCAATATTAAGATTAGATTGGCAAATGGTTCACATACTCCAATAGTTGGAAAAAGAAGTATTATTACACCTTTTGGGTTATTAAAGAATGTCTTATATGTTCCAAATATTTCAGTGAACTTATTATCTGTATTTGCCATAACACAAGATTTATGCATTCGTCTAATTTTCGATTCTATTGGATGTTATTTTCAAGAACTGAGGACGGGGAGGATCTTTGGTCAGGATAGTATGCGAAAAGGTCTCTATCTCTATGATGAAGTCAGAGGAGCAACAATGCAGTTATCAATAATTATAGAAAAGCAGAAGGGAGAGTTATATTTGTGACACCAGAGACTAGGACATTTACCGTTATAAAAAATTTGGATGTTATTAGCTGAATTTACTCATTGTAATGATTTAAATATGAAGTGTGAAACCTGTCAGAAGGCAAAACATCATCGTGTTTCATTTCCTTTAAATGAAGAAAAATCTTCTAAACCTTTTGAAATTATTCACTCTGATGTTTGGGGACCTTGCTCTACTACCTCATTACATGGTCACAAATATTTTATTTCTTTTATTGATGATTGCACACCAGGTTTACCATGATATATCTTATGAAAACCAAGGAGGAAGTAAAAGATATTCTTCCTATATTCTATCAGTTTATACAAACTCAGTTTCAGCACAATATCAAAATTATTCGCAGTGATAATGGTGGTGAATATATGTCTCAGTCACTCCACTTATATTTCTTAGATAGGGGTATTTTACATAAGACATCATGTTAACACTCTCCACAACAAAATGATGTTTCTGAAAGAAAGAATCAACATATTTTATAAGTAGCCAAAACTCTTTTACTTGGTTACGAAGTTCCAAAAATTTATTGGGGTGAAGCAGTCTTAACAGCTATGTATCTCATTAACCGTATGCCAAGCAGGGTCCTAAATGGTAATACTCCCTTTCACCTCTTATGTCCCTCTCAAAAACAATTCCATTTGCTACCAAAAGTATTTGAATGTACTTGTTTTGTTCATATATACTATGATATGAGAGATAAATTAGATGCTCGAGCCGTGAAATTCATTTTTTTGGGATACTCTGCTACTTAGAAAGGATATAGATGCTATGATCCTATCAAAAGAAAGTCATATGTTACCATGGATGTTACTTTTCTTGAAGACACTCCATTTTATAGTAAACAAGAAGGTCAGTAATCAGATATTGATTCACCTAACGTGACACCACTTCCACCACTTGAAAATCAGTCACAACTTGAAAGGGAAGAAGAAGCGCTACTCCCTCCACAAGAGAAGGAATGGAATGTTTATACTAGAGGTGAGAGGAAGGCCTTTCTTCCGCATCAGTCTACTACTTTGAATCAAGATCCTCACCTTGAATCAGAAGTGACACATCCTCAGGTAATTCCTCAAGATCCTATTATTGAGCATGATGATTTGCCTATTGCTCTTCGAAAAGGAAAATGTGAAACTGCAAAATACTCCTTACACAATTTGGTTTCATATACTAATTATCCAAAAGAATATCAGGTATTTGTAGTGAATACAGATAACACTTATATTCCCAAAACATTTACAGAAGCAGAACAACAAGCAAAATGGAGAGAAACTATGAAGGAAGAAATTGCAGTGTTAGAAAGAAACCACATGGGAACTTGTTGATTTACCACCAGAAAGGAAAACAGTGGGATGCAACAAATGAAGGAACTTATGGCAACTGGACGTAAAGAATGCATTTCTTCAAGGTAATCTTCGGGAAGATATTTATATGGATCTACCACTTGGATATGATCACGGACAAATGTCAAACAAAGTCTGCAAATTAAAGAAATCTATTTATAGCTTAAAATAATCTTCACGAGCATGGTTTGACAAATTCAGTGATGTTGTAATGAGTCTGGGCTTCAAACAATGTGTTAGTGATCATGCATTATTTATGATTTTGAAGAATCAACTGAGTGCATTGTTTGACTTAAAGGACTTGGGCAGATTACACTATTTCTTGGGCATTGAAATTATCCAGAGGAAAGATTGTCTATTCTTAAGTTAGAGAAAATACATTCTAGACTTATTGAAAGAAATGAAAATGGAGGATTGTCGGATATATTCTATACCAAAGAAAATTTTGAGAGATGACAATCCTAATTCAACTGAACCATATGAAGATATTGATAGATATCAGCGATTGGTGGGAAAGTTAATCTATGTTACAATCACAAGGCCATATGTGAGTTTTGCAGTTGGATATGTTAGTAGGTGGATGCATTCCCCATCTAAACATCATATGAATACAATATTTCATATCATCAGATACTTGAAATCTTCTATTACCTATGGCTTACTATATACACAGCATTTATTCCGATGCTGATTGGGCAGGTTCCAAAGTTGATAGAAAGAAAACGTCTGGTTATGCAGTATGTCTAGCAGGTAATATAGTATCTTGGAAAAGCAAGAAGCAATCTGTGGCGGTTAGGTCAAGTGCAGAGGCAGAATATCGTGCTATAGCCCTCGACATGTGTGAAGGATTATGGATCATATCACTTCTCGATGAAATAGGTCTAAAAAGGAGGAATTAAATCAATTTTTTCACTGACAGTAAAACAACTCTTCAGATGACATCTAATCCAGTCTTTCATGAGAGAACCAAACATATTGAAATAGACTATCATTTTATAAGAGAGAAAGTCTCATAAGGAATATTCAACCTTCCCTTTGTACGGTCTGGGGATCAATTGGCAGATATTCTTACGAAGCCAATTTCTGTTAATGGGTTAAAGAAGACTCTTGTCAAGTTGGGTATTTCAAGTCTTCAATACCCAACTTGAGGGGGCGTATTGGAGATTAAGTGAATGAGTCCTATTCCTATAGTTATTTTATGTTGTGTAATGTGGATCCCAATGGATCAAAATCTGGTCCATTGGGAATCGGGTCTAATTAGTACCATTAAGTTAGGGCAAAATAGTCTTTTAAGTTATAAACTCTGTAGTATATAACCCTAAATACGTTTTAGGGTAGATCATCCTTTTGAATAAAAGATAGAGAGAGAGGTTGCTGCAGCCGTGAGGGTGTAGACCTCCTTTTCTGCATATTTGTTAATGCAGATTTGTTCTTGATGTTCCTATTGAGATAAAAACAACACCTCATTCCATCTAGAGTTGGAGAGAGAATGTAAAACTATCATAGGTTAATGCCAAGGCATATCCATAAACTCAGCCCTAAGTTATTCCTGCTACTTTGTGTTCTTGTTATGTGACTTTCAGTTTTGGGTGTTTTAGCCTTCACCAATTCAGGACATGATGGTCCATGCTGTATTGTCAAAAGGAGAAGGGGGGGTGCTCGACCTTTACCTATTTACTAATAAAGCCACCTTACAAAGACACTAGATTTCAAAAAGATCCTTCCAAACTTGAAAGAAAGGGACATTTACACGAGGGAAGATGTTTTGTTTTCCTAATATATACAGGCTATTCAAGATAAAAGGCAAAGATGGTGCACCACCCACGAAGTCATTAAAAGTAATTAGTTGGTGAAATCAATATTGACGGCCATTTTTCGATCCCAACAATTTAGATAGAAGTTCCAGCGGCTTAGAGCAAGAACAGTTCCAAACACCAACCTTCTTAAAAGAAATATGGGAAAAGAATAACGGAAAGCAGAATCATGATTAAAAGAACATTTCCTGTTAAAGGAAACTATATACAAGTTCACTGTCAGAGCACATTGAACTTGGCAAACTAGAAATACCTAAAAAAAGGTCAAAGATTGAACCTGCGGTTTACCACTGATCCAATTGAGAAGACATGAACAGAACCAGTGATAGTGGTTGCAACTAGCAAATCAGGAGCTTGTTTCGATTGTCCAAATGAAAGAGAAGTTATGGTCGATGGGTATGTGCCTCGCCGAAAACTATACGACTGTAGCAGGAAAACCATTCTAACCAAAGGTTAGAGTGAATAAGAAATCAGAGCATGATGAACAAGCATACCTTCATTTAAGGTAAGTTCCTTACCTTTGTTGGCTGTGAAACAAGATGAACTCTGATTACAGTGCCCTGCTCGGAAGCTGTTGCCAAGTACGCACCATCAACTGAAAGAGAGAGGGCAGCCACAGGTGACTGATGGGCATCTATCTATTTTTCAGAAAGCAATAACATATCAGAAGCAACAAAGAAAATTGGTAACGTAATCCACAGTAAGCAATGGGAAAACATTTTCATGTTAAGGGAGCAGCAAAAAGGAAATGCCAATTCTAGGTGAAGATATGCAAAAACTTTTGGAATCACTTGGGCAACATGATGACCAGTGGAAGACTAGAAACTTCTTTAGTAAAAAGAAAAAAAGGACGGGAACAAATGCTAATTTTGTTCAACTCGTCTATTTGAAGTATTACTCAAGGGACTGCAGTAGGAGCAAATAAAGCATGCTTGGCTTTGTAGGAGAAAACTTTCATAAGAAAAGAATATTCAGGTAAATGTTGACTTGGCTTTGATTTGCAGTAAGTTCCTTTATTGCATTAGAAATATGTCACATGTCAAAAGAAAAGCATCACATCTTAGACAACAACCACAAATCTCCCAACACTATCTGTCATCATCAATTGAGATATACACAACTAATTTGATGGAAATTAGCCAACCTGACAATGTGAATGTAGTTCCACTGCATTGTACAGTAGCACAGATCCATTGCTTGTACTTGCTGGAAGAGCTAAATAGCATGCATCCAAGCTAGAAGAGAAAGCACATATTCCTAAGAAAATGAATAATTGTAAGGTTGATGCTGAGCACCAGTAGATGATAACATACTAGATTTACCAATATTTCTACCAGTCAAATTTTAAGCTAAGAAGCAAATGCATGTAATGTCTCTTCAGTTAATCATCGATGTACTTTCCCTACCAAGCGAATTCTCAATCGACATGTCAAGAAACAATTTGAACACAATCAGGAGAAAGAGGATGAAACATACTCAAAATAGATGAATTAAGAAAAGGGGTAGCCAATCACCCAAAAGGAAAAATCGATGACTCCACTGAGGTGGAGAAGACAGGGAGCTGCAAGGTATACTTTCTTAAGAACACATGTAAGTTACAGCTCACGATTTAACCAAACCACTATCGAATTGGCTTTTCATGACCTCGCAGTTTATTCTCAAACACAAACAAGTTTCTGAGCCACAAATTAGCTAGTATGGAATAGTTACACTCAAGGAGTGGGCCTTAAAATGAGATGCTCTCTCAGTTCAACTTGCACGAGATACATGAGATATCCATTCATGTCTTGTACACAAAAACTCCGCCCATACACAAAAACTCCGCCCATGTAAGGGAGCACCCTTGCATTGCCGGTCCCAAGCCCGAATAAAGGAGGAGGGTTGTGTTAGGCTTCCGACAGCCAGCGTAAAACTTCGTCGGATTTTTATAACATTGATTACAAAAATTATGAGCATTGCTTTGGGGCATCCCCGCTTAGCGACGTACTGTAGAGCCCGAATGCAATAATAAGTAAGCAAGGGCCACTACATTTTCGCCTAAATGTAGTAAATCAATTGCAAAAATAGTTCCCACGTCATGAACGGGTGTGAGTAAAGAAGTTAGTCTCGCTACATTGCCGTCCGAATGTAGTGAATAATTTTCAAAGCGGGTCTTCGCATTTTGAATATGGACGGATGCGGGGGGTAAGGAAGCTAGTCCTAGATAATAAGATTCGTATTGGTTCTTGGAATATCGGAACATTATCCGGTAAGCTAATGGAGGTGGTAGATACTATGATTCGGAGAATGATCATATTCTATGTTTACAAGAGACAAAATGGGTTGAAGAAAAAGCAAAGGAGATAGATGATACACGTTTTAAATTATGGTACTCACGTAAAGAAAAGGCTCAAAATGAAGTTGGTATTATCATAAATAAAGATTTAAAGGAGAGTGTAGTAGACATACAACGATATGGTGACCGAATCATGACGTTGAAATTAGTGTTAGGAGCAGAGGTTTTGAATATAGTTTGTGCTTACGCACCTGAAGTAGGACTAGAAGATAGTATAAAGATAGTTTTTTGGGAAGAGTTAGATAAGGTGTTTCAAAAGATTCCACAAAGGGAGATGATTTGTTTAGGAGGAGATTTAAATGGACAAGTCGGTAAAGAGGCATTAGGATATCAAGGGATTCATGGAAACTTTGGTTTTGGGGATATAAATGAGGAAGGTAGGGAGATTTTAAATTTTGCTATGGCATTTGATCTCTTTATATAGCCGACCCCGTCTAGTATGGGAAAAGGCTTAGTTGTTGTTTGTTGTTGTTGTTGTATTTGATCTCTTTATAGTCAACACAATCTTCAAAAAACGAGATGAACATTTAATTACTTATAAGAGTGGCTTATCACAAACACAAATTGATTACTTTATTTGTAGAAAAAAAGATAGAGTGTGTTGTAAAGATTGGAAGGTAATTCTAGGAGAAAGCTTAACCACGCAACATCGACTTTTACTTATGGATTTACAAATAAAAAAATGGACAAAGAAGAAAAGAGTGCATCGAGTTATTTGGACTAAATGGTGGAACCTCAAAAGCGAGAAAGAACATTTATTTAAACAGAAAGTCCTGCAAGGAGATGTTTGGAATTATGTTGTTACACCCTGTGATATGTGGAACAATATGGCTATACATATTAGGAAAGTTGCGAAAGATGTATTAGGGGTATCTAAGGGAGGTGTACCGGCACAAAAAGAAGCTTGGTGGTGAAGTGAAGTAGTACAAAATAAAATCAAGGCAAAGAGGGCATGTTACAAATTACATTATGCTAAGAAAACTAGTGAAACTTTAGAAGCTTATAAGAAAGCAAAAAAGGCCGTTAGTGAAGCAAAAGCTAAGATTTGGGAAACTCAACTCAAAAGAGGGTGAAAGAGATATTTTTAGGATAGCTAGGGCTAGAGATAAGAAAACTAAAGATCTTAATTATGTTAGATGCATAAAAGACGAGGATGAAAAAATTCTAGTGGCAAATGATGATATAAGAAATAGATGGAAAAACTATTTTTATAATCCTTTTAATGAAAATAAAGATGTTAGTATTAGTTTAGGAGATTTAGCCAAGTCAGAAAAGTATATAAACCACAATTTCTATCGACGTATTCAAAAGAATGAAGTCAAAGAGGCTCTTAAACATATGAAGGGTGGTAAATCGGTAGGACCATATAATATTCCTATAGAAGTTTGGAAAATACTAGGAGAAATAGGAATCACTTGGCTCACAAGACTATTTAATGAAATATGGAAAAACCAAAAGATGCCCGAGGAATGGAGAGCAAGTACACTTATACCCATATATCAGAACAAGGGAGACATTTAAAATTGTGTGAATTATTGAGGTATCAAGTTAATGAGTCATACCATGAAATTATGGGAAAGAATTATCGAACGTAGGGTAAGACAAGTATAAGTACAATAGAGAACCAATTTGGGTTCATGCTAGGCAGATCTACTATTGAAGAAAGACCTTCACATGATATTTATTGATCTAGAAAAAGCTTATGATAAGGTACGAGGGAGGTTCTTTGGAGAACTTTAGAAAAAAGAGGTATCCCATTGACATATATTAACCTTATAAGAGACATGTATGATGGTGCAAAAACATGTGTGAGGACTCATGAAGGAACTACAGACTTCTTTGAAGTTAATATTGGGTTACATTAAGGATAAACTTTAAGTCCATATTTATTTATAATGGTGATGGATGAGTTAACAAAACATATTCATATTTTATGTACCTTGGTGTATGTTATTTGCAGATGACATTGTATTAGTGGAGGAGTCTAAGGAAAAAGTTAATAGAAAATTGGAACTATGGAGAGAAACATTAGAAAGCAAAGGCCGCCGACTTAGTAAAACAAAGACAGAATATATGGAATGTAAGTTTGACCATTTGGTTATCTCAGAGGACATAGAAATTAAAATTAGCACACATTGCATCCCCCAAAAGGAAAGTTTTAAATACCTAAGGTCACTTTTTCAGAGTAATGGAAGAATTGATGGAGATTTTACACATAGAATTAATGCTGGTTGGTTAAAATGGAGAGGAGCATCAGGTATTCTTTGTGATAAGAAGATACCATTAAAGTTAAAAGATAAATATTATAGAGCAGCAATTAGGCCTGTCATGTTTTATGGTTCTGAGTGTTGGGCAGTTAATCATCAACATGTACAAAAAATGTCTATGACAGAAATGAAGATGTTGAGATGGATGAGTGGTCATACAAGAAAAGACCGTATCTATAATGAGGTTATTAGAAACAAATTAGGAGTGGCACCAATAGAGGATAAAATGAGAGAATATCGTTTAAGATGGTTTGGACATATAGAAAGAAGATCAAAAGAAGAACCTGTAAGAAGGTTAGAAAAACTAAATTTGGAAAGTATTAAAAGAGGTAGAGGACGATCACAAAAGTGTTGGAAAGAAGCAATAAAGAACGATCTAGCTTATTGGGAGTTAACTGCTAACATGGCACAAGATAGGGATCTGTGGAAACAAAGAATCCATGTAGCCGGCCCTGTCTAGTATGGGAAAAGGCTTAGTTATTGTTGTTGTTGTTTTTGTAGTGTTGGACAGTTAATCATCAACATGTACAAAAGATGTCTGTGACATAAATGAAGATGTTGAGATGATGAGTGGTTATATAAGAAAAAACCGTATACATAATGAGGTTATTAGAAACAAATTAGGAGTGGTACCAATAGAGGATAAAATGAGAGAATATCGTTTAAGATGGTTTGGACATATAGAAAGAAGATCAAAAGAAGAACCTTTAAGAATGTAGGAAAAACTAAATTTGGAAAGTATTAAATGAGCTAGAGGACAACCACAAAAGTGTTGGAAAGAAACAATAAAGAATGATCTAGCTTATTGTGAGTTAACTGCTAATATGGCACACAATAGGGATCTGTGGAAACAAAGAATCCATGTAGCCGACCCCATCTAGTATGGGAAAAGGCTTAATTGTTGTTGTTGTTTGTTTGTTTGTAGGTTAAGACAAGTATCAAGTACAATAGAGAACCAATTTGGATTCATGCCAGGCAGATCTATTGAAGCGATTCACCTTTTGAGACGTCTTATGGAACATTTTAGAGCAAAAAAGAAAGACCTTCACATGATATTTATTGATCTAGAAAAAGCTTATGATAAGGTACGAGGGAGGTTCTTTGGAGAACTTTAGAAAAAAGAGGTATCCCATTGACATATATTAACCTTATAAGAGACATGTATGATGGTGCAAAAACATGTGTGAGGACTCATGAAGGAACGACAGACTTCTTTGAAGTTAATATTGCGTTACATTAAGGATCAACTTTAAGTCCATATTTATTTATAATGGTGATGGATGAGTTAACAAAACATATTCATATTTTATGTACCTTGGTGTATGTTATTTGCAGATGACATTGTATTAGTGGAGGAGTCTAAGGAAAAAGTTAATAGAAAATTGGAACTATGGAGAGAAACATTAGAAAGCAAAGGCCGCCGACTTTGTAAAACAAAGACAGAATATATGGAATGTAAGTTTGATCATTTGGTTACCTCAGAGGACATAGAAATTAAAATTAGCACACATTGCATCCCCCAAAAGGAAAGTTTTAAATACCTAAGGTCACTTTTTCAGAGTAATGGAAGAATTGATGGAGATTTTAATTTTACACATAGAATTAATGCTGGTTGGTTAAAATGGAGAGGAGTATCAGGTATTCTTTGTGATAAGAAGATACCATTAAAGTTAAAAGGTAAATATTATAGAGCAGCAATTAGGCCTGTCATGTTTTATGGTTCTGAGTGTTGGGCAGTTAATCATCAACATGTACAAAAGATGTCTGTGACAGAAATGAAGATGTTGAGATGGATGAGTGGTCATACAAGAAAAGACCGTATCCATAATGAAGTTATTAGAAACAAATTAGGAGTGGCACCAATAGAGGATAAAATGAGAGAATATCGTTTAAGATGGTTTGGACATATAGAAAGAAGATCAAAAGAAGAACCTGTAAGAAGGTTAGAAAAACTAAATTTGGAAAGTATTAAAAGAGGTAGAGAACGACCACAAAAGTGTTGGAAAGAAGTAATAAAGAATGATCTAGCTTATTGTGAGTTAACTGCTAACATGGCACACGATAGGGATCTGTGGAAACAAAGAATCCATGTAGCCGACCCCGTCTAGTATGGGAAAAGGCTTAGTTGTTGTTGTTGATATATTACTTTTTCATCGTAAATGAGAGTGTACTGCTAAATCCACTATATCCCTGCTACTGCTATATTAGGGTCAATCGCTAATTGCTATTGATAACATAGATTGGAATCACTAGTTCTTCATTTTACCTTTTGGATTTGGAACTGTATCAATTGTGTCCAGAATTGAGAGACTGTTTAAATCATAGATGTACGTTTTGTCCCGCAACACAACAATGAGCCTGCAGCATATTACAAAATCAGTTAGCCTAAGAAACTTAAATATAGCCACAATAAACTATTTATATTAAAGACCTAAAACTGCCAGGAAGATATATAGAAGAACTAGACCAGCAGAATCGATGCTGGGATGTAGGGCTTGCTTTGATTACTATTACAGTAGCTTGTTAAGATTGTAAACATAAACAGAGCTGCGTATATTAAAAGCTGCAATGATATACATTAGGAAGCATGAACTTGTAACTTCGAGATGACCAAGATATCAAACCAAAAATGTTTAATAAAGACGGTAAGAATATGAATAAAGGGGCAAAATTGTTATGCATATTAGCTGTTAAATGCCAATATTGTGTACTGCAGTTCAATCATCTTACGTCCTAATATTTAAACATGTTTTGCATTAGTCATAATTTCTTGACTAGATAGATTGCTATAACTACAGGGAAAAATGACAAACAATGACAGTAGATGTGGTACCTCTTTTTGTTTACACGAACAGCAAGGACTGATGTCAAGAAGTTCAGATCTCTTAAAGCACTTCCATTTACTGTATTGAACAGACAAAGGCGGCGTGGAGATAATGATGGCTGTTAAATTGGATGGAGTAGAGGGAGACAAATTATGCTAATGAATTAAGATGTTGCATAACATTTACACAGAAACAACCAAAATTTGCAAACAGAGCCTCTCCTAAAATATCTGGAGAAAACTGTGAAGAAAAACCTTCTACCTGCTCTCCAGCACCAACAATAGCAAGAAGACTTGAACTGTACAGCATTTCCACGACACATAGTGCACCGCATTCTGAAATGGAAAAGTTAAGAATCCAGTTACTCATGCTTGACATAGAACGCTAAAGTAGTTAGATCATACATTATAAGGAAGTTAACAAACATAAAATGGTGAAAAATCGACCTATGAAACTCAATGTAACAGTAGCTTCTCAAATGTACAAAAATTCTAGCAGCAGAGGTTGAATATCAGTCTTTTTGTGAGTCACCAACATAAAACTCCAGCTTCAAAGATGACCTTTACACGGCTGACATTCCATTTTGGCGAGGGAAACCAGCATTTCTGGGCAGACTGCTACTTCCAAGGGCAGCCAGGACAGTCTACACGTGCACTATTTTGTTCATGAACAAAGGCTTCTAAAAAACGAGAACACATTTGGTGATTGGTGGACACTTCTGATTGTTCCCCTCTAATGTTGTGATGTGCACTCTCACCATAATTCACTATCATCGAACTTCAAGACCATAAACTTGACAATGTTGTTTGCTACTATTGATTGAGATAATGACAGGTGCCACTTTTATATTATAAATGGAACTTGATGGCTTTGGTGGTTAGTGTATGTTAATTTCAAAAAGAGGAACATTTGTACCTTGTACCTCTGCAAATAATATTTATGCATGCTGATAGCAAAACTTTAAAGTAACAATCTATCTTCTCTAGAGGAGCATAGTCCTTGGCAGTGTTACCAATTGCATGCTTATGCACCCGCTTATGTGGCCCTAGCACTCAAGACAGACTATATGCCATTATTTGCCGAACTTTAGCAGAGCACCCCCATAGTGAACCAGTGTGTTTCTTTTCTAGAGGAGCATGTCCTTGGCAGTGTTATCAACTGAGAAAGCAACGGGTGTTCATCTACTTTAATCTGAATTTTCTCTCTGAGCCAGTGTGTTTCTTTTCTATTGTTGGTTTTCATATTTGATAATTTGTATAATGGTTTACCGTTTCAATGTTGTTTTGTTTATCTTCTGCTGTAATTTTAATTGTTGGTTGTGTTGCTTTGATTTGTTGATATGAATGTTATTTAGATTGCCTATTTTGGTTTTCCATTTGTTTACTTTGTTCAAATTATTTGTGATCACATTCTCTGTTTTTGTTTTATTGTTGTTGTTCTTGTTTGACGTTTCATTGTTGCTCTGCCAGTGGGTTTCTTTTTTCGCTGTTTTGGTTTGTTGTTTGCCAAGGATGCATGAAGGGATTGTGTACCTGTGTTGGTCTTTAGATTTGGGTTTTCCTATTGTTATTTAGTTGACCATTCGTGAGTTACTGAATATCATAGTCGTTGAAAGTTTTGTTCTCATCTCCTTTCTGTTATTTTAATTTTCATCAGAATATCTTATCTATTATTTGAGTGTTCTCCTCCTTCATGTCCTTTCTGCTATCTATGTTGGTATTGTGTTTTAACCCTTGAAATATATGTACTGCCTCGCCAGGTAACCAACTAGCCATACATATTTTCCTTCTTGTGCTTAAACTTTTTATGTTGTTCTTTCTTCTTGGACTTGAAATCTTGTCGAGTGTAGCATTGTTATTTTATCCAGATTCCAGATATTGTCTTGACTCTTGAGCCTTGAATGTCTTGATAGAAAGGGGAGAGTGCAGAGATTGCAGAAGAAGATGTTAGCTCCTTAATCAAGGTACTTCAACTTGATCCTCTTGGAACTGTTTAGAACTTATAATAAACAAATACAGGTGGCTAGATGTCCAAAGCAGTGTTATCCATATCGTACCGTATCGTATCATATTGTGGGCCACTACGATACGATACGGGGGGTGTATCGGCGTATCACCCGTATCGTACGATACAGGCGATACGCCCTAGGACCCTTATAAAGGGTCTTCGACCGACCGAAACCTATGATTTTTCGTAGGTTTCCTCTCTCCTCTTTGGTTCCTGAAGCTCCCTAAGAGCCAGTTTTCGCCTCCTTAATATTCAAAGCTCCAAAATCGTGTCCTACGGTGTCCGTGCAAGCCTCCAAACTCGGATTTTGGTATATTTTTAATGTTTTTTCCATTGTTTTTCTTTATATTTATTATTTTTTTGTGTTATATCGTTTTTTTTAATGACAAAATATGAAGTTATTAAGTGTGTGTATACGATTTTTATTGCATTCATGAAGTGGAAGACACTCAATTTGAGTGTTATTTGAAGATTGGGGGATTTACGAAGTGCTTTTATTTTCAGGTTTTTGTTTGAATTAAAGTACTCGATTGAGATGGCAGGAAGGGGTGGTAGAGACTCCCATTATCGGTCTGATGATCCAGCATGGCAGTGGGGTATACCAGTTCAGGGTTCAAGGTTAAAATTCATATGCTTATTTTGTGAAAAGGTGGTTAGTGGTGGAATTTCAAGGTTGAAACACCACCTAGCAGGAACCAGGAAAGAAGTTGCTCTATGCACAGGTAGATGCTACTGCCACTATATTTGGATTCACTGATAGCTTGCCTTCAGATGCTAGAACAGAGATTGGTAGTAGCAGTTCACGAGCACCTACCAGAGGAAAGAGGGTTGCAGTTGAAGACTTTGGAAGTGACCGAAGAAGAAGTTCAGGAAGAAGTAGAGGAAGAGCTTCTTTTTCTAGCATACATTCGTTCTTTCCTCCTTCCACTACACCTGGTGCTCAACCAGGAATTCGTGCTGCTATGGCTTCAGAACAACTGCATGATCAGGCAGACCTTGCAGTGGGAAGATGGTTTTATGATGCATGCATTCCATTTAATACAGCAAACAATTTTCATTTTCAAGCAATGACAGATGCAATTGCAAACATTAGTAAGGATACAAGATGCCCTCTTATCAGAAGTTGAGAGGAAAGATATTAGATCAGACCGTCATTGAAGTGCAGCAATACTGTTCGACTTTGAGACAGTTGTAGAAGGAAACAGGATGCACTATTATGGCAGATGGATGGACCGATAGGCAAGGAAGGATATTGCTAAACTTTCTTTTATATTGTCCTAGAAGACTCATGTTTTTGATATCTCTAAACATGTCAGAGGAGAGGCACACTACGGAGATCCTACGAGAAGAATTTGATAAGATTATACAAGAAGTTGGGCTACAGAATGTGGTCCAATTAATTACAAATAATGCAACTAACTACAAAGCAGCTGGGAAGGAGTTAGCTGATATTTATGGGACTTTCTACTAGACACCATGTGCAGCCCATTGTTTAGATCTCATCCTCGAGGACATTGGTGAGATGGATGAAATAAAGGCAGCATCTGAGTGTTGCCAAGATATTACAAAATTCATTTACAACCATGCATTTGTTTTGTGTATGATGAGGAGATATATATAAGGTGCAGAGCTTCTTCGCACAGTTGTAACTGAGTTCGCAACAAACTTCTTATCTATACAGAGTATTGTGAGACAGAAGCAAGCTTTGAAGATAATGTTCTCCTCAGATGAGTGGCAACAATTTGCAGAGTTGCCTCAAAACAAAAGAAATAAAAAGTTGAATGAGATTGTAGAAACAATTTTTAGAAGTTAATTTTGGAATGCATGTATCAGATTATTGAAAATTACTTGTCCTTTAGTGAAAGTTTTGAGATTGGCTGATAGCGAGGAGAAACCATCTATGGGCTACCTTTATGAAGCCATGGACAGGGCAAAAGAAGCCATCAGAAATAATTTTAATGGAAAAAAGAGAGATTATGTACCCGTGTGGAAAATAATTGATAGTAGATGGAATAAACAATTGCATCAGCCTGTTCATGCAGCAGCATATTATCTAAACTCATCATTCAGGTACCCAAGAACCTTCAAAAGGGACGGTGAGGTTAATCGAGGAATCATTGATTATATCGACAGATTAGTCCCTGATGAGAGCATAGCAGATGCGATACATCGAGAGATGGAGATATATGATAATGCTCTTCACTTGATGGGTTTGCCTGTTGCAATTCGCAACCGCACTACGATGCGTCAAGATAAATTGTTTATTTTCATATTTAAGTTGCATCTTACATTAATGTGGATTATTATGTCTCTAATGTTTGTCTTTTTTTACATATGTTTGGTGGAACAGGTTTGAAAGTGATTGTCCAAACCTTAGAGATTTTGCAGTCAGAGTCTTTAAGCCAAACCTATAGTGCAACAGGTTTTGAAAGAAATTGGAGTGTTTTTTAACACATCCATACAAAAAAGCGCAACAGGTTGGAACACAAAAGGCTTAATGATTTGGTTTATATTCGTTGTAACATACGCCTTCGTGAAAGGTAATGTTGTATTACTTTCAAATTTTCAATTCAATATTGTTTAACTTCAGTTTTCAATTGTTAATATCACTTACTAATTGTTTATCTTTGTTTGTGTCGTAGGCAATTAAAAAAAGTAAATAGAGAAGAAAGTCAGTTCGATCCAATAAGTTTGGATAATTTTGATATATTAGAAGATTGAGTTATATAAGACACTGAAGAAAATGCACTCCTAACAGAAGGCGACGTTGTATGGATTGATTTGGAAGGAGCGCAACAACATTATGGAGATGAAGAATTTGATTTTGAAGAAGAAGGTGTGGGCGTAGCTGATGATGATGAGGATCTGCAACAAAGAGAAGATGAAGATTATTTAGTTGATGATCCTAATTACAATTTGTAAAATGTAACATTGTATGTAACTGTAAGCTATGTCTATATTTTATTTTTTGGATTCAAAATATGTAAATTTGGATGCAATTATTCAATGTTGAATGCTCAATTTGTACTAAACTTACATTATATGAATTTAAAGCAATTACCAGATTTTTCCTGATTTTTTCCTATTTTTTTATTTTGTTCGAATTTTTACTAATTTTTATTGATTTTTAATTAATTTCTATATTATTTTAATATTAAAGTACGATACGATACGATACGCCCGTATCGTGGAGCCCAGCGATACACGATACGATACGCGTCAGACAACACTAGTCCAAAGAGCACACATGTTTTCTCTTTTGGTTTCAATTCCATTGTGATTAAATACGAATATATGATAAATGAATACATGTGGCTGGATTTGGATGTCCAAAAAGCATAGATGCTTTCTCTTTTGGTTTCAGTTTTATTGCAATTACATATAATGAGTGGATACAGGTGGCATGATGTCCAACAAGCGTAGATCTTTTCGCTTTTTCTTTCAATTTCATTACAGATGGCTGAACGTCCGAAAAGCATAGATATGTTTTCTTTCATTCTAACTCCATTCCAGTTACATATAATGAATAAATCCAGGTGGCTGAACATCCGAAAAATATAGAAGTTTTCTCTCTTGATTTGAATTACATTGCAATTACATCCTTCAATTCAAAAAGCATAGATGTTTCCTCTTTGGAACTTTGAGCAGGTGGTTGGACATCCAAACAACTCTTGTTTGATGCATTTTTTTTAACCTTAAATAGATAATACAGGTCTAAGTCTAACTATTGTGATCTGTATACAGTTTCAGTAATAGTTGTAGGTTGGCGGTTATTAAATTTAGTTATTTTGGTGAGGAAAGAGCATATCTACTTGATTCACATTCATAAGATGTGCTAAACTGGTATTAATTTTAACTTTATAGTAAATTATTAATTATTATACATTTTTGTCATTTTGTTTTCTAGTGTACCACTAAATCCGCATAACCGGGCCTATGTGGTGCTAAACGCCACTGACAACACTGATCCTTGCATCTTCTATCAGTTCAGTATATGTTGGACCAGATATAGCAGTAAAATGCTAAGAAGAATACAGCCATCAAAATAACAGGCACACCAGGAGCAATCACAACAAGCGAGAGGATCAGTCTATGACCACAAGAATGAATGCACATATTGATGAAATTTGACATAAATTATGTCAAAGAACAATTACGGAACGCATGCACCGTCGAATAAAGCAAGTAGCTGCAAAGTGGACATAAATAAAACGCCCCCTAAAAAGCCCCGAATATGATATACTACTTCAACATGCATCCATTTATTCCCTCCGGAAAAGGTTCAAAGCAATAAGAACTGACACAAGAAGCACATTCATTTTTCTATGCAGCAGTTTTCCTCATCAACCCCCATCGCACGGCAATTGAATTATGAGAGGTTCCCTTGTATATTTAGTTGAACTTCACTCGAGCACTGAGAGCACTAACAGCGTGATCCTACCCTCCCCACGAAAAAAGAAGAAGAGAAAACCAATTTTCTCAGAACACAAAGGCTAGACAACGGAGGGTAAAATTTAACCTCACACGAATTGAGGCTCGGAAATTATGTACGAACCTCTTTCATAACAAAGCCTGCCGCTTTTGACATTGAAAATCTTGAACCCCTCCGACGTTCCGATGGCAAAGCAACTACAACGGTCAACAACATGAAGAAATCCGAACAAAATAAGCAAATACCATCATCTATACAGAAAGATAGATAGGCGGTACCTTCCATCCTGATTGAAAGACGCAGAAAGGAATTGGGTTGAGAGGGAGGATGATAACGAAGGGCTCTTTTTATGCATAACTTCAAAATCGCGTTGTTGGTGGTCCTCCTTTCGTGTTCATGGCAAGAACAGACGAACTCGCTACCGAAGAAAATCCCTTTCGCCGCTTCTCTCACCGGAATCAGCAGGTTCGAGGGAAAATTGCAAGTCAATGATACCCTTTTCGCCCAATGACAGGGAGAAACACTCGTTGATAGACACGAATCAAAATTCCAAAGCAATTGAGGCCATGCTTTTCAACACCGCAAAAACTTTTCAGGATGATATTCTTTCACCAACAATCAAACGCGAAGATTAAGAATTACGCCACCCTTTTGGAGTTGAAGTTTCACACGGCTCGATTCCGAGACATTGAGTTGTAACGAGAAACGTCATTGAACATTAATGATCGGGATTCCACCCAATGTCAATCCGTGAACCGGGGGAACCGAAATTGAAGACTCCAAGGTTCGATTCTGGTTCTACCTATTGCAGAACAGACTCCAAATCAAAATCGAAACAACAGTTTGAAACAGTGTGTGTTGGTACTACTTTTTTAGTTTAAATCATAGAGGGTATTAGTGCAAACCCTTTTTACTATACACACCTCCATTTCGTAAATAACTACAACTAAGCCTTCTTCCATATTAGATGGGGTCGGCTACATGGATTCTTTCTACACATGTGCCATGTTAGCAGTTAACTCACGATAAGTCATATCATTCTTTATTGTTTTTTTCCAAAACTTTTATATGGTCGACCTCTACCTCTTTTAATATTTTCAAAATGTAGTTTTCCACACCTTCTTACACTTCTTTTGATCTTTTGTCTATATGTTCAAACCATCTTAAACGATATTCTCTCATTTCATCCTCTATTAGTGTCACACAATTTATTTATAATAACCTCATTATGTATATGGTCTTTTCTTATATGGCCACTCATCCATCTCAACGTCTTTATTTCTATCAGAGACATCTTTTGTACATATTGATGATTAACTGCCCAACACTCAAAACCATAAAACATGCTAGGTCTAATTGTTGTTTTACAATATTTACCTTTTAACTTTAATGGTATCTTCTTATCACAAAGAATACGTGATACTCTTCTCCATTTTAACTAACCAGCATTAATTTTATGCGTAACATCACTAATTCTTCCATCACTCTGAAAAATTGATCCTACGTATTTAAAACTTTTCTTTTAAGGGATGCAATATGTGCCAATTTTAATTTTTATATCCCTTGAAGTAACCAAATGATCAAACATACATTACAAATATTTTGTCTTTGTTCTACCAAGTCGGAAGCCTTTCTTTCTAATGTTTCTCTTCATAGTTCCAATTTACTATTAACTTTTTCCTTATACTCTTCTACTAACACAATGTCATATGTAAATAACATACACCAAGGTACTTCATCTTGAATATGTTTTGTTAACTCATCAATCACCATTATAAATAAGTATAGACTTAAAGTTGATCATTGATGTAACCCAATATTAACATCAAAGAAGTCTGTCATTTCTTCATGAGTTCTCACACATATTTTTGCACCATCGTACATGTCTCTTATAAGGTTAATGTATGTCAATAGAATACCTTTTTTTTCAAGGTTCTCTAAAGAACCTCCCTCGGACCCTATCGTAAGCTTTTTCTAGATTAATAAATATCATGTGAAAGTCTTTCATTTTTACTCTAAAATGTTTAATAAGACGTCTCAAAAGGTAAATTGCTTCAACAGTAAATATGTCTGACATTAATCCAAATTGGTTCTCTATTGTACTCAATACTTGTCTTAACCTATATTCGATAATTCTTTCCCACAATTTCATAGTACGACTTATTAACTTATACCTCGATAATTCAGACAATTGTGAATGTCTACCTTGTTCTTATATATGGGTATAAGTGTACTCGCTCTCCATTTCTTAGGCATCTTTTGGTTTCTCCAAATTTAATTAAATAGTCTTGTGAGCCAAGTCATTCTTGTTTCTCGTAGGATTTTCCAAACTTCTATAAAAATACTGTCTGGTCCTACTGATTTAACACCCATCATATGTTTAAGAGCCTCTTTGACTTCATTCGTTTGAATACGTCTGTAGAAATTGTGGTTTATATACTTTTTTTATTTAGCTAACTCTCCTAAGCTAATACTAACATCTTTATTTTCATTAAAAAATTTACAAAAATAGTTTTTTCATCTATTTTTTATATCATCATTTGACACTAGAATTTTTTGATCATCATCTTTAATGCATCTAATAGAATTAAGATCTTTAGTTTTCTTATCTCTAACCCTAGCTATCTTAAAAATATCTCTTTCACCTCTTTTAAGTTGAGTTTTTTTATATAAATCCTCCCAAATTTTAGCTTTTGCTTTACTCGCGGCCTTTTTCACTTCCTTCTTTGCTTTCTTATAAGACTCTAAAGTTTCACTAGTATTTTTAGCACAATGTAATTTGTAACATGCCCTCTTTGCCTTGATTTTTATTTGCACTACTTCACTCCACCACCAAGCTTCTTTTTATGCCGGTACACCTTCCTTAGATTCACCTAACACATCTTTTGCCACTTTCCTAATATGTATAGCCAAATTACTCCATATATCACAAGGTATACCAACATAATTTCAAGCATCTCCTTGAAGGAATTTATGTTTAAATATATCTTCTTTCATGCTTTTGAGGTTTCACCATTTAGTCTGAATAGCTCGATGCACTGTTTTCTTCTTTGTCCATTGTTTTATTTGTAAATTGATAACTAAAAATAGATGTTGGGTGGTTAAGCTTTCTCTTGGAATTACCTTGCAATCTTTACAACATGCTCTAATTTTTTTGTATAAATAAAGTAATCAATTTGTGTTTGTAATAAGCCACTCTTAAAAGTAATTAAATGTTGATCTCGTTTTTTGAAGATTGTATTGACTATAAAGAGATCAAATGCCATAGCAAAATTTAAAATCTCCCTACATTCCTCATTTATATCCCCAAAACCAAAGTTTTCATCAATACCTTGATATCCTAATGCCTCTTTACCAACATGTCTATTTAAGTCTCCTCCTAAACAAATCATCTCCCTTTGTGGAATTCTTTGAATCATCTTATCTAACCCTTCTCAAAAGGTCGTCTTTATACTATCTTCTAGTCCTACTTTGGGTGCGTAAGGACAAACTATATTCAAAACCTGTGCTCATAACACTAATTTCAACATAATGATTCAGTCATCATATCATTGTATGTCTACTACATTATCCTTTAAATCTTTATTTGTGATAATACCAACTCCCTTTGAAGCTTTTTCCTTACCTGAGTACCATAATTTAAAACTTGTATCCTCAATCTCCTTTGCTTTTTCTTCAACCAATTTTATCTATTGTAAACATAGAATATGAATATTTCTCCAAATCATAGTATCTACCGCCTCCATTAGCTTACTGGACAATGTTCCGATATTCCAAGAACCAATATGAACTTATTATTTAGGACTACCTTCCTTACCCCCCGCATTCGTCCATATTGAAAATGTGGAAACCCTTCTGTAATTTATTTACTACATTCGAGTTGCAATGTAACATGACTAACTTCTTTGCCTACACCCGTCCATGATGTGGAAACCCTCTCTGAAACTTATTCACTACATCTGAGCGAAAATGTAGTGGCCCTTGCTTACTTTTCAAAGCATTCGAGCTCTGAAGCGCATCGGTAGGTGGGGATGCCCAAAGCAATGCTCATAATTTACGTAATCCATGGTATAAAAATCCGACAAAGTTTTACACTAGTTGTCGAAAGTGTAGCACAACCCTCCTTTATTAGGGCTTGGAACCGGCCATGCAAGGATGATCTCTTACATGGGTGGAGTTACCTCAATTTTCGTAAATACCTAAAATAATTTCACAACAAATTTACTTTCTTCCTCCGATGAATGATTTTCATTCACTAAGAAGTGATATTAGCTTATTTGCAGCAAACTATCACCGATTAGTTACTTACAAACCTAGTTGAAATCAAACGAACTATAAAAAAATAAAAGGAAAAAAAATCGAAGAGATGATGGATTAGACCTATTTTTGGATTATTTTAACTTGAAAAGATAGTTTTTAGTGAGTTCAATCTATCTATGTTGGTTTATCTTATTTATTTTGATTTTTTTCAATGTTTGAAGATAATTTATGGGTTTAAGTAAAATTCAATGGGTCACGAGAATTTTGTGTGAAACGCGGTGTAGCGAGTCTCTCTTCATGGAGAGATACACCTTGATCACGTCTTTCTTTAGGACGGAATGCACCAAAACCACGTCTCCCACTTAAGGGGAGACATGCTTGGGTTGTGTCTTCTCTTAGGTAGGAGACATGGCCTAGGCACGTCTCTCCTTAGGTGGAAAACGTGCTTGTCTCGCGTCTCTTTTAACTAAATAGTAATTTACTGTGATATTGATATCGATATATTTATTGTATAATGACAAACAACTCGAATAAAAATACTTATAATGTAAGCGATTTAGAAAAGATGATGACTCATCAAAATACTATTCATATAATGACTAAGGAAAGTGAAAGTTATTATAGTGCATCGAGTGATGTATTTATTGATTGATTGACATATGAAGTAGAAAATCGATTTGTTAATTGCGAGGGTGATGAACTTAACTATTTACTTGTATTTGTGATGGATGATGTATTTAAGAGTCATAATGAATTTTTTTGAGTATATAAAACTAGTTGAGAGAAGCATAACATTGTTACAGTTATTAGTCATTCAAAGGGTAAAAATATAATATGCAAGATATGATTTGCATGTGAAAGGAGTAACAAATGTAGGTATAATAAAAATATTGATGTTAAAAGTACTAGGTAGACAAGCAATAAAAAGGTAGGTTGCCCATTTTTATTGAGAGAAGAGGGTGCAGTGAATGATTATTTTAAATTGCATATAGTGAATAAGACACATAATCACTCTCTACACTTGTATCTCAAATGACATTTTTACTGAGAGATTTAATAGTTCTAAGCATTGTGTAATAAAAGACCTCACACAAATGCATTAGTACATTTTGACGCATTTGAAGTGGATGGATGAGGAAAATATGAGTATGATAAAAGATATATAAAATGAAAGAATGAAAATTATAAAGGAATATAGAGGTTTTCGAAGTATTAGAACTATAATACGATCTACATATTAACCATTATTATACATGATATCGTAATATCACTAATACGAATATTGTTAGTGATATTATATTTGTACATCCTCGTTTTGTGTACCTAATTTTCAAAGTGTCTACTCATTAGATAAGAGTAGTTACAAAGATGCAATTGAGATAATGGAATTGAAGTGAAGAAAATTTCTCGCTTTACTCTCATACGTTAAAGAGTAGTGATTATACACATATAAGGAGAAAATTGTCTTGGCATAAACATATATGGTGATTTATTATGGTACTCATATAACTAATAGGTACGTGAATTTGGTTTTCAATGCATTCATATCATCTATTGTTTTTAAAATATATAATGATTTTATATTCATATTTGCTATGATAGAAAGTACACACTCAAAATTGAAATGGTTCATTGGTAGCTCAACTGATAGATTTGATACAATTTGGAAACAATTACATTCATTAATAGAGTTGCAAATTACAGAATTGAAGAAGTCATTTAAAAAATAAAAAACTTTGACTATGAATTCCATTGACGTGATAAAATATCTTGTTACAAATCTTCAAAGAAGAGTATACCTTATTGTAAAAGAATACAATCGTGTGGAGATGATATATTTAAATATAAGACTATGTTATAATTTGTGACGTTCACATAGTCTACCTTATGCTTACAAGCTCAACCTTTTCCTTAAATACGGTACTTCGATAGAATTATCAACTATTGATCTATTTTGGAAGAATGTAGACATGGAGAAGGATGACCCATATATTATCAATGAGGTATGAGAGTATGTAAGACCATTTATAATGGAGACCATTTAGAGAAAGTTAAGGAATCATCAACAACGACACAAATTTGTTAAGATGTTGGATGAGTAGTTGAGTCATGAGTATACTATCCTACAAGAACCATCCATTCGTCATCTTAAAGGAATATCATCTAACCAATCTACGAAATGTGATTTATGAGTTTGAGAGCATCTAGACAAGAATGCCTCGCATAGAAGAAGGCATGATCATATTAGTGGTCGAGGATGTGATGCCTCTCTTGGGGTGAGCCAATCATTTTCAAGGAGTTGTGGTCCTCTTTCAACTACTGTTGAGAAGAATATTTCCAAACATATGAGACCATAATACCATGCTTTATGGGCCTCATTATAGATGCTTGAGTAAATATTATTTAAAATAGAAAATGTAGGTACAAAGTCATTGATACACTTTTAATACAAGGAAAGGAGTGATGGCATTAAGTTTGCAAAGAGTGCTTGAAGAAGGTAGTACATAGCCGTGACATATATGTACCAATTTTTGTAGATGATAGTTGTGTTGATGCTACTGTTTGACAAATTGTATACATAAAAGATGTGTCCTACTCTAGTCAGTATTGGATGTTCATGCCAAATATGAGTTCAGTTATCGCTACTTGGTAGAACTTAGCGTTGATGCTCCTATCTAATAGGGTCAATGACATTTTTTCTACTAATGTCAGACACTCAATAGTCTCTTGTGAGGGATGTGTGGCTTGTGTTATTATTATGTTACATGATATTTTTTAGTAGTAATCATAATATTTGTAGATTTCATTATGTTATTTAGGCATTTCGTATATTAAAGTAATTGTTAATCCTAACTTTTGGTTTTCTTTCTTCGTAGATGCACATGGTTGATGACTCTGATGCCTCATATTTTCTTAATATGACAGTGTTACCAAGATAAAAGTATTGGGAGTTGGCCAGTTTTGTTTTAAGAACATATCGACTTATATGTACAAATGAGAGGACCATGAGATTTGTGCATGATATTGAGGATGATGACTAGGTATTATTGTCTATTTGCATATGTCATTACATGATTTTTAGATTTAAATGGTAATAATGTATTTTGCTTAATTGAGAGAGTATGATATTTGAATGGTAATCATGTATGTAGGCTTTAACAACAACAAAACCAAATTTATTTTATTACAACTGTAATTTACATATACAATGTTTGAAAATTACTAAATAGCATTCTACATAAAACACAAACAAAAAATATCATGCATCATTACCATCGTCGTCATTAAGTGTTAATCGATGGATTCATTCATAGCACTACTCATATGTCTTTATCAAGCCCAACAACATAGTGTCACCTGACAATGATCATCATACACATTCTGAATGTATTGAAGTCGTTGCAAGTGTCTCACGTGTCACAACAAAATGCTCATATAAGAAATTAAATGGAGGAAAGTTAGCATAAGGCATTAAAGAAAAACAAAATTGGTAATGCTACTAATATAGAAACAATGATTCGTTTACCTACATGCGTAATGATGTATCATATTGTCTAGTTGGAGTAGGTTGAGTATGATACAACTGAGTGATAGAATCTCGTAAAATAAATCCATGTGTTCTCTGAACATTCCACTCCATGTACATCTCATCACACTAGTATGGGTAAAATGTTGAGGCTCTAAAATACTCAAGCTCAAAACAATGAATACATACTCTTACCAGAAGCAAAGAAGTATGCCCATTAAGTTGTGCTTCTATCTCGATGCCTTTTCTAGTTGTTTGTACAAATACGCTAATGTAGTTGTACTGCATGCATGACTGTCAACTCTCTACATATCATGTTCTAGTAGATTCACGAGCGTTATTGACACCCTATCTCTAGACTTATCCCGATATAACATATATCTTAACTAATATAACAAATAACATAAGGTTTTATTTTAGTTACTCACTATTTTCTTGAAAAAGAAGTTTGGAGTACCTTAAACTTAATGGCTTCAGATTTAATCTCACATATGACTTCATTGATGCTCATCCCAACATATCACTCAAGATATCTTCCTTCTAAACATCATCTCGTGTGTTAAGGCAATAAGTTGACCTTTTATTTGAAGACCAAGTATCTCGTGGACATCGTTAAGTGTGATAGTCATTTCACCCCATGACATGTGAAATATTTTTGTATCACTAGCAAGGCTCTGCTAACAGTTAGTGATCTATAAAAGCAGTCAATAATGCATGGTCTATCACTCATATAACAAATATGCATACTCAATCAACTCACTCCTATATGCAATCTCAACCCAATTATCGCCCCCCACATCCATCCTCTTCACTAGCAAGACTCTGGTAAACAGTGTAACATGTTATCACTTTTCATATTGTCTGTAAATATACATTTACATAGTTAATTAGAATAGAGAGTATTGATATCAAATATAAAATGTGACCTTCAAATCTCGGAGGTAATCTTGACATATCAAGAGATCTCTCATACTCACTATCTGCAATATCAAACTAAGTATCTCAGGTTGATGTATCCTCCTCATAATGTGAAGGGTCAGCTTCTTCTCTTTGTTTTTGTCTACGTGGTGTCCTTAGAATCATACTCAAAGGAGGGCCAATTCTGTTTCAACCAGACAAGTAGTGGTTAAACTCTTCTCTCCATCAGTGCACCTCAAGTTCATGCAACTAAGAGTGCAAGCAAGCCAAGCAGCTTGGTTTGAGAAAAACTCGAACTTGGCTGGGTCTGTTCGAGCTTGAGTTGCATGTGAACCAAGCTCAAACTCAATGGTACTGGACCAAAGCAGCTCATGAGTCTAACCGAGATTTTATAATATAAATATATAATTCATTTATATTTTAAAACTTCTACCTATTTGAGTCAAGTTATATTTATCTGAGGTAATTCACGAGCTTAGTCAAGCTCTGTTTAGTTTGAACTCACTAAACTCGACTGTGATGGAGCTTGATCGAGTCAAGGAGTCCAAACGAGTATAGCGAGCTGAACTAGTTGTCCAAATGATTTTCCACTTTTTTTGTTGCTTCATTGCATGAAAGAACTTAGATCGTCTTGAGCATTTTTTTTAACGAATTAAATCGAACTTACTTCGTTCTTGAGTTTGGCTCTACTCGGTTGTACCCCTGCATATTCAGTCTGCTGGATTATTCAACAATGGTCCAACGTATATATCATATGTATCAAAGCATCATATGCTAACTTAAATGGATCAAACAGAAGTGATCTAATATGGATACGTGTCCATCGACCTTTTATATGGTATGAATCAATTCCGAGAAGACCATTTATGTAGTTGGATTAATCCTGATGAGCTGTACTAGGATACCACATTAGCCACTAATTTATAAATGAGGGTGGTAGGATCTCCATGCTATATTCATAATATTTCCCATTAGAGTTCCACCCATCATTAAAAATTAGAGTTTGAGAGCTTTAATCTCTCGTATGGATTCAACATATCGACCTGCAGACCTCGAACCTGATCATGGCTTTCACATTTTGTTGAAGTACTTCCAATTTTAAGTTTTTATATCCCTAATAATTTGACTTGCATTATCCTACCGACACCAAAGATCACATTATGCTCGTGAAAGCTCTGAATTGGTAAATTTTCGTTTGCTTCGGCATGTCAAAGTGAATTCAACGACATTCTTTCAAGTTTTTAAACTAAAACCATGTCTCAATGTAATTGTATTTGGGCATTTCATGTGATTGAAGGGTCAATCTTTTAGAATTTTTTCCCAAAAAGCAGGATTTTAGATAAGCAGATATATGAAGAAATCTCTCTCTCTCAAGTGGGTTCAGCTGAGTTCATAAAAGATGACAAATCATTAGAGGACATGTTCAAATAGAGGTTCTTTAGCTTGGCTCCTTATACAAAACGAGCTGATCAACGAAAAAGGGTTGTTCGGTTCACTCGTCTTGCATACCAGCTCTTCGGATGGCAATACCTACCCACACCCGCAGGAATCCACTCCATCCCATCCTACGTGGGATGAATTCTCAAGGAAAAAACCTGCCCCGCTGCGGTGTGGGGTAAGAGGGAAAAGACCCGCAGGCAGGGTCGGGTTTAAGGTAAACCCGCCTTACTCCCATCCCAATATATATATATATATATATATATATATACACACACACATTCTTATTACAACATCCAGTAGCCTACTACACACACATGCACCCACTCCAATCGAACTCATCACTTGCAAGATGGGAGTGAGAGAGTCCTGCAGATGAGCTAGCTCTCTGTGTGCAAGATGCCCAGTGGCTTTGAATATGTTCATTAGAAGCCATCTGGCTGGTGGTTCGTTCTGCCCTTTTGTATAGTAAAAATTAGTTGAGCAATGAACAGTGGTTGTTCAACCCAATTGTATGTTATACATTAAGCTTTTGGGTCACGCAAGTACACTTAAGGTAGTTGCCTTAATTATTTCTTTAGGAAATGATGTTGTAGTCATTTTCTCTTTTATACAGGCTTCACACTTATTAAAAGTGTTTTTCTTAAACTCAAGCAATAAGTCAAAATTGACTAATTTTTTCAACTTATATATTAAAGTCGTTTATGTTATACATTCACATCAAGCATAAAGCACAATTGATGTAAGTAGAAGAAGAAACTTCATTTTCATTAATGTTCAACTTAAACAAATCATACTCAAAACTAAAAAGCCCAAAAATACTATCCTACCATGTTTCCTCACAGTATTTTTTATAGAGACAAATCTAATCTCAAGCACCTTCTTAATTAGGGCACACACATATACAAGATTGCACCTTATAGATAAACACAATCAATACGTTAATAATTACAACCAATATGTCTCTTACCATAAGGACCAAACCCCTAGAACATTAGCAAAAGAGTTATTTCTCATATAGAGTCGATGTTCCATAGGCTTTTATTCCTTACAATCCATAGCTCCCTTTTTGCTCTTCTAGATTTATCGAGTAGCTCTAAAATTGATCCACGAATGGTGGTTCAAGTACAAACACTCAAAAAGTAAGGCAAATTATGTTGTGCTTCTCCTTGAGGCTACAACACTAAGTGTTGCAACCATTATTCCTTTTTTTGTAACGGTCCCTTTTGAAGTATCCAATCTTGCCACAATTGAAATACTTGACCCAAGAAATAAGTTCCTGCAATTTTTTGAAATATTGACCATTTTTTTTGTTATATTTACCAATCTTTTATTTTGGTTGTTCTTAGAGCTAGATTATAAATCCTAAGCAATTAACATTTTTTTTTCTTTCATATATTCTTATTCAATTGTAAGTTTTAAAGGGAGTTCAAAAAGGGTAAAGTTATATCCAAATCTAAGGATTGTGGTCACTATATTCCATGAAGGAGAAAGACTATTTAAGATAGTAGATATCTACATGCGTTCAAGAATGATCGAGTTTGCTACAACTAAGTTTCTAATCATAATGAACATTTGTTTTACATGTGCAATTAATTTATCTCCTTTCATCTATGACAATTATATTTTTTAAAGAGCAATTGAACATAGAGTTTAGCTATATTATCACATTTAGTGGTTACTGAGTTAAACATTCTTTAGCAATTTTGTATTCCGTAGAAACCCTAATCAAATTATCTTCTATATATGTAAGCATAATAGTCCTAACTATTATGTCATCCTTCATAAAGTTTTTATATTTTTTCTTGTCTATTGCATTTGGTGTAATTGGCAATATTGTTTTCCTAACCATATAATCAACACCCTTTAAGGTCAAGGCCAATGAAATTCTTTTTATGTTTAAAATTTTAGGCTATTCAATTTCTCATTTTTTGTCAATTGAAACACACATATTTTTGTTGTTATTTTTAAATGTTTGGCAAAAAAATGATAAGAGGGTCTATACATTTCAAATAAGAAACAATAAACAAGCAATAGATAAAAGAAATTAAATATAATTCCGTTAAATAGCTAACAAAATCTAGTCAGGTGGTAAACTATAATAACAAAATATCCATGTACTAAACTATAAATCTTCATAGATACTTATCTGTAGTATAATACAAATTGCAGGTACTATTGCAAAAAAAAAAAAAAAACTTGGACAAATTTAGTAATTTTTGAACAAGTCTAGGGATATTACTATAAAAATTCCTATCTGTCTAACTGTGTAGCAAATGAGCATACTAGAAATTTTAACAATTTATCTATTTCAATAATTTTATCAAAGTCTGAGGGATATAATTGTAAAAATTATGTATTTAATTATTCTATAAATTGAATAAACAGTTCAAGCCAAAATAATAAATCTTCCCTGTTATGTTTTTGTAATTTTGTGTTTTGAGCAATACCACTATGGATGCTCAAGGTCATTAAAAAAGGTTTGATACTACTGTAATAATTGACTCACCTTGGTCACTTAATGCAACACGAAAGCCAAGCCGAACCAAGAAAGAAGAAGAAGAGAGGCAGAAGGGGATTTAATTCAAGGTTACCCCTAACAGGTTTTCAATAGAAAGGTGTTTGTATTTCCGAAAACAAACTTATGTTTGTTTATATACTTAGTCTTTATTTCTTGTGTTTTCCTCTTTATGATTTAAATTTATTATCTTTTGTGAGAGATTTTTGCTATCTTTAATAAATTAAAATAGCTTTATTTGAAAAATTTTACCTTTATAAATAACATCTCATAAAATCCGAGAAGAGGACCATTCTTTTCATATTTTATGGACATGCATTATTGAGGCCGAAAGTGGCCACAAAATAACTTACCATGTCAATTCACGCTTAACTACAACATGCATGAGGAAGTATTCTTTAATTTCACAAACTATTATGACCATTATATAGATGACATCAATCAAAAATTGGTCGCACACATTAGAGGCGATCATAAAATAGACAAGTGAGAGAGAGAGAAGGAGAAATTGAAAAAAAAGACTGGAGAGAAACCATCAAAAGGAGACAATTGTGAGAAACCATATATCTAAAGATCGCCACATTAGTTTAAAAATATCATAGGAAAACAAAACCAAAGATACGAAAAAACCATTCGTAGAGAAAGAGATAGAGATAGAGATCACTCTAACTCGAGAACATCACAAGAAAAACCATGTTAGAGAGAGATATTCCTCTAAACCTCTGGTTCAACTGTTTGATGGTAGGGGGAGAGAGGGGGTGGGTAGTCATTGTGACTCTGGTGAGAGAGAGAGCAAAAGGAAATTAGGGTTTACGTTTAGGTTAAAGTGTTGAGAGAAGAGAGTGTTGGGGTCTACCATGTTAAGAGTAACATTGAGGCATGATTTCATGAGGCCTGAATCTGGGGCTATTATAAAACCTATCATCGGACTTCCATCAGATCATAGTTTGATGATGAATTGTGGAAGATGAAGCTCAGTGATGGTTGTAGAAGGGTTTTTTGCTCAATCGAACTCGAATGCATGCAACGCAATGACAACATGAGGGTGACTCTAACCTATCTCTTAACCTCACTTGCAATGGAGCCTCTCTTAGCACTCAGCTATCCCTCACGAGCTCTCACTCGCACACACAAGGTAGAGCGAAGAGAAGAGGAGAGAATGAGATCCGGTTAGCAAGGAAAAGAGGGGAGGTTCCACTTAAGAAGCAAAGACTACAAGACTCGACTCTCTCTAACTCTAAGATTTGATAAAGTACTGCCCCTATACATATTACATTCTTTCATAGAAGAAGCTTACACTAGGCTAGGTCATAAGGCCCACCCAGGTTCTTCTAGTGTATTCCTAGTTGTCCTACTAGTTACTAAGAGAGATTTATACTTTAGTGAGTAAGAAAACACACCATAGTGGGCGTGTACAAGCGCTACATGAAAAAGGCCATGGAGGTGCGCACACCCAAAATCATGTCAGTGACATAATTGATTTAGGAAGTGAAGGAGTAGGTTCATGAGGCGGGAATTTGGGGGCCTCGATCCAACAGTTTCCCTCCTGAATTTGTCAAATTCAAGACAGGGCTCTGTGGAGAGTAGGGGATCCCCACCCCATGAACATCCCTAATGTATATAATGGCTCACCTTCTTTCACGTCTACTCATTCAATTAACTCTATCAAAGTACTTGTATTTGATAGATACATAGTCTTAAATTGTCTTTTCATAATGATTTCTTGGAAAGAATATAATGTAACTTAAAATATATGTGATCATGGTCTTAAATCGTCCTCGCACCATTCCTTTCTCTTAAGTCATTTGAGGGCATCAACCTTCACATTAAGGATGACTTCCACCCTACCATATGGGTACCCAACTAATGCCACATAGGGGTGGAGTAGATTGGGGAATGGGTGGGCTAGACTAGGCTGGCTAAAGTTCATAGAAATGAATTGGAGGATCTTACAAAAAGGATCCAAATAAGATATTTAAGTAATTTAAATTCATGTAAAGATCTAAAAGACAAGAAACAAGCCCGCTTCATCAATAGTTGCTACGTATTTTTTTAAGAAAAAGAAATAATTAAAAATAAATATTGGCATAAGAGACTTCCTCAATTCATGAATAAGGCATCCAATTCTTTGTCATGCATTTTATATAGCTATCAAGTAGTGAGAAAGTCTTTGGGAGCTCCATGTGAGGTTTTTGATGGTGTTCTCTTCCTTATCTACAACTTTGTGAGTTGAACCCCTAGCCGGTTGAGCTATTGTTCATTACACTTATTTCCATTGAAATTCATCATCGAAAACTCCATAAAGTAATGAGATTGTTTTTACTAAATAATTTTCAAAATATACCACATTACATTAGGCTCTTGCTTGAATTGTTGGGTCACATCTTCAAGTTGAGGTCACATTTAATAACTATAGCCATGATATGATACATGCAAGGCAACTCAAAGAACTATTGTTTCCCTCGTCAATGACCTTGTCTAAGGTATCAAGTGACAAACCACTCAACACTCAATGCAGGATATTGACTAAGACCCTTTATCATACTTATATTGGAACTCAAAGAAGTCTACAACTCTGGAGATTTTTTCTTCAAAAAAGTACACCATCGGTATTTGGAAGCTTAAGGGAGTGTTTATTTATGAGGTTAGACTTACACAATTTTTAGTGTACAACTCTAGAGATTTTTTCTTCAGAGAAGTACACCATTGGTATTTGGAAGCTTAAAGGAGTGTTTATTTATGAGGTTAGACTTACACAAGTTTTAGTTTACAACTCTAGAGATTTTTTCTTCGAAAAAGTACACTATTGGTATTTGGAAGCTTAAGGGAGTATTTATTTATGAGGTTAGACTTACACAACTTTTATTATAGGTCCATTTCCAGCAGCCTACGAACTTATCACCTTGCTTATTGGAACAAGTACTGAACCAATTGAATCAAGTATCACTAGCCTTTAGAGATTTAACCCCATACTTCTATAGGTTAGCAAACATCCACCTGCCCATAGTACCCCAAAATCCAACCTTAGTGACTTAACTCATACTTTTTACCACTTAATCACCTTAATTGTTTTACCAATAAATCAACCATAAGATATTTATTGCCATAACTTCGCTAAATCAGTAGCAATTGCTTTAAATCAAGGATCATTCAGCATCGGTGACACTAGACAACTATTATCTAGAGATGGAGCCCCAACCCAACCCAATCTAAATGGAGCAAGTATTATATGATTTAATCAGGTTTGGTTAGGGCACGGGGTCACCCCAATTGCATTCCTCAAACAGGTTATGTTGAGTATTATCTAATAAGTACTCAACATGATACAAACACACACATGTGTGTAATATATATATATATATATATATATATATATATATATATATATATATATATATATATATATATATATAGAGAGAGAGAGAGAGAGAGAGAGAGAGAGAGATAGTGGTATATTTTCAAATTCATCAATGCTCAAATCTATTCAAACATCTTTACCATTAGATCGGCATTATCAGCGATGTATATTTGAATTTAAAAAGTGAAATACATCATTATACTTTTCATACTTCACATTTAATGTACAAAATTATATTTCGCTTTTTAAATTCAAATTTTCACCATTGATCGCATCGATTAAACTATTTGAATGAATTTAAGCATTGATAGGTTTGAGCACAAACCACCATCTCTCTCTACATATATAGCGATTGGATCATGCTGCCCACTCATACATGCCTATTGTTTTTGGGTGGCATGAGTGTAACAACAATGTCATTAATACTTTTCTAAAACTCCTTACAAATTTTGAATTACACTAATGTCACCCAAAAGCAATGGGTAGGCATGTTAAAAGCAGGCAGGATCCAATTTTCCGCACACAAATATATAGTTATAATTATAGTTATTAGTATATGCTTGTTGCTTTATACACTTGTCATGTATGTATAGATTCCATTAATGGTTTGCTATGCAAGTTAGACAATTGAGATAAAACATACATACATACATATATATATATATATATATACACACACACACATACATAGAGGTAGTGGTAAATGCTCAAATCTCATCTATATTCAAATCTACTCAAACATCTCCACCATTTCATTGACATGTTCAATGATGGAGATTTGAATAAAAGTATCATTTTACTTTTTGTTTTATTACCTCAATCATTCATATCATATATCGAATGGTTGAGATGAAAAGTAGATTTGAGCATGGATATAGTTTGAGCATTTACTACTACTATTGTATATATTTATTTGTATATTATATATATATATATAAAGATTAATATGCTTGTCATGGAAAATCGGATTCTATCTATCAATGATATGTCTATTCATTGCTTTTTAGTGGTATGAGTATAATTTAAAATGTTTTAAGGATTTTGAAAAAGTACATAAAACAATATTGTTATACTCATTCTATCAAAAAGTAACAATAGAGCGAGTTGGCAGGATAAGTGGTTGGACAGGATCAAATCACTATGCTTGTCCTCAATCATTCAATAGAAAATATGAATGGTTGAATAAAAAGAAAAAAAGTATACATGTATTTATTGCAGGTTGTACTTAATTTATATACATATCTTATTAAATCTCAATAATCCATCTCATTGATGAGATGATTGAGATTTGCAAAGATAGACAAGTATATGATGTGGCAAATGTAATAGATTTAAGTGTATATACAAGCAGAAAAATGTTTGTCTATGTGTGAGAGAGATTGAATTTTCCAGACCATAAAATTTATTTGTGAGAAGATTTAGATTTATGAATAATTTGATTTTAATAAAATCTCTTCTAATTTTATGAACTTGTTTAGGTTGGAATTCGTTGGAAAAAGACCCAAGCAGTACCTATCCACACGGGTAACGGGTTGGATTATGGGATCCAAAAATGAGGTTGGGGTACAGGAGCAGGTATAGGTATATCCATCTCCGATCTGCCCCTTTGTTATACCTAGACTTACCCAAACACATATATTAGGATTTGATAAAAATTCAAAGGATCTGAGTGGTCATAACCAAATAAAACATTTCCTACTGATCCAAAGTTCTATTTTCATAGCTGGTTTGCGATGCTCTAGATCCAAATTTACTTTACGTGAAACTAGACAGTGATCATTTTTCATTTGATCCAAGGTTCGACTCGTTCCCATAACCTGTGTTTAGACATGGCCGGTTTAGAACGGGCCCAGCGTTTCAAACTGAAACTGTACTGCCCATGGAACCGGTAGTTTCAAACCATCACTAACTATGTTTTAGATAATTTTTTCAAAAGCTTTTATCACAAACATTTCTGTGGCTCAAGGGCAGGGTGCTTACCATTGTAGTTGATAGAGAGTTCAATTCCTAAAAGGCACATTGCTCTTGTTTTCCAAATTAAAAAAAAATAAAAAATAACACTTCGTAATAACTTATTATTTAATTTTAATAATATTAATAACTTAAATTAAAATAAATTACAACATTATATATATATTTTTAATTTTTTTTTAATTTTTTAAAATATAATATTAGACTCTCTATAAATCTCCACCTCACTATAAAAAACAGGAGACAAAAGAAGTTTTCTTCCCAAACTGAGATAAAGGAGTAAGGGACATAAAAAATTAGAGCGAGTCGAGTCGGGGAAGCCTCTAACATGTCTAGTAGTGTGGAGATTAATGTGACACGTAACCCGTGTCCGACATGTGTCGTAATGATGAGGCCAGATTCCCGTTTGCTATATTCGACATGGTGCGTCATCTGTGTAGGCCTTTGTTTGGAACTGGACATTTGGTTACTATTATATGGTGCGTCTGTCTGTGTGGCCTTTGTTTAAAACTGAGGCTGGCAATTTACCAGCCATTTGGCTTTACCTTCCCATCCATAACACCACCATTTTTTTATGCACACACTCACTCTACTCACTCTCTCTTTTATCTCTCTCTCGTTGCTTGTCTCCACCCACCAGCTTTCGCTATGGCGTCCCATCGGCACTCCGGAATCTGGTTTGGCAAGTTCCTACTCTTCTCTTTTCCTTTTCGCCATTTACTCCATTCTGCTGCTTCTGCGTCGTTCTTCGCTTTTTCTTCTTCTCCATGATTTCGCCCTAGATTTGATTTTCTCATCTTTGCTTTTTGGTATGATGATCACTATATAAAAGCTTTTAGCAATCAATTTCAGGAAATACTTAATCATAGTTAGCTTGTTTCTTTTTTCTTTTTTCTCTTTATATATATATATCTAATATTTTTACTGGTCAGGCACCGATGATACAATTCTTGATGATGGGATGGGACGGGACATAGGAGCAATGATTGGTGATTGTATTTTGATTACACTTTTGAAAATGCTGGATCATACTTCATTTGGAAGATATAATACTTGATGATGGGATGGGACGTTATCATACTTAAGCAATGATTGGTAATTGTATTATTGATATTTATCACTTTGAAAGCATGAACAAGATCAATAACGTTGAAATGCATTGAAGTAGGGATAAACATAACTTTTTAATCAGGTCATCTAACCTTTAATTTGTTAGAATTTCATTTTCTTATTCGGCTTTTCTTGGTTTTGGAATGGAATCTAGTCCTTTTATCAAGTAACACCATCATAGATTCCAAAGTAGATAACTTGCTTGGATATGCATTTGCTAGTAAGTTGATAGACATAAACGGGTTAAACAGATTCATTAACCTGGCAATTTTGTTGATGGAAATGTCAATCTTATGTGCCCAACTATTATCTTCATTTTGGAACAGGAACTCTATGTTTACTCCTTATTGCAGCGAAAAAACATAGATTCAGTAGATTACTTGGATATAAATTCACTGGTTTTTGTGCTAGCAGTACTGATGCAATGATTTTGCTTGAAATTTAAGCTGGCATGTTTGTTGATGTTTCTTTCTACATGAGAGCGTTTTCTTCTTATCGTGGACTTTGAAACTTTTATATACCTTGAGAGGGCAGGACTGGCTGACCAAGTACTTTTTAATCAGGTTTTACCTTATTCAACTTTATATGAATCTTTAGAATTGTATGATTGGTTCTTTTTGTGCTTTTCCTGGGTTAGAGATTGACTTTAGCTGCTTTAGTTTTTCTTCCCCATCCTTTCCTTCAGCTGGACATGTTTGGGAAGTTGTATTCTAGGGACAGTCATAGCTAACCTATAGATGTGTTTGCTCTTTGGCCATGATCTGACATATTCTTTTTATGATACCTTGTTCTTGATATCAGGATTATTCACTTATTCCCTGTTTTCCATTGAACTCAGGTCTTTACCTTAGTGAAACTTTACAGCGGATTTCGTTAAATTGTAATGATTGTATTCTTTATGTGTATGTCTTACATTGGTAAGATATTAGCATGGCCTGTTAAGTATTAGTTATCCCCATCCTTTCCCTTCAAAGGACTTTTAGGCCATTCTATCACAAAGGGTTTTAGTCCTAGCCAACCTGCTCCACATGTAGCTTTGTGTTCTGATTTGGTAGACTTATGCATGCTATAGATGAATAATGCATGTTCTAGATATCAACCCATTCACTTATAGCAGCAAAAGTTATCCATTGACTACTCCATCTTTACATTTGATACTTTATAGCGGATTTAGTTCAAAAAGAAATGTTGTGAATATTGTCTTGTGCTGTTGTGTAATCAAATATTCCTGTAAGCTGTCACTGTTGTAATGCCTAGTATGCTGCTCGATTGGTCAACTCTTTCTCGTTGGCCATTCTTCAAAGGTTTTTTCCTAGTCTGTAAGAATTTACATGGTTGTTGTAGCTTCTATTTGAACTTCTGCATGGCAAAAATTGAATAATGCCCAGCCTCTCAGGAGAAAATGTCTTTGCTACCAGCATTTGCTGTATCATTTTGGTGTCCATATCTACTCACTGTCCATGCTTTCATTTCAGGCATCCCGTCTTCAGATACATGGTTCTAAAAAGCGAACTAGTCTTCTCATTCTCCTGGTACTTGTGCAGGTTCTAATCAGAGCACTGTGGTTATTCTGCTGACTTATACTGTTCCATGATACCTAGTCTTCCTGCTAAACATTTATGAATATATCTTTCCATTAAGCTTACTTAGTAAGATTCAATTTTGAAGCCTAGTGCTGTAGAGATAGTTACTAGCTCAAATACTAACGCTTGATTTCCAGCAGCAGGATTTTAACATTCTACTGGGGATCATCAGGATATTGCACACAAAATGTATTCTTCGCTTGTTGCTGTATCATTTTGGTGTTCAATCTACCTGTTAGTAAGTGTTTTCATGTTTGCGTCTTCAGTTACATGGTTTATGCGAACCAGATCTATCCACTGCCGGGCCCTGGTACTTTGAGGTTTTGCTTTAGAGCTCAATTGTGTGATTATTCCATGGACTTATAAGTTGTGAGGATAGGAATTCCCCCATGTTGGACTTACTGAATAGATCCTTTCTCATCTGCTTACGAAAAGATCCAATGTAGTTTGCTAGGAGAGTTGTTGGTCCTAGCTGGCTCACGGGGCCCCCACTTGACTAACACTCTGGCTATGGATTTTGTATTCTACTGGGGGAGTCCTAGAGACAGTTGTAGGCACACAAATGTTGTTACCATTTCCATGGAGTCACAGTCAGCTTCTTCACCATTGTATGGGGGTTAGTGTCATGTTCCTTCCCCTTTGGTTTGACATCAACCTTTGGATTGATCCATGTTATTGTGCTCAATGTTCTTAGCTATGTCTTCAGCTTTCAGAGCTGACTGATTTTCCTTGACTATCATTGTCACCGTTTGTATGCATACAAGTCTGGAAACTATTCATCAGCCTTTACTTGAATATGGACCGATAAGTCCTGCTGACATACTTTTGCCAAATGGATTAGCTACTGTTGTTAGGTTATGGTTGTCAATGGGCCCCACTTGATATTACTCTGGCTATGGATGGTTATATGGATGTTTCACTTGTTATACTGTTGAATGCACATATGACGTGTTACCATTGTCCATCATAATAGTCCATCATTTGGAACTGATATACCAAATTTGTAGAAAAGTTAGAAGTGCATTGATGTTCCTTCCCTTTACTTGACATCATACCTTAGAGAACAAAAGAAACAATTGATGCTCATGTTCCAATTTTTTTGGGAACTATCTGAGAACAATTAAATTTTCAGTTGATTTCCACCGTAAGCTGCAAACCAAGTCTGAAAAATATCTCATTGTCTTTTACTTACATTGACCGGTGTTTGGAAATTGAACATCTTCTGCAACAGCAGCGGGCAGCTTAGTACTTTAGGGTTATTTACCTGTTATTCTAGTATATAACATGGCTTCCAGTGAGAGTGGTTTGCTTATTTGGGATGGATGTTTCACCTGTTATTGCTGACATATGGTGTTTGACTTTAAGTCCAGTTGAATGCAATGAAGTAGCAATTCGAACTGATCATGTGGGTACAGACCTAGTCAAACTAGACATTGCAATCAGGATTCCAGTTGAATATCACCCCTCAGGAACATACACACTGAACAATGATGGACACCAATTTTTTTGGGAATATTCAACGATTAAGACAGTTGATTTCCACCTTTAGGCAAATTGTGAAAAATCCACTTTGTCAGTGGAAGACTGTGGAAATGGTCAGCGTTAAGCTGTCTTGCACCAACAACGTGAAAATCGGCTTGCCAGGGCAATCACTTTATGCCTTTTGTTATTCTTCCCCCTTTAGTGAGAGTGGTTTCAAATTTGGGATGGTTTTTCCTCCATTGACGCATTGATCTCGTGTTGTATTTAAGCTGGAAGTTGACATGCAATGAAAGTGACATAATTCTCTTCACATGTTTAAGACCTATCCAAACTAGACTTGCAATCACCAATTCCGCTGTTCAACACTCTACTGCTAAATATACAATAGAGAGTGATACATAGACTCCCCTTGCAATTTAAGATTGTTCGCAACAAGTTTAAGAGAAATAGTATTGAATAGCAGTTGACAAGGTGCTTTTCCACATGGAAGATGTAAAATCATTGTAGCTGTGTGCAGTGAATACTCGCGAGAAAGTCATTCTAACATCTCCAGTAAATCACTATTAATACTAGGTTAGTATATTTAGAATTAAATGTATATCTTTGAGGGGGTTGTAGGATGTCCAGGACAGAGCATATTGAGGTCGTATTGTATTGTAGTTGATTTAAGAAGCATTGAATGGTTCTCTAGTTTAGGATCATAATTCATGAGGCTGTTATTTCTTATAACTTACATTTTTATTTGTATTATGTGAGATGTAATAGAGTTCTCCATATTTATGAGGGATTATGTAGACAATTTGTACCTTAGAAATACTTGAATAGGTCGACAAAGGTATTTTTTCCTGATACATAGCTATGACTTATGTGGATAAATACTACGAAAGCATTCTAATTTTGAAGTTAAATTGTGTACAAGGTTGGTAATATGTTAGTTAACCCAAATGTATGATCTTTAGATAGTTATAGGATAGTGCTATAAGATCATACGGCTAAGTATAATAATATGTAGTTCAATTTGAACTTGAGCATGTTAGTATTTAGGATCAGGATTCATGAGGATTGTTATTTCTTATAACATAAATACGGATTATCCACGATGTTTACGTGGAGATGTAATTTCCAAAAGTTATGATCGTCAAGACAGATTATGCTAAGTAGAATTTCATCTGGTGCATAAACATGGTAGACAAGGTTATCTAATCAGAAATGGCATATCGTTCGCAATCCTATTTTAGTGGGTCACGTCGTTTCTAACTCCGTTAACCCAACCTATTAGATTGCCAGACAGTTACTCATAGCTAGTTGCTTAGATGGCCCGATACCTAATTATCAAAAAATTTGGGTTCAACTTGAGCCAATGGTCAGGTGCATAGATAAAATGGATTCAAGTCATAACTGATAAATACCGTATTCACGATGCAAGTTTTGTTCTAAAAGGTCGAGAATCCGTGATGTGTCGTACTTGAATGCACCTATCATTAATGAGAGTAAGGCTGGGATCCGAAATGGATCATGACGTGCTCAAGTCATCAGCCCCGTTAGTTCAAGATACTCTGGTGAGGTTGCCCACATACGTGGTTAAAACGTTGTGTGGCACCAGTCTAATTTCGACAACCTGAATTACGCCAAGATCCGTGTTATGGATTATCATGAAATCATGATGCAGGGAAAAAAATGCGGCTTTAATATCCTTATTAGGATAATGGTTGATGCGCCGCCTTCACCCTATAAATTCCAGTGGGAGGTCCTTCTCAATCGCGGTTCAAAAATTGTACTCCTTCGTCGGCATTTATGCTCTTCCTGGATAGTAACTGCCGATATTCGACGATTTTCGATTAGCTGCCAAATTTCAAACAAAAGTGGAAAAAATGCTTTTGCTCTATTCGTGATAAATGGTTGAGGGTTTCCTTCACCATTTATATCCCAAGGTGGGAGGTTTCTCCCCCACTTTTCCTTCTACCTCGCATTTATGTCTCTTCTCGACGAATACAAGACGATTGAGAGAGAAAAAATGTCCTTGGCTCAATAGCTTGTGAGGTAACTTTAGCTCTTCAAACAGGTTTCACCATTTTGTCCCAAGGCTATTCTACTGCGTAGTCACTGAGAATTCCTCGGTCGTCGATGAAGGCGACACACTCATCGTGCAGAGAGAAATTACATTGTCACCGAATAGTAAGAGGCAGTAACGGGACTATGCAAACAAGAGTATCTTTTTGGTAAAGGCAATCAAAAGGCGTTCACGTGCTGAGAGCCTCGCCGCGATGTAAGGCGACATTCTCCGACATATCAGGGAGTCCGATGAGAACCATGGTACGAGCTTTCCAGGAACTGTGGATGAATCTCTTGGAGGCGAGTCTAAAAAGTGTGATCGTGCCTAGAGAGCCTCGTAAGGCAAAGGCCGCATATCCGCTCTCCGAGCCTGCTGGCAGAGTTAGGAACCTTAAAGTGAATCCATCTTCGAGTCTGATACGAGAGCGCCTCGTAGGTAACACATTAGTGGCACGTCGAATGGTTCCACCATAACACGTAGAAGCCTACCTTCCCCGTGAGATGTCGACTCCATCAGAAGTCGTTGGTATTCTCTTAAGTGTAGTGCTTAAAAGATGCGCATGAGAAGTAGGAGTATTTGCGGTTAACTACTTGATGGGTTTAAGAGATGTGGAATCCCTTGCATCAAGTTCAGTACCGAGTAGAACAAGTAATATGTTCTACTTAGAAAAAAGACAACGATTATATATATGTGTGTGTGTGTGTGTGTGTGTACAAAGGCGCTGGCACTACCCGGAGATAGGGGTGCAACTTCTATTCACCAAGTTCGAGATCGAGGTCCGAGTAATCATATATGACACACATATATTAATAAGCCGCTCATTTTTAGTGGATTTACATACTCTCACATGTACTTAATTGATTGGGTTTGGTCATGTTTTATAAGTTGAGTTTGGCTCACGTTTAATTGTTTGGCTATCATTAGTCGCTTATCCGAGGCATTTCCAAAGATGACTAGATTTTACATTATTTCTCGTATTTAGTCACCATCTTGAGTTCTAGATGTTTAAAATTTATGTAGAACCAATTTTTGATTCTTATATAAATTTTAATGTTAATAAAGCCTCTACTTCATCTTCTTCTTCTACTGTATATAATATTGAATCATTTGGTGTACGCCATGTTAGGTTGGGTTATGTAAATTTTGATTCCATAAAAAGAATGATGAACTTAAACCTTGTTCCGAAGATTGTCATATATAAAAAACACAAATATGGGGTATGTGTGTAATTGAAACAACTTAGGAAACCTTTCCATAGGTTGAAAGGAAATCTAAAGTTTTGGATTTAGTGCACACTTATATTTGTAAATTGAGAGAAGTGACTAGTAGGGATAATGAAAGATATTTTATCATGTTTATTGATGATTACAATAGATACTGTTATATTTATTTGGTTAAAAGTAAAGATGAAGTTTTAAAAAAAATTTAAATATTTAGAAATAAAGCACAAACTTAAATTGATAGGTTACTTAAAAGATTAAGATCTCATAGGAGAGGAGAGTATGCCTCAAACCCTTTTAAAGAATATTATCAAAACAATGATATTGTTCATGAGGTTATTGTTGTATATTCTCTCTAATCTAATGGGATAGCTAAACAGAAGAATAGAACTTTGTGTGATATGATTAATGTTTTACTTCAAAGTTCTAGGTTACCTACTCACATATGAGAGAAACTTTGAATACGACTTGTCATATTCAGAATAGAGTTCTTCATAAGAATAAGAAAAATAGTCCCTTTGAGCTTTAAAAGTGTCGAAAGATCAGTCTCAAATATCTCAAAGTTTGGAGTGCCTTGCGAAAGTTCTCATCCTTGAAAAAAGAAAAAAAAATTGAGACCTAAAACAGTGGATGTTATATTTCTGGGTTACGTAGAGAAAAGTTATATGTACAAATTCTTAGTCATTAGATCTGATGTTTCTGATATAGATGTCAACATAATAGTTGATCTTTCTGATGTTACATTCTTTGAGAAAGTATTTCTCATAAAGATTGGAGTTCACCAAAGTGTACGTTCTAGAGATTGTGACCCTAATACTGGTTTTATTCTCAATCATGTGACAATAATGACAAATATGAGGGTGAGCTTGATTGTGTTGTTTACAAATCAGATGACTCTCAGTAAATAATCGAACCAAGGAGAAGTAAATGACATAGGATATCAAATGACATTTGAAGTGACTTTGTTACCTTCAATATCGAGGATGTTCATATCACTATCTAGTAGGCTATAACCTCACCTAATGATAAGTTTTTGAAGGAAGCTATTAATGATGAAATCCAGTCAAGAAACTAATAGGTACTTAAGAATTGGTGGATTTAACTTATTGTTTTATTGTGAGTTGTAAGTGGTTCTTTAAGAAGAAACTGAATAGAGACATAATAAAAAAAGTACAAGGCCATGTTAGTTGTTAAAAAATACACACAAAAAGAAGTAATAGATTATATTGATACATATTCTCTAGTTCTCCGTATGGCTATCATCCGAGTACTTATATCACTTGCATCCGTGTATAACCTCACAATCCATCAGATAGATGTGAAGACTACTTTTCTCCATGATGACCTCTATGAAAAAATTTATATCGATCAACTAGAGGGATTTGTGGCTCGTGAGAATGAGTTTAAGGTGTATAAGTTTTTTAAATTATTATATGGTTTGAAACAAACCTCTAAACAATGACATGAAAAGTTTTATTGTGTAATATCATTTTTGACTTCATTTCAAATGATTATGATACGTGTGTCTATTGTAAATTAGTCAATAATGCTTTCATCATTCTTTGTATGTACGTACAAAGAATAGTGTAATGACATTATTTTATCTAACCAACTATACACAACCAAATATTACTTTTGCTATGTGTAAGTTGAGTAGATACACTAGTCATCTAGATAAAACACATTGAGAAGCTCTATACAGAACACTTCACTATGTGAAGGCAACGATTTTCCTTAGATTTCATTATGGTAATCATTCTTCTGTTCTTAAAAGATTTAATGATGCTAATTGGATAATAAAGAACTCTTGGAGTAATGAGGAAACTGAATATGTGTTTCTTGTGGGTGATAGCATTGTCACTTAGAAATCCAACAAATAAACTATCTTGGCTCGTTCTATATTTGAGACAAAACTATGTGCTTTATATGGTATTGGATTGAAAGTTGAATGACTTAAGAGACTTATGTTTAGTTTACCTATGATAAAGAAGTGACTTCCTATTATTTTAGTACACTATGATAGCATGACTACTATTGGTAAGATGAGTAGTTCCAAATACAACCAAAAGCAATAAAGACACATCAAAATCAGACTAAGTATGTAAGGACTCTTGTGTTTGATGGAGTCATAACTGTAGATTTTTTTGGAATAAAAAAATAGCATAGTTGATCATTTGAGTAAAGGTCTATTAGTACCATTAGCTGAAAAATTTAGGTTGAGGATGAAACTAAAATCCATAATTTATTCCAAGCAGTACCAACCTAATCTAACTAAGTAGAGATTACACAAAGTATATTCAATGTGATACTAAAAAGTTGGGTGAATATGATGACACTTTGTATTATGTGATACTTTTATTATTTGTGTGTTTATCCCATATAAACCTAAAGTGTTATGACTGTAAGTTTACTAAGAGACTATTCTTTGAATAAAATCAAGTCCTACGATATAATGGTAGCAGTACATCCTTGGAGATGCTCTGCTAAATGATTGACATTGTGTGGCCGTAACAAGAAAATTGAGTTGTTCTCTAAACTCAATCATGATATAAGATATGGATGTGTGACCATTAATGTATCACTCCTAACGATCACGGAATAAACTTTTATTATATTATTATCAATAGATACCTTTTCACCCAAGGTTTAGGTTAAAGACATATGTTCACCTAGTTCGTATAAGAATAATATTGGATAACTCAAGCAATAGTTCAAACCGGAAGGTACTATTACTGAAAGCATAATATAACAGTTCGTTTGAGAGGACACTTTACATTTCAAAACTTTATAGAGATTGTTGGATTTAATGTTATTATGATTGAGTTAATTAAACTCATGTACATTAATAATATTTAATTCATGTTTAGTACCCCTAAATATTTAATGTAAAGTCCTAAAGTGTAAAAGGTTATATGTGGAAACTTTTGATCTATCTTTTTCAAGAAAAACTTTTGATCTAATGGTCAAAAGTGTCTATGTGGAAACTATTACAAAATGGAGAGGTGTGTCATTTGGATCGGATTCATAATCCATGATCCATCATAACACTTATAAATAAAAGATTAGGGTTCCCTAATCCATACTTATATGATTAAAACTCTCTCCTCCCGTCTCTACCCTTTGCCCATGTTCTATACGGTTGTGTGGTTGCTCCCTAGTTCCCTTCTTTTCTAGCCAAGACAACTGATGCGTGTTTGAAGTCAACTCAAAGCAAGGTATATGGTTTTTAGTTGTCTGTGTGTTTTATCCTAGGAGGAAAGCATAGGTACTTGTATGTAGAACATAACTGGGCACTGATTTCTCTAAGGGAAGTCCACAAGGATGACTCAAACGCATAAATTCTCTTTTTATGATTACTGCATTTGCTTGTATCTTCTGTACAATTTATTTCTGGTTTACCTTAGATCTGCGATTGTTATTGATTGGGGCATGTTTATAATGGTTGCGTATTGGTTTCTTATGTATATATTTCTATGATTCTTTATATATATATATATATATATATATATATATATATATATATAGAGAGAGAGAGAGAGAGAGAGAGAGAGAGAGAGAGAGAGAACCATTGCCTTTGGACAAAAGGAACCCCAGTCATGCTCGAGAGGCACTTCATTGTAAATAACAATACCCTGGGTCGACAAGAGTAATAAAATATTCAGTGAAATATGTTAATGAGGCGTCCTGTGGGGCACGACTAGCGTTTCATTATATGCTCAAGCCTTACGGTCAATTGCAGCGTGAGTCTCTCTCTCTCTCTCTCATACACACATAGACAAGCACATGTATGTATGACTGTCTCTGTTCTTGTTAATATATAGTTGGTATTATTTGGCGCAGGTTGGCTTACTGGTTTGGCTTTACATCTTTCATAGAGTATAGACAATCACGTTGGCTCACGAATATCTAGATCCAACCCGAATCCAATCTGCTTGCCGTATGATTATACAAGTATCCGAAAAGGTACAAGTATCCGTTTAGGAGCCACCGCAGCGACTTTTCGTGTAAGAGCTACGTTTGAAGATGTGCGAACGGCTTTTCTCTTCTGCAAATTGAGAGTTCAATTCCTTTTCTTTTTTCTTTGGCTGCAATGGAAAAGACCAAGCAAGATGCGTGCTTGTGTGTATCGAACTCATGACTTCAACTTGTGAGTCCACCCCCTAGCCACTTGAGCTGTTTGGTCGTTGAGCTGAGATTTCAATCTCAAAGAATTTCACAAAGAAAAATTACACCTAATTCTATCATCAGTGAACTTTGTGCACTTTTAATTTGCCTCTAATTATACTCAACTTGCTCATAAGTTCATAATCACCAATATTAGGCTTACAATACTTCTACAATATGACCCAATTGTGATTCTTATCATTGAGCATATTCCGACTGATGAAAATTATCAAAAATAAAAAAACATAATTTTAAGTATCTCAAACGTACTGTTGCAACAGTTGGATTGGTAAAACTGGAATAATAATAGTCAGAATAAGATAATTCCGACTGCGAGAACAATCATAATACTTCTCGAAAATTCGATACCTGAGGTGTGCATCAGCTTTGGCTCCTACCCATTATACCAGAAAAATGTATATACTCTCTCACTCCTTGTTATAATAGGAGGCCAAAACCTATCCCATACACTCATGCATGCATGCCCCAGAAATCGAACTCACCACTTGCAATGTCAGCCAGAGAGCTTGCAAGATGAGCTAATGCTCTAACTCTCTCTCCCGCTCTCTCTCTCTCTCTCGATATGATCAAGAAGGATGAAGGCCTTGTGTGCACCAAAATGAGAAGAATTGAGGATGATATCGCAGTTATTTTTTAAATCATTCTTTATTTTAGAAAGTAATGGTTCTTATCATGCTAATGCAATGAAGGATAAGGTGAAACAAGTCTTATCGAAGCCATATGCATCAGATTCAACCCTAGACAGTGTTTTCACAAAACCGATGACGAATTTAATTAGCAATAATTGAGGAGTTGGGTTACAATTAGTAACGTTCATCAGCTTCTAACATCTCATGGATAACTTCGTCTTATTTTTCCTGATTTTATTTCTTTTCGAAGCTAAGTGAAAAGTTGCGTATGGGCACAACCTTTTGTTTTTTAAACCACTGACTCTTTGTCATTAGCAAAAGTTGGTTTGGGGCACTAGTTTAAGCATTCCACAGCTCCAGATCGACCCTTCAAGATGGTGACTTCCCAATAAAGGAGTTGGTAAAAAATTCTATGCATTTTGGAATTGAAATGTGCATGCCATTGTCATGTCATGCGCATGCCACTCAACTTATGACCAACCTTTTATATATATGTATATAGAGAGAGAGTTAACTGTGGCGTTTTCGGTTGTATTCTTGCCGGATTTCAGCTTCTGTCGACCTCTAGTGCTTTTTCGTCGACTTGCGATTCCTAGCCGTGTTGCTTCTCAGGTACTCCTGCAACGGAAGAACAAAGGTATGTGGTTTATCTGTTTGAGGTTTCCCTGGGAAGAAGTCTGGTTTTCGGTATTCCGATCTACTGATGTATTTTTTCTTGCCTACGCTGCTCTGTATTTATAGAGCAACACGTGTTCCTCCCTTCCTGGTTTATCCCACTAGGCTTTCCTCTTCAGGAGCCTCTATATACGAACTGTTACCGTGTCTTTTGGTAACAGTCTGGCGGTTTCATCTTTTATAACTGTTACGACTATCCTTTTCGTAACCCTGACCACAAATAACGGTTGGATGGCCAGTCCATCCGTTTCTGTACTGGGTTGCCGAGAATGACCACTGCCTTACATCTTTCACTTGGCCATTCGAGCCAAGTGAACTGACATACTAGTTTTCCTCCCACTTTTGTGAAGTTTTCCTAGTACTTGTCATTTCATGATTGCTACTGCAATCACTACTCGTTGTGTGGTTATTTACCTACACAATAATCAAACAAATCTCAAACCCATGTTTGCAACATGTTTTGAGAAAAGCTCTTCTGTTATGCCTTTAGTCAAGGGGTCTGCCAACATATCATTTATTGGCATGTATGAGATGGATATTTCCTTTTTCATAACCATATCATGAACATAGTGGTATTTAACCATTATATGCTTACTTTTAGAGTTATTAGCTCCACTCTTGATAAGAATAATTGTTGCGCTGTTGTCATAGTAAATGACAACAGTCTCGTTGGCTATTTCCAGCTTCAAATCATGTATGAAGCGGCTTATCCCGACAACGCTCGTTGTAGCCATACAACAAGCCACATACTCAGCTTCCTATATATGCAATACTGCACATCCCTGTTTCTTACATTCCCAAGAAACAACACCACCTCCACATAAGAATATTCGTCCCAAGGTAGATTTGCTGTCATCTTTGCTCCCAACAAAGTCAATATCTGAGTATCCTATCATTTACAGTTCATCTGCTTGAAAACACAGTTTCAAGTCTCTTGTTCCTTTCAAATATCTTAAAATCCTTTTTACAGTTATCCAATGTTTTCATCAATGATTACTTTGATATCTACTTAAACGACCAACAGCAAAACTGATATCAGGTCTTGTACATAGCATATTATACATCAAGCTACCCACAACTTATGCATAAGGAACATTAGGCTTATTGTCTCCTTCACCGGGTCAATCAATCTTACTAATTTTGACCCCTTTTGTAATGGGTGTAACAACAGACTTGCATTCACCCATTTTGAACTTCTTGAGAATATAGTCAATATCTCTCTCTTGACTTAGGCATAAGAGTTTAGATTCTCTATCTCGAGAGATCTTTATACCCAAGATATAGGATGCTTCTTCAATATTCTTTATTTCAAACCTTGAGTTTAACCATGACTTCATTTTGACAATCATCTCATTGTCATTTCCAATCATCAATATGTCATCTACATATAATGATAAGATGAAAAAGTGGCTCCCACTATTCCAAACATATATACAGTGATCAAGTTCATTAGCCACAAACCCAAGTTCTATAATGGTATTTTGAAAAGTCAAATACCATTTGCGAGGTGACTGTTTTAGGCCATATAGGGATTTTCTCAACCTATATACTTTATCTTCTTGGCCTTCAACTATAAATCCTTCGGGTTGCTGCATGTATATAATTTTATCTAAATCTCCGTTTAGAAAAGTTGTATTTACATCTAATTAATGTAAGTCCAAACCATAATATGCAAATATTATCAGGATTATCCTTATGGATGCAAAATTCGCAATTGGAGAATATTTCTCAACATAGTTTATCCCCTCTTTTTGCTAAAAACCCTTTGCAACCAACCTCGTTTTAAACTTGTCCATTGAACCATCGACCTTGTATTTCTTTTTCAAAACTCATTTATAGCTATGACTTTCCTTCCTTTTGGCAAATCAGCTAATTCTTAAACTTGTTGATAAGTCAAGTTATCAATCAACTCATCTAAATCTATCGAATTACACACTTCTTCTGCAAGATAAATGTGATAATCCTTTAAGTAGGATGGTGTGACCCTAGGCCTTTTATGCCTACTTAAAGTTTCGGTTGTTTAAGAAAAATCTTATATGGGTTCATATGATGATTGATCTAGGTCTACTAGATCATCAGTATATTCATCATTATTTTTCGGTCTACTATATCTCTGCTTTCTATCAGTCCGTGGTCCTTATGATAAAACTGATATCCCTTTGAACCTTTAGGATATTCGATGAATATACATCTCAAAAGCCTACTATCTAGCATATCTCTAAATTGATCAAGTATCTTCACATGTGCAATAGATCCACACCTCCTGAGATGACTTAGGTTGGGTTTTCTTCCAAACCATATCTTATATGGTGTAGTGAATACAACCTTACATGGTACCCTATTGAGTATGTATATTGTTATACTTACAGCTTCTCCCCAAAATATCCTTAATAGAGAGAAATCAATTAATATTGATCTTGTCATATTTAATAAGTTCCTATTATATCTGTAGACACCCAAAATTTTCTTTTAAAATTCTTACCTTTTTAGGAAAGTGGTCATTTTAGCAATTTTGGGGTTTTTGAAGGAAAAAGGCACTAAACGAGTTTGTTTTGGTACCAAAATTTTATGGAAGCTTTAAAATGATAAAAGAATGCTTTTCTTTCTGAAAATTTCGAATTTTGACAAAATTGGGGAAAATGACGATTTTGCCCTTAACACTGGAAAAGCAGGATTTCGTTTCCTTAAAAGATTTATGATGAAAAGTATGTTGAAAGCTTGCCTTTTGAAAAGATACAGGTATCAAAAACACAAGTTGACACCTGAAAAGGATGGTGGATGCCCAGAAAGGGAAAACGGGCGTTAAAAAGGGAAAGAAAGCTTCCCAGAAAGAAAAGCTCATATTTGGAAAGAAATCAATTTCCAGAGGGTAAAGTTGGTATTACCAAAAGAAAGTAAGGACTGAAACAAGAACAATAGCTTCCGAAAAGAAAGGTTTGGTATCAAATGCATTTCGTAACATGTCCATGTTATGTTTGATTGTCAAGGTAATTAGTGTATCGATATGCATCAGTTTGGCATTGTCATCTGTTACTGTTATGTTAAGAATAAGGTTAATATTCCAACACTCATGGAAGAAATCTAACGAGCATGATGGTTGATTTTCAAAAACGTAACATGGGCTTACTTGAACGCTTTTGTAGTAATGCATGTAACATGGATTTGCATAAACACTTTCACAGCAAACATGCAGTTTTATCCAGTTCGATTGCTAAATTGGCTGAGCTGTACAAAGGTGTTTCTGTTAGCTTGTCAAAGTGCGTCTTGAAATACAATACAACAAGTCATATCTAGACCAGTTTTAGCATGTAGCGAATTCTTGTAGACACATGAAGTTAAAGAAGAACTGGATGTGCATGAGTTCCATGATGCTGACTGAACTGAATTTACTGAGGCTGAGCTGAAAGAACTCGTCCTCATCAGCCTATTGTGCAACTGGTACAAAATCATCTCCCACACAAGCTGCAAAATCAACAAAACAAAAACAGAATGCGTGCAGTGTTACATCAGGGAAACCAGAATCAGATAAGCATGATGGTCATGATGCCTAAGGAAGGGAAACATATTGAAGCAGCCCTGGTTCGTCACATGTAGAATCCACTGATGCCAGTATTTTAGCATTCCTGCAAAATCAAGAAGAGACATTAGATACAAGAAAACATTCAGTGCATCAGGAAATTAAGAGGCAGAAGAAATAGGAATGGGCAAGCTGTAGACATTGATAGCCCCAACGTTGAGTATGATAATCGACTTGAATATGCTCAACCTGAAATTTCTTTTGCTGGAGGTTTTGGGACTTCATCTAGTAAGAACCTAGATGTCACAAGTCAACGTCTTAATTTAGCAACAAAGGGAACCAGGTGTAGCCGATTTCAGTCGCATTTGGCATCTTACCATACCAAGGCTTGCTGCATTTAGCAAGATTAAGTAAGAAGACTTGCCTTTCAAATTCTGGCCTAATTCAATAATAAGAAAGAGGAGGAAAATGTAAGGCAGCATATCTCACAGCTAATGAGCAGCTCCTTTCCAAATTCAACGTGAACTGCAGAGTTTAGCAGTTCCTTAACTTTCCAAATCAACATGGTCCTCATGGCAGCCCCAGCAAAACTTTCCAAGTTCTGATTTTTTACAGCAATAACATGCCTTTTTCGTTAAATTCAGCAAGGAAACTTGCCTTGCCCAATGTTACACCTAAGAGGTATCTTTTGGCCTATAAAAGGAGCCTGAAGGAGGCTGCAAAAGGGAGGACCAGCACACACGAACATTCAGTCCAAAAATTCAGAGAAATAGAGAGAGAGAGAGAAAGAAAGAGAAGAAGGAGAAGAAGGAAGTCCGGCTTGGTTCCGACGTCCGACGATCATCCGGCGAAGTACTCCTACGTCTCCTCTCGCTGACACAGGTTGGAATTCTTGCACAAATTGGTTTTAATTCATGAGAATCTGAAAAAGCAATGATTCTGAAAATTTGTACATGAATCAAGGCCTTGAGCCTATGTTCTTCATTTATATCGATACAAACATGCATAATTCCTTCATGAACGAAACAAAAATCCATGTTTGTATGATTTTCATGCTTTATTAGGACTGATACAGGTTGAACATCATTCCTAGAATCACGTTAGGAATCTTCTGAAAATTTCTGTAAAACTGGTTTCTGAAACTGTCTGTGCACACGCGTCTGATCACGAAATTTTCATAGACAAACGGATAAGCCAATTGCTTCAAAATTTTGTATGAATAATCTAAACATATCAGACGTTCTTAGATAAAATTTTGAGGAATTGTTATGAACTGTTGCCTAGCCAATTAGATCTGTGAAGTTTATACAAAATCCAGATTGCGTTTTACAGAAACAGAACGTTCAGTAACAAACCTCTGTTCTTTTGCCCATATCTCTGCAACCACTGAATGAAATTGGATGAAATTTGATTCTTTGGAAACCTAACATCCGTACCTTTCTAACACAACAAATTTTATCGAAATTGGATGATGAGCGCTGAGATATTACTGTTTTTCTGAGCTTCTGATTCACAGAAACAGGACTGTTCCGAATTTTATAACAGTTTCTGATTCTGTATTTAATTCTCAGAAAATAAAAAACTAAATTATAAAATAAAAATATGTTCTAATTCTACACACACGTGTCTCTATTCTGTAAAAGTTTTAGAATTTTTGGAGAATCAGAAATATTTTTAAAAATTCAGAAAACAAGCCTCTGAAACTGAACAGGTTCTGCAAATCTAAGAATCTAAAATTTTTCAGAAATCAAGAACTTAAACACAAATCTGAAACTTTGGAAAATCTGGTTTTTCCTTTTTCGAATTAACGGATTCAAACAAATTTCAAGCGTCTAGGCTGACCCTTGAGCGCCGGTTCAAGAAGGCCTAAGTCGAAAAGATCTCACTTGTCCACAATCGTTCTTAGAAGTTAGAAAATCAGAATTTGTTAGTTTTAGCAAACTAACTGGCACGCTCGCGCAACCCGACGTAGTTCGACGGTTTGATTTCGAATCTCAAACGATTTGAAATAAAATCACGTCTACAATATCTTTCAGCTATACCATTTTATTGAGGTGTTATATGCATTGTATTTCGCTTTGCAATACCAAAGTCTTTATAGAATTGTAGAAATTCTGCAGAGGTAAATTCAAAACCTCTATTTGATCTTAAGACTTTGATTGACTGCTACAGTTAATTTTCAACTTCATCCTTATATTCTTTAAAATCTTCTAGTGCTTCAAATTTATGTGCCAAGAGATATAAATATATATATCTCGAGTAATCATCGATAAATGTTATAAAATAAATCTTTTTACGATGTGACCTTACTCTAAATGGTCCACATAAATCCGTGTAAATGACCACAAATAGGGTTATTGCCCTTGTTGACTCTGTGGGAAAAGCTTTACTTGTCATTTTTTCTTGTATACAAGCTTCATACTTTTTGAAAATATTTTCCTCAAATCTTCACAGTAGGTCAAAGTTGGGTAATTTTCTCAACTTTTCCAGACTTATATACCCGAGGCGTTTATGCCATACATTCACATCAAAATAAAAAACATAATCAATATAAGCAGAAGGACTTTCATTTTCATTATCATTATCATTATCATTCAGTTTGAACAGTCTATGTTTTACATCAAATTCCCCATAAAATAATATTCTCCCATGTTTCCCCACACTCACCTTGCTAGGAATAAACCTTACTTTAAAACCTTTCTTTACTAAGGCAGTGACCGAAATTAAATTGTGCCTTATAGATGGCACAATCAATACATCAGTCACTACAACTGGTTTGCCTTATACAAAAATCTTAAAGGACCCAGTACCCAGAACATCTGAGAAAGTGTTATTTCCCATGTACACCTGATGTTCTCCTGGTTTGTATTCCTTTAGATCCATATTCCCTTCCTTGGTCTATGAGATATATTTGGTAGCTCCAGAGTCGATCTACGAACCAATCATCAGGTGGTCCATATAGAGACATTATGATATTATGCAAATTATGTCCTACTTCTCTAATTGTTCGCGTTGTGCATTGTTTCTTCCACCTTTCCTGTTGTGGTAATCTTTTTTATAGTGTTCCATCTTTCCATATTTGAAATACTTGACTCAAAAAATGGTTTATGCGTTTTCTTAAAAAATTGACCGCTCATTTTGTTATTCTTGTCAAACTTTTTGTTTGGTTTATTTCTCTTTTGGTTGGTTTTGGAGGTAGACCGTATATCATCTTGTACTACTAGTAATTTTTCTTTCTTGTTTTTACTCATATGTTCTTGCTCTATCGTTAATTTTAGAAATAATTTAGAAAGCTTAATTTCTGTCACTAATATAAGGGCAGTGGTGATCATGTTTTATTACGGGAGAAGATTGTTCAAGATTATTGATATTTGCATCAAATCCAAGATGACTCATTTTTGCCACATCTAGGTCCCTAGCCATTACCAATATTTGGTTTACATATTCTACTACATTGTCCCCTTCTTTCATTTTGAAGAAATTGTATTTCTATATTAGCAATTGAACATGCAATTTGGCAGTTGTATCATATTTGTCTATTATGGAGTCGAACAACTCTTTTGCGGCCTCGTATTTTTTGAAGACCCTTATTAGGTCATCCTCCATATATGTTAACATGATAGTTCTTGCTATTGTGTCGTCCTTTAAAAATGATTTATACATTTCTACTTGTTTCTCAGTTGTGTCTCATGGTGGTGGACGCGGAGTTTTCTTTAAGACATTCTCAACACCTTTAAGTGTTAGAGCAAGCGAAATTCTTCTCTTCCATATTTGGAAGTTCAGGCCATTTAATTTTTTGGTTTTTGCCAATTTCGACACACATATTCTAGAGTTCATTTTTATTTATTTGGCAATTATAACAATTAGACGGTCTAAAAAGAAAATATTTAACAAGCAACAAAATACACATAACATGAATCTGATTAGAATGATGCAGAATATCGCAAAAATGAGCTGAAAATAACTCATTTCTAATATATAAACAACTTGGGATAAATTTGTAATTTTCCCAAGAAGTTTCTGCCATTAATAATTTTCCAAAAATATGGAATAAAATAATAATTTTAACTATTTATACACTTTTGTAATTTTCTTTTGGTATTTCTGTAAAATTCGTAACTGATTAGGGGTAAATCCATAATTTTGTCCCTTAGTCCGAATATGAAATTTTCTCAAAAGGAAAGGGACAAATCTTTCTTTTGATAAAATGATAATATTGTAATAACCTAAACCGATAAGGGCAATAATATAAATCAATAGCTAAGTATTTATTAATTTACATAAACTACTTGGGGGTAAAACAAACTTTTTGCAATATTTCTACCCGAAAATATCTGGATATTTTCGTAATTTTGTCTAATGGGAGTCTTATAAAATTTAAAAACCGGATGGAGTAGAATGAACTTTTTAGTTCGCTGCTAGAGGCGGTTTCCGGGAAACCGATGGCTATTTTCCAAAATGGGGGGTGGTTTTGGAAAATCGTTGGTTTGAGCCCATGGTTTTCTGATGCCGCCTAGCGGTTTTCTGGGTGCTTTAAAAGCCTGGAGGAGAGAGAGAGAAGGAAAAATGAAGAGCGAGAGAGAGGGGGTGGCTCGGCGTTCCGTCTCTTGGCCCGTGGCCCTTTGCCATTGGTTTCGGTTGTTCTGCCTCCTGGCCCTTGCCCACTCACGACCCTTGCGGCTGTTTTGCTACGCTTGTCTTTTTAAACATACGCGGCCCTTGCTGCTGTTCTGCTATGGGTGTCCTTTGGCCACCCGCGACCCTTGCCGTTATTCTACTGTGGGTGTCCTTTTGCCTTTGGCTACCCCCAGCCTTTACCGCTGTTATGCTGTGAGTATCATTTGGCCTACTCACTTTTGGCCACCCGTGGCTTTTGCCGTAGTTCTACTTTAGGTTTTTTTTTTTTGCCAATCTCTGCCCTCTTTTGATTGAGGCAGGATTTTCCCTCTACCCTGTCACGACTCAGACAAAGTTTTCTACAATTTATAAAAACAGGAAGCTCTCCTATTCTTCCTTTTTTTTATGTACACTTATGCGTACCTGTTTGTAGGGTAAAAAACGAAGCCCTAATACCAGATGTGGTGTTTCTGGTCGTCTTCTTGTCAGATTTTGGCTTCTATCGACCTCTGGTTCTTCTTCATCGACCTCTGGTTCCTAGCTGTGTTGCTTCTTAGGTACGCCCTACACAAGAAGAACAAAGGTATGTGGTTTATTTGTTTGAGGTTTCCTCATAGTGGGGTTTCCTTGGGGAAGAAGTCTGGTTTTCGGTATTTTGATCTGTTGATGTATTTTTCCTTGCCTACACTATTCTGTATTTATAGAGCAGCGCATGCTCCTCCCTTTCCGATTTATCCCACTGGGCTTTCTTCTTCAGGAGCCCCTATATCCAGACTGTTATCGTGTCTTTTGGTAACGGTCCGGTGATTTCATCTTTTTTGGCCGTTACGACCATCCTTTCCGTAACCCTGATCAGAGATAACGGTTGGATGGTCAGTCCAACCATTTCTATGCTGGGTTGCCGATAGTGACACTGCCTTACATTAACTAGTATATAAAAGTCTCAATCATCATTCTTAGGTGACGATGGATGAGTGAAATTTGAATAAAAAAATACAATTAAATGTATACTTTTGTAGGTACACCTTATTTTCATGTACAACTTTTGCTTTTAAATCTAATTTTAATCATTCATCAATGGAAGATGGATGGTTGAAATTTGTGTAGATATATTAGTACTTAAATATGCAAGCATTCATCACACACACACACACACACACACATATATATATATATATACACACACACACAAGGAGAGAGCGTAATCCATTTGTAAACTTACTTATACCTAAATCCAGTTAAATATCTTCACCATTTGATCGGCATTATCAACGATAGATATTTGAATTTAAAAAACATTTAACACATCATGTGTATTAAATATTAAGTACGAATATTTTTTACTTTTGAAATTCAAATTTCGTGAGAGTTAGATTTTGAAATAATTTGTTTTTAAAATTACCATGAGGGTTGGAATTAGTACCCATTACCCATTGAGAAACAAAAAAAAAAAACTCAAATCCCATACTTTTTCCCAAGTATAAGGGGACGAGTACAAGCACAAAAATTAGGTTTAAGTATAGGGATGGGCATTTATATACTTCTCACGTCTTCCCCTAGGTCTCATGGGTGGAGCGGGGTGGGATCAAGGTCTCTGTCACGACATCAATAGTGCCCATCAAGCAACACACTGCCAATGCACACTCATCACACACTCTCCGCGACACTCAGACTCGCGTGCCATCTGCCCATGGCGCAGGGGAGGCTTAACCTCCTTGGGCTTAAATAAGAGTAGCCACACTAGGCGAGCCCACACCCACTGAGTTAGTGGATCCAATTGATCCACTCAAAATCAATAAGCGGGCAGAGATCGTCCCACCCCATGAAGTGTATTAGTATCGTTGTGCCGTACCCCTTGAGATATAAAAGGGAGCTGGTTAGGAGAGAGAAGGCATTCGGCTATTGAGGAAGAGAGATAAACTTGGAGAGAAGAGTTGAACAAGTGTGACATCTGGGATAAAAGAGTCAACCCTTCATTATCTTAACCTCCATTGATAGAGCCCAGCTAACTAAAAAAGAAGACCACCTAGCGGTGTCTTGTCCGGTTGCATGGTTTTAAAGAAGATCGCCTAGCGGCGCTTTGACCGGTTACCTTTGGAGGACTTAGAGTCGACCGATTGAAGGAGTGTAAACCCTTTTCCCTTACGTAATAAAATTTCGGGGCAAGGCTTATTGGTCTTGGTAGCCATCGTCGGTTGCCACCGTCGGAACGGTAACAGTGTCCCGGTCCCATTCTCACCCCCGCGACAAGACCAATTCCCCTCCTACCCGCCCATACATCTCCTGCGGGTCCCTGCAAAGACAGGCACTCCACGCCTTGCCTTCCCTGCAGTGCTCTAGAGAGAGAGAGAGGGTCCAGTGTTTGGGACATGCTGTCTTCCATCCTCGATTATGCCCCTGAATCCCCCTCATTTGGGATGGGGGCGGGTAGAAATTGGTGATCCCCGTCCATCACCATTCGTAACTTCCCCCGTTACCATCCCACTTAGGTTTGCCCCTGCTCTTGCGCCTGCTTCGGTGGCAGGAAATGGAAGCTGAATATAGTATATTCATTCTGCAGGATTATAGAATATGAATCAACATTTCTGCTGTGTTGTGGATGTAACTCTTTCTCTAATTTCCAAATCAGAAGAAGGCAGGCGAGTTTGCGTTATCATTGCAGCTCCTTCTTCTCTAATGTTCTTAGTGTAGGGAAGACCTCTTGCGCCTGCTTCGGTGGTAGGAAATGGAAGTTGAATATAGTATATTCATTCTGCAGGATTATAGAATATGAATCAACATTTCTGTTGTGTTGTGGATATAACTCTTTCTCTAATTTCCAAATCAGAAGAAGGCAGGCGAGTTTGCGTTATCATTGCAGCTCCTTCTTCTCTAAGGGTCTTAGCGTAGGGAAGACGAGGATTTCTCAGGCATTTCTAGCCAGAAATTGGCGTCCGTTCTAATATCGTTGCGTGTACTCCTAAAGTCCTACCATTAAATAACGAAGCTGTGAAGTCTTCACGGTCTCACTCTTATGCCGTTCCTTCTTGACCAATCTTTCTCTGCGTGTTTGTGTGTGCGATGTGCTTAGGCATGCTTTGAAAAAAAATACAAAACAAATAAATGATAGAAAAAACACTTAGAGACTTGATCAAAGACTTCTCACTCACTCAAAGAGCACCTTGACAAGCTAGACTACGAGAAAACTTGAGCATATGTTTACCGTTTTCTATATGATGCATTAATGTCGTGGAAATTACAAGTAATTCACTCTAATTACCATATCCCTAATAAAGAGTCGTCGTCGAGGATACAAGGCAAACCACATGATGGTGCACCCTGTTGGTTTAAAATTTGCTGAGAACAGGAAAAACTTGTTTATTTGTAGAAATGCATCTGCAAGAGTTATGTTCTTTATCTCCGAGGCTCTCAGAAGAAATCTCTCTTTTTTTTTACAAAGGAATTCTTCTTCAACTTGACTGTACACGGCCGGGGGTGGATCATGGGTAAGACAACCATCTTAGGCACCATAATTTCAAACTCATTACAGTATAAATTTCGAAGGTCTGAAAAATTTGTAAACACTTGTATAACTTTTGGGTCCGAAAGTTTTATTGGGTACCTATAATACCTGATTATGTCCCAAAATTTTTAGAATTTCACTTTAGGCCTGAGCTTGTGTTGAGCCACACTTGCACGCGGATACTACAAAAGGGGAAAAGAATTGAATTACGTGGATAACTTTCAAAGGCACATTTTACAGTTAACCTTGGGGCTTATTCACCATGATTGTTATTCGTAATACAAAGGATTCCGCTCCACGATCACCTTTAGAATACAACGGAAACTCTTGTACAAGCTCAACCAATCCAAAGGCAAATAAGCAGTCACCCTATAATCAAATTTTCTGCAACTATCTGAGCTAAGGATTATTGGATCATTTTGAGAAAATTAATCCCAGTTAAACTGAATGTGATCTCTCTCTCTCTCTCTGAGCATGCAAGAGAGAACCAATCTTTTTACCCTTTTACCAGTCAGTGTCATAAAGTCATCTCTTTGTGCGGAATATCATCTGAATTTTATTATTTTCATGTCTCTTAAGGTGGCTACTTTAAAATAAGAAGAAAATATACTTGCAGTTTAAGCAAATTGGAAACTATGATTATGAGTTAGTCTTAACGGGACAGAAAGCCAAATGTGGGGAGTGACCTGGTGGGTTTTCGATGGATCGAGGTGAAGCTTTACTAAGAACACACATACTACCTAAACTTAAGTGAGCACTTGAATTAGGCTCAAGATTCTGGTGGATATTTGAAAACTTTTGCAAAACTAATACATATATATAAACCAAATGCTTTATTACTGACGTTGTCTACTCGTGATCAAACATTGTTTTTCAAGAGTACGATTATAATTTTAAACATATTCATAAAATAATGAAAAACAATCTTATTATATCCTTATCACTGAAAATGATAAAAAATACAACAACAACTAAGCCTTTTCCCATACTAGACGGGGTCGGCTACATGGATTGTTTGTTTCCACAGAGCCCTATCATGAGCCATGTTAGCAGTTAACTCATAATAAGCTAGATTATTCGTTATTATTTCTTTCCAACACTTTTGTAGTCATTCTCTACCTCTTTTAATACTTTCAAAATTTAGTTTTTCATACCTTCTTAAAGGTTCTTCTTTTGATCTTCTTTCTATATGTCCAAACCATCTTAACATCTTCATTTCTCTCACAGACATCTTTTGTACATGTTGATGATTAACTAAACATATTCATAAAATAATGAAAAACAATCTTATTATATCCTTATCACTGAAAATGATAAAAAATACAACAACAACTAAGCCTTTTCCCATACTAGACGGGGTCGGCTACATGGATTGTTTGTTTCCACAGAGCCCTATCATGAGCCATGTTAGCAGTTAACTCATAATAAGCTAGATTATTCGTTATTATTTCTTTCCAACACTTTTGTAGTCGTTCTCTACCTCTTTTAATACTTTCAAAATTTAGTTTTTCATACCTTCTTAAAGGTTCTTCTTTTGATCTTCTTTCTATATGTCCAAACCATCTTAACATCTTCATTTCTCTCACAGACATCTTTTGTACATGTTGATGATTAACTACCCAAAACTCAAAACCATAAAACATGGCAGGTCTAATTGGTGCTCTATAATATTTACCTTTTACCTTTAATGGTATCTTCTTATCACAAAGAATACCTTATACTCCTATCCATTTTAACCAACCAGCATTAATTTTATGCATAACATCTCCATCAATTCTTCCATCACTCTGCAAAATTGACGCTAGGTATTTTAAACTTTCTTTTTGGGGGATGCAATATGTGCCAATTTTAATTTCTATGTCCTCTGAAGTAACAAAATGATCAAACTTACATTCCATATATTCTGTCTTTGTTCTATTAACACGCTCTATCTTTTTTTCTACAAATAAAGTAATCAATTTGTGTTTATGGTAAGCCACTCTTATAAGTAATTAAATGTTGATCTCATTTCTTGAAGATTGTATTGACTATAAAGAGATCAAATGCCATAGCAAAATTTAAAATCTCCCTATCTTCCTCATTTATATCCCCAAAACCAAAGTTTTCATGAATACCATGATATCCTAATGCTTCCTTATCGACATGTCCATTTAAGTCTCATCCTAAATAGTGGAATCCTTTGAATCACCTTATCTAACTCTTCCCAAAAAGCTATCTTTATACTATATTCTAGTCCTACTTGGGGTGTGTAAGCACAAACTATATTCAAAACCTCTGCTCATGTCTACTACAATATCCTTTAAATCTTTATTTATGATAATACCAACTCCGTTTCGAGCCTTTTCCTTATCCGAGTATCATAATTTAAAACTTGTATCCTCTATTTCCTTTACTTTTTTTCTGACCCACTTTGTCTCTTGTAAACATAGAATATGAATCTTTCTCCAAATCATAGTATCTACCACCTCTATTAGCTTACCGGATAATGTTCTGATATTTCAAGAACCAATAAGAATCTTATTATCTAAGACTAGCTTCCTTACCCCCCGCATCCGTTCATATTGAAAATGCGAAGACCCTTTTTGTAAATTATTCACTACATTCTGGGGGCAATATAGAGGGACTAACTTCTTTACCCACACCCGTCTATGATGTGGGAACCTTCTTTGTAATTGATTCACTACATCCGAGCGAAAATGTAGTTGCCTTTTCTTACTTATCACTGGATTCGGGCTCTGCAATGCGTCGCTAGGCGGGGATGCCCTAAAGCAATGCTCATAATTTGTGTAATCTATGGTATAAAAATTTGACAAAGTTTTATGCTGGCTGTCGGAAGCTTAACACAACCCTCCTCCTTTATCCGGGCTTGGGACCAGCAATGCAAGGGTGATCCCTTACAGTGTGCCCTTCTACCTCCCTATTACCTTTTAGGCATAACTGTAATATAGAAATTTAAAAGTTCCTTTATATAAATAAAAAAGGTACCTATATTATACTCCAATAACCCGAAAGCAGTAGGGAGGCAGGAGTGCTGATTGTGAGTGTGGGTGCAAGATCCAGATTATATATTCGTATCATTCATCTTTGTAATGAACAGCAACAAGGTTCGTGAGAGAAAGGAACCTTGGATTTGTTTCCTTCTCCAATTAGAGTGCATTGTGTCGACAAATGCATACCTTCTTCTTCTTAGCAGGATTCCGTTGATGGCCTTCCTTCGGTCATTCATTTCGGTGAATCCTCAATTGCCAATGTAAAGACCTACAGAGATGCAGATGCAGCGGATAATGGATGCGGGTGATGGACACGAGGTTCCCACACATGGTCTCACACAAATGAAGAAACACTTGCTGTTTGTATATTTTGTATATTGTTTTCTCTTTTTTCTCACTCTCTATGTGTTCTGTATATGCCTGCCTTTTATAGGCAAGTGCTCCCCCTTCGTCGTGCTTATCCGCTTGTAGCTTCCCTCGTCTGGGAGTTGTAATAGATGACCGTTACTGAAAAATTTGGTAACGGTCGTCCGTTACCAGATCTGGCCTCCTCAGGTAACGGACTGGATGGTCAGTCCAACCGTTACCTAAGCCGCGAATAACCACTTTATTGTAACATCTCCCACTTAACCATTCGAGCCAAGTGTATCGACATAGTAGTTTTCCCCCCACTTTTCAGGAGTTTTCCCTAGTTATGTCGATTCTTTGTTACTATTGCAATAAGAACCTATTGTGTGGTTATTTTCCTACACAACAAATCATCCGTTGTATGGTTATTTACCTATACAATAATGTATATATGTTGTATGGTTATTTACCTATACAACAATCAAACATATCTCAAACCCATGTTTCTAACATGTTTTGAGAAGAGTTCCTCTGTTATGCCTTTTGATAAGGGGTTTGCCAACATGTCTTCCGTTGGCATGTATGAGATGAATATTTCATTTCTCATAACCATATCATGAACATAGTGGTATTTTACAATTATATGCTTGCTTTTAGAGCAATCCGCTCTACTCTTAATAAGAGTAATTGCTGCATTGTTATCATAATAGATAATCACTGGCTCGTCTGTTATCTCCAACTTCAAATCTCATATGAAGCGGCTTATCTAGACAACACTTGTTGCAGCCATACAGCAAGCAACATACTCAGCTTCCTATGTATGCAATGCTACAAAGCCCTGTTTCCTACATGCCTAAGAAACAGAGGTTGATTCGCTGTCATCTTTGCTCCCAGCAAAGTCACCATCTGAGTATCCTACCACTTTCAGTTCATCTGCTACAAAACATAAGTTTAAGTCCTTTGTTCCTTTCAGATATCTTAAAATCCTTTTCACAGCTACCCAATGCTGCCAACCAGGATTACTTTGATATCTACTAACAAGATCAACAGTAAAGCTGATATCAGGCCTTGCACATAACATAACATACATCAAGCTGCCAACAGCTTGTGCATAAGAAACATTAGACTTATCATCTCCTTCACCAGGACAATTAGCCTTACCTAATTTAACCCCTTTTGCAATGGATGTATCTGCAGATTTGCATTCACCCATTTTGAACTTCTTGAGGGTATAGTCAATATCTCTCTCCTGACTCAGGCATAAGAGTCTAGATCCTCTAACTCAAGAGATCTTTATACCCAGGATATAGGATGCTTCCCCCATATCCTTCATTTCGAACTTGGAGTTCAACCATGACTTAGTTTTGACAATCATTTCATTGTTTTCCAGTCAACAATATGTCATCAACATAAAATGATAAGATGACAAAGTGGCTCCCACTATTCCAAACATATACACAATGATCAAGTTTGTTAGCCACAAACCCAAGTTCTACAATGACATTTTGAAAAGTCAAATACCATTGGCGAGGTGACTATTTGAGCCAAGTGTACAGACATACTGGTTTCCTCCCACTCTTACAGGGTTTCACCTAGTACTGTCTTTTCATTATTGCTACTGTAATCGATACCCGTTGTGTGGTTATTTTCCTACACAACAGCTTATCCGTTGTATGGTTGTTTACCTATAGAACACTTTTATTTGTTGTGTGGTTATTTTCCTACACAAGAATCAAACATACCTCAAACTCATGTTTGTAACATGTTTTGAGAAAAGTTCTCTATTATGCCTTTAGTCAAGGGGACTGCCATCATATCATTTGTTGGCATGTATGAAATGGATATTTCCTTTCTCATAACCATATCATGAACATAGTGGTATTTTACCATTATATGCTTGCTTTTTTAGCAATTAGCTCCACTCTTGATAAGAGTAATTGCTGCATTGTTATCACAGTAAATAACAACTGGCTCGTCGGTTATTTTCAACTTCAAATTTCTTATTAAGCGGCTTATCCAGACAGCACTCATTGCAGCCATACAACAAGCTACATACTCAGCTTTCTGTGTATGCAATGCTACACAACCCTATTTCTTACATGCATAAGAAACATCACTACCTCTATTTAAGAATATTTGTCTCGAGGTTGATTTGTTATCATCTTTGCTCCCAGCAAAGTCAGCGTCTGAGTATCCTACCACTTTCAATTCATCTGCTTGAAAATACAATTTCAATTCTTTTGTTCCTTTAAGATATCTTAAAATCCTTTTCACAACTACCTAGTGCTGTCAACCAGGATTACTTTGATATTTGCTTATAAGAACAACAACAAAGCTGATATCAGGTCTTGTACACAACATAGCATACATCAAGCTACCAACAGCTTGTGCATAAGAAACATTAGGCTTATCGTCTCTCTCACCGGGACAATCAACCTTACTTCATTTGACCCCTTTTGCAACAGGTGTATCAGCAGACTTGCATTCACCCATTTTGAACTTCTTGAAGATATAGTCAATATATCTCTTCTCACTCAGGCATAAGAGTCTTGATTCTCTATCTTGAGAAATCTTTATTCTCAAGATATAGGATGCTTCCCCCATATCCTTCATTTTGAATTTCAAGTTCAACCATGACTTGGTTTTCACAATCATCTCGTTGTTATTTCCAGTCAACAATATGTCATCTACATATAATGACAAGATGACAAAGTGGCTCCCATTGTTTCAGACATATACACAGTGATCAAGTTTATTAGCCACAAACCCAAGTTCTATAATGATATTTTTAAAGGTCAAATACCATTGGCGAGGTGACTGTTTCAGGTTATATAGGGATTTTTTTAACCTATATACTTTATCTTCTTGGCCTTCAACCACAAATCCTTCGAGTTGTTGCATGTATATGATTTCTTCTAAATCTCCATTTAGAAAAGCTGTCTTTACATCTAACTAATGTAAATCCAAATCATAGTATACAGATATTGCTAGGATTATCCGTATGGATGCAAATTTCGCAACTGGGGAATATGTCTCAACATAATCTATCCCCTCTTTTTGCGAAAAACCCTTTGCAACCAACCTTGCTTTAAACTTGTTAATTATACCATCGACCTTATATTTCTTTTTTAGAACCCATTTACAACCTATAACTTTCCTTTCTTTTAGCAAATCAGCCAATTCTCAGACTTGGTTTTTCTCAATGGATTCAATTTTCTCATCCATGGCTTTCTCCGAGTCTGTTGCTTCTGATGAATTCATTACTTGCTGATAAGTCAAGTTATTAGTCAACTCATCCAAATCTACCAAATTACACACTTCCTGCGCAAGATAAGTGTGATAATCTTTTAAGTAGGACGGAGTGGCTCTTGGCCTCTTATGTCCACTTAAGGTATCGGTAGTTTCAGGAAGATATTCTATGGGCTCAAAAGATTATTGGTCTAAGTCTGTCAAATCATCAACACATTTCTCAAAAGATCTGCTTTCAATGAGTCCATGATCCTTATGATAAAATCGATATCCTTTTGAACCTTTTGGATATCCAATAAATATACATCTCAAGGACCTACTGTCTAGCTTATCTCTAGACTGATCAAGGATCTTAACATGTGCAACAGATCCCTACCTCCTGAGATGATCTAGGTTGGGTTTTCTTCCAAACCAAATCTTATATGGTGTAGTGAATAAAGCCTTACATGGTACTCTATTGAGTATGTAAACTGTTTTACTTATTGCTTCTCCCCAAAATACTCTTGGAAGAGAGGCATTAATCAACATTTACCTTGTCATATTCAACAAGGTTTTATTGTATCTCTCAGTTACACCATTTTACTGAGGTGTTCTGCGTATTATATTTTGTTTAGCAATACCAAAGTCTTTGCAAAATTCTAAGAATTTTGCCGAGGTATATTGACCTCCTCTATCTGATCTTAAGACTTTGATTGAATGCCCTAGCTGATTTTCCACTTCTTGCTTATATTCTTTAAAAGCATCAAGTGCCTTCGATTTATGTGCCAAAAGATATATATACATATATCTAGAGTAATCATCGATAAAGGTTATAAAATAACTCTTTTCCAGATGTGTCTTTACTCTAAAGGGTCCACATAAATCTGTATGAATAATTTTCAACAGGGTTGTTGCCCTTGTTGTTTCCTTGGGAAAAACTTTCCTTGTCATTTTTCCTTATATACAAGCTTAATACTTGTTGAAAGTCTTTTCCTCAAATTTAGGCAATAAGTCAAAGTTGGATAATTTTCTCAACTTCTCCAAACTTATATGCCCTATGCGTTTATGCCACATATTCATATTAATAGTAAAGACACTCTCAATATAAGCAGAAGAATGATGACTTTCATTATCAGACAATTTGAACAGTCTATGTTCTACATCAAATTTCCCTGAGAACAAGATTCTCTCATGTTTCCCCACAGTCACCTTGTTAGGAATAAACCTAACTTCAAAACCCTTCTTAACTAAGGCAGGGACCAAGACCATATTGTACTTTATAGATGACACAATTAACACGTCGGTCAGTACAATTGGTTTGCCTTGTACAAATATCCTGAAGGATCCAATACCCAGAACATTTGAGAAAGTATTGTTTCTCATATACACACGATGTTCACTAGGTTGATATTCCTTGGTCCATTGCCCTTTCTTTGGTCTTCGAGATATGTCTTGTAGCTCCTGAGTCTATCCACTAACCTGACACTAGGAGGTCCAAATACAAGCATTCTAAAATCATGTAGATTATATCCGGCTTCTCCAACTGTCAGCGTTGTGGGTTGTTTACTCCACCTTTCTTGTTGCGGCAATCCCTTTTGTAGTATCTCATCTTACCACAGTTGAAACACTTGACCCGAGAAGCCGCTTCTTGTGATTTTTTAAAACTTTGATCGCCTTTCTTATTATTCTTGCTAAACTTTTTATTTGGTTTCTTTTTCTGGTTGGATTTGGATTATACGCTAACTCATTCTGGACCACTAGCAATTTCTCCTTTTTGTTTTTGAGCATATGTTCTTGCTCTATTGTTAGTTTGAGGGGCAACTCAAAAAGGTTAATTTCTAGCCCTAGTCTTAGGGCAGTGCTTACCATGTTCCATGACGGAGGTAGACTATTCATTATGGTTGATATCTACATTGGTTGGGGGATGACTGATTTTGCTACGGCTAAGTCTCTAGCCATTACTAGTATGTGATTTATATGCTCTACTACATTTTCTCCTTCTTTCATTCTGAACGAGTTGTATTTCTGTAGTAACAACTGCACATGTAATTTTGCAGTTGTATCATACTTAGCTGTTAGTGAGTCAAACATCTCTTTTGCGGTCTCAAATTCTTCAAAAACCCTAATCAGATCATCCTCCATGTAAGTTAACATGATTGTTCTTCCTATGGTATCGTCCTTTAGAAATATTTTATACATTTCTAATTGTTGCTGACTTGCGTCTAGTGGTTGAGGATGCACTATTTCCTTTAAGACATACTCTACACCTTCTAATGTTAGAGCCAGCGGAATTCTTCTCTTCGATGTCTAGAAGTTCAGACCATTCAACTTTTTTGTTTTTGCCAATTCGAACACACATATCCTAGAAATCATTTTTAAGTATTTGGCAAAAATAACAATCAAGCGGTCTAAAAAGGAAACCATCACAAAAACAAAGGCACACATAGCAAGAGACATGTTAAAGTTATGCATGATATGTAGCAGATAATCTTTCAAAAAATTTCTAAGGGGTTTTCTGCCTCTTAACCCCTAAAAGGATACCAAGGGATAAAACTATAATTTTATCTATTTATCCTCTTTTGTAATTTTGTAAAATTACAAGGACAAACTTGTAAAATCAATATTTGGTATTCCTATAAAATTCGTAACTCATCTTGGTTAAAATCATAATTTTAACCCTCAGAGCGAATCTGTAATTTTTGAAAAGAACAGGGGTAAACCCGTCTTTTGACTGAGTGTCATAACTGAAATTATTAAAACCGGGATGGATAAAATAGTAAAATGACAGCCCCAGTTTTTAGTAAATTTCATAAACAACCATAGGGTAAAATTGTCTTTTTGCTCAATAAGGGCAAATCATTTTTTTTACCCGAAAACATCTGGACAAAAGTGTAATTTTACTGCATAATATCTGAAACCGAACAGGGGCAGTTTTGTCTTTTGGCCATGAATCCCGAGGCAATTTTCGAAAAACTGTGAGCGGTTTTGGAAAATCGCTGGCTTTCTTGTCGCGGTTTTCTGAAATCGCTGATTTCAAATTTAATTTTTTTATATACAAAAACGCTTTAACAACATTTTATTACACGGAGAGAGAGAGAGAGAGAAAGTCTTTGGAAAGTTCAGAGAGAGGGAAACTGAGAGAGTGGGAGCCGGAGGAGATCTTGCTGGCGGGTTCCTCTGGTCGTTCGTCGATTGTCGGCATCCCTGACTTCTTCTCTTGCCGGCCACTCAGCCTGCCGCCCTTTGGCTCTGGCTTGGCAGCCTGCTACTTCTGTTTTGCGGCTTGCCTTTGGTTTTTGCCTTCGGCTCTTGCTGGCATGCCTTTGCCTTTGGCTTTTGGGCTGTGGCTGTTCAGCTTCGGTCGTTCGGCCTTGGCCTTGTGACTTCTGCACCTCTGTCGACTGGAGTATTTTCTGTATTTTTTTTCTTCTTTCTTCTAATCCTCTCACTCTCTTTTGTAGGGAACCAGTCTCTGATACCAATGTCGACAAATGCATACCTTCTTCTTCTTAGCAGGATTCTGATGATGGCCTTCATTCGGTCATTCGTTTCGGTGAATCCTCAGTTGCCAATGTAAAGACCTATAGAGATGCAGATGTAGCGGATAATGGAATGCAAGTGATGGACACGAGGTTTCCACATAGGGTCACATACAAACGAAGAAACACTTGCTGTTTGTATATTCTGTATAATGTTTTCTCTTTTTTCTCACTCTCTATGTGTTCTGTATGTGCTTGCCTTTTATAGGCAGGTGCTCCCCCTTCGTCGTACTTATTTACTTGTGGCTTCTCTCGTTTGGGAGCTGTAACGGATGATCGTTACCAGAAAATCTGATAACGGTCGTCCGTTACCAGATTTGGCCCTATCCTCAAGTAACGGACTGGATGGCCAATCCAGCCGTTACTTGAGCCGAGAATGACCACTTTACTGTAACACATTGAACAAGGTTCATCATCGAATTAAGTGGACATTGGAATCCGAATATAACCCTGCTAAAGCACTCATTATTAGCATGGCATAGTCAATATAGTGAATCGACAGGCGTCTATTTGCTTCAGCCTTCAACCATGTATACCAAGAAGGCAACTAGTGCTCGCACAAATTTGCTACTGAGGGCGCTAAGCCCTTGTCAGGATTGCATATATGGTTGCCTATAGTGGGCTCTGTTGTGAAAAAAAGGATCTATTCTCCACCTCATTTCATTGTGGGTGTAGTAGTCTAGTTTTGAGTATTAACCTCCGAGGTTGAGTCTTCCGAAAATGAGACATCTCAAGCCAGAAGACTGTGGGGGCGAGCACTTTTCTTTTAATCCAAATTTAAATACTAAATCGAGTTTTAGAAAGAAAGAATGAGAGTGGGATGTGGAACCAATTTCTGTTTTCAATATTCAGCTGGTTCAGACCTAATATGGTGAAAATTCAATCAAGACTCAAGACTGAATCCAGTTGTGCAGAATCCGAGGAGTTGGATTTAATTATCCGAGGACTCAACCTGAATCCAACCCTTGGAAATCAACAAGGTGGCGATAGTGGACTCGTAGTTCTATCAGTCAGGCTATACTATCAACAATACCATCTACCCCAGCCTCTAGTAATCCACAGAGCGGTAGTTTCTACGGGGTGGTCTATAGCATATAGTGCTTGATAGATTTAGCGCTTTGCAGGAGCTCCCTTTAAGTAGTGGGCTTATAGGTCTGTGGGCTTTAGTGGCTCTACTCCCACGTGGCGGTAGTGTGTCCTAGCTAGTGGATAAATCAGGAACACCAAACCAAAAACAATAATTGGTACCACGAGAGGTAGCTCAACTGGCTATGGGTCGACTCACAAGTTATGAGGGTGATGAGTTTGATACCCACTGGTGCATACGGTTTTGGCTTTCTCATTGTACCACTTAACAACTGGACCAGAGGGCAACATGTGGATGCAAAAAGAAAAAGATGGGGATGGGGATGGGCTTGTTTATAAGTTATATTTTCATCTCTTTTCTAAAGCCTTTATAATTTTATTCATAGAAAAGCTCGTCTCCTCTTGAGATTTTGAGAGAACACGTATATGCTTTTTAGATTCCATTGTTTTTATTAAACACACCCCTAATTACTGAGCGCACACTCTCATTCGCATTTTACCCTCATTCTCCTTTCTTTGTACTCTCTCACCTCTTCCCCCTCTCATCTCACTCAAGAGCTTGTTTCGTGGTTGCTCGCCTTCTCATCACCAGTTGGACAACTTCTCTCCTCTTTCTCTCTCGCCAGTGTCTACACATCTAAAATTCTCTTCTTCCTGGCTCTTCCTGTTATTCTTTTCATGATTTTTTGACAAAGTCATGCGAAAGAGACGACCATTTCGTGCATCTCTCCATTAAAAGAGACTCATTCATCATGTGTCTCTATAATGAGAGACACGTGAAATGAGTGTCTTTCCTTTGAAATAGACACACCATATTTGCATCTCTTTCAATTGAGAGACACAAATATGTTTGCATCTCCTATAAATTAGAGACATTCATTTTCGTGTGTGTCTCTTGTTATATTTGTTAAATAGAATGTCTTATATTTTTTATATTGTTTTATCTTAATACATGATAAAAATGTTGCATAGTGAATGTATATAAGGTATTAATATTACAACATCGAGACAACATAATGCAATATTATATAGGCAACAAGCACAAACATTATGAGAGACTCCATATACAACATGATTCTGAAAATGGGCCTTCAAATTATCAAGAAGATCCTCATGTAAACAACGATACCACATTGCTTACAAAATATGACAGTATCAAGTAATTTAGCAAAGCCAAATATTAGTTGAAATATTTTGTTTCTATTGTTCTATTTGATTATTCCTAATATTGTGTTTAACTATATACATGAAGAGTTTGCAGAAAGTAGTGACAAACACACATGCATTGCAATGTTTTGAACGAATGGAAGTTCACTTTTTATTTAAGGTGCAACCCAATAGTTGGTATGATATTGTGAAATAGATTAGGTTGTCAGAGCAAGGAGCATTGCTCTATGAGATAAGATCATTCCTTGATAAGCTCATTTACAGAACATTGGCAACGAGACACTAATAGCTTCTACATGATATGGGTGAGATGACTATCTCCCTTCATGATGTGCATGAGATTTTGGGTCTTCTTATAGGTGGAGAGTTTATCTCCTTGATGATAGAGATGATGGAGCAAAACAAGGATGACACTTTATGTGATTGTCTTAGTTATCTAGATCAAGTGCTGTAGGAGATTAGGCCTCCATCCATTAAGCTTAGTCTAATTTGAGACCAGAGATGGTAGAAGTAACTATCACAAAAAAAGATGATTATACTATTCTTAGTGTATCAAATTATATGTTTCAAATATCAAGACAAATTGAGAGACAGAGTAGCAGTTACTATCATGCATCTATTAGCTCATGTTGTTTTTAGACTTTACATATACTTAAGGTGCAATAACATTAGCTTATTTATACAGCCAATTAGGTAAAGTTTCCCACAGTAAGGTACAACAACTCAGTGGTCATACTACTCTATTTTAGGTTACTATTTGCTAGAATTTATAAGTTATTGTAGTTTGTTTTTATGATAAATAACATATTGACGAAACATTTTATTTGTTGTACTTGTAGGCATAGATGTATTAGTATTTTCCAATATTTAGAGTAAGCATATGACTCGAATGGGTTGATTAACTGATACAAGCAAGGAAATGGATAAGAAATATTAGTAATAGGTGTTCTCCCATTGAACAACTTACTTCTTTTCGTCGGCAATTAGATTTGATGATTGCGGACCAGGTACATCATCATGAACATCATATATTATAACACCAATTACTTATATGATAAAATACTTTTATAATTGTCACTTACATTAAATATTTATCTCATAGTTTATGCAATATAGATTGAGTGGCAGCCATATACTCATGAAAACTATTTGAACAACATATATAAGTTCTCACAATACCATAGTTGCATTTAATACTTAAATATTATAGAGCCGTATATGTATGATCGCATGGTTTAATAATTCATCCACTGGCAAATAATCCCTTCGCCATCAATTAAGCCTTCATTTTCACATATACTTGAGAAGCCACATGCTTATAAAGTACATTATAATCCACAAGATACTACATGAAAGACACAAAGCTCACATTGTCTTCGGTTAAAATACTTTGATATTCAAGCAAAGTATCCACATCAGTAAGAGGGCTCCTACATGAATTGGTATGTTGCTCAAACATATCCATTTTTTATTAGAGAGTCAAGCTATCAATAAAATCAAATTCGTCCTCCAATAAATAGGCATAGAGAAGTCAAGCCATCAATATACTTGATTCATACGAAATTATGGTTGAATAAGTTAGCTAATCTTATTATTCTCAATTAAGGCCATACATGATACAATGGTACTTGTGGTATAACACTTTGAATGTGTGCTACATCCCTTACTATTTGCATCCTACTATTATCGAGATGTTTGATGCATGTTGCTAGCGAGTTCATAACTTGGTAATGTCTGATGAAGAGACGATGATTGACACAGACAATAGATTATTATTTCAGCTTCTTGCCTTCTTATTCTATGTTGTGTGTAACTACTTGTAATTACTTTTGAAATATGTTTATTTAAAATAATGAATTTCATTATACGTATTTTATTCTAATGTTGTAATCAACATGTTCTATCAATCAAAGAAGCTACAATCGATGTTGCAAATTGTTGAATAAAAATTTTCAAGATAACAATAGTGTTGCACATATTATTATACATGAACTAATCATCAAGATTATACACAATATCATCACTAGGTCCTCTCAACTATAAGTAGGCATCAACATATGAACAAAATGACAAATTTTAATTGACAAAACTTTCATTCTGATATTGTGTCAAAGAAGGAAAAATGGATGACATTGGAGCTCTATCATAGTCAATAGATCCTAAATGTTGTAGCTATTTCTTTCTTTCTCGTCATATGATAAGTTATCGATGACGGTCAATTTCTCATTATATATATGATGAGTTATCAATGTAATAACTTTCTATCAACCCTATATTTTGTTATATGTCAGGTGAGGCACTTCTTGTGAGGCCCTTATTACATAACCCTTTCATAAGAGTTAAGACTCATTCAATTCTAAGACCTTTTTACTGTCCACACACTCCTTCTAGGATTAATACACACATCCTTCTTACTATGCACACACCCTAATTTTTTTGTATTTCTCAAAGTACCCTTAGTATTTTTGGTAATTACCAGAGTACTCTCTTCAGATCAACCGGTTCTCTCTTCCTCCTATGAGAACCACCATCATTTGCCACTATTGTCGTCCATCCTTCACTCCATGACCTACTTCAGGCATCCATCGTTTCATTTGAAGCAAAGGAACAGATTCAAATCTCTTGGAAAAGGAAGAAAAAGAAATAAGGAAAAAGAAGAAGAGAAAGAGGAAAAAGGAGAAATAGGAGGCCAATTTAAAGGATATTCATTGATTTGTCAAGGTATGATGTTAATTTGGTTTTGGTTTTGTCATTTTTTATTATTTTCATTGTTTTTTAGTAAGCCCATTGAGTTTCTGTTGCAAGATGCACTCTAGATGCGTCACTCTTATTTTGATTTGATTTACTAATTTTTACTTTTTACTATACATATATGACTCACTACTTCATCTAGGAGATACTATGTCATATGATACAAAGAAGATACTATAGATGACAATGAGGAAAAGAAGACATTATGGCAAAAATGAATGTTGTTGGATTCAAGACTTCATGTTATCATAAGGATATATCAATTTCAAATACCGAGATTGATTTTGGAGAGAGTGAGAATGAGGGATCTCCTGATATATCAAGATTACTTCTTAGTTTTGAAGGTTACATTACTTATGATAGGAACAATAATTTATGACTTTAGTGAATTGTATACTCAATATCAATACTCACTATTCCAACTTACTATATAAATACAAATATATAGATAATACAAAAAGTGATAATAGTTTATTAATGGCAGAGCATGGCCAGTGAAGAAGATTTATATAAGGCTTGATAATTGGGTTGAGATTGCATATAGAAGTGGGTTGATTGAGTAGGAAGGTTTATTATATGAAGTTATAAATTATACATTGTTGACTGCTTTTATCGAGTGTTGGTAACTAAACTCAAATAACTTTCACATGTCATAGGATAAGATGACTATCACTTTTCAATGTCCATGAGATACTTGGTCTTCCAATAGAGAGACACTTTGTTGTCTTGATAGAAGAACTAATAGTTATAAGTAAGGAAGACATTTGATTGATATGTTGGGATAATAATTGATAAAGTAGTGCTAGAGATTAAGTTTGAAGTGTTTTGAACTATTTTTTCAAGAAGGTAGTTAATAATGAAAATAAAGCTTTATTATATTTATTGTATCATGTATGTTGTAAATTATATTAGGATAAATCTAGAGATAAAGTGTGAATAACGATCCTACATCTATTGATACATGATGTTTGAAGGGTTGACAATTATGCTTTGGGTACTTATACAGGCAACCAAGAAAAATATCTCAAATAGAGGCACAACAATTTAATGAATATACTTTTTTACTATTGGTAAGAACTTGTACTATTGTTGCTTGCTATAATATATTTTTTATAATCATTTTTTATAATTTAACAAATTATATAGTTTAATTATAGACATGAATTTATAAGTATTTCCCAACTTTAAGAGTTACCATGCCACCAAAATGGTTGGATGGGGAATCACGAGTAGGCCGATAGATGAGAAATATCTATCACAAGTAATCTCATATTGATCAACTTACGAAATACCATAAGCAATTACATTTGATGATATCAAAGTATGTATTTTTTGAAACTACATTTATATTATTTATTTTAAATTAAACACAACCTTTGATATTATATATTCTTATCTTTCATTTTATATAATATAGATTGACTAACAATCATACAGTTCTACAAAATACTTGGATTGAAATGCATATAGTTCCCAATACTATATCATCATCCATGCAACGAGTTCAACAAGGAGTGCTACATTCCTTATACACATCGATTTACTTTGAGAGATTCTATCAATTAGTTGCATATGACTCGTATGACTCTAACTAGGCAACATGGTACATCATTCTTTATGCAAATAAATGAATAATTATATATATTAGTATGATTTTTAACTTTATTTTGATTTGATTATAATACTAACTTTTTCTTAATTACTATCTTATACCAGCATCTTATCATAATACATGACACACTAGCACCAACTTTAGTATATTTAAAGTGTCTGTCACGACTATTGTCGGGTGATTCTATCATGCTAGAGTTGTTAGAGACATACAAACAGTATTGTCAACAAGCACATAGATTAACCGTACATGAGGATGATGGTGAGGATGCAAAATTTTTTGGGATGGGCTTATATTTATGATGTTCTTTTATATTATTCATAACATGTATATATAAATGACATTTGTAATAAAAAAAATATTTTGTCACTCTTTGTTCTAAATATATACAATTGTTATGAAATCATGCTTTCATTTAAATTGAAAAAACAATTATATGTATAAATTACAAATAATATTTAATCATTAAACAATATCATTGCCAAAATGGAAAGATAGGAGGCATAGCCATCGGTCATGTGCATTCGCAAAAAAGTAGGAGCAGGTGAAAGGATTAATTGCAACTTTGATAAACTAAATGTCTAAATAACATAATCATATTTAAAGATATTATGATTACTCCTAAAAAATATCATACACATGCTATGTTCCATCAAATAGCGACGATTGAACCCATGTCTAACATAAATATCTAATAATCAATAGGACATAGCCTATCTTTTATTTATGCAATATAACAAATAACCCATAAAAATTCATGAATATATGTCACACCTACATGCCACTTCATTGAAGTACTCTTTGCAAGCTTCATGCCACCACTCCTCTCCTTATCCCAAAAGTGTATCAATGACTCGATGCCCATAATTTCCATCTCCAATAACATTCACCCAAGTATTTACAAAAATGCTCATAACACGTAGTATCACCGTCTTATATGTCGATTCAAAGTCTAGCTGCATTGAAATGTTATTCTCAACAGTTAAAAAAGGATCACAACTCCCTAAAGATGAATGACCCATCCCAAGAGAGGCCTCACACCTTCAACCACGTGTATGTCCACACCTTCCTCTAAAAGAGGTATTCATGTTTTCATGCTTTTAAGTTGACAAATCTCTCTTTGTAGATTTGTTACATAGTCTTCCTTTAAAATGGTGAATTGGTGGCTTTTATAGGGAGTTGTACTAAGAACTCAACTACTCATTCAACATCTTAACAAATTTATCTCAATATATATTATTCCTTAACCTCTTGAAAACACAATTACTCATCACGATCAGTGTAGATGATATATGAAAAGTTGTGTAGAGTTCATAACTCTCTCACATACCTTAACACCTAAACACAATTCTCTTCCTTTTCTACACTAATAAAAGTATTTTAAGGTTGATGTGAACCCAACAATCTCAATGAAAGACATCTTATACCTATAAAATATGAAGTATACATAATCGTTACACACTACATACGACTCAATATTAAAAAATAAAAGTAAAACACTTAAATGTATGTCTTATATATGCTATCAAATTCTAATATTCATGAAAATGTATGTGTAAACACCCAAAATTTTCTTTTAAAATTTTTACCTTTTTTAGGAAAGTAGCTCTTTTTGACAATTTTGGGTTTTCGAATGAAAAAGGCACTAAACGAGCTTGTTTCGGTAACAAATTTTATAGAAGCTTTAAAATGATGAAAGAATGCTTTCCTTTCTACAAAATTCGAATTTGGACAAATTTTATGAAAATGATGATTTTGCCCTCAGGATCAAATTGGCAGGATTTTGCCTTTTTAAGCAATTGCCTTCAAAGAAAGCATGATTTCAAACAATTCCTTTTATAAACAAATGAAAAAGGCAACATTGGGAATCAAACTCAAAAACGTTTGCAAATTATAAATTTATGAAATTTCAAAACCCTTGATATTAAAAAAACAGGTTAAATTTAAACCATACCTCAGAAATTCACCCGATTGAGAAGGGTCTCATTCCAAGACCTGATACCCAGGGTTAAAGTGGTACGACACCTTACACCCGTTGAAGTGGTTAAAGTGATTCGATACCCCACACCCATAAGAAGGGTTAAATGGTCAAGGTGGTTATAGACTGACTCACGGAGCAAAAGTAAGTCACCTTTGCAAACAAAAACTGGGAATGAAACCCAATATTTTTCCAAAGCAATATTTGAGAATTTCATTAAAATTGATGTTTTCAAATATAAATATTTTTTTTATAAAATGTTTGAAACCTACCAATTTCGACATTGTTTGGCAAGTCAACTTGTCATTTTTAGTCTCAGGTTCTTAAAAAGGAAGGTCGGTACCCAGAAAGGAAAGCCAATGCTCGAGAAAGAAAAGCCAACGCTCGAGAAAGGAAAGCTGATGTTAAAAAGGGAAAGCGGGCTTCCAAGGAAGGAAAGCTCACATTCGAAAGGAAATCAAAGTCTAGAAGGGAAAGTCGGTGTCACTCACGCAAAAGGGAAGTGATGTTCGATTTGGCAAGCTATGATGCTCAATTTGTTTGCATGGAAGCATTGCCAACTGCAGCAATAGAGTTTCTAAATTCAAGAGCATCGACTATCTTGTGGTTCTTGATGCATTAAATCAAATTCAAGAGAAAGCAGTTATATTTGGTTATTTTAGCTGTCTTTGGTTCACGGGGCAAGATAACAGGATTGAAGGGAACTGCCGTCAACATGCAATGCATGGTAAAGAATTGGTTGCAAAGTATAGAAAGGTGTATTTGAATGCCTCAAGAGGACGTGAGCAACAAATGGAAGGCAGCTGGAGCCGGTTTCAGTAAGTGGATAGTAACATCCAGATCGAGCCAATCCCAACGTCTTAGTAAGGTTGCATTCAATGACCTAAATGAGAAGTCCTCTTTACACGAAGTGTATGATGCTGTATACTGCACGTTAGTGGGATGCCGCCCCACTCTATGGTCTTGAACGTGAACAAAGCTGGCCAAATTCAACGCTTGCAGCAACTTTAAAATCAGAACGTTGGCATCCAACTGAAACTTGCCAAAACATGCAGACTTACCAAAACGTTGTGGGTTGTGCTTACCTGCCAAAGAAGACTCAAACATCCAAAGGAAACTGGGTTGAATCTACTTAAAATAACCAAACTCATATCAACATTTACCTTGTACAGAAAATCAGGATTTGGAAGGCTGTGGATAGCATCCACCTTCGAAAACAAGAGCCCAACCCCTAAGGCAACTTGCCTTAGGAGTGTTTGCAGCAGCTAGGCAATATTTTGTCTATAAAAGGAGCCTAAAATCAGCTCCAAAAGGAGGATCCGAGGTGAGCACAAAGATAGATCCAAGCTAGAGAGGAATCATCTAGAGCAAAGCATCAATCCAGGGAACCATTGAGTGCAAGATACCAATCCGTGAGAAGAGAGAAAACAGTAGAAAAGAGAGAGAAAAAGAGGGAGAGAAGGAGAAGAAAGAAGGAGGAACGTAGGCTGATCCTGCCCCGCCATCCGCCGTCCGATTGTGGCTGCTCTTCGTCCACGTTAGGCTCTTCATCGCCTCCATATCATCTTCTTCACCTACACCATAGGTTTTATCTTTTGTTTTAGGCATACAATTGTTTGAAAATCTGTAGGGAGCAATAGCCCCTACGAAGGATTGTATGCAGGTTGAACCAAGGACGTTTGTTGATACAAAACGTGTATCTTCATCCCTAAATCTCCAGGAACACAATGAAAATTACAAACCTCTTTGATCTGCATGTTTTTTAGGATTGGTTATAGGTTGAAGATCATTCTAAATGATTGAAGGAACATGTTTAAATTTTCTGCAAAACTGAAACTCTGAAATTGCATGTCTACACACACCTGATCATGGAATTTTCTGAGACAAACGACTGATCCAATAAGTTCGATATTTGGTAAGTATAATTAAGACAAATGAGTACCTAATAAAATTTTGAGGATTTTATATGGTCGTTTACATGGCTAATTAAATCTGTGAAGTTTTGCAAAAATCAGATTCTGTTCTACAGAAACAGAAAGCTCAGAAATATGTGTCTATTATTTCCTGTATATTTCTGTATATACTGCATGGAATTGTATGAAAATTAATGCTTTGGAAAGGTAACATCCAGACCATTCCAACAAAACAAATTTTATCAAAATTGGCTGACTGAGCACGGAGATATTGCTGTTTTTCTGAGTCTTTGAGTTTCTGATACAGAACTGTTGCGAGTCCCTGACTGATCAGTAGCTTCATATTTAATTATGATAATTTGTAGCATAAAAATAAAAAATAAAATTATTTTCTGATTCTGCACATGTATACCTAGCTTTTGTAAAATTTCTAGAATTTTAAAGAACCCAAAAGTATTTTAAAAAAATCAGAGAATAGGTGTCTAAAAATAGAACAGTTTCTATTTTTTAGAACCTGAAAATTTTCAGAAACAGGAACTTAATCACGATTTTCTAAAACTTTCAAATTTGGGTTTTTTTTTTTTGCTTTTTGGGATTTAACGAATTTAAACACTTTTCAAGCGTCTAGGCTGACCTTGAATGCTGGTTCAAGAAGGCCTATGTCAAAAAGATCTCACTTGTCCACAATCGTCTACTAAAGTTAGAAAAATCAAAATTTGTTAGTTTAAGAAAACTAACTGGCACGCTCGCGCAACACGACGTAGTCTGGGAGTTTGATTTCGAATCATAAACGATTTGGAATTAAATTCACGTCTACAGATTTGGCACGCCCGGTGGGACTTGAGACTTAGAAATTTGTTTGGAATCTGTCGTACTAACTAAATTTTCAAGTTTGTGATAAGTTGGCTTAAATAGGTTGATCATGCCAAGCGCCGAAGGATCTTGCGAGGTATCCAACCGGGCTGCCGAAACAGATTTGGCATGCTCGGTGGGACTTGGGTCTTGAAAATTTTGGTTGAAATCCGTTACCCTAACCAAGTTTCTAGATTTGTGGTAAGTTCTTGTATACAGGTGGATCATGTCAAGTTCAGAAGCATCTTCTACAATGCCAAGGCGGGGCTCATCCCATAAGAGCAAAATCTCAAACATGATTTCAAAAGACGCGCTAGCCTCCCTAAAAAGGGGAATGATGATAGTAGAAGAAGGGATAGCTGCTTTAAAAGCCGAAGAAGAGGAATCTTGCTCCTCCCATGGTAAGAAAAATAGGAAATCAAGCCATTCAAAGAAAACTTCATATGATTTTCAAAACCAGTTTTCCAAAACCACAGAAAGACTTTCTCAAGAACAAATTGCTTATCTTACAAAGAAAGCAACCTATGCTAGAAGGAAACTTGAGGCCTTAGAGGCTAAGATCTACCATAAAAACCTATCGTGTGAACGTGGAGAGAAGATCCATACTCGAAAAACCCAACCAAGTCCAAAAATCAACGAGGGATACGAGGCTGGAAATGTGGCAAGAGTTCGAACCAAATCAGCTAACCTTCCTAATCATCAAAACACTCCTTTGTTTCTAGAAAAATCAAAAAGGTTTCTTAGATAAAAAAATTTGGAAAATTTTCAAAAAAGATTTGAAAATAAAAAATTTGGAATTCAGGAAAGCAAAAGAAAAAAAAAAGTTTACATCCCTAAGCACACAAGTGGACTGGGGCATGAAAGTCACTTCACACCCACCACCCAAAACTTTTCAAAACTGGTTGCTCCGATGGGTTCCATTCCCACGAGCACCATTTCATATACGAGAGAGAACGAGTGTTGCACACCCATAGGCTTGGCAGATGAAGTCCAAGACCTACCAAAGCAATGGGAGCTCGAAGCCCTACAGTTGCTACAACACCCTCAGGACGCCTGCAAGGAAGCTTGCTCTTACCATGGAAAGATAGACAAGCAGGAAGAAGGTATACCTGAAACTCCTCTCTCTCCAAACTCTCTATTCGATCCTCCTATTCATTGTGTAGGACCGGTAGATTACCAAGATTCAAATCACAATCATGCACCCACAACCCCACCAAATGTGTCGAAGGATGTGGATTTCGAAGGTGTGGCAAATGTCCAACACCAATAGAAAGAATTTCAAAACGGAAAAGAAAAAAACAGAATTCAAAACCTGACAGACATGGTTATCCCTAGGGCTTGCATCGACATCTTATGTACACCTAATATTGCCATGTATAAACAAATCTTTTTATATTCTCTATAATTTGTCTTGAGCCTATTTGGCCATTATTTTCCAAACGTTTCCAAAATATATACCTTTTTGGATTTTGTTCAAAACTGGGGCATATGGTCTGCATGCACTAGAGGGAGAAGAAAAAATGAAAGAAGTGGCGAGTGTTCAGGCAGGACTAGGTTCGGTTGGAACCCCTCAAGCCCTTTTCAAAGAAACCTTCCTAAAATATCTAAACCTTCCAAGTCTGGAATCATGCACATTCTAGGTAGGATAAATCTTTCCATATCCCTACACTTTTCTAAAAAGACCATTAAAGTGGATGAACCAGGACACAACCTTCCAAAACCATCCTTTATGCAAAAAAAATTCCTAATTTGAAAAGCTTTGGAAGATGGGATATATGCCATACGAGGGCCCACGAGCTAAAAGCCAAGGTAGACTAGAACCCATCATACCCATACCAAATAGAGGACGATATGGTTTAGGTTATAGCCCACCCATACCACCTTAGCCACCGCCTAAGACCAATTGGGTCAAGGGTGCCCTACAACCAGCTAAAACCGAAACCTATGGTTTATACATCTTATTTGGAGTCTAACTCGTAGTGTTTTCTTTGTAGGTTTGGTGGAAAATCCCTTTTTATTGAAAAAAAGCCAAAAAAATTAGAAACTCCCAAAACTCAAAAAAAATGAAAAAATTAGAAAATTCCCAAAAAGAAAGTTTTGCTTGTTTTTCCTTCTTTGCTTTGAAAAGTCCAAAAAAAATAAAAAATTTGCAAACTCCAAAAAATTTTGTTTCCCAAAATCTAAAAACAAAAAAAAAGATTTAGAAATGTTTTCTTTTCTTATCTATGATACTTCCCAAGAAAACAAGAACTTGAAAGTGATTAAAGCAAGGAGAAAAGTCCCCTCATCCATGAGGATGGTCAAGCTTCCAAGCTTTCTAAATTCCATAAAATCGTTGATTTGGAAAATGCTTCGAAGTATGTAAGTAGGAGTTTCCTAGAAATGCATTAGAGAGTTAACCTATCCAAAATACATCCAAGGATCATATCATGCATCGCCAAGACTAAGGTTGTGCATATCTTTCATTCACATTGAAAAACAGTCATGTCATATAGAGATCGGCCATAATATGTGAGTTCCCATGCTATTCACTCCAAACTAGGGGCATCGAGATGTTATTCCTTAAATACACTTCATAGAGGTTGAATGTATTCATCATTTCATAAAGCATGCATTTCCATTGTATTATAGGAATGCATCTTACATGTCACAATGCATCCATAAGAGGCCCACACTCCATTTGAAGATGGCGGCCCACAAGGACGGTCCCTATATTGCAAAGGGGCAAAATCAATATTGGTAAGTTGATGTTGAAGGAGGAAATTTAGTAGATTCTATAAGTACCCAACACTATGTATAGGGTCTACTTTAAATTTTATTTGAAAAGATTTTGAAAATAGAACTCTTTTGAAATTCTGGAAAGAAGGACCAAAGATGAATTTAGGGAATTGATACTTTATAAAAAGTGGAGTTTCCAAAAATTATTTGATAACATGTCAAAAATCTTTTACTTACCAAATGAGGCCTAGTTCAAAATAGCAAGGTGTTTTCAAATGGTAGGTACTATTAGGAAATAGGATAATCTTGGCTGGATTGATTATCTAAAGGGATAAGTTGTATTTTCCAATTTCGCTTCTCTCCAAAAAAGGAAAATTGGTAAAAGAAAAAAAAATCAAAAGAAAAGGAAGGAAATAAAACCTCCAATATAAAGGTCTTTCTAGAAAGAAAAACAAAAAGGAAAACAAAAACCTCCAATATAGAGGCACCCTTCAAAAGAAAAAGAAGGGGGGAACACAAGCCTCCAATATAGAGGTGCCTTTTGAAAAGAAAAAGAAAGCCAAAGCTCAAAAGAGTAATTTTCCATTAAAAAATTCTTTGCCTTAAACCCCGGGACACTTCAGAATGGACCGCGGGTAATTCTTTTCCAAATCCCTATAACTCATCCCGATGGAAAAAAGTTCACCTTGAAAGTCCTAGAGTAGGAATATGACCTATTTCATTTGAATTCATGTTGTTTGAGAATTAGAATTCGTTGGGTAAGAAAGGGAGCTTTGAAATGTTATTCAAAACTTTTCATAAAACCTCTACTTATTAGTTGGTATTAAAACCTGAGTGAAGGGAAATATGAGAAATTGTAAGTCCTTTTTGAAAGAAACCAAAAAGATTTCTATTTTTGAAAAAGGAATTTTGAAAATCTTAAACATCAAAAGAAACAGGTACCATTGCTTGGGGCAGCTGGTCATCATAGGCTCCTTCTCAAGTTCTCAAATCAAAGGTATGGGTCTCTAAACATCCATTTTATTCATTTATACACATGAATGCATTCATAAAGTGGTCGTTCATGCATGATTGCCCTAGGAATAGGAGCTCTTACCAAATCCCCTTTTGCTAAGAATCCAAAGAAATAGATGTTATGGAATAAAGAACGATTCCATACTCTCAAGGCAAATTTGGGAAGAAAAGCAAATGGGTGTTTTCTTCTTTGCCATTATCCAAATAAATTTCGGATAATGCCAAAGAGGGGAATCTATAAACACCCAAAATTTTCACCTTTTTTAGGAAAGTAGCTATTTTTGGTTATTTTGGGTTTTCGAATGAAAAAGGCACTAAACGAGCTTGTTTCGGTAACAAATTTTATGGAAGCTTTAAAATGATTAAAGAATGCTTTCCTTTCTACAAATTTCGAATTTGGACAAATTTTATGAAAATGACGATTTTGCCCTCAGGATCAAATTGGCAGGATTTTGCCTTTTTAAGCAATTGCCTTCAAAGAAAGCATGATTTCAAACAATTCCTTTTATAAACAAATGAAAAAGGTAACATTGGGAATCAAACCCAAAAACGTTTGCAAACTATAAATTTATGAAATTTCAAAACCCTTGATATTAAAAAAACAGGTTAAATTTAAACCAAACCTCAGAAATTCACCCAATTGAGAAGGGTCTCATTCCAAGACCTGATACCCAGGGTTAAAGTGGTACGACACCTTACACCCGTTGAAGTGGTTAAAGTGATTCGATACCCCACACCCATAAGAAGGGTTAAATGGTCAAGGTGGTTATAGACTGACTCACGGAGCAAAAGTAGGTCACCTTTGCAAACAAAAACTGGGAATGAAACCTAATATTTTTCCAAAGCAATATTTGAGAATTTCATTAAAATTGATGTTTTCAAATATAAATATTTTTTTTTATAAAATGTTTGAAACCTACCAATTTCGACATTGTTTGGCAAGTCAACTTGTCATTTTTAGTCTCAGGTTCTTAAAAAGGAAGGTCTACACCCAGAAAGGAAAGCCAATGCTCGAGAAAGAAAAGCCAACGCTCGAGAAAGGAAAGCTGATGTTAAAAAGGGAAAGCGGGCTTCCAAGGAAGGAAAGCTCACATTCGAAAGGAAATCAAAGTCTAGAAGGGAAAGTCGGTGTCACTCACGCAAAAGGGAAGTGATGTTCGATTTGGCAAGCTATGATGCTCAATTTGTTTGCATGGAAGCATTGCCAACTGCAGCAATAGAGTTTCTAAATTCAAGAGCATCGACTATCTTGTAGTTCTTGATGCATTAAATCAAATTCAAGAGAAAGCAGTTATATTTGGTTATTTTAGCTGTCTTTGGTTCACGGGGCAAGATAACAGGATTGAAGGGAACTGCCGTCAACATGCAATGCATGGTAAAGAATTAGTTGCAAAGTATAGAAAGGTGTATTTGAATGCCTCAAGAGGACGTGAGCAACAAATGAAAGGCAGCTGGAGCCGGTTTCAGTAAGTGGATAGTAACATCCACTTACCCCTTTTAGCCTAAACTGACCCAACAAGGTAGGTTAGCCAACAAGGCTAACCAACTAAATGTCGTGATTCTCCAGATCGAGCCAATCCCAACGTCTTAGTAAGGTTGCATTCAATGACCTAAATGAGAAGTCCTCTTTACACGAAGTGTATGATGCTGTATATTGCACGTTAGTGGGATGTTGCCCCACTCTACGGTCTTGAACGTGAACAAAGCTGGCCAAATTCAACGCTTGCAGCAACTTTAAAATCAGAACGTTGGCATCCAACTGAAACTTGCCAAAACATGCAGACTTACCAAAACGTTGTGGGTTGTGCTTACCTGCCAAAGAAGACTCAAACATCCAAAGGAAACTGGGCTGAATCTACTTAAAATAACCAAACTCAGATCAACATTTACCTTGTACAGAAAATCAGGATTTGGAAGGCTGTGGATAGCATCCACCTTCGAAAACAAGAGCCCAACCCCTAAGGCAACTTGCCTTAGGAGTGTTTGCAGCAGCTAGGCAATATTTTGTCTATAAAAGGAGCCTAAAATCAGCTCCAAAAGGAGGATCCGAGGTGAGCACAAAGATAGATCCAAGCTAGAGAGGAATCATCTAGAGCAAAGCATCAATCCGGGGAACCATTGAGTGCAAGATACCAATCCGTGAGAAGAGAGAAAACAGTAGAAAAGAGAGAGAAAAAGAGGGAGAGAAGGAGAAGAAAGAAGGAGGAACGTAGGCTGATCCTGCCCCGCCATCCGCCGTACGATTGTGGCTGCTCTTCGTCCACGTTAGGCTCTTCATCGCCTCCATATCATCTTCTTCACCTACACCATAGGTTTTATCTTTTGTTTTAGGCATACAATTGTTTGAAAATCTGTAGGGAGCAACAGCTCCTACGAAGGATTGTATGCAGGTTGAACGTTGGCATCAAGTTGGCCAAATTCAACGCTTGTAGCAGCTTCAAAATCAAAACGTTGGCATCCAGCTGAAACTTGCCAAAACATGCAGACTTACCAAAACATTGTGGGTTGTGCTTACCTGCCAAAGAAGATTCAGACATCCAAAGGAAATTGGGCTGAATCTACATAAAATAACCAAACTCGAATCAACATTTACCTTGTACAGAAAATCAGGATTTGGAAGGCTGTGGGCAACATCCACCTTCCAAAACAAGAGCCCAACCCCTAAGGCAACTTGCCTTGGGCAATATTTTGCCTATAAAAGGAGCCTCAAATCAGCTCCAAAAGGAGGATCCGAGGTGAGCACAAAGATAGATCCAAGCTAGAGAGGAATCAGCCAGAGCAAAGCATCAATATGGGGAACCATTGAGTGCAAGATACCAATCCATGAGAAGAGAGAAAACAGCAGAAAAGAGAGAGAAAAAGAGGGAGAGAAGGAGAAGAAAGAAGGAGGAACACAGGAAAGAAAGAGAAAGAAGGAAAAGAAAAAGAGAATACTTCAAGAACCCTTATTCGTTTTCCTAACTTTCATTCATACATTATAAATATGTTTTACCGTACTAACATTTGCCTCATCAACTTGCTTGAAATGCATCAAAATATGCTTTCTTTAAGATATAAGCCTAAAGGGTGGTTATATGTCACATTCACTACATTAAACTTTCAATAAAAATCCATTGCACTCAATTTTCTCAATAAAAATGAATAGCCTACCTTCTTAGTGCTCGTTCATCTACTATTTTCAACGTCAATATTTTTGCTCGCCCTTTATTTGTCACTCTTTTAATATCCTTGTTACGCATTTACTCTTCGAATGAAGAATAACAATAAAAATATTATGTTTCCTCCTAATATTTCTACGTACTCAATAAGTTCATTATGACTCCTAAACATATCCTCTATCGCAAATATGAGTGAATAATCAAGTACATCACCCTTGCAATCAACAAATTTTTTTCTACTTTATCGGTCAGCTAATCAAAGAATATATGATCCGATGCACTACAATAACTTTCGTTCTCCTCAGTCTCGATATAATAAGTACTTTGATCAATTATCATCTTCTCATAATTGATTTCATCGTGATTGCTTTCGCTTTAGTTGTTTGTCATTTTCCAATACATAAAAAGATATAAGGTTCAAAACATATATAATACATTTGGCTAACCTTAGGAGAGACGTGATTAAATAATGTCTCTCCTTGAAGAAGAGATGTGGGTCAACCACGTCTCTCCATAGAAAGATGTACTGATGCTGTGTTTCAAATCGAAACCCTAGTGAGTGAATCCTTCAACCCAAAACTGTGAAATATTAACTAAAATGAAAAAACAAAAAAATAAGAAAACTTACAAAAATAGGAATATATTACTAAGAATCAACCTCTCAAAACTTAAAAAATCTGAAAATCAGTCGAATCAATCTTCTTCTTTTTTCTTGTTTTGTAAATCTCTAATGAGGTTGGTAAAGAAATAATAGTGTATTCGTTGATTGAGAAGAAAGAAACAATAGCTCTCAAATGGATGAATGTCGGTGAATGGGCCGAAAAACAATAACTAGCAGCAGCATCGAACTGTAAATATTTTACATCCACCAAGTTTTGCCCATCTTTTCTTTCTTTTCTTTACCAGGATTCAAACCGCGTTCTTATACACTTCCCACAGTTTTGACTGTTGTCATCTCATGCTCGGAAAAGGTGGCCATAAGGTATCATTGTCGGCTCTTTCCAAACCGGATCGACATTTTCAACTTGGACGGAATCGGATCAAGAATCGGTTGAGATCAAAATGGTTAATCGGATTCAGAACCGGGCCCAATTAATTGGACTCAGACTTCATACGGTGGTTGGTTCCATATATTTTTAAAAGTTCCAATATTTCTAATGAACATTTCAATTTCAAGCGATTTAGGACTCGATCGAAACCAGTGGTTTCAAACAAGAATTAGAAATGGCTTGACCCATGTTCGGTTCCAGTTCACAATTCCAAAAAATTGAAATTGATAGTTTGAAACTGCTAAACCAGAACCGGCCATGTTTAGTTGTAGTAACCTTCTTAAAGAACATGCTTGTGTTTTTAGACATGATCAATTCAGAACTGGCTCAACAGTTCAAACAAGAACCGAGCCAGCCATAAAAGCGTTGATAACCGGAACCAGCCAAACTGGTTCCAGAACTGTAAGTGAAACAGGGATTCCTAGTTTTGTTATCGTTCATGTTTTTTAGAAATAGAAACTGGTGGTTCCAAACTGGTGTGTACTAAAGTTTACATATATTTATTTTAACATTGATTATTACAAGTTTAAATGTTGGCTTAATGATAGGACGCTCCTTATCATTGAGCTAGTTGAAAAGTTCGACTTTCAATTGTTTAGAAACTAAAACCGAAATCATCTTAAAACTGACGGTTCTGAAACCAAAACTAAGTTTATATATTTATTTCAACATTGATTATTACAAGTTTAAATGGTGGCTTAATGATAGGACGCTCCTTACATTGAGCTAGGTGAAAAATTCGACTCTCAATTGTTCCGAAACTGAAACCGAAATCACCTTGAAGCTGACAGTTCTGAAAAAGAACTGCTCTTGAGATGGTTCAATTCTGGTTCCAAGTAACCCGAAACTGGACATATGTATGTGTCTATTTTTCAAGAAAACATGAAATCAGGTGCTGAACTTTTCAGCAATCGTTATTTGCATTCTTGCCATCCAAAGTAGAGGTGAAATCGAGCTGCACCGAGCTCGAACTTGACTCGACGAATACTGGAAGGGTCAAGCTCTAACTCGATGAATACTGGGAATGGTCAAGCTCTGCATGTCAGGGTTCGTGACAATTCATCCATAGGCCCCTGGTTTCATATTTTACAGTGTTGTCATGAATGCCTTTTTACAAAATTTCTAAAAGGACGTCCTTGGCTAATGCAGTAACATACTACAACCACGTCCTTCCCTTTGGAATAATTACCTGCACCTTAGGAACTGTCCTTCGTTGATTGTCATACTCATACATATACGTAATGCACAACAATTTTCTAATAAAAGAATACGTATAACTTATATACAAATGGATTAATTGTATAAAAGTATATAAAAGCTTGATGATACAAATGGATTAATTGTATAAACGTATATAAAAGCTTGATGAGGCTCGCGAGTTGCTCGAGCCGATTTGTGAGCTCTACTCATGAGCAATTCCAGCTCAGCTCAAACTAGGCTCAAGCTCAAAAGTATTGAGTCGAGTTTGAGTTTTTCTCGAGCTGAGCTCGAGTAGCTTGTGAGTGGCTTGGCTCAATTGCACCCCTAATCCACACAACTTGGAGGAGTTTAATGATTTAGAAGTCGATCTTCGCTGCTCTAAGCATGTTAAGTTCATTGACATGATTGTATTTGATTGAAGCAACTTGCAACAAGGCAAAAGAGTCTAACCAACCGGTCTACTCGAACCGTTTTTGGTCGGATCTCTCGGTATTTTGGGGGATCCATGGTGGCGCAGCCGGCATTAGCTGGACCGCGATACAACTCCCTGTAGATTCTCCATCTTCCTCATATTCCTGTGGTGCTAATGTGAACCAGCTTAGCTGTATTGCCAGTATTTGTAGAATCTTGTGGGGAGGATAAAAAAAAGCTCAGCCGAATTTACAAGACGATCACTCCACTAGGACCACCCTGCTGGCAGTTGCTTGCATATCTATGTCACTATAGGCAAACTTCGGAATATATTTTTCATTCATGAATCATATCGTGTCATGCAAAACATGGCCGGTTCTGGTTACCCTGAGAACCTGAAACTGGAACAGTTGTTTCCGGTTTAAGGCTTAAACTATGTGGTTTCATAGAAGGTGGAATCTAAACCAATTTTCGAAAAATTATAAAAAAAATAAAAAAATAATGCTCGGGTTCCAGTTTCATTGAAGGTGGAATTGGACCTGAACCGAGTGGTACTCGGTTTTGGATCCATCTTCATCAGTTCTGGTTCTTGACCATGTTCGGTTTGGGTTGGAACCATCGAGCTGGTTTGGAACTGGCCATGTGTAATGGATTGAGAACCATTGAACCGAGTAGTCCCTGGTTCCAATTTTGGTTTTGGGCTTAGTCAATTTTTGGTCCGATTTAATTCCGGTTAAAACCGTCCGATTTATTAGAAACCGGCCATGTCTAATGGATCGTATTCAAGACTAGGTTAATGAATTGAGAATGGATAAAGAAAGAGAATCGACAGACTTTGAAAGGCCGACCATCTTTATGGCTTAATATAAACGAAGCATGCGGATGCGGAGGTGAGAAGATTTTGATTGATTTAGTAGTTTACTTTTCTGTTTTTTTATTTAGTTTAAATTTACCTTTGTGGATATCTTGCTTTTTGTAAAATCTTCTATTTAAGAAATGATAGTTTCTCTTTTAATCTTTTTATACACCTTACACATTATTCATTATAATTTCTTAGATCTTGAAGAACTGATTATCATTTCTTAGATCTTGAGGATTTGCATGTTCGAGAGTGGGATCCATACATTGAAAACCTACACATTATTCATGATCATTTCTTAGATCTTGAGGAATTGATCGAGATACTTGTTTGAGGATTCTCTTTGTACACATAATAGGATGTACCTTATAAATAACACTTCCAGAGCAGAGCTTTACATGCTGACACATTCTCTACTCGAATTTTATAGAAACAAATTACCCAAGCATGTTCACGTAACAAGTTCGAATATGCTTTCCGCACTTGAACATGTCTTGAAGTAAACCCTAGCATCAACACGGAACACGAATTTATTGTCAATCTTCAACGTCATGGGAATGTTTGGCGCCTTGTTTCGTGTCCCACCCTCTCAGTCCTTTACAGATTGATTCACAGGAATGCATATTCTTGCTTATGTTTCGGAGTTCCTCGTAAAATATGGCTGGTAAATACGATGCGTGTTCTCCTACCAATGAAAGGAGGGGCTGAGCCCATGCTTGAATTGTCCTAGCCAGTTGAGCAAAGCCCAACGAAAGGGGCAAAGCAATGAAAGAGCTCTTGCATCTTATAATGACGATGTCAAAGACTCGCAAGGCGACGCCTTAACCACCATACGTTCTGGTCTGGTTCCTTCTCTGATAAGTGGAACTGGAACCAAACTGCAGGGACCCTCAGTTTTGGTTCAGTTCTACTTTTGTCTATCTTCGGTTCTAATTCTGGCCCATTTGATTTTGGTTGAACCGGAAGGCCCGGGGCCCAAACCGACCACCTCTACCTGAGCAGAGTTTTTGGTTAAGCTTCAGCGAGATGAACCAAGCTCAACGTACAATCTCATGTTCAGATTTGGATGGTTTAATAAACCGAACACGAACGAGCTAGAGACTACTAGCTCCATCAAACTGAATTTACGGACGACTCCAGGCGAAGAGCCAATGGATTCCAACATATGTCAAATTGAGTTACAATGAGAATACGAAATGCAGCAATCCAAATGGAGGTTGCAGTCGGCAGAAACTGTATGTAAATCACAATCTCAGAGATAGCATCTAAAATTGTAGAGGGCAATCTTGTAGATATGGGAAACGAGATCTCACGATTTGGCTTCCCAAATATCGCTCCTCAATTCACGTTGGATATTCCGAGTAATATTTTCTGTTGTCTCTCCCTCTCTCTCTCTCTCAAAATAGGTTCGTGATCTGTCTCCGTCTCTTCCCTGTCATCTTCAAAATAGCCAGAGGGCTCTGTTCTTTTGCCTGCGCCGATAACCACACATACAGGAGGGGCAGTTTTCAACCTCAATCCATCAGCGGAAAGAGGGAGGAAAACTGTCCCCAGAAACACCCTTTACATTGCACCAACAATCAAAGGATCTTCTCTCTCTGTCCCTCTCCCATGGCTTCCTCTCCTCCCATGGGAAAGAGGTACATTACCAACCAGGAACTCCAGAGTCACAACTCTGAAGAGGATCTGTGGGTCTCAATCCAAGGGAAGGTATATGATGTAACACCATGGCTCAAGCATCACCCTGGTGGTGAGATTCCTTTGCTGAATCTAGCAGGCCAAGATGTTACTGATGCATTTGTTGCATATCATCCAGGATCAGCATGGAAGGTACTTGACAAATTCTTCGTTGGTTATCTTCAGGACTACAAAGTCTCTGAGGTCTCAAAGGATTACAGGAGGATTGTTAATGAGCTAGCAAAATCTGGTTCCTTTGAGAAAAATGGATCCTTTGTGTATATTTCTGCACTCTTTATGTTCTTCATGTTGTTCCTCTGCTTTTATGGTGTTTTGGGGTCCCAGAACTTCTGGGTCCATATGCTTTCCGGGTGTTTGATGGGTTTTGTGTGGATACAGAGTGGGTGGATTGGGCATGATGCCGGGCATCATAAGCTTATCAAGAACAATGCCTTGAATCGCTTTGTTCAGGTCTTAACTGGTAATTGCATGACAGGGATCAGCATTGGCTGGTGGAAAAGGAATCACAATGCACACCACATTGCTTGTAATAGCTTGGATTTTGATCCTGATCTTCAGCACTTGCCATTCTTTGTGGTCTCTTCCAGGTTCTTCAATTCAATCACTTCTTGTTTCTATGAGAGGAAGATGAAATTTGATTCTTTTGCTAGGTTCTTGGTTAGTTACCAGCATTGGACATTTTATCCTGTCATGTGTTTTGCTAGGATCAATTTGTTTGCACAGTCTTTTATCTTGTTGTTGTCCAAGAGAAAGGTGCCCAATAGAGGGGTGAGTTTTTGGGGTTGCTTGTGTTCTGGATTTGGTACCCTCTATTGGTTTCATGCTTGCCTGGTTCCATGGAGGTTTGCAGTTTCAGATCGAGCACCATCTGTTTCCTCGGCTCCCTCGGTGCCATTTAAGAAAAATTTCACCTTTAGTGAGATCTCTGTGCAAGAAACATGGCCTCCCATACATGAGCGTGCCCTTTTTCAAGGCGAATCTGTTGACCCTTGGAACTCTAAGGACTGCAGCAATGGAGGCAAGAGATGTTACTAATCTGGCTCCAAGGAATCTGGTCTGGGAAGCCGTTAATACCCATGGTTGAGAAGTGAAGATGCTTTCTATGTGGTGGAAGATCGTCTCCTTTGGGGTACCTCTGTTATTTGTGGTTTTGATCTCAAATTTTGGACCGGATGGCCGTGATATTTCAAATCATGAGTAACATTTATCCAAAGAATTTGTGCGTGAAATTGAGGAAGGATGAGTTACAACATTTGGAAGAGGGTATTCACTATTCACCACTTGCAATTATCCTTGTTTTCTAAATTTGGATTTTTCCATTTGGTTATCTTCAGTAATGCAACTTTTAGCATTTTGGACAAAGGCCTGCAAAGCTTATTTATTCTGGAAATTCAAATTTTCTGCTTCTCCCTTGTACCTCTCTTGTGGTTTGCTGCTGCTTTCTATCTTTCTTCTTCATGATAAGGTTGTTTGAGGGGAATTTACTTTGGTGCATTGTTCATGATGCCCGAAAGTGGGGTATCTGCAAAATGATGTGCAAAGCCTCTTCCCTTGGAAATAAAGCTCAAAAACGACTATCTTTAATGGTCATATTTTGATGTTTTATTGACTGGTTTCTATAATTTCATTGCCATTGGTATGTTCCTTATTAATTGGTCCCAACCATATAGCTTTTGAGTGGAAGTGGTCATGGGAACTTGGTAATAGTTTATAACTTTGTATATATATAGTCATTCTTCCATTTAAATAATATGCAGGCAAGAATTTCGTTTTTGAATCTTCCCATTAGGGGAACACAATGCACTAACTTCTCGAGGTCCTGAGTGTGGCTACACAGTTGTTTTTATCATGTAGGCCTTCTCTCTTTCAATTTTAAGTAAGCAATTCTGCCAAACTTTCTTTCTTATTTTTAATAAATTCAACTTATATAATAAATGTATTGCTATCTCTTGACATGACAAGTATTTTGCCTTTGTCTTCCACTTCCAGGTTTTGGTTGTACCAGACTGGTCTAGTTTCATGCAACAGACAATGTGCATTGACTGGAAGCATTGATAACTTAATAGAACGTAAAGCTTAAGGCAGTGTTATGTCTATCACCTCGTATCGTATGATACGGGGTGTATTGGATCACATCTTGAGAAATCATGATACGATACACTACATGATACATGTCATTATCGCCCGTATCGTATAATATAGGCAATACGCCCCTAGCTTATAAAAATATCAAGGTTTGAAATGTGATTTTTTTGTACTTTTTGCTTGAGTGCTATTCTTGGACAGGGATTAATCTTATCTCGTCCCCTTTAGCAAGAGAAACTCCTTGCCTTTGGACGATCTCCTAAAAACAACAACAAAACTTATGAGAATAAAAAGTTTCTAAAATTCTCACCAAGCAATTTACCAATTATGATCATGTCTAGTTTTGGTAGGTTACCCCAAAAAATAAGTAGTTTCTAAAGTTTCCAAGAATAAAACAAACAATTTTCTTCAATAATTTTCCAATTATAATCACAACTAGAATTGATACCACGAATTAAGAAACTAGTCTAACTTAATACTTCTTGATTTTACTGATTTTTTTAAAAATTAAAAAATTGATATGGTACGATATGATACACCTTATCATAGAGAAAAACAATACACGATATGGTATGGTATGGTACAAACAACACTGGCTGAAAGCAACATCTATCACTGTGACTAACTTCGTTGTAGACATATTGCTTTACCTTAGTTTAAGAAAACTAACTGTAAATGCTTGCAATTCTACAAATGTTCCTATTAATATCTATTATTTGAAGCTCTGAGCATAATCACTGTTGTTGATTTTGCGGATGGTAATGTCTAGTGCTTCAAGATCATAGATTTCTCTATTTTGGAGCTGAACTCCAAATTTTATCTTTACTTTCTGACTCAGAACAGAAACCTTCCATTAGATTTAGAACCTTTCCTTATTGTTTTTTTTTTGGCTTCAAAACTTCAGTATTCATAATGACGGACATTCTGTATCTTATTAATTCTACAAGTATACTTCTGTAGACATTTTCCTTATGCTTTCTTACATGTACAGATTCTCCTCACTTCCCCCTTCTCCTTTGGCTGCCTTCATCATTTTTCGTTTGAGACATTCTGTTGCTTTGCACTTTCAGAAAGTTTTTCCTCAAGAACGTACTCTTTTTCTAACCATAGAATCTAACTGTCTTAGTGAACGTGTTAGAAAACCCATAAGCCAAACCTTTTAGATTAAAGTTATTAATTTTGCTACCAGGGAACTGTAAAGTACCATACTGAATCTCAGTCGCACGTAGCCATGTAAACAATTTTATTTTTTTCGTGGCAGAGAGGTCCAGATGGTTGTGTGGTCACCCAGTGTGTATTATCTTTGAGGTAGGCCCATCCATTTACCCAGTTGAAATGAAAGGGAACTGTTTAATTCTGGTTAGGAACATTGCAAGATGATGTGGTCTAAGTTTTCAGTGTTCTCGTGGCAAGTTCTAGTTCTGTTAAAGCTGCTGCCTCTTAAAGTTGAACCCACTATAAGAAACTATAAGAAACGTATAGACGATGACAGAAGATTAATATGTTAGTGAATAAGCTGCGGAAGGTCTAATTTGTTCCTGAACAGCTAAAAGTGAATCTGGTTCATTACTTACTCCACTGCTGAGACACTTGAGGTGTTCTTTCCCTTCTGGCCTGCTGGAGATATTCAGCATCTTGAAATGGTTCTTCTTGTTCATGTGAACCTTCAATGATATAGCCAAGTCATGTTAATAACGTTTCCAAGATCAATTGATTTCTACAGAAATGCGAATAGGTTAGCTTCATTCAATTTCCCCATGCTGTTCCCATTTTGCATTGGCACATCTGCTTCTCTTGTTAGACTCAAGCTGTGCGCTGCACGAGTCAAAATGCTAATTTGTCTGATAGTGGTTTTAATCACGTCATAGTTTCTTTTCATGAAATGTTCAAAAGTATGTCATTTTCATCCTTTCTGCATCTCTATTAGTCTCAACCATTCCACCCATGTGTGATTTTTTGACAGTGAGGATTAATAATTATGTATGCACAGGTCTCAATGTAATTGCAAGTTGCAGCTTCAAAAGCTTCTTACTAGCTTCTTCTGTAGAACACTTGGGTATACAATTTACTGCTCACGTTTTTGCAGCAATTTGCATGCACATGGCTTAGGTGTAGTGTAGTCTGCCTCCGGTGTTACCTTTTGGTTTTTCAGTTCGAACTCTCAAGTTTAGATATCGTTATTTGCTGCTCGTGTTGGCCAAAATGTTGAGCAGGATGAATCAGTTGATTACAGTGAAACGCAAGGCGTACATAACTGTGAAAACAGTCTCATGTGAGTTCCTCCTTCAAAAGAATATTGGAAGCCAACTTATATGCCTTCAGATTTTAGGGTGTTATCATGAGCCTGTGTCCGGCGCTGGCTAATGTATATTAGAAAGCATGAGGATTTGATTGTTTGGGGGTTTCATTATACCTCTTTTTAAGGATAAGCAGGTTTCACGAAACCTCCTTATCCTTTTTAAACATAGTTCAAATTTGAACTTGCACAGGCAGACCCCTACCAGGTATATCCACACAAAAAAGTTTAGTTTCACATTATATAGACAACAGTCGAGAAGATGATCTTCCTGGGACTTTTCTGCCCCAACTTGGCTATTCATCAACTGTATTGCTATAAAATTAGGTTTGTATCTTGCTTTCCCAATTATAAACTGGTAACGAAACATCATTAGAAGACTAAACAGACTCTAGAATCCTTATGTTACAGCTGCGACCAGAATGCCAGCTAAGGGTAATGAAATCACCTATAAAAGTTTTGAATGTGGTACGCCAACAACTAGATGACGACGGGTTTGCTGCATTTTCTGTAGTGTGTGAACTTAAGAACTGGAAAATCATCCCTTTGACAGCTCCCTTCTCTTTTCTTGATGAAATGTTTTTTCTGTCTCTATCTGATGGTAATATGAACAATATTAGATCATAGAAAGATGTTGAGATCCAGCTTCTAAATCATTTAATCCATATGCTATGTCATGCTTTTATCATTGACTCTCTACTCTACTAGTGGTTGATTGAAACGCTGATGCAGTGGATTTTCTATGAGATTTATTACCGTGGGAAACTAAACCTGGCCCATTTTGGGTAAACTGGCACTGCCATTTTTTTTCCTTGCTTCCACCAGAACTTGGAACTGGATCTCAACCAGCCCCCTCCAGGTCAGGGTCCTGTTCCAGGTCGATCCCACTTCCAATTTGGTCTTGGTTTCGATTGAAAATTGGATGACAAAGGTGGGATTTTGAAAGCAGAACAAGAAATGAGTTGGAACCACCGATTCTGGACTATCGATTCTGGTTCCACCAATAAAAAGCCAGTCTCTCTCTCTCTCTCTCTCTCTCTCTCTCTCTCTCTCTCTCTCTCTCTCTCTCTCTCTCTCTCTCTCTCTCTCTCGCACACACACACCCCATAGGACCTTGCACCGTAGGTCCGTAGCCTGCCCTCTTACTCGCTGTTCTTTGGCAGCCAAATACAGATTCTTTTCATACTGCCTCGTATTGGTTTCCCATGTGATCTAGGTGAACTTAACCAACGGTTAATGGTTTGACAAATGAAATCGAATGCAGGATCAGCATCACTTTTCACGACATTCAAAGGTTTTTTCTCTTTTGGTACAATAAGGAGGCTAAGATACATGCCCCAGGTATTGAACTCACGACATTCAACTTGTGAGTAGATCCCCCAGCCAGATGAGGTATGCTCTCTGTACACTCTTAAGGGTTTCTTCTTGGTTTCTCAAACGTAAAATACATTTTAAATCTTGATGGATAAGGTAATACCTACATAAGATTGTGTCCTGGATAAGGTTTGAAGTCTTTGTGATATGAAAAATGAGTTTGTCAGGTGTCTTTCAGTAGCAAAAGTTTTCACGTTCGAGTTTATATAGATTGGCCGATCCCTCTTATTGGCATCTTCATTGTTCTTTATTCAACTAGGGGTGTTCAAGGAACCGCCCGAAGCGAATCGGTGGTTTGGTCTAGTACTGAAACCAAACCATGAGAACTCAACGGAATCACTAGAAATAAAAGAAAATTTTACTATGGTATTGAGTAGAAAGGTATAGTGAGGGGATCTATGACATCTATAAAATAAAATGGATATTTGGATATTTTAGTATCGTATTGAGTAGGGAGGTGAAGTGAGGGGAACCATAGCATCTATATAAAATGGGTCTTATGAATTTGAACAAAACATATCTTTCTTGGTCTTTTGACTAAGATCAAGTTTAGTATTTGCTCTTATCAAATTAATATATGATACATGATCATTGACTATATAATATTAAATTAATTTTTTTGGAAGGGTGTTGCTTATGGTAATCTTTAGCCGATCCTAATCGAACTATGAACACTCCTACTAGCAACTGTTTTTTTTTTGTTAATCGAACTGTGAACACTCCTACTAGCAACTGTTTTTCTTTTGTTAATGGAACTGTGAACACTCCTACTAGCAACTGTTTTTTCTTTGTTTTAAATGGTATATTGAAAGAAAAGTTAGAACAAAACAAGCAAAAAGAGCAATAGCTCACTTGTTAACTCGCAAGTTGAAGATCATGACTTCGATATCTAGGGTGTGCATCTGTCTTCGACCTCCCCACCGTACCCAAAAAGTAAAAGAAAAAATAGGAGAACATTAAATTACTCCATGGAGCTAAGGTCCAAAATATGAAATAAACAAGTATTTATGTAACTCTACTACTCGGTCAATTATGTTCTACTTAATCCCTCTTTCCTGGCCACATATCTTTCTAGCTAAGGAATGTGAAATCTTTCTCCTGAATCAAATGTTTCATTTTATAAGGAAAAGGCCATATTGTTTTCAATAATGTCTTGTCTTTTGATAGAATCTCAGCACCCCGTTATTAGATAAGAACTTGCACCCAACTTTAAATTTCACCCATTTAATGTAGCCTTGAGGTCGAGTTTTCAATCATGTGGATTGATTCTTCATGTGGATGATTCTCTTATATGCTATCGCTTATTGTTTCATGGTTATGATTGTTAGATGGACTGCTTATATGAAAATTTAACTTCCAAATATTTATAGTGAAGCATGATGAATTATGGAGAAACCAAAAGATGCCTGAGGAATGGAAAGTGATTATACTTATACCCATATATAAGAACAAGGGAGACGTCTAGAATTGTGCAAATTATTGAGGTATCAAGTTAATGAGCTATACTATGAAATTGTGGGAAATAATTATCGAACGTAGGTTAAGACAAGTATTAAGTACAACAAAGAACCAATTTGGATTCATGCCAAGCAGATCTACTATTGAAGCGATTCACCTTCTGAGACGTCTTATGGAATATTTTAGAGCAAAAAAGAAAGACCTTCACATGATATTTATTGATCTACAAAAAACTTACGATAGGATACCGAGTGAGGTTCTTTAGAGAACCTTGGAAAAAAGAGGTATCCCATTGATATACATTAACCTTATAAGAGACATATACAATGGTGCAAAAACATGTGTGAGGACTCATGAAGGAATGACAGACTTCTTTGAAGTTAATATTGGGTTACATTAAGGATCAATTTTAAGTCCATATTTATTTATAATGGTGATTGATGAGTTAACAAAATATATTCAAGATGAAGTACTTTGGTGTATGTTATTTGTAGATGACATTGTGTTAGTGGAAGAGTCTAAAGAAAAAGTTAATAGAAAATTAGAACTATAGAGAGAAACATTAAAAAGCAAAGGCCTGCGACTTAGTACAACAAAGATATAATATATGGAATGTAAGTTTGATCATTTTGTTACTTCATAGGATATAAAAATTAAAATTGGCACACATTACATCCCCCAAAAGGAAAGTTTTAAATACCTAGGATCAATTTTTTAGAGTGATGGAAGAATTGATGGAGATGTTACGCATAAAATTAATGTTTATTGGCTAAAATGGAGAGGAGCGTTAGGTATTCTTTTTGATAAAAGGATACCATTAAAGTTAAAAGGTAAATATTATAGAGCAGCAATTAGACCTGTCATGTTTTATGGTTCTGAGTATTAAGCAATTAGACCTGTCATGTTTTATGGTTCTCAGTGTTGAGCAATTAATCATCAACATGTACAAAAGATGTTTGTGATAGAAATGAAGATGTTGAGATGGATGAGTGGTCATACAAGAAAAGACCGTATGCATAATGAGGTTATTAGAAACAAATTAAGAGTGGCACCAATAGAGGATAAAATGAGATAATATCTTTTAAGATAGTGTGGACAAATAGAAAGAAGATTAAAAGAAGAAGGTATGAAAAACTAAATTTGGAAAGTATTAAAAGAAGTAGAAGACGACCACAAAAGCGTTGGAAAGAAACAATAAAGAATGATCTAGCTTATTGTGAGTTAATTGCTAACATGGCACATGATAGGGCTATGTGGAAACAAAGAATAGCCGGCCTCGTCTAGTATGGGAAAAGGCTTAGTTGTTATTGTTGTTGTTGTTAAAGCATGATGAATTCAAGGTTTTGTTTTGATTTTTATATCTCATCTTATCATGGGGCTGTCAGAGCTAATTTGAATCTGAATTTGATTTAAATCCAAAACTACTGTCAACAGCATTTAGTGATAAAATGAGTGTGGCTTTCAAATATCTCACGCATTTAAATAACTTTATGTAATAAATAGTAAGCGTACATAACTCTCTGAAAGTCAAATTATTTCTCAAACCAAAATCAACTCTATGCCACACCAACAGGTCAGCTCCATGGACTCTTAGCTGCCATTGAAGCTTAATTCACAAATTTCAAATTTTCTATCGAACTTAAATCAGCATCCTAATTTTACTAAGGTCGATCGGGTTCCTGAGTAAGAAAACAAGAGAGAGAGAGAGAGAGAGGAGGGGGAGATTCAAGGAAAGATGTTTTTCGTTGAAAATTTATATCTGGAAACAAAAGTCGCCTCAGATCACGACAACGGCAGGGCGCTCTGGCACCCTTGCTTCTGGTGGGGAGCTTGACTCCCGGGGGTGTGTGTGGGTGTGTGTTCGGCTTCGGTAAGTTTACTTCCAGTGTATGACCCGAACCGCCGTTTCTGATTTCGGTTTGGTTCCCCAATATATGGAACCAGAACCAAGCCCCAGGGGTCCCCAATTCCAGTGCAGTTCTAGTTCTGTTGTAGTCGACTTCGAGGCAGTTCAGATCTGGTTCAACCTGCTGGCTGGCTCCAAACCAGCAACCTCTAGATGAGGGAGTTAGCACTCTGATGATGGATTAAGAGTTGCTCGTTCTTCACATGCAAATAAAAGATGTGAATCCAACTCCCTTTTAGTAGCAAATAAAAGATGTGAATCCAACCCCCTTTTAGTATCAAAACAACGGTACCAGACTCAGTTTGAAATTAAGTTGTGCTCTCATATTGGACTCGTGAATTGCTTTTCTAAACTCATAAAGTAAGCTCGCAAGTTGGCAAATTTTCCAATGGTGTCGGTGAATCCTTACTCATTTTACATTTGCCAATCTTATGATATTTACTTTCTATAGATTTTTTCACTCAAAAAGTATTTTTTTATATAAATTCTCTTGTAGAATTAAAAGGTTTGATCATTTACTTACATCATAACCATCCACTTAGTTCGTTTAACATGGCAGTCTATACCACGTATGCACATAAAAAGCATGCACTATTATTGGCTCAAGAAGGCCATCTATACGGGTCAAGCCCTACGGAATACATTGTATTCATGCAAGATAATTAACTCAAAACCCTATGGAACAACTGTGCTCATGTTCAGCTCGTAAAGCTACCTTGCTCATCATGAACTTAATTAACCTGGTCCAGTTTTGGTCCGATTTAGCTCGTTTTGGTTCTAACAAAACCATCCGTGTGGATCTAAATTGGAGACATATATATAATCTTAAAAAATCTTGGATTTGTCACTATATATATATATATAGAGAGAGAGAGAGAGAGAGAGAGAAAATACAAGTAATTTGTGACATGAACTATGGCATCGCAATCTTCGGCAAGTTTTTACCACTATCAAGATGATTGTGAAATAAGGACGAAGGCGGCATCATAGAGAACTCCTCTAGATACCTCTTTGCTTGGGTCTATGCGCCCTAAAATTAGTCTCATTCCTTCACTGCACACGCATTTGGAGTTAATATGCCAGAAAAGAATCTGTATTTCTTTCCAAAACATGATCACGGTCGTCTTCTTCCTTCACCATCTTCTTCCACAGAAGCAATATTTGATGTGAAGTACAGTACGATGTGAATCTTCTTGAAGCTCTCTCATGGCTGCTGCTGCGTTGTGGATCTTGGTGACCGTCATTGCTCTCGTTCAAGTGTCTGGTTGCGATGAGATTGATGGGTACAAAGGGAAGGATGTGATTGCGATAGGCTCACAAATGACTCCAATGGGAGAAGAGCCGGTCCAGACTTCTGAAATGGGGTCTTCGCTTTTGGATTTCTGCCCGTGCGATCGACGGGAAAGTACCAGTTGGCAGTCTGGTTTGCTCAAATTCCCGGCAACCTGAGCGTCGTTTGGACACCAAACAGGTGATTAACTTCTTTCAATTTCATCAGTTTTATGCATTATAACGTGCTTTTGAAATCAGTAGCAGACTAGGTTGCACCATCATATTTGAATAAAATGGCTGCGGCTGGTTTCAACTAAGTTTGCGTATATAATTTCCAATAGATTCTGGCCGTCTGAACTACCGGAAATTTTCAGCCATTAGTCAGAAAATTTCCGATTTCTACTAGTTTCCGATCGATCTAGTTCATGTAGGGGTACCAAATTAGTATTAAAATTGCTTTGTTTTCATGTCAATTTGGATGTATAAATCCTCAATAATTCACTTGATACTGGTGCCTAGTTGTTATATTTTGGTGTTCATGTGGGCATTGGAATTTTCACATGAGGAGGTGGGAAATCAAAGGAGAATTTGGAGTGAGAATCGAGACTATCATTGTTAAATAGAAATAAAGACTTTTTTCTTTTTTATTAAAAGGCTTAATTGTTTGTTGTTGGTTGGACAACGGAGGGCCAAAGCCTAATTCATGCACACATGTACCCATAGGAATCGAGCTCCCCACCAGCAGAAACGACATCTGAGCACCCTTCCAGTTGAGCTAATGCTTTGGGTAACATGAAAGGATTTTGATCTGTAATTTGCATTTGCAGAATCAAAAAGATTTTAGTTCTTTCACCAAAAAAAAGAAAAACAGATTTTAGGCCTTTACATGAATACAGTGTTCACAAGAGAAAAGCTCATAGGGTGTTGAACTGCCGTTCGGTAAGATGTCAAGGAATCGATTCCTCAAAGCTGTAGGGGCATTATGGTGGATCAATGCATGTGTGTTTGATACAAAGTTCTAAGGAAGTCATACATCGATTTCTTGCTAACATAAGAACTATAGTTCTACAACCCTAATTTAATTATAAACCGTTGGAACTAGGGTGAGGTGGGCCATAAGAATTGGACTCATGGGTTCTCGTTAGTCTCAACAAGAAGACTAACATGAAAGTACTTGAAAAGAGCATAAAACAATAAAAAAAAACCTTTTAGCAAAAAAAAGTAGTTTATGATTTTGAAAAGTTCACACCTTTTCTTCGCTTTATCTCCCTTGCTCCATGCCAAATAAATTGCCCTGGCCAATGTTCCCCAAGTAGAAATTGTGTCGATCCTCTCTGCATTGATACATCGGGTAAAATGACAATAAAAAAGATGGGTTATAAGTTGGATAGACATGTTTTAGCACAAACGACTCCATCTAATATCACACATTAGACATAGCCGGTTTCAAATCAGCTCAATGATTTTGAGAACTGTGACAATCAAATCAGACGGAAATTGGTTGAAATAGGAACCGAAATCGAGCCGATTAGATTCCAGTTTCTGTTCACTCAAAACTCAAACCAACAGTTTTAAACCGTCGATTCCAGTATTTATAATTATTTTAAGTTTTATTTTTTTGATAAGATTTGCTGGTTCCGAAACCGTAACCTAACCTATACAATTTTAACCATTCGACTGCATTGAAACCATTGATAGTTAAACCAAGCCAATGTGGTTGAATGGCTTTCTCATTCTTGGATTTGGAGTACTCCCGCTGACAAGTACTCATTTCCATAGTGTATCTGACGTCGGAACGAACACGACCCTCGTGCTCGACACCACTGGAAATCTGGTGCTACCTCCAACGGCAACAAGACGGTGTGGCAGACTAGCACTACCAATTCACGAGCAGAGAAACTGTTCCTCATGGATTCCGGCAGCCTCGCCCTCTGTAACTCCACATCCGGCACCGTCTGGGAGAGTTTTGCTCATCCTTCCAACACGCTTCTCCCGGGCCAACGCCTGACCAGAGACGGCCACCTCGCAGCTACCAACCGATTCGGGGCATGCTAAACCTTTCGCATGGCCGCTGGCCGCAAAAGTCTTAGGCCGGAGCTCACCTACTTCTCTCCATGGAACCACACTAACCACACCCACTGGACCGGGCCCATCGTCGATCTCAGTCGGGAAGAAATTTCCGTAGAATTGACGGAATCCGGCAGCTTTGTGATGGTGAGAGGGGCACGGCCAGACATAGTGACATATCTTTCGCAACGATAGCAGCAAGATGACCGGTAATACCACGAAGACAATGTTAAATTCTGCGAACAACACAAATACAACATTGAATTCTAAGGCGAGTATATCTACATCTTTTATTTGCATGGGAGTTTTCTAACTACTTGTCCATAGTGCTTCTGCTATTTCAGTCTATCTCATTCTCTTTGTAAGTCTCAAAGCCGTCCATACTTCATCAAACTACGGAGTTTCTTTCGATGTTGTTTGTCAAAGTAAGAGAGAATTATACCAACATGCTGCACCTTATCCAGAGAGAGAGAGCATACATGAGTGTGAATAAATTTGGATTTCTAATTAACCATTCTTTTCGCCGAAAGAATTATGCTGTTTGAGCACAGTTTCATAAAAGTTCTCTAAATCACCAAAACCAGATGTATAAACGTCAACTATACACCAACCTCCGATTGGCGCCAAAGAACATAACAAAACTGTGCCAAGATTTAGGCAAACTGTTACAACGTTCCAAAGAATTGTAGGACAATATTATAGCTATACTTGTGGAGTGGACGAATTATCTGAAGAGGTTAGCACTAGCGTGAAAAATTGAACGTTTTCTGTCACAATCCTTCTTCGCAGTAAAGGTATTTGGTGGTTCTCCACGAAAATAAGTTGGTCTGGCAGAAACATTTTGGAGGTTTCAAGTGGAGAATTAGATAGTTTTCCCAGTGGACCATTTATATGGCTGGTTATATTGATGAAGCTACCAACAAGGCTATGAACTTGGAAGTATAGATTAATTTGAATAAATTAATGATCCTAAATCTTTGTGTACTGACTCCTAATAAAATCATTGGGGATTCAACATGAATGTCAACATCTGGAGGTAAATCCTAAGATGACGCCATTCCATGTGAAGGATCCCATCGCGTATAATGCAAAGCGATGACGATTTCAGATCCTTAGGATCACAGTGGAATCAATACCATTCCTTGATATGGATTTCATGAACGATGTAATGACAGATTTTCTTGGATTTTAGATGAGGCGGCCGCCTCACTACATCATGAGCAGGTCTATCACTAACGACAATCTCCCATCATATGCACTGGGTGTGGAACTCGATGAGTTTCACTTCAAGGATTTGTTGAGACGAGTCCCTAGCTAGGAGAGTCACGGTTAGTGTTCAACAGCATCACTGCAGCTCCAAACTTCTTAGAACTCAATTCCATACCTAATTAATCCCTATTGTTTTTCCTTTTTTTCTGTTTTAACAGGCGCCTCTGAGGATGATCAAGCTTGGCAATGGTGGAATCCTAAGCTTATATTGGCACGACGAGGGCCAAAAGAAGTGGGTGACCAAATGGGTAGCCTGATCAAACCCGTGTATGATCCCGGCGAGTGCGGCACGGGCATCAGCAACCTGAGTCCTGGATGGACCGGTACCGCGTGCACGTGCCCACCCGGTCACTCACAGACACAAGGCGGTAAGTGCGGCCCCGCGCCCGCACTCAACAGGTGCAGCACAACCATGGCTCGGCTAGGAGAGACCAACTACTTCGTGGGGAGCTCGCGGATCGGCAGAAGCTGGAACTTGGCTACGAAGAGCGAGTGCAGCGGGGCATGCGCGGCCGACTGCAACTGCGCGGCCGACGTCTTCACCTTCTCAAGAGGAGAGGCCTTGTGCTCGACGCTGAGCCGGCTGGAGTTGGGCGTGTTTCGCGACCCTGAGTCGACGGTTTACGTGAAGGTACACGATGATGGGGTGAGAGTCGACAATGGAGGAACGAAGAAAAGTAAGAGTGGGGAGAATATCCCGTGGATGTTTACCGCCCATTCTGCGATTGCAGTGTGCTTTCTGCTACCACTCTGTATCCCTGACCACTGGCTAGTGAGATCACTAAGGAGAAGAACTAAAGGAAGAAAACAAGGAGGGGACGAAGATGGGCGAATCATTGTTCCCGGTCTGCCAAAGCGCTTCTCTTTCGCTCAGTTGGAGACTGCTACTATTAGCTTTTCAAACTTGCTGGGTGTCGGTAAGGATTATTTTTTCCCTCTCTCTCTCTCCTCCCTTCTCTCCCGTTCTCCCGTGGTAATGATTAATTTTTTTATTAAATATGTATATATACATCTATATATATAGAGAGAACGTGTTAAAACCGTACACTTCTTTAAATATTCTTAAATATCGAATGAAATGAACGGTTGAAATTAAAATTTAAAAACAAAAAAGTACTTTACTATTTTTTTAAATACATTAAATGTACTTTATATTATTTTACTTTTTACTTTAAAATCTCAATAATTAATCTTAAAAATCAAATTTTTGAAATTTTAAAAATCTCTTTCTCTCTCTATATAGCCTACACATTGGTTAAGATATGAAACCACCATGCTACAGGGAGATAAATTGGTATGTGAAGAGGGTATTTTTGTTTCCTTTGAGTACTAGGAATCATGTGTTGCTAATTTTATTTCTCATAATGTGTATACATATAAAGAGAGAAGGGGGCAGTGATCCGTGTTTTTGGATGGTTCAACAGCTTTAATCACGGGATATTTGTCTTTTATTACTTTTTACTATTCTTTTATTCGTAAAAATAATTACTGTCTGTCTTTACATTATTTTACTAGGGACTATAGTGATTTTCCTCGATAAAAGACAACCGCCTAACACAAACCATAAAAAAAATGAAAGATTGAGCACGGTGCTCAATTGACAACTGACCGTCACTAACTTTATATATATATATATATATATATATAATGGTCAAAAATTCAATTTTACGCGTCGTGCGCGTGGGCATATTTTTGCATTCTTGGTTTGCATTGATGAACTTATTATGTATGTACATATATAGATAATGTATGTAGTTGAGCTTTACATTTTCAACTTGTATTTATTTGGGTTTTACAGTTCCACTAGATGCATTTTGTTATCGTAGTTTTTAGGATCACGCATATCTTTTATTGTTTGTGAATTATGTTTATTTTCATGCTTTACAAAACATGTTGAACTAAAAATCATGTAATTTGTAGTTTATTACTATTTTGATGTCTTATTATTTATATAAATATGCCTTATAATTCACTAAAGTGACTCTTCGTGAAGCTTAAAAGCTTAGAGCGTCGAACCCTCAATAGGAAAGAATGGGACTTAGTCTCTAGACGATGATAATATTTAATTTGCAATTCAAATACAATCCAAATTAACTCAGAGTGTTAGCTCAGGGACAGGATTTCTCGAACTAAAAAACCACAATCCAACTGTCCTAGACCGGTTTCAATTCCAGTTTCGCCACTGTTGGTTTCACGACAGTTTCAGAATCATCTGGCATAAGCATAAGTTCTAAATTTCTCAGGAGTCAAAGTCCCCACTAGGTGCAATGGTGGAGAGAATGCCGTTGGGCTAACAATCTCTTTGTGATAAAGGTTTTAAAAAATATATTTAAAACATAGAGGCAGTTATGAAATCGGTGAGTTCTTATTCCGGATCGATTCTTGAAGACTGTAACCGAACCGTGAGGTTTTCACTTTTGATTTTTGTTTCGGTTGTCGCCGGTTCTCTGAGCACTTTTGTTCCGGATTAAACCAAACTGGCCATGTTTACTGCTTAACAGCAGTTTTTCATCTCGAAAAGGAGGGGGAAAAAAAGAGTTGACATGAGCCGTATCTTGAGTACCAGTTAGATAGGGTTTATTTTTTACCCAGACCAAAGCATGATAGGTCTACATCTGATTGTTTTGTCTGTCTTTGGGATCAGGTGGGTTCGGTCATGTCTACAAAGGAACTCTTTCGGATGGGACTCAGGTGGAGGCTTGACGCTTTGGCGCCTCATCGACAGGAGGAGTTCGAAGCAGAGCTGGTCATCATTGGCACCATGAACCTCTTGGCGAATCTCTCATCTTCCGACGGTTTTCTGTCTCTAAAATGTGTTTGCCGGAGGTACCTGTCCACTTGTCTTTGTGCAACGGAATTTCGAGGTTCTCACACAGGGGTTTCCTGGGAGAGATTCATAGACCTTTTCTTCTGTAATTTTTTCTCATGTATATGTCTTTTGATCTGTATTGGCTGCTTTTATAGGTAGCTCGCTCCCCCCTCATCCCAAATTTCTCTTCTGTGACTTCCCTTGTCTGGAACGTTATCTAGGATGTTATCGAGGATCTCGGTAATATCCACCGTTACGATCTTGCCTTATCTGTGTCAGGAAACGGATTGGATGGTCAGTCTAGCCGTTACCTGAGCTGAGAATGACCAGACCTTATCATCTCCCACTTAGCCATTCGAGCCAAGTGTACAGACGTACTGGTTTCCTCCCACTCTTATAGGATTTTACCTAGTACCGTCTTTTCATGACTGCAATTGCAATTGTTACCCATTGTGTGGTTATTTCCCTACACAATAATTTATCTGTTGTATGGTTGTTTACCTATACAATACTTTTATCCGTTGTGTGGTTATTTCCTACACAACAATCAAACATACCTCAAACCCATGTTAGTAACATGTTTTGAGAAAAGTTCCTCTGTTATGCCTTTTGTTAAGAGGTCTACCAACATATCTTCTGTTGGCATGTATGAGATGAATATTTCCTTTCTCATAACCATATCATGAATATAGTGTTATTTTACCATTATATGCTTACTTTTCGAGCAATTAGCTCCACTCTTGATAAGAGTAATTGTTGCATTGTTATCACAGTAGATAACAATTGACTCATCTGTTATTTCCAACTTCAAATCTCGTATGAAGCGGCTTATCCAGACAGTACTCGTTGCAGTCATACAGCAAGAATACTCAACTTCCTGTGTATGCAATGCTACACGGCCCTGTTTCTTACATGCCCAAGAAACAGCACCACCTCCAAATAAGAATATTTGTCATGAAGTTGATTTGTTGTCATCTTTGCTCCCAGCAAAGTCAGCGTTTGAGTATCCTATCACTTTCAGTTCATCTACTTGAAAACACAGTTTGAAGTCTTTTGTTCCTTTCAGATATCTTAGAATCCTTTTCATAGCTACCTAATGCTGCCAATCAGGATTACTTTGATATCTACTTACAAGACCAACAACAAAGTTGATATCAGGTCTTGTACACAACATAGCATACATCAAGCTACCAACAGCTTGTGTATAAGGAACATTAGGCTTATCGTCTCCTTTATCGGGACACTCAGCCTTACTAAATTTAACCCCTTTTGCAACAGGTGTATCTGCAGACTTGCATTCACCTATTTTAAACTTCTTGAGGATATAGTCAATATATCTCTCCTAACTCAAGCATAAGAGTCTAGATTCTCTATCTCGAGAAATCTTTATTCCTAAGATATAAGATGCTTCTCCCATATTCTTCATTTTGAACTTGAAATTCAACCATGACTTGGTTTATCTCGTTGTCATTTCCAGTCAACAATATGTCATATACATATAATGACAAGATGACAAAGTGGCTCTCGATGTTCCAGACATATACACAGTGATAAAGTTTGTTAGCCACAAACCCAAGTTCTATAATAGCATTTTGAAAAGTCAAATACCATTGGCGAGGTGACTATTTCAAGCCATATAGGGATTTTTTCAACCTATATACTTTATTTTCTTGGCCTTCAACCACAAATCCTTTGGGTTGCTACATGTATATGATTTCTTCTAAATTCCCATTTAGAAAAATTGTCTTTACATCTAACTGATGTAAATCCAAATCATAGTATGCGGATGCAAATTTCTTAACTGGGGAATATGTCTCAACATAATTTATCCTCTCTTTTTACGAAAAACCCTTTGCAACTAACCTTGCTTTAAACTTGTCGATTATACCATCGACCTTGTATTTCTTTTTCAGAACTCATTTTAAGAAAATAACTTTCATTTCTTTCGGCAAATCAGCTAATTTCCAGACTTGGTTTTTTTCAATGGATTCAATTTCCTCATCCATGGCTTTCACCCAGTCTGTTGCTTCTGATGAGTTCATTGCTTGCTGATAAGTTAAGTTATCAATCAACTCATCTAAATCTACCGAATTACACACTTCTTCTATAAGATAAGTGTGATAATCATTTAAGTAGGACGGAGTGACTCTTTGCCTCTTATGTCTACTTAAGGTATTGGTAGTTTCAGGAAGATCTTCAATGAGCTCAAAAGATGATTGGTCTAAGTCTACCAGGTCATCAACACATTCCTCGTCATTTTTTAGGATGTCATTCTTAGTATCTTCTAAGAATTCAACATCTCTACTTTCAATGAGTCCATGGTCCTTATGATAAAATTGATATCCTTTTGAACCTTTCGGATATCCAATGAATATACATCTTAAGGACCTATTGTTGACCTTATCTTTAGACTGATCAAGGATCTTTACATATGCAACAGATCCTCACCTCTTGAGATGACTTAGGTTGGGTTTTCTTCCAAACCACATCTCATATGGTGTAGTGAATACAGCTTTACACGGTACTCTATTGAGTATGTAAACCGCTGTACTTATTACTTCTCTCTAAAATACCCTTGAAAGAGAGGCATCGATCAACATAGGCCTTGTCATATTAATCAAGGTTCTATTGTATCTTTCAGCTACACTATTTTGCTGAGGTGTCCTGGCATTGTATTCTATTTTGCAATACCAAAGTCTTTGCAAAATTCTAAGAATTCTGTTGAGGTATATTCAGTTCCTCTGTCTGATCTTAAGACTTTGATCAAATGCCTTAATTGATTTTCCACTTCTTTCTTATATTCTTTAAAAACATCAAGTGACTCAGATTTATGTGTCAAAATATATAAATACATATATCTAGAGTAATCATCGATAAAGGTTATAAAATAACCATTTTCTCGATGTGTCTTTACTCTAAAAGGTCCACATAAATCTGTGTGAATAACCTCCAACAGGGTTGTTGCCCTTGTTGTTTTCTTGGGAAAAACTTTTCTCATCGTTTTTTTTTATATACAAGCTTTACACTTGTTGAAAGTATTTTCCTCAAATCTAGGCAATAAGTCAAAGTTGGATAATTTTCTAAACTTTTCCAGACTTATATGCCCTAGGTGTTTATGTCATATATTCACATCAATAATAAAGGCACTCTCAATATAAGCAGAAGATGTATTATTTTCATTGTTACAAAGTTTGAACAGTCCTTGTTCTACATCAAATTTCTCAGAGAATAAAATTCTCTCATGTTTTCCCACAATCACCTTGTTAGGAATGAACCGAACCTCAAAACCTTTCTTTACCAAGGCATGAACCGAGACCAGATTGCCCCTTATAGATAGCACAATTAACACATTGGTCAATACAATTGGTTTGCCTTGTACATGTATCATGAAGGACCCAATACCCAGAACATCTGAGAAAGTACTATTTCCCATATAAACTCGATGTTCCCTAGGTTTATATTCATTCATATCCATTGCCCCTTCCTTGGTTTTCAAGATGTGTCGTGTAACTCCTAAATCTATCCACCAACCTATCACTGGGTGATCCAAATATAAATATTCTGAAATCATGCAAATTATGTCCTGCTTCTCCGACTATCCACGTTATGGGTTGTTTCCTCCACCTTTCTTATTTTGGCAGTCCCTTTTGTAGTGTCTCATCTTTCTACAGTTAAAACACTTGACCCGAGAAGCGGATTCCTACTATTTATTAAAATTTTGATCGTCTTTCTTGTTATTCTTGCCAAACTTCTTGTTTGGTTTTTTCTTCCAGTTGATTTTGGAGCTAGACGCTATCTCATCCTGTACTACTAGCAATTTTTCTCTTGCTCTATTGCTAGTTTTAGGAGTAACTTTGAAAGGTTAATCTCAGGTCCTAATCTTAGGGTAGTAGTGACCATGTTCCATGACGGGGGTAGACTGTTTAGTATTGTTGATATTTGCATCAGTTGTTACGGCTAAGTCTCTAGTCATTACCAGCATGTGGTTTACATGCTCTACTACATTGTCTCCTTCCTTTATTTTGAAGGAGTTATACTTTTGTAGTAGCAACTACACATACAATTTAGCCATTGTATCATACTTAGTTGTTATTGAATCAAGCAGCTCTTTAGCGGTCTCATATTCTTCAAAGACCCTGATCAAGTCATCCTCCATATAGGTCAACATGATTGTCCTTGCTATAGTATCATATTTTAGAAATGTTTTATACATTTCTAATTATTGCTCATTTGCGTCTGGGGGTGGCGGACGCATAGTTTCCTATAAAACATACTCAACACCTTCAAGTGTTAGAGCTAGTGGGATTCTCCTCTTCCATGTTTGGAAGTTAAGAACGTTCAACTTCTCAGCTTTTGCAACTCAGACACACATATCCTAGAGTTTATTTTTATGTCTTTGGCAATAATAACAATTAAACGGTCTAAAAAGAAAATAAATATAAAACAAAGAGCACACATAGCAAGAATCATGTTAGAATAATGCATAATATCAATCATGTAGTCTAATGATAATTTCATAAGCTCTTCAAAAAATTTCCCAAGAGTATTTGCCTTTATACTCCTTCAATGATACCAAGGGTAAATCCATAATTTTATCTATTTGTCCCCTTTTTGTAATTTTGTAAAAACCTGAGGATAAACTCATAAAATTACTCTTTGGTATTTCTGTAAAATTAGTAATTGATCGGGGTTAAAATTATAATTTTAACCCTCAGGCTGAATCTATGATTTTTCAAAAGTATAGGGCTAAATCTATCTTTTAATTGGATGACAGAACTGAAATTATCTAAACCGGAAGGAGTAAAGTTATTGCCCGATATTTCGTAATTTTCGCAAGCCGCTAGAGAGTAAAACAGACATTTTGCTCAATAAGGGCAAAATCATCTTTTTACCCAAAAATATCTGGACAAATCACTAATTTTGCCGATTGGCAAAAATTTAAATAAGAAAAACCGGCCACGGCAAAACGAACTTTTTAGTCTGCTGTCTAAGGCGGCTTCTAGGAAACTGCTGATTTTTTTTCACTATTTATTGAAGAGAGAGAGAGGGAGGGAGAGAGAGCAGGAGAGACAGGGAGAGTGTGCCAACCGCTTTTTTTTTGAGATTTTTCCGGTGGGGGTTCGTAATGGGAGGAAATTTGTGGCAGTGGCGGCCGTTCCCGACTTCTTTCCTCCTGTCCGCCTGGCTTCGGGTGGCTTTGGGCCGACCTAGCGGTTCTCCGCCTTCTGGCCGCCAGTCTGCGGGTAGCTTTTGGGCCGATCTTGGCTACTTGGTCGCTTGTCCGCGGGTGGCTTTGGGCCAATCTTGGTTGCCTGGCCGCCTGTCCGCATGTGGCTTTGGGTCGGTCTTGCGGCTCTCTGCCACCTGGCCGTCTGTCCGTGGTTGGCTTTGGGCCGATCTTGCGGCTCTCCTCCCTTTCTTTGCTCTGCTCTGTTTTTCCTCTCCGTTTCTCTCTTTCTATTTTTTTTTTTCAAACCTCTAATTACCTATTTGTTTGCAGGGTCAAGAACCAAGCTCTGATACCAGATGTTGGCGAATCACTGATCTTCCGACGGTTTTCTGTCGCTGGAATGTGTTTGTCGGAGGTACCTGTTCGCCTGTATTTGTGCAGTGGAATTTCGAGGTTCCCACACAGGGGTTTCTCGGGAGAAGTTCACATACCTTTTCTTTTGTAATTTTTTCTCATGTATATATGTCTTTTGATCTGTATTGGTTGCTTTTATAGGTAGCTCTCTCCCCCCTCATCCTGAATTTCTCTCTTATGGCTTTCCTCGTTTGGAGCGTTATCTGGGACGTTACCAGGGATCTCGGTAACGTCCACCATTACGATCTTGCTTTATCTGTGCCAGGTAACGAACTGGATGGTCAGTCCAGCCGTTACCTGAGCCGAGAATGGCTAGACCTTATCAGAACCATGCCAACTTGGTCTGCCTCCATCGGCAGCAGTTTTTCATTTCTAACCACCAAAGTCATTTGCCGACCTCATGGACGACAATGCCGAGTTTTCTGTCATTTCTAAAACTCAAGAATGTAGTAGCAAATTTTCATGTTAGAATTATTCTAATTTATGTAATTAAACTTATGAATTCCAAGAACGTGTTTAAATCATGTTTAGATCCCAAGGGAGCCAATTTGGAAGTTATAAGTTGATTCTCATTCTTCCTGAGAGTTGGACTAGAAATCTAGGACCAAACAGGTTCACAGCTGAGGAGGTAACGATGAACTAGACTTCTAATATGCATGCTCGCAATCTAATTTCATAAACTTATGCTAATTGAGCTTAGCAAAATGCTTCATATTTATAGAACATTAATGAAGTGTAACTTTCCTCCGATGGAATCAACATAGACAATCTAGAAGAAGATTACTAAATTGTGCTTGTGTCTCTCTAGAGAGAGAGATGTGGAGAATGTGTATTATATGCCCAGATTTAGTGTCTAACCCATTGGCTCACTCTTACTCTCATTTTCAAGAGAGTATTGAGTGAACAGCTCTAGCATGAACGCAGTTCCTATGGTTTGAAAGCTGGGACGTTATATTTCCCATCTGCATTCCAAATTAAAGGGAAGTCCCATGCATTAGCTTGCAGATCAACAGATTGGATCCATATCGTTGATATTGGATGGATCTACAACCTTTGTTACTTTTGCCACCGGACCGATGACTGTGGCCGGAGATTTTATGGATTGACGTGAACCAAAAGTCGACTCAAAAGCACTTGACATAAATTAAGAAATGAAAGACTAGAAAGTCATACTCCATCTTGGCAAGCTAGACAGACTATTGTGTCTGCCTCTCATGAAGGATTACTGACAGCTTTAGGCTGTTTCTGATATTGTTAGATCTTTACATGATGAGTCGTTGAGATGTTCGTATTGGTTGAAGTTGTATTGGAAAACAAGCAAAAGCCCGGAGCCGGAGCTACCCAAGTTGTGAGAGAGAGGAGAGATCCTCCTTTTCATATATAGCTTATTAAGAAACTCACAGAAGATTGGAGTGAAAAATACTCAAAGTTGACATGTGCACGGTGAATGGGATATGCCATTAAGTGTTTCTGAGCTCAAGATGCAAAGATGATAAAAAACTAAACATGTGATAATATGTTGAAATTAATATGACATGAGGAGGTTGGGGAACAAAGAGAAGCCCAACAAATATGATAATAAGAGTTTGAGAATCGTGTTGCTTTACCTCTTGGTGTACATAGCTCAAAGCAAGGCAAGACGATCAACCATGGTTGGTTTCAAAGGGATGCAAGTTGATATTGTATCATTAATCGCACAAGATTCTAAATTAGTGTTTGAAATCAAAATGAGAATTGATAACATTCTAATCTTACGCAACTCCACATGCATGGGGAAAAGCAAAAGAGAGAGAGACATTTTGGCTTGCTTAGGACTAGAGTGTCAAATTATAAAAATTTTCATGGCCTTTGAGGGAGAAATCTTTCCTACAAAAAGAAAAAACTCCAAGAATCATCCCCTTAATTAAAGGTCTATTATAGATAGTGAAATATGTTCTTCTGTGGAGAGATGCATCTTCATTTAGATGAAGTGCCCACTATGAAGGACTCACTCCCTTATCTTCTGGATCATTAAAGGCATTATGCTCATATATATCTTGTATTATGAATGTTTAAGGGTCTAGCCTTACTCCCTCAAGCAGCTGAACTTGCTCTCATTTAGGTAGATTGTATCAGTAATGACTGCTTTCTACCAAACTGTGAGAGAACTACTCACTCTACCTTATACATTGTGGCGAACCAAACACTGTACTTAATGTAATATAAAATGTTAATAGGGATTGTACTTTGCCTCATTGAACTCAAAGATTTTGATGAGTGTGGAGGTTCCATCATCATTAATGATTTGGAAAAGTGGGTCTGAGATCATACTCCGAGAAGTGGGTTTGAGATCATACTCGTTGATGCCTTGGACACCAATGCCTTAGTGAGTCCTTTCGTCAAAGAATAAACCAAATTTTATCATTTGTTCATGGATTTCTTTACGTTATTAATTATTTCAATGACTAATATGTCTGCATTTAGTAAATATTCTATAAACCAATATGTCTAGATTTACCATTGTATGATTGCAGTATCTAACAAGTGTCTTTTTCTTTCGGTACAATGGCCTGAGCCCGGATATTCTTACAGATAATGAGGCTCGAGTCCCTCGAATTATGAATGCACCCATTTTATCAACCAAGAAATGCTATCGAAATCGAGGGTCAATCAAGGCATTGGTTTTGCACACAAGCAATCGATACATGAAGCCCCATTGGCAATTTTAAGGCCTTGTATGGCAAGCTTATCAACTTACTGCCTTCACTCATGTAAAGTATGGTTAGCTCTAACCAGCCGGTCCTTGCTCATCAGCATGGTAGTGATACTTTCAGATGGTGATCTCAAGAGGGTCAATCAAGGCATTGGTTTTGCACACAAGGAATTTCAAACAGCAAAGTGTTCAATTTCTTTACTTGTCGAAGCGCCACGGAATAGGCAATTCCCCTGACTAGAAGTTAGAAGTTGAATCTTCCTCATCAACAATGAAATCGGCATCTATGTATCCTTTTTAGTGAGATATCTACCGATCACATGTATCATAACATGAGGAAATATTGATGCATTGATAATTTTGATTAGCATGCTTGAAGTAGATTTATTTTCACTGTACCAAACTAAGGATCGAACCTAATTTCATCATGGTACGATTGAACAGGCCTCTAACTAGATCAATGTCCCACCAACAAGAATTTCGGAGAGAAGAAAGGATTCAGGTTTAGTTCCAAGTTCCTTCTAAAGCATTCTTGAGTTTGATCCAAACAAACAAGCAGAATTCGATGTTGAAATTAGCCTGGGAATTCAGGGAAGTGATTAGAGGAAAAAGGAACCTCTGGTTAGGCCCGGAGTGGGTTTACAGTGGTCCAAACTGAACCAGCCTTAGAAAGCCAATTTACTGAAATGATGTGTCCGATACAAGTTTCGATGGGAATTAGGCCTCAACTGTTGGAGCCTGCAATTCCAAGTTCCCAGGTTTGGCGTGGAATCATGAATCCATATGTCTAATTTGAATAAAAAACTTCGGCACCAAGGGAAAGGTGGGCCATAGGAACTGGACCTAAGGGATTCATACAAAAATCAAAGCATCTCTTTCTCTCGTGTTGCTAGCCTACCTCACATGAAAACCCAAGCGTCAGTGCTATTTATGAATCAAACACGGAATGTTACAAGCCCATGCGAGTCTAGGCCTACAGTTCTAGTACCATGGTCCTAGCACTATGAATCAAGCATACACGAGGGCCAAACTGGGTCTAGGACTATTTGAATAAGAGTGACCAAGATCCAAAAGGTATTAACAATGAGTGAGTTCAACATCATACGTGGAAAACACTATAAAATACTAAAATGACACCCCATCATACATGTGGAATTAGTTGCTCGAATTGAAAAAAACCCTTCATCCTCCACCAATGAATAAACTTTACAAAGACTAAGATCGCATCCCATCTAAATTTTGGCCTAAGATGGCATTGCTGAATCCAGCTAAAGTGACAAGAATAATAGGATTAAGAGTTGGAGATGATATTTGAAGCTTTGCGAGTAGGGGCAAGGTAAGAACGTGCTTATTTGAGCAAAGCCTCTTCTCACCAATGTTCAACTACTCCAAAGGCTTGAAGGGGCACCATAGAAGGGAGTTGCCTCTCTAGATAAGTTATACATCGTCGGCAAACATAAGAAGTGCGAGTTACGGTCCTTGCTAGGATTTGAAGGCAGACTTCAAATGCCAACCTACGTACGCTTGACGCCCAGTCATTCCTAGGTGATGCTTGCATCTGCAAAACTAGGTAGTCAATATTTAATTTCTGTTAAGAACATGTTACTAATTAATTGCCTCTCTCTCTCTCTCTCTCTCTCTCTCTCTCTCTCTCTCTCTCTCTCTCTCTCTCTCTCTCTCTCTATATATATATATATATATATATATATATATATATATATATATATATTACCTACCTTTGATACATACTCATATACTCATTTTTCTTTGAGAGTATGAATTTCACTTAAAAAGTTACAAGGATGTTTGTGAAAAAATAGATGACAACCTTAATGCACTCCTGCCACTAAAAGCAAAGGGAATACATGAATATGCATGCATCAAAGGTATTAGGATTCATTTTTCATTTATATATAGATATATATATATATAGAAAGAGAGAGAGAGAGAGAGAACGAGTTGCTCTTAAAATCTTTGGCATGGTTTGTCAAAACCATGTGGAATTGATTAAGATGTTTGGTACATCCTTACATATAGGTGCCAACAAAGGACAAAATGGATGTTTTACTGGCTGGTCCCGGTGCTCTTAGAACCAAGAACTGGATTGGAACTGGACCGGTTTCAATTCTGTTTCCAGAACAGTCAATTGCATCAGGTTAGAGTTCCAAACTGTTCAAAACCAAAAACATATAAAAAAAAATCAAAATTTTTAAGAAAATTAATAAAAAATAGTCGAACTGGGTGTTTAGAGTTCCATGACAGTCTTTTGCTACAGATGGTATTTCAGGGATATTTTGAAATGTTTAGCAGCAACGGTTGTGCATGTAGATTTTGACTGTTATTGTTTGAAATCCTTTAAACGATTGCCATTTATACTTATTAATTAATAAAATATCATAATATGTTTTGTTAGACTTCCATTCATGGCAATTGTCACCTTTTTCATCGGACGGTCTAAAGTTAAAAAAGTAAAATTAAAAAGTACAAAATATACTTTGAACTTTTTGCTTTTTGGAAAGCCTATTTTTACTTTTATTTTTTAATTTGGACCATCTTATAAAAAAAAGATAGGTTGTCTAGGTTATCAAGAACAATATCATTGGAGTCTAGTAGCTCCACTTCTCTCTCTCTCTCTCTCTCTCTCTCTCTCTCTCTCTCTCTCTCTCTCTATATATATATATATATATATATATATATCTGTGTGTGTGTGTGTGGAGAAAGAAACGTCGAACTTTTTGTGATCTTAGTATTGATGTCTCTATGAAACATATTGGGCATGGTGCAGCTGTGATTTACTTTACAAAATTGAGGGCCTGGATCACACTCCCTTTCTGAAATAAGAATATACGTAATGGGTCAAAAATATCACCCTTTAAAGCAAATCCTATATAGATTGTCACTATGAAGCATAGAAGTAATCATTTAACAATTGTGCTCTATATTCATAAAGTGTTTTTTCTTTGAGTGTATTTACTCTGATAAGTTTGTCAATCTTTTGCTTTACCTTGCATTTCCTTCTGCCCCATGTTTGAATCATTTGTTTATAAGAACTTGCCGGCTTTAGTTCCTGGAAAACTTGGATTTTCTTCGCCTAATCTCTGCTGCTTTTGGTGATCATTCTGGATTTGAGCCATGGTGTTGCTGTAATTTTTTAGCTTAAACAATTTATCAGAACTTGTTATCTATATATGTTTCAAAGTTTGCATAAAGTCTGATGTAGTTTATCTTTCAAGTATTTGCATCAAAACCAGTTTCGTATTCAAAAGCAGACTAAATTCAGATTGAAGAGTTATCAGTGTAGCCTTTGGCATGCTTGAATCGACAAGAGTTAACAGTGGAGTTCTACAGTGATGAATCATGGTCTTCAGTTGCGGCCTGCACATTCTCTTGAGATTCAACCCTTACATAAAGAGTCTGACGATAATTTCGTCCATTTTTTAGAAAGCTCGACAATTCTATCAATGTCGGAGAAATCTTCTTCCTTTGTTCCAAATGCTACAACAAAATTGTACATTGGCATCTTTATTTTGTTGTGTGCTAGAATGAAACATCTTAATGTCATAATGATCTGGCTGCTTTGAGTTGCTCGGTGAAAGCGTGCCTGATAGCACTAACCTCCATCCTGAAGAGGGAATGTCAAGTACATTCAAGATCGATCGAGTTGCGTGTCCCAGAGAATCCGCATTAAATTATCCCAAAGAGAACAATCGTGATCGAGGCATTGATGGCTTTGTGGAGTTCTTGACAAGTTTTGGATTAAAATCAGTCAGAACTCGAAAAGCTCCCGATTTTGGATTATCTCGGGATGAAAATCAGGTTGGTCATAAATAACTTGACAAGATTACGGTATTTTGGTCATATCGTTCTTGATACAGCTCTTACTATCACAATTCGACACATTGAAAAGTAAACTCGTAAAGCTATCTAATGAACCAAACATATTGGGTGATTCTGATAGAACTTTTTGTTATTTTTCAAATCTTATCTAGAAGCAGCCAATAACATAGTATTAGATTTCTTCATAGGGTGTGCTTGTTTTTACTACAAGTCTCTTGTCTGAATTTTGATTTACATGATTATTGATTTTTTGGAAAGAAGATAGAGGCCTTTCCAAAAAATCAAAGATCGACTTATTCTAACAAGAATCAACTGAGCTGTGGCTTTTTCTCAAAAAGGTATACTCAATGGACTGAAACCTTGGGTACTTCTAATAGGATCGAATTGTTTGGTTTGTCTCTCATTTCTTCGAACTCAAATTCAAGTATTTCTTTATCCATCAAAAAGTAAATGAGACAAGTTTTTCACACATCTAGGAATTGAGAAAGCTCAAATATGTGTTTTTAGAGAACTTTGAAACTCGATATAGATTTCTGGTAGGCTGATAATTGTGAGTTTGATTATGTGACTCAACACGAGAAAACCAATATGATCGACTTGTCCAACTATTGGGATATTGTTTCATAAATCATAAGCCTAATTTTATCATCTCCTCTCGTGGTGGAAGAATAGATAGTTACTATCTCAACCAGAACAAATGGATATCTTGATCAATTAGAAATTGCAAATTGGACAGGTAAGGAAATTTCTTGTTCAGTTACGTACCTATTTAAGAACGAATAAGCCTCAGTTCCAAGAAATCATATCTTCTACCAAGGTATTCACGGAGGAAGCAGAAGCTATTTTGAAGGAGGCTATTCAGGAGCAAATCGAACTATTTCTACTTCAGGAACAACCATAAAAGACAGTTAGTCATATCGGGTCATTACTTTCACTTTACTAACTTGGCTCATCACTGATCCATTTTTTCACAGTACCTCATTCCATTTCTTTCATATACCCATATTGAGAAAAGGTAATTACTCCTATAAGTGGTTCCCCCGGTCTCCTGCAATTTTTTGTGTTAACAGATCCTTGTACGTGCATTGGTTTCATGATTTGTTAGTATTCACACAGTTTCTTCACTAGATTTTGTTTTTCTATTTATAATATTTTGTTCTTTTAGTTTGCTTAAAAGATAAGATATTTTTATGATATTATATACATACTATGTCACCATACAGCAATCAGCACTCTACATCTGTGCCGCGCCATGCCTGAGGTTGCAGCATCCTCCTAGGGATGGTCATGAGGAGGGGATCCCCGTTCTCCACGGGGAGTTGTCCTCGGGCGGATTTGGAGAGTCAAAACAGGGATTGGGAGAGCAAGAAAATCCCCGACAAGGATTTGGGCAGAGATGGTCCCATCTTAATAATCCATACCCTTGATTCTACAAAATTAGACACATCTAAAAATAAAATAATTTATAAGAGAAAATAAATAAAAGAAAGTGTTAGTATGAACTCATTGTCATTCTCCACATTTCATCCATATTAATATGTTCCAATTTAAATGTATTATAAATAAATTAGGTTTTATTTCTTATATAAAGTGAGCTCTAACCTATATTATATTTGAGTATCTCTCTTTTTCATCTGTCGAGGTCTGCGAGAACACAGGGATGGGGTGGTTTTGATACCATAACGGAGACGGAGACGAAGACAAGGTTGTGAAACAGGAATGGAGGTGGAGACTTTGATCCCCAGCCCCGCTCCGCCCGATGAACATCCCTACACCAACCGGTTCTCAACAGTCCACTTTTGCATTTTGTGTCAAGGACACGGACGGCATCTATATAAGGCCATCTTACGTAGTGATTTGCTTAGTCTGCTTCTTAGTAACTAGTAAGAATAAGAGACACACACACACACACACACACACACAGAGAGAGAGAGAGAGAGAGAGAGAGAGAGTTCTCCCTAGCGTCTTCTTCTTCCTTCTCATCTCCCTTTTGTCTCCATTGCTGAACGTGTGAGAGAGCAATTGAGAGCCCTTCCAGACCAGAGTGCATATGCCGCAAGTGAAGGAGAGAACCAGATTGAGAAGACGCGCAGCATCCTGAAGACTACTAATAGCGATCTGTCCCGTCTCCAAGATGCTGACACCTAGATAATTCTAATTTTCCTGGAACCGGGAACTACCACCGAGCAGGTTCTCGTTTGAGTCCTAAACCATTGCACCAGAAAAGAAAAAAAATCCTTACAATTATAAAATTTTGAAAAACATAAAAAATATGAAACTTCTGGCTCTGGTCTAGTGTTAGTTCCATTACAAGTAGAATCATAACCAAACCGAGTGGTCCTCAGTTTTAGGTCTGTTTGACCGGTTTTTAGCTTGGTTTAGTTTTGATACGAACCGGCTGATCGTTCCAAACCGGCCATGTCTACTGAGACCTTATCGTGTCCATGCACCTGGAGCTGTTATCGAAGTGTACTGATTCACTATGAAATAAGACATTATATTGGTGCCTCTAACATTAAAATGATCAGGATGGATTTGTTTTTGCCTTTTATGTTTCTTTCAATCATTTTAAAGATAGGATTTAGGTTAAATCGGCATAATTTATTTTATAAGAGAACTTTTATGTCACTCAATTATGTCAAGCAGTTGGCCTTTGAAGCTCTTGCTCACCTGAGTAGGGAGGGAGTCAACTCACAGGTTGAAGGTCATGAGTTTGATACCTGGGGCATGCATCTAGCTTCTTCTGTTCGAGGGAAAACCCGACATATTTTGTATTTTAAGAAAGATTATGGAAATATGCCCTAATTTAAAGTGATTATAGGCAAATCCAGATCAAATTAACTATGGTTGTGTTTACCTAATGCAAGCAATTATTGAAGGGAATAACATGTGGAGTCCAAGCCTTTAGGCATATTTAAACAGTTAAATTGATATTGTTATCAAATTGGAGTATTTTATGGATCATCAGAACGTCTTTGTTATGGGGTGGCCAACCTTTTGCCTTATAGTCGCTTACCTTTCGCTCTTAAAATCATACTTAGCCAACCTAACATCCCTAGCAGTAGAGGTGACAACTTTCGACCTGACCCAAATTCTTCAACATGAAAAATGTGTGTCCAGGTCGGTGATTACATCAAGAGTCAGGTTCTGCTTGTACAAAGGTGACCCGACAAAACATCGGGTTAGGTCCAAGCTGACCCAAATTCAATCCTATATGTATATGTCAATGTATACTATATATTATATTTATTAAATTTGTATTTTACATGTTATAAAGGATGGTAAATTGGTAGGACCAAATAATATTCCTATAGAAGTTTGGAAAATACTAGGAGAAATAGGAATCACTTGGCTCATAAGACTATTTAATGAAATATGGATAAACCAAAAGATGCTCGAGGAATGGAGAGCAAGTACACTTATACCCATATATAAGAACAAGGAAGACATTCAAAATTGTGCGAATTATCGAGGTATCAAGTTAATGAGCCATACTATGAAATTATGGGAAAGAATTATCGAACGTAGGTTAAGACAAGTATCAAGTACAATAGAGAACCAATTTGGATTCATGTCAGGCAGATCTACTATTAAAGCGATTCACCTTTTGAGATGTCTTATAGAACATTTTAGAGCAAAAAAGAAAGACCTTCACATGATATTTATTGATCTAGAAAAAGCTTATGATAGGATACCAAGGGAGGTTCTTTGGAGAACTTTGGAAAAAGAGGTATCCCATTGACATATATTAACCTTATAAGAGACATGTATGATGGTGCAAAAACATGTGTGAGGACTCATGAAGGATCGACAAACTTCTTTGAAGTTAATATTGGGTTACATCAAGGATCAACTTTAAGTCCATACTTATTTATAATGGTGATGGATGAGTTAACAAAACATATTCAAGATGAAGTACCTTGGTGTATGTTATTTGCAGATGACATTGTATTAGTGGAGGAGTCTAAGGAAAAAGTTAATAGAAAATTGGAAGTATGGAGAGAAACATTAGAAAGCAAAGGCCTCCGAGTAGAACAAAGACAAAATATATGGAATGTAAGTTTGATCATTTGGTTACCTCAGAGGACATAGAAATTAAAATTGGCACACATTGCATCCCTCAAAAGGAAAGTTTTAAATACCTAGGGTCACTTTTTCTGAGTGATGGAAGAATTGATGGAGATGTTACGCATAGAATTAATGCTGGTTGGTTAAAATGTAGAGGAGCATCAGGTATTCTTTGTGATAAGAAAATACCATTAAAGTTAAAAGGTAAATATTATAGAGCAGCAATTAGGCCTGCCATGTTTTATGGTTCTGAGTGTTGGGAAGTTAATCATCAACATGTACAAAAGTTGTGTGTGACAGAAATGAAAATGTTGAGATGGATGAGTGGTCGTACAAGAAAAGACCGTATACATAATGAGGTTATTAAAAACAAATTAGGAGTGGCACCAATAGAGGATAAAATTAGAGAATATCATTTAAGATGGTTTGGACATATAGAAAGAAAATCAAAAGAAGAACATGTAAGAAGGTTAGAAAAACTAAATTTTGAAAGTATTAAAAGAGGTAGAGGACAACCACAAAAGTGTTGGAAAGAAACAATAAAGAATGATCTAGCTTATTGTGAGTTAACTACTAACATGGAACATGATAGGGATTTGTGGAAACAAAGAATCCATGTAGCCGACCCTGTCTAGTATGGGAAAAGGCTTAGTTGTTGTTGTTGTTGTGTATTTTACATGACATATAATATATTTGTGTATGCTTGTGTGTGATTGGATCATGCCCACGAAGTTGTTCACTCATTCTTGACTATTATTTTTGGGACAAGAGTGTAATAATATTTTATTTTGCAAATCCTTAACTTTTTTGAAATCATAATCATGCCACGGAAAAGAAATGGGTGGGTGTGAGTGTGAGTGGGCTTGTCAAAGGTGGGACAGGATTTGGTTGTCGTTTATATATGTATATTACATGTATATGTATATGTATGTATGTTTTATATAATATACATAGTACACACATAATATACATGCATGTATTTATTAGCTATATCATATATACACACATATTAACTATTATAATATATAATAGTTATCTATTATATATTAACTATATGTGTATATATAACTATAATATACATAACTATATAATATACTTGAGATACACACACACACACACACACACACACATATATATATATATATATATACATATACAGAGACCATAGTCCATGCAGAGTCATCTAAGCAAAAAGCAAAATAGTACCATGTACAGTAAATGCATCTTGAAAAAAGCACTATCTTATGCTTTACGTTTTTAATTCAAAACTCAACTATTGATTTCAATGATAGAACAATTAAATATTGGAGGATGTTAGGGCACACATGGTTGTATGCATTGGAGTATATTTTCTACACACATGTAATATTCTAGATTTAAGAAACTCACATAAATAGAGAACTACAAGGAACTCATGATTTCTACCATTCGAACTCATCATTTCTACCGTTCAATTTGCATCATCAATGGTAGAGATTAAAAGTACCATTATACTTTTATATCTTATATTTAATGGATCATGTGCATTGTTTTATCTCCTTAACCATTTATCTCGAAATTATCTCTATTTGTATGTGTTCCCTACATCTACACTCTCCTTATATATAATATACAATTTTGTATATATGGATTGTACAAGTCCACTCAGACCAGACCCTAACCCAACCCTGGTCAAGTCTGTCTCAACCTGATCTTTACCCAGGCCGAAGTGACCCGAGCCAAACCCGGATCGTTGACCCGATTTGCCACCCCCACCTAGCAGTGGGTGACGTAGAAATTCTCGGGTAAGTCATATGGGTGAAATTGATGTCAGGCGGTCCATATAAATTTTCAAAAACTTCAACATGCTCATATAGATTGTTTGGATTTTCTCAAACTTCGGGTGAAGCGGCCGCCTAACTTGCCCATGAATAGAAAAAAATATGAGTTAGATTTTTTGCCTCACCATGCAAGGTAACATTGTCGATCACTCACCATCAAGAACGCACCCACCTGATACTCCTTTATGATGCAACACTCGCATTGGGCTCTACAACTAGACCAGGTAGATCAACCAAGCCCCTCATAGTAGCTCGGTTCAGAACCTCGCCGGCTTAAGTTAACCAGGTAGATCAACACGAGTTCATGAGATCGCGAGGACTGGTTAAATGGCATTCTTAGAACTTAAACTGAATCATATTATCTCAGTAATTGTATTAGGGTATTTGTGGTAAATGAATGATCATTCTTTTTCCCCTTCTTATAAGGATTTTTTTTTTGTTACAACAAGCCGACTCCTTGTAGTTCTGCGTAGTGATCCATTATTTGAGACTCATCTCTTAGGGATGCAAGTGAACCTAGCCACTCACAAGCTACTAGAACTCGGCTCGAGAATAATTTGAACTCAGCTTCTTCTTTTCAAGCTCAAGCCAAGCTCGAGTTAGCATGTACTTGGCTTGAGTAGCTCACTTGCCTAAGTGAGATTCATACTACAAACATAAAATTTATTTATATTTTAAAAGTTTCATGTATTTGGGTCAACCCGCATTCATTTGAGCTAATTCACAAGCTCAATCTCGAGCCTAGCTGGAGCTTTTCAAACATAATTCGAGCTTGACCTGAGTCTTGAGCATCGAAGCTTGTTCGACCTTGAGCTCGATCGGAACATTTTCTAAACGAGTCGAGTCGGGGTTGCTTGTGGTCAAGCTTGACTCGGCTCGGTTATACCCCTACCATCTCGTGATTCTATGGCTCTTTGGATCACGAGTTACGGGTCAACAATCAACCCGTTGATCCAAGCCCGCTCTGTATCAGGACGTCGAGAAGATATGTGGAATACTCAGACCCAGATACAAACTGGTTCTGGAACGCTATCAAGCAAACCCAAACAAGACGAACCCCGATGACTACCCTCTTCCAACCCACTAGAGTTCTAGTGGCACACCTATCGGATCCAGGATCCGACCCATTTTTTGTTAGAATACCGGATTGGGAGGTTCTGGATCTAGAACCGATCCGTTTGCAGCACAATTAAACCGTTTACTGATTACTTCACACCTATCGGGTCCAGGATCCGACCCATTTTCTGTTAGAATACCGGATTGGGAGATTCTGGATCTAGGACCGATCCGTTTGCAGCACAATTAAACCGTTTACTGATTACTTCTCTGACTACACAGACTCTGGAGCGCTGAGACAGTTGGTATCAATTAATAAAGGAGAAAAAAAAGCACCGGTGTGCGTGTGTGAGAGAGAGATTCCTCGTTGTTGAGTTGATAAATTACAGATTAGAAGTCTCAAGTATCGAGAATCGATCGATCCAGCAACTTTCTTGACCGACGATGCATAAACCCTAGTTGCTGTTTGAGTGAGAAGACGGTTAGAGGGAAGACGGAAGTGATGCAGCAATTTGGGGCAGAGAGAGCGTCGATGACGTTCGACGAGGTATCGATGGAGAGGAGTAAGAACTTCATGAAGGCTCTTCAGGTAATTCTTTCTTCTTCATCGTCGTGCCTTTCCTTCGGATCAATTATATCGATTTTGGGTTGTAATCTTTTATTTTTCTCTTGGTTGTTATGATATAATTTTGTTTGAATTTCCTAATGGTTTGGCTGGAATTTAGTTTCGGTATGTAAACTCGAGTTTTCTTCTGGATGGAATCGACCATAGTGGGAATTTCTATTGCCGAGAGGATCCGCTGTTGTCTTATTTCGTGCATTGTTGAAGACTAGGGTTCTCAAGTTTTTAGTACGTGATTTTTCTTGGTGGGGTTGATTTTGGTGAATTACTAATTTTCATTTTCTTGGTGAGTTTGATTTTGGTGAATTATTTGAGGAATTCTTTTGATGATTTTCTCTTTTCCTTCCAAGAGGGTTTTCCTATGGGTCTGTGTGTATGCCGTTTATTATGGATTCATTTCTTTCTCGCATTGAGTGTTGTGATAATTATCTTTAGCCTTCAAATTGGAAAATTCTTTTATGCCAACGACTCTGCTTCTCTTTCACGTTCCTCAATATTGATCTTGCCTCATGTTGCAACGTTCACTTTTTCCTTTTGCGGAAAGCAGTTCGAGTTAGAGTCTCTCTCTCTCTCTCTCGTATAACCACCAACATTACCAAGAGTGACCAAGCGAAGCTATACTTGGCTATGATTTCATGGCTGTGCACCAAAATTCGATGCGCGCATGACCACCAACATTACCAAGAGTAACCAGCAAAGCTGTACTTAGCTATGATTTCATGGCTATGTACCAAACTTCCGTGTACAATTTAAGACCTTATCCTGGCAGAACGCGCTTGTTGCGTGTGCTTGGTTACAATCAGGTTTGCATTTTTATTTGGTAGGTAAGGGCTCAAGAATATGATGGTTTGGTGCAACGGTAGGGAAGAAGATGGCATCAGGGAGGAAGCAGATGATGGACATGAAACCATTTAAAGACTGTTTTAGTGCCACCGTGTTGGAACATAGTGAGTTTTTGAATGAGATGAGGTTCTTGAGTCCATTTAAAAAAAGCAAGAAATGGCATAAAGGATTTGTGCGACAGTGGTGGTGGTTGATGACAAGAGTCTAATAGTGACATACCCATCAATGTAGTCATTTTTAAAAGATAAAAGGTGTGGCCTTTTCACTTCAGTTTCTAATGAATACAGAGAGTTATGTATAAATTTGATGAAGATCCATTTACGCCATGGTTTAAAAATGAGATATGACTTGTATGAAATTGAAACTTTTGTGTTTATTTCTGTAGGATATTGTTGAATTTTATTTCTTGGATTTTCTTGAGGTTAATTTTTGAACATCATCACAGTTACGTTTGTTTCTCGTGAGTTCCTTCCAACATTGTTTATTTACACTTGTCATCTTGCCTTTTCAGGAATTAAAAAATTTAAGGCCCCAACTTTATTCTGCAGCTGAATACTGTGAGAAATCATATGTTCATAATGAGCAGAAACAAATGTAAGTACAAATATTCTGGCATTCTACACTCATGATGATAGCCCACCTGGCAGTGCTCTCAACTCGTTTGATATCTGCCTTCTTAGTTTAACTCACTGGGCATGCATACAACTTTGGCCTGCCGCTGAAACCAAAAGAAAAAAAAAAGATTCCGGCAATCTCCAAATTGCTATATGAACTTGTGAGGCTTTTGATTTCTCTTGACTGAAGAGTTGGATGACAAGATGGGGTTATTTTCTTGAAATGTGTGCATTTGACAAGAATATAAACATCTAATTTCTGCTGGAATCTAATATGTTTGATCTCAAATGGATGACCTACACACACAAGCTCATGCTCTCTCTCTCTCTCTCTCTCTCTCTCTCTCTCTCTCTCTCTCTCTCTCTCTCTCTCTCTCTCTCTCTCTCTCTCTCTCTCTCTCTCTCTCTCTCTCTCTCTCTCCACATGCACGCGTGCACACACACAAACACTCACACACTACTGATTCCACAATCTGGCACTCAAATAATCAATCTTTGGACCTACACTCTCAATCTGCTTTTGCATGCAATAGATACATGTATAAACTAATCTACAGTTGTTTTCTCTGATCAATCAGGGTCCTAGATAACTTGAAAGATTACACTGTGGGAGCTTTGGTCAATGCAGTTGATCATCTTGGAACTGTTGCTTACAAATTAACAGATCTATTTGAGCAACAGACATTAGATATTTCGACTCTGGACTTAAAGGTTACATGCCTTGATCAGGTACCTTCCCTACTCGTTTACCATATTTTGTTACCTAGCAGAGGCGGCATTGCTGTAATGGCCCTACCTACCCTTGATGCGTGATCTTAATTTCATTTTGATCAACTTGCGGTCTTCGATAAAAGTTAACGTCATCTGTTTGCTTGTATTAGAGACTTCAAACTTGTCAAAATTATACCGATAAAGAAGGTCTCAGACAACAGCAGTTTTCTGTAGTCATTCCAAGATATCACAAGCATTATGTGTTACCAGGTACGGAAGCTTGAAGGACATGACCTGGTTGTTTATGTGTCTATTGAAATTGCTGGAACTGTCATCTAAAATTTGAGTCTTTGAATAGGGCCTCTTAACAAAAGAGTGCAGATCAGTTCGAAAACCATTGAAGCAGATGCTGCTAGCCCAAAATACATTCTTGAGAAACCACGACCTTATGGCTTAGGTACATTTCTTTCTCCAGGAATGGCATCCATTGTTAATTTAAATGTGTAGGTTATGTGGGGAAGGGTGTGCTACAGGGATGACCCCTGACTCCCCCCTGACCTACAAACTTTCATCATCTGATTCTCAAGGTTACCCTCATTGATGTCAGCATGTATCAAATGTTCTAGTTGTTATATGAAGTACTTCTAATGACTCTGTTCACCTTGCCACATCGCCTTTGGATATTCTGTTGAATCATTTTGTAAACTTTGCTGGTTTTGTCTTATCCTGATGCTTAGGTACTCCACCACCGAGAACTCTTTGCTGGCATTTAGCTACTGAGACGAAGTCTGGTTTGAATGATGCGTCAAATGCTTCTGTAAGGTACATTATCTGGATTCCTTTTCCAGTTGTTTTAACATAGTTGATTTGTCACTGAATCTGGCTGTAGGGTACACTAGATGAATTATGTCAATAAAAAGAGTATAAATTTCTTCTCTTGTGCAGCAGCGACGATACCATAGCTTCTACGGTAACTCCAGGAGTGTTTTGCCTATCAGGTATAAAGGAAGCATGTTCTTTAAGCTCGTGTTCCTTCTACTGTTCTGCTCTGCCATTCTAAGCATATCATGATTATCTTTTCAGCTTCTCTGCTCGATTTCCTTTTCCCTCTTTAAAAAGTATCTTTCTTCAGATGCTGAAGCAGCTGTTTCATCAGTACCTACATTACCATGTATGGCTCCATCAGCCAATGCTGGTCTTCATTCCAACACTAAACCAACTGCACATGCTGCAGCACAGCAGGTAAACTTCGGTCCTTTTTTTCTAGGTATCTTTTGCAACAAAAGTTGGTCATATTAATGGTCAGATTCCATTCCATTAATTTCTCTTCGAAGACAAAATTAATATGCTGTATTTGAGAAAGTATAAGGTTAAAAATCCTACCATTGGCTCAATCTATAGTAGTATAGTGAGTTTCACAAGTAAAGATGTTGCAAATATCAGATAATTTATTTAAAAGTCATCGAAGTGCATTTTTTGCTCTTTGGATTTTCAGGTTATAAAATCTAAGAGGGCAGATAGAAAATCAGAGAGAGAATTTTAAACTCATTGGGGCCTGTTTGCTTCATGGAACTTCAAGGATATTGTTGTCATGGAACTTTGAGGATCTTGTGCCAGACAACCAAAATTGGCACAAAGTTCCATGACCTTAGTACTTTTCTGTGATTTTATTTGAAATTTCAAGTTCCAATTAATTCATAGGAATATGGGTTCCAGTTTGAGTCATCGGTGGCACCCACAGGTGCTGGTTCAGTGGTGGAGTTGGACTACACGAAATGGCCTTGGGTATATCTGGATAAATTTTCGGTTAACTTGGTCTTTAATACTAAGATTTCTCGAGAATTCATCCACATCTTATGGATGCAAACATGATAATCTTTTTGTATCTTGGACCTTATCCACATCTTTTGCACACAAACACGCTCATCTTTTTGTATCGCGAACTCTTGGAAGTTATAGTTTTGATGCATGGTTGTGATGTACCTTGAGTTTACACATATAGAGGTGGCGCAATTTAAGCAGAGAATTTGAAGTATTGTGAATTAAATTGTTTTGATTTTTACTAAATGCACTTTTTGTCAGCATTCTTTCTCCTAGAACTCTGATTTTATGTTCTTTATTTGTTTCATAGACCATTAGTCGACCTGTGCTCTTTTCGTATCTATGCTCTCATTTTGCAAGCAAAAAGAATAACGCCGTTGTTTAGGCGAATTTGATGTGACAGTGGAATGTAACCTCAGTTCTCTTTCCCTCAAATTCACTGTCTCAAATAGGTATTTGGGTTTCAATCTAAGCACACGTATCTGGGAGGTAGAATACACGGAACTGATGGCAGAGTTGGAGATTGTGGTGAGGGGAAGGCTTGAGCTCTCGGAAATGAACTTTCTGGAAGACGTTGTAGAGATCTAAGATTTTTGGAAGCTAATAAAGAAAAGTTGAAACTATGATACAAGGGTGCGGTTGTGGGTGTGGGACATGGGTGCCAATGCAAGTACAGGATACAGCATCTCAGAAATCATGGATATGGGGACAATATGCAATTATAAATTGTGTTACTTTTTATATTTGATAACATCTCACAAAACTAAATGTAAACTTCAGCTCTTAGGTTGTTGTTCATGAATAAAGTAATTAGTGGTCAATATTCCAGGAAGGGTCCCTCGGACATAGCATTAAACTCTCTTAAGTTAAAACTTCTATATCAGAAATATTAGACATGGCTCTTAGTATCATACACAAGAAGTACGGGGGTTGAGTGTCAGAGTGTCCGTGATGGGTGTAGAATCCTGATAGAAGTGTCTTTGTAGGGTAGCGTGAACTCCGTATTCTCTGTCTGCATTGAATTTTTGTAGGGATGCATTAACAACTTCCAATTATAACTGGAAAATCTGTTCCCCAAGAGTTCTTATTCAATGCTGGATATCTTTTATCTTCAATGCACAATCGATGTTATTTGATTATATGAATGATATCCCGGTTCTCGATGCAGGATAAGCATGAATCCGGTAGACCATTAGCTGCCTACAAGTCTTTTGGCCATGGTGCCCGGCATGAGGCAGCCCGTCCAATGCGAAGCAAAAGTGTTATATCTGCACTGTTTGGTAAAAAATTGACAAAGAGCAAAGCGGGCTAGACATCTTGGCCGACGATTTCATCCGAAGGGTCAATCTGGTTATTTCCCTCTCTGTTGGATCTGCTTTGCTTGATATGCTTTGTTCTTGTAATCAACTCTAGTTGTATCAAATTCTTTGCCACTGTAACTATTTCTACCATTTCCAGTTGTTCATGTTTCAGCTGTAGCATATCGCTCCACCTTCCGAATGAGATTAGAGAACTTCCTTTCTTTCAGGGTTCCTAGTAGAGGGGAGCTGAGCATGTTCTTCGCTCGGATCCCTTGACTACTGTTCGTAACTTCAGCATTAGCTCGTTTAGGACCAGCGTAGATGAGTTGAAGATAAGGCAACCGGCCGAAGCTAAGAGGACTCGGTATCGTATTGATTCATCAAAGAAAGACCACACAAAAACACTTGCAAAAGTTTGCCTTTGCAGCGCTCCATTTTCCTCGCAGGTGGTCAAAGAGTCACCCTTTTGTTTTCTCTTTGAGGTAGACTAGTAGATGCAAATACTATTATGTACCATGTGTTGGTGTCGAGGGCTTTTGAAGAACGGCTTCTTAATGGAGAGGCAGCTTTTTTAGAGAAATCGGCAAATCTACTACAACTAGGAGCTTGTAGAAAATAGGTTTTTTCTTTAGTGTATTGAATTTGTTGTTCGGGGTTGGTGTTTCACAATCTCGTACAGAATCTGCGTTTTGTTCTGTATATCAGGAAACAACAACGGACTTGCTTCAGAAAGCAGCATTTTCGTCAATATAACTGTAAGCCAGAATTTTCAGTGATGAATGCTCGAATGCTTTGCGACTCCTTAAGGCATTTTTAAGGCATGCTGGAGTACTTTTTTTGTAGGCTTTTTTGTTGCTCTCAGATTCTAACATAAGGATCTTGATGATCGCCGGTAGGATGTAATGAGGAATCGTTGACTCTTCTTGCGTAAGAGTAGTAAAGTCTTTCGCAATATCGGCATACTAAAATAAGGTACTAAATTTCTTTTTGCATGCTTACAGGAAAGTTTTGTAAAAAGTTTTGAAGAAATGTTGACAGCCAGAAGACGTGGCTATTCAATCCCCTACTTAGTCTTAAATATTTTGTATGAAACTACCAATAAGTACCTTTTAATTTTCGAAATGGCATTATGAAAAGTCACAATATTTTATAATTCACAATTATTCATTAAGAGCTACCTAAATGCTCTTTATCGACAATAACCATCCCAACTTAGATACCTCCTCGAGAGCATTAACTAGAGACTAATAGTTTTCATGCTTATTTGGTCCCAACATTTATCAGGAAATGCTTTATTCTAAAAATATCTCCACAATCTATTACCATTTTCAAAAAAAAAAAATCATTATATTCAAAAACTTATACCATTAGTGTAGGTATTACCATTTGAACTAATACCTAATCAAATATGGGTCCTCACTTATCTGAATTGAACAATCTTTTAACCATTCAATCCATTTGAAAAACATGCACAACTTATATATATGATTTAAGTGATAATAAAGTTATAATTTAAGTTTGATACATTTTAATGGCTTTGTGTCATATATCCTTTCTCATGAGTCTTTAAGAGTCTATGCCCAAGACTTCACAAAGTAGCCCCCTGACACTCATGCATGTAGATTCCATCATAAGTGCTTCCCAAAAGAGCACTTCAACATATATTTACTATGGGTCTATTAAGTATATAGCTCAACTTGTTTTTATCATTTTTATAGGAACAAGTACATTTGCCTTGGGATAGTTAATTAGCAAGTACTTCCAACCACATTAATAATGTACTTTTACACATTGAACTTAATACTTAATATTACTCATATTTGGGTCAGGTTTTTATAATTGATGGTTTCATTAAGAAGCTTGAGACTCATCCAGTTGATGCTTTACGCATTGAATTCCTTGTCAAAGATTTTGTCAAAGGATATGTATAATGGATATAATCTCGTTCTTCAACAAATCTCTCATATAATTGTGCTTCATACCAATATGTTTGGATTTTCTATTATATGTATAATGATATGCCTTTGATAGTGTATTTGGACTATCATAGTTCATCAATATGAGTGTCATTGGCTTTGGTCATATGTGAATCTTATGAAGTAGGTTTCTAAATCACTTTGTTTCCTTTCCTATTGTTGGTAAAAAATAAATTTGATACTCATGGTAAAGTTGGCAATACATGCTTGTTTCTTTGATGCTTAAGAAACCACACTCTCACCAATAGTTAAGACCTAGCCACTTGTAGAACCATAGTTTTCGATAAGTTATGCAGCTAGCATTCAAATATCCTAAAAATAGAAGGATTGTCATTATATACTAAGCTACAATTTGTTGTTCCCTTTAAGTATTTTAAATACTCAATAAACAACCTGCGAGTGATTCTTTACTTGGATGGCTTATCTAACGGCTTAGTTTGACTCATTGCATATGCAATATCAGGTCTACTACATATCGCATATATCAATCAACCAATTACTTTAGCATATTCTAGTTGTGCAACTAGACAATCTTTATTTGATACTAATTTTTGCAATAGTTCAAAAGGAGTAGAAACATGAGTATAGTGAAAAGCATTAGATTTCTTCAATATTTTTCTACATAATTAGATAGAAAAAATCTGATGTTATCTCTTATTCAAGTTATTCTAATACCTAGAATGACATCAACTACTCTTATATCTTTATGTCAAAATTAGTTGATTAAAAATTCTTTCTATTTTCAACCTCATTTAAATAAGTACCAAATCTAAGTATATCATCAATATATAAATAAATCAGGACATCTTTTCCATCATGAGATTTACTATATACAAATTTATCCAATTCATTAATTTTGAAACCATTTGCAAGAACTTTGTGATCAAATTTTTTATATTATTGCTTAGGGACATGTTTTAAACCATGTGAGGATTTAACTAACCTATAAACTTCATATTCATATTAAGGTACAATAAATCCTTTGGGTTATTTTATATATACATCCTCATTTAATTCACCATTTAAAAATATTGTTTTAACATCCATTTGATGAATGATAAGTTTATAAATAAAGAAAGTACTTCTAGCACTAATCATAACAATTCTTACTATTGATGCATATGTATTAAAGTAGTCAATTCTTTCGTTTTAATAAAACCCCTAGCAATTAATCTTGATTTAAATTTGTTAGTGGTTTAATAAACTTTCATTTTTTTGAAAATTCATTTACAACCAATTGCCTTAGATCCAAGAAGGGGCTCTACTAATTTTCAAATTTTATTTGCTATTATTGGGTCCATCTCATCTTCAATAGCTTATTTCTAAAAAGTTGTATCATAAGACTTCATGGCTTCTTCATATGTTTGAGGATCCCTTTTTATGTTATAGCAAAATGGTATAAAACTTATAATAGTTAGTATGTCATTTTTAAGAAGAAAATTTTCAAATTTCAGTCTAAAGAATTTCCTTTGTCTTTTATTTCTTCAAGGCTCTTAAACTTTTGAGATATCATTTCTTTCAACCATTGAGAAGAATATTTTGAGATAGCTAGACTTTAAACTGACATACAAGATGACGATACTATACTTTATGGGCATCTTTGTAAATGTCTGAGTGAATTTTATTGAAAATGAAAATTATAGGTATCAAGTCATTAATGTACTTTCAGGACAATGGAAGTAGTGGCATGAAACTCGCAGAGTGTTTGAAAGAAGTAACATGTAGGCGTAACATATATTCACAAGTTTTCATGAAGAATGATAGTATTGATGCTTACTATATATCGTATTGCATACATAAAAGATATGTTATTTCCTAGTGATTATTGGATGTTCATGACAAGCATGGATTTGATCATCGCTATCCGATGGAATATAGCATTGGTATTCCTCTCTATGAGAGTATCAACGACATTCCTGCCACTAGTGTTAGACATTCAACAATCAATTATAAGCAATGTGTGGTATATCTTCTATCGTCATGTTGCATAGTATTTTCTAGTAGTAGTTATAGTATCTTAAAATTTTATTATGTTATTTAAGTATTTTCTTTATCTAATTATTCATTAATTTTCTTTTTTACTAATACTTTTTCATAGATATACATGATCGATGAATCTCTGATACTTCATATGTTTTCATGTAGGAGTGACACCGACATGAAACATAAAGATTTAACATATTTCGTTTCTTGAACATATCGAGTTATATATAAATGAGAAGATCAAGAGATAATATTGTACATGAAATTGAAGATGATGATTAGATGTTATTCACAGTTTATATATGTAATTGTTTTTCAATTTAAATGAAAGCATGATTTAATTATAGTTGTATATATATGAAGAGTAAAAAATGAAGAAACAAAATTTCTTTTATTACACCACCATTTACATATACAAGTAGTTGAAAGTTTTTTATTATGATCACTTTAATAAACATGTCCTTTAGGTTTAGAAGTTGATGTAAAGTTATCTGTTTGAAAAATATTATCTCTAGACTCAATTACTATTTTTGACATACCTCATGAATTTGTATACCTTACTATTTTTGACATACCTCATGAAGATACATTAATTCCTCTTTCATTTAGTTTCTTCCTTTTTGGTTCATGAACTTTTACTATAACTTTACAACCTCAAACTTTTACATTAAAATTACTTTACCCCAAAAAAAGGATTGCAATAAGATAATATTGCATTTGTCATTTCTATTAATGCCATGCTTTTCCTTTCAGTCACATCGTCTTATTTTGGTGAATAGAAAGTCATTGTTTGGTATATGGGTAGACTAAAAAAAATGGATTATAGTATTCTCGTCCCTTATATGACTTTAAGCATTTTATAAAAGTTTTATGTTCAAGTTCTACTTTAGATTTAAAAACCTTTAATTTTTCTACATCTTCATTTTTAGAAGACATCATGTAAACATAACAATATCTAGTATAATCATTAATGAATATGATAAAATATTTCATGCCTCCTCTAGAATATAACCTCTATCAAATTGATTAGGTTTGATGAAGTTAGATGTTATCTCTCTCAAATATGTCATTCTTCCCAAAGAGCACAAGGAAGATACAAAGCCAAAAGAAGTTGGGGGCTTTTGAAAAATGACTTTTTACCAAGGTGAATGACTTTTCAAAGAGAAATTGGCATATCTACTTATAAATTTTTGCAACTTGGAACTGCAAAGAATTCACTTTTTCTTATAGTGTATCAAATTTACTATTCAAGATTGATATTTTTAGAATCTCGTACAAAATCGATGTCTTTTGTATATTGGGAGATGACAATTATTGTTTGCTTTAAAACGTCAGGAAGGAGTGTTTGCTTTAGGATAACAACAAATCAGAATCTCCACTGATGAACACTAAAATACTCTTGTAACAAAAAGTGTGTGACTCTCTTCAAGGTATGCTATATACTTTTCTTTAAGCTTTTTCGTTCCCCTCAAATTCTAATTCTTTGGATGCAAAAGACCTCGACGATCACTTGCGAAATAAAATGAATATTGGACTCTCCTTGCTCAAGAGTAGACAAGTCTTTGGCGGCACACCAATATGGCTAAAATACTAAACTTACTTTTATATGCTTAAAGGGAAGTGCAATAAAAAGTTTTGAAGAAGCATATTTTGTAAAAGAATACCAGGAGGAGAGAGGGAGAATTTTGACTTAGGTTCAGATATTTTTATCATAGTGAAGAATGCCAGATCATAATGGCTTCATATTGAAAGTTGAGATGTGTCTATTCAGCCACGTAGTTTTGAATGTTTTGTTTGAGATTGCCAATAGGTACCGCTTTTCAATTTTTAAAATGACATTATAAAAACTCATAATGTTTTATCACTCATGGCTATTGATTCAAGAGCAACCTAAATGCTCTTTATCAACAATAACTACGTCAATTTAGGCATATACCTCAGCAAGCAAACATGATTAAAATGTCTTCCTTCTTATGTTTTTAAGTTCTTTTAAAAAAAATTCAAGTAAGAAGAAGTTTGTCTATAATAGAGGAGACAATGATGGTTTCATTTATGCTTATCTTATATTGTTTGGAATTATTCAAGATCCATTCAAGCTCATGCAATTTCTCTATGACATATCTACCATCTACCATTTTATAATTATTGAAACAAGTAACAAGAAATTTCTTACTTCGTATCATCCTCCATCATGTACCTCGCTTCAAGTTTGTCCCATAAGTTTTTTGCACACATTGATGTTTGGTAGGTGTCAAATAAGGCATCTAATATACCGTTAAGGATGTGGCCCATGCAAATATAATCATCACTATCCCACTTTTATCCTTTGCATGCTTTTTCAAGGGTCTCGTTCTCCTTCTCTTTCAGCTTTGATGCAGTAAAAACTTACATAACCTTCAATGTGGTAAGAAGGAAATGCATCTTCTTTTGTCACACAAAGAAATTACCATCATCAAATCTATCCAACTTGATAAAGTCGCATGTCATCTCTCAAAGAAAAATAACTATCTTGACAAATAAACCTAAAGAATGTTGGAGTTGAACTCTTGTAGATGACACAGTTCTTTAGTAGTTGGCCCCAGAAAAATCAAATTTAACACCCTAAAAAAGGAGGTTAAGATAGTGTCATACTTTGAGGCATGATAAACACTAACCTTTAGGTTTATTTACCGCCATTGGTATCAATAACCGAATGCAATGAACCCTAGGAAACACCTTCAGGTTACAATGAAGATCCTTAGTTTGTCTTACATGAATGCAATTGAGTCGTACACTATCTGGTAAATCAAAGATGATGATATTGCAAACCCACGTAGTACTACAATTGGGCTTACAAACTCTCATGAAAAACTAAGAAATGACTCACATAATGAGAGAGAAGTATGGATGAATCTTATTTACAATATCACTATATATAGATATGGTAAATATGTAACTCATGATATGCTACTAATAAGCATAATTATTATTAAAGAAGGTGTCTCTTATTGCCATAACATGGATGCTAAATGTTCAAGAGTTACATCCACTTCATGTGCTACTAATAAGCACATTATCACTCAAATAACTAGATATTAATGTTAAAATATGGTTGAAAAATTCTCAAGAGTTACATTCACTACATGTGCAAATAACGAGAACAATTATCACTTAAGAAAGTGGTTTTTAGTGCTACAACATGACTGGAAAATACTCAAGAGCTATAACCACTATATGTGCTCCTAATGAGTGCAATTATCACTTAAGTTAGTGACTCAAAATACCACAAACATGGTGAAAAAATGCTAATAAGTTTCAGCCACTACATGTACTACTAATGAGCACAATTATTAATGCCACAACATTATTGCACTCATAACCTTCACCAAATATATTTTGGTATTTTGAAAATCAACCAACCATATTCCTCGACTGATTTCATAGCAAGATTCGCCACTTCATTGGCTTTCCAACTAAGGTGTTTAAATATTTTGTCATCCCTCGCATGTCGTATACTTCGTATCATGAATGCATTTGTCTCGATTGAGTCTTTCCATTGATTTGTGATCTTTACTGCTACCATTCCGAGATGGAAATGAATTGATTTTGATGTGGTACATATACCTTCATCTTCTTCTATACTTTCGATGAATAAGAGCAGGTAATTAGATTGTGAAGCATAGACTCATCTTCTTGATTGCATCGAGAATATATCATTGTGATGTTAATTTGATCTTTGGTGTACTAAAATACCATCATGAATTGCTTTCTATAGAATTTTTTATCTTGGAAGTCCAACAGTCTATAAGCAACTCGAAATCCAGCAAATATCTTATAAGCATTCGATGGTATTAGACACCATTGTTCTTCTTCCTCATCCTTTGTTGTCTGATTTAGAGGATCTCTTTCAATGTACTTGGCTGGAAAGAATCAACAATCTTTTCTTCGTCCCAACTTTCTTCATTAGTCGCCAATTATGTGTTCGATTTAATGTTAATTAGGTTGGGTTAATTAAACCCATGTGCATTAATAACATTTAATTCATGTTGATATTTCAAATATTCAATTGATGCATCATTGATATATATGAAAGTTCTAAAGCGTAAAAAGTCACATGTGAGGGACTTGTGCATGTGATACCAAGAGGAGACAAAGTTTAATATCATATTAAAGAATGAGACAAACTCATATGTCCTTTTATATAATTGATAGGTCATAAACCTTAGTTCAAAGAGTTTGGAGGGAACATGCTCGACCACACACGTGAGCTAGGCTTGGGTTTCAATTTGGAAATTGTATTAAGTCTTTAATCTATCTTTTTATGCAAAAAACTTTTGATCTAATGGTTAAGAGTGTTTATGTGAGAATGGTTAAGGGACAAAGGTGTGTCATTTGAATCGGATCTATAATCCGTGATCCAACACGCAATCTATAAATAAGCGATTAGGGCTTCATAATCACTTACTACTTGCGAACACACTTTCTCCTCCTGCCTCTACTCTCTGCTCCCCCTTTGTCCATGGTATTCCCTGCAGTGTGGTTGTTCTTTGTACCCTTCTCCATCAACCATATGTGATTGAGTCGTGGTCGAGGTTGACTCAAAATCAGGTATGTGTCTTTCGAGTTGTGTGTGTTTTTTATCATGGGTGAAAGACGTAAGTACCCATACATATTATATAATGGGGTGATAATTTATCTAAGGTAAGATCGCTAGGACAACTCGCACAGATAAGTTCGTCTACTGATTATTGCTTTTGCTATTGTTTTCAATACAGTTTGTTTATGACTTACTTTGGATCTGTGATTGTTGTTGTATGGGGCATATTTACATTTGTTGCATATTGGTTTATTATGAATGTATTTCTATGGATTTTTTCAACATTGTGATACATATAAGATGCTCTAATTTAACCTATTACCTTCTAATATCATGAAGGAGGGAATTGTTGGGATCCATGAATCTTTACTTATCTTAATATTATTTTCACTACCCATCTTCCAACATCTCTCTCTTTGGATCAATGGCTTCACCACTTGTAAGCTCCTCGATGTCCATGTTGGGGGTGGTGATGGTCTATTTGTAAGAGGATTTGTGCAATATAAGTGACCTTTGCTGCCCTAAAGTTAGGAGGTGGGTGGCTCTTACTGGCTTGGAGGTTACTTGGTCAAGCAGAGTAAGAAATATTATTTTAAAGTAGACCTGAAGTTGTTTATTCACTTTATGAAAGGAGGGTGCTTGTGCACCTGAATGGACTCATTGTTTGATGCCATTTTATGGCTCCTTGCTTAAGATTGATATTTCATTGGTGTAAAAAAGAAATAGTGAGTAAATTGCTCCCGCAAGCATACATGATTCGAGATGGAGTTCTTCCAAAAAACATAACAAATTTCCAGCATATGTACAATTGTCTTAGCTCGTTAACGTGGTGCATTTCATGGGAAATCCACTCTTGTGTATGTTCATGATCTGGTATCAAACCGCTTGTTTTAGCGATACTACCCCGTTATTTGATCCTATAACTTCTATTTAATTGGGCTTTCACTCCATTCATCATCGAAAGATCTTTCAGCTGCAAATTTAGAAAATATTTTAGGTTGAGGCAACTGGATCGTGATTTCACTTTGGACTGATATTTTGGCCTATGGTTGTTGCATGAAGACGTGGACTGGTTTGGATCCGAAGCCAGGGACCACTTGGTCCAGTTGTGAAACTAGAATAGGTCTGGAACCAGAACTAGCACTTCCATATATCCTTTTTTGGGTTCAGAACGGCTCTGGACTCAAATCCAACTGCCAGTTCCAATTTACTCGGTATCAACCATATTTGGTTGAATGGACTTTTAATGTCCTCTAAAGTAACTAAATAATCAAACTTACATTTTATATATTTTGTCTTTGTTCTACTAAGTCGGAGGCCTTTACTTTCTAATGTTTCTATCCAGAGTTTCAATTTTCTATTAACTTTTTTCTTAGACTCCTCCACTAACACAATGTCATATGCAAATAAAATACACCAAGGTACTTCATCTTAAATATGTTTTGTTAACTCATCAATCACCATTATAAATAAGTATGGAATTAAAGTTGATCCTTGATGTAACACGATAGTAACTTCAAATGAGTTTGTCATTCATTCATGAGTCCTCATACATGTTTTTGGGTTATTGTATGTCTCTTATAAGGTTTATGTATGTCAATGGGATACATCTTTTTTCTAAGGTTCTCCAAAGAACATTCATTGATACCCTATCGTAAGTTTTTTCTATATCAATAAATATCATGTAAAGGTCTTTCTTTTTTACTTTAAAATGTTTCATAAAACATCTCAAAAGGTGAATCGCTTCAATATTATATCTACTTGGCATGAATCTAAATTGGTTCTCTATTGTACTCGATATTTATCTTAACCTATATTTGATAATTCTTTTTCATAATTTTGTAGTACAGTTCATTAACTTTATACCCCGATAATTCGCACAATTCTAAATGTCTCCCTTTATCTTTTATATGGGTATAAGTGTACACTCACTCTCCATTCCTTGGGCATCTTTTGGTTTCTCCATATTTCATTAAATAATCTTGTGAGTCAAGTGATTTTTTTCTCTTCTTGGATTTTCCAAACGTATATAGGAATATTGTCTAGTCCTACATATTTATCACCCTTTATATGTTTAAGAGGTTCATTGACTTTATTATTTTGAATATGTCGGTAGAAATTATGATTCATATACTTTTTTTATTTAGCTAACTCTCCTAATATAATACTAATATTTTGTTTTTATTAAAAAAGTTATAAAAATAAATTTTCCATCTATTTTTATATCATCATTTGCTAGTAAAATTTTCTCATCCTTGACTTTGATGCATCTAACAAAATTAAGATCCTTAGTTTTTTTATCTCTTACCCTAGGTATCCTAAAAATATCTCTTTTACCCTTTTTTGAGTTGAGATTTTTATATAAATCCTTCCTAATTTTAGTTTTTGCTTCACTAACGGCCTTTTTTGCTTCTTTCTTTGCTTTCTGATAAGCCTCTAAAGTTTAGCATAATGTAATTTGTAACATGCCCTCTTTGGCTTGATTTTATCTTCCACCACTTAACTCTACCATCAAACTTCTTTTTGTGTTAATACACCTCCCTTAATTCACCTAACACATCTTTTATTACTTTTCTAATATGTATAGCCATATTATTTCACATATCACAAGGTATACTAACGTAATTTCAAGCATCTCCTTGAAGGACTTTCTCTTTAAATATATCTTCTTTCTTGCTTTTGAGATTCCACCATTTAGTCTGAATAGTTTGATGTACTCTTTTCTTCTTTGTCAACTTTTTTATCTATAAATCTATAACTAAAAGTCAATATTGGGTGATTAAGCTTTCTCTTAGAATTATCTTGCAATCTTACAAACAAAATAATCAATTTGTGTTTGTGATAAGCCACTCTTATAAGTAATTAAATATTTATATTATTTTTTTAATATTATATTGATTATAAAGAGATGAAATGTCATAGTAAAACCAATGTTTCTATGAATACCTTGATATCTTAATGTCTCTTTACCGACATGTCTATCTAAGTTTCCTCCTAAACAAATTATCTCCCTTTGTGGAATTCTTTGAATCACCTTATCTAACTCCTCCCAAAAAATCATCGTATACTATCTTCTAGTCTTACTTGGGGTGCATAAGCATAAACTATATTCAAAATATGTGCTCCTAGCACTAATTTCAATATCATGATCCGATCACCATATCGAGCCTTTTCATTTCCTTAGTACCATAATTTAAAACTTGTATCATCAATCTCTTTTACTTTTTCTCCAACCCACTTTGTCTCTTGTAAATATAGGATAAAATTTTGATATTTCAAGAACCAATATTAATCTTATTATCTAGGATTAGCTTCCTTTCCTCCCACATTCGTTCATGCAAAAAATGCATAGACTCTCTCTTCAATTTGTTCACTACATTCGAGCGACAATGTATCGAACCTAACTTCTTTACCCACACCTATTCATGATGTGTGAAACCTCTCTGCAATTGATTTATTACATTCGGACAAAAATGTAGAGACCCTTGCTTACTTTTCAATACATTCGGGCTCTGCAGTACGTCGGTAAGATCAGACACCCCAATATAATGCTTATAATTTGTATAATCTATGGTATAAAAATCTGACAAAATTTTATTTTTGTTCTCGAAAACTTAATGCAACCCTCCTCCTTTATTCAAGCTTCGGATAAGCCATGCAAGAGTGATCCTTTACATGAGTGAAGTTAGTCTTGCCTTAAATTCAATTCTCAATTTTTAGAAAACCATTTAGTTCATAGAATCGAACCAAACCAAGCCATTAGTTTTAGTTTGGGCCCGTTCTAAATGATGTCTGATATTAGATAAACTTATAGTATATGCTAATATGAAAAATATACATGTAACAAGAGGCGTGGAGGAAGGCAGGTTTGAAAAGAAAGTTCTAAAGATTTTTACTTATATGTTTATAGAGAGAGAGAATGTCGACACATGCAACTTCATACATTTTTTTTGCTTTCAGGAGCATCTCATTTAAAAAATTATAAGTATTAAGACATTTTATTACACATGTACATTGTGTGCTTGAGATTCGAGCATGTATATATATAAAATGAAAGATGATTCGCTTGTGTTCTCATGGTTTGGTTTCAATCTTGAAAGAATCGTGAGATTTTTTTTTATTAGCATTGAACCGAATCAAACCATTTAACATTTAAAACACAGAAACAAACCGTCGATTTGGTTAGGTTTTAGTTTTCGATTCTTTTCCAAGATTCGAAAAAAAAATAAACCTTTAGTTCACCACGTTGAGCACGAACTATACGACAGGGAACATTACTATCGCATATTTTGAGGTAACCCGGCCCGGGGTTTAACGTGAATCTCCACCAACACAGTAAAATTAGCGCCAAATCTGCCTCCGTTAAGTGCCTCTCTCTCTCTCTCTCTCTCTCTCTGGATCAAAACTTCAGAAGGTCTCTTAGATCCGGGCTTCCTTTTTCCCAAGTTTCCGCCTAATCATTGTCTAGAATTCATGGACACTCTGTGACTTCTTTTGAGGTAATTTTGACGAACTATGGGTTTTCTTTCTATTGGTACATCACGGCAGGTTCTTAGGTCTCAGGGCGTTACGGTTAATATGAGCAAATTAGGTCAGTCGAAGACATGCCTCTTTGATGCTTATTCATCGGTAGCACAGTCAGATCTTGATGCCTGCTCACGGCTATCCGGTGAAAATACCTCTACGTACATTATGAAATATAAGACTACCTTTAGGGTCATGGTTTAGAAGCAAGCATGGACACCAAAACTAGAGCTATTTTTATGATGCCATCTTAGTTTTAGAACGCAACTCTTTCATCAGTTGCGCGCCCAAGTGAATCAGTTGTCGCTGCACTCAAATCCTGGTTTTGACAACAGCTACCCTCTATATAAAGCTGTTGAAATCTTGTACTGGGAATCGTTTTGCATTGCCCAGACGATTTCCAATTCATTGTTCTTCCAAAACCCTACTCTCAAACAACAAAAGGTTAGGAACTTATGGCAGGAAACACCGTTGTCTGTGTTGTCCGAGAAGCCTAAAGGTATCACAATGTTTTGATTTTCTGTCTTTGTTTTCTATAGGGATTGGTCGTTGTATTGTGTGTTGGTTTTCCGTTCATGGCATACGCTGATTATCAATTTGAGAAAGTAATTTGCTGTTGCACAGGCAAAGCAAAGATCCATTCGTCTTAGGATTTGAAAGTGTCTTATGGATTTGTTAACGTCAAATACATGGAAAGGTAATTTTAGAAGAAGCAGTAGGCAAATCATTTTCGTGTTATTTTTGGGTTATGATGTTGAATCGTTGATACTACAAAAGAGACAATTTTCATTAAAAAATGGAGTGCCAAAGGACGTTAAATGTTATAAGCTGTAATTCCATTTAAAAGCATTGGCAGCACTTGCTGGATTTGCTTGGATTCGATAATTATGAAAGGGTACTTGTTTGGTTCTTTGTGGAGATGCTCTAACAGGTGTGTAGGTACTATCCATTATTGTTCGTAGCGTATAGTATCGTATATCATTTTCGTTCATGATACAATACATATCATATCACACCGTATCGATTTTTAATACTAAAAAATTGAAAAAAATAATAAAATTCATAAAAATTTAGGAAAAATCATGATAATTGAAAACAATTCATATAATTCATAAGTTGAGTAAATATTCATCAATCATCGTTCAAAGAGAAAAAGCGAAAAAAACCTATACCAAAGAAAATCGTTGGAGATGCCTCACGTGAGCCATAAGTCATCTTGGTGATGCTGGAAGACGCAGATGAAAGCCATAAACCCCACTTGCCCCGTGTGTGCCCCTAAGGTCCCGACGCCAACTATATTGTGACATTTTAAAACTATCGTGATCTATTAGCAACCTAAAGGGTGCCACAAATATCACGATAATGTTGCCTTTTCAATATCTCATGATAATTGAATGATGATAACTTGCTCAACTGGCGCTATGTATGCATTCACATTCACGGTGTCAAGGAAATGGAAGTCATAGATATGCATATAGCTTTGGACTGGTAGCAAAATCAAAGTGGCCAAATGCATGGATATGCTAAACGATTATTTTCTTGTAAATTTGACATCATTTTGCACATTTTTACAGGAGGAAATGGACAACGTCCAGTATGCTGAGGAGTTGGTGAGGGAGTTTCTTGTGTTCAGAGGCTTTACTAACACGCTGCAAGTGTTTGAGTCTGAGCTGTCCACTGATGTTGGTGAAGGATTTCAAGTAGAGAAGATCTTGGATTTAACTTTCTCAGTGTACATACCCAAGTTTGAGGCTGAAAAGTTGATTGCTTTAATGAGTTTTCTCCGGCGGTGCTTTTTTTCACCATCCAACACAATGTTTCTCACAACACTGGCCAAATTAGAAACCTCAATCTTGCGTTTCTATATTATCCATGCATTGCATTCTGGAAGGAAGGATAAGGTTGTAGAATTTTTTGGACAATATGGAGATGATTTACTCCAAAAAGCTGAAGATTGGAAATCATGGTTTGGTCAGTGACTCACTATACATTTCTATTTTTACGACTTTGGATAGTTAATTTCTTCGTAGTTTAATTTTTTCCAGCTCAATATGCCTTGCAGTTGTTCCTTATCTGAAAAGTGCAAGTTCAGATCCTATGTTTCGTGTTTACTTCTCAAAGGAGTGGTCTGATGCCTTGCTTCTTTCCTTCAGGAACTTCTTAAGCGAGATGCTTGGGGGTACTCATATCCTGTTTGCCCATATTCTAATGTTCTATTGAACCTTAATGTACAACGGGCCTTGACAATTGGCCCTGCTATGTCTGCATCTAATACATATGACTTCCTGTTTGTAGGCATCTTAAAGATATTTGAGTTGGATATTGTTCTTAAAATGTCTAGACCTGGTTACGGATGCACAGTGCCTAGGCTTGGAATGTGGAGAAATGTGGATCTAGTAGGATTTTCTCCTTATACGTGTGTATGTGTGTGTGTGTATGGTGAATAGGGCATTTGCACAATCACATACGCCCCTTTCTGGGTTTGTAGTTGCCACCGGACACACCAGGTGATTTGTCCTCGGCAACTTTCAGACATGTTTTTTGGCACCTGAACACAACACAGACATGTTTTTTGGCACCTGAACATAACACAGACATGTGAGAACAATATGTCGTTAATATATTAATAGTATCAGTAGAGAATATTTTTCATTGAAAAACCATTTTGATGTACTAAAAGAAAAAAATCCATCTTTCTGAACAGAATATTGAAAAAACACGCATGGTTTTGGCGTATAAGAAATTTCACAAACTTGTCTCTCAATTTTGAGTCACATGCTCTAATGTGTCATTGACATAGATAGATAGATAAAATTATCACTAAATTTTTTTCATGTTGCGATGGAAGAGCTATTTCATTGTCCTTCCTTGAGAATATGTTCCTCAGATTTTAATGCTTATGATGTGAGTAACATCAAGCTACATTGTTTATGATATGAGTAACATTACAAGCTATATTGTTTATGGCCATTCAAATCTTTGATTTTGATTTTTCAAACAAGTTACATGATACCGTATCTCCTTGACCAAACCACGCATCCCTGCCTTACTGAAGCTTAGTACTGAAAAGGGTAATATCAAGCGTCTCAAGAAAGATATAAAGCAGTTAAATATTCAGCTGACACAGCTGCAGGCATTACTGGAAGTGAAAGAGTCTCAACTTTCCCAGTTGAGAAGGTAGGTGATTTTCATGGAAGTGGTTTGACTCTGCCCACTCTAAAATCAGTGTTGTTTCATGTTTGTGCTTCCAACATATAAATGCATGACTAACTTCCTTGTGCTGAATAGCTACTTATTTTCTTTAATTCAACTCAATGCTGCTTTGATGAAGTTTCTCAAAAAGTGCACCACAAGCAAATGGACTTGAGCAAGATCTATCATCAGGAACTGCACTCAACAATTCAGTTGATAGGACAATTGTTGCTCTAAGGGATCCAGGAGAAGTGACTGATGCTGCTTCCACCTCCCATTTAGGTGGACCACTAATCAAGCGTTTAAATGCATCTCCCTTACCTGAATCAGAATGCAGTTCAAGCTCTTCAAGACATCTCGTTCTTGAGAATGTTGAAGTGACAGATTCCTTTGCGCTACATTTTGAAGAGGCGGATTCAGGTTCTTCTTCTTCTTTTGCTCTTCCTACTTGTCATCTCAGCCATATGAGCATTTTATCCTTTGAATATATTTATCGATTTCTATGATGTGATTTCCTGCCATGACATGTTGGTTAGAGGTTTACTGCACATGCCAACATCTGCGAGTTCTTCTATATGTTTTTTATTCTACTTATTTTCCACATGCAAAGTGTAGTTGGCTTAGATCATGAAAAGCATTTCGTAGTACAGTCTTCTTCCAGGCTAAGATGCTGTGGACACCTTACAGAAGAAAAGATTGTGTGATGTTTAATAGTGATCTACTAAATGATGAGTATGGTTCAGAAGCATCACTAGTTTGTTTTCTGTTGCCTCAGGACCCAGTGGAAGTGATGTGCAGCAGGAGGAAGACTTTCCAGAAGTTAAACTCGAATTTCAGGTGTCTGCTAGGGGATTACTTGTCTATTAGTTTTAGTCGTTGTTACTGGATCTTATGTTTTTTCTTTATATCAAATATAATTGTTTTTTTGAAGCACGTGCATTACAAAAATTGTACTAGCAGGAGTCTTTCTTGGGACATACAAGTCCCATTAGCAGGTGTCGCTTTTCTGCTGCTGGAACAAACATCGCAAGTGCTTCTATGGATGGAACAGTAAGGTAGTATATTGGAGAATTTAATGCCTTGTTCGTTTAGTAGGCATGTCTTAGTTTTTTCATGATCTTTTCCTGTTTGACGGTAATGAACGTTTTCTAATATACAATTGGAGAAAGAATCTGGACATACAATTCATCAACATCCACATCCAGAAATGCAACCATATACTGTGGATCTGAGATAATGTCACTGGATTGGGAATGCAAGTCTGACAGATTGGTACGTTTATACTTGTTCTAAGAATGTGTTGCATTAAACTCCTTTCATTGATAAATTCCATATAGCCCTTTTAACAAGCACACATAATTCAACTTTAGATTTGCCGCTTCTTAAAAACAGCTACTCATAGGCACTGGAGATGGTGGTATCAAGGCATGGAATGCTGATGCAAAACGAGTTGTATGCGATTTCACCACAACTGCAGCATTTCCAAGGTTCTTATAAACTCAAATGTCATCTTCTTAAATATTTTAGTGCTATCTTAACTTTATCTACAATAATGCGCTCACAGTGTCTTAGACTTGAAGTGTAGCCCAGTGGAACCAGTGTTTGTATCTGCTGCTGCATCTAGAGGGTAATTTCTTTTGAAACGCTTTCCCTTCTTGTATTATGTAACATCTTAAATTGCAATCTGTGTTTTTGATAAGCTGTATTATGTGGCCCCTGAGTTCTTTACGATGAACCTACTTTTGGTTTTGTTAATAAAGGCTTTTGAGATGCATAGAGATCTCTAATCTGGTGTATTTTCTTATCCTTTTTTATCAAAATTAACACACAGAGTGTACACTGTTTGGTGACTCAATTCAACGGTGATTTTCTCGCCTTGCTTGATGGAAACCATTTTTAGCTCTGTTTTTACATCACTATTCTCTCACTGAATATTGACTAAGTTCGTGCTGTAACTTATTTATTTTGTCCATAAAGTGTGATTGGACCAACATAAGTAGTTAGAGACTTAGAGTATCATCGAGTAAGAAAATAAAATACCCTATTTCCTGTAGTCAGAGAGGTCTTGGAGAAGAGCACATGCTTGATGCTCCAATCTGTTCCAATTTGGCAAAATGCTAGTGAGTTTTATAATGATTTTGTACATGAAGTGTCTCTCCAAGTTTGCCGGGTGTCTACAAAGATATGTTGGTAGGTGGAGTACACTAGTATAGATTTGTATTGTCAGAGTCAGCTCGTCTTTATTGATTGTGGGGGTTCCCATAACTCACTTCTCTTTTATGCTGGCCAAAATTCTTGCATTTTTGGTTGGAAAAATGACTACCTTGAATATGTACTTACACCTCGGCAGCACAAGCAATGCTATTGTTTTGGAACCATTGTTATCATAGTTTTACCAAACATCCTCTTTAGTTCTCTTCTTGTTAAAGGATAAACAAGTTCATTCTTCTTGAGCCTTTTCCCCTTGTTTTCCAGAGCTTAGAAGGTCTCATCCTTTTTAATATGATACCTAGTGGTTTCTTAATTCAGATAGACACTTCTACCAGGGAGTTGTTCCTATGTCAGACACTCAGACACTTACACCCGTACTTCCCCTCTGTCCACTCGGATATATTTTGAGTATTTTCTAGTGCATGTCCCTAAGACTCTTCATGAAGATTGACTGATTATTACTTCGTTAATGAGTTAACTCATTAAAATGGTAATTTACATTAATATTAATATTTTTTATTTTTCTGATAACTGCCAATAGATTTCTAACATTGTCACCTATATATAGTAATGTATGTAAATTGTATTTATATATATCTCTATCCCTCATCCATGATTTTTTACTATTGTCATGTCCATTATCTGCACCCACACCCATGTGACTGGCCAATTCATCCTACTAGGTTTTTTGCTTAGATAGAAATGATAGAACTAATAGTAAAGTGCAGATTTATGCAAAAGAAATGGTCATTTTCTTTGTGTGATGTTCTGCAGGCATGGATCAGACAGTATTGACAAATGGGGATATGCATCCTTAACCGTGTGGAATTTGAAGACATGGAAAGCTATGGTATGTCAGCTTCTTTTGTGTAGATTACTTATGTCGTTTTTTGGCTCTGATTAATTTTGGATTTCATAAAGACAGTCCTTCCCTCTTAGGAGAAGATCCACCAGCAATTACCTCTATCTGCTTTAATCACAACGGGAAGATTTTAGCAGCATCAGCAGTTGATGGAATGATTCACATGTTTGGTATCCTAGTATTATTTTAATAGGTTTCATGTTTTGTTGCTCAATCGTTCCGTCATTTCTCATATGACTATCACAACATAGACCTTTTTCTTAATGAAAGAAAGATATGTCTGCTGGACTACAAATTACAGGTTGGCCTGCTCATGATTCAGCTGTTAGCTCTGTGCAGTTTGGTCCTGATGAGACCAGCATATTCAGTCTAGGTTGTGATGGCAAGGCAAGTAATATTACACATCTGTTAAGCAATAGCGTTGTACATAGGAGCAATTATGAGATTAATTATTGCGTTTGATCATCTTGGAGTGACACAATGCTTGTGATTCATGATTTTACGCACAGAAAATTAAATGTTTTGTTTTCTGGAAACATTTTATCCTGTTACACTTTTTTTGTTCCTGTGGGGTTTCCTCTTCATGTTCCCAAGCAGTGGGCTCTTTACTGATAAGGCCTAATGGTTATCTATGAATTTTATGAGCAGCACCGCTAATAGGTTATACTTGTCTTAGATATTTGAGTGGAGCTTGCACAATCAAGGTCGAATTCTGTGGTCAAGGGACTGTAGCAGGTAAGGTAGTCTAAAAGTTTTATTGCGTAGTAGCCTGGAATTTACTTGTTTGACATGAACGGTTGTGGTGGTATTCATGAATACTGTTTCACATGAAAAATGTTCAAATTTCAAAAAGATTAAAGTTCTTATGGTTTTCTTCCAGCAATTGAGGTCTTTTCTCGCTTTCTTGGTAGGGGCAGCCAGATTATTCAGATGATGGTAGTATCTTGATGGTGGTATTATGTTTGTATAGCCTTTCTGGTGATTATATTTAAAAAGCTGGTGATTTTGATGTGCAAAGTCATGATGTTTTTAGTGAGAATGATGACGATAATGGAGCATAATTTCTACTTGATGATTGGGATAAAGATTAGCAGCTGCAGAGCTTTTCAGAACATATGCTCGGGGTGTACCATTGTTGACTAGGGATATGGATGTATGCTTAATTCTGCTCAACCTTCTTCATGTTCAATCATTTCTAATGGTGGAGAAAGTACTCAGGCCGAGGGAATTTATGTTTTTTATCTGTTGGAACATGATGGGAATGTAGAAGGTGCTGCTCTATCCCATGTAAGGGATCACCCTTGCATGACCGGTCCCAATGTATGGATGAAGGAGGAGGGTTGTGTTAAGCTTCCTATAGTCACCGTAAAACTTTGTCGGATTTAGCTACCATGAATTTTAGACATTATTACGAGCATTGCCTTGGGGTGTCCCCTATTAGTGATACATTGAGAGCCTGAATTCACTAAAAAGTAAGCAAGGGCCTCTACATTTTTCGCGTCGGATATACCGAATCAATTGTAGAGAAGCTTCCCACGCCACAAATGAGTGTGAATAAATAAGTTAGTCCCATTATATTGGTATCTGAATATAGTGAACAAATTGAAGAGAGTCTTCACATTTTTAGAATGGATGGATGAGGGGGGGTGAGGAAGCTAGTCTTAGATAATAAGATTTATATTGGTACTTTGAATACCAAAATATTGATTCACAAGCTAATGGAGGTAGTAGACAGTATGATTAGGATAAAGATTCATATTGTATATTGTATTGGTACTTGGAATATCTAAACTTGGCAAGCTAATGAAGGTAGTACAACAACTAAGCCTTTTCCTACACTAGATGGGGTCGGATTTTTTGTTTCCACATAGCCTTATCACATGCCATGCCAGTAGTTAACTCAATATAAACTAGATCATTCTTTATAGTTTTTTTGCAACACTTTTTTGGTTGGCCTCTTCTTCTTTTAGTATTTTCACAATCTATTTTTTCATATATTTTTATAGGAGCATCTTTTGGTCGTCTTTTTACATGTCCAAACCATCTTAAATGATTTTCCCTCGTTTTATCCTCTATTGTCGCTACTCTCAATTGGTTTCTAATAACCTCATTATGTATATGGTCTTTCCTTGTGTGACCACTCATTCATCTTAACATCTTCATTTCTGCTATGGACATTTTTTGCACATGTTGATGATTAACTAGCCAACACTTAGAACCATAAAACATACCAGGTCTAATTGATACTCTATAATATTTACCTTATAACTTTAATGGTATCTTCCTATCACACAACATATTTGATGCCCCTCTCCATTTTAACCAACCGGCATTAATTCTATGCGTAACTTCTCCATCATTTTTTCCATCACTTTGAAAAATTAACCCTAGGTATTTAAAATTTTTCTTATGAGGGATGCACTGCATGCCAATCTTAATTTTTATGTCATCTAAGTACCCAAATGATCAAACTTACATTCCATATATTTTGTCTTTGTTCTACTAAGTCAGAGGCCTTTACTTTCTAATGTTTATCTCCATAGTTTCAATTTTTTATTTTTCCTTAGTCTCATCTATTAACACAATAACATCTTTAAATACTTATCTTCAATATGTTTTGTTAAGTTGATTCTTGATGTAACCCAATATTAACTTCAAATGAGTTTATCATTCCTTCATGAGTCCTCACAAGCTTTTGCACTATTGTACATGTCTCTTATAAGATTTATATATGTCAATAGGATACCTCTATTTTCTAAGGTTCTCCAAAAAACATCTCTTGGCACTCTATTGTAAGCTTTTTCTAGATCAATAAATATCATATGAAGGTTATTCTTTTTTGCTCTAAAATGTTCCATAAGACATCTCAAGAGGTTAATTGTTTTAATAGTAGATTTGTCGTACATAAATCTGAATTGGTTCTCTGTTGAACTCGATACTTGTCTTAACCTAGGTTCGATAATTTTTTCTCATAATTTCATAGTGTGGCTTATTAACTTGATACCTCAATAATTCGAACAATTTTGAATGTCTCCCTTATTCTTATATATGGGTATAAGTGTACTCACTCTCCATTCCTGAGGCATCTTCTGGGTTCTTTATATTTCATTAAATAGTCTTGTGAGCCAAGTGAGCCCCATCTCTCTTAGGATTTTCCATACTTCTGTAGGAATATTGTCTGGTCCTATATATTTACCAACCTTCATATATTTAAAAGCTTATTTAACTTCGTTCTTTTGAATATGCTGATAGAAATTATAGTTTATATACTTTTTTAATTTGGCTAACTCTCCTAAGCTAATACTAACATATGTATTTTCATTACAAAGCTTATAGAAATAATTTTTTTCATCTATTTTTTATGTCATCATTCACCACTAGAATCTTCTAGTCCTCATTTTGATGCATCTAACAAAAGTAAGATCCTTAATTTTCTTATCTTTAGTTTTAGCTATCTTAAAAATATCTCTTTTACCTTCTTTTAAGTTAATTTTTTTATATAAATCCTCTCAAATTTTGGTTTTTGCTTCACTAATGACCTTTTCTACTTTCTTATAAACCTCCCAAGTTTCACTAGTCTTCTTAGCATAATGCAATTTGTAACATGTCTTTTTTGCCTTGATTTTATTTTGCATCACTTCACTCTACCACCAAGCTTTTTTTGTGCCTGTACGCCTCCCTTAGATTTGCCTAACACATCTTTTGCCACTTTCCTAATATGTATAACTATATTGTTCCACATATCATAAGGTGTACTTACATAATTCGAAGGATCTCCTTGAAGAACTTTTTGTTTAAATATATCTTCTTTCTCACATTTGAGGTTCCACCGTATAATCCGAATAGCTCTATTACTATATTCTTCTTTGTCCACTTTTTTACTAGCAAATCCATTACTAAAAGTTGACGTTGAGTAGGTAAGTTTTGTCGTGGAATTACCTTGCAATCTTTACAATATGATTTATCTTTTTTCCTACAAAAAATAATCAATGTGTGTTTGTGACAAGCCACTCTTATAAGTAATTAAATGTTATCTCATTTTTTTAAAAATGTATTGGCTATAAAGAGATCAAAAGCCATAGTAAAATTTAAATCTCCCTATCCTCCACATTTATATCCCAAAACCATAGTTTCCATGAATACCTTGATATCCTAGTGCATTTTTTACCGACATGTTCATTTAAGTCTCCTAAACAAATCATCTCTCTTTGTGGAATTCTTTGAATTACCTTATCTAACTCCTCGTAAAAAGCCTTTTTTATAATATCTTTTAATCCTACTTCGAGTGCATAAGTACAAATTATATTCAAAACCTCTACTCCTAACACTAATTTCACGGTCATAATTCGGTCACCATATTTTTGTATGTCTCCTACACTATCCTTTAAATCTTTATTTATAATAATATCAACTCCAAGACTTTTTCTTACCTTACTATTATAATTTAAAACCATTATCTCAATCTCTTTTGCTTTTTCTCCAACCCACTTTGTCTCTTATAAACATAAAATGTAAATCTTTCTCCGAATCCTAGTATTTATCATCTCTATTAACTTGCTTGTAAATGTCTCGATATTTCAAGTACCAATACAAATCTTATTATGTAAGACTAACTTTCTTACCTTCTGCATGTGTCTCCTGTTCATCCGTTCATTTTGAAAATGAGGAGACCCTCACTGTAACTTGTTCACTACATTCGGGCGATAATATAACGAGACTAACTTTTTTACCCACACCCGTCCATGATGTGAGAAACCTATGGAGGTAGTAGATATTATAATTAAGAAAAAGATTTATATTATATATTTATAAGAGATCAAGTAGGTTGGAGAAAAGGAGATTGAAAATACGGGTTTTAAATTATGGTACTTAATAAAGAATTTTTTTATAATTGAGTTGGTATTATTGTAAATACATATTTAAATGATAGTGTAGTGTTAGGAGTAGAGGCTTTGAATATACTTTGTGTTTATGCATCCCAAGTAGGACTAGAAGATAGTATAAGAAAGACATTTCTTAGGAGTTAGATAAGGTAATTGAAAGAATTCCATAGAGACATGATTTTTTGAGAGGAGGTCTAAATGGTCATATGAGATGAGACATTAGGATATCAAGGTATTCATGAAAACTATGGTTTTTGGGATTTAAGTGAGAAATGTAGAGAAATTTTAAATTTTGCTATACATTTTTCATGAAATGAGATGAACATCTACTTACCCATAAGAGTGGCTTGTCACAAACACAAAAAAGGTAGTTCTTGTTATAAGAATTCCAAGGTAATTTTAAGAGAAAGCTTAACTACTCAATATCGATTTTTAGTTATGGATTTGTCAGTAAAGATGGGAAAAAGAGGCAAAGAGTACATAGAGTTTCTCGGACTAAATGGTGAAATATAAAAAATGAAAAGAAGATATATTTAAATAGAAAGTTCTTTAACGAGATACTTGAAATTTGAAATTATAAAGGATACGTAGAACAATATGACTGAATATTTGGAAAGTGACAAAAGATGTGTTAGGTGAATTAAAGGAGACATATCGGTACAAAAAAAAAAGTTTGGTGGTTAAGTGAAGTGGTGTAAGATAAAACTAAGGCGAAAAGGGCAATGTTACAATTTGCCTAACAAGACTAATGAAACTTTAGAGGTTTATGAGATAGCAAAAAAAAGAATAAAAAAAGGTCGTCAATCAAGCAAAAGCCAAAATTTAGGAGGATTTATATAAAAAGTTCAACTCAAAAGAATGTGAAAGAGATATTTTTAAGATAGCTAAAGCTAGAGTTAAGAAAATTATCAAAGATGAGGAGGAGAAGATTCCAGTGGCAACTGATAATATCAGAAATAGATAAAAAAAATCATAAATTTTTAACAAAAATATAAGTGCTAGTATTAGCTTAGGATAGTGTTTGTATCGTATCGTATCCTATATAGTTTTTCTTCATGAGACGGGTGTATCATATCATAAAGTTTTTTAAAATTATTTTGAAAATATTTTAAAATTTAAGAAAAAAATAGTAAAACTCAAGAACTATTCTAAGTTAGGCTACTTTCCTAATTCGTGGGCTAGTGGAAGTCGGTTGAAAAGGTATTGAGTTGCCCTTGGAGTTGCGAACTCAGGTAGAGACAGTTGTGAACCTATCAAAGCTTAATGTGATCATAATTGGTAAGTTGCTAAAGAAAATTAATTTTTCAGTCATGAAAACTGTGAAAACTGCTTATTCTTATGGGACTTGGTTGATATTCTTTGGAGGTCATCCTAAGACAAGATGTCTCTCTTACTAAAAGGGACAAAATCCTTTCCCATTCCAAGCAACAGAAGCAGAAGGGCTTATTTTTATAAGACTAGGGTGTATCACCTACGGGTGATACACATTCAGCCTACGATATACTTCTTATATCGTATTGTGAGGAATCATGATACGATACGGGGCGATACACATAACACTGGTTTAAGAGAGTTAACTAAATTTGAGGAATACATATATTGTAATTTCTACCGACGTATTCAAAGGAATGAAGTCAAAGAATCTCTTAAACATATGATGGTTACTAAATTTGTAGGACCAAACAATATTCTTATATAAGTACGAAAAATCCTAGGAGAGACAAATGTCACTTGTCTTATAAGATTATTTAATGAAATATGAAGAAACCAAAAGATACGTGAAGAATGAAGGATGAATATAGTTATACTCGTATAAAAGAATAATATTAAGAATTGTGTGAATTATCAGGGTATTAAGTTGACGAGTCATACTATGAAATTATGAAAAAGATTTATTGAACATAGATTGAGACAAGTATCACCTACAATAGAGAACCAATTTGGATTTATGCCAAAGAGATCTACTATTGAGGCTATTTACCTATTGGGAAGTCTTATGAAATATTTTTAAAATAAAAAAGAACTTTCATGTGGTATTTATTGATTTAGAAAAAGCTTACGATAGGGTGTCAAGAGATATTTTTTTGGACAATCTTAGAAAAGAGGGATATCCCACTAACATACATTAATCTTATAAGAGACATGTATGATTGTGAACAAACATGTGTGAGAACTCATGAAGGAATGATAAATTTCTTTGAAGTTAATCCTTAATTATATCAAGGATCAACTTTAAGTCCATGTTTATTTATATTCATCATTGACGAGTTAACAAAACATATTTTAAGATCAAGTACATTGGTGTATGTTATTTGCATATGACATTGTGTTAGTGGACGAGTCTATGAAAAAAGTTAATATGAAATTGGAACTGCGAAGATAAACATAAGGCTTTCGACTTGGTAGAACAAAGACAAAATGTCCAAAATGCAAGTTTGATTATTTGGTTACTTTAAGTGGTTGAGAAATTAAGATTGTTACATATTGCATTCTTCATAAGAAAATCCGTTATGTTATATGGTTTTGAGTTTTGGATGCTTAAGAATGAACATGTACAGAAGATATCTATGGCTGAAATGAAGATGCTCAAATGGATAAGTAGCTACACAAGAAAAGACCGTATACATAATAGGGTTATTATAAATAAATTGGGAGTGATACCAACTAAAAGAAGCTCTAGTAACAAGGTAGAAAAAACTAGATGAGTTCACAAAAGTGTTGGAAAGAAACAATAAAAGATAATCTAGTTTATGTTGAGTTCACTGTTAGCATGGCACACGATCGAGGTCTATGGAAACAAAGAATCCACGTAGTCAACCCCATCTAGTAGGAGAAAAGGTTTACTTATTGTTATTGTTGTGGTAGGTTTGATGTTCATTCTCTATGCTAGTTTTGGCATGGATTATGTATCTATGGCCAAGATGGATGTCTTGAACCTCTTTGAACTTTTCAAAATAACTGATGGAGGAACTACCTAACTCCTTCAAGAGACTCAAAAATTATTAAACGTTTCTTCTATTGGGGAGTAAAGTTTAGTGATAATTATTCAGCCTCTTCTTGTCCTCTTAGCAGCCCAAGGATCAGCAAGCTAATTTTTTCGGTGCCCATCATGCTGAAGTCTTTTCTGTTTCTTGGTTCAGTTCATCACTTGATATTTGCTAATTTCTTTCCCTAAAGGAGCTAGCTATGAGAATTTAAACTTAATATTAAGGGAAAGGAATAATAGCATATAAAAACGGCTCAGTGAAATCATAGAAAAGTTGCAATGATAAGTTTGGTAATTCCCAAGAAGCAAAGTATTCCTAAAAGAGGAGCTCGTCCTTCTAACAAGGACATTTTTTTAGTGAGACCTGAAAACTGCATTATTGTTTGTGGCATGTACAGCAGGCCATATGATCTTCAGACACTGGTAATGGATAAGATCTAAGCTTCAATAATACCCTTTGACAATAGGTTCACATTATGCACACGCCAATTGCAAGTTATTTACCTAAATATCCACTAACCATGTGGATATTAATCATCAAGCAAAGGTAATCTTTGGCATGGAGAAATTTTTACCTTGGTGGTGGTTCATGGATGGTGTGTGTGATCATGTGATGGTGTTGTTGAAGATGATCAGGACCATATTTTCTCCTTATAAGAAGATAACCAGTGGTCTATGATCTGATATTATAATTCTGAAAGTCAGAAACCTTGATCTTGGGAATGTGGACTAGTTTATAGAGATTGATTTCTCTTACTGTTCAATGTTTAGAAACTCAACTTTGACATAGGAATTCAGATAGGATATTACTTATTTACGAGTATAGGTCCAGACATTTAACACAAGTACTATTCTTGTTCAATTTCTGCTGGTTGTGACTAAGTTCTGTAGTCTTATTTTCTGACAATGATGCCTAAACCTGCAATGTGTTATGTTATTCTGGAGAGCATTACGGCAACTTACCTTCTCTACTCATTGGATTTGCTGCTGGTTTTGTCTTTGCTCTTCCAATTTATATTTTCATCCAATTTTTTGCCATATTGAGAGGAAAAGATCATAAACAAAGCCTCTGCTTTAGGTTCTGTTATTCCGAGAGCACAAGCATACCTCGGCATGAGATGGCGTTGGACACAAGTGGCAAGAGGCTCTTGGTCACCTCGGATTCAACTAGATCACCTATATACCATGTAAGCCTGTTCTTCAGTAAACTTCTCTTTGCTTTTCTTGAGCATCTCAAATACATTTCTTTTCGCCATTTTCAGGTTCAGGATAACTTGGGTGGACTAAAGACTCTTCCACATAGCGCTCCAATAACCACAGTAGATTGGCACCCTACATTGCCAATTTTCTTGACCGGTTCTGCGGATCATTCTGTTCGTGTTACTTCCATTTTATAATTAGGTCCTGTATTCTTTCTGAGTCATACATTATTCTCTATTATTCTTTGTACTTTAAGATGAAACTTTGCATTATAAATTTCATTCATTAGGTAATTCCCCATCCTTTATTGCAAATGAAATATATACATGAAACTCAGAATCGGTCCAGGTTTCGGATGTCAGTGTTGGCAACAGCTGCAAACCAGGTCTCTGGCGGACCAGAAGAGTCCCAGTGTAGCAAGTATGCAAGCACAGTTATTGGACGAGTTCGAGTGTAGCTCTACTTTGTCTCGTTTCATTTTATTTTATGGGCGAGCTGGGTTGAGGTAGCTACCAGATGCACAAACTCATGACCCCTGCTTTCTCTTTTGAACTGGTAGGCCGTTATGACCCTTTTCTGTCAAAGAGCTCTTGTATGTTGTGTCTAATCTTCTGCATGTAATAACGAGATATGAATGAAAATCATGTTTTAAATTGTAATTCAGTTGAGGACAGAAATAGCTCAAACAATATAATGGATCTTGCTAGATGATTGATGCTTGAATTAATGTCTGTAAATGGATCTTGCTAGATGGTTAAATGGTTCCAGTCCGAGCACGAGGTCCCTGCTTGATTAGCTTGTGGAGTACAGTTATCTTTCAAGTGGAATATGGTTCGTAAGTGGTAGTGATTAGGCCCCCATTATGCCTTCTTTAAATTGCATCCGAGGGTACTAATGGATTTGGTACGGTCCTGATCTCTTGGTCTGGATTTGGATCCGGACCTGAAATCTGGCCAGTTAACGGTACACTAAACAAGAGTTTTTGTATGAAGTACAGACGCATGTGTGCCCACCAGCTCCAATTGAATAGACAGTTTATTTCCTCTACTTCTATATTTCTTGTCAATTAGAAACCACATGATTGACTGTATATAGGCTTCGTGAATGAGACGATCTGCCCATTGTCATCACGCTTAGCTCAAATGGGCTCATTTTGGTTGAACAAGCAGATATGAGTTCAGCCGGTTTGGGCTCGTGTAAGAGTCTATGTGGTATTTTACATGTATAGATATTCAAATTATATGATACATGTTATAAAGCACGCCTTTAATAGGTTCAGTTTTACAGAAAGGTCGTTGCACTAAAAGTGAGATTTTAAATCAAGCAAGCAGGTAGAAGCAGGTTTCCACAAAAAAGATCGTACTGGAACTGCCCATGTTGGGTCCATCCGTTTCAACCAAGTAATCCTGGACATGATCGAGTGGGGACGTACCTGAGATATTATCCTTATTACATCAACTATCTCTTTCTTTGGCAATTATTTAGAAAGGAGAGGAGAAAACATGTCTCTTCAAAAAGTTCTGATATCCGCGTGCGGAGTGTTGGCTCATCTGGTAGGGCACTCTGACTCGGTGAGAGCGCTTCTGCTTCTCAAATTCAGATGATCGACGTGCAAACGAGTCGTTAATTGCAGTAAACCCTAGTTCACAGCCGATCAATCACCCGGTGACACTCTGGTAGCGATTAACCAGCAACACCGAGACTCTACCTCTCTCCAATCTCGTCCCTAGTGTCCCTCGGCCTTTCACTCACTGGCTGATTCTCGACACTAGCCTCTCACACTCATTATCAAGGGAGGTTTGAAGAACCATGAGGAGAATTTCAAAGAGCGAAGAGAGCTCAGGTACTCAAGATGAAAATGTTTATTACAATGTGAATGTTGCCTTATATGGTGGCCAATCTCTCTCCATGCAGACCCGATTTGAGTTGCTTCCCATGGAACGTCTTAGAGACTAGGTACATGTACAGGATATGAAAATGAAAAAGGGAAACAAGTAACAAAGGAAAGAAAAGGGCACTGGATGACATTAGGTTATTTACCTATTGGGAAGTCTTATGAAATATTTTTAAAATAAAAAAGAACTTTCATGTGGTATTTATTGATTTAGAAAAAGCTTACGATAGGGTGTCAAGAGATATTTTTTTGGACAATCTTAGAAAAGAGGGATATCCCACTAACATACATTAATCTTATAAGAGACATGTATGATTGTGAACAAACATGTGTGAGAACTCATGAAGGAATGATAAATTTCTTTGAAGTTAATCCTTAATTATATCAAGGATCAACTTTAAGTCCATGTTTATTTATATTCATCATTGATGAGTTAACAAAACATATTTTAAGATCAAGTACATTGGTGTATGTTATTTGCATATGACATTGTGTTAGTGGACGAGTCTATGAAAAAAGTTAATATGAAATTGGAACTGCGAAGATAAACATAAGGCTTTCGACTTGGTAGAACAAAGACAAAATATCCAAAATGCAAGTTTGATTATTTGGTTACTTTAAGTGGTTGAGAAATTAAGATTGTTACATATTGCATTCTTCATAAGAAAATCCGTTATGTTATATGGTTTTGAGTTTTGGATGCTTAAGAATGAACATGTACAGAAGATATCTGTGGCTGAAATGAAGATGCTCAAATGGATAAGTAGCTACACAAGAAAAGACCGTATACATAATAGGGTTATTATAAATAAATTGGGAGTGATACCAACTAAAAGAAGCTCTAGTAACAAGGTAGAAAAACTAGATGAGTTCACAAAAGTGTTGGAAAGAAACAATAAAAGATAATCTAGTTTATGTTGAGTTCACTGTTAGCATGGCACACGATCAAGGTCTATGGAAACAAAGAATCCACGTAGTCAACCCCATCTAGTAGGAGAAAAGGTTTACTTATTGTTATTGTTGTGGTAGGTTTGATGTTCATTCTCTATGCTAGTTTTGGCATGGATTATGTATCTATGGCCAAGATGGATGTCTTGAACCTCTTTGAACTTTTCAAAATAACTGATGGAGGAACTACCTAACTTCTTCAAGAGACTCAAAAATTATTAAACGTTTCTTCTATTGGGGAGTAAAGTTTAGTGATAATTATTCAGCCTCTTCTTGTCCTCTTAGCAGCCCAAGGATCAGCAAGCTAATCTTTCGGTGCCCATCATGCTGAAGTCTTTTCTGTTTCTTGGTTCAGTTCATCACTTGATATTTGCTAATTTCTTTCCCTAAAGGAGCTAGCTATGAGAATTTAAACTTAATATTAAGGGAAAGGAATAATAGCATATAAAAACGGCTCAGTGAAATCATAGAAAAGTTGCAATGATAAGTTTGGTTCACGGCATGCATGTCCGGGTGTGTGTTAGGCTCCAGCGTCCTCTTGTAACCAAAGATAAAAAAAATTGTTCTAATATCTAGTTGAACCTCTTGGTAAGAGATGGTCTGACCATTTGATGTAGAAAAACGAACAAATTGATCTTGTAGGCATCAGACTCCTTTGTTTCTTCAGGAAATTTGGTTATTTCATTTGATTTTCACGTTTTACGAATAGAAAGGAAATTGAGAAATATGAGTCATTTGAGGAATTTATCCAAGTATTCCATAATTCTATTTGAAGAGGGGAAGGAACATAAACCATCAGTCCTTTTCTTGAGATGAATGTGTGTAGGCTGAATCCTCATTTGAACGAACGCTCGGTCGATTAAGTGGTTCGGCACTTGTTCCCCTTAATTCAGCATGGTCTCGAGTTTGTCTTGGTAATAGAGAAAACCAGCTCTGGGAAAATTCTACCCCTTAGTGGCCTCTAAAATGATCATCTCATGGCTATTGAGAACGAATCAAATCAGATGGTTCTATTTCTCAATCTTTCTGACTTGCTCCTACGGAACCAAGGTCGAAAAGATTGAGAAAGTCAGTCATTCACAACCACTGATGAAGGATTCCTCGAAAAGTTAAGGATTAGTAATCCTTTTTATTTTAGAAATCGAATGGATTCGGTCTTATACATACGCGAGGAAGGTAATCAAAAAAGAAAGAAGATGAGTTCTTCTTTCTTTTATAACCTTGCTCAAACCTTAGTTGATACAAGGAAGGTTATCAAAAAAGAAAGAAGAGTTCTTCTTTCTTTTATAACCTTGCTCAAACCTTAGTTGGGGCTCCTGTAGGCTTCTGGATAAAAAAAAAAAAATCAACCTCCGAATATTTTGTGCAAGTTTTTCACCCAAAGAAGAAATATTTGGGCATTTGATTTTCATCAATGTAAAGTTGTAGTTTTTTTTTTTATTTTCAAGCCTATTGATTAGATGGTTGAGATTAGTTTGAATAGAGTTTGTATATCAATGATTTGCATCCTCCAACTTTTCTTCTTGTATAAGAAGGTGGAGAATGCAAACCACTTATTTGTAAACTGATCTTATACCAATCTCAATCATCCATGATTGGGGTTGAAAATTGAAAAGCATAAAATACATATACTTTTTTATTTTCAATTTCAATGGTTGTTGCTTCATGATTAAGATTGATGTAGATAGAGCTTGTTAATAAATGGTTTGCAATCTCTCTCTCTCTATATATATATTCATACACCAAGGTTCTTTACTTTAAATATGCTTTGAACTAAGATAAGTAATACGGAGTTAAGCTGATCCTTGAACTTCAAAGAAATCCCAAAGTCTTTTATGAGTTTTCACACATATTTGTACACCACTATATATGTCTCTTAAAAAATTGATGTACGTCAATAGAATACCTTCATGATTCTCCAAATAATATCTCTACGCACCCTATCATAAGCCATAAACCACAAATAAAAAGCCACGGCCCATCCTCTAAAAAAAACTTCAAATTCGAGAGGCTACTACTGGCCATTAGTTAACCCGCTTCTCCATGTATGATATCAAGGGAAGTCATCATGCACGAGGAGGAGGCCTTTATTGGATCATGCGAGAATATTAAAGAGGATGGTGTTTATATCTTCTTTCTTCTTATTCATTTGCCGGCTTCAACCACGTAGAGTATGACATTCAGCAGCGGCCTTGCGAGGAGAGAAATGACTCCTTGTGCATAACTTCATATAATGTCGGGTTATTATTAGCGATCAAAAAAAGTTTCCAAATCAAGTCTTGTAAGAGCAAGGCAAGAAGAGTATATTTAGCTGTTCACAGGTTTTACCAATTATTTAACCGTAACCAGCACAAGAAAATAATATAATTAAGAAATTCGGTTGGTTATAAGCGCATCACTTTCTAGGTTAATTGCAAAGTACAGGTCTCGAATTAGAGAAGACATGCACAGGTAACATTAGCGATTAGAATGATTTACAAGACATTTTATCCCACATTCAAAATCAAAGCCAAACCTTTTCCCCCAGCGGGTGGAAATAAAAACAGTATTACACACCAATCTGTGTTTTGAAACACAAGTGGCTTTGCGACACATATGGCCTTGTTTACGTAGATGCATATATATTTGCAAGAGCAAGGAGCAAGCCCTCTGCTATATATATAGCCAGAGAGAGAGAGAGAGAGAGACCGAATTGTATAAATTGGAACGATTGGCCGCTTGCATCAATAGCAACAGTTACAGGATTAGTTGCAGCAGCTTGTACAAGGGCATTCTCATTGTTGGGAGTGACATCACGATACCCAGTAATGGATGCGGCTATTTGCTTCTCCTGCAGATGAAACATGTATCTGTGAGTCGCTTTGATGTACACAGTGAGTGTGATTCGTCAGACAAGGGATGTCCAAGACTAATATATATATATATATATATATATATATATATATATATATATATATATATATATAGAGAGAGAGAGAGAGAGAGAGAGAGAGAGAAATACGACAATGGAAGCTGAGTACGAGTCAAATTACCTTGACGGTGTTGCACGTTGACTGATAGCCAAGGTGAGGATAGTTGGCCTCCGACGGTATTCCCCCATTATTCAAAACAAAGGAATATGCGTAGTCCAGATTACCCCCTTGGCACCCACTGTCCCTGGTGTCACAATCAACGAAGACATGCTCTGACAGGGAAACCAGTGTTCCCGTTTTGATTTTGTGGTAACCTTCGTCTCCCACCACCGTAGAAAATGCCCAGCAGCTCCCTATAATGCGGGGACGTCAATTTCCATCAACTAAGAATATTAATTTTGCACTGTAGGCTATTCTTGTCGTCCCGTATCCGGTATGTACCGGGTACGGGTGAGTACGTCTCATACGTACTCATATCATGAATGGTGTACTAGTACGTATATAGGTATTTCGGTATGCATACCTAACATTGGGTACGTCATGTATGAGTACCAGGTACGATATGGATCGGGTTGACCCATTCAGATCTGGGTCAACTCGATTCAAAACGAAAAATATAAAAGGCCCAACCCAAGCCCTAATCCCCAATCCTCAGCGTGTCTCGTGCATTTCTCTCTCTAGTCTTTATGCATCTTTCTTTACGGTCTCCGTCTCAGCGCATAGTCGGGACTACTACCGGCGACTGGTGTGCTCCGACCATCTCGTGCATAACTCCAAGGCTCCAAGCGTAGCATAAGTACTCTCGTACCATGGATGTGGTCTATGCTCTCAAGAGGCAAGGTAGGACTCTCTATGGTTTCGGTGGTTAGTTCCTCTGTTGAGGAAGAGTCTTTCGTTTGGATTTCTTGCTTTGTGGGTATGTATTTGCAGAGCTTGTTGGGAACAGTTTTATGTGTTTAATGAAGATTTGATGTTTTCCTATACGGTTGTTTGGTTATGCTGTTACTTTGCTTTTTGGGTTACTAGCAAAACCCGATGATGTGCAATCTTGGGATGATCGAACTTTCAGTTGATATCCCTCGTAGATTCCCTAATCACAGTTAAGCCTTTTCCACCCATATCTTTTAAGCATTCTTGATTTTTTACTTGATTCTTGTTCATAGTTTAGGTCTATTACAAAAGAACAAAATCACCGCCATCAAAATAGCTTGCTCACTGAAGAAGCTTGTGTTTGGTTGTCCAACTGGAGTCTCTTCTTTGCACATGCGGTCGGGTTTGGCTCTAATGTGCAATATCGTTGTTCTTTAGTTACGTGAATATTACTAATCCTGTATAAGCTGGTTCAATTGAAGGTCAAGTGTTAGACATAGGCTTGACAATGACTTTGTTATTGAATTCTGAGAAGTTTTTGGTGTTGGTACTGAATTCTCTAGTTTCTACTTTCCACTCAGGTATGTGGTTTATTTTTCTGATTTTGTCTCCATCTCGTTTTCATATTTCAACATTTAAAAGGGCTAACTTGAAAGTTTCTCACGTAATTATAAATAAATCTTGTGCACACTTACGTGTTATAGCAACCAAGCTACCTATTCAAACCAAGGACTTTATTGCGGTAATGCCACTTGGATGTGAATGTTTTTCTTTACTTACCTACAATATATGGATTGTGAAGGCTGTTGCAATCTGCCACCTTGGCCAGAAAAGGTCTCTATTTCTGTATTTCTTAATTACTTCTTTTTGTATATGTTGGTCTTGCTTATATGTTGTTGTAACTTCATTATTTTGATTTATGTTATTCTTGAAATGATACTTCTTCATGGACTCTTGATTCTCTTATGGTAAGCACGGCAATGATGGGGATCGCCTTTTATGCTACACATATTGGTTCTCAAAATGTTGTGCAGAAAATCAACGACTACTGGTATGTGTTTGTTGTTTAATTGTCCTTACTTTGAAGAAGAGTATAAATGACATTCTCATGGTTAAAATAAAATTATTCTCAAACACTAGAATGCTCTTTAAAATATAGAATGCTCTATATAATTGTGTATATATATATTTATGTAATTTTTTATATATTTTTTAATAGTGCCGTATCCGTACCTTAGTTTTTAAAAAAATTACGTATCCCATACCGATACCGTACCAATATCCATGCAACATAGATTGCCATGAATGAAATCATGAGAAATGAATATTAAAGATTGGTCGATTACCGCATGAGCCCTGGTCCTTAACACCAGTAACGACACCAAGAGTTCTCCAATCGATGGATGTGGGTGTAGTTAATTTAAAGGTTCCAGTGCCATTCGGTGCCGCGCGTAGCTGAAGGAGGAATATCAAAGCTACGCACTTCCCCAAATTGGGTGGACAATAGTTGTTTCTCAAAAGGATTGGTCGAAATTAATGGGATGACAATTAATAGCGGTAAAGGTTTTGAGGTATTGGAGAGTGAACAGAAATTCAACAGCTTTATATAGCAAAAGGACTGGCCCAGACCTCAATATTTAGTAACTAAGAAAGAACAGTGTTGTTCTCACGTATTGTCTTTCATGTTGCAAGCTAAGGTTGTGCATGCCCCTTTCAGATATGCACTCCCCGGGTACGTATCGGCCTCGAGACGCTGACTTCAACATATATATATATATATATATATATATATATATATATTGTTTCTTGGTTTGTCTATTGAAAGGGAAAGAAAATTATCAGGGAAAAAAGTAATCAATTTATTCCATTGACTGATGAAAAAATTTGAGTATCCTATATGAGGGCGACCTTCCAACTAAATAAACTTCGAACATTTTCCGAAAAAGTCATCTTTCACTACGCAATGGTTATATATTTTTCAGTCACAAAATAGACATCCGATATTTTTCAAGATTCCCGAAGGTATATAGATAGATAGATAGATAGATAGATGGATAGAGAGAGAGACTACTTTTGACTTTACGGGAAAAACCAACAGCCACTGGGCTCATAGACATCTAAATAAATAAATAAATAGATATTAATTTCATCTTGTGGTCTCTTATCTTTAAATAAGCAATTAATTGGGATCTTGGCCACCCCGCAACTTCTCCCCCACGAAATACGAAGTGGATTCACTCCAACGTGAATGCCACATCCGATCGTGGGCTCTTGATTCTAAAACACAGTGATTTTCTTCTAACTAAATAAAGAAAGAACGCGCTGTTATCGACTTGCCATGTCATGGTAGTGTCTTGACTTTGAAGGTTTTATACGTACGTATTGTCGCGTCGCCGTTGATAGGCCAATTCGTGTTATCGATTGCTTTATTCTGTTTCTTTTAATGTAAGAAAACTGCAGAGATGAAATGCATACCTTTGGTTCAAGATTTGCAACTTGGTATATGACTGCATTTGCCTAATTTAACCACCCAAAAATGAATGACAAATAAAAATGATCCAGTTCTTGTAATTTAACCATTATCGTCACAGGTATTAATTTTTCAACACATTTCCATCTTAAATTTTTATTAATTTCTACCATCGATTCGATGTTACCATGAGAAGCGTCTGTCAATCAGGAAATATTGAAATGTGTTGTTCAGCGATATTCACATGCTTGTTGGATGTTTTCTCATCAAAACCGCTCCTTTTGCAATCAAAATGATGAAGAACCATTTATAAGACTCGGTGGTTACACGCTTTTTCGGTTAAAATGGGAGGCCGATGCCAAGTATGCCTGCCCCGGGTTTCATACTCAGCACCTTCATCTCGTGGTCCAGAGCCTACGAGGTGCCTTGAGTGCAGAACGACTACACTTCCCTCACAAATTCTCCGTCTTCTCTTTTCTTTTCCTTGTCAGTCTTATATCATGAGAAGTCAGCTTAATTTCTTTCATGGGATCATCAAAATCCACTTTCCACTCTACTCTTCATAAACCGGATAGGCCATTATTTCTTTTGGCGTTGGATGAACGTAAACTACAATATGTTCATCTACCCAGTTTTTACTTCAATATTGGTAACAATCTTAAAATGGCAACTTCGAGGCCAACAAACACTCTTTGGTTTACATTTCATTGCATCCGTAGTATAAACCCTCTTGGCTACTTGTACTAGATTCTCATCTCCTTGCAGTCTAGTTTCAAACGTAAAGATATTTTCATGACTGACTTGTCTCGAATAATTGATCTTTGAACTGGCCAATTTTCGAACTCCAAAGAATCCATGGTGCGAAAGAAAGGTTCAAGAAATAATGGTAGGTGATGCCTATTGAGTGATAGACTCGAAAACAACTGAGAGTTTGGAGGGTTGATGATTATGTTATGTAATTGGGTAAAGTTCACTGTTGTTTACGTTTGGCACGTCATACATGATAGTGAATTGACGTTCAAAATTCCAAATCACATCTAACTCAACGAGAGGGTTCCTACAAGTGCTAATTAAAATTGTATAATCACTTTTGACGATAAAATCTACTATATTGTCTTCCAAACAATAAATTAAAGAAAATGCTTGTGTTGAGCTTGCTTGGTTTGTATTACACACTCGCCTTTAGACAATCCAATTTAGAAGTACAACGAAGAAGAAGATTCATTGCCTTTGCTTTCAATTGTTACGAAAATAGATAGAACAGTACGGTTAGTTACATCAATATTCATTATCACATTAAATAACGTCTTCTAATCCACTTATGTATCTCTCTATGTCTAGGTAATTTGTCCCGTTACTTCACAATATGTATCGTTAATCAGATTTGGCTGAAGCGCGTTAGTATCAACGGTACCTAGATACCCTCAATCAAATTCTCGAGGGCTCATGCTCATCACCTAAGCCTTATCTGATTTCTCTTTTGGGAACGAAGGTAAGAGTTCTTTGACACGCTCTGTGTCATATCTAGCTCTATCAACATATTCCTATAAGTGTCATTAGAATTATATCGTCACTTTTGACATCAATAACTACTGTATTGTCTTTGAAACAAGTAATTGCATTGAGATTGCTAGGTTTACATAAGCGGCCATGCATAAACAGTAGTTGCAACGAGCTTGCTATGCATAAACAGTAGTTGTAACGAGCTTGCTAGGAATTCAGGTTGTTACATATTACAGTGGTCATTCTCGGCAACTCAGCCGGGTAACGGCTGGACTAGCCATCCAGACTGTTACCCGGAGAAGAGTTACGGATAGGGCCAGGATTGTAATTGCTGGACCGTTACCAAATTTTCCGGTAACAGTTCAGATATACTGCTCAAAAGAGGGAAACCCAACGTGAAAGCTAGGAGACAAGGAGCAGACACTGCTCTCTAAGAGCAGTGCGTACACAAGTGAAAAACTACTGAAATAGTGATATACAGATACACTGAAAAACAAGAAAAATAAAAAGTATACAACGTCTCCTTGAAAAGGTCGTTGTGAGGAAACCTCAAACTCCATCCTAAAACATTTTCGCTACAGATCTACTGGGGATAGAGAAAACCGACAACCAAGAACACGGAACGAACAATCGGTATAAGGACAACGTTCAACATTGGTATCAGAGCTCAGTCATTAATCCTGCAAAAAAACAAACAAAGAGGTACGCTTACTACTTTGAAAACAAAAAGGGCGAAGGAGAAGAAGAAAATAAAAAAAAAGGAGAGAGAATAGATCCAGAAAACTGGCAGACCAAGCAAGAAATCTGCCGACAACCTGAAAATCGGCCAGAAACAAGCCGCGAATATGTGGCATAAACGCCTTCGACATATAAGTCTGAAAAAATTGAGGAAATTATTCAACTTTGACTTACTGCCTGGATTTGACGAAAATACTTTCAACAAGTGCAAAGCTTGTATACAAGGAAAGATGCAAGAAAAGTTTTTTCTAAGGAATCAAAAGGGCAACAACCCTGTTGGAGGTTATTCACACGAATTTATATGGACCATTTAGGGTAAGGTCACATCGTAGAAAAGTTTATTTTATAACCTTTATCGATTATTACTCTAGATATATGTATTTATATGTTTTGGCACATAAATCTGAAGCACTAGATGCTTCTAAAAAATATAAGCAGGAAGTGAAAAACCAATTAGGGCATTTAATTAAAGTCTTAAGATCAAGTAGAGGTGATAAATATACCTCGACAGAATTTCTTGAATTCTTTAAAGACTTTGGTATTGCAAAGCAAAATACAATGCCCAGAACACCTCAACAAAATGGTGTAGCTGAGAGATACAATAGAACCTTGCTTAATATGACGAGATTTATGTTGATCGATGCCTCCCTACTAAGGGTATTTTGGAGAGAAGCAATAAGTACAGTAGTTTACATACTCAATAGAGTATCGTGTAAAGTTGTATTCACTACACCATATGAGATGTGGTTTGGAAGAAAACCCAACCTAGGTCATCTTAGGAGGTAGGGATCTGTTGCACACGTAAAGATCCTTAATCATTCTATAGATAAGCTAGATAGTAGGTCCTTAAGATGTATATTCATTGGATATCCGAAAGGTTCAAAAGGATATCGGTTTTATCACAAGGACCATGGACTCATTGAAAGCAAAGATATTGAATTCTTAGAAGATACTAAAAATGACATCTGGAAAACAATAATGAATGTATTGATGATCTAGTAGACCTAGATCAATCAAACTTTGAGCCCATAGAAGATCTTTCTGAAACAATCGAAACCTTAAGTGGACATAAAAGGCCAAGGGTCACTCTGTCCTACTTAAAAGATTATCACACTAATCTTGTAGAGGAAGTGAGCAATTCGGTGGATTTAGATGAGTTGACTGATAACTTGGCAAGCTATGAACTCATCTGAATAATCAGACTGGGGGAAAGTCATGGATGAGGAAATTGAATCCATTGAGAAAAACCAAGTATGAGAATTGACTGATTTTAGGCTGTAAATGGGTTTTGAAAAAGAAATATAAGGTCGATGGTACAATCAACAAGTTTAAAGTGAGGTTGGTTGCAAAGGGTTTTTCGCAAAAAAAAAGGGATAGATTATGTTGAGACATATTCCCCATTTACGAAAATTGCATCCATACATCTAATCTTGGCAATATCTTCATACAATGATTTGGATTTACATCAGTTAGATGTAAAGACAACCTTTCTAAATAGAGATTTAGAAGAAATCATATACATGCAACAGCCCGAAGGATTTGTAGTTGAAGGCCAAGAATACAAAGTATATAGGTTGAAAAAATTCCTATATGGCCTGAAACAGTTACCTCGCCAATAGTATTTGATTTTCAAAATACCATTATAGAACTTGGGTTTATGGCTAATAAACTTGATCACTGTGTATATGTCAGGAACAGTGGGAGCCACTTTGTCACCTTATCATTATATGTAGATAACATATTGTTGACTGAAAACAACAACGAGATGATTGTCAAAACCAAGTCATGGTTAAACTCAAAGTTCGAAATGAAGGATATGGGAGAAGCATCCTATATCCTGGGAATAAAGATTTCTCAAGATAGAAAATCTAGACTCTTATGCCTGAGTCAAGAAAGATATATTGACTATATCCTTAAGAAGTTCAAAATGGGTGAATGCAAGTCTGCTGATACACCTGTTGTAAAAGGGGTCAAATTAAGTAAGGCTGATTGTCCTGGTGAAGGAGACGATAAGCCTAATGTTCCTTATGCACAAGTTGTTGGTAGCTTGATGTATGTTATATTGTGTAGAAGACCTGATATCATCTTTGTTATTGGTCTTGTAAGTAGATATCAAAGTAATCCTGGTTCGCAGCACTGGGTTGTTGTGAAAATGATTTTAAGATATCTAAAAGGAACAAGAGACTTGAAACTATGTTTTCAAGCAGATAAACTGAAAGTGGTAGGATACTCAGATGTTGACTTTATTGGGAGTAAAAACGACAACAAATCAACCTCGGGTCAAATATTCTTATTTGGAGATGGTGTTGTTTCTTGGGCATGTAAGAAACATGATTGTATAGCATTGCATACATAGGAAATTGAGTATGTAACTTGTTGTATGGCTGCAACGAGTACTGTCTGGATAAGCCGCTTCATACGTGATTTGAAGTTAGAAATAACCGACGAGTTAGTTGTTATTTACTGTGATAACAATGCAGCAATTACTCTTATCAAGAGTGGAGCTGACTGCTCAAAAAACAAGCATATGATGGTGAAATACCACTATGTTCATGATATGGTTATGAGAAAGGAAATATCCTCGTACATGCCAACAAATGATATGTTGGCAGAACCCTTGACTAAAGGCATAATAGAGGAACTTTTCTCAAAACATGTTAAAAACATGGGTTTGAGGTATGTTTGATTGTTGTGTTGGGAAATAATCACACAACGGGTAAAATATTGTGTAGGAAAATAATCACACAATGGATAAAATATTGCGTAAGAAAATAACCACACAATGGGTAGGTTGTTGTGTAGGGAAATAACCACACAAAAGGTATTGATTGCAATAGTAATCAGGAAATGATATTATTAGGTAAACCCTGAAAAAGTGGGAAAAAAAACAGTATGTCAATACACTTGGCTCGAATGGCAAGTGGGAGATGTTACATATTACAGTGGTCATTCTCGACAACTCAGTCGAGTAACGATTGGATTGGCCATCCAGACCGTTATCCGGAGAGGAGTTACAGATAGGGTCAGGATTGTAACCGCCGGACTGTTATCGAATTTTTCGATAACAGTCCGGATATACTGATCAGAAGAGGGAAACCCAACGTGAAAGCAAGGAGACAAAGAGCGGACACTGCTCTATAAGAGTAATGCATATACGAGTGAAAAACTACTGAAACGGTGATATAGAAATACACTAAAAAACAAGAAAAACACAGTATAGAACGTCTCCCCGAAAAAGCCGTTGTGAGGAAACCTCAAACTCCGTTCTAAAACATTTGCATTGCATATCTACCGGGAACAAAGAAAGGCGGCAACCAAGAAGATGGAACGGACAGTCGTTACAAGGACAGCGTTCAACACACGTAACCTCATTAAATTTTGGTTTGATCATTGAATTTTGGTTTGATCCATGGTCCAAAGTTGGAATCTTGTCGATCAAGATAGCACACTCCATCTCTACTCATCATTCTTGCTACAAGCCGTGCTACTCTCTCTCGAACAAGCATCACATAGAAGCAGCTGCATGTCAAGCCATCTACTACAACAAAGTCATCGTAGCCGTCTTCAGCCACACTAAGGGCTATCATAGTCCACGCACAAATGCCCTATCTTCCTCAACAAACAGCGCCGTGAATGACCTGTAAAGATGCATCATGCATGCAAGTTCAGTTAAGAGCAATTGAATCAACCAAGAAAAATCTACTTACAAGCCAACAAAACAATCAGCCGCTAAACATCACATCTTCTACTATACAAAAGCAAAAGAATCACTTGCGAATCCTATGAAAGATTTTCTACAATCAACAGCTAAAATGAGGGCATAGCTAAAATGAGGGCATGAATATGAAAATGTTTAATCAAGAAGCAGGTGGAGCATCTATAAAAGGGAGAGTGCTGAACACTTCGTCAATAAGTTCTCAGCACCAAATTCACATATTCATCAGAAGACCAACAACTTCATATCTTCTCCTTATATCTTGTGTAATATTCCTTTTGGGAGATCCCTGCAAAATCAAAATTCGTAAGAAAAATGCCCTGCACAGTGTGCGCCCAAGTGAGTTAAAGAAATACCATAGAAGTCTCTCTCTCTCTCTGCTGACCGATCGCAGGCCTCTCTTTTTTCTGTCTGCACAAATCACATGTCCCCTCCTCTCTCTGCCCATCACCCGATTCCATCCTCTCTCTCTCTGCGTGCAGAAACCGTTCTCTCTCTCTCTCGCTGTGTGTGCGTGTGTCTGTCTCGCCGAGAACCACTGACATACCACCGCCTCATACGCTGCCGAGCTATGCAGACACCACCACCGTCGACTCATCGCCGCCCTCCTCCATCGCCTCGCAGCCATCATTGCCCAGCCGCAGCCCGTCCAACTTCTTCCCTCCATTTCCGATTTATTTGCTCTGTTGAAGAACCCATCGGGAACAGCTTATTTGACTCGGGTTCAACCGAGTAGATCCGATCCATTCTCTTTTAACCCAAGTGGTCTTTCAAGCATTCTAGATCCAAATTGCATCCTTCTTCACTCATATCCTACATATCCAACCAAGTCAAAACTCCAACTTTTCCATTATCCAAATCCAAAGCCCTTTTCAAATTGGATCCCAATCAATATCTCAGTTGAATCCCATTGTCATTCTTTTATCCAAACCAAATCCATTCTAAATTGTATCATGTTTGATTTAAAATCTAATTTCTATTTGGATCTAATCAAGTTCAACCGAATCCAAATCCTAGCCCATTCTGAGGTCCGTAACCCAAAACCCCTTTTATTGGATCCGAATTTCTATCATATTGCTTCACTCATTCCAGCCCATCCAGTTCTATCATATTGCTTCACTTATATAGAACTGGATGCACTTATAATACAAGACTTAATATAGAAACTTTTCTCACTAATAATGACCCAACATTATATGAAGTTATGCACAAGGAGTCATTTCTCCCTTCACGAGGCCGGTGCTGCTGATTAGCTTCCTACAAGTCGTGAGTGTCATAACCTACAAGATTGAAGCCCGGAAATGAAAAGGGAGAAGATATAAGCACCATCTTCTTTAATATTCTCGCATGACCCAGTTAATGCCTCCTCCTCGTGCATGAGGGCTTCCCTTGATATCATTCATGGAGATACGAGTTAAGCAATGTTTGGTAGCCTCCGGAATTCAAAGTTTCTTTAGAGGGTGGGCCTGCCCTTTAGGGGGTGTTTGATCCTGAGTCCAGGACTATGGAGCCTTTCCTTTAGGGGGTGATCGATTGTGAGTCCATGACGACGGAACTGGAGCTCCAGTTCCAGCTCTACACCCTTAAGGGTAGGCTGCTAACCGGGCTAACGGGCTGTCTTCTGAGACACAAACACCCCCTTAGGATCCTGAATTAAGTTCTATACATTGGGTCTAGGTCTAACCCAAGAAGTGTCCTTCAAAATTTCAGCACTAAGAGTTCCACTGAACTGGATTTCTTTTAAGCCGACCTCCCCATAAACCTAGCCATCTCCAAGAAGCCTACACCAACATTACCTATCATCAGTGTGGTATGGATTTCTGACAATGGCAAAATGCAAAGGAAGAAAGAAACGCTTTCTGTCGTTAATCAATGAATTATTTCTCCCAAAAACATACTAAAATTGGCTGTTTATTTATATCGTATGTGTCAAAGCAAAACCATCTCAAGAAAGCAAAATAAGTTAAATAAGCTTACATCTGAGCATGAAAAATGTTTATTCATATTTTTGTATTAGGCTTCGAGATTAAGCCAAATTAGAGAGAGAAGCTTCTCATGTCTGTTTCTTTGATATTTTTTCTCTCCGATTGATGAAGGTAGTTTTTTTCCAGCCAAGACTACTGAGAATACGCAAAAGTTATAGGGTTTTAGGGATGTCGGATGACTGCTTCTTAGAATTCAATCACTTCTTCAGCAGCAAATCAGATCTTTGATTTCTGTAGAAATGCGCAGAAATCTTCCGGCGGAAAATTCTGCAGCGTTCTGATTTGTTTCCGACATATGTAACTTGTTTAAAACTGAGATTAGAGTGCACTCAATAATGCTTATGTGCTCTAATACCATTTTGTCACAGGATTAATTTGAAAATCGAAATTTTTCACCTGTGATGGCAGAGAAACGATCCTTCGGTTCCCTCAGCCTCACTACCTGCGCTTGACTGCTTCTGTTCACGATTCCTCAACGTACACAATAGCAATACTTCATCAACACCTTGCGGAAGTTTCCTATGCCTGACATCGATCTCACACAAGAACAGGAACGGCTTATAGCAAACGCCTCACGTAGAAACAGAACCTTCACTAAGCTTTATTGATTTCTGCACTCGTTTTACAGACTCCTGCACATTCGGTTCACAGGCTTGTACATACACGATTCTCAGTTGATTCACACTTGTTCTGGACTGACTTGGAACTTTCCTAGCTACGGTTAACTCTCAACCTAGCTAGGGAAGTTTCACACTCCTCTTAAGAGGCCACTCGCCTCACTCAAGGCACACACACTCGTGGAACTCTCCTCTTAAGTTCAGTCCACCAGAACCCGCCCAGTCTTGCTCTATTTATAGAGCTGGCTGGGGCTGGTTTACAGCCCTAAGCTAGGAGGAATATTCTCAGAATATTCTTTCCTAGCTTAACCCATTTGGTTTGGTCTTTAACCTAGCCTAGTTAAGACTAACTCATGTACAAGCTTTCCCCCAATACAAGACACGACTCAACCCACTCGAGCTACATGTCTTTAACATGGCTATGACTACTAACATGAGCCGAGCACACACACGACTCGAGTACATGACCCAACTACATGACCCGACTACATAACCCGAGTACACACAAGACTAGTGTATTTACAAGACACCACACGCACCTAATGACACCAATCACACAACAACCGAACCAAGGGAGGTTCATTCCCAGCCCCATGAGCATGGTGCGTGCGCCTCTGCCCGAGCATCTCCCGGTGCGCATGCCCTCTAAGACCGCCGGATAAGGGATGCGCGCGCCATGGAATTTTTGTCTGTGACAATTCTCCTCCGATCAAGCAGGACCTCACCCTCGAAGTATCGTGAGCGTGTGCCTTGCCCTAGGCACTCCCCCGGCTGAGCACTTCTCACGTCCTCAACCAACTGCTCCTCCGTCCCTCCTGGCTTTTGGCATGTACGCACTCCTCCTAGATTGCCTCTCCCAAAATAAACCTCTGTGGCTCTAAGGCCTGGTGCTGGCCACTTGCCCCTGCGGCACGACCCTGGTCTGACTTAAACAATCCTGTTTAAGTGTGGGTCGACAAAAGTTTGTCGTTTTTCCTTGAATCGAGTGCAAATTCTAAGTGGTAAATCGCAGAAACCTGTTTCATGCTTGAAAGAGTTTTTCGGTGACGTACTTCCTCAAGAACGGCCACGATCTACCAAATTTCGACCAGATCTGGCTCGAATCTATCTACTTTCGATAGATCCACATGTGATTGAACAGTTTACTCAAAGAATTCAATCACTTCTTCAGCAGCAAATCAGATCTTTGATTTCTGCAGAAATGCGCAGAAATCTTTCGACGGAAAATTCTGCAGCGTTCTGATTTGTTTCCGACATATGTCACTTGTTTAAAACCGAAATTAGAGTGCACTCAATAATGCTTATATGCTCTAATACCATTTTGTTACAGGATTAATTTGAAAATCGAAATTCTTCACCTATGATGACAGAGAAACGATCCTTCGGTTCCCTCAGCCTCACTACTTGCGCTTGACTGCTTCTGTTCACGATTCCTCAACATACACAATAGTAGTACTTCATCAACACCTTGTGGAAGTTTCCTACGCCTGACGTCGATCTTGCTCACACAAGAACAGGAACGGCTTATAGCAAACACCTCACGTAGAAACAGAACCTTCACTAAGCTTTATTGATTTCTGCACTCGTTTTACAGACTCATGCACATTCGGTTCACAGGCTTGTACATACTCGGTTCTTAGTTGAACCACACCTGTTCTGGACTGACTTGGAACTTTCCTAGCTACGGTTAACTCTCAACCTAGCTACGGAAGTTTCACACTCCTCTTAGAGGCCACTCACCTCACTCAAGGCACACACACTCATGGAACTCTCCTCTTAAGTTCAAATCCACCATAACCCACCCAGCCTTACTCTATTTATAGAGCTGGCTGGGGCTGGTTTACAACCCTTAGCTAGGAGGAATATTCTTAGAATATTCTTCCCTAGCTTAACCCATTTGGTTAGGTATTTAACCTAGCCTAGTTAAGACTAACTCATGTACAAGCTTTCCCCCAATACAAGACACGACTCAACCCACTCGAGCTACATGTCTCTAACATGGCTATGACTACTAACATGAGCCAAGCACACACACGACTCACTTATTTACATGACTCGAGTACATGACTCAACTACATGACCCGACTACACACAAGACTAGTGTATTTACAAGACACCACACACACCTAATGACACCAAGCACACAACAACCGAACCAAAGGAGGTTCATGCCCAGCCCTGTGAGCATGGCGTGCGTGCCTTCGCCCGAGCATCTTCCGGTGCACGTGCCCTCTGAAGTCGTAGGATGAAGGATGAAGTTTTGTCTGTGACAATTCTCCCCCGACCAAGCAGGACCTCGCCCTCGATATCTCATGAGCGTATGCCTCGCCTTAGGCACTACCCCAACTGAGCACTTCTCACATCCCTGGCCATCTACTCCTCCGTCCCTCCTGGCTTCTGGCTTGTACGCACTCCACATGGATTGCCTCTCAAGAAATAAACTTGTCTGGTCCTTCGACCTGATGTTGGCCACCTGCCCCTGTGGCACGACCCTAGTCTGGTGATGGTTACTCACCCTCTGCGGCATGATCTCAGTGCTAGCTACAGCGCATGATGACTGGTGCTTCGCCCCTGTCTCCTGCGACTCGCACTCGGTGCTAGCACTGGCGCACTGACTCTGTCGCCAAATGTCCACTAAGAAACCTCCCTATCTGAGGGGATTTTTTCCTCTTCGGCTGGCACTCCTACCCCTGCCCTGCCTGACCTGGCACCCGGTTCTGTCTACAGTAGACGACCCCCCACCACTAGCGACTCCCTGCCCTACCACCAACCTCTCACTTGTTAGGTGAACTACAGTGTATCTCAATACATCTTAGTGCCACGCCTTCACCACGTTTCCCACCCGTGAACTTTGTCTTTCCTCAGTATCTAACCCCGCCCCTCCAAGGAACCCAGCGACAAGACTCCCCACGTTTCCTACCTGAAACATGACTTGTACTTAACGTGACCTGTACTTGGCGTGTGCGTCATCCGCGCGCCAATCTCGCGGTACCACTCCCATGCACCCCCACATGCCCCTTGAGATGTACCTACCATTCAGCCCCTCGCACTACCCTTGTTCACTCAGGAGACACCTCAGGACCCTCGGCAACATTGAGGACACTCCATCCTCACCCGAACTCTGGAGCACTTTTGCTCCCTACATCTGTCACTGGTGTTCTGATGCGTGCAACCCCTGCACCACTGGTAACTCCACCTCGACCCTTTCCTAGGTCAACTCCCGTCACTTTTTTTCCTCTCCTTTGGGCCACCTGCCCACTTTCTACATGGATGCACGCGCCTACCGGCTACCCACCTGACTGCCCTAGGAACTATGCAACCTCTGGGATGGCACCTCATCCATTCGATGTGAGTTTGCAACTCCTCGTGCCAAGGAAGGTCCCTTCTGGTCCCTCACATGCACCGGTGTGCGAACGCCACCACACTTCGCACCTATCTCTCCTTGACTCGCACTAACTCCGCTTCTATTACCACCTACTTCACTCACATCCATTGACGTTGTGGCCTTTGAAATGGACTGTTTGTCCGCTTCATTCACAAGGATCGCAATCCACTCACTCACATTATCACATATGCATTTGGAAATGCAGAAACAAAAGACAAAGAACCGTGTGCCTGTTCACGCGTATTAACGGGCTGTATCGGACTGAAGTCATGAGAAGTCAGCATTGGCTATGAACGAGTCTCTCCAAGACACCGCAGCTCCCTTTTCATAGTTTCAAATCGGCACTGGCTGGATTTGATCTCGTGCAGTTGTTGTGCAAAGACCTCATGCTGCAGCTGTATGTTAGACAGTTGTTGCACCAACTTAACGAGGACTGAATCAACACCAAATTTGTAGGTCGTGGCCTCTTCCTCAGCTTGTCCATGATGGCTCTTCCCCAGCAAAAGTACCTGGATTTATTACAGACTGACTTTGGACTGACCGAATCAATTTACAAATTTTTCGAGAACTGCAGTACAGAAAATTGTGTTTCTGCGCAGGTGGATTTTCTTCCCTGTTACAGACTCTATCTGGAGCATCACAGAACCAATTTACAAAATTTCAAAACATGGGGACCTTAAATGATGTACATAGAGAATTAGTGTAAAATTTCGTGAACTTTAGTCATCTAAAACCCGTTTAAACAGTCCACACAAAATGCGAAAAATTCATATTTGGATTTTCTATATTGTCTTTCCGCGTTTCTTCTGCGACGGTTTTTCGACGACAATTCTTGAAATTTCCGTCCACAAACTTCTACTCCCTACTTATCTGAACCTATAATCACTATGTCTTCACTCACAAACAACTTTTTTAGGCGAATCAAGTGCGAATTGGATAAGAACTTCACAAACACGGTTCGCATTTTCTGTCTTGAAATTTTCCGACTTCGTTCAACGTTCTCTGAGAATTCCAGTGACAGATCTGCCCCGATTTGTCACTCTAGTGACTGGATCTAACTTAAACACTCTTGTTCAAGTGAGTATCGACAAAAGTGTGTCGTTTATCCTTCAATTAAGTCTCAAATTCCAATCAACAAATCACTGAAACCAATTTCACACCTGAAACTGTTTTCCGGTGAGTTCTTCCTCAAGAACGGTTGTGATCTGTCAAAATCCGTCCATATCTGGCCCATATCTATCTACTCTAGATATATCCACACTTGATTGAACAAATTCCATGAATAATTCAATCACAACAGCAACATCAAATCATATCTGCAAATTTTCTGCAGAAATGTGCAGGAATTTTCTGGCGAAAAATTCTGCAGTGTTTTGATTCATTTCCGTCGCATATAACTTGTTAAAACCGAGATTAAAGTGCACTAATTCATGCTTACATGCTCTGATACCATTTTTTCACAGATCTAATTCTGAATTTGAAATTTTTCACCTGTGATACCAGCGAATCATCCACCGGTTCTCTCAGCCTCTCGTTCTGCGGAGAACGGCTTCTGTTCGTGAATCTCCAACACGATCAGCTGTTGTTCTTCATCTCACCTTGTGGAAGTTTTCTACGCCTGACATCGATCTTGCTCACACGAGAACAGGAATGACTGAAAGCACATGCCTTACGTAGCAACAGAATTACATACACGAAGCCTTACTGAATCTGCACTTTATTTACAACTCAAGTACATTCGATTCACACTTGTACATATTCGGTTCACTGTTGAGCACGATTGTTCTGGACTGATCTTGGAACTATCCTAGCTAAGGTTTACACTCAACCTAGCTAGGGAGGCTCTTTCTTCCTCAAGAGAGCACTCGACTCACTCACTCAAGGCACACACTCACCTCTAGTGAACTCGTCTAACCTCTAAGCTCTCCAACTCAAGATCCAACATTAACTATCAAAACCCGCCCAGCCTTGCTCTATTTATAGAGCCGACTGGGGCTGGTTCTACAACCCTTAGTCTAGGAATATCCTAAAAGAATATTCTCCTAGACTAACCCCTTTAGTTAGGTCTTAACCAAGAGTAGTTAAGCTAACCCGTGTACAAGTGTAACCCGACTACCTAACCCATTTTGACACACTTGACTCGAGCTACTACTAACCATGAGCTCTCCATATTTACAGGACTCAAGTATGTACAGGACTCAACAAACACACGATGGACCGAAGGGAGGCTTCCGCTCGTCATGGTGCACGCACCCAGCGTGTGCGTTGCTCGATTAGACGACCTCCCGCCACTAGTGACTCCCAGCCCTACCACCAGCCTCTTCACTTGTGAGGTAGGCTACAACGTATCTCATTGAACCAAGTGCCATGCCTCCACCACGTTTCCCACCCGAGAACTTTGTCTTGCCCCGGCATCTAACCTCGCCCCTCCGAGGAACCCGGCGACAAGACTCCAAACATTTCCTACCTAAAACATGACCTATACTCGGCGCATGCATCATCGGCACGCCTATCTCGCGGTACCACCCCCACGCGCCCCTTGGGATGTACCTCTCGTGCTTGGAACTCAAGCAGCCCCTCGCACTTCTCTTCTAGACTCGGGAGACACCTCGGGACCTTCGACAACATTGAGAACACTCTATCCTCACCCGAACTCTTGAGCACTTGTGCTCCCTACAACCACCACTGGTGTTCCGATGCGTGCAACCCCTGCACCACCAGCAACCCCACCTCAACCCCTTTCTAAGTCAACTCCCATCCCTTCTTTTCCTCTCCTTTGGCCCACCTGCACTTACTGGCTACCCAACTGGTTGCCCTAGGCCTATGATGCGACCTTCAGGATGACACCTCATCTATTTATCGTGAGTTTGTAACTCCTCGCACCAAGGAAGGCCCGTTCCGGTCCCTCACATGCACCGGTGTGCAAACGCCACCGCGCTTCGCACATACCTCTTCTTGACTCACACTAACTCCCCTTCCATCGCCACCTACTCGGCTCACATCCGCCGATATTATGGCCTTTGGAACAGCCTATTTGTGTGCTTCGTTCGCAAGGATAGCACTCCACTCACTCACATTTGTCGCATGTGCATTTGAAAATGCAGAGATAGAGGACAAAGATCCGCGTGTCTGTTCACACGTATAACCGGGTTGTATCGGACTGAAGTCATGAGAAGTTGGCATTGGCTATGAACGAGTCTCTCCAAGACACCGCAGCTCCATTTCCACAGCTTCAAATCGGTGCTGACAGGATTTTATCTCTTCTAGTTGCAGTGCAAAGACCTCATGCTGCAGTTGTATGTTAGACAGTTGCTGCACCAACTGAACGAGGACTGAATCAACACCAATTTTGCTGATCGTGACCTCTTCCTCAGCATGTCCATGATGGTTCTTTCCCATCGAAAGTACCTGGATTTATTACTGACTGACTGACTGAATCAATTTACAAACTTTCTGACAACCGCAATACATAAAACTGCCTTTCTGCGTAGGTGGATTTTTCTACACTGTTACAGACTCTTTCTGGAGAAACACAATTTACAAAATTTCAAAACATTTGGACCTTGAATGATGTACAAAGAGCATTCGTGTAAAATTTCGTGAACTTTCGTCGTCTAAAACATGTCCAAACAGTCCACACAAAATGCGAAAAATCCAGATTTGAATTTTCTATATTGTCTTTTTGCGTTTCTTCTACGGCAGTTTTCCGGTGACAATTCTTGAAATTTCCGTCCACAAACTTCTACTCCCTGCTGATATAAACCTATATTCTTTCTGTCTTCACTATCAAACAACTTTTTTGGGCGAATCAAGTGTGAATTGGATCAGAACGTCACAAACACGGTTCATATTTTCTGACCTGAAATTTTCCAGCTCATTTCAACATTTTCTGAGAATTTCGATGACATATCTGCCCCGATCTGTCACTCTTGTGTCTGGATCTGACTTAAACAATATTGTTTAAGTGTAGATCAACAAAAGTGAGTCGTTCTTCCTTGAATCGAGTGCAAATTGCAAGTAACAAATCGCTGAAAATTATTTCACGCTTGAAACAATTTTTCGATGACGTTCTTCCTCTAGAACGATCGCGATCTGTAAAATTCTCACCAGATCTGTTGCAGATCTACTCTCTCCTAGTAGATCCACACGTGATTGAACAATTTAATCACTTCTTCAGCTGCAAATCAAATATGTGATTTATGTAGAAATTTTACGACGAAAAATTTTGTAACGTCCTGATTTGTTTTTTATGCATGTAATTTATCTAAAACTGAGATTAGAGTGCATTAAATCATGCTTAAGTGCTCTGATACCAATTGTCATAGGTCAATTTTTCAATCCGAAAAACAGCTCACCTGTGATGGCAAGGCTCGATGCATTCGACACCTTTCAGCCACTTCACCTACGCTTGTCACAGGTCAATTTTTCAATCCAAAAAATAGCTCACCTGTGATGACAAAACTCGACGCATTCGACACCTTTCAGCTACTTTACCTGTGCACAGCTACTGTAAATAGTTTCTGCAACATTTCCAGTGGCCTTCTTCTTTGCGGAAGTCCTTCACATACTGCTCACCTTCTTCACTCGATCACACTCGGGTAAAGAACAATTCTCAAGCAAGCGTAAAGTGAAGAACAAGATCTACTTCACTCTTATTCATCACTCTCTTGATTACAACCGAACAGACATGACAGGATTTAACTGAACCTCACGACTTCCACAGAACTCAGATCTGTCTCACACACTCAGTCCTAGCTAGTTATGGTTCAAACCTGAACCAAGCGGAGCTCACACTCGCCTAGCTAAGGGAGGCTTCTCACACAGGAAGACTCAGTTCCACTCACTCGAGGAATCACTCAAGTCGGCACACTTGGGACTTGGAACTACCTCCAAATTGTTCCTGCCAATGCTACTTATAGCATTCGGTTGGGCTGTTTTCCAGTAACTAACCGAGTGGATATTCCTTAGAATATTCCCTACCTAACTAACCCTTGTTAGATCTAACCCATGTGATTAACAGAAGTTACAAACCCCAACCCGAGTTACAAGATCCAATTCACATGACCCGAGTACAACACACATCACTCACACGAGCTACACTTTAGACTCGTGTATTTACAAGACTTGCTTATTTACATGACACCACACATGCCAATCGACACCAAAACCCAACCATCGAACCAAGAGGGGTTTATGCTCAGCCCTGTGAGCATGGTGCGTGCGCCTCTGCCCAAGCATCTCTTGGTGCACGTGCCCTCTGAAGTCGCCGGATGAAGGATGCGTACGCCATGGAATTTTTGCTTGTAACAATTCTCCCCTGGCCAAGCAAGACCTCGCCCTTGAGGTCTCATGAGTGTGTGCCTCGCCCTAGGCACTCCCCCGGCTGAGCACTTCTCACGTTCTCGATCATCTGTTCCTTCGTCCCTCCTGGCTTCTGGCATGTACGCACTCCTCCTGGATTGCCTCTCTAGAAATAAACCTCTTTGGCATTCCGGCCTAGTGTTGGCCACCAACCCCTTGCGGCACGGCCCTAACATGGTGCTTGTCACCCGCCCCCTGCGGCATGACCCTGGCATGGTGCTGGTCACCCCGTTTCTGTCGCCAACTATAGTTGAAAACCTCCCTCCCTAAGGGGGTTTTTCTCTCTTCGACTGGCACTCTTGCCACTGCCCTGCCTGACCTAGCACCCGGTCTTGTCCCCACAAGACGACCCCTCGCCACTAGTGACTCCTGGCCCTACCACCGGCCTCTCATTTGTCAAGTATACGGCAGCGTCTCTCAATGCCTCAAGTGCCTCGCCTCCACCACGTTCCCCACCTAAGAACTTTGTCTTGCCCCAGCATCTAACCCCGTCTCTCCGAGGAACCTGACGACAAGACTTCACACGTTTCTTACCTGAAACGTGACCTATACTCGGTACGTCCTATCTCTCGGTACCACCCCCACGCGACTCTTGGGATGTACCTACCGTGCTTGAAACTCAAACAGCCCCTCGCACTACCTTTGTCGACTTGAGAGACACGTCAGGACCTTTGGCTACCTTGAGGGCACCCTATCCTCACCCGAACTCTCGAGCACATGTGCTCTCCACGTCCACCATAGGTGTTCCGATGCGTGCACACCCAACACCACTTGCAACCCCTCTTCAACCCCTTTCTAGGTCGGTTCCCATCCCTTCTTCTCATCTCCTTTGGGCCACCTGCCCACCTTTTGCTCGCATGCACGTGCCTACCGGCTACCCACCTGGCTGCCCTAGGCCTACAATGCGACCTCCGGGATGGCACCTCATGCATCCGTCGTGAGTTTGCAACTCCTCACTTTAAGGAAGGTCCCTTCCGGTCCCTCACATGCACCGGCGTGCGAATGCCACCACACTTCGCACCTACCTCTCCTTGACTCGCACTAACTCCCCTTCCGTCGCTACCTACTCGGCTCACATCCGCCGACGTTATGGCCTTTGGAACCCTCAACTTATATCCAATCTTCCTAATTTTATAAAAGCAAAATAAAAACCAAGACCAGAGTGACTCACTTCCTATTCACTTATCTTTTATGCGTTGTGGGCCAAAATCAAGTTCTTTTCATAATTACCTTCTTACCCCGACAAGCAAGGGTTGGTTCTTGCACTTCAATATTCCTAAATAATAAAAGGAAAAGATACATTGAATTGAGATATAAGCACAAAAAGGGGGTCTCTATTCCTATTTGTTTTGAATCTCAAGGGATATAGATCTAAACTACATATGGGTCAAAATTGGATATAGATCTAGAATGGATTGGTTTTCTAAATGGATATGACTAGAATCAACCCTAAGAAAATGATACCCTAATTAACAATTACATGAAATATGCAACTAATAAGAAAAAGTCTTAAGATGCAAAAATCCTGATTCATAGAAGATCCCAATTTGCAAGAAATCGAGGTTGGCTAGAGTTTAAATAAGTTATGATTAGAATAAAAAATCTCAGTAAAAATATACGATTATGTTTCCCTATAGTCACCTTTCTAAGAAAAATGCTAACCTCAAATACCTTTTTAACCAAAACATAAATAAAAACAAAGTTGTGCTTTATAATAAAAATAATTAATATATCAGTTAGTAAGACAAGGGCGCCTACTACATTGATCTTATAGGACACAACTCCTAGAACATCATAATATGAGTTATTTTTTATATAAACTCGAATTTCGAAATCGCATGGACTACTTCACACTTGTCCTTTTTGAATGCCCTACTGAGTCTTATTGTCACCCTTCTTGTGGTTGTGGTAGTTTTTTTGTATTGCATTTACTATAGTTGAAATATTTTACATGAGAAGTGGATTATTGTGATTTTTGTATAATGAAGGATCGACAACTTCTTCTGATTACATTGAATGTGCAATGCTTATTAATGTGAATGTGTAGCATATAAGGCTATTACATATTATCCTAAATAAGTTAAGAAATTAGCAACCTTTGACTTATTACTCACATTTGGTAAAAACACATTCAATGAATTTGAAGCTTTCATTTAAGAGAAAATGATAAGAAAAGCATTTTCGAAAAAAGTAAGGAGAGCCACGAGTTTACTAGAAATCATTCATACTGATATTTGTGGACCTTTTAGAATAAAGTTCTATTGTGAGAAGGTTTATTTTATAACCTTAATTGGTGACTTTAAGGTATAGATACATATACCTCTTGTCACATAAATCAGAAATATTGGATACATTAAAAAATATAAGCAAAAAATTAAAAATCAATTAGGATGTATTATTAAAGTGTTAAGGTCCAATAGAGGTGGAGAATACACCTTGGCAGAGTTTTCAGAATATTGCAAAGAATATGTAATAGATAGGCAAAATACAATACCTAAGATACCTCAACAAAATGATGTAGATGAATGATATAACATGACTCTTTTAAATATGATAAGGTCCATATTAGGAGATGCTTCTCTATTAAAGGTATTTTGAGAAGAAGAAGTGTGTACAACTATATATATCTTAAACAAAGTTTCTTGTAAGGTTGTATCTACTACACCATATGATTTATGGTTTGGCATACTTAGTCACTTACAAAGTGAGGTTTCATAGCACATGTAAAAATCTAATATCAATCTAAAGATAAATTAGATAGTAGATCTTTGAGGTGTATCTTTATCTGATACCAAAAATAATAAAAAGGGTATTGGTTTTATCATAAGAACCTCAGGTTGATAGAAAGTAGGTATGTTGAATCACACGTAAAAATCTTAGATCAATATAAAGATAAATTAGATAGTAGATCTTTGAGGTGTATCTTTATGAGATACCGAAAAGAATCAAAAGAGTTATCGGTTTTAACACAATAACCTTGGGTTGATAGAAAGTAGGAATATTGAAAATGATATCTTTACAATTAATGATGATACTAATAATTATTTTTAAAATTTTGATGAATCATCATTTGAACCCATAAAAACAAAATCAGATAGTCATCCCTTATAAACTAAAATACTAAGTAGTCATAAGAGACCATGAGCTCCTCTATCTTACTTAAGAACTATCATACTTAGCTAAGGAGACATGTTATTCAATAGATTTCGATAAGGTAACTGATAGCCTTAAGTTATTAAAAAGAAATGATCTCATTTGAATCACCAAATTGGGTAAAAGTAATAAATGAAGAAATTGAATCCATTGAGAAAAGTAAAGTTTGAGAGTTGGTTTTTTTGCCAAAGGAAAGAAAAATAATTGGTTGCAAATGGGTATTAAAAAAGAAATATAAAGTCGATGGTTAAATTATAAAATTTAAAGCGAGGTTGGTTGGAAACGTTTTTTCATAAAAGGAGAGAATTGATTACATTGATACATATTCCTCGGTTGTGAAATTTGCATACATATGGATAATTTTGGTAAATATTTTTTATGATTTGGATTTATATCAGTTAGATGTAAAGACTATTTTTTAATGATAACCTTAATGAAATAATTTACATGAAATAGCTAGAAGGCTATATAATTAAAGGTCATAATGATATAATATATAGGTTGAAGAAATCTCTATATGGTCTAAAGTAATCACATCGACAATGGTATTTGACTTTTCAAAATATCATTATAGAACTTAGGTTTGTGGTTATATTTGGAATAGCGAGAGCCACTTTGTCATTTTATCATTGTATGTAGACGACATCATGTTGATTGGTAATGACAGTGATATGATTGTTAATATCATGTTATGGTTAAGCTCTGAGTTCGAGATGAAGGATATGGGAGAGACATCCTATATATTGGGTATAAAGATTAGTCGTGATATAACGTCTAGACTATTATATCTAAGTCAAGAAAGAGATTGACTATAGCCTCAAGAAATTTAGAACAGGTCGTTTGTAAGTCTTATAGTATACCCGTTGCTAAAGGGTCAACTTTGATATAATAAATCATCATTTGGACAAGAAAAACCAAATATTCCTTATATTCAAGTTGTTGGTAGCTTAATATATGCTATGTTGTGTATGAGACATAATATTATCTTTGTTGTTGGTCTCATGAGTAGATACCAAAATAATCTTGGTTGACAATATTGGGTTGTTGTGAAGAGGATCTTGAAATATCTAAAAGAACAAGAGACTTAAAATTATGCTATCAGACATATGAATTAAAAATAATTGGATGCTCAAATACTAATTTTATTGGAAGTAAAGATGACAACAAATTAATATTCAGTTAAGTTTTCTTGTTTGAAGGTGGTGGTGTTTCTTAGTCATATAAGAAACAAGATTGTGTAGCATTGCATACACAAGATGTTGAATATATTGCTTGCAATATGACTGCAATGAGTGTCGTTTGGATAAGTTATTTCATTCGTAATTTAAGGCTAGATATAATAAATGAGTCAGTTGTCATTTATTATGACAACATTGTATAAAGAATGGAGTTGATAGCCAAGAAAACATATAATGGTAAAATATCATTATATACATAATACGGTACAAAAGAATGAAATATATCTCACTTATCTTCCTATAAAAGATATGATAGTAGTCCCCTTGATGAAAGATATATCTAAAGACTTATTTGCTAAACATGTTACCAGTATAGGATTGAGACATATTTAGGGTTTCCAACTGTATTGAAACACAGACATGAGTTTTGTTGAAAAAAGCATATTAGTTACGAAAACCACATAACAGGAATAACTCATTAAAGTTGTACTTTATTACCCACAAAATGATACAATTGTAAAAGCCACTAAATAGTGAGAAGAAATCATTGTATCTTGATTCAACTCATATGGCTAAGTGAGAGATGATAACCCTAGTTATAAAAATGATCATAAAGCCTTAATCATAATGATCATGCAATAAAGAAGAAAGACCCCTTTCCATATGCACGAACCGTTTCATTTATAAGTAAAATTATTTTACTATGAATAAAGGACATCTAAGAACGATATAATATATAAAGATATAAAGAAAAGAAAAGATTAGTGGGGTTATCGAATTATCAATATCGAGATCTCTCTTTCCTCTTTTTTGCTTTTCTGTTTTGTCTATGTAATCCTTCTTGATAAGGCCATGCTAAGAAATTCCTTCTTTTCCATTTTATCTCTATAATCCTTCTTGACCAGGCCATTCAAAGCTCAATGGTGACACTCCCCTGCAAATCAACAACAAAAAAGATAGTTTCTTCACAAACAGTCGAACAATTTCGAAATTTATGTAGACCGCCTCACCGGAATTTCACTCAATTCGACCTGGTAGATGATCTAACGCTCTGCTTGCTGTGTCATTTCGGTTTCGTATCTGAATTAAGTCATCCCTGACAGCGACTCGATTTTTCTTTCGTGTCCGTTATCCCATCTTACGATCCAGAGTTGGACGTTCACGGGACTCCTTTAACATGAGCTAAAACTTCTGCTGCCGACGTGGCATTACCACGTCAGCATCATCCCATCCAGTTCCCCACTCATCGGATTTCCTCACTCTCCACGGTTTAAGAGAGAGAGAGAGAGAGAGAGAGAGAGTTTGGGAGTATTTGTTAAATTGCAAAAAAAATAGAGACGATGAATCCGCCATTGTTATCCAGGTGAGTTTTTCTCCGACGTTGGTTCCTCCCTTTTCTTTCACTCTCTTTGAGAAGCCTTTGGAGTAAAAGTCTGTATTCACTGGGTTTCCTTCCGCAGTAGTTCGCTGGCGTCGAGCTCTTCTACTTTGTTCGTACCGCTCAACGGCGACGGATTTAGTATTCGCCAATTCGGAAGGCGGAGATTCGTCTCTGGAGTCATTAGGGCAAACATCTTGTCAGGTATAATCGTCCTCCGTATCTCGGTTTTCGCCTCTTTTTTAGGTTTACGAATTTGCTCGTGGTCAAGTAATTTCTGGAGATTTTATGGATTTTTATTTGGCGATTCATAGGGAATTGATTCTTGTTTCCTTTTCAACTGTAGTTGACGAGTAATCACTCTTCTTGAAGAGTTCATGTACATTATTTAGCGTAAGCAATCGTCACGAACTACATGTCACGGACACTTCTACTGTAGCGCAGCACCAACAAAATCAACAACTAAGCCTTTCCCTATTCTAGATGGTGTTGGCTGCATAGATTCTTTGTTTCCATATAGCTCGATCAGTGCCATGCTAACAATTAACTCAAGAAAAGCTAGATCATTCTACTATTATGGATTCTAGACTATTGCGCTGCACCAATGCTGGATAATTGCACTTCTCCCGTGTCTGACTCCTCGCTAATTGTTTCACTTTGTTTCATCTAAAACATTTGTTAAAGATAATTTAGTATCATGTCAAGTAACATTTCGTGGAATACGGAGCAATTATCTCGTTAGTGAATAAAAAACTTTTTGAAACTAAGTTTTCTTTTATATAATATGTATATTATATATAAATAATATGTTATATTTTGGAATTTTGCCGCACTAATGGTTTTTAAGGTTGTCATATCCTTCACCCACACTATACCCGTACCCAGCCACCTAGATCCTGACCCGTGTCTAGCACATGCGATACATAGATCACGAACAAGGAAGTAGTCTGCATTTAGTCCACCATCTAGCCATAGTGGTACTCCAAACTCCATAATTATCCTAATACCTTACACTGTGGGGGGGAATAGATTACTTCTATCGATTACATTCCACAGATTGTTCAAGGAAGCTTCAATTTTTTTACGTAGTGCATTCATGCATAGAGGCAACACATCCAACAAATTCAATATAAAACCCACTTGAGGCAACCGCAGTCAGTGTGTCCTGTGACAGCTTTGTGCCTAGGGCTGGTAACCAAGCTGGAAAACCGAATGATTGTTGTTGCTCATTTCATTTTCTACGTGAACAAGCTGAGCTAACTGCTCTGAACAGTCTCTATTAAAAAATGTTCATAAACAGGTTATCATCCTTTAATGAATCGAGTTGAACCAAGTATATATATATATATATATATATATATATAGAGAGAGAGAGAGAGAGAGAGAGAGAGAGAGAGATTTGTTAAGTACCTTGAAGCATCAACCCTTTGTTTACCTGAGCTCTTTCTTTGTGAAATTTTTAAGTGGAAAAATTTCATTTATACTTCAAATAACCTAGCACAGTTACGTAGAAATATGGTTTACATAAAGTTTTAAAAGTATCATTTAATGAATTTTCATGACCGAATTGATCTGAATGTACCATGTTCATGTTTGTCTTGTATGGTTAACGAACTCAAGAGTCACAGACAAGCCTAACTATGAGCAACTTGGTTTATTTACCAGCCTTACTCATGCACTCGGTAGTAGATGGAAGCGAAATCCATTATTAGGAAAACCCTAAATTTCCTCTCCTCTTTTTTCTTGATTTAAGCTGAACACTGTATGAAGCTTCATGGCATGATGATAATGAATCTACTCCAGTTGCTCGTCACTCCATTCCAACAATCCAGACATTATGCAAGAAAACTATGGCCTGCATGTAAATCCACATAAAATGTTATGGACAAGAAGAGAAACTTGCATAACCTACTTATATACCTTTCAGTTTGTTTGATTGCTTGGTATGCTTCTTCAAGCTTTTGAGTCTTGCATAGTGGCACCTCTATGTTCACACACTCCCTTGATTTATGCTGTTCATCTTCTTGCACCACTTCATCCACTTCCCCAACTGGCATCCACATACCACAAATTTGTTTCCTTAACTGAAGCCCCATCTATCAAATCTCTCTTCTCTTAATCCCCCTGCTTCTACTGATTCAAACATGCATCCACTTTGAACATCGTTGCATGATCTTCTTGCGGGCATATTAAAGATGTCTTACCCAATGTTATAGATAGTGTATGATACGATACGCAATACGGGTGTATCGGTACTTGAACCAATATGATTCAGGTACATGTATTGCATTCGTATCGCAATGTATCGAATGATACACTATGATACGCGTATTATATCATACGAAACATCCCGTATCACACAATACATGGTATTACGATACATAATGATTTTTTAATGATTTTTTATGATTTATGATTTTATGATTTTTTAATATTTTAATGTATCGTATGATACAGTACAATTATCGCATATTGGTGTCCTATACAATATGGGTACCGATACACTAATTACAACATTGGTCTTACCTCGTATGAAACTCTTTAATTAGGAGTTAGAGAGACCTTTGTGAAGCTTACACCATAGTTTCCTCTTAGGAAATTGCAAAAGTGAGCTACAACATTAAATTTCTGCCAAACATTTCAAGCAAAGAGCGGAGGTTAAATGGAGCATGAAGTCCTTATGAATAAACCAAAACTTTCTCAACACCACTGAGAGGGCCTGACCTTTACCAAGTATCATTTTTTAAAGTATAAATGTAATAGGAGATGGGCTACTAGGGCCAGTTGATGTTTGACTAACTGGCCCGACCACTAGGGCCCAGGGTTAGTTAGAGATATACTGGCCCCAACGGCTAGTTCAAATAATTGTTGGGGGATGACCTCTATTGGAATTCGTGGGGAACCACAGTGAATCATGAGAAAAAATGAGAAAGTACGTAAAGGAAAAAGTTGGAAATCGAAGGAGGGGAAAAGACCTTCAATGGAGTCCCCCCCTCTCTTTCTCTCTCTCTTAATATGTTCATTAAACCTAATACAAACTGTCCGATCATTATATAGTGGATTGTTAAATATAAAATGATCAAACTGCCCTTGGTAATATGGACTATTACAATAATACCTAAAATCTGCAGAATTACTAGAAATACTAAATTATCATATTTTTCAACACTCCTCAAGTTGGGAATGAGATACTTCGAACTCCAAACTTGCAAAACCAATGAGGTAAAAGTAAGAGCACTGCCCAATCATCTCAAGAGCATATTCCAACTCTCATTGTGAATGAAAACGAGTTACTTCAAGCAAGTGGTCCTGTTCCACCACACATGCAGCCACAAACTTTCTAAGGTTGTTGGTTTTTTCTCTTTATGTTGTGATTGGGAAGCAACACTACTATCCTCTTTTGCCATAGTAAACTTGATAGAAGATGAACATGGGTAAGCTTACTGTTCTTGATGCAGTCGCTCCTCTCTAACTTTGTCCTTTTTAATCGTTAGAAGATGGAATTGGACCGCCTCTCTCACTTTCTTCTTTTCAAGCATTAGAAGATGGAATTTGACGGCTTCTCTCACTTTCTTCTTCAGCCTTTCTGGCTGCACACCACCTTTTTTCAACTTTCTTGGATGTTTACTTTTCATCAACCTTCCTGGCTGTAACACTTTTCTAGTAACCTTCATGGTTGCAACACTTTTCGGCAACCTTCATGGCTGCAACATTATTTCACTCAACCGACATGGTTGTTGACTTCAGCAACCTTCATGGTTGCAATAATCTTTCACTCAACCTACATGGTTATTCACTTGAGTAGCCTTCATGGTTGCAAACTTCTAGTGACCTACTACAACCCTCATGGTTCAACAACCACTTCTGTAACAACCCTTCTCTTTGCAGCGTTTGTAGCACTTCAACGGTCTTCCCTGCAGCAACATCAACAGAAACATCTACTACCATCTGCCTTCCTTCGCATCCAACAAATAGGATGACACTCGTGTAGCCCAACCGCTTTGCATCATCATCTGTAAAGTATAACACTGAATCTACTGTTGAAGAATATGCTTTTTAGTGTCAATTTAGTAAATTTGATGTTTTAGGTATTATTGTAATTGTTCATAGTAGTAAGGGCATTTTGGTCATTTTATGTTTAACAACCCATTATATAAGGGTTGGACTTCTTGTATTAGGGTTAAGAGACTAAGATAAGAAAGAGAGAGAGAGGGGTGGCAACCTCCATTGGAGGGCCTGCCCCCCTCCTTCGATCTCCACATTGTCTCTTTATTTGTTCTCTCATGATTGTGATATTCGATCTCCGTTGCGTCACTCACATTTTCCAACATGGTATTAGAGCCTTTGATCGATGGGAACAGCAAATGCGAGCAAGTTTTGTAGGTGAAGAAAAAAAAAATTGGCAACAAGAGATTGTCTTAAAGCTCTGCATAACCGAAGAAATGTTGTGTCTTAGCGCTTCCGCGAGAAGTCACAACCCCAATATGCCCCGAAATGTTGTGTCTTAGTGCTTCCGCGAGAAGTCACAACCCAATATGCCCCTAGCCGATCGTTTCTCCTTAAAAAATGGTAGCAAGAGGATTCCTATGCAACTCTGTACTTGTCCTGTGGTGAAATGTGCAGCTATTTCCTCCGTGACTGCTGATTCGGCCCATGCGTTGATTCGTTGAAGCCACCAAAAATGGAAACATTTTGCCTCTACAAATGCATATTCTCTTATCATCTCAATCCGATACTTACGTACCGTTGTTTGGTGGAGAAAGGTGATTGGGAGGCTCCTAGTTTTCTCTTCGAGTTCGTCGAGCAAGGCTATAAGGGAACGAATGTCGGGAGGTATAGTGTTCTTGGTGCACAACCAACGCTAGAGATCGTTGCGAAGGGGAACATAGTGACCATCATGGATCATACGAAAGGAAACATGCCAGAGGATTATGTTGAAGATCCCATGACAGTACCCAAAAGAATTATGGAGAAGTGGAAACCCCAGTTGATTGATGGGCTGCCAGATGCCTTTTGCGGTGGATGGGTTGGATTCTTTTCATATGATATTGTGTGCTATGTAGAGAAAAAGAAGCTTCCCTTTTCATCTGCTTGCATGTTCTAGACTTCTTATGGGGGCTTTTCAAGCGGGGCAATTGTGGAGTTGCTCTCGACATAAAAAACGAGAATGAAGTTATACGAGGCCGAGGCAACGACAGTACCGACTGATCGTCCGTCACGGGAACCCAGACGGCTGCCCAGATTGACTCATCAATTGAAGCTCTTTACGCTCGATTCCGCCACGAAGGAAACCCTAGAGTCGCTTCCACTCGAGAAGAGTCTCTCCCTCAGAAAGAGTCTTACGCCACTCAACACATCGGGGAGCTGAAGCAGGTAGCGGTATCAAAAATTGAGGAACACGTTGGGGTGTTGCCCAAGGATGCCAATGTTGCTACGAGCCTTCGCTTCCTTTGTCGGAAAATGGATGCTGGTGGGCTCTGGAGGTTTCTGATAGCGAGAAGGAAGGATCTTGCAATGATCAGGGCGGAGTTGGAGCCAGCTATTGTCGAGGCTGTTGATCCGCATCCCTAGTGTTAAAGGCCGCTCAGGTTCATAAGGTGGATTGGGTGATTCACGATCAAGCCGATCTGGTGGCTTTGGTAGATCTGTTTTTTTGGGCAGTCAGGCAATTTTGGTGATTCTGGTTCTGGCCGTTTTGGAGGTGGCTCCGGTGTATCTGGACCTAGTTGTTTTAGGGATTCTGGTTCAAGACGTTTTGGTAGCTTCGATGATTCTAGATCTAGTCATTTTGTCGTTTTGTTGACTTTGGTTCAACTCATTTTGGTAGCTTTGGACGTGATGTAGAAGGCTGTTTTGGAAGGGATTCATTTTGACATTTTGCTGAGAAGCTTTCTTTTCTTCGACAAATTTCAGAACTTAACGCTCTCAAAGCCATGATCAAGTGCATTGAAGATCACAAGTTGGAGTCTTAGTTCTCACCTTAAAGTGTGAAGAAACGCGTTTTTCAATTGGAAAAAACCAAGATGGAGAAAAAGTTCACACCAAGTTTTGCCATCCCAATTGACTGTTTCACCTGCATCCAAGAAGAGATGATTAACCTGCACACTAAGTGTTTGATGATTTCAGTCATGAGGACGACTGAAATGTGTTTTGCAGTCATGAGGTTGCTGGAATTTGCAGCTAAAGAAGCTATTGAAAATGTTGCAGCCAAGAAGCTGCTAAAATTTATCATCCAGAAAGGCCGATTTGAAGATATTGCAGCCAAAGAAGGGGTGGTGGCCTCTATTGGAGGGCTTGCCCCTCTCCTTTGATCTCCACATTGTCTCTTCATTTGTTCTCTCGTGATTGGGATATTCGATCTCCGCTACGCCACTCATGTTTTCCAACATCTACTGCATCTCTCTTGTAGCAACAACTCTGGTAGGCATGTGATAACCCTTCACAACACTATTCCTACCAAATTTATGGGTAGACCATGTCTCACCCTTAGAAAGAGTTGTGCTTTCACTTGCTGTATTGAGAGTTGCATCAGCAAGATAAGCAATTGCTAAAATCGTGGGATTATCCTTTATGGCTATGTAGTCACTTTCTTTATCCAAATGATGGAAATCAAGAAGGTGATCTTCCATAACCATTTTTCTGTTTTGCTTTCACACAAAATCAGGAAAGTAATGTGTAATTTACTTTTCTAGTATTTGATATTCAAACAAAAGATAAAATTACCTTTTTTAAAATTGATCTTCTTTTCCATATTTTTTTTGGAACCTTTTTCAAAAAGGATAGACCATTCACTATCGTTACTTTTGGCAACCAACCACCTTCCTTCTTCGTTATCTTCTACCTTTTGCATTTGTTCTCCCCCTCACTCGCCATTGCACTCTTTCTCTTCTGGCCCAACCCCTTTAGATCGCAGGATGTCGCCTGGTTGATCATGATCTCCCTCATCTTGCGATAAATTTGCCTGATTTGACTAGATTGTGCATAGCACGTACGCTTGACCAGAGTAGGCCTTCTCTTCGTAAAGCTAATGTAGAACATTCTAAACATATAATTGTCATTGATCTTGACATCTATAAGTGCTTTAATAAAGGTCTGCCACTTGCGAACTAAAGATCTTAATTTGCCCGTAGTGAAATTCATAACCCAAAAGTTAGTAAGAACATTCCCCCCTTGACATCCTCAGCCAGATGGATCTTCGTGTACGATTGATCCTCATTAATTTTAAGGTCAATCAAGTTAATCTAAAAAATCTCTGTGCTTCAGTTTCTGAAGCAATCTTGTTTCCGGGATACGGATGACTAGAGTTTTTCCAACTATGCGGACATTAAAAATAGATGGCGCCTTCACATCATACCAATCCTTCTTCGAAAAGGGATCGACTGCCTTCTTCTTCCTTCTTATGTCTGAGGTTAAGGGTTGAATCACCTCCGTGGCTGATGACTTAGGACTGCACCTTGACAGCTCGATCTGCATAACATGCTATCCTCTGCTCCCATCGATCAAAATGCTCTTATACTATGTTGGAATTAGTGGGAAAGTGTAGCAAATCATGAGAAAGAATGTGAAGGAAAAAGTTGAAAATTGGAGGAGGGGGCAAACCCCCCAATGGAGGCCCCCCTCTCTTTCTCTCTCTCTCTCTTAATGTGTTCCTTAAACCTAATACAAATTGTCACATCCTTATATAGTGGATTGTTAAACATAAAATGATCAAAGTGCCCTTAATAATGACTATTACAATAATACCTAAAATATGCAAAATTACTAGAAATATTAAATTATCATATTCTTCAATAACCTCTTGTATCCCTTCTTAACTTGTTACTTAAAATTACTTCTCTCTAGCTATATAAATATGAGCATTCTCTTACATTAAATGTAAGCCTTATGCGGTTGATTCTAATTCTTTAATAAAATGAAAACAAAAATTTACCTATTTTCTAATATGGTATCAAAGTATGTTTCAAGGCAACACAAGGGAGCGGTCAATGATGGTGTTGAAGCGTTGGCCCACCTCGACGATGAACTGATGGGTGTGGTGGTAGTCTTCTTTCGGTAGACCCTTAGATGGTGGTGAGTGATTGATTGTGGTGATGAGAGTGGTTGGGAGTGGCTCAGTTTTTGAAAGGTAGTAGATGACGATGCTTCGGTGGATGATGGTGGCAACCAGGTGAGCGGCTTTTGGTGACAATGATGTTTGTGATGTGAGTTGGGGCAGGGGGCTTTCAGTAGGTTGGATGGCTTGGTTGTGGTTTTGAGGAGATGGCAGTAGAAAGAAGAGAGGTGACTTGGTGGAGCTGGATGGGTCGAGGGTGAGAGACAATGGATGGCCGGCGTGCAAAAGTGATCCATGACTAGCAACGAGGATGACCCATAGTTGGCGAGAATACGTTTGGTGATGGTGGCTAATGCTGGGGAGAAGGGGGGGTTTCATGACTGAACAAGAAGGAGATGGTGGGGGGTTTTCATGCCTGAACAAGAAGGAGATGGTCGAGACAAACAGGCAGAATCACTTTGGAGGAAGGGAGGATGGGTTGCAGCCACAGGCTCCAGGCGAAGGCGGAGAACTCCTTTTCTACGGGGGCACCAACTGGGTTGCATCCGACGTCAGGAATCTTGTCCCTCCGACGAGGCTCCTACCGTTGCACACACTCAAAGACCGCCATCCCTCGTCTCTCTCTCTCCTTGAGCATGCATCTACCTCAGAAAACCATTGACCGCCTCATCGAATACTACATTCGTCAGTCTGCCACTGCCCTTCACCTCACTGACCTCGCCCACCGTACACCACGCAACCATTGCCACCGCTGATTGGAAGCCCTCTCCTCTTTACCGGCATGCCTGATTCTTTTTCTTCGATTGTTTCTCGACAACCGCCTCCTTCAGGCTGGGGAAGCTGTATGGCTCGAGCACGGTTGAGGTATGCTCCTTAGTGGACCGCCATGCAAGGGCATCTCTTCGTCGAACGCCAACAAGAATCAAATCGGAAGAGGTGACGAAGACGATGAACAATTTGTTTCTTGCCGCTACACTTGGGGCCACAATGAGAAGGATCAGGTCATGTCCTGCAGAATGGTTGGGTCGGGTCTTGGATCCATGTCCCTTCTATGATAGTGATAGCCTCCATGCCATTTAGTTGACTAGGGAGAGCCTACGGGTCATGGGCTTGGTAATTGGGTTGTGTTGATGGGCCCTCTTCTTTCAACATTCGGACACAAGCAACTCATGTGTGCCCTTTTTAATTTTCTTTTAATAGATCAATTATTTGGTATCTCATTTAGAAGAAAATTTATTTGTTGTTTGTTAGATAATAAATTGCATCTCTTTGTATGATTAAGATCCCGAATTGTGGCTATATGTCACTTTTGTTGGCCTTTTGTTGAAGACCTTTGTGATTAAGGTGCTTCATGTTGTTGGCTATTGGTTGGAGATTAGTCGATGTTTGAAGATGAACTTATTGTTATTTGATAATTTGTGATCTTGATAACTTTGAAGTTGCATTTTCATGTGATTAAGATATTCGTATTGTGGCTATATGCCACGTTTGTTAGCATTTTATTAAAGACCTTTGTTATTAAGGTACTTCATGTCGTTGGCTATTGGTTGGAAATGAGTCGCACTTATTATTATCTTGATAACCTTGTGCTTGAGACAAGTATTTGAAAATAATGCATAAAAAGAGTTTTGCCTTGAGTATTGACTATTCATTTGCTATATTGTGAGCATTTATTGTGAATGATAAAAATTGCCTTCAAAGATTTTTTGTTTTTTGAAACAAATATTTTATGTTGAAAAGATTCTTGGAAAATATTAAGTTGATTATAAATCTTTAAAACTTTTTTGATAATCTTGGTGGATTATCTTATTCTTAGAATCATAGAATCATGTTTGAGATTATGAGTTATTTAAGAGCCTTGGTGTTTGATTGATTTGGATGGTTTGAGCTTAGTCTTAAAGCTTGCTTGATTTGGATGGTTTGAGCTTAGCCCTAAAGCTTGTTTGGGTTCGAGTTTGTTCTTAAAACTCGAGTTTGAGCTTAGCCTTTGGTATACCAAAGTCTTTTTGTAATATCACAAGATTGTGGTGATTCATGAACTTATTTGTTTTATTAGACAATTCTACTTGGATGATCAATGTTTTCCAGTAAAAAAAATCTTTGAATTGGAGTCATCTTCTTGGCTTCGTTTTTTATTTGTCTTGTATTTTTGGGTGGGAATAGAAACCATGAATTGCTTTGATGGTTTTTGATATTTGGAGCTAATTTCTTTGTGAGGGGTCAATTCTGCTTTAATGTTGCTCTTTTCTGTATTTGGGCTCTTGCTTGTTCACTTTCAGTATGCTTTACAGTGGGAAGAATGATCAATTACATAAAAGATGTAAGGAAGATAAGTGATACTAGTAAAAGATGTTGTGCTCTTGAAGAACTCTGGTTTTCACTTTTTAGTGAGCTTTACACATCAAGAAGTTGGGATTATTATGGTGAACAAATTGGTGCTCAGCAAGTCATGTCTCTCTCCAACAACTTTGCTAATATCAGCTTGAAGTATAATAGTGTGGGGTTCTATCATACTGCAAAGATTGCAGTAACTCTAACTATTGTTGTAGCAAAATTCATCCTGCTCAAATACTGAAAACTGAACTCCCATGGCGCTAATGTGAAAAACAACACTGATTACTTTGCTCTCCTTGGTTGCCTTGATGCCTTGCCTTATTCCTCTCAGATGGTTCTACAAAATTGACACTCTAAGATTCACGTTTTTGTTATTAGACAAACTTTTAGTATAAAGAACGGTGTTAAAGTATAAATGTAATAGGAGACGGGCCACTAGAGCCCGTTGATGTTTGACTGACTGGCCCGGCCACTAGGGCCAGGGTCAGTTAGATATATTGGCCCCAACTAACCATTGGGGGCCAGCTACATGCCTCCAACGACTAGTTCAGATAACTGTTGGGGATGACCTCTTGTATCTCTTCTTCTTCACTTGCTGCTGAAAATTCCTTCTCTAACATCATCTAAGGTATCTCGTTGATCCATGTCCTCTCCATCACTTCCGGATCATAGATTCCAGATTCATTCCCAGTTTGCAGTGATGAACTCTGGTTTGTGTTCATTTCAAGGACTTCTCCCTATCTTTCACTAAGTTCTTTTGAGAAAATCACGAGTGTGGTTGAGTAGTGCTTCATATTGATGGATGACATCATGCCCTCATACAGACATGTAAACCTGGCAGTCTACCTTGGGTGCCTCCTCCTTTTCCCAAACAAGTTATCTGTTGCTGCATGTCGCATGCAAGACCGGATACATAATGAGGTTATTAGAAACAAATTAGGAGTGGCACCAATAGAGGATAAAATGAGAGAATATCATTTAAGATGGTTTGGACATATAGAAAGAAGATCAAAAGAAGAACCTGTAAGAAGGTTAGAAAAACTAAATTTGGAAAGTATTAAAAGGAGTAGAGGACGACTACAAAAGTGTTGGAAAGAAACAATAAAGAATGATCTAGCTTATTGTGAGTTAACTGCTAACATGGCACACGATAGGGATCTGTGGAAATAAAGAATCCATGTAGCCGACCCCGTCTAGTATGGGAAAAGGCTTAGTTGTTGTTGTATTTGAATAAAGAAAAGTGTAGCTTGTCAGCAAGCTTTGCCATTCAATAAACCAAAAGGAGCACGAGATACAATTATAATTAAGATTCTGGGTTTGCTCTCATTCCTGAAATCCTACATCCAAATCAGCTACGAAAAACCTTCAAAAGTTCACCCTTTGGGTGGACAGAAACAAAAGAATTGTTATCAGACATGTGGAAGGTACATGGCTGTTTACAGAAAGCTTGCAGAGAAATATCCATCCTTCCGAGAGCGGTCAGAGACAACTGATCTCATTGTCTCTGATATCCGTGTGGTTTGCATCCTTCATTCATTGTTATGATTTACTGGAGCATTCGGTCTTGAAACCTTCCATATGGTGTATTTATTTACATTCATTTGCTTGTGATGGCCTCTTCAGTATGGGTTTCGATGGTTATGACGAATCACCTTGACAGAAAGTTTTGGGGTCTTTATATCCATTTCCCAACAGCTCTCTTAAGATCGGTTCCTTTTCCTCCAGGTTGGGAATAGCGCTGCAGTGCTTGGATTTGTTGGAGCACCATGGACAATTGCAACATATATCGTTGAAGGTGGCACAACTCAGACATACAAGACAATAAAACGATTGTGTTATTCCGCTCCACAAGTCTTAAGAACTCTCCTCTCTCATCTGACACAGGCAATCTCTGAATACGTTGTTTTCCAGGTGAAATCTGGAGCTCAATGTGTTCAGATATTTGACTCCTGGGGCGGGCAACTGACACCTAATATGTGGGAAACTTGGTCAAAACCTTATATCAAAGAGGTGAGACGCTCACACCTGTTTCTTGGTTGTCAAATAGAGGATACCTGTATCGTTGCAGGTTTGCTGGTCCTGACTGTGCGCTTAAGGTTTTTTATAGTATATCAAGTGATTTATCATGCTGCTTTTTATTATCTGATAAGCTCTCCTTGTTCAGGTATATGTATGATAAGTTAACTTATAGGCATTAGAATTTGTGTTTAATTGATTAGACGATATGGAGACTATTTATCTAAATTATCAAATAATCTTCTGCCACTATCTCTCAGAAATAATATTTCTAACCGGCACACATTTGGAACGTAATTCTCAAAACGGATGAAGGGGGGAGGGGAGATGTTTGTTATCTGTTGTAGAATATGACAAAGCATTTGCATATGCCACAATGACGTGCATAAATGTCATTTAGCATGTGTGGCATCATTCAGGAACTTCAGTTTGCATCGTCATGCCTTTCCAACTTGTTTCGTTACCTTGACTGGCAGATAGTTAGTTATGTAAGGAAAAGGTGTCCACAAGTACCTCTGGTGCTCTACATCAATGGTAATGGTGGGCTTCTTGAAAGGATGAAGGAAACTGGAATTGATGTTATTGGCCTTGATTGGACTGTGGATATGGCTGATGGAAGGAGACGGTTGGGCAGTGAAATTGGAGTTCAAGGAAATGTCGACCCAGCTGTACTCTTTTCTACCCTTTCATCTGTCACAGAAGAAATTCAAAGGTAACTACCTTCTCTTGATTGTTTCTTGCTCTTACTGGATTATTGGAATTCAAAAGAAATTTACACCTTCCTGAAGGATGTGTCAATCTGGTTGATGAAGTTGATGCTGGGAAACCAACACACGTAGTTAATTCTTTTATGTAAAATCTATTTATCACTTTTGAATTTGGTGTACAAGTGATATTCCATAAATCAAATGAAAGCTAAAGTCGCATAACATGCCTTCACGGGTGATTTGTATATTGAATTGGATATTTCTGTTGCATTTCACAAATGCCACATACTTTTCATTGTTAGCCTGTTCTCTTTTTCCCTTTTCCTTTATGTTTTTACCACTGGAGAGTGTATTTTTTGTGGGTTTTGTTCAATATGAAACACCAATTAGAACTTCATGACTTTCCCAACTATCATCATCACTTTGCCAGAACCTAAATCTACACTAACCACATAAACGGTTTCACTTGTCGTGCAGTTCAATTCAGGACATAAGAGTTAGTGATTAGCTAAACTTTTGAACACCTTTCCATGCTTAAAACGCTCTCAATTGTAAATTTTGGTCATTGGGCCCTAATATATGAAATGAATGCAACGAATTAGACAATTCATTTCATATGCATCCCTGACCTGCATGAAAATGTCATGATTGACTGATCACATTATTGAAATTATTTAAAGAAACTCCGAAGTTAAAAAGAAAAAAAAAGATCGAGTATTCTTTCATGCTTTATGATCATATAAATATTTGATAGTATTATGCCATGTTAAATACCGTAGCATCTGATTTGCGCAGCGAAGACATTGTAACTTGCCTTTACCCTTTAGGCAGGCCAGTTTCATCCTATATGCGGCTTTCTGTTTCGCTCAGGATGTTGAAATTGTTGTCTTGCCTTTGAGTTAACTATAACAGCTATAATATACTTGTTCTTTATTTATTGCCCTTTATGTTTTCGTTTCCTTTCTTGCCCTTGGACACACTGATTCATGCAACATCTGATTTCTTAACTATCAGAAAGGGAGAACCTGAAACCTGAATTAGCAGCTCTATTCCATGTGCACACAGTCGTCATGGTTGAGCTCCAACACATACGCAGTTGAGCCTGCCTGAGAAGTGTTATAACGGCAAACCCATTTACTGCTACAGAAAAACCCAGCTGGCTAAATGTGGCTTCATGTATTATTGTCCACGGTTACTAGTTCGTCTTGTTTCTTGTTTCTTCTTCCACTAAAGCTAATTAATTAAACCTTCATAGGGTTGTGAAATGTGCTGGTCCTCGGGGACATATACTTAATCTAGGTCACGGTGTGCTTGTCGGAACACCGGAGGAAGCTGTTGCCCATTTCTTTGATGTGGTGAAGGACCTAAGGTATGATCCTCTTCCCGACAACAGCCCCATCGAAGAGCTCGAGCATGTTGCTTAAGGCTGAAGTTCAACAAGTGATGTTGCATCTAGTATCATCTAATCAGCTTGGATCTACATCCAGTTCTCGGGATCTCCATTGTTACAGCTTTCGGACTTCATGGAGGGAGCGGACTTGCTGACAACTATGAGCCTGTATTATGGCAGATGGTTATGTACTGTCGTTCTAGACCTTTTATGGTTGTTTTAGGGTATTACGGTGTTGAAGGAACACTTCTCTTTTTCAGCCTCATTGAGGGAATTATTTTGTACCCTGTTCGTTGTATATCTACTTTTCTCTTCAGAACCGCAAGTGGGCTTTGAAATGTCAGGGTGGGAGTGATTCATCGATTGTATTCTGAATCTTCTGATGCTTAATTTCCAATTTTCAAGAGGTAAATTTTCCTTGAACATTGCCAAATGGAAAATGGTAGATACATAGTAACGTGCTAGTTAGAATTAGAGGATGCAAAACTGCAGCCTGATGTTAAGGGTTACTGGTGGGGGTGATAAATAAGGTCATCAGGTCGGTCACTGGGGATCTGGGGCATAATAGGCAGACTCGGATCCAACCCAACTTTCATCAGTCACAAATTTTGAACCCAGACCCAACCGACCTGGTCTGGTTTAGATTGAGTCTGGGTTGACCCCATTTTGACCCCTATATAAATAAACGGATCTGTACTATATACGTTATAGAGAGAGAGACGGCATGATTCGGTCATGCACACTCTAACAAGTGTGCAGTCATGTCTCTACCTTTTTCTAGCACGAAAGTAATAATGTTATTATTCTTTATTGTTTCTTTTTCAATATTTTGTGGTTTTTTTATTGTTTCTTACTAGAGTTTTCTTTGTTCATCTTTTCAAATGTTCATACTATCTTAAATGATTTTTTCTCATTTTCTCATATATTTATGTTATTATCAGTTTGTTTCTAATAACTTCATTATGTATATGGTTTTTCTTATATGACCATACATCCATTTCGGTATCTTTATTTTGGCCATAGATATATGATTATTACTCTATAAAATTTATCTTTCGACTTTAATAGTATCTTTTTGTCACAAAAGATACTTATGCACCTTTTTATTTTAATTAACATATACTAATGTTATGTGTAACATCTTTATCAATTTTTCTATTACTTTAAAAAATTGATCATAAGTATTTAAAACTTTTCTTATGATAGATACAATATATGTCAATCTTAATTTATGTCTATGAAGTAACTAAATGATAAAAACTTGCATTATGTATATTTTGTTTTTGTTGTACTAAGAAGCATTTACTTTCTAATGTTTCTCTCCATAGTTTCAATTTTTTGTCAGCTAGTTCCTTATATGATTTATCCACTAACACAATATCATCTACAAATAACATACACGAAGACACTTCATCTTAAATATATTTTATTAACTTGTTAATAGCTAATATAAATAAATATATACTTATAGTTAATCCTTGGTTAATTTAATATTAATTCAAATAAAACTGTCAATTCATCCATGGGTCCTCACACATGTTTGTACACTATTGTACATGATGTATGTCAATGCAATAGCTCTGTTTTTAAAAAAAAATCAAATTATATTTCTTGACACCCTATTATAAATTTTTACTTTCCTAAATACCATAATAAATTTCTAAATAACGCTGATGCTCTCAAAAAATAATGAGGTATGGGTGCACACTATTGGAGGTATGTAAGATCTTGCAACCTTTGATAAGTGAATACTCATGGATTCTCTTTTGCTTTTGGTAGACGTGGGTTCATTGAGAAAATTAAAATATAAATAATAACCTTATTATACTCATGATTTAAGCATTATAATCAATGAGTATGTAGTTTAATGGTATTGAGTTGGGTTTGGGTATATATATATATATATATATATATATGAAATATCAAGTCTGTTCTAAGCCAACCCCAACCCAACCCAAGGTGCTTAAATCTGAGCCATAACAGACTTTGGGTTGGGTTGTGAGGTTGGTCCGAAATTGCCGCCAAGGCATGGGTGCCCATGCTAATCTCAAAAATGTGGATGGGGTTTTATACACAATTTGATCGCATGCCATCAATTTGTCATATGGCAGATTAAATGTGTATTGTTTTAGAATGCGGGGCATAATAGCCCAACACAAACAACTAATTTTATCAACAGCAACTGTTATCAGCTTTAACAAAAAATGTTTAGAGAAACATAAGAAGCAACTCAACATGAAGGATTGATCCAGGCAAGTAACAGCATCTTGGGGCAACTACAGGCCTCCTTATAGATGTGTTTGACAAGAACGTTGCAATTTTTTTGAAGCAGATTATTTGAATGAGCAAACATGAATCAAAGTTACAAATGCAAGTCAATAGTTGGACCGATACTTGGTCACATTCCACCATCACCTTTCTTTGTCTTCTTCTTTTTAACAAAGGAAATCGAAGCCTAACACACAAACGTGCATCCTCTGAGAGTCTTTGAGCTGCTAAAGCTACACCATAATAAAGGCCCTATAACTCAGTGAATGTGGTAGTTGCTTCATCGAGATTAGCCACAAATCCTGATAGGAGTCCATCTGAATTTCTATGAAGCTCACCCTAGGAAGCAAACGTAAGTTTGCTGCAAAGCATATGCGTCTGCATTCAGTGTTTGCTTTAAATCATTGGATGGAATCTTCTTAACGATTTAAACATGAAAGTAGGTCCTACGGGACACAGACATGAGTGCGTGCACACACACACACACACACACACATATATATATATATGTGTGTGTGTGTGTGTGTGTGTTTAATTTAGAATTTTTATTCAACTTTTTTGGTTCACACGAGCTGCAACTCTTGTGGGTATTCGGTCCAGTCGAAAAACTTCCAAGTTAGGTCCTGATCGACATCTCAGGTTGTGGACATCTGGGAGGGGAAATACGCGCGCGTGCACACACAGAGAAAGAGAGACCCCACTGTAAGTTCAGTGCTGACTTCCGTGATAGCATTTATTGACAAGAACATCAGGCATCAACTGAGCAATTAAATGATGTTTCTATTGTCAGTTGCTAAGGGTTAGTATTTGAAAGGGAGATCGACACCCCACGAACAAAAGTGAAATGGAGGAACACATTTACTGTTGAGTTTGGAGACGTCCAACTTCCTTCGTCAACCCTGATTCCCATAAGGCAAGTATTGCATTTGATGGAAGAAGATTTTGGTAATGGAGAGAAACCAAATAAAATCCAGGTTAGGTGTCCTTAATCAAACTCAAGCACGATAATGAATGTGGTTTTTTTGCTCAGAAAAAGAAAGAGATCTGAATGTGGGTGAGATGAGAAGATTATTGTAAATGACGCATTCAGTATACTGGGCAGCGTCTCTCTCTCTCTCTCTCACAGGTCAAGACTATAAAGAGTGTTTGAATCTCAACCACCAATCTTTTTGATTGAACAATTAAGAACTTAAATGTTTTAAACATCTAATCATATGAGGAGAGGATGTACTAATTTCTCTCTCTATGTATATATGTATAATAATGGAATCCAGTCCACTATTGATATGCTCACTCTTAGTAATATAAGTGTAATTTAGAAAGTTTTAAGAGTTATAATGGAATCCAGTCTACTATTGAAAAAGTATATAAGATATTATTATTACATTTATACCTTGAAAGTAATGGCCGAACATGAATAAGCAGAATCCGATCACTATATATGTACATATATAAGCATGTTTCCGGACTGTTAGAGACCACCGTAGGGTAATCCATGGTTGATTAGAGCCTGAACCATTCCCAACTTTAGGTAATGAGATAAAATCTACGTATTTTCTAATGCTTACATTTTTCTATCAAATTATGCATCATTGTGTTACGTTTATATTTTAGGATCTCCCTGATACAAGGAACAATTTCAACACCCAATTTTCTTTTGTAAACTTTAATGCAGACAAAACTTTTCTCGTAACGTTCAAGTATGTAGACGTAGCCTGTTCCTAACCAGTCCAGTGGTTCCAGCCAAACCAGGCTAGAAACCGACTGAACTCATAATTGGTGAAATCAAAACCGGAACTGGAGATCCCCAGTTCGGTTTTAGTTTCACCCTTTATAAAGTCGGGAATGTCGGTTTCAAACTGTTTGTTTTGTTTTTTTATTTTTCTTATAAATTTTAATTTTTTTTAATAAAATTATTGGTTTCATACTCAAATTGAAACCATTCCAAAACCGGCGGTTCTATCCGACTGATGGTTGATAAAAAGATAGATCATGAAAGTCTCATTAAAAAATGGATCTATATAAGAAATATCCCGTTTGCTCTCAGCGAGAAGATTTAATCTATAAAAAGATCATTTGAAGGATCCAGGCACCAAAATAGGCATCGCGTTTGAGCTTCATCAAGCGATGATGCAGAAATAATACCACACCTGTCACCCTACTTTTTATATCAAAACAAGAAACATGCTTGATTCCCTTTATACACGAATAATACGGAAAATTTAATCAAATGAAGCATCTTAGTGTTGTCGAGCTTATTGCTGCTTTTTGAAGAGTATGAGCCATACATTGGTGGTATTGGATCTACACTGAGCCGAGGTGGTTCATCCGCCCACCTAAAAGTTGGGAAATTAACAAAAGAATGTAAAGACCACGGTTGAATTTGTGCGCCATAGTACATAATCCACCCCACCCTAAAAAATTTAAACGGCTATTTGCCCTATCTATCACGTTTACTGGATCCGCCAATCACTCTCCTCCTTTTTTCTTTCTCAAACAGCTAAGGCCAACTAAGTTGAAATAGCTGGATGTGAGCTCAACTGGATCAATCATCACACACACACAGTAGTTCCACATGAAGGTGGCCTTTGTGGTGACCACCAAGCAGAGTTTGTAGGCAAATTGCTATTGCTATATATTTTTCCTAAAGTTCTCGTATAGAAATTATGGAGTTCACAATCACCACACACAGATTTAAATAAATAACTATATATGTACATATGTGTGTGTATATAGAGTGATTGGTGCAATCTCCAATGCCCCAAGTTTTCAAGATGCCAAAGTTGTCCCCCCTTGGCCTCTATTTATAGGCTAAGGGGGACCTCTTCTAGGTCCTTCTTGGTCCAAATCCAGTCCAATGTACCTTGGTAATCACGTGGCCTTGTGGTCCCCTTTAGTCAAGACTGGACCAGTCCCATGTGTTGTTTGGTTCAAGTTAAGTGCACCTAGGAATGACCGGTTGGGCCTAGGTGCCTTCAAATGCACTTGGCTAGGCAAATTACGTGCACTATTGCTATTTCTATATATTTTTCCTAAAGTTCTCGTATAGAAATTATGGAGTTCACAATCACCACACACATATTTAAATAAATAATTATACATATATATGTATGTATGTAGAGTGATTGGTGACCACCAACAAGAGTTTGTAGGCAAATTACGCGCACTATTGTTATTGCTATATATTTTTACAGAAGTTCTCGTATAGAAATTATGGAATCACAATCACCACACACAGATTGATTAAAATAAATAACTGTATATATATGTATATATGTATGTAGAGTGATTGGTGACCATCAACCAGAGTTTGTAGGCAAATTACGTGCATTGTTGCTATTGCTATATATTTTTACTAAAGTTCTTGTATAGAAATTATGGAATCACAATCACCACACACACATTAAAATAAATAATTAAATATAGAGAGAGTGATTCAATCTTGCCCACCACTACTCACTTTGCTTACTCATACTTGATCGTTGCTTTTAGAGATAAAAGTATAATAACATTGTTTTTCGTCTTTTCTCTAAAACTCTTAAATTTTTTAAATTTATATTCATGTCACCTAAAAGTAATGGGTGAGCATGAACACATTAGAAGTCGACAATATCCAATTTTTACACACACACACATATATATGTGGGTGTGTGCATAGGTTACTGTGTTTTTCATTATTCATTAATCTTCCCTTGTATACTTAACCAAATAGGCAACCTAGTTGGTGGGTATTTACAAAATGATCCCTAAGATATTAGTGATTAACCAAATAGTTGCACTCCCTTAGCCATTTTAACTAAAAGCTCCTACCTTTTATAGCCTAACATATTGCTCACACCAAATATTAACGTGCCTCAAAAGTACTAAGATTGATATGCGCACACCCCTTTTACTACTCGCACCATATTTTTGTTGCTTTTCTCAAAATACCCCTTATCATTTTCGAAAATTATGAAAATATCATTTTTGTTGAAAACTAGACACTCGTTTTCTGTGTGAACCGACTTCCAGCTCCTATTTCTTACATTCCTTTAGCCATTCTTTGCTTCTCGTTTCATTTTAGCAATGTAATAGGATATCTATACCTATTTCTACCCAAAAACGGATTGAAATCCATTGAAATGGTGGATTTGGGAAAATTTGATAAGAGAAAGGGAGGAAGGGTTTTCTAATTTCTTGAGCCGATTCGAAGTAGATTTGTCGATTTATCGAGGTATGTTGTTGATTTTTTATTTTTATATCAATTTGTATTTATTTTCAGTATTTTTTTATGTTATTGTGCATCAAAAAAATTGGTTTTTTCGGCATCGCGTAGATTAGAAACACACCCCAAGTATGTCTCCCACTTTTAGTGAGGCACGCCTGATGTGCATATCCTACTAAGTGTAAGCTCCTACTAAAATATTATTGACCTCATAAATAAAAAAAAAATCTATGTAGATATGGTTGATAGGGCACAAGTACGATATCGTAATGTTACCATTTAATCTAGGGGATGCAATGCGGTGTCATATGAAAGATGTTCCTGTAGATGACAAAAAGGAGAAGAAGAAGCTAACCATTCATGTTACGAGAAGGATATATCAATCTTAGATATTGAGATCAATATTACAAACAATGAAGATGAGGGGTGTTTTGATATTTTGAGATTACTCTCGAGCTTTGAATGTCACATTGCATATAAGATTTGGGAGAAATAGATACTTAAAAATTTAGTATAAATTTATGTAAACACTCTTGATACACAATATTTATATTCTCTATTTTAATGTATTATATAAATATATATTTACAGACAACAAAAAAAGTGATGACATCTCATACACATTACACTGTGGATAGAGCTTGACTAGTAAAGATGACGAATGTTAGACCCGAAAATTGGTTTGAGCTTACAAATTATAATGGTTTAATTCAACATGTAGACTTATTATACGAGGTGATAAATCATATATTGCTGATTAATTTTATCAAGCATTGGCAAACAGACACAAACAACTTTTATGTCATGGGGTGAGATGACTATCACACTTCACGATGTCCATAACGCACTTGATCTTCCAATAGAGGGTCAACTTGTTGTCTTGACATAAGAAATTATGGTTAGAAAAAAGAAAAAAAATTAGGTGATATATTGGGAATGAGCATTGATGAAATCGTATGTGAGATTAAGTGTGAGGCCATTAAGTTTGAAACACTACATCTAATTTTTCAAGGAGGAGAGCGAGTAATGAAAATAAGATCATATGTTATTTGTTTTACCAATTAGTATGCATGATGTAGCATGATAAGTCTACAGATAGGGTGTTGATAATGCTTGCAAATTTGTTGGTGTGTGATTATAGGAGGGTTGATAGTTACGTATAGGATGCAACTACATTAGCATATTTATATAGTCAACTAGAGAAATCATCCCGAATAGAAACATAGCAACTTAATGGACATACTTCTTTCTTCAAATAATAATATTTACTATTATTGCTTGTGTTATGTTCAGTTTAACTTTTTTGTTCAGAAATTAACAAGCTATATTTTTAATTGTAAGAATAAATTTATAAGTATTTCTCAACTTTTAGAGTTGCTATGCAATCAGAATAACATGATGGAGAACCATGAGTAAGTCGATAAATGGATAGTGTGTTACAAGCAATCTCCTATTGATTGACTAACTCAATATCTAAGCAATTGAATTTGAGGACAATAGATCAGGTATTTTGAATGTTATATATTCATATGTTATATATACAATATTAATATCTACTTCAATCTGCGAATTGTCAACATAATGTAATGAAATATATAGATATTATACTCGTCACTAGAAAATATTGTGTAGCATGATGATAGCACATGTACCATATATCCCTCACAACAGAGTGTTGAGTGTATGACACTAGTGATAGAAATGTTATCGACCTTATCATAGAAAGGAGTACCAATACTACGTTCCATCGAGTAGCAACAACTGAACTCATATCTGACATTGTCATCTAATATTGACTAAAGATTGACCCATCTCTCATGTAAGCAATACGTCGAATAGCAATATCAATACTATCATCATTTACGAAAACCTGTGCATACATAATGACTACGTACCACCTCCTTCACGCACTCTCTATGAGTTTTACACCACCACTTCTCTCAATGTCTTACAAATGCACCAATGACTCTCTATTCGTAATTTCCATCTCCAATAACATTTAACTAAGCATTTATGAAAATGCACATAAATCATGGTATGTCTCATAAGTCAATTCGAAGTTGAGTTGCTTGAAAATATTTTTCTCAATGGTAGAAACAAGATCACAACTACCTGAAGAGGATCAACCTATCATATCGCATCCTCGACCATGTGTACGCCCATGCCTTCCTCTACGCGAGGCAGCGTTGCCTACATGCTCCCAAGCTGGCATGTCCTCCTTAGTAGATTGGTTAGATGATCTTCTTTTAGGATGATAAATTGGTGGTTCTTGTAGGGTAGTATACTCATGATCAATTGTTTATCAAATATCTTAACAAATTTTTAACATTGTAGATGATTTCATAACCTTTTTCAAATGGTCTTCATAGATGTCCTTGCATACTCTCCTACTTGATCGACAGTAAATATGGTATCCTCATTCGTGTCTAGCTTCTTCTAAAATAAATCAATAGCTGATAATTTTATCGAAGTACCATATTTAAGCAAAAGGTTGAGCTCTTAGGCATAAGGTAGACTATCTGAATGTCGTAAGTTACAATGACATGTTTCTATATTTTACCCTACCATCTTCATATGATTTTACTCTTTTATAATAAGTTTAAGAGTGTGTGGTTATACTCTTATCTAAAGGTTCGCAACAAGCTCTTCTATCATGTTAACATAATACATGGTTAGAGTTTTTGATTCCTTAAATGAATTTAATCTACGTGACATTTGTTTGGAGTACATAACTCTCTAACACACCTCAACACCCAAACATAATTTTCTTCATTTCTATATTCATAAAAGCAAATGCCACAAAGAAGTTATTAGAGGTTGAAACGAACCAAACAACCTCAAAAAAAAAATCTTATACTTGCAAAAATTATTACAAATATATAGCATAAACATTACTATACAACAGTAAGATACTTATATGTTTGTTTTATATATGTTGTCAAATTCTAATACCTATGAAAATGCATGAAGTAGGTATAAGAAATGAGGATGCACAAAAGTATCATGAACTTTACGATCTCAAGTATGATAATGGTTAATATTTAGATCGTATAGTAGTTGTTATAAAACACTTCGATAACCATGATCTTACTTCTTGATTTTCATCCTTGTATTATAAATATATATTTCTATATTCATATTTTTTACATCCACCCACTTCAAATACGTCATAATATGCTTCAGCTTGCAATAACTTTATGTGAGGTCTTTTATTACACTATACTCATAGCCACTCAATATCCCTACAAAGGCATGTCCTTCGAGATATATTCCTAAAGAGCAGTTATGTGTTTCATTTACTACATGCAACTTCCAATATCCATCCACTATGACTTCTCTTAATAAGAAGGGCAATCAACCTTATTAGTGCCTCTACACCTAGTATTTTCAACATTAATACCATGATTTTACCCATATTTGACACTTCTTTCACACTCAAGCCATACATTGCTTATTATACTTTTGCTCTTTGAAATACTAATAACCGTAACAATGTTATGCTTCCTCCCAACTAGTCTTAGATAGTCAATAAGTTCATTGCGATTCCTAAATATATCATCAATCACAAACACAAGAGAATAGTTTAGCTCATTATAGTCGTAATCAACAAATTCATCATCTACCTCTTCTGCGAACTAATTAACAAATACATCATCTTGTGTACTAAAACTATTGTCACAATACTTAGTCATTGCATGATAAGTACGTTGATCAGTCAATATCTTCTCAGAATCGCTTTCATGGTAAGTGCTTTCATTCTGCAATAAACATATGAATATCAAATATCAAGAAAAAATTTATTTGGTTGAAGGAATCGCGGGACATGTGAGTTTCTAGGGAGATGTGTTTACATCGCATCTCCATCTCTCAAGGAGACGAACCTACACTGCATCTCCCTTAAGAAGGGATGCAACTCAAGCATGTCTCCCTTAAGGAAGGAGATGCAGTGCATGCGCCTCTCTATGAGGAGAGATGTGCTTGTATCATGTTTTCCTCTATATTCCGACCACCCTTGTAGTTTCGCCTAAAATAAAAAATCATCTTCAAATATTTAGAAAATCAAAAGATTTTAAGTAAAATGAAAGTACAATGATCTTAGTAAAAACTAACCTTCAAAATTTAAGAAAACTCAAGAAAATAGGAAGATCGAGCATCTCTTCAATAATTTTTTTGTTCTTGTTTCATGATTAGTTTGATTCCAAGTAAGTTTGTAAGTAACTAATCGATGATGATTGGTTGCAAATAATCATATAGCACTATCAATGAATGAAAATCGGATGAAAAAAGTTGTCAAAGGAAAAGAAAAAAATTACTCGCTTTTACTATGAAGAGGAGAGGGAAAATCTACAAGGGTATTTTGGGTAGCGAGTTTTATAAGGCCGGCCACGACATAAGCCTGGCGGTAATAGGAATTAAGTTTTTGCTTTGAAAGCCTTTGCATTGATAAGCTAGTCAAGTTAGTCTTTGACATTCTATACTGTCTTATACTAGTTCTTGTGTGCTACCATATTTAACAAATAAGGTCTTGACCAGCTGACCCTGCACCAATAGCGTTAGCTCAACGGCAGGGTGCTCTAGAGCCGTTGCTGCTAGTGGGGAGATCGATTCCCAGAGGGCGCATATGTGGGTGTGGGTGTGTTAGGCTTCGGCCTCCTCTTGTAACAAGAAAAGAAATGGGTAAGCATTATTGGATTAATGACTGATAGTTTATGGACCATTTTGTAAGTGGTTTAGTACGGTATAATTATCCCGAGTGGGTGCGACATTGGTCGTCACGCATCGGACCCTGCATGTGGTTGGTTTGAACTTTCAATGACCGATTACCAACATTTTTAAGATAATATTCTTTAATTAACAAATACAATTTGGTCTCTCAATCGTTAAGAAACACAATAGAACTCCTATCGTTAAGTAAAAGGGATTTCTTTTATGATTACTGCATGCAGTTAACCATATACTAATTATAATACGAGATTAAGTTCGTGTCACACCCCAGAGAGATAAGGTCCATAATCTCTCAATCGCCTCGTGCAACATGGTCAAACCTCAGGGTATGATATAAATGGTTAAATCATTGTTAGGTATATGTATTTAAATTGTTAGTAAATAGTACTAATTAAAACAAAAGCCTCAAAATCTAGAACAGTATCAACTTTAGCCTTAGTGGTAGGATCCATCTATAAATCTTGACCAAATGAAATAAACTGAAATAAAGTATCTCAAGTCTCCTAGTATCTATGATGCTCCTCTTATATGTGTTCTCGAGCTGGTATAAATGTAAAATCATAAAGTATAATAGGTTGAGTACCAATAAAACATGCACAACAGGAAGGACCACACTTCCCTATGATAACATACTAGAAGCATGCAAATTTTAAATACAATACAGGCAATTAATAAACCATGCAACATTTTAAACATCATTCAAATATATCTTCATGCACGCAAGCAATCCACATGCATCATTATGTTTTGATAATTATGGCCTTTCTTAATCGGAAGGATAATAAAACATGCACAACAGGAAGGACCACACTTCCCTATGATAACATACTAGAAGCATGCAAATTTTAAATACAATACAGCATCACAAAGCAATTAATAAACCATGCAACATTTTAAACATCATTCAAATATATCTTCATGCACGCAAGCAATCCACATGCATCATTATGTTTTGATCATTATGGCCTTCCTTAATCGGAAGGATAACATTATCAACAAGGCTACAAGAATCGTCCGACCCTCTTCACCAGTCTTAGTTGTCTCTGTATGACTAAAAAATGACAAAATATTTAGTTCAATGGGGAATCCAACTTTTCAAGCGCATACCAATTGGACTATGTATGACTCCGTAATGCTTGAAAAACCATAAATAGGTCCAAAACATGCTTTGTCTAAATCCAAACTCATCAATGTCAGATCAACAATGTTTAGATATGAATAGGGCGTGTCACCTAGACACGTCGAGTGGGACACATTAATTGAATAAAGTCTTTTTATGGGTCTTGACATGGACCCGAATCTGGTGGATTCCTTGTCTGAATCGGTCTCGACAAACCAGCTTGGTTGATTCTAGGGGCAGCAGTCCAATGCCCATTCTGGTGGATCCCGTCGATGGTTGAAGGTCGATCACTCGGTGCTCTCCAAAGGACTACCGCGGAGTGGGGAGATTGTGAGTGATAGGGACACTCGATTCAGTAGTCGGTTCTAGACGGAGTTCTTTGGTATGTTGGGGTCCCGATTGAGATTTGCATCTTCACACCACCCACAGATGGATGGACGATCGGACGAAGCGTTTGAACGCCCTACTTGAGGATTATCTCCGACGGGTGAGCGCCAGTCAGAAGAACTGTTGCTTGAGATGGCCCAGTTCGGTTATAACGCACACCGGAGTGCGTCTGATGATGGTCGGATCGTCGTCAGTGCAGGGTTGGTCATCGAAAATTCATCTGGAATGGAATCGAAAGGGGTATCATATGTGATTTAAATGAGAATTTTCGAGGTTAATCTCGTTGCTATAGGTGGTAATTTTCGAGGTTAATCTCGTTGCTATAGGTGGTAGTGAAAGTTGTTTGTCTCAATAAGATCTGTAAATCCCTTTAGTAGGATGGTAGGAAAACTACGAAAAACCAAAAGGAGAAAGTAACAACTAGGGTTTTCAAACTTCTTTGATTGTCTTCCAGCCTATTCCAACCACAACATGGGGATATCAATCAATTCTTCTTATGAACTTGATGTGGAGAATCCTACCTCCTCTTTCGGTGGCACATTCTGGTGATGATGGATCGGTGGTAGGCAGCGCCTTTCTTTTGGATTCAGCCGTTTTCCTATGGTGTACGCAGGGAGAGTGGACGAGAGGTTCCCACGCAGGGGCTTTCACAGGATGAGTCAGGTGTTTGTGATTATGTATTTTTGATGCTATTCACGACCTATAATGGGTGCCTTTTATAGGCAGTCTGCTCCTCCTCATCCGTGATTCATCCACCTGCGGCTTTCCTCATCCAGAGCAGATCACGGAGCCGTTACCGGAAATCCCGGTAACGGTCATCCGTTACCGATCGGCCTTTTCTTTTCAAGTAACGGACTGGATGGCCAGTCCAGCCGTTACTTGAGCCGAGAATGGCCACTTACCTTATGACATCTCTCACTTTGTCATTCGAGCCAAGTGTATCGACATATTGGTTTTCCTCCCACTTTTCAGGGGTTTTTCCTAGTTATGTCGATTCCTGATTACTATTGCAATCAGAACCTGTTGTGTGGTTATTTCCCTACACAACAATTTATCCGTTATATGGTTATTTACCTATACAACAAACTATCCGTTCTATGGTTATTTACCTATACAACAATCAGACATATCTCAAACCCATATTTGTAACATGTTTTGAGAAGAGATCCTCTGTTATGCCTTTTGTTAAGGGGTCTGTTATCACAATAGAGGTCCACTTGGGTCCACAATGCTAGGAATAGTGCCAAGTTCAAAGAATGAACTTCACGATCCAAACGGACCTCCTTTCTTTGCATTGGAGGCGACAATATACTCGGCCTACTGTGGTAGAATCGGCGATCTCTCTGCTTTGAACTCTTCCGGCTCACAAAAATTTCCACCATTTGTGCAAAAAACATAACCCGATTGTGATCGTCTGGTCGTCCTTATCGGTTTGAAGCTAGCATCGGTGTAACCTTTACAACTAGCTCTTCCTCACCTCCATATACCAAGAACGAATCCTTAGTCCTTCTTAAGTACTTAGGATGTTCTTGATAAGAATCAGTGACTTTCACTAGGGATCGGTAGGTACCTACTCGTCATGCTCAAAGCATACGAGATGTCCGTCGAGTACATAACATGGCATACATGATAGATCCAATTGCGATGCATATGGAATCTTGCTCATGCGATCCCTCTCATCCCGGGTGGAAGGGATCGAGCCTTAGATAAAGCTTACACCATGTGACATAAAGGCAAGAGTCCTTTCTTGGATTCATGCATGTTAAATCGTCTTAACACTTTGTCTATGTATGTACTCGACTTAGGCCAAGCGGTCCTCGATGATCTATCTCTATAGATCCCGATACCTAATACATAGGTGGCTTCGCCCAAGTCCTTCATAGAGAAGCGGTTCCCAACCAAGTCTTTACTGTAGGGTAGGGTGGATGTCATTTCCAATAAGTAGTATGTCATCTACATACAATACTAGAAAGACAACTGTGCTCCCACTAACCTTCTTGTAGACACAAGATTCTTCTTCATTCTTGATGAAACCAAACTATTTGATATTAGTATCATCAAAATGAAGATTCCGACTTTCCGGAAGCTTGCTTCAATCCATAAATAGATCGTTGCAACTTGCATACCTTTCTTCTAGCATCCTCGTGGGTGGCAAAACCCTCGGGTTTGTGTCATGTACACATCTTCGAGAAGATTTCCATTAAGGAAAGCGTTTTGACATCCATTTGCCAGATTTCATAATCATGGTATCTTTGCCAATGACAAGCAAGATCCGAATGGATTTAAGCATCGCAACCTGGGGAAAAAGTTTCATCATAGTCTACACCATGAATTTGTTTGAAACCTTTAGCCACCAATCGCGCCTATAAAGGTATGCACATTACCATCCATGTCGGTTTCTTCTTGAAAACCCACTTGCACCCAATGGGTTTTACCCCTTCAAGTGGGTCAACCAAGGTCCATACCGGTTGGCATACATGGAATCCATTTCATCTCATGGCCTCGAAAGCCATTTCTCGATCTCCGGCCAATAATGGCTTCTTGGTAAGTCACGGGCTCATCTTGATCCATGAGCAGCAATACGTCACCTTGTTGGGTCATGAGAAATCCATATCTCTCACGGGTTGATGACGTATCCCCGTTAGACCTACGCGAGTCTCAGGCTACTAGAGCGAGTTCTTTGTTCCACAACATTTTGTGGAGGCCGCTCTATTTCCACCATTGGTTCATTCTCGCTTGTGAAACTTGAACTTCTTCAAGTTCTACTTTTCTCCCACTGGTTCCTTTGGAGATAAACTCCCTTTCTAGAAACACAGCCTGTCATGTGCGACAAACACTTTGCCCTCGGTAGGATTATAGAAAAGTATCCCTTGGTTTCCTTTGGATACCCCACAAAGAAGCATTTATCGATTTAGGTCCAAGCTTATCGAAACTTGACGTTTTACGTAAGCTTCGCAGCCCCAAATCTTCAAGAAAGACATACTTGGGCCGTCTCCCTAGTCCATATCTCATATGGTGATCAATCAACGTTGACCTTGTCATATTCAGCAAGGTTCTACTGTATCTTTCAGCAACACCATTTTGTTGAGGTGTCCTGTGCATTGTATTTTGTTTAGCAATACCAAAGTCTTTGCAAAATTCCAAAAATTCTCTCGAGATATATTCACCTCATTTGTCTGATCTTAAGACTTTGATCAAATGTCCTAATTGACTTTTTACTTCTTGCTTATATTCTTTAAATGCATCAAGTGCCTCCGATTTATGTGTCAAGAGATATATATGTATATATCTACAGTAATTATCGATAAAGGTTATAAAATAACACTTTCCTTGATATGTCTTTACTCTAAAAGGTCCACATAAATCTGTGTGAATAATTTTCAATAAGGTTGTTGTCCTTGTTGTTTCCTTAGAAAAAGCTTTCCTTATCATTTTTCCTTGTATACACGCTTCACACTTACTGAAAGTCTTTTCCTTAAATCCAAGAAATAAGTCAAAGTTGGATAATTTCCTCAACTTTTTCAGACTTATATGCCCTAGGCGTTTATGCCACATATTCACATCATCAGTAAAGACACTCTCAATATAAGCAGAAGATTAATGATTTTCATTATCATATAATTTGAACAGTTCTTATTCTACATCAAATTTCCTAGAGAACAAAATTCTCCCATGTTTACCCACAGTCACCTTGTTAGGAATAAACCTAGCTTCAAAACCTTTCTTTACTAAGGTAAGGATCGAGACCAGATTACGCCTTATAGATGACACAATTAACACGTCGGTCAATACAATTGGTTTGCCTTGTGCATGTATCTTGAAGGACCTAATACCCAGAATATCCGAGAAAGTATTGTTTTTCATATACACACGATGTTCCCTAGGTTGATATTCCTTCATATCCATTGCCCCTTCCTTGTTCTTTGAGATGTGTCTTATAGTTCCTGAGTTTATCCACCAACCTGTCATTAGGCGGTCCAAATACAAGCATTCTGAAATCACGCAGATTATATCCTGTTTCTCCGACTGTATGTGTTGTGGGTTGTTTCCTCTACCTTTCTTGTTGCGGCAATCCCTTTTGTAGTGTCCCATCTTTATACAGTTGAAACACTTGACCCGAGAAACGCCTTCCTGTGACTTCTTAAAATTTTGATTGCCTTTCTTGTTATTCTTACCAAGCTTTTTATTTGGTTTCTTTTTCTGGTTGAACTTAGAGCTAGAAGCTAGAAGCTAACTCATCTTAAACCACTAGCAATTTTTCTTTCTTGTTCTTGAGCATGTGCTCTTGCTCTATTGCTAGTTTAAGGAACAACTCAAAAAGGTTAATCTCATACCCTAATCTTAGGGCAATGGTGGTCATGTTCCATGACAGAGGTAGACTGTTCAATATTGTTGATGTCTACATCGGTTCGGGGATGACTGATTTTGCTACGGCTAAGTCTCTAGCCATTATCAGCATATGATTTATATGCTCTACTACATTTTCTCCTTTTTTCATTCTGAAGAAATTATATTTTTGTAGTAGAAACTACACATGCAATTTTGCAATTGTATCATATTTAGCTGTTAGTGGTTGGAGTGCATTCGTTAGTGCCAAAAGGCTGGTTGCTGGGGATGCGTTTATTTTTGTCAGGTTAGTTTGTGAAATTGAAAATTGGGATCAGCTTTCCCTGTATATAGTGTTAACTTAATGCCTAACTTCTACTTCTACTTCTACTTCTGTCATATCAACTGTTGGAGAGGTGAAAAGGGGGATCTTCGTGTTGGGGTCAGACATGCATTGCGGCAACAGCCTACTTCTACTTCTGTCATATCAAGTCACAGTATGCACCTTGGTGTACTCGCAACTGCATCCCATGCTATTGCAGGTGGCACTATTTCAGTGTCTTTTATAAACCTAGGTAAAGGGATCAGCTTCTTATTTCAATAGATCCAGTTATATTGTTTGTTACTTTGTTAGACTCTCTAAACTTTAAGTGGTTCGATTATTGGCCATAATATGTCCTCCTTGAGAAAATTTAAGATTTTGATTTAAATTTAAGATCTCGTGTGACCAGCAGGCGACCAAATTATAACATTGTGTTCTTTCTCCTTTTCTTTGATTGGAAGACACTTTCTATTATTTGAGTTGGCATGATGGCTGGTTATTACATAGATACTTCTTCTTCTTTGCACTTCGCCTGACATCAGTTGTGCATGCATTGCACATAGATGATACTCTTTTACGGTCTCATATTCTTTAAAGACCATGATCAAGTCATCCTCCATATATGTTAACATGATCGTCCTTGCTATGGTATCGTCTTTTAGAAATATTTTATACATTTCTGGTTGTTGCTCATTTGCGTTTGGGGGTGGCGGACGCATGGTTTCCTTTAGAATGTACTCAACACCTTCTAGTGTTAAGCCAAAGGAATTCTTCTCTTTCATGTTTAAAAGTTCAGACCGTTCAACTTTTCTATTTTTGTCAATTCAGACACACATATCCTACAACTCATTTTTATGTGTTTCGTAAAAATAATAATTAAGCATTCTAAAAAAGAAACCAACATAAAACCACAAGCACACATAACAAGAAACATGTTAATATGATGCATGATATCTAGCAAGTGATCTTTTTGAAAAAAATTTAAAGGGTTTCTGCCTCTGTACCCCTAAAAGAATACTAAGGGACAAAACTATAATTTTGTCTATTTATCCTCCTTTTATAATTTTGTAAAATCCTGAGGACAAACTCATAAAATCACTATTTGGTATTTTTGTAAAATTCACAACTGATCGGGGTTGAAATCATAATTTTAACCCTCAAGGCGAATTTGTAATTTTTCAAAAGAATAGGGGTAAATATGTCTTTTGACTAGATAGCAGAATCAAAATTATCCAAACCGAGAAGGGTAAAACTGTAAAGTAATAGCTCAGTATTTGGTAATTTCCACAAACAACTAGAGGGTAAAACAAACTTTTCGCTCAATAAGGGCAAAATATTCTTTTTATTTGAAAATATTTGGACAAAAAGGTAATTTTGCCCAGTGGCAACAAAGAATATCTGAATCTAGCCGGGGAAAAATGGTCTTTTTAGATCGTTTCCCGAGGCAGTTTTTGGGCCCGCGGTTTTTCGAAACTACGGATTTCAATTTTTTTTCTTTCTTTAATACAAATACAAAAAAAAAGTATACAGGTTTTCAGAGAAATAGGGAGGAGAGAGGGGAGAGCGGGAAAAGGGAGGAGAAGGAGAAGGGGCGGGGGCACCAGACCCTCTGGTGGCGGCGTCCCCAGCAGGTTTCTACTGTTGCTCCTTTCTAGGCAGCTGTCAGCGTCCCTGGCGGCGTCTGCTTTCCGGCTTCTGGCCATTCGGCCTCTGGCCTGCCTTTCTGGCTTCTTCTGGCCATTCGGCCTCCTGCCTTTCAAGCTTCTTCTAGCCGTTCGGTTTCTGGCCTGTTTTGCCGTTCAATTTCTGGCCTATTTCGTCGTTCGGCTTCTGGCCTGTTTCGTCGTTCGGCTTCTAGCCTGTTTACCGTTAGGCTTCTGGCCTATTTGTCGTTCGGCTTCTGGCCTATTTCGCCTCTACTTCTCCCTGATCCCCTTTCCTCTTTTTTTTTTCTTTCCTCTTCTTCTCTTTTTTTTTGTTTACCTGTCTCTCCTTTTTTTTCTTACAGGGTCTTTAGGCCCTGATACCAGTGTAGAATCCTACCTCCTATTTCGGTGGCGGATTTAGGTGATGATGGATCGGCGATAGGCAGCCCCTTCCTTTTGGATTCAGTCATTTTCCTCTGTGTACGCAACGGATTGGAGAGTGGGCGCGAGGTTCCCACGCAGGGGCTTCCACAAGATGAGCTTAGGTGTTTGTGATTCTGTATTCTTTCTGTATTTTTCATGCTATTCACGATCTGTAATGATTGCTTTTTATAGGCAACCTGCTCCTCCTCATCCGTGATGCATCCACCTGCGGCTTCCCTCGTCCGGAGCAGATCACGGAGCCGTTATCTCGGTAACGATCATCCGTTACGGTTCGGCCTTATCTGTTCAGGTAACGGACTGGATTGCCAGTCCAGCCATTACCTGAGTGTAAAATCAGATCTTTTGAAAAACCACGCATCAAATTCCCTCGGGTCTATAACCCATGAGAATGATCAAAACACATAAGTGGATCTCCTTGAGGAAGATCCCGCTTTTGAGCTCCCAGAATTTCATAAAATTCTCGATTTTGAAAGACCTTCCAATTCAGTAGGAGGAGATTTCATAGAGGTGAACCTAGGGAGTGATTCCAATCCCAGACCCATTAACGTAGGCGCATGTTTGCATGAGCATGAAAGATCAGCATTCATTGCATTTCTACGAACCTACTTAGATGTGTTTACATGGACGTATGAAGACATGTCGGGCATAGACCCCAGCATTGTCGAACATCGTCTTCCCTTAGATGCGGATGTAAAACCCATAAAGCAGAAGCTTAGAAAAATACATCCGAATGTACACGCACAAGTCAAAGAGGGTTTAGAAGATCTGCTAAAAGCCGGATTTATAAACCCCATTGCGTATTCTAATTGGCTATCAAACATCGTCGTTGTTCGAAAAACCAATGGGAAAATTCAAATATGCATCAATTTCAGAAACCTGAATAAAGCCACTCCAAAGGATAATTATCCTTTACCAAACATAGATTTGATAGTCGATAGTACTGCAAATCACGAGATGTTTTCGTTTATGGATGGCTATTTAGGGTATAACCAAATTAAATTAAGTCCACGAGATCAGGGTAAGACCGCATTCACAACCCCGTGGGGCACATATTGCTATACAATCATGCCCTTTGGTTTGAAAAATGCCGACACAACATACCAGAGAGCCATGACCACGATCTTCCATGATCAAATTCATGAGCTCATAGAAGTGTATGTAGATGATCTCTTGGCAAAATCCAAATGTCGAATATAAATCGGTAATACCTAAAAATATGTGAAAATGAGACTTAAAATGATTGTTGAAAGCTTTAAGAAGTTGTCGAGAATGACACCGTAATCATGTTATTTATAGGAGAGAGAAGGGATTTTGAAGAGAGAGAGAGAGAGAAAAGAGAGATAAATTATGTTGGGGTATTTTAGATCTTTTTAGGAAAAAATATGTGGATCGTAAAAAGAACGTGTATCATTTCTACAAATAATTTACATCTAAATATTACAAAATCAACAAAGAGCAATAGCTCAACAATAAGGCAACGCGCTATAGCGCCGCCGCTGCTGGTGGGGAGTTTGCCTCCCATAGAGTGCATGTGAGGGTGTGTGTGTTAGGCTTGGGCCTTCGTAACCAAAAAGAATTACAAATTCACAAATCAATTCTACAATTTACATTTGTTTACAAGCTAATACAACATTTTTTAATACATAATTTTCACACGATCATCGTCTTCAACACCAGCTACTAGTCCATCTCTAAGTACTTGCGGTGAAGTAGGGTGCGCACAATCCACCTCACAACATAGGTCAACAGAATAATAAATGCTCTAAATCACTACCCATATACACAAATTCAAGTTTTTGCAATTAAGGCTCATTCAAATGGCCAAAGGTGTAGGAGTCGTCCTACCCTCCTTAATGCCGAAGACCACTTGTCTAGGACAATCAAACACTGACTTTCACGATAGGGTGCTCATTCATGCCACAATGCACGAAGAGTCAAACAATCCGCGCAAAGGTATCATTTTCATACAAAATTAAAAACCCAATCTTGTTTCTTATTATATAATAGCATCTTCACGCACATTAAAAATCCAATATATTTTCCTATTATATAATCCACACATAAAGTGATATTTCATATCAGTGATAATTGTTATCATAAATAAACATCTACAAAATATTATGCACATAGTAGTACCATATCCATGACTCTTTGCAAGCAAGCACATTTATAAATAATTCACAACAGTATTATAAACAACTCATCATTATCAAATTAGTAACAAATCACATAAATTAGAAACATTAGAAACAATGTAAAACAACCCATAACATAATCATATTGATGCCAAGTTTATTTACCTACCTCAAACAATAGCCAAAACCATTTCTGGAAGTCAAGATCCATCAACCATAAGCAATAATATGCACATAATATCTCCAAATTTCCTCATTCAATATCGAAACAAGCATGTACACCCCCTGTATCGTACGATACGGTGCGATACGGATAACACTAGGTAGAACCCAAGGTAGATCAGGTCCCGCTAAACTTTACATGTAAATGATCCCCTTTTAGTGTCGGGTGCTTTGGTTTTGTCTTTGACTTATCTCATATTATAGTTATAAAAAGGAAAAAATGACATTAATGCAATCAAAATCCAACTTTGATCAGGCTTAACATTCACATAAACAACTCATTTTCATAGCCATAACCGAGATGACATTCAGATCCTCAATCCACTAAATAACAAAACCAGTGGCACAAACTGCATACGAATCAGAGTCCAATCAATTTCAAAATCTCTAGAATACTATGAAATCCTATCAAGGACTCCTAGATCCAATTTTATCCCTTAATTACTGTTTAATTTAATTGTTGAACGTCCATAAAATCCTCGTAATATTGAGGTTTAGTTTGTTACAGGTCCAATGCTTCAAATCGGACTCGAGACCGACATGAGATGTTCCCAAAAAAAAACAAAAATATTAAAATGGGTTCTGAAATGGATCCTGAGACGAATCTGGCCCAACAAGACCATACCGGCTAGGTCGATTCCGTAGTGGTCGTGGCTTCCTTGTTTCCAGACATTGTTTCTAATAGTTCTAGGCAATGGATAAGGTTAGTTAAAAATTAAAGTTGCTCAACGCTCTAAGCTCTGGGAGATGGCGGCAAGATCATTGGGTGTAGGCAATGGAGTCGCTGAAAAATGGAAGTGAGGGCGGCGGCGATTAAGTCTCATGGAGGGCCCTTCGGAACTGGTTTCGGCCGCTACAGGCGGCTATTGTCATCGCGACTAAAAGCAAAGTTGTTCGTCTCAACTATATAAAATGTTTTTTGGTTCACGATGTTTGAGAGCTAGATGATCGGAAATCTCACGAAAACCAGAGACAGTCGACGTTTGGGATTTTACAATACATTCCAAAGTTGATTCCTTCCTTACAAACGGCGATTGTTAGCGGCGTCAAAAGAGAAAAGCTCAATTTCTCCAAGATCTAAATAATGTTATATGGCTCACCATCGTCGGGTAGCTGAGCTGCCAGAAATTTGGCAACGGCTAGGGTTTCTACGGGTCATCTCCGGCCATCTATTTTATCTGTCACTCGAATCCAATAACAAAATTAGGATTTGCATTATCTTTTAAAATTTATTCTTATAGAAATTCTTTCTAATTAGATTTTTTCTTTTTCTAAGTTCCTCGTTTACAAATAGATGAGTAGAGCTTTCCCTTTGGTATATGAAGACAATGACGCCAAATTATCACTTACATGCTATTTCTAAAACTTTATATTATCTTTCTTGATTAAATTAACATTTTAGTTTGCTAGGATCTCTCAATTGTAGACGAGTAACTTGGGGACTGGGCATGGTAGAAAGATATTCTAGAGGTTCACCTACGATAAGTGGTCGACTGGGACGTAGTGGAAACTCCAAAGACTTCCAAGTCCAATTGATATTCGACTCCAAGTCCACAGCACCTATGTGGAAAATAGTTCCTTCTTTTACGAGACAGAAAATACACACTATTGTTGTGGTATATATATATATAGGTAAACTCCAACAACATCAGGGATCACCTTTGTATGATCTATCTCAAACCTAGATAAAAAAAGAGGGTTGCATCAGGCTTCTGACAACTGGTATAAAATTTTGCCAAATTTATCTACTACAAATTCTCGATATTATTAGCATTTCGTTGGGATGTCCTCTTTAATAGTGCCTGAATGTAATAAATAGTGATCATGAATTCATCCACTAACGTATCATTTATAAATAACATACACCATGATACTTTATCTTATGTATGTTTTGTTAACTCGTCAATAACTAATATAAATAAAATAGACTTAAAGTTGATTCGTGATGTAATCCAATATTAACTTTAAAGAATCTATCATTCCTTCATAGATTCTCATACATGTTTATGCACCATCGTACATATCTTTTATAAAATTTATATATGTTATTGATATTTCCCTTCTTTCTTATTTTAGAATATTCTGTAAAACGTCTAGCATCTCAATCTTAGATCTCACTGACATGAATTGAAATTGGTTTTCTATTGTACTTGATATTTATCTTAGCTTATGTTTAATAATTCTTCTTATAATTTTATAGTATAGCTCATCAATTTGATATCCTGGTAATTCATACAAATTTGAATGACTCTCTTATTCTTGTATATGGGTATTACTATACTCATCCTCCATTATTTAGGGATCTTTTGATTTATTAATATTTCATTAAATAGTCTTGTAAGCCAAGTGATACTTGTCTCCCCTAGAATTTTCAATACAACTATAAAAATATTATCTAATCCTATGGATTTACCAACCTTAATATGTTTAAGAGTTTATTTAACTTCATTCCTTTGAATACATGATAAAAATTGTGATTTATATACTCTTCTTATTTAGTTAACTCTTTTAAACTAATACTAGTATCTATATTTTTGTCTTTAATTTTAAATAACCTTAGTTATCTCAAAAATATCTCTTTCACCTTCTTTCGAATTGAGTTTTTTTATATAAATCCTCTAAAATTTGTCTTTTCTTTATTGACGGCCTTTTATGCTTCTTAATTTGCTTTGTTATAAGCCTCAAAAGTTTTGTTAGTCTTAATGTAATTTATAATATGTTTTGAACATTTTTTTTCATTTTTGTGGTTTCACCATTTAGTTCAAGTAGATGTATTTATTATTTACCTCTTTGTCTACTTGTTTACCTACACATTTATAACTAAAAGTCAACATTGGATAAACCTTTTTCCTAAAAAGGTGTATTGTTATAATAGATCATATTATATAGTAAAATTTAAATTTTTCTTACCTTTCTCATTTAAATTTCTAAAATCATAATTTTCATAAATACTTAATATCATAATGTCTATTTACCGACATGTTCATTTAAATCTCCTCTCAATTCTTTGACATAATCAATTGTTATCCTATCGTTGGGCCAAAATTATTTGTATCCAAAATTTTTCTATACATAAAAGAGAAGCTTTATCCTTTGGTCTTTGTTCATGTAGTGAAAAGCCAAAAACTAAACGTGTTTTAGCGTTCTTCGTTTTTGTTTAAAATCTTCTTATTATTTTATATCCAATTTTTAGTCCGTAATTTCTGGAAGCAGTACGGCCAAGGGCCTTAAAGCTTTGGGACGTTTGAATTAATTTTTATCTTTAAAACCGCCGACATTTTTTATTTTTCGCAATTATTGGTACACATTTTAATAATATTAAGCATGGCGTTTTGGCGGGGCCCTCTGACTCACAAGACGCAGTGAGTCCGTGGCTTGTATGAGTGTATTAGGCTTCGGCGCCCTAATTGTAAAAAAAAGAAGACAAATATTAGTACAAATGAAAAGTTGAGGCAGTGACATGAAATTTTTGTAACTATTAGGGTGATATGTACATTTGAATAAATGTAAGATTACTTCTAACAATTTTATGAATCCTGGGAACCTGCTCAAGCCACAAGTGGGACTGGTCTGAACAAACCGAACAAAGCTGCTTGCATTTGACGAGCTTAAACATGACCGGTTCTAAGTAAATTAGAACTGGTTTAGACGGCCAGTTTCTGTTTTCTTAGAACCATGAACCAGATTTTAATTACGATTTAATCGTTTCTTGTTCTAGGTTAGAACCATTAATTTTCGTTCTTATTTGTGTTTGAAACCGTTCGAAACCAAAACAATATTAAAGAAATTAAAACCTCGAACTGAGCCAAGCCATGAACAACACGAAAAAGCTAAGAACTGAAACAAGCTTACGAGCAGCTCGATTCGTTTACCGGACCTACCATCAAAGTAACCGACCTAACCTTCACTACCATCAACTAGACATTATCAGTTTCAATCAAAATCAGAACCAAAGTCAAAACCAAAGATCATCTGGTTCAGTTCTGATTTCACCAGTTTCAAACCGAAATCAGCGCTTACAAACCGCCGATTCCGGACAAACAGAAACCGGGTCTGTCTGCCACCAACTGCAGCCACAGAGGAGAGTAACGTCACCACGGATATCGTATGATAGGGGCTGTGTCATTAACACAAAAGCACGGCACCTCTTCGTAAATTGTGAGCCCTCTAAGATCCTTCTTTGACCCGAAAATCTTGCTTCCGGAGCAAAACATGCACGCGTAAATTTTCTTCTAGTTTTTACCGAAAGATGTACAAACAAACAAGAAAAGCGACCTCCCTTTACCTTCTCCCTAGAATCTAGCGAGCGAGTGTGTGTTTTCGTCGCTTGAGATAGTTTTTCAATTTTGACAGTGAGGCGGCGGGGGGGGATTTACTTCACACAAACACACAGGAATTTGTGTTGGGAGGAAAGGTTGATCACTCTTGATCGAAGCTGAGCTCCATTTTATAACCAAACACGTGACACCATCTTGAAAATTCGACCCCAACAATGTGGTGAAGTGAAACTCCCATTATATGGTGAGTCTCTGTGTGCGTGTGTGCTGGGTCACTGGAGTCATCACTTGTTTTCTTCCTCATGAAGCCGAAAATGGAGAGAATCTGAAGCGCCAGCAATTTCCTGCTCTCTTTTCTTTAGTTGGGATGAAAAAGGAGTCTTGTTTTTGGGGTTAGTGTCGTCTGCAAGCCATTTCCGAAGATGGGTTCTCTAGAAGTCCCCGAATCGAGGAGAAACGAGAGGAGTGAGAAATGGTTACCCGTCAAAAGGCCTTTGTTCTCGAAGCACCGGCCTAAAATGGAGAGATCTCTTCGATTTGACAAGATTGATTATCTACAATGGATGTGCAGCATATTGGTTTTCTTGTCTGTGGTTATTCTTTTCCAGGCTTATCTGCCCACATCTATGGTTGAGAAATCCGGCGGCCAAGAGAGCATCAGAGGGATGATGGAGTTGGGGACTTTGAGCTTCGGCGAGGGGGTTAAATTTGCACCTTGCAAGATTTTGAAGAGGTTAGAGAAAGAGAAGAAGAATGGGAACTTGGGCATCACTGGGATGAGGCCGAGGTTAAGGACGCCCATTAGGAAGCCTCAGATTGCAATAGTGAGTGTTATTTTTTGGGGCTTTTAGATTCTGTTCTGTTAGTTTGGTTTCTAGTGATGTTTGAATGTGGGGACATTTTGTTGTAGGTGTTTGCAGATCTCATGATGGATAATCTGCAGCTGTTGATGTTTAGTGTCTCTTCTTCCTTGCAAGAGTTAGGATACGCAATTCAGGTACTTTAGAAGAAAATATTGCGAACTATTATAGTTCATTGTTCTGACTAAACTGCTATGTTTGCGGGGGTAGTTTTTTTTATTTAGCTGGGATTGTTTCACATTAGTTAGTTTTTAATCTTTCATGGCCAGCATCAAGTTGAATTTTACATAGTTAGGGTGGATGAATGGTGTAATGTTGGATTTGAAACGTTTGTTGAGCTGTCATTCCTTCTCGTAGGATATCATATGACGTTTCATAAATGAATTTTTTTCCTTATTGCTGCTTTCGTGGAACATCTCGTTTGCATATTGTATTATTAGATGAATCTCAGAAGCTGCATGATGCTTAGCTCTTCTAAAGAGAAGGATCTGGGGGCAATTAACTATCACCGTCTCTGGGAACGCGCTTTCCTAGATTTTATTCTGAAAACTTCATGTTAAAGGTTGCGCAATCAATGGTGTCATCTATAATGGGCGACGCTTGAACTATATATCTGCCTTTGTTTATTGTGTTATTCGAGGCCTAATTTTCACTTTATCTGTGGGTGGGTGTATCAGATATTCTACCACCGGAATGGTACGTTAGAACACCCCACTTCAACTTGACTTTGGATTTATTTTTCCAGAAGTTTCAGTTGTCTTATACTTGTTAGCACACTTTATCTGCCATTTTATCTGGAGTAGACGGGATACTGATCAGATAGTCATTCAAAATAGTCATGATTTTTTTTTTGGGGGGGCAGAAGGGGTACAATTAGTCACAAACTCTTTATGCACGGGGATAATATTTTGCATACTCTGGTGGCAATGCTGGTCGTGGGACATGGTAAGGGCGTCCATAGCTGTAGTAGATGTGGTACTTGAGTTCTTATCTTGTTTCCCCTTTTTGTTAGGACCATCCTGTGTAGAGATCTTTCTCCACAAGGAATTCGCCTTAAAAGTGGAATCATCTGGAAATTTTAAACCCCATGAAATTTTCATGAGTGTTTGATTCAGAGGACAGTCTTTTAAGTTTACCATGAGAGATAATTAACTGTAGAAAAAATAGAAGCTCTAGAAGGCTGCTAACCGCTTCTCATTTTAGAACAAGTGTTGACTTGCAACATTTCTTAGACATGAAGTTCTCTGCCATTTCCGTTTTCAAGATTTTTTTTTACTACAGCCTTTTGTAGGCTGCTTTCCTAATTTATCAAGTTTTCCGGGCAATCAAACAACTCCGTTTTGACATTTGGAAGTATTCCGTATTATTTGACTTCTTCTGATAATTCTATGGATAATATCAGAATAGGATGTACGCTTACAATTTGAAACAAGAAAATAATATAGCAAGTGACAATCTTAGTTCGACATCTTACTATGATTCTACTGAGAATGTTATAATAGGCTGTACTCTGATTTGAATGAAATAGATTGGAAGAGGTGCTGGCCTTTATATTCCCAAAGATGAGGAACCTGTTAAAGTATATATATTTATATGGGTATTTTACTATATTTTACTGTATTTATCTAGGTATTTTATGAAAGTGTACATACATGTAATCAGGCACCCGGGCCGGGCCATCTGAGTGGCCCAACGATAACTTTACTAGCCGTTGGGCTGTGCCCAATGACTGTCTTCAGCAACCAGCAGCTGAATGGTGCTAGCTGCCCACTATCTACTTCACTCCTCTCTGTACTCTCCACTCTATAAATACTCACCTTGTATTCAATAAATGTTAAGCCTTCTTGGTGAGTCACGATTGTTATATACGTGTATTGAATATCCGCTGCTCCATTCAATACGTTGATTTATCATCTTCATTACATAACCATCATATATAAGTTGGCTCGATACATATTTATTCTTGTATCTACATATGTTTGTATCTACCTATCTATCTAAGATTTTACATATCAACAATCAGGGAATCCATCTATCTACCTATATATATATATATATATATATATATATATATATATATATATGTGCGTGGGTGTGTGCACCGACTATTTATTTATCTGTTCTTTTAACCCGTGTAGATGGCTGAAGTCAAACCTTTTAGGTGTCATACTTTCTACGGACATTTCTCTGGAATAATGGAGTATGAAGGTGACATTTCACTGTTGTACAAACAACAACAACTAAGCCTTTTCCCATACTAGATGGGCTCAACTACATGGATTCTTTGTTTCCATAGAGCCCTATCATGTGCCATGCTAGCACCTAACTCAATATAAACTAGATCATTCTTTATTGTTTCTTTGATTCTTTCCAACACTTTTGTGGTCGTCTTCTTCCTTTTTAACATTTTCACAATCTAGTTTTTCATATCTTCTTACGCCCGCTCGTCTTTCTACATGTCCAAACCATCTTAAATGGTTTTCCTCATTTTATCCACTATTGGTGCTACACTCAATTTGTTTCTAATAACCTCATTATGTATATGGTATTTCCTTGTGTGACCACTCATCCATCTCAACATCTTCATTTATGCCATTTCACTGCATCATGACAAAAATTAACAACAACAACTAAGCTTTTTCCCATACTAGACGGGGTCAGCTACATGGATTCTTTGTTTCCACATAGCCCTATCATGTGCTATGTTAACAGTTAACTCACAATAAGCTAGATCATTCTTTATTGTTTCTTTTCAACACTTTTGTGGTCGTCCTCTACCTCTTTTAATACTTTCCAAATTTAGTTTTTCATACCTTCTTATAGGTTCTTCTTTTGATCTTCTTTCTATATATCCAAACCATCTTAAACGATATTCTCTCATTTTATCCTTTATCGGTGCCACTCCTAATTTGTTTCTAATAACCTCATTATGTATACGGTCTTTTCTTGGATGACCACTCATCCATCTCAACATCTTCATTTCTGTCACAGACATCTTTTGTACAAGTTGATGGTTAACTGCCCAACACTCATAACCATAAAACATGATAGGTCTAATTGATGCTCTATAATATTTACCTTTTAACTTTAATAGTATCTTCTTATCACAAAGAATACCTGATGCTCCTCTTCATTTTAACCAACCAACATTAATTCTATGTGTAACATTTCCATCAATTCTTTCATCACTCTGAAAAATTGACCCTAGGTATTTAAAATTTTCCTTTTGGGGATGCAATGTGTGCCAATTTTAATTTATATGTCCTCTAAAATAACCAAATGATCAAACTTACATTCCATATATTCTGTCTTTGTTCTACTAAGTCGGAGGCCTTTGCTTTCTAGTGCTTCTCTCCATAGTTTTAATTTTCTATTAACTTTTTCTTTAGACTCTTCCATTAACACAATGTCATCTGCAAATAACATACACCAATGTACTTTATCTTGAATATGTTTTGTTAACTCATCGATCACCATTATAAATAAGTATTGTCTTAAAGTTGATCCTTGATGTAACCCAATATTAACTTCAAAGAAGTTTGTAATTCCTTCACGAGTCTTCACACATATTTTTGCACTATCGTACATGTCTCTTATAAGGTTAATGTATGTCAATGGGATACCTCTTTTTTCCAAGGTTCTCCAAAGAACCTCCTTTAGTACCCTATCGTAAGCTTTTTTTAGATGAATAAATATCATGTGAAGGTCTTTCTTTTTTGCTCTAAAATGTTCCATAAGACGTTTCAAAAGGTGAATCGCTTCAATAGTAGATCTGCCTGGCATTAAACCAAATTGGTTCTCTATTGTACTTGATACTTGTCTTAACCTACGCTCGATAATTATTTCCCACAATTTCATAGTATGATTCATTAACTTGATACCTCAATAATTCGTACAATTCTGAATGTCTCCCTTGTTCTTATATATGGGTATAAGTGTACTCGCTCTCCATTCCTTGGGTATGTTTTGGTTTCTCCATATTTCATTAAAAAGTCTTGTGAGCCAAGTGATTCCTATTTCTCCTAGTATTTTCCAAACTTTTATAGGAATATTGTCTAGTCCTACCGATTTACCACCCTTCATATGTTTAAGAGCCCCTTTGACTTCTTTTGAATACGTCGGTAGAAATTGTTGTTTATATACTTTTCTGATTTGGCTAACTCTCCTAAACTAATACTAACATCTTTATTTTCATTAAAAAACTTATAAAAATAGTTTTTCCATCTATTTCTTATATCATCATTTGCCACTATAATTTTTTCATCCTCATCTTTGATGCATCTAACATAATTAAGATGTTTAGTTTTCTTATCTCTAGCCCTAGCTATCCTAAAAATATCTCTTTCACCCTCTTTCGAGTTGAGTTTTTTATATAAATCCTCCCAAATTTTTGCTTTTACTTCCCTAACAGCCTTTTTCGCTTCATTCTTTGCTTTCTTAGAAGCCTCTAAAGTTTCACTAGTTTTCTTAGCATAATGTAATTTGTAATATGCCCTCTTTGCCTTGATTTTATTTTGGACTACTTCACTCTATCACCAAGCTTCTTTTTGTGCCGGTACACCTCCCTTAGATACACCTAATATATCTTTCGTCACTTTCCTAATATGTATAGCTATATTGTTCCACATATCACAAGGTGTACCAACATAATTCCAAACAACTCCTTGAAGGACCTTCTGTGTAAATATGTCTTCTTTCTCGCTTTTGAGGTTCCACCATTTCGTCCTTTTCTTCTTTGTCCATTTTTTTATTTGTAAATCCATAACTAAAAGTCAATGTTGGGTGGTTAAGCTTTCTCCAGGAATTACCTTGTAATCTTTACAACACACTCTATCCATAACTAAAAGTCGATGAATGAGAAAAATTAACAATTAGATAATTTTGAAGAGATGTTTATAGACACAAATAAGATGATCAATTTACTTTGAATGATACACATGTTGCATTTTCTGGTTCTTGTAATCGTGAAACCCCAAATAGTACACACTTACAAAACATAGTTTTTAGGGGTTATTTCTGACTATTGATCATTTAGGTGACTTTTGATCACTTGTCACTAATTTCTGTAGCGTGTGAATTATTGAGGTATCAAGTTAATGAGTCATTCTATGAAATTATGGGAAAGAATTATCAAATGTAGGTTAAGACCAGTTACAATAGAGAACCAATTTGGATTCATGCCAGGCAGATCTACTATTGAAGTGATTCACCTTTTGAGACGTCTTATGGAACATTTTGGAGCAAAAAAGAAAGACCTTTACATGATATTTATTGATCTAGAAAAAGCTTATGATAGGGTACCGAGAGAGGTTCTTTGGAGAACTTTAGAAAAAAGAGGTATCCCATTGACATATATTAACCTTATAAGAGACATGTATGATGGTGCAAAAACATGTGTGAGGACTCATGAAGGAACGATAGACTTCTTTGAAGTTAATATTGGGTTACATCAAGGATCAACTTTAAGTCCATACTTATTTATAATGGTGATGGATGAGTTAACAAAACATATTCAAGATGAAGTACCTTGGTGTATGTTATTTGCAGATGACATTGTATTAGTGGAGGAGTCTAAGGAAAAAGTTAATAGAAAATTGGAACTATAGAGAGAAACATTAGAAAGCAAAGGCCTCCGACTTAGTAGAACAAAGACAAAATATATGGAATGTAAGTTTGATCATTTGGTTACTTCAGAGGACATAGAAATTAAAATTGGCACACATTGCATTCCCCAAAAGGAAAGTTTTAAATACCTAGGGTCAATTTTTCAGAGTGATGGAAGAATTGATGGAGATGTTACACATAGAATTAATGCTGCTTGGTTAAAATGGAGAGGAGCATCAGGTATTCTTTGTGATAAAAAGATACCATTAAAATTAAAAGGTAAATATTATAGAGTAGCAATTAGGCCTGCCATGTTTTATGGTTCTGAGTGTTGTACAGTTAATCATCAACATGTACAAAAGATGTCTGTGATATAAATGAAGATGTTGAGATGGATGAGTGGTCATACAAGAAAAGACCGTATATATAATGAGGTTATTAGATGGCACCAATAGATGATAAAATGAGAGAACATCGTTTAAGATGGTTTGGACATATAGAAAGAAGATCAAAAGAAGAACCTGTAAGAAGGTACGAAAAACTAAATTTAGAAAGTATTAAAAGAGGTAGAGGACGACCACAAAAGTGTTGGAAAGAAACAATAAAGAATGATCTAGCTTATTGTGAGTTAACTGCGAACATGGCACAGGATAGGGATATGTGGAAACAAAGAATCTATATAGCCGACCCCGTCTAGTATGGGAAAAGGCTTAGTTGTTGTTGTTCACTAATTTCTGTAACATTATCTTGTTGTCTTTCTTTCTTTAAAAGAAGATAACCCACTTTGTATTGTGAAGAAATGTGGAGGCTTATTTTGCATATCTCACAGGTTTTCTCAGTCGATGATGGTCCTGTTCATGTTATATGGAGGAAAAAAAGCATCACAGTTAGTATTTTGCAAGGAGTTAATAAGTCAGGTCTGGCTGTAGATTGGCTCAAGTAAGTTCCTATTCTTAGAGATAATCAGAGAAGTTGGGATCTTTTATGAACACATGGGAGGTCTTTAGTTTCTTAAAGAAGTCCATAAACTTCGAAATATTGTTCTTCTTCTTATAAAGTCTTTCATGATATTCTTATATATGTATATACAGTGTGTGTGTGTGTGTGTGTGTGTGTTTCATTTGTAACCTAATGGTAATTGTTGTTTCTTCTGTAGTTTCGATGCTGTTCTTGTCAATTCTCTTCAGGTTAAGGGCATTCTTTCAAAGTGAGTATGCCATCTCCAGTTTGCAGTTATCAAAATGGAAACTTGATCAGAACGTTTGCTTTTCTGTCCCTTCCGTAAGAGAATATTCAGTGCTCTTTAAGGAATAAATTTCATATTGGCAACAGTCTTATGCAGGAGCCTTTCAAATCAATACCTGTGATATGGACAATCCACGATGAGATATTTTCACCTCAGGTGATGGAGAACACATCGGATGAGAATTCTAAATTCCTCAATGAGTGGAAGCAAGTCTTTGCTCGAGCTACAATTGTAACCTTTCCCAACTACTATTTGCCGGTACTGTTCATTGACTATGATACTGTTTCTTCCTCTGGTCATCAAGTGTTTTAGATTATTATGAGTTTCTCTTTTTCTCTGTTGTTAGTTGGGGCTATCCTTTATATACTTCTCAAACATATTCAAAACTTGATTCCTTCTATTTGTTCAGGTGGCATATGCTGCATTCGATTCTGGAAATTTCTTTGTTTCCCCAGGATCACCTATTGAACCATGGGAAGCATTAACATTTCTGGCCCTCAACAAGGGGCAGAATATACGGACCGGAATGGGTTACATGACTGAAGACTTTGTTGTTGTCATCGTTGGGAGTCCGTTTTTGTATAATGGTATATGGCTGGAACATGCACTTGTAATGGAAGCATTAGTGCCATTGCTTGTGGAATTCCAAGCTGGGAAAACTACCAATTCATGCTTGAAAATTGCTATTGTGAGTGGCAATTCAACAAGCACCTATAAAATGTCACTGCAGGTAATATCTAGAAAGGCAATTGTGTGCTCTTCTTCTTTTTTCACTACAATTGTTAGTATTCTCAATTACTTTGGCATATGGTGAAACACTTCTTTGCAGGCAATTGCTCTGAAATTAGGTTACCCAAGAGCTGATGTGCGACATTTTGGCAATGATGAAGATGTTAGCGGTTTACTTAGCATATCTGATCTTGTAATATATGGAACATTTCGTGAAGAACAATCTTTCCCATCTTTGCTGCTTAGAGCAATGTGCTTTGGGAAGCCAGTTATTGCTCCCGATCTTGAAATGATCAGAAAGCATGTAAGTTTTAATCAGATCATCTGATCATTTCTCTTTTTACTGGAAATTGCTTCAAAGATGTGTAATGGTGCAGTTTCTGTGTTGAAATCAGATTGATGACAGAATCAATGGATTTCTATTTCCAAAGGAGAATCTTGGCTTGCTGACTGAGGCACTGTCTGAAGCAGTTTCAAATAGAAAATTATCTCTTGCTGCTCAAAACATTGCATCAAAAGGCAAAAAGAATGCGACAAATCTGTTGGTATTGGAAGCTGTTGAAGGGTATGCATCAGTTCTTGAAACCATTGTTCAGTTGCCATCAGAAGTTGCATACCCAAAGTCCGTAGATGAGATCCCTCAGAGAGTGAAAGAGGAATGGCAATGGCAGCTTGCCAATGAAGTGGAACGTAAGAACTGGAAAAGAAGATCCAGAAGTTCCAACTTTTCTGTCCTAGTTAAGGGATTCCAAAATCATAGTTATGTGGTAGGTACCGAAATCCAAAAAAATGTGATAGATGAAGCATTTTTATTAACTGATTGGGAAGAACAAAAGTCTATTGAGATGGCTAATGCTAGAAAGAGACGGGAAGAGGAAGAGGTATAGATTGACACCCTGTTGATGTTACTTTCTCAGTTTTTGTTGATCCAACATTAGCTTAGCATCATTTTTTCTATTTATTAAATATTCTAGTTGAAAGACCGAAGTGATCAGCCTAGAGGAACATGGGAGGAAGTCTACCGGAATGCAAAAAGAATAGATAGAGCCAAAAATGAGTTGCATGAAAGAGATGACAGGGAGCTTGAGCGGATAGGCCAGTCTTTGTGTATATACGAACCTTACTTTGGGGAAGGTGCCTGGCCATTTCTCCACCAGAAATCCCTTTACCGTGGGATAGGCATGGTGAGTTGTTTTCATTGGTTTACTGAAGTTGCTCTTATCTCTTCAATGCATGAGACTTCAACTGTAGGATGATTTAACTTCAAAATGAAAGCTAGCCAGTTTTACACTTTTCTTGAACTGGTCCTGTGGTCTGGGGATCCACATTAGCCTCCACCTTCAGATGTACATGTCAGTATAAGGTGTACATAGAGTTCAGAACCTTTCCCCCTGTGAATTGTTCTTGTAGTTCTTATACATTTAGGATCAATGTTCACATTAAACCGAAGCCATAATATCTCTTCATAACCAGCTATGCAGTTGGCTTATAATGTTTGTCCCATGTTGAGTTCATGCTGTTTGATGCTTTAATTAGCACCAAAATATGCTTTAGTATATGCGTTGAACTTTCACTTTAATTCGGCCTTTTGTTGTTTCATCAGTTTGAGCTTTAACATGCAATTGTACAAATAACATGTTCTCATTCTTGATTGGAATTGAAGTTCCACATAGGACATGTTGATTCTTTCAGGTTTTCATGTTTGTAATATGTTATTTCATGTCTTTACAAATGTTTTCTGGTTCCAAAGTGAAATAACTTAAAATGTTTTCTATTAGAATTGTGTCATCATCACAGCCTTGCACCAGCTACAAGCAGAGTATGGCATGTAAATAAAAAATGGAAGTCATATTATTTGGTTGTTTCTTTCTTTGGTGCAATTCTGGTACAAGGTTAGCTGTAGCAACTAGCAAGTATTGTCTATTGAGTATTGGAAGAGACTTCCTAACTCTTGTTTTCGTACACAATGCAACTTAAAAAGAAAAGAGTGAACTCCATATCTCTGTATAAACAGAACATGATTGGCACTAATTATCATCATTTTGAGCACATTCTAAATGTTCTGATTCAGTACACATGCTTTGGCGTTTGGAATAATGTCTTGAGTGTGTAAGTACTGTTAAAGTTAATCACCCAAGCTTCAATACATGCTTACTTTTCCCTTCTTAGAACCACCATACAAGTTCAGGACCTCAGGTTGCTAATGTGGTATTTTTGACTTTCACATGTACCAAAGTAAATTCTGTTACATGTTCATTTAAGGTATTTATTTGGAATGCTTAGTTGCGTTTCCCTCCATCTAATATTACTGTTGATTCATCTGTCATAGTCTACCAAAGGCCGAAGGCCTGGAGCTGATGATGTAGATGGACCTTCTCGTCTTCCAATCCTGAGTAATGCGTATTACAGAGATGCACTTGGTGAATATGGGGCCTTTTTTTCCATAGCTAATAGGGTTGATCGAATTCACAAGAATGCATGGATTGGATCTCAGTCTTGGAGAGCTACAGCCATGGGTGTATGTTCTGAATAACTTTTGTGGATTGGTATCTTTTGATCATCATAATTCTATATGTATGATATGTACTACAGCTATGCACCTATGATTTAGTCCATGCTGAACCTTGAATATGTATCTGATTTCCTATGTGAACTTTGAATATCTGACTTTAATATGTTAGCTCACCTAAAATCGTATCATATTATTATTCAGAGATATTTTTGAATTGCACTTATAATTGATTAATAAACAAAGCAAAATGAAAGTCTAAGAGTTTGGAGACATTTGATAGCAACTGGCTGGCTAGTTGATGTATGCCTATCTAAAAGAAATGAACGTTTATGAATTTAAATAACACCATCCTCCAATATACATGCCATCTTGATTCCATGAATAAGTGGTTGCCTATCAAGATATCTCTTCTGTTCTGGATCTCTAATATTGTTTTCTTTCAACAAAAATGCGGCAATTGTCTGCTATTAAGGTGATTCTTGCCTTATAGTGCCTAAGCATGAGCACATGCCATGCTAAAAAAAACACACTTTCTAGAACACAGCAATATGGAGACTGAACATTACTTCAGAAAGAATCTTCTCCATGGGTGTATGTTCTGAATAACTTTTGTGGATTGGTATCTTTTGGTCATCATAATTCTATATGTATGATATGTACTACAGCTATGCACCTATGATTTAGTCCATGCTGAACCTTGAATATCTGATTTCCTATGTGAACTTTGAATATCTGACTTTAATATGTTAGCTCACCTAAAATCGTATCATATTATTATTCAGAGATATTTTTGAATTGCACTTATAATTGATTAATGAACAAAGCAAAATGAAAGTCTTAAGAGTTTGGAGACATTTGATAGCAACTGGCTGGCTAGTGGATGTATGCCTATCTAAAAGAAATGAACGTTTATGAATTTAAATAACACCATCCTCCAATATACATGCCATCTTGATTCCATGAATAAGTGGTTGCCTATCAAGATATCTCTTCTGTTCTGGATCTCTAATATTGTTTTCTTTCAACAAAAATGTGGCAATTGTCTGCTATTAAGGTGATTCTTGCCTTATAGTGCCTAAGCATGAGCACATGCCATGCTAAAAAAACACACTTTCTAGAACATGTTAAGGAAGGTCGTATAATGCAAGTCGGGTCGTGTAAATGTATATTCAGGTCATTTTGAGTCTTATGTCATCTTAGAAATAGTTAATACTTATTAGGGGTAGATTAGGGAATTAAGTTAGATAGGGTATTAATAGTTGATTAGGGTTTAGTTAGAATTATAAGGAAAAAGAAGGTGGCGGCTGTGCAGTGAGTCACGGTTTTGGGCATAATGCAGATTGGAGGAATGCCTCCAATCTGCTGCATATTTTAAGTGATTTCTAATTTGATTAATACAAGGTTTATTTTCAATATGGTATCAGAGCCTATATGGCCTTTAATGTGATGATTTTATGAAAAAGAAACCCCGATTCAGATCAGCTGCAGGTTGGAATCGTGACAGAGTTTAGTTTTGACTCAGAAATTTTTTGTTTGAATCCTATATGATTCTATGAAGTGAGTTGTTTGCAAATTGTGGACAGCAGAATTGTGTTTATTGATCTGAGGCATGATTTCTCATCAAGTTTCATTGTTCTTCAACCCAAATCCAAGCAAGTCGCAGATTGGGTGGCCGATACTCACCAAGCAAGTCGCAGTTTCATCATTCCTCCAATCTGCATTATTTCTTCAGATTGCGTGGTATCTTTTGTGTGGCAGATTCCCATTAACATCATCACATCCTATTGTGGCCGATCCTCATTCATATTCAGTTGTGAGTTTTTTTAATTGTTGGTAATATCAAGTGGATAGTTGATAGTGATCAAATCGGCAGGTTTATTGTGGATAACTACTTGTATCACGTGGACAATTTCCCCAAACCAAAGTATACAATTCAAACTTGATTCAGTCTTTTTTATTTCAGATTTCATGATCAATGGCTGACAAAGGTAAAGGCATTGAAAGTTCCTTTCATTCAGGCGAACAAGCTGGTTCGTTTGAAAAAACAGAAAATCTTCAGATTATAACGACTAAATTAGATGGTCGAAATTACATAGAATGGGCAAGATCTGTAGAACTTGCCATTATAGGAAGGGGGAGATGGGCACATTTAATGGGTAAACTGGAAACGAGAAGATGCATTAATATCTTCGTGGTTGCTCCAATCAATGATTCCATCAGTTGCTAAAACTTTTATGTTTTTAGAATCTGCCCATAAGATTTGGTGTGCAGTAGCAGATGCTTATTCCCGAAAGAAGAATGTTGCAAAAGAATATGAGATTCTAGAGAGAATCAGAAAGTGCAAACAAGTCAACCGGTCTATCAGTGAATATTATGCATATCTCCGAGGTCTTTGGGATGAATTACTCTACTATACAAATATCAAGTGTTCTGCCTGTTATAACGAAAGAAACACTGAGATTGAAAAGAAGAAAGCATTTGATTTATTGTGGGGTGTGAATCCAAAATTTGAATCAGTAAAACTGAATATCTTAGGCAGAGAAGAGCTCCCTTCCTTGGGCACTGTTTATTCCTTATTAATCCGAGAAGATTGCAGGAATCTTGAGAAGGATCATGTTAGTAGGACAGATCAGCATGCACTTCAGGTAAGAGGAGACAATTCTCATTTTCGTGGCAGAGGGGGATACCAGAGTCGTGGCCGTGGCCATGGTCGATTTAATTCAGACGACAAAGAAAAACTTGTTTGCTCCCACTGCGGCAAATCGCGTCATACCAAAGATCATTGTTGGGAATTACATGGTAAGCCAGATTACTATAGAAATCGTAATACCTCAGTTCATTCTGCAGAAAGTTCAACTCCCAGCATCGATGGCATTCAAGAGATTATGAAAAGAATAGAAGGCCTTGAACAGAGATTCTCTGAAAAATCCTCTGCTTCCTCCACCCAAGCTATAGTGGCTCAGGCTACACATACAGTAAAGGGTAATCAATCCTCTCCTTCTCATTCTAAAACTTGGATAATTGATTCCGGGGCTACAGATCATATGGTAGGAGAATTATCATATTTTTCAGCTTACAGGACTCTTAAAGATCAAGAACCAATTAAATTGGCAGATGGTTCTTTTACTTATATGATTGGACAGGGAAGTGTACCTACCTGTATTTCAAATTTACCATTAGTATATCATGTTCCAAGTTTTCCGATGAATCTTCTCTCAGTCATTTCTTTAACTCGTGCCTTGGATTGTTGTGTAACTTTTCATCCTACTAGTTGTGTATTTCAGGATCTGAAGACGGGAAAAATCTTTGGACATGGTAAACTACAGAAAGGACTATACATTCTTGAAGACTATTCTCAGCCTTCAACCTCTTATAGCGTTTCAGCAACAAAAGTTCAAGATGCAGCTCTTCAGCAACAACATCTTTGGCATTATCGTCTTGGTCATCTCCCAGTGTTAAAAATTTCATATGTTATTCCTCAATTTAGAGTCCAGTCTAATAAATCTCAGTTTGAATGTGAAGTATGTCAACTTGGGAAACACCAAAGGGCATCTTATCCTTTAAGTGATTCTCGACGATCTCGACCTTTTGAACTTATTCACTCTGATGTATGGGGTCCAAGTCCAGTCAACTCTCTGTTTGGTCATAAGTATTTTGTCTCCTTCATTGATGAATGTACTCGTCTTACAATCGTTTACTTAATGAAAACAAAGTCTGAAGTTTCCTCTATTTTTCCCATACTCAATTCAATGCTTCAGTTAAAATTCTTCGATCCGATAATGGGGGAGAATATATTGGGACTCAATTAGAAAATTATCTACAAGCACAATGAATTGTTTATCAGACTACATGTCCTTATACACCTCAGCAGAATGGTATTGCTGAACGGAAGAATCGTCATATTCTGAAAGTAGCCAACACTCTTCTCCTTCAAAGTAATGTTCCAAAATTCTATTGGAGAGATGTTGTCCTTACAGTTGTTTATCTTATAAATAGAATGCCCAGTAATACCATTCAGGGGGAGAGTCCTTTTCATAGTCTTGTGAAAGCCTCAAAACCATTTCATCTAGTTCCTCGTATCTTTGGGTGTACCTGTTTTATCCATATCCATCTTCCCAATCGTGATAAACTCGATGCCAAGTCAAATAAATGTATCTTTTTTGGCTATTCCACCTCTCAAAAAGGCTATAAATGCTATGACCCACTGCTTACAAAACTATATGTTTTCATGGATGTTACTTTTTTTTGAACATACACCGTATTACTCTCCTCCTATGGAGTCTACTACAACTCTATCTTGTGTTCTTCCACTAGTTCCTAGTAAGGGGGAGTATAATGGGATAGTTGACCATCAGAGTGAGAAAACGCAACAATTAAAAGAGATTATGACGTATAAGAAAGGACAACAGAAGATTGTGTACTCTCAAGAAGAACCATGTGCTAAAGAGATTTCCCCTGAATCAGATCCTCAAGTGCAAGTGGACAGTGACCCTTGAGATTCCTATTGCTGTTCGTAAAGGTAAGCGTACATGTGCAAGATATCCAATTTCTAATTATGTTTTATATGCCAACACTTCTCAGAGTGAAGAATTGAATACTCTGGTAAAAAACAATACATGGACCATCGCACAGTTACCTCCTGATAGGAATACTGTAGGATGCAAATGGGTGTTTACTATTAAATATAAGGCAGATGGAACAGTGGAGAGATATAAAGCCAGATTGGTTGCTAAATGATACAGTCAGTCATATGGCATTGATTATATAGAAACATTTGCACCCGTTGCTAAACTTACATCAATCAGAATACTTCTCAGTATGGCAACAAACTTGGGATGGGATCTATGGCAATTGGATGCCAAAAATGCCTTCTTACAGGGAAACTTAAATGAATAAGTATACATGGAACTACCTTTAGGAATGACCAGAAATTTGACATCTTTTAATAGAGTGTGTAAACTCAATAAAGCAATATATGGGTTGAAACAATCTCCAAGAGCTTGGTTTGATAAATTCAGCAAAACAGTATGTAGTCTGGGATACAACAGAAGCCTCAATGATCATCCAATATTCTTCAAGAAAGGGACAAAAATATCTATTCTTGTTGTTTATGTTGATGACATTATTGTTACAGGGGATGACCTTGAAGAAATTTCAAAGTTGAAAATGAATCTTCATAAATTACTTGATATTAAGGATTTGGTAGGCTCCACTATTTCTTGGGCATAGAAGTTCTCTATTCTAACAAGCGAAAATATTTAATGGATCTTCTTGAAGAAACTCAAATGCTTGACTGCAAACTTAGCGACATTCCTATGGAGGTAAAACAAAAATTTTTTCAAGGTGACAGTGAAGAGTTCAAGGGCATACACAAATATCAAAAGCTTGTTGGTAAGCTTATATATTTGACTATTACTCGGCCAGATATTGCGTATGCAGTTGGGATTGTGAGCAGATATATGCACTCACCAACAAAAAATCACATGGATGCAGTGTATAGAATTCTTCGATATCTAAAATCAACATCTGGAATGGGTTTACTTTATTCGAAATCATCAAATTTGGACTTCGAACTTTATTCTGATACTGACTGGGCTGGATCTTATGATGACAGAAAGTCAACTACCGGCTATGTTACTTTACTTGGGGGTAATATTATATCTTGGAAGAGTAAAAAACAGACTGTGGTTGCAAGATCTACAGCAGAAGCTGAATACAGAGCTATAGCACAAGCTATGTGTGAAGGAAAATGGATATCTTCATTGACTAGGGAATTGGGTAATTCTCCTAACCATCCTATACCACTATATTGTGATAGCAGTCTTCAGATGACATCTAATCCAGTATATCATGAAAGGGCCAAGCATATAGAAATTGACTGCCACTTCATCAGGCAAGTATGTTCATTCTATCAAACAGTGGGCTGACTTCTTAACTAAAGCTACTACCAGCAAACTACTAAAAGAGACTTTATCCAAGTTGGGTGTCATCAACATTTTCCACCCAACTTGAGGGGGAGTGTTAAGGAAGGTCGTATAATGCAAGTCGGGTCGTGTAAATGTATATTCAGGTCATTTTGAGTCCTATGTCATCTTAGAAATAGTTAATACTTATTAGGGGTAGATTAGGGAATTAAGTTAGATAGGGTATTAATAGTTGATTAGGGTTTAGTTAGAATTATAAGGAAAAAGAAGGTGGTGGCTGTGCAGTGAGTCACGTTTTTGGGCATAATGTAGACTAGAGGAATGCCTCCAATCTGCTGCATATTGTAAGTGATTTCTAATTTGATTAATACAAGGTTTATTTCCAATAGAACAAAGCAATATGGAGACTGAGTATTACTTCAGAAAGAATCTTCTGCAAACCACAGAACCAGATCCGACTAGGCTTCTCAATATGAGATGATATATTTCTCCAGTATTTGGTCAACCAAGAATAAGTTTACTCGTGAAGCAGTAAGTCATTTAATTTTGATACTTTTCTAGTGGTCGCTATGCACTTCTTCGGACATGTAGACCAATATACATTTGTAAGTGACCAACCATGGGTTTTTGAAGCTTTTTATTTGTAAGACGTTTATCTGAAAATCCAATTTGGACTTATGATGTTATGCTATTGCCATGATCCGGTTGGGTGCTTGAATTGTAACTTGCAATGCTGCCATAAGAAATATGAAATCAACTTGCATCAGCAAAAAAGGATAATAATGATCAGGTTAAAGGCACTGGTTCATTTACCTTTCATTTGGGGGCTAAGTATATCATTTAGAATCTTTCATTAGCTTTATGACATGATATTTGTAATTTGCTTCTTACATCCAGTCATCACCTCAAACAGGTTTCCTTATCTGAAACTGCTGAAATTGCACTTTTAGATGCAATTCAAAAACACAAACATGGGGATGCTCTCTATTTCTGGGCCAGACTGGATGAGGATTCAAGAAATCCGTCCCAAATGGATTTCTGGTCTTTCTGTGATGCTGTAAATGCTGGAAACTGCAGGTACCATTTACTTGTGAAGTCCTTATTCAGTGATCTGGAAATTCTGATCAAAGCTAATATCTGAAGAGAAAAATGTGTTTCACAAAAGTGATATGGGCTTCCTTGACCGTATGTTGAGTGTATGCTATGTATCAAGAAAAAGATATTACCTGCTAATTAAATCCCTTGTACCACCTAAGGCACCTTTCTGGAAAATAGTCTTTGCTTTCTTCCTGTTAAAATCTGTAGATTCTGCAATCACTGGCTTTGGTACATGCATTGCTGCGAGATATCAAGTGACCATTGTAGCACTGCTCTAAAAATGAACGAAAGAATTTTTGTTTGCATTAAGTTGAATGTATCATTTCATTATCATGTGGCATAGCTTACGATCAGATCATTAATAAGTGCTAATTTGAGTATCTGCAATGTTGCTAATGCTCGATGGAAAGTGCTTCGTCTGATTGATATAATAACTGACCAAACTATTTTGACAAATTGTTGCACAGGTTTGCAGTTTCTGAAGCTCTTGGAAGGATGTATGGTGTATCGAAGGATTTTGAGTCTTTGCCGCCTATGCCGGGTGACACTGGTACTTGGTCAATGATGCATAGTTGGGCTTTGCCTACAAGGTCATTTCTTGAAATGGTAATGTTTGCGAGGTGAGTCATTGATGTTTTGTGCCTCTGTGTGTTGCAATGCCGATATTTTCATTCATGCTATCTGTCTATTTCATCTTTGTTCACTAACGTGATTCTCAATGTCAGGATGTTCGTAGATGCTTTGGATGCAGAAATATATGATGAGCACCGAAGAACCATGCAATGTTACTTGAGTACCAAAAAGGTACTTTATTCATCTGAATCGTAGGAAGTCTTCTCTGCGAGTTTATTTGCTATGTTATCAATAATAACGAGCACAGAGTTAAAAGCTCAGCTGCCATAAACCATTCGTGAAGATGTAGTGGATTTAGGGATACACCCACATTAAGCAAATATAAAAGATATGTAATTCTTTTAAAAATGACAAGACATATCCATCACATTTATAATTGTCAATCAATCTAAATAAAAAAATCTAAAATGCACTTAATTCATGAATATATTTATCAAATTTGAGTTTAAAGTACCATTGATTTTAGATTTGAACTAATAAAGTTGTGAGATTGTCAACTTGAGTAAAATATGACAGTGACAAATGCATTTTGTATGTAATCAAGAAATATAACATGCATTGCATGTACATGAAAAAGAAGAAAAAGGACCAATGAGCAGAAAAGAAAAGGAGTCGGAAGAAGACACAAGATGTGAAAGAAGATATAAAGGTAGAAGAAGATAGAAAAACGAGAAAGAGAAAAGGAGGAAAAAGAAAAAAATAATGGAGGGCATAGAAGGTGAAGAAGAAAAGCTGAGTGCCCCTCCAGAAAATGGTGGAACTTTGCTAAAGAAGTCAATTTTCATTGGATACCGAAAAATGGTGTCTGCAAGGTCGGATATGGTTTATAGAGGGATATATCGACTTATACATCGTATTATTGATAACGTAGGTTACTGGGCCCTTATTTCTTTTGCCTAAAATATCTACTCCTTGCAAGTTATGCTTGAAAGGGATTAAGTGTTTGTATTTTCTTATTTTTACATATTGGTATGTAATAACTGCTTGATTTTGCATTGCTTTCTTCAGAGTTGTAAATGGTAATTGGATCTGACCTTTTTCTTGTTGTTCTTCTGTTGTTGATTTCTGAAGGTTAACGAAAATTTAGACATGCATGTGGCCGTGTAAACAAGTGAACATAAAGGCATGCATCTAGGTGCAGTCCTCTAACATGTGCTTCTTGTCTCATTCTCATCACTGCTGTAGGACCGGCATTGCTATGCACGCTTGCTCGAGCTGGTTGTTAATATGTGGGCATATCATAGTGCGAGACGGATGGTTTATGTCAATCCACATACTGGGGCTATGCAAGAGCAGCATGGATTCACAACCAGACGAGGACGAATGTGGATCAGATGGTTCTCCTTTTCGACACTTAAAAGCATGGATGAAGAATTGGCAGAAGAGGCTGATTCCGATCATCCAACCCGAAGATGGCTGTGGCCATTGACCGGTGAAGTCTTTTGGCAAGGTATATACGAGCGAGAACGGAGTATGCGGCATCAACAGAAAGCTGAGAGGAAGCAGAAGAGCAAAGACAAGATAAGAAGGATTAAGAACAGACAACATCAGAAAACACTCGGCAAATACATAAAACCTCCACCGGATGAGGTGGCAAACACCACTGTCACGTGATTGACGTTAAACCTCCTAATTGGTTAAGAAAATCTGGTGACATGAAGGTGAATCCGGCCAAGTCACATGTATTGTATCTCTCGCATTTGAAAAAGAGCGCATGATGATTGTGAGTTGTGATTGGATTTCTCCATTTTTTCCTATATGTTGGATGGGCATCGAAGTGTTGTAATGAAGGGCGATGTAATTCTTTTTGTTTCAATTGGTTGTTTCTTGCATGCACAATCAGAAGCATCTTAGTGTGCCAAACCTCATCCTTCGCTTTCTTATACAACTCTGTATAAATGCCTACTGAGAGGTGGTGGTGGAACTGCCCGACTGCTTTATTTGAACAAGGCTCACGAAAACATGCTTCCTATTGCCATCTGCGAACTAGGGAAAATAAATATTTGGTTCCAAGTTCCTGAAGAAAAGAAGATTATTTCCAAGTTACTGAATTTTTATCTAAACTTCTTACTCTGTGGCCTAGAATTGGTAGAGAAATAGAGGTCATAATCAATTTACAGAGTGCCAAACGTGTACCACTGTTGTCATGCATCATAGATGCTATACGATACGCGTACACTTTAATTGCGTCAGTGCTATCTTAAATATAAATTTTAACTAGTTTGGTCTTATCCTTGGTGAATACCAACTTGACGAAAACAGCGGTTTCATCTTCATTTCATAAGATTATCAACTATATATAGTAAAACACACACACACACGCGTGGATTCATTCCGACATACACATACAACATAAATTCATATATACATATCGTGTGTGTACTTACAGTCAGTGTTGTCTGACGCGTATCGTATCGTGTATCGCTGGGCTCCACGATACGGGCGTATCGTATCGTATCGTATTGTACTTTAATATTAAAATAATGTAAAAATAATTAAAAATTAATAAAAAATAGTAAAAAATCAAGAAAAAATCAGGAAAAATCTGATAATTGCTTTAAATTCATATAATGTAAGTTTAGTACAGATTGAGCATTCAACATTGAACAATTGCATCCAAATTTATATATTTTGAATCCAAAAAATAAAATACAGACATAGTTTACACTTTACAGTACACTACAGTTACATATAATGTTACATTTTACAAATTGTAATCAGGATCATCAACTAAATAATCTTCATCTTCTCCTTGTTGCAGATCCTCATCATCATCAGCCACGCCCACACCTTCTTCTTCAAAATCAAATTCTTCATCTCCATAATGTTGTTGCGCTCTTTCCAAATTAATCCAGGCAACGTCTTCTTCTGTTAGGAGGGCATTTTCTTCAGTGTCTTCCATAACCCAATCTTCTAATATATCAAAATTATCCAAACTTATTGGATCGAACTGACTTTCTTCTCTATTTACTTTTTTTAATTGCCTACGACAAACAAAGATAAACAATTAGTAAGTAATATTAACAATTGAAAACTGAAGTTAAATAATATCGAATTGAAAATTTGAAAGTAATACAACATTACCTTTCACGAAGGCGCATGTTACAACGAATATAAACCAAATCATTAAGCCTTTTGTGTTCCAACCTGTTGCGCTTTTTTGTATGGATGTGTTCAAAAACACTCCAATTTCTTTCACAACCTGTTGCACTACAGGTTTGGCTTAAGACTCTAACTGCAAAATCTCTAAGGTTTGGACAATCACTTCCAAACCTGTTCCACCAAACATCTGTAAAAAAAATATAAACATTAGAGACATAATAATCCACAGTAATGTAAGATGCAACTTAAATATGAAAATAAACAATGTACTTGGACGCATCGTAGAGCGGTTGCGAATTGCAACAGGCAAACCCATCAAGTGAAGAGCATTATCATATATCTCCATCTCTCGATGTATCGCATCTACTATGCTCTCATCAGGGACTAATCTGTCGATGCATTCAATGATTCCTCGATTAACCTCACCGTCCCTTTTGAAGGTTGCTGAGTACCTCAATGATGGGTTTAGATAGTAGGCTGCTGCATGAATAGGCTGATGCAATTGTTTATTCCATCTACTATCAATTATTTTTCACACGGGCACATAATCTCTTTTTTTTCCATTAAAGTTATTTCTGATTGCTTCTTTTGCCCTATCCATGGATTCATAAAGATAGCTCATAGATGGTTTCTCCTCGCTGTCAGCCAATCTCAAAACTTTCACTAAAGGATAAGTAATTTTCAATAATCTGATACATGCATTCCAAAATGAACTTCTAAAAACCGTTTCTGCAATCTCATTTAACTTTCTGTTACTTCTGTTTTGTGGCAACTATGCAAATTGTTGCCACTCATCTGAGGAGAACATTCTCTTTAAAGCTTGCTTCTGTCTCACAATACTCTGTACAGATAAGAAGTTTGTTGCAAACCGAGTTGCAGCTGTGCGAAGAAGCTCTGCACCTTCTATGTATCTCCTCATCATACATAAAACAAATGCATGGTTGTAAATAAATTTTGTAATATCTTGGCAACACTCAGTTGCTGCCTTTATTTCATCCATCTCACCAATGTTCTCGAGGATGAGATCTAAACAATGGGCTGCACATGGTGTCCAGTAGAAAGTCCCATAAATATCAGCTAACTTCTTTCCGGCTGCTTTGTAGTTAGCTGCATTATCTGTAATCAATTGGACTACATTTTCTAGCCCAACCTCTTGTATAACCTTATCAAATTCCTGTCGTAGGATCTCTGCAGTGTGCCTCTCCTCTGACATATCTAGAGATCTCAAAAACATGAGTCCTTTAGGACAATATACAAGAAAGTTTAGCAATGTCCTTCCTCGCCTATCGGTCCATCCATCTGCCATGATAGCGCATCCCGTTTCTTTCCACGTCTGTCTCAAAGTCGAACAATATTGTTGCACTTTAATGACGGTCTGATCTAATATCTTCCCTCTCAACTTCTGATAAGAGGGCATCCTATATCCTGGACCAATGTTAGAAATTGCATATGCCATTGCTTGAAAATGAAAGCTGTTTGCTGCATTAAATGGAATGCATGCATCACAAAACCATCTTCTCATTGGAAGGTTTGCCTGATCATACAGTTGTTCTGAAGCCATAGCAGCACGAATTCCTGGCTGAGCACCAGGTGTAGTGGAAGGAGGAAAGAACGAATGTATGCTAGAAGAAGAAGCTCTTCCTCTACTCCTTCCTGAACTTCCTCTTCTGCCACCTCCAAAGTCTTCAGATGCAACCCTCTTTCCTCTGCTAGGTGCTCGCGAACTGCTACTACCAATATCTGTTCTAGCATCTGAAGGCAAACTATCAGTGAATCCAACTCCAGTGGCAGTAGCATCATCAGCTTCTTCACACATCTGGAAATCATCCTTTTGTTGTCTCCTTTCCTGTATGCTCTCAATCATCTGCAAGCATTGCCATTTAATACCTTCTGGCACACTTCTAACTCTGCCTGTGCATGGAGCAACTTCTTTCCTGGTTCCTGCTAGGTGGTGTTTCAACCTTGAAATTCCACCACTAACCACCTTTTCACAAAATAAACATCTGATTTTTAACCTTGAACCCTCAACTGGTATACCCCACTGCCATGCCGGATCATCAGACTTTGAATGAGAGTCTCTACCACCCCTTCCTGCCATCTCAATGGTGTACTTTAATTCAAAGAAAAACCTGAAAATAAAAGCACTTCGTAAATCCCCCAATCTTCAAATAACACTCAAATCGAGTGTCTCCCACTTCATGAATGCAATAAAAATCGTATACACACACTTAATAACTTCATATTTTGTCATTCAAAAAAAAAAACCCGAAATAACACAAAAAACAATAAATATAAAGGAAAAAAAGGAAAAAAACATTAAAAATATACCTAAATCCGAGTTTGGAGGCTTGGACGGACACCGTAGGGCACGATTTTAGAGCTTTAAACACCAAGGAGGCGAAAACCGACTCTTAGGGAGCTTGAAGAACCCAAAAGGAGAGAGGAAACCCGCGAAAAATCGCGGGTTTCCCTCGGGCCGGGACCCTTTATAAGGGTCCCAGGGCGTATCGTGCGATACGGGCCGTATCGCACGATACGGTGCGATACGCCCGCACCTGCGATACGGGGGCCCGTACGTATCGGTGCGATACGAACAACACTGCTTACAGTCACCTGTCTGGCACCTGCAGTCTTGTGACCTAGTTTATAGACCGCTTTTTTGTTTTCTGGGGTATGCAAGATGGTGTTAGGCAGACCACTACCCGTTTACGAGTGATTTCGCCGAGTACAGGACTCCACGCTGCGGTTGGTCCTCCCAACACATAAAAGCAAGAGTTCTCTTAGTGTCCGTAGAGAGAATCCCAACAAGCCACCCCTGCCTACCAATGTAACAAAAAACGATGAGGCCTGAGGTATATACCTCCCTCTGTAATCTGTTAGCAGATATGTGCAAGAACAGAACACGTCTATCAACAATTTCAGAGACCACTTTTATGAAGCAGCACTTCCAAAAGCTGCAGCTTAGGACTTGGTTCGCGGTCATTCATCGTCTCCGGATGAGCATAGTGTGCAACTGTGCATCCAGGAATTTGATGACCAAAGACTTTGTTGTGTTGGGAGTCCATGACACAATGAAGCGTCACTTAATAAATAATGGTCTCGTTTTGCCTTTTAGGTACGTTAGTCAGATAGCTACAGATGCACAATCGAGTATTGAACTACTGACCTCTTGGGGGAGAGCCAACCACTAGCCAGTGAGCGATGCTACTTTGGGGCAATTCATAATCCAACGTAGAGCTTCGCTTCATAAAGAGAGGCCCTTGTAACATTGTAATTTCGGCCAGGATTTGATATTGCAATGTCCACCCTAAAGTTTTACGTTACCAGACGACTATTTGTGAAAGATCTTTCGGAAATGCTCCTGCTTTTCGGTTGTGTGTACTTTTAGGCACTGCTAGCACAGACGCCTCCAAAGCCAAATCCACCCTTGCGCTCTGTGGCATGCTTTTTGAGCCGTTCTCACTGTACCACCAAGAACCCCTCCTGCAAGATTGCTCTGATGAGATGAACTCTTACACCCACCGCCGTTTCTCCATCTAATGTAATATTTTCTTTCTATTGATCTTTATCGCTTGGGGGAGTGTCCTTTGTTGTTGTGAGGGAGTAAAGGCATTGCCTTTCCTCAAGAATCATGTTGTCCTTCAATGGAGTCGCTAATGGGTCCTTTGAGAAGACCATCTTGGGGGGAATTCCGGCTCTCTATTTCCGAGAGTTTCGACGTTCTCGGAGCGTTGTTACAGGGACAGGCTTAGTATGTGGAGGCCCTGCAAGGCTTCCGTCGATGAGAGTGCGGTTTCGGCTACCACGCCCTCTTCTCCAAGTTTTGCTGCCCCATATGCAGGTGGTTTCTTCGTTCTTGAGATGAAATTCTTACGATGGGTTTGGAATTATTTTTTGCTTGGTAAATCAATTTCTTTATGTTTTTGTTGGAGGGTGGCCTTGGAACGTGAATATCTAGATAGAGTGATGAAGCTACTTCTATACAAGTAACGGTATAAATGCGGGTTTTCTGTTCAACTTTTCCATCATGTGAGATTTCTTTCTTTCATGATGGCGTTACTTGAAAATAGTAGAGGAGATTGGTAAGCCTGGTTGGAGTTCTAGTGTAGAAATATCTATTATATTAGAAGTCTCTTTTCTTCTGGGAATCAAATCTTCATTCTTCATAAAATGTTGTCCTTTCTTCTCTATTGCGACGGTTAACTACAGCGTGTCATGCATACCAATTGTCTACTTGGGTATTTGTCTGTCTGTGCTGCGTCTTACCTTATATGAACTGTAGTCTTCAAGTTACTCGGTCAAATATTCCAGAAGGTTGCTCAAGCTGGGTTATATAGTATATCTGAGGCCGCCGCTGCTCTTTCTGATAGTCAGAATTTCCTTAACTATGATTTTTTTGTTTCCCCCGTGGTTTAATCCTTGGTCGCGTATTTTGGAAAAGTATGTGTTACGAATGGATCTTCTAGATAGACCAGAGTAAAGCTTCCTTCTAACGGCGGTATTTATCAGTAAATAGTAATTATTTCTTTGTGTTATCCCTGACATTCCTTTCATAGTTGCAATTTAGCTTGCTAGAAGTTAACACAGTGCAATTACATTAAATAGATTGCCCATGTAGTTGAACGATTTATTTCTTAAACATAAGGATTTGGGCGAGGAAACTGAAAAATCAGTCCGGAGAGAACAATTTTTTTGCGTTCAGTTCCATTTTTCAACTTTTGGTTTGGTTTTGGAGGCTCGAAACCAAAAATCAAGAACCATCCACATCTGGAGTAAAAAAGATATACCAGAATACATTGTTTTGGTTTAGTTCTGTTTTTTATTCTGTTGGGTTCACCTTTCAAGCTTGTGTTTGTGCATTTTGGTATATCAAAATGTTAGTTTGAAACATTTTGATATACCAAAATGCACAAACACAAAGTCGGGGTTCGTAGTGATTGTTAGTGTCGGTTGCATTCATCTATTTGGATAAAGCTATGTTTCATGGCCTAAAAGTTCAATTGTTATTGAACCTTGATGGGGGTCTAGAAAAATTCGGTTATCCCGATAGTTGTCTTCCAGCATGTGGTTATTTCAGTTTGGTTATGATTCTTGAATTGGTGATCTTTTCTAATTTAAATAAGTAGTTGATGTGTGTGCTACAGAACACCTTGGTTGACAGCCTTTTGGGATAAACCTGTTAACTCTCTGCTGGTTCTTTGGTTTTGTCACGAAGATACTCTTTATTGTGTAAGAATATGTCTTCAGTATTAAGAGTGTCATACGTTCCTTCTAATATGGGTTGAATGAAAATGTCTTGTGTCTCCTTATTATATTCATTTTCGTTTTCTCCTTCAGGCAACATGAGTGGTTTAGTGGATCATGGTTTGAGCAAAGCAGATCCTGAAGTTTATGAAATAATTGAGAAGGAGAAGCATCGACAGTTTACGTGCTTGGAGCTCATTGCCTCTGAGAATTTCACATCTAGGGCAGTAATGGAAGCTGTTGGTTCATGTCTTACAAATAAATATTCTGAAGGATTGCCTGGTAAAAGGTAACTTACCTGATGACTTGTGATCATGTATTGGCTCCAAGCTATTTCATCTTTTAGATAATGTGTCTGACCACTTTTTTATATGAGTTAGATACTATGGAGGCAATGAGTACATTGATATGATGGAAACTCTGTCAAGAAAGGGCGTTAGCTGCATTTCAACTTGATGGGAATATCTGGGGTGTCAATGTTCAGCCTTTGTCTGGTTCTCCTGCCAACTTTGAAGTGTACACTGCACTTCTTAACCCACGTGGACGAATCATGGTAAGAATGTGACTTGAATAACTCCATTGTGAAGGTTTATTTCCCAGTTTGATGCGTATTATTCAAACCTGATAGGGTCTTGATTTGGCTCATGGTGGGCACTTGTCACATGGATTCATGACTGCCAAGAGACGAGTTTCAGCAACGTCAATTTATTTTGAATCTATGCCTTACCGGCTTGATGAATCCACAGTAACACTTTGCATAAACCCCGCCCAATATTTTGATGTTGACAGCTACCTTCATGAAGGCATTGGTTTAATGCACATTGGACTTGTGTGGTAGGACTTGTTGACTATGATATGCTTGAGAAAACAGCTAACACTATTCCGACCCAAAATTATTATTGCTGGTGCAAGTGCGTTTCCTCGAGATTTTGATTATCAGCGCATGAGAAAGGTACTCATTTTCCATGATCAAAATAAGAACATAAAATTCCATCATGGTAGAGATGGTTCATATTGTCTTCATAGAACTTGGGTGTTTACTTAATCTCCTAAACATTAAACCTCTCTAACATTTTTGTGCTTAAACTTGGGAAGATTGCAGATTCTGTTGGTTCATTTCTGATGATGGATATGGCACATATTAGCGGTCTTGTTGCAGCTTCTGTTGTTGCTAATCCTTTTGAATACTGTGATATTGTTACCACAAGGTCCACAACTACACACAAGGTAAACTTTTTTCCAAGGGTTTATAAGTGATTTTATTTGAAAAATATGAATCAGGAAAGGTGTTTTCTTTTCAGTGGAGAGTTGATGAGATCTTGTAAAATAAATACAAACTCTGCTGTCAACTTATCAAACTGTAACATCCCACAAAATATTTCATTCACAGAAGCTTGTCTACATAGTTAGATCTTAGATCTCATATTTGACGTTTGAATTGTGGGATTTGTGGCTGGAAAGGCATTCAGATGTGATTCATACTGAAACTGTCGAGATAATTTCCAATTTCTAGAGTGTAAAGTTGTTGCATCTCAAGTTCCTCCTCTTTGCTTCTAATTAATTTCATGGTTCCTTGTATTTGTTAGGAACAATCAACTGTTGGTTCTCTTGCCATGTGCAAAACAAATTCACCTCTTTAAATTTAGAGAAGATGTTCATTTCCATATACCGAGGGAGGTTCTTTGGAGAACCTTGAAAAAAAGAGGTATCCCATTAACATACATTAACCTTATAAGAGACATGTGCAATGGTGCAAAAACATGTGTGAGGACTCATGAAGGAATGTCAAACTTCTTTGAAGTTAATATTGGGTTACATCAACTTTAAGTCCATACTTATTTATAATGGTGATTGATGAGTTAACAAAACATATTTAAGATGAAGTACCTTGGTGTAAGTTATTTGCAGATGACATTGTGTTAGTGGAGGAATCTAAGGAAAAAGTTAATAGAAAATTGGAACTATGGAGAGAAACATTAGAAAACAAAGGCCTCTGACTTAGTAGAACAAAGACAAAATATATGGAATGTAAGTTTAATAATTTGGTTACTTCATATGACATAGAAATTAAAATTGGCACACATTGCATCCTCCAAAAGGAAAGTTTTAAATACCTAGGGTCAATTTTTCAGAGTGATGGAAGAATTATGGCGATGTTATGCATTGACTTAATGCTGGTTGGTTAAAATGGAGAGAAGCATAAGGTATTCTTTATGATAAGAAGATACCTTTTAAAGTTAAAAGGTAAATATTATAGAGCAACAATTAGACCCAGTGTTACCCGTATCGCACCGTATCGATACGTATGTCATCATGGGCCACCACGATACGATTCAACCATATATATCGCAAATGAGCATTTATCGCTCCGTATCGCATGATACGGGCGATACGCCCAAAAAAAAAATTCAATTTTTTTAATAGGTTTTTGGCCTCTTCGCCTCTCTTCACTTCTCTCCAAGGCATCCTCCGATATGCTTGTTTGGGATTGCAAATAACATGTAAATTCAGGTTAGTTTATAAGAATTTTATTGAATAAGAATAATTTATGAACAAATAAAAATTATGACAAAATCAATTTTTTTTCTGTTGCCAACTTTTAGGTATATTTGTGCTATCAGCTTCTAATTTCATGAAATCACAAACAATGAAGAAAAATTTCGTTGTCTCGGTTCATTGAGTGGGCATTTCACAACTTCACTATTTTAGGGTTCACCTTACATGACTTCCATTGAGTTGAACATGATCAGTACGTGTGAGGCTTAACTTAGTCTATGAGGAGAGAAATGGAGCTCAAGCATTAGCTAAAAAGCTAGTCTCCAGTAAGAAAAAAAGTGGATATCATCAAGTAACAATATCACATCAATGAGGTGTCATAGACTCTATAATCAAAGAAATGGAGCTCATTGTTTTGCTCACATATGAAAATTAACAAATATGACAACCAGTGTTGGCTTACGCGTATCGTATCAAAAATCGCTGGGCTCCACGATACGGGCGTATCGTATCGTATTGTACTTTAATATTAAAATAATACAAAAATTAATTAAAAGTCAATAAAATTTAGTAAAAATCAGGAAAAATTCAAGAAAAATCTGGTAATTGCTTTAAATTCATATACTATAACTTTAGTACAGATTGAGCATTCAACATTGAACAATTGCATCCAAATTTACATATTTTGAATCCAAAAAATGAAATACAGATTACAGACACAGTTACATTTTACAAATTGTAATAAGGATCATCAACTAAATAATCTTCATCTTCTCCTTGTTGCAGATCCTCATCATCAACGACACCTTCTTCTTGGAAATCAAATTCTTCATCTCCTTGATGTTGTTGTTGTGCTCCTTCCAAATTAATCCAAGCAACATCTTCTTCAGTTAGGAGGGCATTTTCTTCAGTGTCTTCCATAATCCAATCTTCTAATATATCAAAATTATCCAAACTTATTGGATCGAACTGACTTTCTTCTCTATTTACTTTTTTTAATTGCCTACGACAAACAAAGATAAACAATTAGTAAATAATATTAACAATTGAAGACTAAAGTTAAACAATATTGAATTGAAAATTTGAAAGTAATATAACATTACCTTTCACGAAGGTGCATGTTACAACGAATATAAACTACATCATTTAGTCTTTTGTGTTCCAATCTGTTGTGCTTCTTTGTATGGATGTGTTCAAAAACACTCCAATTTCTTTCACAACCTGTTGCAGTATAGGTTTGGCTTAAGACTCTCACTGCAAAATCTTTAAGGTTTGGACAATTAGTTTCAAACCTGTTCCACCAAACATCTGTAGAAAAAGACAAACATTATAAACATAATCCGCAGTAATATAAGATGAAACTTAAATATAAAAATAAACAATTTACCTAGACGCATCGTAGTGTGGTTGCGAATTGCAACAAGCAAACCCATCAAGTGAAGAGCATTATCATATATCTCCATCTCTCGATGTATCGCATCTGCTATGCTCTCATCAAGGACTAATCTGTCGATACATTCAATGATTCCTCGATTAACCTCACCTTCCCTTTTGAAGGTTGCTTAGTACCTGAATGATGGGTTTAGATAGTAGGTTGCTGCATGAATAGGCTGATGCAATTATTTATTTCATCTACTATCAATTATTTTCCACACGGGCACATAATCTCTCTTTTTTCTATTAAAGTTATTTCTGATCGCTTCTTTTGCCCTGTCCATGGCTTTATAAAGGTAGCCCATAGATGGTTTCTCCTCGCTGTCAGCCAATCTCAAAACGTTCACTAAAGGAAAAGTAATTTTCAATAATGTGACACATGCATTCCAAAATGAACTTCTAAAAGTTGTTTCTGCAATCTCATTCAACTTTCTATTCCTTTTGTTTTGAGGCAACTCTGCAAATTGTTGCCACTCATCTAAGGAGAACATTCTCTTTAAAGCTGCCTTCTGTCTCACAATACTCTGTACAGATAAGAAGTTTGTTGCGAACCGAGTTGCAGCTATGCGAAGAAGCTCTGCACCTTTTGTGTATCTCTTCATCATACACAAAACAAATGCATGGTTGTAAATGAATTTTGTAATATCTTGGCAACACTCAGTTGCTGCCTTTATTTCATCAATCTCACCAATGTCCTCGAGGATGAGATCTAAATAATGGGCTGCACATGGTGTCCAGTAGAAAGTCCCATAAATATCAGCTAACTGCTTCCCAGCTGCTTTGTAGTTAGCTGCATTATTTGTAATCAATTGGACTATATTTTCTAGCCCAACCTCCTGTATAACCTTATCAAATTCCTGTCGTAGGATCTCTGCAGTGTGCCTCTCCTCTGACATATCTAGAGATCTCAAAAACATGAGTCCTTTAGGACAATATACAAGAAAGTTTAGCAATGTCCTTCCTCGCCTATCGGTCCATCCATCTGCCATGATAGCGCATCCCGTTTCTTTCCATGACTGTCTCAAAGTCGAACAATATTGTTGCACTTTAATGACGGTCTGATCTAATATCTTCCCTCTCAACTTCTGATAAGAGGGCATCCTGTATCCTGGACCAATGTTAGAAATTGCATATGCCATTGCTTGAAAATGAAAGCTGTTTGCTGCATTAAATGGAATGCATGCATCACAAAACCATCTTCTCATTGGAAGGTTTGCCTGATCATACAGTTGTTCTGAAGCCATAGCAGCACGAATTTCAAGTTGAGCACCAAGTGTAGTGGAAGGAGGAAAGAACGAATATATGGTAGAAGAAGTTCTTCCTCTACTCCTTCTTGAACTTCCTCTTCTGCCACCTCCAAAGTCTTCAGCTGCAATCCTCTTTCCCCTGCTAGGTGCTCGTGAACTGCTACTACCAATATTTGTTCTAGCATCTGAAGGCAAACTATCAGTGAATCCAACTCCAGTGGTAGTAGCATCATCAACTTCTTCACACATCTGGAAATCATCCTTTTGTTGTCTCCTTTCCTGTATGCTCTCAATCATCTGCAAGCGTTGCCATTTAATACCTTCTGGCACATTTCTAACTCTGCCTGTGCATGAAACAACTTCTTTCCTGGTTCCTGCTAGGTGGTGTTTCAAGCTTGAAATTCCACCACTAACCACCTTTTCACAAAATAAGAATCTAATCTTTAACCTGGAACCCTCAACTGGTATACCCCACTGCCATGCCGGATCATGAGACCGATAATGGGAGTCTCTACCACCCCTTCCTGCCATCTCAATGGAGTACTTTAATTCAAACAAAAACCTGAAAATAAAAGCACTTCGTAAATCCCCTATCTTCAAATAACACTCAAATGGAGTGTCTCCCATTTCATGAATGCAATAAAAATCGTATACACACACTTAATAACTTCATATTTTGTCATTAAAAAAAATGAAATAACAAAAAAAACAACAAATATAAAAGAAAAAAATGGAGAAAAACATTAAAAATATACCTAAATCCGAGTTTGGAGGCTTGCACGGACACCGTAGGGCACGATTTTAGAGCTTTGAACACCAAGGAGGCGAAAATCGGCTCTTAGGGAGCTTGAGGAACCCAAAAGGAGGGAGGAAACCCGTGAAAAATCGCGGGTTTCATTCGGCCAGAGACCCTTTATAAGGGTCCCAAGGCGTATCGTGCGATACGGTGCGATACTTTGGTTATAGCGATACACTGGAGTGTATCGTATCGTGGTGGCCTACGATATGACATCGTATCGTACGATACGGTGCGATATTGATAACACTGATGACAACTAAATGTACAAAGATAGCAGTTTGTTAATTTTGATATATTAGATGAGTGAATTATGGAAGATAACGAAGAAAATGCACTCCTTACCGAAGAAGACATTGCATGGATTAATTTGAAAGGATTGCAAGTTGCAACAACATCATGAAGGAGGTGAAGATTTTGAATTTCAAGCAGAAGGTGGTGATAACGAGGATGAGGATCTTCAACAGGGAGAAGATTAAGATTATTTAGTTGATGATCCTGATTACAATATGTAAAATGTAAATATATTTCATTTTTTGCTTTAAAATATGTAAATTTGGATGCAATTGTTCAATGTTGAATGCTCAATATGTACTAAACTTTGCATTACATGAATTCAAAGCAATTACCAGATTTTTCCTATTTTTTCCCGATTTTTTTTCTTCTGATTTTTTCTTCTTTTTTATTTTTATTTTTTAAATATTAAAGTACGATATGATACGCCCGTATCGTGGAGCCCAGCGATACACAATACGATATGCATCAGACAACACCGATTAGACCTGCCATGTTTTATGGTTATGAGTGTTGGGCAATTAATCATCAACATGTACAAAAGATATTTGTGACACAAATGAAGATGTTGAGATGGATGAGTGGTCATACAAGAAAAGACCATATAGATAATGAGGTTATTAGAAACAAATTAGGAGTGGTACCAATAGAGGATAAAATGAGAGTATCGTTTAAGATGGTTTGAACATATAGAAAGAAGAACCTGTAAGAAGGTATGAAAAACTAAATTTTGAAAGTATTAAAAGAGGTAGAGGACGACTACAAAAGTGTTGGAAAGAAACAATAACGAATGATCTAGCTTATTGTGAGTTAACTGCTATATTGGCACATGATAGGGCTCTGTGGAAACAAAGAATCCATATAGCCGACCCCATCTAATATGGGAAAAGGCTTAGTTGTTGTTGTTGTTCATTTCCATAGGAGTCTCTGATTGAGTTTTTTCACCATGTTCATGCTAGTACATATGCAGCTTTAGAAAGGCACTGATATTTATTGTTCGGATCTTCTAAAAGAAGTCATGGAAACGGATTACTTTTATATAAAGACTTGCTAATACCAATTCTATTTGCTTACATATCTGTGGTTAGGTGGAATAGTACATTGAGTCTTTCAACCTTCCTCTTCTTTTTTAATCTTTGAGGATACAAGCATCCATGACAGGATTCTTGTTGAACCTAAACTTCCCAAATGTTGAACAAGCATGTTGTACATAAAATGGATATTTCTCTTACAGTTTCATTTTTTTTCTTACCTGCATTTATTGCTAGTTTAATATTTCATTACGTGTTTAATTGGGATGCAACTCTATCTCCATAACCATATTATCTTCTCTACTGTTTCCCTTGCAAGATGCATGAGCCAGCATATGATAGGGGTTGTTCTCTATGCTGGGGGGGGGGGGGGGGTAGTGTACATGAGGTCTGTTTAGTCTTCCTGTGAGTGATTGGAAGATAAGAATTTACATGGGTCATCATCCTGTAACTTCTAATATGGACTCCTACATGCCTCATCGTCTTGTAGTTTCTAATATGGACTCTGTTTTTCAGTTCAAGAAGAGATTGCTTAACAATTGAACATTCTCTTTCCAAATTGGTTCTCATTGCCAAAAATTTTTCCTCAGTCACTAAGAGGTCCACGGGGTGGTATGATCTTCTTCAAGAAAGGCCCTGTTCTAGATGTTGACCTGGAGTCTGCCATAAATAATGCTGTTTTTCCAGGTTTGCAGGTTAGTGAGTTGTAGTTTCTATCCCATTACCTAAAAGTTGTCAAATGTTGGTTCACAAGTAACTGCTGTTCGATCATCTTGATATCCAGACATGCATTTGCAGGGTGGACCACATAATCACACTATTGGAGGGCTTGCTGTCTGCTTAAAGCATGCTCAGTCTGCTGAATTTAAGGCTTATCAGCAGCAGGTATATAAATATTCACTCTGTGTGGAATGTTAATTGTGCTCAAGTTGTCCCAAGTATCATGTCACTTGTTCTCAGTAAACCATAATTTTATATACATAGTTCTGTACTGGACATGAACTTGGAAGTTCTATTTCCTGGCTTGATTTTTACAAGTCCCATGCAACAGCTACAAAATCCAAGAAGTCTTCTTGACCCAAGTTATTTGGATGTGCCTTGGTTTTCAGCCTGGCTAGAAAAGAGACCTATTTGACATGCTTAGGTAGTCCTCTGTGGAAGACTTTTTCCTAGGCGTGGATGCCATCATGCCAGTTAACATATTGGAAGTGGAAACGGGAAGTGAAGCAGAAAATCAGGCGCATGTAAAAATTCCATGAAGCGAGAAGCCAGGAGTGACATCAGACTCGAACTGGAAGTGCATCAAAATTGAACCTTAAGCAATATGAGAATCGAATAGGAAGTGAAGCAAAGTTGGATTCAACCAGGAACATGGTAGAAACTTTAAATTCAGTCAAAAACTCAAAATCTATAAACAAGTTACATTTTGTATTATGTCTTGTGCTGCTGCTAACATATTGCAACTTATCATCTAAAAGTTACAAAGTTTACATCTCACAGAGTCCTGCATATTTCTTTGGCAAACGGGAACTGTTATGCATAAAATAAAATTGAAAGATTAAATTTTGTTAAGTGAAATGCACCTTGTTGAGGAATTACTTTGTATTTGATGTGGTAAAATCTACAATAGACCAAATTAGCACTCTAAGAGGTCATATAAAAGCAAGGTTTTGTCCGAAAAATATAAACATAAAGCTTAGAGGGCCTGAAATATAAAGCATAAACAATAAGAGATGCTCAAACAAAAATTGCAAGCACAAATGTTTAAACAAATAGCCCATTATTGTAATTCATGCATCTCGATCATAAGTTAAAATTTTAAAGTTCTTAAGGGTACCATACCACCAACTCCAACATCCACACATGAAATTTAGATTTTGGAATTTCAAAAATTTTAAGAGCCTGGATACAACCATGTCAACTCCACGCTCCATCCCATGATCCATTATTTATCATTAACCTACTTGACAGAATCCTTCATCATCAATAGTTTGTGGTATTTCTTTTTCCCTTTCTATCTTTTGCAGTTGTGTATAAAAGGTTAGAGGGCCTTCAATTGCATCTACTTCATGACCTCAAATAAATTTATTACTGAATATAAGAAAACTAGATGGTGAAAATGTTGAAAGAGCAAAAGGAAGGCCACAAAAGTGTTGGAAGGAAATAATAAAGAATGATCTAGCGGATTGAGCTATGGGAACAAAGAATCCATGTAGCTGATCCCATCTACTATGGGAAAAGGCTCATTTGTTGTTGTACTTATTTACCTTGAATAATCCACATATGGACAGTAACGAAACAGTCAACTTTTCCTTGAGGACACTGGTTTGTTATTTTGTGAAGGCACTTGGTGATGGTTATTCATGAACATTAGTATCATTATTGTCCGAGGAGGCAATGAAACTCTCAGCTGTGTCAGTTGTGTTTCTTAGACTTGGATGTAGATCGTGAGCTCCCCAATGTATGCATTCCAACCTGATGTGTCTTCCTTCAACAACCGGAAGATTTGGATTATGTTTGTATTTTTTGTTGGTCCTCCTTATTAATTCTTGCACATTTTTATGATTAGTACATGAAGAAAGAGATTATTTTTAAATACACAACAAACACAAATTGGCGCTACAAAAGTTCGACCCATCCAGCAACTGAAGGCCCAAATGATTTATGTTTTGTGGTATCGGCATAAAATTTCATCAAGCTTTTTCTGTTCTCAGTATGGATGTGGCTATGATTACTCCATTCCCTGTTCACAGATTATGTGCTGATAGGTTCTTGTTCGGAAGACATAGTAGCTGTTGCTTTTCATGTAGCATCTCCACCATGAAATCACCACCAAGTGAAAACTGGGATCCAGTGCATCCTTTCTTGCTACAGTCCTGCCAAATCTCCTATACATCGAAGAAGGAAAATCTATAATTTGTTGGCTATAGAGTGGATAATTCTTCATTTTTACATGCTATAACTTCTAGTACCTCGAATGCACCTACTAAAATTAGTGTCCTCTGCACAAAGCATCAAACAGTTCAACCATATCATGATTCAATATATTATCTTGAATGCACGTACTAAAATCAGTGTGGATAATTCTTCATCCTTTCAACTTGTATGATAAAATTATTAGAAATCTTGCCTGTAGATACTCTTTAGTGCCCACCTGGTGCTGGAAGCTTGAGATGCTCAGCTCATAGTACATGAGGACAAGCATATGCATGAGATGTGCATTTAACAACAATTTCATGAATCTTGTCATTATAAATGAGGTTGCCCTTTGCAACCATCTTTAATTTCCCCTGGATGTTATTATTATCCGTTCCTTAACTTCATCAATCAGGGGCAGTTCTTGATCAGTGAATGTGATCATCGCATGTGTATGTGTGTGAGGGGTGAGAGAGATGAGAGAAACAGTTGGGTGAAAGAGAAAAAAGATACAAGAGGGATGGAGGGAATCTTTTATTGTTAAGAAAGGACAAACATGGATCTCGGCATGGTGACTGTTGACCATTCATGTTGGGCATGACACTAGTCTGACAAATGTCAATGTGATATAGCTTAATGGACTCTCTTCAGTTGATTGGTGCTGTTCCTGCTTCTAATTGACATTATCATTTAAGCTTAATATGTTGTCCCGTTCTTCTCAGAATTGAAAAGAATCAAGTCAACTGAATCTATGAGCACAACACTGTCTGTTTTTCTCTGTTTAGCTAATACTTTTCCAACAATCTCCAATGACGGTATAGTTTCATGCAGGTTGTGTCCAACTGTAAAGCTCTCGCCAACCGTTTGATGGAGTTGGGATACAAGCTGGTCTCCGGCGGAACTGATAATCACCTTGTGTTACTGGATTTGAGGCCTATGGTAAGTAAACTCGCATTTTTCCTTTCCTTTTCATGTTTGTGCTTCAAGCTAGCATGTACATGAGTTTCCACAAGTGTTTATCATGCGCATGTATATTTTCTTTCTGACATAGAATTTGATTGTTATTCTCAAATGCAAAATAGAACCTCCAGCTAATTTCATAGAATTTTTGGATTGAAGGTAAGGACCGGCCTTTACCATGCATGTCAATTGTGCTCGAGTTCTCTCAAGCTGGGATCATGTGAGGGGCACAAATTGGAAGTTTTACTGAGCTGCCTTTCTTGGGTCCCAGTGTCAACTTCAGGATTTTGAACTTAAAAGTAATGTCATGCCAGGAGAACTTAACTAATGGCTTCAAAGTCCAGGCTTATCATCGCGAGGAACTCTTGGCAAGTAGTGCTTTGGTCTCCTTCATTGGTTTATTGTGATCTGAGGGTCTAGGTGGCTCTTATCTCGTGTTGGGAATAATTCTGCATATCAGTGACATCTTTTATGTAGATTAACTCGCTCTTTCTTTTCCCTCTGTGATTATTTTATCAGTTTTCTGTTTATGCTTACTGATTATGCTTTTCTGATATGAAGGGAATCGACGGTGCAAGAGTTGAGAAAATCTTGGATATAAGCTCAATCACCCTAAACAAGAATTCTGTTCCTGGTTCGTGATCACACAGACACACATGCAAATGAACATGCACATGCACGTGTACATTCGTGCATAGGCACACACACACACACACACACACACACACACACATATATATATATATATATATATAGAGAGAGAGAGAGAGAGAGAGAATATGCTAAATGTGTACACTCCATCTTTTCAACAATTTGATCGATGAGACTTAATGGTTGAAATTTAAATTTAAAAGTAAAGAACTAGCATAATAGTTTTTGTAGGTGCATTAAACGGAGGTGGTATCTTTAAGACGAAAAGTAAATATTATTGGGTGCATTTATTGTACTTACAAAAAGTATTAAAGTAGTTTTTGAAATTTAAATTTCAACCAATCAATCTCTATGATCGAACAATTGAGATCCTTAAGAATGTTTAAACATAGATAAACATGCACATGAACTTATTTTCTGTCGAGCATTAGTAGTCCATGCATACACTCATTCTTGTTCTAATTTTTTTAAAGATCTCAACCCTTCAATATTTAAAATCAACAAGATCTTTTAAGTCAAAAAGCTAATAGTACTGATTACATTTAGTAAACTGACAAAAAGCACAAAGTACTTTTTTTACTTTAAGAATGTTAAGCATATATATATATATATATATATATATATATATATATATATATATATATATATATATATATATATGCATGAGCGACTAATTTCTCTGCTTTGTTCTCTTTCATTTCACCACTTTGTTTTGATGATTAGGCCCCAATTTTGCAGGTGACAAGAGTGCCGTAGTTCCAGGTGGCATTCGCATTGGATCTCCAGCATTGACTACTAGAGGATTCAAGGAGGCCGATTTTGTATTGGTTGCAGATTTTGGCCATGAGGGTGTGCAGATAGCACTCGAGGCAAAGGATGCCGTCAAAGGTACCAAGCTGAAGGATTTCCTCGAGTTTGTTGAGTCTCGAGAGTTCCCTCTCAGGAATAAGGTATTGGATCTGAAAACTAGAGTTGAAGGCCTTACAACGCAGTTCCCAATCCCCGGTGTTTAGGAACCTATTGGGTGGAGAGAGAGAGAGAGAGAGAGAGAGAGAGAGAGAGAGAGAGAGAGAGAGAGAGAGAGTGGAAGAAATTGAAATGGTTTACTTTGTTGTATTTTATTATGAATCTTCTGCTACAAATACATAAATTGGATAACTAGGGGGAAATAGGTTATGGTTAATTTGTCTGCAGGCCGCAAGGACCAAGTCAAACCTTTCCTGGATTCGCACTCGGTTCCTTCTGCACTTGAACCCATTTGCTTTTACTGTTGTGTAATATCACTCTACTTCCAGTGTCTCCAAAGGGAGCAGAAGACGAAAGAGGCGACCTTCTTGATCAGAGTCCGAAACTCCCACATATGTTCATATTATTACAGTCCAAGTTAAAGAGCACACATTTCACAATCCATCATGCATTATTACTTTCATAGTAAATATTAATAAGACTTGATACGTTCAAAATATTTGTAGATCGCCAGACCTGAATTTCACCTAACTGAGCTTCATCTCAGCTCTAGGTTGACCACCAAGCTCAAGGTCGGCCGTTGAGATGATAGGGTCCTGATGCACTGAAATCTTCACCCTTCTACGTTGCTTTCAGGCATTGATCCTTTAGCTCTAATGATCGGATTTTTCTTTCACCAAAATCATGGATGCACTCGATCAAGTCAAGAAAAAGTGTGAGGAAAGCTATGCTAGGTACAAATCCCATGATGAAGATGGTCACCAAGTTTTGAGTTTCTTTCTTCTTCTTAAAGAACAGAGAATACATCAATCAAGCGTTACAACCAGATTGAGTTTCTTACTGATTAATGAGCTACGTGGGTTGCAAAATATCAAAATCAAATCCCTGCAATAAGTTTTTTCTTTCGCAGTCTTCAATAAGCTTGGTGAAAATGCACCTGATCAATCTTAGCAGGTCAGTATTACCTTTCTTTGTGTACGATATAGGGCACACAAATGAAACAAGCTGCTCGTGGTTCAGCCCCGTTGAGCTCATAATGAGCCTGGTCATGGTCTATATGATTTAGACGAGCTGAAAGTGAAAAATGCACCCAGTCAAGTATGTAAGGTTTCGTGTATATATATTCTAGAGAACCATGTTAATTTGAGTGTATGACCAATCAAATTTTTTGTTCTTGTGAAGAAACTATAAAAATATCTTCCGTCTTAACTTTTAATTTGGGAGTTACCAAAGAACACCTTTTGTACTAAGCACATACCTCTTAAATCTGAAAATTCTCAAACTATCCTTTTATTAAACTACTGACACACCACGTCACGGAATAGAGAAGACACAACTCAGACGTGTCTCTTTTTCATAAGAGACACCCGAAATGCGCATCTCTTTGAATAGAGATGTACCTTAAGCAAAGATGTATAAGTGCGTCTTTTTTAAAGAGAGATTGTGCGTCTCTTCTTTAAAAGAGATGCACCACTTTGCACATCTTTCTTATAAGAGATGTATGCCTCGTGTCTCCTCTTTCAGAGAAATGCATTCCTTAGAGATGCGTAAAGAATGTATCTCTCTTAAAGAAGAGACAATTTCCTCTTAAAGAGACATGCATGAGACGTGCATCTCCTTTGAGGAGTAGACGTATATCTCGTGCATCACCTCTTCAAAAGGGATGCATGGCTTGCGTTTCTCCTCAAAAAGACAAGAACTTAGGACCAAGAAGAAAAAGAGGGCCTTCCATGACAATGGTGGGTAAGATGGAAGGTAGACTTGCCGGTAGTACTAGAGAGAGAGAGAGACTGTGTGTAGGAAGAGGCAAGAGCACGACAAAAATGGGAAGAGAGATTAGAGGTAAACTAGAGGAGAGAGAGTGGTGGGTGTAAACAGAAGTAAAATAGGAAAAGAAGCAATTAGAATTCGGAGTATGTGATTAGCAAGCATGTTATACTTTTGACTAAAGTAATACATGTAAGCCACTATGTTCAACTTTAACAAGCAGCTCATGTTTAGTTCCTCTAACATGTTGGGTTCGGCTCGAAAGAGCCAATGATTCAAATGGTGATACTTAGGTTGCAATAAAGGTTATGTGACTTGACATTGTTTTTATATTTTTTCGCTTTAGCGGGCTTACTGACTACTACATAAGTTAGCTCCTAGGTAAGGCGACCACTTTAGGCCATCAAAAGTTAAGTTCATTATTTAGGCTTCGAAAGGACCCACAACTTTTACACTTAGGCCCTAAATATTTAAGTTACATATAGTATCTGATTTTGGCTTAGTTGAGTGTCACTATAGTGAGGCCGCCTCCAGAGCCCATCGTCGTCGAACCACCAATTTCTCGACCACCAGTTTTTTTTGTTACAAGAGAAGGCCGAAGTCTAATACACACATAACACATCCACCCTCTGGGAGTCGAACTCCCACCAGCAGAAACGGCGCTAGAGCGCCCTGCTGTTTGAGCATTTTTAGTTGACAAACGACTCGTAAACAGAATGCTAACAGTAAGTTTTTTAAAACGGATAATGTAACTTATCGGAGTGACGATAGTTTACGTATCGTCTAATTTATCGTGATGGGTCACATCAGCATCCCCACCCAAAGTGGGCCGCCAAGCGGTGAAAGAGAAGGCGCTCAGCTTTCGATACAACCGAAGTTCTCCTCCCTCCCTCCGCTTCCGTATTTAATGGCGGCTTCTTCTACCTCATAGGAGAGAGAGAGAGAGGGTTATTCGCTTGTTGGTTTGTTTTGCTTTGCTGGTTTGGGTTGTGTATGTGGATTGAGTGTGATGGCTCAGCTCATATCGTCGGGGTCGATCCACAAGCCACGCTTCTTCCATGGCGGTTCTCCCTCTCTCATGTCTCCGCTCGCCGGAAAATTCATTCTTCCGGTGAATGAGTGTTCGGGGAAGCGCCAGCGAGGCGCTGTGCAGGCGACGAGCCTACGGACGAAGCACTCGGGGCCCGAGATCCTGCCCGCCTTCCCCGCGGAGGTCCTCTCTCTCTGTGTGTCTGTTTCCTTAGTTTGTTTCTACAAATTGTTCCGATTCTACTTAAGTTTGTGACTTGAATGCATTCATATTGGTTCGTCTACATATAATTTGTTTTTAATCAACAAGTTCCAGCATAAACATATGTTTAATCTTTCCTTCCTCTTGACAAACAGTGTGTGCACACATGAAGATAAAAATGGCCTGCAAAGGAAAAAAACACAAATGAGCATGAAAATCGGAATGGCATCAAAATGTAGCAAGAAGTTTCTTCCCGGTAAAAGAAACTAGATGGTTAAAACAGAATCATGCTCTACACTAGATAGACCTTGCTAAGTCTGTCTGCGTGGTCTGGTATCCATGAAAATGCGTTAGTGGTGATTTCAGTTTTATTGGGTATGGTAGAAATAATAGCAATTGTTCTCTGTCTATCAATATGGAATGTTATGTGGTTACTTGTTAACCATTTTATACAATGTTTTTTCTCTTCTATGAGGTCTCCATCATGTTTATGCTAATTATTGTATATTTACTTGTTTCTCAGTTCTCTAATATATTTATTGTCGCAAAGTATGTCTTTTGTTGACATCTAACGTTGATTGTTTATATCCTACTGAGCAGGGGATTGTCAACTTTGGCCATGATAGGGATGCCCAGAAACTTGTGGACACCTCATCTGGCATTTCCTCTAGAACAACTGCTGGGAGGAAAACAAAAATTGTATGCACAATTGGTCCCTCAACAAACACACGTGAGATGATCTGGAAGTTGGCTGAGGCTGGAATGAATGTTGCTCGACTGAATATGTCCCATGGGGATCATTCATCTCACCGAAAGGTTATTGATTTAGTTAAGGAGTACAATTCACAATCGAAAGATAATGTGATTGCAATTATGCTGGATACTAAGGTGAACTATCCCTTGCTTTTTGGACTTTATGCATTATGGTGTTTTAACTCCTTTCTCTTTTTAATGATAGAAAAAGAGAGAGTTATTTCTGAGCATGGAGCCAAAACTCACTGGCCCAGTTAAATGAGCTGTGGCATTCTTGTGCCATATCACATATCATTGACTGCTTAAGCTATTGCATATGGTATTTTGCTCAAGGATGGCATGAATCGGTTTATTCGTTTTTATTGGATAATGGACAGGAAAGGAAAAGTTCAGGGCCTGGTCATTTTCCTGATTTCACAGTTTTGAGCAAGTGTTCATGGGCTTTATGGGATCTACTGTGCCTGTTATTTTATGCTGATATTATATATCTTAGCTTAATCTTTCTTTTTTTCTCTCCTCTTTCATGTTTCTATGTCTTTTATCATGTTATATTTATGTAGTTTTATTGTACCTCAGGGTCCAGAGGTGAGGAGCGGTGATCTTCCTCAGCCAATTGCGCTAATACCTGGGCAGGAGTTTACTTTTACTATCAAAAGTGGGGTTGGCTCAGAGTGCTGTGTCAGCGTCAATTATGACGATTTTGTTAATGATGTGGAAGTTGGAGATATGCTTCTCGTTGATGGTAGGTTTCATATCTAAATATACCTTTTCTTTTGTGCAGATAATGTGTCTTAGTTGAAAACTGTTAGGAAAACTTCGTATATGAAATAATACAAATTATTGTTTTGGATTACTTCCACTTCTAGTCTTCTAGCACAAGTAGGCTATACTATTCTGAATTCTGTGCTCTGCTTCATGTACATACTGAATGTTGAAGTTGTTTGATCCTTTCCCTTCTGATTGTACCAACTCTGAGCAGTCACTTCATAATTATCAAGTATGATATTCTTGCAGCTACTTGTGAGAAAGTTGCAATACTAACTGTTGCATTAATCTAGGAGATGGATGATCATGCTGAGAACTTATTATTATTAGTTCAGGCATAACAATGGCGCCATATAGCAAATTTCAGGAGGCCAACTGTATCTTGTTCTCTCATTATTGGTTTTCTGTTTAGTTTCACCTCCAATACCTTCAATATGCCAGACAGCAACACCAATTACATGATTGAATATACAATTCTGGAACTTATGCCATAACTATAAAGAGTAAAGATAGCAGATTGAATCAGTTACCTTGATCCCATCACTATGGAAGCTCCTATTTTTTATACTTTGTTATTTCATTCTCTATTACGTGTAGTTTTATCTTTATCATGATTTACTTAACTCTCTTATATTTAGGGGGTATGATGTCGTTACTGGTGAAGTCAAAGACAGCAGATTCTGTGAAGTGCGAAGTTATTGATGGAGGGGAGCTGAAGTCTAGACGGCATCTGAATGTTCGAGGAAAGAGTGCGACACTACCATCCATTACCGGTGAGACCATGACTAGCATGTATTGTGTAGAAGAAGGGCCTCCATTTGTTTTCCTTTTGGGAAATAGTAGACTTTAAGCAGCATAATATTTTAGCTTACATACACTAATTAGTGCTTTCATTGCTGCAGAAAAGGATTGGGATGATATTAAGTTTGGGGTGGAAAATCAGGTTGATTTCTATGCTGTTTCATTTGTGAAAGATGCTCAAGTGGTTCATGAGTTGAAGGATTATCTGAGAAGTAATATTTTATATGTCCACTTTGACACAGACTTTTCTATCTAATTTTATTATGAGACATTCTCTTTGTTATATCTGATTCTATTTTCTTTTTCTATTTCAGAAAATTCTGCTGATATACATGTGATTGTAAAGATTGAAAGTGCAGACTCTATACCTAATTTACATTCTATTATTTCTGCATCAGATGGGGTAATATAGTTTAACCTCTTCTGGTTTCTTCTGAAGTCAATGTGGCATTTGAAATTTTGAAGCACACTTTAATGGTCTACAATAATTTCAGCATCTCTCTAATGATTAAGAAGTTTAACTCTTTCATGAACCATGACATTCTGACTTTGAGATTTCATTACCGAATGGATATTTTGGAGAACATCTCTTTGTTGCATGCACTGAATTTTGTCAGTACAACATCAGGTTTCATTTCTTTTCACACTTAGGGTGGGAAACTTGTTTTGCCATTAAGGACATTGTCGACATGTTGTATTTACCATTGCACAAAGTTTCCATATGGGATATGGGACATGCAAATTCTTCCCTGTGGGAAGCATTTGTTACTTTTGTTTCATCTCAGTGTGGAACTGGGCAAGATCAGAGTTAAAAACAAGTAGTGGTCTCTTAAAACCACTAGAGAAACCATGAGGAAAGTTTGACATAGCAGTTCAACGCTTCCTGTTTGTTAAAGTTTTTTCATACTTGTGGTGGTCAATGGAATAAAAAGAATGCCTCATTGGCCAATTATAGAACTTTTTGCTTGTTTGAGTTCATGACATGAAAACAATTTTTTGTTGAGAGGAACTAAAGTCCATTTACCATGAAATAATTGTGTTTGTGGTACATCTGTTTCTTTATTTTTTCTTTCTTTGTTGGGAAAACGTGTTTCTCATGCAATCTAAATTACTACGTACATTTGTTTTTGTTTGTGTTCATGATGTGAAAATGGGTAGCATCTGATTTGAGCCCATTTTACCATGAAAGTGCAATCGTGTGTTTTCCTTTCAGCAGGCTCTTCGTATTGGCTAAATGGGATAAAATGCACCATTTACTACTGTGAATCTCCTTTTTTGTTTGTTTGTATGATATGAATATGGGCTAGTTCACATGAATTAAGCCTACTTTACCATGAAAGTACTCTCATGCTTTGTGTTGGGCAAAGTTTTCATATGGGATATGGAAAATGGAAAGTTTGCTCTGCTGAAATCGTTTGTTATTTGTTGTATAACTATGGGAAAGTGCACTGCATGCCTAAAATGGTGTGCAACCCACTGTTAGATTTAAGAAATGATTTTCCTGAAACCATTAGAGAAACTGTGGGAAAAGTTGACATGGTTTTCTACTCGTCAAAGTTATAGTTTGAGATAGCCCTCACCCCTGCCAAAGTTTTCTTTGTACTTTGATGAGCAATTAGCTAAGAGTGCACCACTAACCAATGTAACAACGTCCCTGCTCTGATGACCAATCGGATATGAATGCACCACTAATCATTGCAACAACGTTTTTCTTGTTTTGTTTCATGAAGTGACAATGGGCTACCTCATATGAAATAAGCGCATTTTACCAAACATGCCCTTAGGTCTTGCCTGATTTACAGTGAAATGGGTGTCTTCATATGAAAATACCTCTTTTCACAACCATGAAACAAACAATAGAACCTGCAACCAGTTTTCATATCTACGGTGGCACGCAACCTGCTTCTCATGGTTGTGAAACATTCAGCAGCAAGTGTTTTTACGAGGGTTTCACGTGCCATGTGAACACTTGCACAATGGAAAATTGAAAAAATGAGAAAGCATGCCCTCAAAGTTTTCATGATATTAAATCTGATTCTTTCGCAATTATGCTTTTGTTTCATGCTTTTGTGGTCTGGTTCCTATCTGCCACTTCTCTTTTTAAAAATCTTGCTTATATTTTCTGGTTGACTTCATCTGTTGCAAAAAGGTTTGAATTAGATTATGGTGCGTTTAAGCATTTACCTTTCCTACATGGCAATGCACCATAGGGTTGATTTGTTCAATTCAGAAGGCTGAAGTGCAAGATGTGTTACGTGGGCACTCTCTTCTGACATTATATAATAAGTTATATTTATCCATACACACGTGCTAGGTCAGACGGTTCTATACTCTGATCAGATCTAGAGCCTGCCAGCTACCTGGTTTTAGAGCTCAACTCCTTGTCAGAAACATGACCTGTTCCTAGATGCACAAGGGCCAGTTTTGGTCAATTGTGCGTGTCTGCATTGGCAGCTACACTCAAACCCATATTCATGTGATATTAATTTGTAGTAACTTGTAAGGCTTTGTGATATAATGCTGATTTACTCTCTTTTTTCAATAAGCCTATGTTCTTGACCTGATGGCTTGTAGGCAATGGTAGCAAGAGGAGACCTTGGAGCAGAGCTCCCTATCGAGGAGGTTCCTCTACTGCAAGTAAGATTAACCATTTGGCTACATATAATATAGTATTTTCCATCTGTTCCTGTGGTTTAGGTATTATTCGAATATATAAATCAAGTACATATAGAAGTCATATTCATGAAATATGTTGCTTCCTTTGCAGTTTTAATGTTTAGGCTTCAGATTAGATGAGGCTGCTTAATCATGTTCAGGCTTTTCTTTATGCTTTTTTTAAAGTGTAGTCCCTAGATCTTGCTTTGTGCTTTTAATAACATCAATTTGCATGCTTTGTATTGTGATACTTCTTTGCTTGGTAACGTCCATTCTTGCCAGAAATTCATAACGATGACTACTTGGATTTGCCCGTGTGTTGACCAATTTCTGGAACTTGGAATCTGTGATTAAGTTTGTAGTATTCTGCAAGTGTCAAAGCTGTTATTGCTGATTGATACAGGTTCAACAGGAAAAGAGAGAAGAGGAACTTGAGAACAAATACAGCTACGAAGTCTTTTCAATTACATTAGGTTTAAAGGGATAATTGACAACAATTATAAGTGGAGACACATCTAGAGGTCTAACTATAAAAATTACCTTACCCTTAAACTAAATCCTAATCCTATGTACGTAATTTAGGATATAATTGGCTTTATGCATAGAAGATAGATAAAAATTAATGCAAAACAACAAAATATGTGTGATTTACATACTTTCTTCACAACTGACATGGTAAAAAAGAAGATGAAGACATACGAAAACAAATGAAACAGCATTGTGTTGAAATGGGGTGGTAAAACAATTCAGTTATAGGAGTCTAGCAGATTGAGATTGATTTGAAGACTCAGCTTCTAACTGTACTTCATTATTTACTTCTAACAGTAATGTGAAAGGGGTGACACGATAAAAGTTTGACTTCTCAGTTTCTGCTTGTAGGAAGAGATCATAAGGATATGCCGAAGCATGGGAAAAGCTGTCATCGTTGCAACTAACATGTTGGAGAGCATGATCGTCCACCCCACTCCAACCAGAGCTGAAGTCTCTGACATTGCCATTGCAGTTCGTGAGGGTTCTGATGCCGTCATGCTGTCAGGCGAAACAGCTCATGGAAAGTATGCTGCATAACTTATTACAGATTACAAAACTGAATTTTTTAATCGTCTTATGCTATATTTTCATGGTCCTATGTGGTATTTTGACGATATTATTTATTTTGCTCTGACATCATCATCTTCCCTTCCATAACTCAGGTGCCTTTTGAAAACTTCGATATGTCATTTTAAGTCTTCCCTTCACTGTCTGAAGAGAATTTGTCATGGCTTCTTTCAGTAATATCCCAGTTGAAAATTGACATAGGTTTCGGCCTTCCACCGTCTCTTATGTTTTCGTGACAAAGGCCCAGGATGACTTGTTTTAATTTCTCAACCAAGTTCTAGTTTCTGCTAGTAGTCAGACGTGAATGCATCTTGCACATGTCCAACTATGCTTCATTGTCATCTGAGGAAAAACGCTAAACGTGATTTTGACTGCTTGCAGGTTCCCATTGAAGGCAGTAAAGGTGATGCATACAGTATCTTTGAGAACTGAAGAAACCATTCTGCCAGGAGAAAGACCTGCTAATCTTGGTCGAGCTTTCAAGGTTGGCACATGGAATCCCTCAATTTCCTTTCCAGAACAGTCATGCTTCTCATCTTCCTTTCATTCTTTTCTTCCTCGACTCACTGGATCTTTCTGTACGTTGCAGAATCACATGAGTGAAATGTTCGCATACCATGCAACTATGATGTCCAATACTCTAGGCACACCAATCGTGGTGTTCACAAGGACTGGATTTATGGCAATCTTACTCAGCCACTATCGTCCTTCTGGGACCATTTTTGCGTTTACTGATGAGTATGAACCTTTACCTGAGTTGTTCGCAAACTATAACCTCTGGAGTTTATCTGTTTCCAAATTTGCCGAGCAGTTTATGTTGCTCCCATGTACATATCTGTTTTCTCTTGTGGCGGGTGTTGCATAGCTTTTTTCTTGTCTCGTATAATATGGCTGATCTTGTCACAATGCTAGGTCATGCTCCATGTTATGAGACTACATCATTTGACCCATTTCGATTATATAACCAATTGGTTGCTCCCCGTGTTTGCTGTTGTCATTGCAGGGAAAGAGTGAAGCAGAGATTAGCTTTGTATCAAGGTGTATGCCCAATATACATGGAATTCTCGGATGATGCTGAGGAAACTTTTAAAGCTGCCTTGTCTTTCTTAAAGGTATCTGAACATCTTTTGAGCTTTTCTTTAGAAATAGGGCTGACTGAATAAGTTATTTCTGTTTACAGACATGAGGCTTACTGTAGGTCCATTGTTTGTGCTACTGGGAATTGCTAAAATGTTTCCGAAATTGACTTCCCAGATTTTGTTTTCTAGATCATGCCTGCATTTATGATGTTTCCTATTCATTCATAATCGTCAGACTGACCAAGTTCAAGCTTGTTGACTTCTATTACGTTCTCCGGTGATCATCTAAGATATAAAATAGTTTGATTTCAAGTCTTTTGATTACAACAACTAAGCCTTTTTCCCATACTAAATGGGGTTGGCTACATGGATTCTTTGTTTTCATAGAGCACTGCGTGAGCTAGATCATTCTTTATTGTTTCTTTTCCAATACTTTTGTGGTCTTCCTCTTCCTCCTTTAACTCAACATGAGCTGCACGGATTTCAAGGCTTTTGATTGTTTATGGTAAATGGAATTGCCTGTTTTCTGTCAACCGCGTCTCTTTTATGTACGCAGCTATGTACAACATGCTAGACAACTTATTTCTTCTTAAAGGAATATGCGACTGTCGCTAGTTCTTTGGTTGTTTATTGAAAATGGAATTGCTTTTTGTCTGTCAACCGCAGCTCTTTTATGTACGCAATTATGTTGAACATGCTAGACAACTTATTTCTTCTTAAAGGCATATGTTTCTGTCGTTGGGAAGATTCAATGTGTACTTTTACAGTTAAGATGTTGAACCAAGGGCGCGGTTATCAGAAAGCATGTAGTAATATATAGAGAGGGATATCATAGCTCCTGTGAATTGCACCATGCACATATATACATATATATATATACACACTTGCTTTTGAGGGTTCATAAGCTGGATGTTTAGACATTTGTAGTATCAGAAAAAGACAGACAAGTCTGATAACTGGTTTCTATTTCAGAGCCATGGAATGGTCAGAGAGGGAGAAGAGGTTGCTTTACTTCAGAGTGGGCGGCAACCGATTTGGCGGTCACAAACAACTCACAATATCCAGGTCAGGAAAGTGGATACGTGAGGAAGGGGCCAGCAGGCGGTGCAGCATCCATCATGGGCCAACGTAGCCCCAGTAGATCTATGATAGCGTTCTGGAGTAACACACGGGGAAAACAAAGAGCCAGTTACTATATGACCTTATTGTAGGCATGATTAATGTATCTTTGATGTTCGTTTTAGGGCTTCCCGTTAACAGCTATTAGGATACTTCTATGGTTCCCTCTGCAAACTGCAATTTCTTCATAGCCTCAGTCATGGGGATTTTGTTGCTTATATTCGTTTTTGTGACCCGTGGTTGTTTCAAGTTGAACAGAGCGCCACTTTGAATATGCTAACTTTTGGTGAATTCCATTTCCTTACCCAGATTTGGACTAGCTTTTCTATTTCTTGGCCACAGTAATATACTCGGTCTAGAAATAAAAATGTTGAGTTAGATGTATAATCACACGGATGTCAGGTTCATCGAGAAAAGTTGTAGCTTGAGAGAGAGATTTTTGGACCCAACTCGAAAAATCTGTGTTTGGGTTGGGGTTTAAGCACCTTGGTCGGGTCTGGATTGGCCCAAAGTGACCCGAGAAGAAATCTTGTTTGGATCCGTGTCGGCTCTGTTCGGACTATGATGAACAGAGCAAAACAGCAGAACTTTTTTTTATCTTTTACAAGAGGAAGAACCCTAATACACACCCACAGATGCACCCTCCTGGAATCAACGGTGCGGAACCTTCTTTGAAAGGTCAGCCAACCTGTTCTGTCCACTGTTTCTGGCCAACTTTTTTTGGTTCAGTTGTTCTTCCAATTTTCTGGTTAGTTTTCAGTTCTAGATTTTAAATGAATTTGGCTATTTTGGTTCTGCTCGGTTTGAAGGCTCAAAATCATAGAATAAACAAACAGACCGAATTATTGATGATGGAGGCAAAAAAAGATACGCCTTACAATATGTTCATTAACTTGAATTTGATATTTGGTTCGGTTAGGTTCAATTTTTGTGCTTGAGTTTGTTTATTTTGGTATTTCAAACAGTCTTTTAGATACACAGAGTTGGCTCGTGTTATATGACAACAACTCAATCCTATCTTCTATTGTGACCCCTTTTCTATTGTGACCCTTCGACCGGCCTAGTGTTTAAACAAAACTCTCTTTGAGAGAAGTGCCCCTAACTTATCAGTGTCACGCGTCGGAGCCATATTCAATAAAGCACTTGCCTTATGACTTTGCACTTAATACATTTTTGTTTTCTTTACTTTAAAACATTTGTTGTGTTTCGTGATGAGTTAAACAGATGCCAGGACCCATTTGAGATTCTTAGCATCCGAGAGAGGGACTCAATTCACATTCCTTATCGGAGACCATTTGAACTACTTATCCGCTACATCACACTGAAAATCCGCTTAAGCTTATTCGAGCATAGGGTCGGGTTTGGTTACGTTGTGAGCTCCGTAAGCTCTTTCGATAGTCAGAACATGACATATTTGGTACTAGAGCATGTTGAACGTTAATCGATTGAAGAACTCATGAGAAAGCATGGTGTTGCTTACAGACCCACATGATAAAATAATAAAAGGATCAAGGTTGTCATCGTTTGCACGTGAGCCTTTAAGAACACTACGATAGCGTAAGCCCAAAAGCCCCAAGGCATTCAGAGCAACCCTTGATGAGGCTATTAATAGCGAGATTGCATCACCCCCTATCGAGATGATATTATCCAAAAACTTTATGCTACTCTAAGACTGACACTCGAAGGTTGTTAGCTTCGTATTGTCCACAACAAATGCACTAAGATCATAGAGATTAGAATGGAGGATTGCACAATCAATGTAGAAGGTGTTGTTTCTTGAAGTACCCTTAGGATCATGATTGACCTTGGGTAGGCTGGACGATCATGTGGGTAGATATATTCGTGCAAAGGGGGTACACTTAACCCTCACAACATTTGCATTTTCACCAAGTGTAAATCATTATAAGTAGCGCATGTATGATGATGTGTGATTGCACCACAATTGACAAGGTTGACCCGATGACCCATGATGCTTGTACGAATAATAGCGCAAAATGGTGAGATGTCGTTGCCCTTATATTGGTCGTCAGTTGGGATTGTGCACCCCCTAAAGGAACGTAGGTGACTTTCAAGGAATATTGCACCATCACACTATGCAAGCTACAACAGTTCAGTGCACAAGCATTGGTGTTGGCTTCTTCAAAGATGAGTGAGAAACTCTCGTGTCATCGTTAAGTCCTGCTACCCTCGATAAGGCGAGGTGCCGTCAGGTAGATTCCAATCGTGACTAAAAGAGTGATTTAGTAGCGTGATAACGAAAGCATTCAGTTGCACGTAAGACACAGGTGTCACAATGGTCAACATTGTCTAAACGTAAAATGTAGCATCTCATGAGTTGGAAGGACCATCAACATATCCACGAGAGAAGAGGTATCGACAACATGAATGTAGGCTTCCTTCAGTGGTGCAAAGCAATGTCTCACATGCACTGCTAAGATCTTTGACAATAACACATGACACACATGTTATGCGAGTTATCGATCTTAACAATTTCCTTCAGTGATATATGCCGCACTTTGAATTCCACTGCAAGTGCCAAGTAGATAGATGCAACTACTTGATCACATCGGACCTCAAGTGTCATCTAACCTTTTGACCTAACTCAAGTAATTCAAAATAACAAGTGAACGATAATAGCTCAGGAGTTTATGCTCCAAACTCTTCAACCTTCCATAGGATGACATCCACGTAGTAGATGGTAGAGGAAGTGGTTTTGGATTGTAGTGCAAGTAGAGACAGTGATGAGCTGAATTGGATTCAGTCACAGGCGTTTGGACAAAACGATAATAGCTCAAGAGTTTATGCTCCAAACTCTTCAACCTTCCATAGGATGACATCCACGTAGTAGATGGTAGAGGAAGTGGTTTTGGATTGTAGTGCAAGTAAAGACAGTGATGAGCTGAATTGGATTCAGTCACAGGCGGGAACGAAGATGAGGACATTATTGAGGGTAACAACAATTTTGGGTGGAGAAAATGTAACTCTTCAACTACAAACACATGGCATAACGCCACTCCCTTGTACAAAACCCTCTTTGAGAGAATTGCCCATAGCTTATCATTATAGTGCTCCAAGACCACACACTCCTATTATCGATACAATCAATTTGCTTTCTTATTTACTCTTAAGTTTTTTTTATTATTACTCTCAATCATCAGTCTTAAGCTTTCGTTGAACCACTACATCTTTAGTGAACTTGTTAGATTATGCACAACCTAGCACCAGTCAAAAATTCCAGTCGTTGGATGATTTAAATGCCGAGGCATGATACTATGGTGTTTATAGCACATACCACATTCAGCCTGTGCCTGTGGCTGACATCCGCCCCCACCGTGCACCTCTAGGTCCACCGCAACAACCTCATGTCACGGCCTTTCACGTTGGTCACCAAATTTTGATATTAACATTTATATTTGACAGATGAGGCACATTATAAACCGATTATGGTACAACAGATGACATCTGGAAGCTAATGGGCGATTGAAACCTCGGCTTACAAGACTGGATACACTGAGTGGCTAGTAAGGAAATACCGGAGCTTTTTATTCAAACTTTAAGTTTCTACTTTGGAGATTTTAGTCTTGCTGAGTGTGCACATAAATAATGGCAATAATTGGAGGCTATTGCAAGAAATTTTCATTTTATATGATCAGATAAGCATATAATCCCTTGCACGACACTTCATGTACATACCTATTCAAATAAAATCGAATTACAAGAGAATTATGTTATTATATATTTTATTTACATATATATCCTCTTAGAGATTTTTCCATTTAAATCCGAGAACAATAACAATTTTGAAAACGACCTGAGAAATTGAAAGCCGGGAAATGCATGTTTTTAGCTTCGCTTGCCACTCAAACCATACTGTAGAAACAAAGACCATATCGCTGCTATCCCTAACATCTGACCAATCAGTTTAGATCGCATCACAGTTTTCTTTTTTGATAAAAGAGGCTACATTGCAAGACCAAATAGCTCACTTGGCTGGGAGGTTGAATCACAAGTTGGTCATAGGTTCGATACCTGGAGTTTGCATCTGACTTTGGATTCCTATTGTACGGAAAGAGTAGAGGAAAAAAAGGCTAGGCTACGAAGACCACCCAAATGATGCACTATGTCACACTGAAATAGAAACAAGACACGGAAACGACAAATGTCAAAAAACTAAAAAAGCCAGAGAAACGGTACTGTGTAAATATATATATATCAAGAAAAATAGATATATGGTGCAATGTATACAGAGAAATACTATATGAATAATATGTATTGGTAAAAAAAAAAAACAAATATATACCAAGAAATTAATTGACATCTGCTGCTATAGGGATTCAAACAAGGCACCAAGTAATCATAGGTGCCATGCCCAAACCACTCGCTAATAATGTTTTGTTTGTTTTAGATGCGTGATGTTTTCTGTAAAAGTTTAAATTGAAGCTGAAACGTCACGAAACATTTCAATGACAAATCCTGTTTCGAAAAGATTCAGAAACGAAAAAAGTCCCCCGCGGGGGACGTTTGCATTCAACGTAGCTGATGCACAGCCTGGTATCAATCTCTTGGCCTCTTGTCAAAGAGCAAACCTCCCAACCAGTGTGCTACGCTCCGTCGAGGCAAGTGGATTTTCTTTGTAGTTCTCTCTTTGGTATTACTTATTAAGCAAATTTAGCTCTGGCACCGCATTAAGCAAGCTGGACCGCGGGCCACAACCCCCATTCTCAAGAAAATCCCTTGCAAAGAAAGTCACCTCAAGAAAATATTGACATATATCACACTAATATAAACAATAAATTGCATAAAAACATAATAAGGATGTATACACAAATCCTTTCAAAACTAACCATGATGTATAAAGAAATCATCACAAAACCAACCTCATGGCATTGTCTTTCGATCATAACTACAGGTGCCACACTATCATGGATGGTCTCAAGTAAGCGACATTGAATGTTAATATCGGCTTCGCATTGCAAGGCTCAAAAGGCCAAACTCAACACAATTTACAATTGTTCTTTCTCTTAGATCTATTCATCTGAATGTCAGATAAGATAGATTTGATTTAAATGGCATTTACCGTTTGGTAGATGAGGCAGTGGAAGTCTGTTTTCGTTTGTATATTGAAATTTGTTTAATTAATTAGATATAAGCTTTTAGTTGTATATAGAGCTTAATACACGAGAGACCTTAAGATACAGAAAGTTGCCTCTCTGGGCCTTGATAATCAAGAGAACGCACTTACCTATTTAAAGTCATTGTGCAACTTTCATACCAGACTGGAACTTCAGTGGTTTAGGTCCTAGATAGGATCTGAGAAACTCGAATCAGATCCCACGAAATTTAAGCAGATACAGTTGCTGGGCCTGACCATTCCAATGAATATCCAAGCCAAATTATGACACCTTATTGGTTAGGAATAATATCACCTGAAATATGAAGCAACTTCAAGAAGGTAAGCTCAACATGAACAACTAGGAAGATGCATTGAAAATGAAATACAAAGTGAAAAGACTGAGCGCAGGTTTGACCTTCAATGCTGCTGCCTCACTTCAAAACCGAAACAAAAGTAAATCTGATCCATGTTTCTTAAGTGAATATCTCGATCAATGTCACAGCGGCAAATACAAGAAACAGAGATCCTCCTATGTATGCAATTGCCTGAAGGAGAGAGACAAACATAAAGCAGAACTTTATTGTTTTGATGCACACAAACGCATGTACAAACAGACAAGGAACGAAGATCCTTCTAAGCAGAATTTCAACATGCAGAGACTCACGCACAGGAGATCCCAGAATTTAGTTACGATATGTTACCTTTCCTTTTGAGTGCTGTTAAATTTCACCGCCATTACATCATATTCTTATAAAGCACACAAGCATAACATGATATCCATCACAGACAGTGGCAGGCTTATTTATGAGCGGGATGAGGCCACCACCTCACCCGAAACACAAACCAGAAAACCAAAAATATCTGCACAAGGAGTCCAAAGTTTCCGAAAGATTGTATAGATTGCCTCACCTGAATTTCACCTTAATGGACTTCATCTCTCTGCAAAAGAATTTCTAGGTCCATCACGGATCACAACCACAATTCAACAAGGATGGTTGAAAGCTGGCCGATCTCTAGGATTTCATCTAACAGAGGTGTGGCGTATATCGAGATGAAAATTAATCCTTTGAGGGTGGAGGCCCTGGAGATATCCAGGAGAAGCTGAAGGCTTAACCAATAAATTTGTGTTGAGTTATGTATCATCATCTACAAGCAACTAGAAATGTCTCTTGACAAAGTGCTCTTGTTGCCATTAGACCGTCAACATGGCCTGGATCAACTTGGTTCTCAACCACAGACACAGGACGGTGTCTCATGACAAAGTGCTCTTGTTGCCATTGGACCTTCAACATGGCCTGGATCAAGTTGGTTCTCGACCACAAAGACACACGATGGACTTACAGAGACATCATTAGAGTGGAAAATATTATCTAACTGACAGTAAAGCACATTACGTGAAACATGCTACAACATGATTTCAATGCTGGAGATAACTATGAACGCTTCTTTCAAACTCAAAGGTCAATATATGGCCAAAAATTGAGCAGTTTCTTTTTCAAATTGATCAGAGGACCTAAATAGGCTAAACTGCATTTAGAAAGTACAAATTTCTGAAGACACAGGTCTCTTTTATTGGGGCTTTCTGTTTTTCCAATTATAGCCTTTTCAGAGATGAATCTTCCTGCTGGTGGCAGGTTACATGTTTCGCTGAACTTCCATACTACCAATGAAACACCCATAAGAAAGTTCTCAGAAATGGCTTATATGAGCGGTCTCATTTCCAAAGGCTGCCACCAATTGCAAAAGAGGGAAGAAAAATGCAACTAATATAGCCAGAGAGAAGCATATACTTAACCTTCTCAGAGAAGAATGTTCCCAGCAAAGAACCACCAAGGACGGCAATCTATTAAAAGCAAATAAAGGCAGACACAAGTCACACAACTAAGTTCTTGAGAATAATATTGTTTGTGAACCTGAAGTTCATACTAGCAAGCTAGGCTCAAACTTAGGAACAAAAACTTAAGACATCCTTGAGACAGGCGAGAAAATTCTTTAGGTGAAAGCATATTTTTGCAAATTGTGGTTATTGGTCATGAACCAATCTCAGGATTGCGTATCTCTTGGAATGTCCCTAGATCATCCGATTAAAGGCAACTGAAACCAAGACATAGTATGGAATCTGGATGACAGGGAAAGGCATGTCATTCTAGAAGTACCATCAGGTCTCTGATACAGAAGCTAAATTTACCATGGTGGCAACAGCATGACCAGCCAGTGATCCGCCAATGACACCAATTGGAGATGATGCAGCAGCAAGTGCTGGACAACAAATCATATAAATCATATGATAGAAAGTCATCGTGGAAATTGGAGTAATAGTCAAGTTTTTTTGGCTCACCGATTGTGGAAAAGAAAGACTTGTCTCCCCATTCAGCAACAAACACCAACAGGAACGTGCTTACAACTGTACTTGCAGCTGCCAACATCCCAGCACCATTTCCTGAAAGTTCTGAAATGGCTAATTTGGCCTGGTAAAAAGTTGCAAAATGCATCAAGATTCCAAAGCCACACTGAGCAGAAAATAGATCCAGCTACTCTAGCCATTTTGAGATCATAGTTAAAACATCTGAAGCAAAAGCCATCTTCACAAATGTGCAAACACTAATTTGCACGACCCACACATGCACATGGCATGCACACAACACAGGGAGAGACAAACACACACACACTTACACACAGGCCACAGCTGTGGTTTTTCAAATTGAAGTCCATTGACAGATACTCTGGCCCCTAACCGCCGAAGCTATTGTTCTCCAAAATCTTATTGCATTCACAACGTTAAGGTTATAAATGTAATTATCATGGTTGTAATTAAGATTCATTCTTTCCCTTAATTACATCTTTATCAAATTATAAAGAAACATATGTTTCAGTTAGTGCATTCAAAGCTACAAAAGTTGCAAGTTCAGACCATAACACATGCAGATCCTGACCATGTCATATTGGAAAACCCATCTTTACATGTATAAACTCAAAACAAAAATCGTTCACTCGTTATCTTACTATTGCTGCTTAGGGCACTGCTTCAATGATTAGGGTCTCCATCCTGGATGCATATTAAGTAGAAACATGTAATTTCTTGGTAATCCTTTTCAACAGGAAAAACAATGAAATGTATATACATTGCAGCAATTCATTGTGTTTGATATTTTAAGCAGCTCTTAACATCAAGCATTTTGAAATGAAGTGCATTGCATTTTCTTGACCAATCAGCTGAACCTGATAGGAGCACTACATTTCGATTGATTCTAGGCAGTTCTAGTCATCAATTAGAAGCAATAAACAGGGATGGAAAAGGCAAAGACACTTCTCACTCGTAATGGAAAGGACCTCCTGGTGTTCCACTTAAGAGACTGTCTGTAAAGCATTCCTATACGATCAGAGGATAAAAGGAGGTGCTCAGTTGCTGATTTTAATGATCCCTGATGGACTAGCAAAGCATGTGAATCCATGAAGGTGACCTGTACTTGTATAAATACTCCAGAAAGCAGCGAGAAATGAATTCTAGGGTTGCATGAAGCCTATCTATAGAGGAATCCATTCATGGTTTGATATGAGAAGAGTGACAATATTTATAGGTGGAAATCATAGTCCAATCTCTTGGGAAATTCTCCTTGACCTCTAGGAGAAACTACACGGACCACTATTCTAGTTCCTCTGGATTTTACCATGTAGCCTCATCTTCCATCCTACCTGTGGAAAGCTCCAGAACTTTTGTCATCCACTTGTTCCTGGGTACCACCTCTCTTGTAATGTTACTAAGGCGTATCGGCTGCCTCTCCTTTGCATTCTGGCAGAGGGATTCTACAAATTGACTTCACTCAGTAGAGGCTACTATAAGATTCCCCTGACATCTCTAATAGCTTCTCTCGTAGGCAGTACTGGATCACCGCTATAGAACTCTTTCCTTTCTAATGCAGTTGTATATTTAAGTCATTTGCACAATTTATATTCTTTTTTCAATGAAACTAACCATTCATCATGAGATCTCAACTGAGTGTCTACCAAGTCTATGTAAGAGCTGCTAATGGTGTAAGTGGTTAGATGAGATTATATATAAAAGGAAACAACTCCAAAAGGAGTCATATTGACAGCTGAATTGTCATCCATGTTATCAACTCATTGCATCCTTAACAACTATTATGCCCAGAGTATGGATGCTCCCCTACATATATGCAACTCCAAACATCAATGTTAATACCTCCAATTAGCAATCAATTGGGGAATGACAGCTTCAACTAACCTTCAAGTGGGTCATCAATGCAACTCGCACACATGATCTTGAATAGCTTTGCCTACGGTTTTAGTCATGTAAGCGTGACAAAACAATGAAGTAAAAAAAGTGGCAAAGCAAACAATGATAAGGACAAAGATTTTTCCCTTGGGCAAGATAACCCTTAAATAAAGTCTAGGGATAATCTTCCCAATCTGGTTAACTATAGGAAGATGCTGCAGATGGCCTAGCAGTTCAGCCTTCATACTTGATGCCTTGACAAGCATCGTTATACTGCACAAAATGTAGTACATGAAACCTCATTCCTTCCAGGTAAGAGAAGTTTTGATTCCTCTACAGATGTGAACATAACCTTCATGGCTTGCTTCACAAGGTCTGGTGGCAATAGCTTACCAGAGTTTGTTTCAATTCCGAGTGTTTCACCATCAAATCCATTTATCATCAGCATAGGTGTCAAGTAGAGTGCAGTGATGAGTACAACAGAGGCATCTAAAAGACCAAGAGATTTGAACCTTGTTCTTACATGACCGGATCAACTCAATTAGACATTAGAACAAAAAGCTCTGCCTATATGTCTAACGATCCAAAGCATGGAGATCAGAGAGAGTTGCTCTTGGTGTCCCTTTTGGTCAAGATTTGGGGTCTCAAATATGATGCTTTTCTTCTCATGCCTTTCTTCATTCATCATTAAGTCTTCTGGTGCCCTAGACATAGAAGAACCTCATCAATCCATGGGAGACCTTGGGTTAAACTTTACTGCATTGATACTGTAGGGAAGTCCTAAAGAATAGCTCAGCATCATGATATCAAAAAGATCACTTCCTCTTTTCCTTATCTGATAACATAAAAAGGTCATCTTGTTGAAAGTTCTAATTTAATTATATGATAATATACTTGTTCTCACACACCAAATCTGAGAATGATAAATTCTTCTTGTAGAGTAGAAAGAAACATCCCTCCACATCTTTTTAATCTAGAATGAAATGATCGAAGAGAAGAGAGGTTCCTTTTGAAGGGTACTACCATGATTTGAACCCTTGAGGTCAACGAGGCATTTAGGAGTTAGATTCCATAAGGAGCGGACGGGTTGTCTTAGATGCCTGCACTTCAATTTGCAAATCTTCTGGTAAGCCATCTGTATATTTCTCAAGTTAGGTCAGGTGGCCAGTGGCTGAGGCTCACTGCTTTACCCAAGACAACACCATATTATACCATTTGTTTGGTATCCCCTTCCAAATGCATGAAGGCATGAACCACCCTATGCTCTTTGAAGATCCCCCAACAGTTGAAGAACCTTTGAGGATAGAAGACCCAACTTATCTCTTTACCAACCAATCTCTCAAATCCCACTTTACTCGGAAGTGGAATAACTAAACTTACCTGGGTTAAATTGATGATTGGAACCCTTCTCCATGGGCATCTACAGACAAGTTTTGGTCCCATGATCTTCCTTCCTTCTGAGTTTGTTTCCTTCACTGGTTGCAGCTCTCCCAGTATCTCTACAAGTTCTCTCTAATGTTGATAACCAACCTTGGTTTTGTTCTTGTACTTATCAATGGTTGACTCCACCTGCTGATCCTAAAGATTTGTTGAAGAATATGTTTATCTAGTATTCTTTGTGTTAGTTTTATGTTTCTAGGTATTATTGTACTCGCCCGAAACTGTAAGGGTATTTTGGTAATTTTCTGTACCAGGGGTATTTTGGTCATTTTGGTCAAATTCCGTTTTACAGCTCTCTATATAAGGGCTGATAGATGTATTAGAGAGTAAGAGGTTGTGTTGTAAGAGTGAGTGGAGAAAGGGGGGGCGGCCTCCATTGGAGGTCTGCCCCTTCTTTCACTTCCTCATTTTTCCTCCTTAATATTAGTATTATTTTTTGTGTGTTTAATCTCCTGCAATGCTTCACTGAATTACAACATGGTATCAGAGCGTATTAACAGAAAGATTGACGTCGAAGGTCCGTCGGTGAACTATGTTCTTCCTGTGAGAAGGACGATTCAAACTTGGAAGCCTCCATCGAAGATATTAAAGAAAAGATTCATGCATGTAAGCAGAAGCTAGAGGGGCAGAAAGAAACCATGGGTGAGGTTAAATGCAGATGAAGAGCTATGCTGTGACTGCTGCAGAATGCCAATCATTGATTATCATCGTCATTGCACAAGGTGTGCCTTCGACTTGTGCCTCACTTGTTGTCAGGATCTTAGGAAGGTGTCCCAAGTCGTTTATGGAAAGGCAATGACAGTTTTGTTGAAAAAGGGAAAGAGGAGGCCATCAAACAGGAACCTCCTAAACATGGAATGACCATAGGTCAGTCTCTTGCATCGCATGCCTAGGTGGTAGGATACTCAAACCTGATGAGTTGTTAGATCTCCAAGTCTGCAAATCAGCACTGGAGAATGATGACAGTGACAAGATCTTGTACTGTCCATCATCTCATGATATAAATTCTGAAAGTTTTTTAATCATTTCCAAACGCATTGGGTTAGAAGTGAACCGATTATTGTCAAAGATGTGTTCTCTAGCTCATCAGCCTCATACTGGAATCCAATGGATATATGGCGAGGTATTTGTGAAACAGCAGATGAGAAACTGAAAGATGGGAACAGACTTGTGAAGGCCATAGACTGCTTGGACTGGTCTGAGGTTGATATTAAACTTGGTCAGTTCTTCAAAGGTTACACTGAGGGTCGCATCCATGAAAATGGTTGGCCACAAATGTTAAAACTAAAGGATTGGCCATCTTTGCAAGCCTAGGAAGAATTTTTACTGTATCAAAGAGCTGAATTTATTAGTTCATTACCCTTACTTGAATACGTTCATTCTAAATGGGGTGTTCTTAATCTGGCCGCCAAGCTGCCATCAGGATCATCTAGGGCCAACTTTGAGCCCAAAGTTTCCATTTCTTATGGCACATACGAAGAACTAGGAAGAGGCTATGGATGTAAAGGATAACTTTAGAGAGGGGAAACCTTCTGAAGCTACCGAAAGCCAAAATGAGAATGAAAAATCAACTGAGTTTGCCACTTCAGAACAGGGTAAACTGAATGGAAATGTCTCTGACTTAAATGGGAAAGGTGGAGTGCCAACTGCTAAGGGAATTATTGTGTCTTTGAATATTGAGGTTTGATTTATAAGGGAATTAATGTGGTTTGATTGATGAACCTTGGAAAGGAATTCACCTGAAGAAGATCACTGATGAGCAGCAAGCACGTTTAAGAAAAGCTACGGTGGCTGCATTTACTGCACTACTCGTATTTCCAAGAAAGTCATTAAACCATGTATTTAAAGGCATTTATTGGAAAGGTAGTTGCTTTTATTACCTGGTGCAGAAAAATTAAATAAGGTGGCTGCATTTAATATAAACCTGGCTGTAGTTATGGACTGGAGTTATTGAAACCAAGAATGGGCGTTGCAGATGGACTGTATTTATGGACTGCAGTTATTGAAACATTGGACTCATTTTTTGGAGCTACTGTGCATTGGTAATTAGTAATCATGGAATGACTAATGGTGGAAATCATGGAGGGTCATCATTTGAACAGACCGACTCATTGGCTATGTTTATTGGTTTGAATGACAAAATAGGAGTTCCTATTTCTGGAAGATACGGTACAGAAAATCAGATGAACAAGCTCTTGTACTTGGAGTTGGCTAGCTGACACAACTCATTGAAGTTATCCAACGCAAAAGTGTCACCAAAGTTTATGCATGTTTCAGCACGTATGGACTGATTGGCCTCAGCAACACCAATAACTTCAACATATTGTGACAGATTAGAAGGTATGAACCCTTTAATGGATATTTGACGGCCATCCGGCGATTGCCCAATGAGAACCCCACTGTCAGATTGTAAAACCTTGACCACAGTTCGCACCCTACAACCAATATACATGCTCAACAGCTCTGCATTCACAAAAGCTGCAGGGCTTGAAGTGTTCATACTTCTGCTGTGGTAACAACCCAGAGAACTTGCCGCTGAACTACTGCAGATAACGCGCGGACAGGGAGAGGAAAAGCCAACAGGTAGGAAGGTTTTTGGAGTTGCTACGAGTATTGGAGTTGAACTCGTGGGAGCTACTGAGATTAGTAAAAATGCACATACCTATATTGTTGTGTGGCAGTACTTATTCTGCCACCAGGCAGGAAGAAAATATTGATAATTGTGGTGATATGTTAGAGACAAAGGAAAGCTCAATCATTCTGAAGAAGAATATTTCAAGAATCATTCTGTTGCTTTGAAGGCGTACATGTCAAAGATCAATCTTGATTTGAAAGTGGAAGGCAAGTGGTAGTAATAAAATCAGATAAAGATACAAAATATGACTTTGGCTAGATATCTGTTGATCGTGATGGAAAGCATGTTAAAAATGAAGAGCAGTAGCTTGTGTTAAGTGAGTGAGCAGATGGATGATGCATATGAAGATGTTTGATGAAATGCTCTAGAAGGAGATGAAGAATATGAACATCAAGTGTTTGAGGAAATGTTTAAGAGAACAAGAAAATTCTTGAGTAAGTTTGCAGTCATGAAGACTGCTTTGTTGTTATGACAGCTAGGATGGCTGCTTTGATATTGTGACAGCCAGGATGGCTGCTTTGTTGATGTAATAGCCAGGATGGCTGCTTTATTGTTGTGACAGTTAGGATGACTGCTTTGATGTTGTGACAGCCAGGATGACTGCTTTATTATTGTGACAGCCAGGACAGTTGCCTTGTTGTGATAGCCAAGATGGCTGCTTTGATGTTGTGACAGCCAGGACGACTGCTTTGTTATTGTGACAGATAGGATGGCTGCTTTGATGTTGTGACAGCCAGGATGGCTGTTTTGTTGATGTGACAGCCAGGATGACTGCTTTATTGATGTGACAGTCAGGATGGCTGCTTTGATGTTGTGACAGTCAGGATGGCTGCTTTGTTGATGTGATAGCCAGGATGACTGCTTTGTTGATGTGACAGCCAGGATGACTGCTTTGTTATTGTGACAGCCAAGATGGCTGATTTGTTATTGTTACAACTAAGAAGGCTGAGTTGATAGTGCAGCCAGAGATGCTGCTTGTGATGACAAGCCAAGAAGGTTAATATATTTTTCAGTCAAAGAAGTTGTTAAAGATCAAGATCAGTGATAAATACATATGAAGAACGCAAGCAGATATAAAGATTTTTTGGCAAGTTTGGAATTCGAAGTATCTCACTCCCAACTTGAGGGGGGTGTTGAAGAATATGTTTATCTAGTGTTATTTGTGTTAGTTTTATGTTTCTAGGTATTATTGTACTCGCCCGAAACTGTAAGGGCATTTTGGTAATTTTCTGTACCAGGGGTATTTTGGTCATTTTGGTCAAATTCCGTTTTACAACTCTCTATATAAGGGCTGGTAGATGTATTAGAGAGTAAGAGGTTGTGTTGTAAGTGTGAGTGGAGAAAGGGGGGGCGGCCTCCATTGGAGGTCCGCCCCTTCCTTTACTTCCTCATTTTTCCTCCTTAATATTAGTATTATTTTTTGTGTGTTTAATCTCCTGCAATGCTTCACTGAATTACAACAAGATTCATGGCTTCTTGTTGCTCTGTACAGAGCGACAGCCTTCCTCTAGTTCTGATATCACTAATCCACTAGACCTTGTCTTTTCCATTAACAACAGAGCGCTTGGAAAAGAAAAGACAGTTTGCTTCACTTGTAAAAGGAAGAACTCCTTTTGTTTCATTATGGAAGTGCTCATTAAGCACTAAAATACAATTAGAGGATAAAAAAAGAAGATGCTAACCCTATTGATTCCAGGTCAGACTGGTTGAGGAACTTAATCCAGTGAGCCCAACCATACCAACATATGCGCTGTAGAAGACAGCAAAAAATGGATCAGGATATAGCTACAAGGGACTTGGTTATTACATAATTTTTGTAAGCAGGAAGCTCATACAACAGTACCAGGTGTAAGAAGATTGAAGCTTACACAACTAGCAGCTCGAAATGTTACCACATAGGAGCTGTAGCAGCTAAAAGTTTCACTGGCTGGTAATTTTCAAGCTTGTAATTTCTAACAAATGTTACCCTGTTTCATGTTGGAAAACATTTTTAGCATATTTCTTCTTGTTTTGCTTTTGATTCTTTCCTTAGATTTTTTTTTTTTGTTTCTCCAGACTTTCTATTTAGGAGAGTCCACTGATTAGAGGTGTTGAAAAAGCTATTAAGTATGACAACAAGCTTAATCATCGGCCACATCCAGGAATATAACGCAAAAGAAAAACTAACTGGAATATGATCATATAAAAAGACAGGCACCAGTTAATAGTTGATAAAAATTCACCTCTTCTTCTTCTTTTGATTTCAAACCATCATCAGATGCAGCTTCAACCAGAGTGGAGACTCCAAAATACACCTGAAATGTGCACCATGTATCCCTCAAATCAGCAACAGACTAGAGAACAATACAAGCATAGGATAGGATAATATTATCATATTGCTTAAAACTAAGACTAGCAAGTACAACTCCCAGATGATAAGATAAAGACAATCCAGACTACGAACTTACTAAGAGAAAAGCTGCTGCAATATCATCAATAGGCAAATCTGTTTCGCCAAATCTGCACGACACATTTGCTGAATATAGGAGAATATACAAGAATGCTATCAATAAAAGGCACATACCAACTAGAAACAAAGAGCATTATTAGGACAGCACCTGAATGGGAGGACACCATCAATGTAATGGAAGGTGCGACCAAGGAAGACGGATATAATTGTCATTGCACTATCAATATCATAAACAAACATCATGATGTAGACCTCGATATTGTTCCATAAAGTGATATGCAAATGCATATATAAGCACATGTAATTCAAAAAGATGACAATAGCAATGGTCCAAGCCCTTGGCCCCAGTGGATTTGCATGAAATGGTTTTTTGAGTGAAATGAAGTTGATCAAAGTGTAATACAGTGTGGTTCATCCTGGTTAATTTTCAATCCGGGTTACAGTTGTCTACATGTTATAGCGGTAGGACAGTGCATGCCATCTGCCAAAGTACATAGCCTAGCAAGTGTTAAAGGGTGTCGTGTGTTCATGTTATTCACGTTATTTAAGCATTTAGGTGTATTAGTGTGAGTACTAATCAGGGGCAGTTTAGGAATTCAAGTTAGATAGGGTAGTATAAATAATAGGGCTTAGGGTTTAGTAAAGTATGAAAAAGAGACAGGTCGGCTGCCTCAGTGTGCCGCAGGTTGCCTTTGTACAGATTGGAGGAAATCCTCCAATCTGATGAAACTTGTAAGCCATTCTCTTTAGATCAATGCATATTGTTTTATTTTATCATAGTATCAGAGCCTATAAGGCCTGAAAAGCTACGATTTTGTCTTTAGAAGATCAAAATATTCATGTGAAAGTGAAGCCTCAAATCAGATTTGAGTCACGGCTATTGGAATTTTTTTGTTTATTACTGCCGATTGGACCATATCACGCCAAGACACCTGCTGTTGATTCTGGTGTTGAGTTAATTTTATTTGAAGACTCAAATCAGATCAGATTGGAGGTACAGATTGGTAGATTCAAACACATCTGCGTTATTCTTTAAAAGGATTCATATCAGAATTGTGTTGCCGATTGGTTTATATCGCTGGAAGTCTTTGTCTCAGTCGATCTCCTCTTGACTGCCAATAGTTGTTTGAAGTGTTTGGTTGGCTGGTTTATACAGACTGGTTCAAACACAGTCTAATCTGCGTTATTCCATTGCCGATTGGTTTATACAGATTGCGATTTATGCAAAATTCAAAGATAAGAGAACAAAGTTGGTTGCTGATTCTTTGTTTGCTATCTTTATTGTCTTGGAACAATTCAGTTTCTTAACAAAGGGCAGTAATACCCATTGAAATACGTTGGTCAGTTGTTGATTGAAGACATGATTGATGATTGGTTTGCAGATTTAATCAGTTCTATGTTGGTTGCAGAGTAGTCTAGTCAGAAATCTAGATTAAATCATTTTCTTGCATAACATTAAATCTTCTTTGGAAGATATACACATGATTTTAGAAGTTTATCCAAAACTCTTCAGATAATTTATTTGAAACAGATATTGATGGCCAATAAAGGCAAGGCAATTAAAACTATATTCATGATGTCTGAACAAGCTCTAAATGAAAAAGGAGAAAATTTTCAGATTACAACAACAAAGTTGGATGGCAGAAATTATCTAGAGTGGTCTCGGCCCGTGGAACTAGCTATAATAGCAAGGGGGAGATGGGTTAATCTTATGGGTCACCTATTCCAGAAATAAATGATACTCATTACCCTGCGTGGCGACGAGAAGATGCCTTAATTTCTTCATGGTTACTACAGTCTATGATTCCATCTATAGCGAAGACATTTATGTTTCTCGAATCAGCTTATGAAATCTGGTGTGCAGTCTCTGAAGCTTATTACCGGAAGAAAAATGTAGCAAAAGAATATGAAATTTTGAAAAAAATTAGAAATTGTAAACAGGGCTCACGTTCTATCAGTGACTATTATGCAGATCTTAGGGGACTCTGGGATGAACTTCTGTATTATACTAGTATCAAGTGCTCTTCATATCAAATTGAAAGAAATGTAGAGACTGAAAAGAAAAAAGTATTCGACTTACTGTGGGGTGTAAACTCAGAATTCGAGTAAATAAAACTCAATGTCTTGGGAAGAGATGAACTACCGTCTTTGGAGACAGTGTACTTATTGTTAATCAGAGAAGATGATCGTAGAAATCTTGAAATGAAGAATATTCCTTCTTCAGACCAACATGCTCTCCAAACTAGAGGAGAAAATTCATATTATCATGGAAGAGGAGGATACCAAGGCCGTGGACGGGGACGTGGTAGATCCCAACCTGGTGAAAGAGAAAAACTCATCTGTTCTCATTGTGGAAAATCAGGACACTCCAAGGAATACTGTTGGGAATTACATGGCAAACTAGACTATTATAAAAACAAGAATCACTCTGTTCATTCTGCTGAGAATTCTATTTCTAATACAGATGGAATGCAAAAGCTTATTAAGCGAATCGAAGGATTAGAGACAAGATTATCATAACAGTCTCAACCATCTTCCTCACAAGCATCAGTAGCTTAGGCGACTCACACTGTCAAGGATAAATCCTCTTATTCTCATTCAAAGACTTGGATCATTGATTCAGGTGCTACCGATCATACGACCTCTCATCCCTCATATTTTCCACTTACTCTAAATTATCTCTGCAAGCATCACATCACGGCGTTGCTAGTGGATCCTATGTCCTCGTTTTTTTAGGATGTGGTACTATTTCACTTCACCCTTCCCTTCTGGCTTTTTTACATAATGTGCTTCATGTCCTCATTTGTCTAATAACCTTATTTCTATTCATGGGCTTACTCGCTGCATTTAAACCGCATGTGTTGACCTTCTCTTTCCTCTCTCATTGTGTGTTTCAGGATCTTACCACGAGGAGGACGATTGGGGTTGCTAAGGAACAGTGAGGGTTATATGTTCTATATCGGCCTCATGGTCGTACTAGTCCGATGATGTCCACATCCAATCATGCGACAAGTTCCGCTTCGTCGCATCTCGGGGATATGGCTTCACCACAAACGCCTTGGTCATCCTCCTTTCAGGCCTTCTTAGGTCTTTATTTCCGCAATTGTTTACCAATGAATCTCAGTCTTTTCTTGATGTTTGTCGGGCCATTTGCGAAACACCATCGCACAACTTTTTCTCCAAATAATAATAAAAGTATTGAACCTTTTGATCTTATTCATTCTTATGTGTGTGGGACCTTCCTCTAATTCTAATATATCTAGTGCAAAATGGTTTGTTTCATTTATTGATGACCAGCACTAGTGGTTTACATGGATATTTCTTATGAAGGATAAATCAAGTATTTCAAATATTCTTTAATTTCTATCGCACGGTTCAAAACCCGGGCTTGGAAAATCTATAAAACGGTAATGATCCGATAATCATAGCTTTAATATGTGAATCAACATTTCACAAAATTCCTTAAAGAACATGGTGTGTTACATGAGTTAACTTGTGTTGATACTCCCAACAAATTAAAACAGTTGCAAGAAAGAAAGAACCGTCATCTCCTAGAAATTAAAAGAGCTTCTTTATTCCAAATGTCTGTCTCCTAAGTCTTACTGGGGGAAGTCATTCTTAACCGCCGCATACTTGATAAACCAGATTACCTCCCGTGTCTTGATGGTCTTAGTCCCGTGTGTCATGACTTCCTTCTTCCTTCCGTCTCCTACCATGAAGAATCTCCTGTCGTCGTCGTGTCTTTGGTCAGCGCTTGCCTTTGTTCATATCCATAGTCAATATCGTGGTAAGTCGATCTGGCATCACAAACGTATTCACTCAAAGATGTATCTTCATAGGGTGTGCGGCACAAACGCATAAAAGGGGTACAAATGTTATCATCCCCAAAGTCGCCGTGCATATTCATGTCTCCATAGATGTCACTTTTCATGAGTTCGAGTCTTTTCAACCTTCGTCCTCGCCTTCAGGGGGAGAGTGGTCAAGAAGCCGAGTCTCTCGAGTCATCTTTTGTTCCTCTTCCGTCTCCTTTCAATCTACGAGTCATCTATCCCTCCTCCGATAAAGGATGTGGCATCATCTTTCTCGGTACTTCGTGAGAAGCTCAAAGATCGATACAAGCCGTGTGTATTATCTAAAAACTCAACCTCGTCCAAAGAGCCAAGTCGCCCGAACCGTGAGGTAAGCATTCCCGATTCTCGGCGCTTTGAATAATTCTCTTTACATGATATTTATGAACCTAACCTCGATGACTTGCTAGCCTTAAGAAAAGCCGTAAGAACTTATAAAATACCCTATATCTCAAAAGCATGTGTCCACTAAAACCTATCAAGACAAAGATCGGAGTTTTATTTCAACAATAGATTCTACCATAGAGTCCACTACTTCTCAAGATAAGAAGCATTAATGGATAAGAATAAGAATTGCGTTCAAGCCAATGCATGAAGAAATGAGTGCTTTAAACAAAGAATGAGAGACCTCGGGAAATTGTTGAGAAGTCAAGGACAAAAAGATAGTTGGGTGCCGTATGGATTTACACGTTAAAATACCTGTCCCCGATGGATGGTATTCTTAGACAGTACAAAGCAAGGCTGGCTTGCAAAAGGATACACTCACATATGACTTGATTATGAGGAAACATTTGCCCTAAGAGTGCTAAAGATTTAAACACAATGATTTCTCTCCTATAAGCAAGCTTACACTTTGCAGATGTGGACTTGCACGCAATTTGATGTTAAAAATGTTTTTCCATGGGAATTTGAGAGGAAGAAGATATATATGGACATTCCACCAGGTTATGGACCTACCAAGTGGAGGAAATATGGTGTGTTGCCGTTGAAGGCCTTTATATGGACTCAAAGCAGTCTCCTCGTACTTGGTTTGGGAGGTTCACTAATACTATGCTAGTCTCAGGTTATAGCAGTGGATTCGAAATTATGCAGATCATACCTCTTCTATAAAAACATTCAAAGAAGGCAAGCCCGACTACACTTTCCTGTTTATGTTGATGACATGATCATCATTGGCCGGGTGATGATGAGGTTGAGAAACAAAGTCTTGAAAAGAAAATTACCGGCATTTTAAATCCATGACTTGGAGGAAGCTCAAGTACTTCCTCGATAGAGGTTGCCTATTCCAAACAAGGCATCTTTATTTCCCAAAGGAAAATATGTCCCTTGGATCTTCTCCGGAAGGAAACAGGTTGCTAGGTTGCAAAACCACAGTTGGCCTGCCTATTGAACAAAATCAGAAGCTGTGATTTAAACAATGAGGAGAGCCTAAGGGTGGATAAGACACAATATCGTAGACTTGTGGGAAAACTGATATATTTGTCTCACAACTGCACCACATAGCCTATGCCGTCAAGCGTTAGGTTAGCTCACGATGCATGATCCTCAGAGAGACATATGCTAGTCAGAATAGAATTCTTCAAGATTTGAAGACAAACCCGGAAGAGGACTTCTATTTCGAAAGAACAAACATTGACCATTGAAACCCGCATATGATGCAGATTATGCCGGGTCACGCTTGTCGACAAAGGGTTCACCTCAAAGTTATCGCATGTTTTAAGAGGAAACTTGGTGATTTGGAGAAGTAAGAAATGTAATGTGGTTGCAAGGTCAAGTGCAGAGGCTGAATTTCTGAGAAATATGGCACAAGGAATTTGGGTGAATCGTTATGGATGAGAATCATACTGATGATCTCGTGGATAAAGTATGAAGCTCCTATGAGGTTACTTTGTGATAACAAGTTGGCAATCAGCATTGCCGTCACAATCCGGTTCAACATGACGGACAAAGCATATAGAGATTAGGGGGAGTGTTAAAGGGTATCGTGTGTTCATGTTATTCACGTTATTTAAGCATTTAGGTGTATTAGTGTGTGTTATGGTTCTGTAGTAGTAATTAGTACTAATCAAGGGTAGTTTAGAAATTCAAGTTAGATAGGGTAGTATAAATAATAGGGCTTAGGGTTTAGTAAAGTATGAAAAAGAGACAGGTCGGCTGCCTCAGTGTGCCGCAGGTTGCCTTTGTATAGATTGGAGGAAATCCTCCAATATGATGAAACTTGTAAGTCATTCTCTTTAGATCAATGCATATTGTTTTATTTTATCAGCAAGCACTTTCATTTCAGGAGAAAAGTTCTTTCAGAGTTAAATAAAGTTGAGAAAAAACCTTTTGAGAAGAAAGTTGGATAAAATTTAGTAGAGCCTTCTTTCTTCCTCCTGATATATTTTACTCAATTTAGATTTTATCAATGTTTAATAGTGATTGGTGATGTTCACTGTCTGTCGATCAGCTGCATCATCATTTCACTGCCTGTCTCTTATGAACCCTTAACTTCCAAGTAAAACAAGCCAACTTCTTCTCTCATTAGCATTTATCTTCAACCTGATTCTAGTGTCCAACCATCTCTCAGCCACTAGTCTTCATCTTCATTTTCTCCATCATTGGTCTCCAATCATTTCACATCTCACTGAGCACCATCAGACATTCTCCAGTTCATCACCCTAAATGACCAATTGTTTATACCTTGACGACCACCTCGTTTTCTCAATTCTCTCTTGAACACTTCAGCCTCTGTCCTGCTTGTTCTACCCAACCACCTGCCAACCCCCCCGGCTCCCCTCCTCTTCCTCCCCCTTCTTCCCTACATTTATTTTCCACTCAAATAGAATGCTAGGTGTCGCAGAATGTTAAAATGTTGTTGTTGTTGGTGGTGCTTCCAAATGGGGGTTCACAGTGAGAGGAGGCCATCGTGGTCTACCTCAAAGAAAAGAAGGAATCAGTTTATTCCATCTAGATACATTGACTTCAAGACAAAAAACAAAAACAGGCTTCTTCGGCCATTCAGAGCAAAAAAACTAAAGTAGAGTTCATTCTCAATAGCTCCAACATCAAACATGGCCTTGTGAAGAATTCTCTGGAATTTCAATAACTCGGCAATAAAATAAACAACTGCACACACAGCATGGTTTTCATGCTTTTGTTATTTATCCAAAAGATGACCCCAGAACAATGAACAACCCAAAATCCTGGAAGCAGGGTTTCTTCTTCATGTTCTAAGGTTTTACTTGCATTCCTCTGCTCATGAAAAGAAAAACTATTCTCCTGGGTAGATGAGAATTCGTGTGCAATAGCATCCATATTAGATAGGCATGCATAGTATATAGACACAAAGTGATCAATCAAAGGAAAGAAGAAAAAACCATTACAAGAAGGTACATGGTTAGTGCTTGTTTTTCAAACACATGGCTAATCCTATCCATGTTTTTAGCCTCAGCGTGATGGAGAGACAATTTCTACAGTCTAAATAAGGTCTTCCTGCTTTAGCAATCAGGCTTTTTACCTAAGCTTATTTTCTTTAGGCTTCATCAAGTGAAATGTCAATTCAAAATTCCAATGTTTTGAATTAATAACTAACCTTATTAAGTTTCCGTTAGATCCACCTGTATTATTATGCAAATGTGTTTCAGGCCTTTCTTTTTCTTGTCTCTGTTATTAGTTTTAGTACATTTTTCCTAGCAAAGACTAGGTAATGAAGGTATGAACATAGAATAAGAAGAAAGACATGAGCGCTGACTTCAACTAAATGTCACACTTACGCAAGTGCACCAAAAGTGCCAACAAAAACAATGGCTCCAGAATTCCGAGAAGCTAGAAGTGCCTGCTTAAGAATAAACTGAATAAATATGAAATAAATAAAGCATAACCAATTAACCAATAGTACAATGACTTCAAAAACTATTGCATTCATCACTCTGAGCTGCTGGGGTGTGTCTATACTTTTTGAAAATTCTCAAACAAAAGTAAAAGCATAATCTATAAATGAAAGTTCTTTTTTTTGTAAGTGTAACATTGAATCACAAGTTGTAGAAGTCAACAAAAATAATCTCGAAGTGTTTATAAATGAAAGTTCTTTTTTATGTAAGAGAAGAGGTAGACAGTGGAAACAAGGACAACAACAAATAGGAAAATGAAGATTTAATGCAGAAGCAGTGGTAGTTTTGTTTTGAAGATAGGGAAATTCAGGTGGTATGGCGGTTTCAATGTTTGAAAAGAAGATGCCACAGGAGGGTATGGCTGTGGAGGTTTTGCTGTTGGAAGAGAACGAGTGGTACCACAGGAGATGATGATTGAAGTATAGATGACAGAAGCTTTAGTGTTGAAGAAAGGGTTTAGTGGCAGTGATGTTAGTTTGGCCTCCTCTTGGTGGGTGTGACAAAGTCGAATAAATGAAAAGCAAATGAGAGAGAAATAGAAGATGAGGAGATAGAAGAGAGAAAAAGAACAAAGAGGGGCTAGGAATGGGTTTATCATGACTTATTCCCTTGTTCTATGTTTACACTTCCGACTCACTTTTATGTATACAAGAATGAACCTGATGTTACTGAAGGACCCCATTGTGTACATCAGTTAAAACTCGTCAACGAGAAAGAAATACTATATGCATGGGAATGACTCCCACTCATCAGCTCCCTTGATGTTGAGGGATACACATCAGCAATCTCCATCTTCCATGTAATCCCTTTTTGTCTATCCTTGTGGACTGCTTTAGAACAACAGACAATAGGTCTTGGTTTTATTCAATGAGACTTTAATCATCCTTTCTTCATCTTTTCTATAAGAAAGTGAAGATCCATAATGATATGGTTACTTCTCACATGGTGCACCGAACTATTGGCAATGCAAGTTGCAAACTTGTTGTCACACTAAAGTTTGATTGTCATGGGATGATCTACTCCAAACTATCATGATTGTCCATGCATTTCTTCCACACCCAAAGAACCATTGCTCCATATTCTGGCTCTACTGCAGAATTGGGTACTTCCTATTCCTTGCTCCTCAAAGAATGCACAAAATCCTGATGTCGACCTTTGATCATCTGATGGACCAGCCCATCAGCAATGGTGCTTTTACACTATAGCAGGAGCCCTTCATTGTCAGTGCACGTGAAGTTGATAGAAGAAATGAAGAGATAACAAATCAAAGAGAAAGGGAGGAGAAGAAGAGGAGAGACTGCAAGAGTGGGATTGTCGTGTTCTATTCCCTCCTTTTATATTTCCACTTCAACTCATGTTTATATAGACCAAAAGTGACCCCCTTGATATTAATAAACAGTCCGTCGGGCACACTGCTTAAGACTTGTCAACAAGTGAAGACACTACATGGATGGAAATGAGGCTCCTTTATCATTGCTAACTAAAAGAAAAATAGATAACAGATATTACCATAACAGGAACTAGTCTATATGCCAAGTGATGCAGATCATATTTATGGTTAAACATTAAACAAGATGAACATTTGTGGATAAGTTGTTTAGGACAGATTACTATAACAAAAGTTCAGATTACAGTAAATTATTTCTGTTGTGTTCCAGGTGTCATTTGTCCTTTAAAACAATGCAATCAACTTCCAAACATCCAAGTTGTGGATGAATAAGATATGTTTAACCATGATATGAGTCAGACATTAAGAAACAAGGCACATATTTCCGCAAAGAAAGCCACATCATCCCACAAGATCCCACTCAAATGCATGAACTTCTATTAAAAATACTAAAATTAATGTGGTAAGGAAGCATCACAACTATCTACTTGTTTTCACTTGCATGAAATAAGAAATCAAGAATACTCAAAATGCCTCATGAATAAGATAATGACAAGGATATGTAGACTTACAGCTATAAAGAAGGTTTTATCCCCAAGCTCAGAGAAAAATATTAGCAAAAAGGCCTGCATATTTACAAAACATCCATCATCAAGATTGTACTCATACTAGGATAAAACAGGCTTACGAAAGTGCATGCAAGACAAAAGATTCAGGAACCTCTAAGAGAGACAAATATGAAATGCAGGAGGCATGCTCAGATAAAGGACCTTTAAAACAAGTGAATAAGAGAACACAAGACAATGCACTTCTTTTCAAGAATGGGTTGCATCAAGAAGTACATAGTTTTTAGTGTTGAGATTCTTTGATAGTGCAGAAGAAGATCAAATATGAGAAATATAAATAAATACTTAAGAGTAAAAATAGAGATTTGAAGGAGGGGGCAGGCCCTCCAATGGAGGCTGCCGCCCCCCCTCTCTCTCTCTCTCTTTCTATTAATCTGACTCTTAACCCTAATACAAACTTTCAGCCCTTATATAATGGGTTGTAAATAAAAAATTACCAAAATGCCTTTAGTACTCCGGGCAATTACAATAATACCCAACTATTAGAAATTACTGAAATAACACTTAAAACACAGCGGATACATATATTCTCAACACCCTTCCTCAAGTTGGGAGTGAGATACTTCGAACTCCAAACTTACCAAAAAACTGGTTCTTTCTTCACCACACATGCACTAACGATCTCTTCGAGACTTCTATAAATCAACTTGAACAATCAAAAATACTTGGGTAACACACGACCCTTCTATGGGTGTTGGTTGCTTCCTCTTTCTTTCTTCTTCTCCATGAAGTGATTTGGCAGCTACACTTCAAAAGTCATGTTTTTTCTACTCTTGAGAAAGCTGATCTTTTGTGGTAAGAGGTACTACTCCACCATACACACTTCACACGGCTTTTCTTGCGCCCCTTCACATGGTGGATGTTGCCGGTGTGTTGGTTGGGTGCCCTCTCTCTACTACTCAAATAGCAGAATACACACTTTTGCTCATACTAGTCGGCCTGCGCCCCTTCACATGGTGACTACAGCTGCTTTTTCAGCCCTCGTGGCTGTTTACTTCAGCTACTCAAGATTTTAACTTTCATGCTTCTTGGTGATACTGTCACATTCCATACCAACAAATTCCTCTGGCCTCTTTTATGATTTGATTTTTCATGCAAATATAGTGAAAAGTAAACTGATTTTCTATACTCTGTCTTTTTCTTCTATTTGTATTTCTGCTGTTTGACCAAATAAGGAAACACTCGCTACGTACGACTTCATATTTTGTATATTTTTTTTCTGAAATTTTTCAGTCCCCTTAGTTGTCCATTTTTCAAGCAACCTTCCTTGTTGCAACATTTTTCAGTAACCTTCATGGCTGCAATATTCTTCAACTTAGCCTTCTTGGCTTTTCATCTTCAGTAGCTTCATCGCTGCGATAATTTTCAGCAGTTGTTTAACTGCAACAATTCTTAAATTCAGCCTTCATGACTATCCTTTTTTTTAGAAGCTTTCATAGATGCAAATTTCTACAACTTCAATGACTGCAAATAAAACTATTTCTGCAGTCCTCATGACTGCAATCTTCATCATTTATCTATTTTCTGTAAACTTTCAAGAATTGGCAGATTGGAGACATTCCATCCAATCTGCTGAACATTGGTGCCCCTACATTGTTGCCTTCTCTTTATTGCTTTCTTCATATTGTTTTCTGAACATCTCGTTACGTCTTCTTTCATGTAGTGCACATAAACGTTCACAACTTGTATGCAGTGGCAGCTATCCTCCTTGAGACAACCTTTCATAAACTCTCTTAGCAACTCTCTTAACTGTAAGACTGTTCATCCTTCAGTAACCCTTATGACGTCCCACCGGCCGTGCCACCTACTATTTCTTCACCAACTTTCGGCAGTTTCATGAGCCAATTTAGTTTCAACACTCCCCGCAGATCTAACGTCTGATAATTACTTCCACCACATTCCGTTGAGGGGCATGGAATGCTTCTGTCGTTATTCAAAGTCCAATCCGGAAATACAACAACTAAGCCTTTCCCATACTAGACAGGGTCGGCTACATGGATTCTTTGTTTCCACAGATCCCTATCTTGTGCCATGTTAGCAGTTAACTCACAATAAGCTAGATCGTTCTTTATTGTTTCTTTCCAACACTTTTGTGGTCGTCCTCTACCTCTTTTAATACTTTCCAAATTTAGTTTTTCTAACCTTCTTACAGGTTCTTCTTTTGATCTTCTTTCTATATGTCCAAACCATCTTAAACGATGTTCTCTCATTTTATCCTCTATTGGTGCCACTCCTACTTTGTTTCTAATAACCTCATTATGTATACAGTATTTTCTTGTATGACCACTCATCCATCTCAACATCTTCATTTCTATCACAGACACCTTTTGTACATGTTGATGATTAACTGACCAACACTCAGAACCTTAAAACATGGAAGGCCTAATTGCTGCTCTATAATATTTACCTTTTAATTTTAATGGTATCTTCTTATCACAACGAATACCTGATGCTCCTCTCCATTTTAACCAACCAACATTAATTCTATGTGTAACATCTCCATCAATTCTTCCATCACTCTGAAAAATTGACCCTAGGTATTTAAAACTTTCCTTCTGAGGAATGCAATATGTGCCTATTTTAATTTCTATGTCCTCTGAAGTAACCAAATGATCAAACTTACATTCCATATATTCTGTCTTTGTTCTACTAAGTCAGAGGCCTTTGCTTTCTAATGTTTCTCTCCATAGTTCCAATTTTCTATTAACTTTTTCCTTAGACTCCACTAATACAATGTCATCTGCAAATAACATACACCAAGGTACTTCATCTTGAATATGTTTTGTTACCTCATCCATCACCATTATAAATAAGTATGGGCTTAAAGTTGATCCTTGATGTAACCCAATATTAACTTCAAAGAAGTCTGTCGTTCCTTCATGAGTCCTCACATGTTTTTGCACCATCATACATGTCTCTTATAAGGTTAATATATGTCAATGTGATACCGCTTTTTTTCCAAAGTTCTCCACAGAACCTTTCTCGGTACCCTATCATAAGCTTTTTCTAGATCAATAAATATCATGTGAAGGTCTTTCTTTTTTGCTCTAAAATGCTCCATAAGACGTCTCAAAAGGTGAATCGCTTCAATAGTAGATCTGCCTGGCATGAACCCAAATTGGTTCTCAAAATAAGATTGTCCAATGGTCATTCCTGTTAAAGAGTTTAATGTGAATGTGTCGTGTTTATAAGTTTGTGTTCTGGTGTAATATCGTGTAGTAAACGTGTTATGTCTTAGTTGTAGTAATTAATATTGATTAGGGGTAAATTAGGAATTCAAGTTAGAAGTAGTATAAATAATAGAATTAGGGTTAGGGTCATTAAGCAAGCAAGTGGCTGGACGGCTACACTATGGTAGTCGCAAAAGGTGTTTTGGGGTGTAAGTTTTCTCAATCTTGTTTAATGCATTTATTTCTTAATATGGTATCAGAGCCTATTATACGAGAAAATACAGATTTTCTTTATTGAAAGCAAGAAGATTTTGTTGAATCATTGATCAAAAGTTCTTTAGAAGGAATCCAAGTATCGGCTGACTCTTTATGGTTGAATCAGTTTATTTGGGCACGTGAAATTTCATCAGATTTCCGATTTGGAAAAGTACAGAAATCTATCCTCAAGATTTGCTTATTAGCTATTAAACGATTCAGTTAAATCTCGATTTTCGATTTGGGAAAGTGAAGAATTTCATCATCAAGATTTGGTTGTTAGCTCTTGAATGATTCAGTTATATTCTCCCATCATCAAGTATCGGTCAACTACAAGATAGTCTATTGTGCCAGCAACATACAATTTGTTTAAGTCTTGTTATTCATACTTGTTCAGATGGGAAGTAAAGGAAAAGAAGTTGACAACCAGATAGGAATATCTAAATTTGGTACCAATGAAAAGTTTGAACATTTTCAAATCACATCTACTAAATTGGATGGTAGAAATTTCTTGGAATGGTCCAAATCAGTGGAATTGGCCATTATAGCAAGGGGGAGATGGGCACACATAATGGAACATACACAGAAACCAGATATACATGATACTCAATATCCAAGTTGGAGAAGAGAAGATGCTTTAATTTCATCCTGGTTACTTCAGTCTATGGTTCCATCGATTGCAAAAACATTTATGTTTCTTGAATCTGCTTATGAAATCTGGAGTGCAGTATGTGAAGCTTACTCCTAGAAAAAGAATATTGCAAAGGAGTATGAAATATTAGAAAGAATCAGAAATTGTAAACAGGGAACTCGATCCATCATTATACAGATTTTCGAGAATTATGGGATGAACTTCTATATTACACCAATATTAAGTGCTCATCATGTTACACTAAAAGAAATGCAGAACTTGAAAAGAAAAAAGTATTTGATTTACTGTAGGGCGTGAACTCAGAATTTGAGTAACTTCATTGGAAACAGTGTATTCATTATTGATCAGGGAAGAAGATCGAAGAAATCTTGAAAAGAACAACTCTCCTAGTACAGACCAACATGCACTTCAAATAAGAGGAGAAAACTTTAATTTTCGAGGAAAAGGAGGATACCAAGGACGTGGACAAGGACGTGGCAGATCTAATCCTGATGGAAAAGAAAAACTCATTTGTTCTCATTGTGGTAAATCCAGACACTCAAAGGAATATTGTTGGGAATTACATGGGAAACCTGACTATTATAAGAACAGAAATCCCTCTGCTCATGTTGCTGAGAATTCTCCTTCAAATACAAATGGAATGCAAGAACTCATTAAGAGGATAGAAGGACTCGAAACCAGAATATCTGAAAAAGCTCAGCCATCTTCCTCTCAAGCTACAATAGCTCAGGCTATTCACTCGGTGAAGGGTAATCCCTCTTATTCTAATTCCAAAGTTTGGATTATTGATTCAGGTGCAACAGACCATATGGTAGGAGAATCATCATATTTTTCAGAATAAAGACTTCTTTCAAAACAAGAACCTATTAAGTTGGCAGATGGTTTGTATTCTTATATGATTGGACAGGGAAGTGTACCCACTTGCTTTTCAAATTTAAAATCAGTTTACCATGTTCCTAGCTTTCCTATAAATCTCCTTTCAGTCAGTGCTTTAACTTAGAATATGAACTGCAGTGCAGCCTTTTGAACTCCTCCATTCAGATGTATGGGGTCCCAGTCCTGTTACCTCTTTATTTGGTCAGAGATATTTTGTGTCATTTATTGATGATTGTACTCGTCTTTCAATTATATATTTAATGAAATCAAAATCATAAGTCTCTTCAATTTTTCCAATTGTTCATAAATTTATTCGTACCCAATTCAATACTTCAGTTAAAATTCTTCGCTCAGATAATGCGAAGAGTACATTAACAAGCAATTATCTGAATATTTGCACACTCATGGTATAGTCCATCAAACTTCATGTTCCTATACCCCTCAACAAAATGGGGTTGCCAAACTAAAAAAAATAGACATCTCTTAGAATAGCTAAGAGCACTTTTTGTTTCATATGCAAGTTCTTAAGGTTTTTTGGCAGTATACGTCTAGTTGCTTTCACATGGTGCACGTCATCTAATTAATCGTGTGTGCCCTTGGAAATTGTTTTGCATACGCAAGATCCCTTACTTCACCTTATTACCTTCTTGTTCCTTGTTCCCTTTACCCTTCGCTTGTATTTGGTAGCACTTGTTTTGTCTTGTGATGATCTGTCATCCTCGACATCTCTAAACTTGATCCTAAATCCTTGAAATGCATCTTTCTTGGTTACTCTCAATCCCGGTGCGGATCACTCATTTAACTATAATACGACTCTCGGCCCGATGCTTGACTCGTACTGTGTTCCGTTGCGATGTTACCTTCTTTTGAATCCACGCCACTTCTTTAATCTTTAGTACCGGTTCCTTCTACATCTTCATCCGTTACTGCATCCATTTCTTTCGCCATTGAGTCTCTAATGATGATTTTCTTGTCCTATACTTGTTACTTCGCCATCCCATTGTGTAAGTCGTGCTCGGCCACCCATCACAAAGGGTGTTTACCAGGTGACCGCGACCTCCCCGCTCTTGGTTGCTCCCCGTCGCCCACGATTTTGCCACCTCTCGCCTACGGGTTCTTCTACTAAAGATCCAACCATTTTCCTTGCAAATCCGACCCTTGATCTTCCCATTGCTCTTTTTAGAAAAAGGTAAATAGTCTTGTCATTACCCCATATCTTCTTTCATGTCGCAATATAATGCCTTGTCCCTTTCTTCCAAATGCTTTGTTACCTCTTCTTTAGACAGTGTTGTCGTATGCCTCAAACTCACAGTTGCTCGATGCGTGCTCTCATGCAGTTGGTTGGCGTGCTGCCATGGAAGATGAGATGTAGTGCTCTTGAGCTTAATCACACAATGGGACTTGCTTTCATTGCCTGCTGGAAAAGAAGGCCATTGGTTGTAAGTGGGTGTTTGTCGTCCAAAATGCATCCGAGATGGTCTCCATTGCTCGATTAAAAGCACGATTGGTTTCATATGGCGCCATGCCGAGTCTATGGTATGGATTACTACTTAAACCTTCTCTCTTTGTTGCTAAGCTCACATCCCGCACGGTTGTTTTGTTTCTTTGGCTCGCTTCTAATGGTTGGCATCTTCATCAACTTGATGTTAAGAATACGTTCCTTACATGGTGATCTTCAAGAGGAGGTGGTATATGGAGCAACTTCTCTGGTTTGTTGCTCGCTCACGGGGAGTCGCACAAAGACGTGTAGGTACAGTAAATCCTTGTAATGGTCAAAACAATCTTCGAGAGCTTGGTTTGGGAGATTTAGTGAAGTGGCCATCAAATTTCGGGTTACAAAGGAGTGTATATGATCTATTCTCGTATTTTTAGTACACAGCTAGTCTCTGGATGCATCCTTCTAGTAGTCTATGTTGATGATATTATTGTTACAGGTAATGATTTTGAAGAAATATTAAGGCTGAAGAAAAATCTCCATAAACTTTTGATCTAAAAGATTTGGGTCGACTTCACTATTTCTTGGGAATAGAGGTGTTGTATTCAACTCATGGTATTCTTTTAACCCAAAGGAAATATGTAATGGATCTGCTTCAGGACACACATTTGCTTGATTGTAAACCAAGTGATATACCTATGGAAGTGAATCAGAGATTATCCGCTGGGGATAGTGAACAGTTTAGAGACATACATAAATATCAGACGTTAGTGGGGAAGCTTATTTACTTGACAATTACTCATCTAGATATTACGTATGCTATGGGAGTAGTGAGCAGATATATGCATTCACCTACGAAAAATCATATGGATGTTGTGTATAGAATCCTTATATCTCAAATCAACTGCAGGAATGGGCTTACTTTATTCTAGATCATCGAATTTGCATATTGAACTTTATTTTGATGTAAATTGGGCCGGTTCACGTGATGACAGAAAATCAACTACAAGATATGTTACATGACTTGGTCGTAATATTGTATCTTGGAAGAGGAAAAAGCAGACAGTGGTTGCTATACATTATCCAAGTTGGGTGTTACAAATGTCTTTCACCCAACTTGAAGGGGAGTGTTAAAGAGTTAATGTGAATGTGTCGTGTTTATAAGTTTGTGTTCTGGTGTAATATCATGTAGTAAACGTGTTATGTCTTAGTTGTAGTAATTAATATTGATTAGGGGTAAATTAGGAATTCAAGTTAGAAGTAGTATAAATAATAGAATTAGGGTTAAGGTCATTAAGCAAGCAAGTGGCTGGACGACTACACTAGGGCAGTCGCAGAAGGTGTTTTGGGGCAATCTGCCAAGTTTTGTAAGTTTTCTCAATCTTATTTAATGCATTTATTTCTTAATAATTTCATGTTCAAGAGGTTCTTGTTTGATGGCCTCCTCTTTCCCTCTTTAAACAAAACTGTTTTGTCATTACCTTTTCATAAATGACTTGGGACACCTTCCTAAGATCCTGACAACAAGTGAGGCACAAGTCGAAGGCACAACTTGTGCAATGACGATGATAATCAATGATTGGCATTCTGCAGCAGTCATAGCTCTACATCTGCATTTAACCTCACCCTGGGAACTTCGAGATTGACACCCTGTAGCTTCTTTTCCATCTCCATTTTAAGTGACTGCTCCTGATGAATCTGCTTCAGCACAGGAAGCACAAACGAAAGAAGACAGTGAAGATACTGCAACTTATCCTTTGTTGCTATCTCACGGATCTTGATCTTTACTAGATTGTCCCCAGATAGACATATTCTGCAATTACAATTTCCACGGCATACAGGGCAAGCCTTTTGAATGTCCTCTTTGTTGGAGATCAAGGAGAACACCAGCTTTCTTCAGGGTAACACGTGTCCTTCCAACAGGATAAAAATCTTCACTGATTCCTCTAGCTTACTATATTTGACATACAAAACAGTTAAGCAGGTTGTCACACATAGATCATTTTGCAAACCCTTTCTCACTTCTTGTATTGACAGTTATATCAGCAAGAGAAGCAATTACTAAAAAAAATGGGAATTATCCTTTATGAAGTCACTTTCCTAAAAAAAAATTGGACTCATCCTTATTTTTTAGAATCATCCTTACCTTGATTTTTTTTCCTTATCATTCCCACCAAATCAGGAAATTAATTTCCATAACTATTTCTGGTTAGCTCTCCCACAAAATCAGGAAAGTACTTTCCATATTTACCTTTCTGGTTTGCTTTTCCACAAATTTAGGAAAATAATCTGTAACTTCCTTTTCCATCATTTGAAATTCAAAAAAAAGGAATTACCTTTCTCAAAAGAAATTCAAATCTTTCTTTCCAGGATTTTGTATAACTTCTTTTGGAAAATGTAGAAAGAATGGGTCAGCCAACATTTCCTTCTTCGTCGTCTTCTACCTTGAGAACTTCCTCTCTTTTTTTTAACTTTTCAGACCGTGCAGGGCCTCCATTATCCTATTCTCTGCCTTAATAAGCGCCACTTTCTTGGAGCTTCCAAGTTAACTGCACCATCCAAACTGAGGCCATTCTTATACCACTCAAAAGGTTCTTCCTCAAGGAACTTCCCAGCCTGACTACTGGACGTCAGGTAATCGGTCTTCAGTATCCACCTTCCGGCTGCTGCGGCAGCAAAAACAGTATCCACCTTCCGGTTGTTGCGGCAGCAAAAAACTTCTCTGTTCTTCGTACATGTTCTGGAACAATAAAATATGGCCTGATAACACCATTGATGAGAGTCTCGACAAACTCTGCCCTGCAAACATTTAATGGCCTGTTGAAATTCCTTTCTCTGAAAACGATGGCCACTCAATATAAACCATCGAGGCTCAAATTGTATGACTGTGGAAATCTTCATTCCTCTGGATCTGTTTTTAACCTGAATGCTATTATTCTGTGCATTAGCTTTAGAAACCATCTTGGTCGCGAGGGAAAGCATGCTACACACAACTGCATCATCCTCGAAGCAAAACGTCAAAACCCCTCTCTGAAATCTCGAAACATAATCATCTTGCTGGAGAAAATCTGTTTCTTTCATCACCAATTCCTTAATGCATTCATCACTATACAACGATAAATCCTTGACAATCACACCATTAGAAACATGGGTTTCCTCATCAAAATCACATCCGGCATAATCTCATAACACCTCCAGATGCGATCAGATGGTCGGCTCCCTCCTAATTGAGTGCAGAAGCACTCCTGGATTCTGAGAGTAGAAAACAGCAATACCAATGTCAAAATTAACACAACAGCATAGCACCTCATTGAGATGTTCCCGAAGGATATGAATTTGGTCTTCAATGAAACGCTTTCTCCAAATCCGACGCTTCTAAACCCTACTTTCTACTGCTCCCAATGATCAAAAAGCTCTGATACCATGTTGAGATTCTTTTATAGTGCAGCCGAAGATCAAATATGAGAAATATAAATAAATACTTAAGAGTAAAAATGGAAATTAAAGGAGGGGCAGGCCCTCCAATGGAGGCCGCCCCCCCTCTCTCTCTCTTTCTATTAATCTGACTCTTAACCAAATACAAACTTTCAACCCTTATATAATGGGTTATAAACAGAAAATTACCAAAATACCCTTAGTACTCCAGGCAATTACAATAATACCCAACTATAAGAAATTACTGAAATAACACTTAAAACACAACAGATACATATATTCTCAACACTTAGTGTCTATTAGAGGTCTTTAGTATTTATTTTTAAAGGTATCTTTAAATGTATTGTATTAATGGCACTCTTGTAATATGTCATCTTGTAATGCTGGTTATAAAGGGGAAACCCTATCAACCATATGATATAATTTTTGAATAAGAAAGAATAAAAAGAAGAAAGAGGGTGACAGCTCCTAGAGGGAGACTGCGACTGCCGATTCCATCTTCATAAATCTTGTTTGATTAAATCCTCTCAATCACACCAAAATCAATATAGTATCATAGCTTTCTTGAGTGCTTCATCAAGAGATCAACGATTGGTGGCTAATATGTGGTGGCTGCAAAATTGGGGTGGTTAGAAGCAGTTCAGCAAGAAACCAGAGTTGTTTCAGCACACCAAAAGACAATTGCAGCAATCAGACACATTGGTGCCAGAAATCGTGAAATAGCAGTTGTGTAAGTTGTAGAAAACCAAAAATCATGAAAGGAAAGCACAAGAAGGAGTTTCTTAACTCAACAAGTATGATTGAGTCAAAAATAGAACCATTCCAGATTACGAATATCAAATTGGATGGAAAAAACTAGGGGAAGATCAATCGAATTGGTCCTTAAATTAAGGGGAAAATTGGGATTCGTCAAAGGAACATAGGTATGATCGGATGAAAACAATCTAGATTATGAAAGGTGGTCAAAAGATGATGCTCTCGTAAGTTCTTGGCTTATACAGTCGATGATTTCATCGATTAGTAAGACATTAATGTACATGGAGACAACTTCGGAGATTTGGGCAGCTATAGCATAAGCATATTCAAGAAAAAGAATTATTATGAAAGAATATGAAGTGTTAGAAAAGATTAGAAAGTGATAACAAAGGGATAAATCAGTGAGTTAGTACTATGGGGAACTTTGAGGGCTTTGGAATGAACATGTAGTTGATAACAAATGTGGTCATTGCATGAAGGAAAGGATTAGAGATGCTGAGGTAAAGAAAGTGTTTGACCTCTTATAGGAATTTCTCCCGAGTATAAATCAATTAAGATTAATATTCTTAGTAAGAAATAGTTGCCCTCTGTTGAACTTCCAGAAATGTGGTAAGAGAAAACATACTAGAGATCAATACTAGAAAATTATTGGAAAGCCGACAAACACTAGAGATCATGGAAACTATGTTGCTACCACCACTGAGAAGACAACATAACAAACAACACATGATGAAATGGTAGAACTAAGAAGGAAAATTGCAGAAATTGAATCCAAACTCACAAATCAACCATCAACTTCCAGAAAAACAAGAGATAGGTGTTCCTACTTCCTTCACTATTAATGGTAACTCTCCCTTTAATCTAAATGTTGGGTAATAGATTCGATGGCAACTGATCATATGGTAGGTGATAACTCTAAGTTCATGGAATATTATATCAAACTAGAAAATGGATCATTAATTCCGATGAAAGGAAAAGGAAATATACAAACTCAAAACTTTCAATTAGAGTCAATCATACATGTTCCTGAGTATCCAAATAATTTGTTATCAATGAGTTCTTTGGTTAGAGATTTATCACTCTCTCCTCTTGGTTGTAAATTTTCGGATCTGAGGATGGAAAGAACCTTTTGGATGTGGTGACCCGAGGAATGCGCTTTATATACTCCCTGACAATTTTACTCCACCACATAAGAATGCATTTAAAGCTATAAAAGCATACGAAAAGCTAAGGTTATGGCATAGCTGATTGGGACATCTACCAACCTAAAAAATTAGAGATGTAGCTTCTATTGAGTCTTATAAAGAATTGGTCCTTCAATGTGATATATGTCAAAGGGTCAGGCACCATAAAGTGTTATTCCCTGTTCATGAGTCATAGTCTTTAGTTCCATTTGAGTTGATACACTGTGATGTTTAATTTGCTTCTATTGAGTCTTACCACTGGATGTGGGGCCCATGTTTAATTCCCTCATTAGAGAAATATCAGTATTTTGTTTCTTTTATTGATGATTATTCCATATTTACCTTTATATATCTCATGAAATCAAAGTTTGAAGTTTCATCTATTTTTTCTATTATTCATAAGCTTATTGAAACCCAGTTTGGACATCCCATCAAGTTACTTAGGTCTGATAATGGTAGTGAGTTTGTTAATCATATTGCTTACAAGGATATTTAGAAACTCATGGCATTTATACCCATAACAAAATGGTGTTATGGAAAGAAAGAATAGGCATATCTTAGAAGTTGCACCTTACTATTAGAACATAATGTACCTAAATTTTTTGGCCTCAAGCAATTCTTCCATATGTATACCTCATAAATAGGTTACCATCTATTGTTCTCTCTAGGAAAACTCTATTTCAAATGGTAAAACCAGGTGTCACTCCATTACAGCCTATGTTGCATGGGTATGCCAGTTTTGGCATTGTACCCAGTGTTGTCTGACGCGTATCGTATCGTGTATCGCTGGGCTCCACGATACGGGCGTATCGTATCGTATCGTATCGTATCGTATCGTACTTTAATATTAAAATAATGTAAAAATAATTAAAAATTAATAAAAAATCGAAAAAAATCGAAAAAAATCAAGAAAAAATCAGGAAAAATCTGATAATTGCTTTAAATTCATATAATGTAAGTTTAGTACAGATTGAGCATTCAACATTGAACAATTGCATCCAAATTTATATATTTTGAATCCAAAAAATAAAATACAGACATAGTTTACACTTTACAGTACACTACAGTTACATATAATGTTACATTTTACAAATTGTAATCAGGATCATCAACTAAATAATCTTCATCTTCTCCTTGTTGCAGATCCTCATCATCATCAGCCACGCCCATACCTTCTTCTTCAAAATCAAATTCTTCATCTCCATAATGTTGTTGCGCTCCTTCCAAATTAATCCAGGCAACGTCTTCTTCTGTTAGGAGGGCATTTTCTTCAGTGTCTTCCATAACCCAATCTTCTAATATATCAAAATTATCCAAACTTATTGGATCGAACTGACTTTCTTCTCTATTTACTTTTTTTAATTGCCTACGACACAAACAAAGATAAACAATTAGTAAGTAATATTAACAATTAAAAACTGAAGTTAAATAATATCGAATTGAAAATTTGAAAGTAATACAACATTACCTTTCACGAAGGCGCATGTTACAACGAATATAAACCAAATCATTAAGCCTTTTGTGTTCCAACCTGTTGCGCTTTTTTGTATGGATGTGTTCAAAAACACTCCAATTTCTTTCACAACCTGTTGCACTACAGGTTTGGCTTAAGACTCTAACTGCAAAATCTCTAAGGTTTGGACAATCACTTCCAAACCTGTTCCACCAAACATCTGTAAAGAAAATATAAACATTAGAGACATAATAATCCACAGTAATGTAAGATGGAACTTAAATATCAAAATAAACAATGTACCTGGACGCATCGTAGAGCGGTTGCGAATTGCAACAGGCAAACCCATCAAGTGAAGAGCATTATCATATATCTCCATCTCTCGATGTATCGCATCTACTATGCTCTCATCAGGGACTAATCTGTCGATGCATTCAATGATTCCTCGATTAACCTCACCGTCCCTTTTGAAGGTTGCTGAGTACCTCAATGATGGGTTTAGATAGTAGGCTGCTGCATGAATAGGCTGATGCAATTGTTTATTCCATCTACTATCAATTATTTTCCACACGGGCACATAATCTCTTTTTTTTCCATTAAAGTTATTTCTGATTGCTTCTTTTGCCCTGTCCATGGATTCATAAAGGTAGCCCATAGATGGTTTCTCCTCGCTGTCAGCCAATCTCAAAACTTTCACTAAAGGACAAGTAATTTTCAATAATCTGATACATGCATTCCAAAATGAACTTCTAAAAACCGTTTCTGCAATCTCATTTAACTTTCTGTTCCTTCTGTTTTGTGGCAACTCTGCAAATTGTTGCCACTCATCTGAGGAGAACATTCTCTTTAAAGCTTGCTTCTGTCTCACAATACTCTGTACAGATAAGAAGTTTGTTGCGAACCGAGTTGCAGCTGTGCGAAGAAGCTCTGCACCTTCTGTGTATCTCCTCATCATACATAAAACAAATGCATGGTTGTAAATAAATTTTGTAATATCTTGGCAACACTCAGTTGCTGCCTTTATTTCATCCATCTCACCGATGTCCTCGAGGATGAGATCTAAACAATGGGCTGCACATGGTGTCCAGTAGAAAGTCCCATAAATATCAGCTAACTCCTTTCCGGCTGCTTTGTAGTTAGCTGCATTATCTGTAATCAATTGGACTACATTTTCTAGCCCAACCTCTTGTATAACCTTATCAAATTCCTCTCGTAGGATCTCTGCAGTGTGCCTCTCCTCTGACATATCTAGAGATCTCAAAAACATGAGTCCTTTAGGACAATATACAAGAAAGTTTAGCAATGTCCTTCCTCGCCTATCGGTCCATCCATCTGCCAAGATAATGCATCCTGTTTCCTTCCACGATTGTCTCAAAGTCGAACAGTATTGCTGCACTTCAATCACGGTCTGATCTAATATCTTCCCTCTCAACTTCTGATAAGAGGGCATCCAGTATCCTGGACCAATGTTAGCAATTGCATCTGCCATTGCTTGAAAATGAAAACTGTTTGCTGCATTAAATGGAATGCATGTATCATAAAACCATCTGCCCACTGCAAGGTCTGCTTGATCGTGCAGTTGTTCTGAAGCCATAGCAGCACGAATTCCTGGCTGAGCACCAGGTGTAGTGGAAGGAGGAAAGAACGAATGTATGCTAGAAGAAGAAGCTCTTCCTCTACTCCTTCCTGAACTTCCTCTTCTGCCACCTCCAAAGTCTTCAGATGCAACCCTCTTTCCTCTGCTAGGTGCTCGCGAACTGCTACTACCAATATCTGTTCTAGCATCTGAAGGCAAACTATCAGTGAATCCAACTCCAGTGGCAGTAGCATCATCAGCTTCTTCACACATCTGGAAATCATCCTTTTGTTGTCTCCTTTCCTGTATGCTCTCAATCATCTGCAAGCATTGCCATTTAATACCTTCTGGCACACTTCTAACTCTGCCTGTGCATGGAGCAACTTCTTTCCTGGTTCTGCTAGGTGGTGTTTCAACCTTGAAATTCCACCACTAACCACCTTTTCACAAAATAAACATCTGATTTTTAACCTTGAACCCTCAACTGGTATACCCCACTGCCATGCCGGATCATCAGACTTTGAATGAGAGTCTCTACCACCCCTTCCTGCCATCTCAATGGAGTACTTTAATTCAAACAAAAACCTGAAAATAAAAGCACTTCGTAAATCCCCCAATCTTCAAATAACACTCAAATCGAGTGTCTCCCACTTCATGAATGCAATAAAAATCGTATACACACACTTAATAACTTCATATTTTGTCATTCAAAAAAAAAAACCCGAAATAACACAAAAAACAATAAATATAAAGGAAAAAAAGGAAAAAAACATTAAAAATATACCTAAATCCGAGTTTGGAGGCTTGGACGGACACCGTAGGGCACGATTTTAGAGCTTTGAACACCAAGGAGGCGAAAACCGACTCTTAGGGAGCTTGAAGAACCCAAAAGGAGAGAGGAAACCCGCGAAAAATCGCGGGTTTCCCTCGGCCCGGGACCCTTTATAAGGGTCCCAGGGCGTATCGCCCGTATCGTACGATACGGGCGATACGCACCGTATCGTGCGATACGGGCCGTATCGCACGATACGGTGCGATACGCCCGCACCTACGATACGGGGGCCCGTATCGTATCGTGGTGGCCCACGATACGATACGTATCGCACCGTATCGTACGATACGGTGCGATACGGACAACACTGATTGTACCTATATCCAGTATGTATCGGGTACCGATATGCGTATGGGTACGTCTGGTACGTACCCATACGCTGACTGGCGTACTGTTATATTTTTTTGTATACCGATACGCGTACCCAGATTTGGGTACGTCACGTACCGGTAGTAGGTATATGAATGGATCGGGTTGACCCATACAAATATGGGTCAACTCGATTCAAAACCAAACGTATAAATACTCGGCTTAAAAACCCTAATCCCCATATTTGGGTACGTCATTATACCCGTCTCTGCGTCTCTCTCAGTCCTGTGTGCGTCTATGCGTCTCTCTCAGTCCTGTGTGCGTCTCTGCATCTCTCTCGCGGTCCTACATGCGTCTTTGCGTCTCTTTTGGTCCTGCGTGCGTCTCTACGTCTCTCTCGGTCCTGCGTGCGTCTCTACGTCTCTCTCGATGGAGGCTGCGTTGAGACAGTTGCTTTCTCATCTGTTACAAAGTCTTTATCTTTAATTTTCTTTTCTTGTTTCTGTTGTTAACCTGTTACCATTCAATTGGACCTTCTTTAGTAATGTTTGTAAAATTGTAATCTTTGTTTTCTTGTTTCTGTTGTTAGCCTGTTACCATCCAATTATGAAATTTTAATCTTTAATTGTATTTCGTTATAGTATGATCGATATTATGAAGGAAGTCATTTAGTAAGTGATTCATGCGTGCTAAATTGTTGTTACCATCGACATGTTTTTAATACCAAAAGTAATGTTGTTGCTTTGTGGTACTCGTGGAGTGCCGCCTCTGGTAGTGGTCTGACCTATTACAACTTCTTTTGGTAGCAAATATACAGGCAGCATTAGCGCTGAAAATGGTTGTCCCCTTTGAATATGTGACTATATTGCAAAAATGCAAAAAAGTGGAGGAGGAATGCAAGTTGGAAATGTAATTTTTGTGATGGAACTTACAAGGGATCTTATTTTAAATTGAGGTCTCATCTAGTAAGGAAAAAGGACATGGGATTAGCATATGTGTCTTACATGCTAAGCCAGACAAACTATCTTCGAAAATGAAGCAAATAGAAAAGAGAGGCTATTGAGAAGAATGCAAAGCCGATGCAAGTTCCTTTTACCCTGCGGCTCTACAAGTTTGAATCCTCCTAGAGTTGATATGTCTTCGATGGGAGCAAGAGAAGAAAGAGACGAGAGTGCAATGGGAAGGGCATTTAATAATGAGGCAAAGAGATCATTTGTCATGTGAAATAGCTGAACTGTTCTCTCTGTTTGGTTTGCCATTCAATCTGGCCTGCGCCAATCCACTATTCACGTTAGCTCGTATCACGTATGCTGCAAATAATTCTATTCTCTAGTTTTCTTCCTCACAGATTGCAATTCATCTAAGAACTTCAATGTTACAAGAGAGAAAATAGCCAGCGTATTGAGAGATTACTTGAACTAATCAAAGGGACCCGCGAGTGAAAAGGGAATGAGTATAGTGGCCCGATGGTTGGGCCGATGCACGGAAGGAGGCCATTGATTAATTTCATGGTAGCATCGGTTGAAGGTCTATATGTTCTTGAAAGAGTCTGAGTTGATGGTTCTAAGGTGAGTTTAAGGACAGACATTACATAACGAGGCCTAATTTGATTTTGTCCACCATTGATGAGGTTGGACCACAAAATGGCAATTATTTAGAATCATTGCGTAATAATGCACTCTAGTGTGCAAAAGCCACAACTTTAGGCTTCTTAACTAAATCCATGAAGCCATCCTCGCATATTTTTGAACTCAGGTGAAGTGCATTTTACACACTCAATCTTGCTTTGAAAAATATTTGTGCTCCTAGAAATAATCCAAATAATGAGTTGTTTATGAAGAATGTCATTGGATCGCTTACAGTTCGTTGATGATGCTATTTTTATTAGAAATTTTATCATGAATCATTCCATGAGGCTAGCCATGTATAATCAATTTGTGCACTTTAAAACTACTTTCTATTGTTGAGACTAGATTTGCCTCCGTCATTGTAATGTTTAAAAGGTTTAAAACTATTGAAAGCATGGTCTCCAATCTATGGTCATTAGTGAAGAATGAACCTCACTATAGAGAGATGATGTTCAAAAGGCAATGCCCGTGTGAAAGAAACAATTCTTGAATGACCTCTTGGTGGGATAAGGTGATTATATTCTAAGCTTTCACAAATGCCTATTTATGAAATGCTTCGGTTCTTGTGACAACGATAAGCCAAACCTTCATTTGATTTATGAGAAATGGGATTGTATGATTGGTCAGCAAGTAAAGCTAGCCATCTATCAACATGAGGAAAAGGAGTTGAATCAACATTCACATCCTTCTATGGAGTGGTGTATGGCATCCTAATTTCTAGATGGAATAAAAGTTGCACACCTGCTTCATTGCTTGGCTCATTCACTTAATCCTAGGTAAATTTAATTAACTTTCAAGTTCCAAGTTCTTTTACTTTTTCATCTAAGAGATGTACTTTGGTTTTTGTATTATAGTAATCACAATTTATATTTTGTATAATAGGTATTATTGTAGACAATGGCTCGAGGAAGCTCCAAAAGCAGAGTCCCCCACATAAGGACAATGAGATTTGTATGGGGAGAAACAAATGCCACGAAGGATTACTTTCAGGATTCTCAAGAAAGGCGAGAGGTCACTTGAGAGTTTGTTAAATTCTCAAGTACAAGGTGTAGAAGAGGCTTAGCCAATTTGATTGCTTGCAAGATAAGGTGGGACTTGACACCAAAGGAATGGTGGGTCGTGTATGGAGCTTGATCCCCAGACTTCAAACCATTGCCCCTTGAAGCTCCTTTCCACAGCCTTCCTCTTCCTCTTGTTGTGAAAGGAATTGGAGAGCACATATTCCTTTTATCTGACTCCATGAAAAGGAATAGGCTAAATCCAAGAGAGTCAAGATTTAGTTTTTGTCTACACAGAATCTTGCAATCTCTCTCAAGGAAGAATAAGAACTACAATGAGGGTGAGACTAAAATGTAGGACATTAATTGGAGATAAACTAGGATCCATTTGAAGAATTTAGGAATTCTTGAAGTTGCTAGTCCCTCTCTCTTGATGAACCCGAATTGGAGGCTGAAATTTCTGCTGCGATGATGGGCAAGAAATGATGAAATTGAGACTGTTGGGAGTTTGATTTTTGTAATCATCTTTGCAGTTAATACGATTGAACAACTTAAGTGTTATGTGTTCTTATTTTAGATGTTGTCTTGTTTGAATAACTTAAGTTCTTTTCTATGTTTTATGTTGAAATTGTGTGTTTTAATTTTTATGCTATGTTTGTCTGTATTTTTGTGCTATGCAGATTTAGTGTATTATGCATATATATATATATATACCTCATTTATTTTTATATATATATATGACGTGCCAATACCCTAGTTTTTGAAAATTTTAGTACGAGTTTAAAACATGTGCATATCATAATCACCTTCATTTGATTACACCATTTTCATTGATTTTGACCTAACTTCATAAAAAACGTTCAGATATTAAGATGGATGTGCAAAACATGCATAGCTTTGAATCTGGTTCATTTGATGCTGTGATTAACAAAGGTCTCTATCTCTTCGTTACTTTTTTTGCATATGTTGGTCTTGCTTATATGTTGTTGTGACTTCATTATTCTGATTTATGATATTCTTAAAATGATGCTTCTTCAGGGACTCTTGATTCTCTTATGGTAAGCACTGCAATGATGGGGATCGCCTTTTATGCTGGTTTCAAATCTTTTCTTGCAAATTCAATTGACGACTTCTAGTATGTGTTTGTTATTTAATTGTTCTTACTTTGAAGAAGAAAATAAATGGCATTCTCATAGTTAGAATAAAATTATTCTCAAACACTAGAATGCTCTTTAAAATATAGAATGCTCTATATAATTGTGTGTATATATATATATATATTTATTTATTTATGTAATTTTTTTTTTAATTTTTAATAATGGCATACCCGTACCTTAGTTTTTTATAAAATTGCGTACCCCGTACCCGTATCCATGCAACATAAATTACAGCTAACACCACAGATATTTGGGTGTTTATGTTTTGTTCATATTCATCGCCTATTCCAGGATAAGTTGGATCCTAGGACAGTTAGATGTGTGTTTCTCGGTCATTCAATAAAAAAGAAAGGATATGTCTATTATGATCCGAAAGGTCATAAGAAATATGTGTCTATGGATGTTACCTTCTTCAAAACTACTCCATACTTCTCATGTAAAACCGTGAGATCAAGACCTATACCAAATGAGTAAGTGTTGCCAATAAACACCACTTATGAAGAGGATTTTGAGAAAAACCCAAAAGATCAGCAGGATGGACAACAGAAGGAAAAGGAGATAAAAGTTTATGCGAAAGGAGATAGAATCATAGAAGAGTATTTATGCCCAATTCTTAGGAAACCACGGACCAAGGGGGAGCCTTATCCTTAGATCAAAATGATGTCTGAGTGGAAGAAAGATGTAAGGAAGAATTAAATTTAGATATTTCTATTGCCCTCAAGAAAGACAAAAGACTACGTGGAAAATATCCTATTACTCAGTTCATGTCTTATGATCATATATCACCTAGTTATCATAACTTTGTTTTGAATGTTGAAGCATATGAGATTCTAAAGGATTTTTGGGAAGCTTCTAAGTCGCCAAAATGGGTAGATGTTATGCAATCTGAGTTAAAGGCACTAGAGAGAAATGGAACATGGGATGTTAGTGACCTCCCACCTGGGAGAAAATCTCATGATATTGATTACGATGAGACATTTGCACCAGTAGCCAAATTTACATCTATAAGAGTTATCATCAGTATTGCTGCCTAGAGAAAATAGACTTGCGGCAATTAGATGTGAAGAATGCCTAATTGCAGGGGGAGCTCAATAAAGAGGTTTATATGGAACCTTCACCAGGTTATAAAGATACACCAACGAAGGTCTATAGATCAAGAAAGGCTATATATGGACTACAACAATCACCTCGTGCTTGGATTAAAAAGTTTAGGAACAGTATAATCAAATTGGGTTACACCAAAAGTGTTATGTTGTTAGTTTATGTTAATGATATAATTGTGACAAGTGATGATATTGAAGAAATTGAAAGGCTTAAACGAGAATTACATCAGTTGTTCGATATCAAGGACTTAGGAAGACTACATTATTTCCTTGGTATTTAAGTTGTGTATTCTGGTGCAAGTATATTCTTAAATCAGCGAAAGTATACATTGGATTTACTATGTGATACAAGAATGTTGGATTGTAAACCTCTTAATACTCCCATGGATATCAGCCAGAAGCTGCAATTGGATGATGGATATGACAAGACTGATATGACTAGATACCAATGACTGATTGGAAAGATGATATATTGACTATTACATATCCAGATATTGCATATGTAGTTGGAATAGTGAGTTAATTTATGCAGGCGCCATCAAAGATGCATATGGTTGCAGTGCTTCACATACTCAGGTACTTAAAGAGCACTCCAGGATGTGGAGTAGCAATATAGTATATACTAATGCAGATTGGGCTGGATCTATTAAAGATAATAAATCTATCTATGGATATGTATCACTTATGGGAGGTAATGTTGTATCATGAAAGAGTAAAAAGCAGACAATTGTGGCTAGATGCATAGAAGAAGCCGAATATAGGACAACTGCCTCAGGTATGTGAGGGAAAATGGTTACGCTCATTACTTATGGATATTGGATTTCAATGAAAAGTCGTATTCTTATCTTCTACAATAATAAGGCAGCAATCCAAATTGCATCAAATTCAGTATATCATGAGAGGACCAAGCATATAGAGATTGATTTTCATTTTATAAGGAACAATGTGAATACCAATGAGTTTAATATGGAGTATATGAGGTCAGAAAATCAATATGTGAATATGCAAACCAAAGCCATCAGCAGAAATATATTGAGAAGGTTATATGACAAATTGGGTATCACAACAATATTTACACCCAACTTTAGGGGCAGTGTTGAAGAAGTACGGAGTTCTTAGTGTCTATTAGAGGTCTTTAGTATTTGTTTTTAAAGGTATATTTAAATTCATTTCATTAATGGCACTCTTGAAATATGTCATCTTGTAATGATGATTATAAAGGAGAAACCCTATCAACCGTATGATGTAATTTTTTATTAAGGAAGAATAGAAAGAAGAAAGTATGGGAAAAGGCTTAGTTGTTGTTGTTGAAGAATAGAAAGAAGAAAGAGGCTGGTGGCTCCTAGAAGAAGATTGTGAGTGCCGATTCCATCTTCATCAATCTTGTTCGATTAAATCCTCTCAATCACTCCAAAATCAACAAGTTTGTTCATTACTCACTACAAGGTGAGTCATCTATACAATGGCAAGAAGATGCAGTATGCATTGAAGGCCCTTAAATGACCACTGAATGATAAGAGAGGTAGTGGTGCAGAGACAGCTATAGGAGATATTGTCAATATATCATGATAATATTGGCATTGTAAGGTTGCCAATATTATCAAGAAAATGTTGTAGTATTTTGAAAACATATACCTATTGCAATATTTTCAAATAACTTCTATTTATTGATTATTTTTGTTAGAGTACACTTTTGAACCCTGCATATGGTGAGGATTGCGCTTACATATATGAACCAAAGCCTGGATTAATGAGGAGGTTTCTGTGAGGTAGAAACAACCAACATAAAATTTTGTGGGATATTTATCAGGAGTTGCAAACTATACAACACTAATACACCGGATCCCATCAGAATTATGAAAACATGCTTGGATGAGAATAGTAGGAGGAAGAGTGATCTACTAGGAGGCTTCTATTGCACCCTCTGTGATAGTTTTAAAATTATTAAAGTATTAAAAATTGTCACAATGAGAATGGTGATAATAGTTTATTTTAACTAAGATTTGTTAGCTGAAATAATAAAGCAACCACGACGAAAGATAAATTGGGAATTCTGACTAAATTGCAAGTAGATCAGATGCATGCACACAAGTGCATACTCATACACAGACTCAGAGTCATGTTAGAAATACAACAAAAATGAAACTATATTGCTACATAACATATATAAAGAAACCATTGAAGATTCTCAATTTCATGCCTAATCACGACGAAAGATAAATTGGGAATTCTGACTAAATTGCAAGTAGATCAGATGCATGCACACAAGTGCATACTCATACACAGACTCAGAGTCATGTTAGAAATACAACAAAAATGAAACTATATTGCTACATAACATATATAAAGAAACCATTGAAGATTCTCAATTTCATGCCTAATCATGGATAAGATGAGGATATTTTGGACAGAATTTAATATTAGAAAGATCAACGGAAGCTTTTCAACAGATGATGATATTCAGTGGCATATCAAATGAATCACTATTATGTCACATAGGTATAGGCATGGCTGCAGGAGAGAGGACATCGCAAATTCAAACTCACCAGGGCAAAGACATTCAGTCAGCTGGATGCTGAAGAGAAAACCACTTATCTCTGTTAGCAGGGCTGCTGACCAAGATAAAATGGCTGGTAATCAATAAGCCAGGACATTGAAAACGTCTCTCTAACATGAGAGTGAGAGAGAGAGAGAGAGTGGAGAGAGTTTTTTGTTTTCCTTGATGAGAATAAACTCTGACAAAGAAACTGATCATAGGCCAGCTGTGTCTTTACGATATTTGGGTTTGTTAGTGTCTGTGTTGTGTCAAATGTTTAAGGTGGCAGCCATCATACTTTACCCAAGTGAAATCTTTGTGCCAAATGTCTAGGGTAACCAATTAGGAAAAGGGATAATCATATCATTCTAACAATGTCAGGATAACATACACATTAAATAATCATGGGTAACTAAAAGTACAAAGATAAAAGGAGGCTTCCTAACCGAGGCAAAACCTGTGCTTATGTCGCCAATTTCTCCAAAAAAATCAAAGGATTTAATGTTACTTGCTAAATTTGAGTCGGCTAGTGCTTGCTGAGATCCACAGAAAGCGAGCAGTCCAAACAAAAATGTGAATTTCACGATATCTGTAATTGATGAACTAGAACTGATAGAAGTGATATGGTCCAGAAGTTCTGGAAAAACTTTCATTATATTGGTTCCAATGAAAGAGTTATTCAAAGTTCTAGCATCACAGTGATGTTGCATTGTCTTGAGTGTTCCTTCTCTATGTTGCCTCTTAACATTGGAGACGCCAATTTCCTGCAATCAAATGGTAAAACTCGTCATGGAAAAGCTTTATACAATATGATCAACTAACAGAAATGCAGGAAAATTTTGTGTCAGTAATTCTTATACATCATCAGACACTTTGGTACCAGTAAAAATTCAACCAATCAATTTAGTAGTTTGAATCAGCTCTAAAGGCCTTTCACTTGGCTGCTTATAGGTGGTAGGCAGGTAGGTGCCTTGCGAAACAAGCCTACACTGCTACCACCCCCACGTAGCGCCCACTACTAAGATAGCGGTAGACTTACTGCTTACAACTAATCAGTAGCCACCTGACATATTAGAGGAGAAACTCGTACTGGCATAACAAGCTTTGACAAGACAATTTGTTAAAATGTGTTTACTTTATTCATGAGCCAGATTGATTAATGTGTGCTTGGTTTTCTGGATTTTCCTCCAACTCACATGCCTAAATGGTTCTTGTTTAAAATTAAAATTTCATTCAGACCAGTCTGCATACTGAAATTCGAGCAGACTGTTGTCATTCTATCTAACCACGGGTTGTAGGATTAGTCTTTCATGAACACAAAGTCAAACTCATTGATCTCAGTATGAGGCATGCCCATAATTAAAAAGATACCTGTTCATCAAGCTTTGCAGCTCGCAACTGCTTTCTTGGCAACCTGCCAAACATTCAATACCAATAAGGAAAATTATGTTGAATGTGTTTCCAAGTTCTGATATGGTAAATGGAATCACGAATTTGCTCTAGCTGAGTTTGATAAGCAATACATACTTTATGAAAAGGCAAGCATGTATCAAGTACATATTTAGACCCTTGACATAGAGAAAAGCAGTACAAGATACACGAGTAGGATAGGACAAAATCATGAACACAGAACAGACTATCAGAGTTGTCAAACAATTTTAAAATTTACGAGAGAGATAAAGTGTTGCAATAATTACAAACTAACCATAATCAGCAAAGGAAAAAGTAAAGGCAGGTCAAATGGGTTGGTGATGAAACACGGAAAATAAATGCAACATAAATTTGAGATACTTCGTAAACAGTTAACGCTGGACAACACCTCACAACTATCCCTTGACACCCCTTGAGAAAGCTAATCAGAACGGAGACAAATAAATCTAGAACTAGAAGCACCATAATTTGGTAAACATAAACTGTATCTTCACCAATGGATCACAACTAGGGTGTCAGTTTCAAGCTTTGGGTCATGCTCATTATGTTTTTATCAGAAACAGATCAGACCAAACACAACCAGATTTTTTTGTCACTTTGGGTGGAGACGAACACAGATTTTGAGGGCCATGTTTCCATCAGGTGCTTTGTTGTGTCTGAATCACCAGCAATTGTATTTTCTGCCGTATTTGTGTTGCATCATTATGTGCTTGCTGTTAAATTGTAATAGGTTCACTGGGCCAGTAGTGCCCAGCAGGTCCACCTAGGACCATTGGGACCGGTCCTCAAGGGCCAGTGCCCCCTCCCCAACGGCTACACCAAAACACTTGGTGTACAAGCCAAACTTCCCAACGGCCAGTTGTGTAGCCATTGGGAGCTCTCTCTCCTTTTAACTTTGTAAAACTGCTGTAAATAGAGGACATATGTTATTAATAAAATTTAGAGATTTTAATGCTCACTTGACTTGTTTGTTGTCTGTTATTCAGTTTGGCTTGTACACTGGTGGTTTGTTTGGCAATTTTGCTTATTGAGGATCTTTCGGAATCACTTGTGTTTGAGTTTGTGGATGATATTGGCAAGATATTGGTGTTATTTTTACATTTGCATCAAAAGCAAGTGAACCAAACAAGACTTCTCCTTAATGAGTCACTTAAGGTGGAGACATTGAGTTTTCCTGTTGTGTCTGAAATTGCCATCCTAATCAAAGCCATCAAACCCCCAGAAGATCATCATAACCTCTATGCACCATCTGTTAGTTGAACCATACCATCTAGACAAGCCATAATTCAAGTGCTGTCACAATATATTACTGATTTGATCAATTGACACCGTTTACATTGTGCTTCTTGTCCTGGCTCGGAACACATGCCTGCCTACGAAAATTAGAACATGGTTGGGAGTCCTTGTTTTGAAAAACCTCTCTCACGATTCCTGTGTCCATGTGCATCAGTTTTTCATCAAAATGCATGTCTTAGCAACAACTACCTTCATATAAAGGTTTCAGAATGCATTTAGACATTTCCAAAACCATTCCAGTGCACATTTATGTGAATAGTTCTAAAAAAAACAGAAGCTTCTCTTCAACACAACAATGTATTTCAGGAAACACCGTTTTCCATGTTTTAATGTCCACAAGTTGGATAATTAGACTCTTCTAGTGGAAAACATGTGTCAAACAGTCAAAGTAGGAGGCATGATGCAGAAATCAGAGGTATCTCAAGAAACACACAAAATTCATATTTTAAAATTCATATAAAATTAACAAGAAAGAATGTTCTTATTCCATTGTGTTCTTACATTATCAAACAGAACTACATGATTCCTCCTTTCTACTTTACATTATGACAGAAATTCCCGTCAGCGACCAGTCACAACAAAAATGCTAAAATCAATCTAACTTTTATAATCCATGGCAGACACAAGTTCCAAAGCATAAAAGAAAATTGGCATAAAGCAACAATTTGTATACGAACCCAAAGACTGAAACATTCTTCCTTTATGATAGCCGGAATATAATGACCTCGTGTTTTAGCTTGAGTTCCTAGTGAAGGTTCCTGTAACTTACTATATGGAAACATTAAAAACAGCGGGAAGCATATCATAACATACAATGTTATGTGTATCGCTCTGTATCATATGACACGGTGTGTATCATATCGTATCATGAGAAATCATGATATGATACAAGAGAGTGTATCACATGATCTCCTTTATTGGCCTGTAAGGTATGTATCGCCCGTATTGATACACCCAGTGTTGTCTGGCACGTATCGTATCGTGTATTGCTGGGCTCCACGATACGGGCGTATCGTATCGTATCATACTTTAATATTAAAATAATACAAAAATTAATTAAAAATTAATACAAATTAATAAAAATATGAAAAAAAATCAGAACAAATCAAGAAAAATTCAAGAAAAATCTGGTAATTGCTTTAAATTCATATACTGTAAGTTTAGTACAGATTGAGCATTCAACATTGAACAATTGCATCTCAATTTACATATTTTGAATTCAAAAAATGAAATACACATTACAGACACAGTTACATTTTACAAATTGTAATCAGGATCATCAACTAAATAATCTTCATCTTCTCCTTATTAAAGATCCTCATCATCATCATCAGCGACACCTTCTTCTTGAAAATCAAATTCTTCGTCTCCTTGATATTGTTGTTGCGCTCCTTCCAAATTAATCCAAGCAACGTCTTCTTCAGTTAGGAGGGCATTTTCTTCAGTGTCTTCCATAACCCAATCTTCTAATATATCAAAATTATCCAAACTTATTAGATCGAAGTGACTTTCTTCTCTATTTACTTTTTTTAATTGCCTACGACAAACAAAGATAAACAATTAGTAAATAATATTAATAATTGAAGACTGAAGTTAAACTATATTGAATTGAAAATTTGAAAGTAATACAACATTACCTTTCACGAAGGCGCATGTTACAAAGAATATAAACTAAATTATTTAGTCTTTTGTGTTTCAACCTATTGCGCTTCTTTGTATGGATGTGTTCAAAAACACTCCAATTTCTTTCACAACCTGTTGCACTATAGGTTTGGCTTAAGACTCTCACTGCAAAATCTTTAAGGTTTGGACAATCAGTTCCAAACCTGTTCCACCAAACATCTGTAGAAAAAGACAAACATTATAGACATAATCCACAGTAATGTAAGATGAAACTTAAATATGAAAATAAATAATTTACCTGGATGCATCGTACTGCGGTTGCGAATTGCAACAGGCAAACCCATCAAGTGAAGAGCATTATCATATATCTCCATCTCTCGATGTATCGCATCTGCTATGCTCTCATGAGAGACTAATCTGTCGATGCATTCAATGATTCCTCGATTAACCTCACCGTCCCTTTTGAAGGTTGCTGAGTACCTTAATGATGGGTTTAGATAGTAGGCTGCTGCATGAATAGGCTGATGCAATTGTTTATTCCATCTACTATCAATTATTTTCCACACGGGTACCTAATCTCTTTTTTTTCCATTAAAGTTATTTCTGATTGCTTTTTTTGCCCAGTCCATGGCTTCATAAAGGTAGCCCATAGACGGTTTCTCCTCGTTGTCAGCCAATCTCAAAACTTTCACTAAAGGACAAGTAATTTTCAATAATCTGATACATGCATTCCAAAATGAACTTCTAAAAACCGTTTCTGCAATCTCATTCAACTTTCTGTTCCTTCTATTTTGAGGCAACTTTGCAAATTGTTGTCACTCATCTAAGGAGAACATTCTCTTTAAAGCTTGCTTCTGTCTCACAATACTCTATACAGATAAGAAGTTTGTTGCGAACCAAGTTACAGTTGTGCGAAGAAGCTCTGCACCTTCTGTGTATCTCCTCATCATACACAAAACAAATGCATGGTTGTAAATGAATTTTGTAATATCTTGGCAACACTCAGTTGCTGCCTTTATTTCATCCATCTCACCAATGTCCTCGAGGATGAGATCTAAACAATGGGTTGCACATGGTGTCCAGTAGAAAGTCCCATAAATATCAGCTAACTCCTTCCCAACTGCTTTGTAGTTAGCTGCATTATCTGTAATCAATTGGACTACATTTTCTAGCCCAACCTCCTGTATAACCTTATCAAATTCCTCTCGTAGGATCTCTGCAGTGTGCCTCTCCTCTAACATATCTAGAGATCTCAAAAACATGAGTCCTTTAGGACAATATATAAGAAAGTTTAGCAATGTCCTTCCTCACCTATCGGTCCATCCATCTGCCATGATAGCGCATCCTGTTTCCTTCCACGATTGTCTCAAAGTCGAACAATATTGTTGCACTTCAATGACGGGTTGATCTAATATCTTCCCTCTCAACTTCTGATAAGAGGGCATCCAGTATCCTGGACCAATGTTAGCAATTGCATCTGTCATTGCTTGAAAATGAAAACTTTTTGCTGCATTAAATAGAATGCATGCATCATAAAACCATCTGCCCACTGCAAGGTCTGCTTGATCATGCAGTTGTTCTGAAGCCATAGCAGCACGAATTCCTAGCTGAGCACTAGGTGTAGTGGAAGGAGAAAAGAACGAATGTATGCTAGAAGAAGAAGCTCTTCCTCTACTCCTTCCTGAACTTTCTCTTCTGCCACCTCCAAAGTCTTCAGCTGCAACCCTTTTTTCCCTGCTACGTGCTCGCGAACTGCTACTACCAATATCTGTTCTAGCATCTGAAGGCAAACTATCAGTGAATCCAACTCCAATGGCAATAGCATCATCAACTTCTTCACACATCTGGAAATCATCCTTTTGTTGTTTCCTTTCCTGTATGCTCTCAATAATCTGCAAGCATTGCCATTTAATACCTTCTGGTACACTTCTAACTCTTCCTGTGCATGGTATAACTTCTTTCCTGGTTCCTGCTAGGTGGTGTTTCAACCTTGAAATTCCACCACTAACCACCTTTTCACAAAATAAACATCTGATTTTTAACCTTGAACCCTCAACTGGTATACCCCACTGCCATGCTGGATCATCAGACTTTGAATGAGAGTCTCTACCACCAATTCCTGCCATCTCAATGGAGTACTTTAATTCAAACAAAAAACTGAAAATAAAAGCACTTCGTAAATCCCCCAATCTTCAAATAACACTCAAATCGAGTGTCTCCCACTTCATGAATGCAATAAAAATCGTATACAAACACTTAATAACTTCATATTTTGTCATTAAAAAAAAATGACATAACAAAAAAAACAACAAATATAAAAGGAAAAAATAGAAAAAACATTCAAAATATACCTAAATCCGAGTTTGGAGGCTTGGACGGACACCGTAGGGCACGATTTAGAGCTTTGAACACCAAGGAGACAAAAACCGACTCTTAGGGAGCTTGAGGAATCCAAAATGAGAGAGAAAATCCATGAAAAATCGCGGGTTTCTCTCGGGCCGGGAGCCTTTATAAGGGTCCTAGGGTGTATCGCCCGTATCGTACGATACGCCCGCACCTGCGATACGGGCCCCCGTATCGTATCGTTACGATACGTATCACACCGTATCGTACGATATGGTGTGATACGGACAACACTGGATACACCCATGACTTATAAAACTTTCAAGTTTGTGTTTTATGCTTTTTTATCTTATCCCCTTCAATAATAGAGACTCCTTGCCTTTAAGGGTGTCCTCCCAAGAATAGCAACAAAGGCCACGAGAATAAGCTGTTTCTAAAGCTCTCACCAACAGGAAAGGCAATTTACTTCAACAACTTACCCATTATGATCATGTTCAGCTTTGGTAGGTTGTCCAACTCTATATGCCCAAGTTTGGCAATTCCATGGGCAGCTCAATACCTTCCCAATTGATTTCCACCATCCTACGAATTAGGAAACTACCTAAATGGGATTTCACATACGAGAAAGGCAACACCTTGCTACCTCCGGATCTGAGCCTCCACCTATAACTCACCCAAAAGACAAATTTCCTTTTATCTTCATTAGTTTTAGGTGTAATTGTGGATTAAGCAAGTTTAAGTTAGAGAAACAATTAATTTTATGGTACTCCATGCACAATCATTCTCTTTGTGTTTTGCTGTCAGCGATTTCTCATCTAACAAAAAAGAGCCGAAAACAAATAAAAGTCAATCAAAACCATTTCCAATGCATGGTTGGAAACTTAGGATTAACAAAAAAACTGCACAGAGAGCAATAACTGACGCGACTAGGGGGGTGGCTCACAAGTTAAAGGTCATGAGTTCAATTCTTAGGGGAAAATGAAGACAAAAAATGTCTAGTTTTGTAACTTGAAAACCTACCAAAACTTAAGGCAAACCCTTTTATCCAAGGGCAGCTCAATACCTTCCCAACCGAGCTCCACCAACCTATGAAATAGGAAACTAGCCTAACTAGGATTCTCGGATGAGAAAGGCAACTCCTTGCTACCTGCAAGATGTGAGCCTATACCTCACACAAATGCAAGTGATTCAATGCCAAAGTTAGCAACCTTGATACCTTATTAAATAATTTAAATAAGTTTTTTATACAATTTTCAAACTTATCTTTATTTATTTTGGTTGAAAGTATGAAAAACTAGATTTTTAAAATATTAAAAGAGGTAGAGGACGACCACAAAAGTGTTGGAAAGAAACAATAAAGAATGATCTAAGCTTATTGTGAGTTAACTGCTAACATGGCACATGATAGGCTGTGGAAACAAAGAATCCATGTAGCCGACCCCGTCTAGTATGGGAAAAGGCTTAGTTGTTGTTGTTGTATCTTTATTTATTTTGGTTCATAATAATTATTTAAAATTTCTTCCATTTTTATCTTTTTTTTATTTTAAACTGTTTTTTAATTAAAAATTTACTCGATACACCTGTATCACCGAGAAAAACGACATATATAAACTATAAGATTCAACTGCATAAAATCACAGAAACATGCACAAACCGGGAGACACGCAATGTGTGTCAATGATCAGGCCAGAGTTCTTCTAAATTACGAAAGAAAAGCGGAAAGTCACTGAGGAAACCAAAATTGATAGAAGTTCACTAGAAACTTGCGTCATCTCACATAGGCAATCAAAGTCACACAGGAAAGCTCAAAACGGCACGTTTACTCCCATAAGCGTGCACTCACACAGACAAACACTAGATCCTTTTCCCATTATTAGGATAGAGAAGAGTTTAGTAATTACATCGACTCTGCTTAAGTTTTCCATGGAACTTCTCTGACTAGCGAAATATCAGTTGAGGAGCGTCACGAAAACCAATATTCGCAACAGGACTCAAGCGTAGATAAAAGTCGATCTTTTGCCACCGCTATGATAGAAAATAACTTAAAATTCCATCATCTCTGCTCAAATTTCCTAGAACAACTCCCTTAACTGGTTAACTTCAGCATAAAACCTAAAGTTTTCAAGCATTCGCCGAGGAACCCATAAAAATACATGGATACCTCTCTCTCTCTCTCTCTGACACGCGCGCGCGCACGGAGTCTAGCACAAGCAAAGATAAGCCGCTTCTGATCTAGTTTCTGAGAAGAATTTCAGAGGGCGAAAATCAGCATAATCTACTCGGATTCAGAGAGCGATTTATAAGTTAGTGGAAGGAATTACGTATAGGCGCTCGCGTAGGAGGACAGAAACGAACGTCACTTACCTCATCGGTCGAAAGAAACGCGATTCACTCCATTCTCGCCGTCGGTCGACGGGGAAAGCGAAGCCGGACGACGGCTTCAGATTTCGAAGTGCGACTCCGAGCGCGCTCCCGCAGATAACGTGTGCGGGCATTTTTACTTTTTCCTCTCTTCACTTCCTCGTTATTCTTTTCAAATCCAGTCTCTGCCACACACCCCGCTATTTATATACGCGGGAACTCTTCCTCTTCCATCGTCACACTACCGCCGACGAAAACTGTCCGTCGAGAAAAGGAACGGTACAGATCCTTTAAGCAAAGCACGTCCCGGATGGATCTCAAAGAAGTCTTGCCGAAAGTGCTTCTTCTTCGGACCGTCGATTTCCAGATAAACTGCCAAATGTAAATTGAGTTGAAGGTTTAACGTTTACTTGGGTGGAGCCAAATGTGACTGATCGTTTAGATAGAGATGGCAATCTCAATGCGGCGGGGTACTTAAATCATGTCACCTTGTTCGTTTAAATTGAGATGGGAATCTCTCGGAAGTACACATTTATTTAAGTCTATAAAACACTCGTATTTTCTTCTATATAATAATAACTCAAAAAATTTCTTGATTTTTGGATACCTCATCTTAAAATGGGTTCACCTGACACTGATTGAGGCGGGTTGAGAATCCACACTGCATTGGAGTGCGTTGATCTTATGGTGCTTGTCACCGAGTAGTTGTGTCATGTAATCTCTCGCTCTTCAATTATTCGAGGAAGAATACATGTTTGGCCTTTCAAATAAGATAAATTTATCAATTTTGTATTTAATTTATCATCTAAGTGACCATCAATAAATTCTTTTTGAATGAAATTCTTCCTCATACAAGTGAGCGGAGTTGGAGAGCACTATGCCCGGCACAAAATCTTGTCAGGCAGGTGCCGGTATTAGAACCATTTTCAGCTCATTCAGCTTGTTTACCAGCCTATCAAGAATAACAACAACTAAGCCTTTTCTCATGGACGGGATATGCTTGCTACATGGATTCTTTGTTTCTACATAGCCATGTTAGCAGTTAACTCACAATAAACTAGATCATTCTTTATTGTTTCTTTTCAACACGTTTGTGGGTGTGAAAGGAGTGACAAATACAGGAAAAGTAAAAATAATGATGTTGAAAATAGTAAGTAAATAGGTACTAAGAAGGTAGATTGTTCATTTTTATTGAGATGAGAGAGTGTAGTCGATGGTTATTGAAAGTTGAATATTGTGAATGATACACAACCATCCTCTAAGCTTGTATCTTGAAGGGCATGCTTTTGCATGAAGATTGGGTGGATATAAGTGAAGTATGATAAAGGATCTTATAAAAAGTTATTATAAATTCAAGCATATTTTGACATATTTAAAGTAGGTTGATGAGATAAATGTTAGTATGATAAGACATATTTATAATACATAAATAAAAAATAGGAAGGAAAATAAAGTTTCTCGGAGTGTTCTACAACTACTATAGACACTCATTAATATCATATATGACATTTTAAAATCATTGATATGCATATTATCAATGATATTGTATTTGCATATCCTCGTTGAGTACAACTATTAGATGCATTTTTATGGCTATTGAAATTTAACAACACATATAAGACATATTTAAGTGTTTTTCTTTTATTTTGTAATGTTCACCCATAGATAGTGTGTAATAGTTATATATACTTCATTTCATATTTTTTGGTATTAGATGCATTTCCTTAAGGTTATCGAGTTCACATCAACATCCAAAAACTTCTTTGTAGCCTTTACTTTTATAAGTATAGAAAAGAAGATAATTATATTTAGGTATTAAAGTGTGAGAGATATGCAATCTAAACAACTTTTCATATGTTATCTACAATGATTGTGATATGGTTTTGGTGAGTGTCATTCAAATAATATTTTTGGATGTAGCTCACTTTTTATGTAGATAACATATAACAAAAAATATTGAATCATATATTATCAAATTGACAAGGGATAAAGAGACGATGAGTGTATTTGCTATAAGTTGATGGAAGGTCGTTCACTTATCATATGAGAGCAGTTACAATGAGGTAGTGAAAGTAATAGAACTAAAGTGAAAAAATTGTTTTGCTCTACTCTCACATGTCAAAGAACAATGGTTGAACCCATATAAGGAGAAAATTTTGTCAACATAGACACATAGGGTAATTCATTATGGTACTCATACAACTAATATGTATATAAAATTGATTTCTAATACATATATATCATCTACTATTTTTAAAACTTATAATAATTATTTATTAATGGTTGCAAGGGCAGAAAGTATACGTGCAAGGTTGAAAGGATTAATCGATAGTTCAATTGGGAGATTTGATATAATTTGGAAATAACTATATTCATTAATAAAGTTGGAGATTACAAAATTGAAAAAATCATTTGAAGAATCATGAACCATCACCATGCATTACATTAATGTGATCGAAGATATTGTAGCAAACCTTCTGAGAAGAGTATCATGACACACTCTTTGCTTGATTTTATGAGAATACAATAGTATGAAGATAGTAGCTTAAAACTCAAAAGCATGTTGTTGTACATTGCAACCTTCACATGAGTTGTCGTATGCTCATGAGATTAACCTTCTCCTTAAATGTGGTGAATCAATAGATTTATCAACAATTGATCCATTTTGAAGGAAGTTAGACATGAAAAAGGAAACTCTATGTATTATCAATCATGCAGAAGATGATGCAAGAACATCTATGATGAAGACTATTTTAAGGAAATTAAGTAATCATCTAAAGTGAGACAAATTTGTTATGATATTAGATAAGTAGTTGACTCTTGAATACACTACCCTATAGGAGTCACTCATTTATCATCTTAATGGAAGACTATATAACATAACTACGAAGAGGGATTTGTCACTTTGAGAGTATATGGAAAAGAATGCTTCTCTTAGAAGAAGGCATGGACGTACATATGGTCGAGGATGCGAGACCTCTCCTAGGGTGAGTTGTTCCTCTTTAGACTGTGGTCCTTTTACAATCATTTCGAAAAAAAAAATTGAGGTAACTAGACTTTGAATCGACATAGGAGATGGTGACACCACACTTTATGGGTATCTTTGTAAATATTTAAGTAAATATTATTGGAGATGAAAGTTATGGGTATCGAGTCATTGATGCATTTTTGGAAAAAGCGGAGTGGTGGTATGAAACTCGTATAGAGTACTTGAAAAAAGTGACACATAGACGTGACATATTCACGAGTTTTTATATAGGATTGTGATATTGATATTATTATTGGTCATAGTACATACATAAAAGGTGGACCATGTCGTAGTGATTATTGGATATTGATGCTAGACATGAGTTCAGTGATTGGTACTCGATGGAACGTAGTATTGAAACTCCTCTCTACAAGAGAGTCAACGATATTTATGCCGCTAGTGTTGGATACTGAACAGTCAATTGTAAGAAATATATGGTACATGTATTATCATCACATTGCACAATATTTTTAAATGGTAATCATAATATCTTAAAATTTAATTATGTTATTTAGGTATTTAATTTGTCCAAGTTTGATTAATCCTCTCTTGTGCTAATACTTTTTTGTAGATGCACATGACCTATGGCTCTCCAATGCCTCCTATCTTTTCATTGTGACAATGATACCAACATGAAAGTATTGAGAATTAATATACTTTGTTTCATGAATGTATCAAAATATATATACAAATGAGAGGAATAAGAGATGATATTATACATGGCATTGAGGATGATAATTAGATATTATTCACAGTTTGTACATTTAATTGTTTTTAATTTAAATGAAAGCATGTACATGATATTGTATAGATTGAGGGCAAAGAGTGCTATAAGAATTTTTTTTATTCCAAATGTCATTTAAATATATATGTACTAAATAATACAAAAAATATCTTAAATACAAACCTCATCCTAAAATGTCATGCATCTTCACCATCATCCTCATATATGATCAATCAGTGGTCTTTGGCAGTATTGTTCGTATGTCTCTAAATACTCCAACAATATAGTATCACCTGATAATAGTTATAGCACACGTTATGAATATATTAAAACTGGTGCAAATGTGTGACATACCACGATAAGATGTTGATATAAAAAAGTAATTACAAAATAGATAGTATTATAATCAAAGAAAAACAAAGTTAGAGATGCTACTAATATATACAATTATTCATTTACCTACATAAAGAATCTATATAGTGTTGCCTAGTTGGAGTCAAACGAGTTGAATGCCACTAACTGAAAGAATCTCTCAAAATAAATCAATGGTTTGAGAAATATATCACTCCATATATAACTCATCGCACTCATGAGGATACAATGTTGGGACACCAAAATATTAAAGCTCAAAATAATGTGAGCACTGGCATCCCAAGTAGTATCATGTGACTCATACTATACCTTACATGTACAAGGCTTTCAAGGTCTATTTACAATGAAGGGCTCTATCATTGCAATTAAGATGCCTTGATGACAACTGAACTATTGAACTACACGATTTGTCATATATGGTTCCATAATATCTATATAATGAATGCATATGTGGTATCTAGATAATTTATATCCATTACAATCCGAGTATTTTGTAAAACTATATGGCTGCTAGTCAATCTAAGTGCGTAAAATAAAAAATAAAAATATATAACATCAAAGGTTGTGTTTTATTTAAAATAAACCTATAGTTATAGTTTGAAAAATATCTACTCTATTGTTGTTAAATCCAATTGCTTATGGTACTTAGTAAGCCAATCAATAGAACATTTCTCATCCATCGACCTACTTGTGGTTTCCCATCCAGCCATTCAGATTATATGCTAAGTCTGAAAGCTGAGAAATATTTATAAATTTATGCCTATAATTAAAACATAAAATTTATTAAATTATAAAAAATGATTATATGAAAGATATTATAGAAAACAACAATAATACCAGTTCTTATCTGAAGCAAGAAATATGTCTACTAAGTTATGTTTCTATCTTACATGTTTTTCTTAGTTTTTTGTACAAATAGGCTAATGTTGTTATACCCTAAGCATAATTGTCAACCCAATTACTGAGCCTCATATCCGTCCTCTTTACTAGCTATGCTTTGCCAACAATATACATTGTGTAGGGATGTTACCACTTTTCATATTGTTTGTATATTTACATTTAAATAGTCAGTTGGAATAGTGAGTTGATATTGAATATGTAATTTTACTAAAGTTGGAAATTATATGTTTATATTAGATCTTATAGGCAATGTGACCTTGAAAGTTGGGGAGTAATCCCTACATATGAGGGGATCCCTCATCCTCACTCTATGTAATATCAATCTTAGTCTCTTAGATTGACATATCCTCCTCATAATGTGAAAGGTCAGCTCACAATATCTTCTTATCTTCATTATCATTTATGGGGTTGCCTTCCATATGATATGACATTGTGCTCTGAGATGAAGAAGTGACATTATGTCCTTTTACTCATGCTCAACGAGCCATATCTTCACTAAAAAAACAAAATTAGTTAATCAAATCGAAACAAGAGAATCTAGTAAAAAATCACTCAAAATAACTAAAAAATGAAAAACCAAAACAAAATCAATAATATACCTTGATAAGTCAATGAATCTCCCTTCAAATTGGCTTTTCTTTTCTGCTTTTCTCTTTCTTTATATTTCTTCTTTTTCTTTATTTTTGATAGATTTTGATGTGTTCTTTTACTTTAAATCATTGTAGATCGCGTAATGGGCGACTAGAATAGGCTATAGAGCGAAGAGCATACAGATAAACGATCGGACAGGGGTAGCGGTTTGTGTAGGAGGAGAGAGTCAATTTTTTAGAGAAAGGTATCCTCGTAATTACTTGAAATTACTATTAGAAATTGTGAAAAAATGAGTTGTGTGGATAGTAAAAAGGGTATGTGCTTATCAATTAGGTTGAACTTTATTAGCCCATTGAATCAATTGACTATTAATTATACGCTTTGAACTTAAGTACGTAACTTGCACTCCTTATATCCTACTCCTATTCTACTAGATTAAAAACCCTCCAACTATTAAGGTTTTCTCTCACAACTCAATTTTGGAATAACTTCTTATACCATATATACACATACACGGACGTGCACACACACATATAAATATATATATATATATATATAGAGAGAGATGTTAGACTATTGGTTGATATAGCATACATATATATGTAAGAACACATACACACACATGTGTGTATGTGTTAGGAATTATGGGTCCATCCTATGGACGTACCCCCTCATCACCACTACCCAATTATGGAATACCGGAACAACGGTGACTTTACTCCCTCATCACACGAAAGGCTCTATCAAATCACAAGGATTATGGAGTCATCCCTTATCATCCATCAAGAACGATGAAATGGTACTTCTCAAAGAGTATATATTCCCGTAACACCCTATCATTTCACTCTCTTTCTCTTCCTAAATATATAAAGAGAGAGAGAGAAGAAGAAGATATGTTAGACTGTAAATACATGCTATATCATCCATGGCACCAAGAATCACCCAATTGAACAGACCGACGCACCACATTCAAAACACGGTAATTTACTTTTTAAAAAACAACTTTGTTTTTCTTCTTTTTGAGTCTAGACCATCCATTCTCCATATCGAACTATTCCGATTTGCGAATCTCACAACTCCCCCACCACACACACTCTCTCTTTTTGTGTATATTAAATAGCACGACATATCGTCTTTAATGTGTTTCTCTGATTCATCCTTGACCAAATGAAGAGATTTTAAGAAGCAAAAAATACAAAAGCAAACGATTTGTTGGGAAGATCATATAACTTTTAAGCATTGAAAATCCATCAAATAGTATGACAACCTATGCCACTAAAACTATATCCATGTCTGGAGGCACTGCAAATCGCAAAGGACCACATGATCACAAACATTCCCAACCCATGTGCACAGGTATTACCTTCCCTTAGGCCGCGTTGGATGGGAGCCTCCCAACTCCGTTGGTGGCGGATCTAAAAACTTTTTTTAGGGCGGAGCATATAGCCCCCTCGGATGGTTTAGGGTGAGGCAAACTTTGTATTATAAGCTCATCGATCCCATCATGGGTTATAGACTTCAAGTTGATTTTAGAAATTTGGAGTGGAGTGGACGCCCCCACCTCTGCTCAATGTAGATCCGCCACTGGTTGTAATTATCTTGACCAAACTTGAAGAATCAATTTCAAGGATTACATGACCATTTGTGTTAGATGACAACCTTTTTGTTATAGTTATATATGCAATTTAAATAAATTTTCAGCTTTGCACTAACATTTGAATGAGAAATAGAACCTTTACTGGATTTCTGATCAAGAAAATAAATTTCCTTCTGAAAATTATATGTACAAAGTAATGTTTCTATTTTTCATGCACAGCTTGCGCTCAACTCGTCTAACTCATTCTGCATTTAGTTCATTTCTAGGCTCGGCTCCAACGAGTCAAGCCATACATGAACAAGTACTGAGTTGGTGAACATGCCACAAACGACGTCTGGTTCCTCCGGCATGTCTACCGGCCGTATAACAATGCATAATGAAAGGAAGCTATGGAATACGCATTCCTTATCTGGCTTTTGCCATCTTCTTCGTCTTCCTTCTCTTGCATTATGCGGTGTCCTTGGTATCAACGAGAAGGCAAAGGCATGAACCCTGCAAGAGAATGATTAGACATGTCCAGTTCCGATTAGCCTGGAACCTAGAACGGTAACCAAACTGGCCCAGGGCCAATTTTGATTTTAGTTCCAGTTCTGAAACTATGAGTTTCAGGCTGAGTCTGGAATTGATAATTTTAGTTAAAAATTAAATTTTATAAGAAATTTTTTTAAAAATACTGTAACCAGCGGTTTGGAACAGTCAGTTTTGATTCAGACCCAGTTCCAGTTTTGTAAAAGGTGAAACCGAAAGTAGACCGGGTGAGCCGTGGTTCTGGTTTCACTGATTTTGGATCCAGTCAGTTCCTGGCCCGGTTCGGTTCTGGTTGGAACCTCCAGGCCGGTTAAGCATTGGCCATGTCTAAACCCGGTGGTATAACATGTGTACATGCATGAGAGCACATATCTGCGTATGCAAGGAAGGCGTTTTGTGTTGTGTGTTCTGGGCAAATTGAAAGCATTGGAGTGGATCGTCATTACTTGAATAAGTGCAAGTTAATGAGGAGTATGATCATCTATAGGCCAGTAAACGAGTTGAATGAGTTGAACAAGGGTGTTTTGTTTGCCAACTTGATGTATTGAATCTTCGGGTTCACTAGCATATGCCTAACATGTACTGAACACGATCCACATGTTGAACACGAGTTCCTCGTTGAAGCTAGAAATCAGTTTCTTTTATTTGTGAAGCTAGTTTAGGAGAACCTTCTTCTCTTATTTGCAAATCTTTCATCTTCAAGGTTCTTGTTCCTTCTTGTTGCCTTCTAAATTGACAATTCCACATGAATGATAGAGCACGTTACATAAGACTAAAATATCATAAGATAAGAGGGTGTGCCAGAGAACGTTGACACTCATTCTCAAGGGAGAAAAGCAGAATAAAGTATCAAGCGATGAAATGAGTCTCCAAGAATCCTATTGTGTATCTCGGTTGCCAATGCAGGTTACATAAAAAGGGAGAGTACTCAATGTGCCCGGGATGACGAAAGGACTATGTTACTTCTACTTTTAAGAAAGGTAAAGAAAAAAAGAACTGCAATTGTGTCATTGATTTTGGCCTTCATCATCAATTACATGTTTATTCATAGACTTTCACAAAAATAACATATATCGTGCCAAACTTTTAGAACGTGATCCTCGATAACTCCACACTCTTTGTGTGTCATATTAATTAAGATGTGTCAGTTGACCCCATGATTTGTAAGATTATCTCTAGGTGACAGGTCTATTTCACACGTTCGAGGTCTCGATCTTTCATAAGTAAGGTGTCTCTTCCTCTTCAAGGCTCTCAACCGTCTGCCATATACCCTTCTGCTTTTTTTAAACTTATGATTCAATATCCATAATCATTGAGGGTATGAGTCATATCCAAATTAATTTCATGTCAGGAAAACTGACGTATTTGTTTCTTTAGTGTGATTCCCAAGATTTTGTTTATTCGTTATTAGGATCTACAAATGCAATAACTTCCTTCTATACTTTTGTGCTTTTGTAGACCACTTTTGAACATTCTTTGCTAGAATTCTTCGTCTTTCTGTTTTCATGGCTTTCTCATTGGATGTTGTCTTACCTCTAATTATTGAATCAACTCTTGGGTCTCTGATTTCCATGTTGAGGAGTTGCCCTTGACTTGGGATAGATTTGTGATATCTTGTTGTCCAAACTCTATCTGTCCTCAACCCATGACCAATCAACTATATGTTGAATGGTAGATATGGTTAGAGATTAGAAACACTACCTCTAGATGAAGTGGGGGTATTCATGATCTCATCATGTTGTCATGCCCGATGATACAATTTTATGGCAATCTCCTTTACTCTTTCTAATCTTTTTGGATTTCTAAGCATAATTGCTTTCAATTCTCTTTCAGAACGATGCCTACTATCATTCTTGACATTTAAGCGATTATGAGTCTTCTAATCAATGACATCGATCCTATCTCTTTAGTAGATCATGATTTCTACACCCCAAAACTCTCACTACAACTCTCTTGGGATAACTTTATTTGTCGCCATTTAGGTAATGGACGAGTGACGAATGACAAACACCATTCATTCATGCTTTTGTGGTTTGATTGTTACATCACTTATGTTATTCAAACCAAAGTTATGGGTGATTATGCATGGTATATTTCTGGTATCATGTTTGACTAAAATGTCACTTACCCCCTTCTTTTTTACTATGATTTATCATTTGGCTAATTCTGCTCTTGAGGCCCATTGGAGAGTGTTTGATTCATGGTACTATGTGAGCCAGACCCTCAATTTTAAGAACTATGTTACCAGATCAATGCCCTAAATCAAACAAGTAATGGGGGAGGGTCATGAAACTACAATTCCATGCGTTAGATTTCACTTAAAAAAATTGGGCCATGTCAAGGGGATCGAGTTGGAACTTAGAACTTCTCTCTCTATCTCTCGATGCCCTAACCCCTCTCTCTCCCTCATGATACTCGTTGTCTTCTCCATCTGGTGCTCTAACCCTTCTTTCTCTCTCACAACGGTCCCTTTTTCATCCAAATATTAGGTAGAATAACCACATCTTTCTTCCCTTCCTCCTCTTCTTTATCTTTCTCGTACAGGAGAGAGGAAGCAATGACGATGCTCAACCACATTAAGCCAAGAAAGTGGGAGTTTCTTCATCTTTTCCTTTCTGAAGACCTTTGTCATGGCCGTCGATGAATTAGCAACCCAATACTCAACCAGAGGCCTTCCATCTTCAGCACCAACAATCAGTTGCTTCCCAAGAAAAGTGCAGAACTTTCCAAACTTGTATTGGCCACCATGAGTGTCAATTTTCTCCACCCTTTCGTAGCAGCTTCCGTCAGGCTACTAGATGGTGTAGTGGCGGCACCTAACTCCATCAACCCACACCAATCGTGGACGAAATTTAGGTTGAAGAAGATGAAATTTTTGACGAGATTGCAATACTAAATTTTGGATGGACCTTACTGTTTTCAACCAATTTTCAATAGGATTTTGAAGGTGATGCCTTCCTCTATCACCCTTGAACCGATCTAAACTGATCCACATACAAATCGGATTTCAAATGTGATTAGATTCAATGAAATATAGAAAACTATAGAAAACCTTCGGTAATCATTCAGCCTCGTGGTTTTGCATATGCCCAAAATCCCCTCAAACAGCTGAATATGTAGATGAGCCTCCACGTGTACTATTCCAACACCACCTTATCTTAAGGAAGAATATGATAGTAATGTTAAAAGGTTGACCTCATGAAACAAGGCTCACAAAACACTGAAAATCTAACTCGTTGAATCTGCATTTTCTGCAGCAACTTGGTTTTCGCCGCTTCACCGCCGCTAAAATCACTACAAAAGCACCACAAACACCACGGTTTCACCAATTAAACATATGGATATGATGTTTGTAACTATGATTGTTGTTTCTAGTTTTAACTAAAATAGTTGATCGATATATATATATATATATGTATATATATATATATATATATATATATATATATGTATATGTATATGTATATATATGTATATGTATATATATATATATGTATATGTATATATATATATATATGTATATGTATATGTGTGTGTATACATATACATATATATATATATGTATATGTATATGTATATATATATATGTATATATATATATATGTATATGTATATATATATATATGTGTGTGTGTGTGTGTGAATGATATTTATCAAATATAAACTGATTGTAAGTTAGAACTCGAGTCCAAGAGTAAATCAAACGTTCTAAGTGTTTGCTCCACGTGTAAATCAAAGAGGGAGCTACATATGGTCCTTACCATAAGTTCCTATCCCATATGGGTCTCGAACTATAGTTTGAGTACCTTTGGCCTTACTATTAATCAAACACACCCTTGGAATGGTAGTCCTACCCATCTTATAGGAGGTTCACTATAGTTTCTTCAATTTTGGATTCACCTATACCTCTCCAAGTTTGGATTTTTATGTCTCCCCCTTCAATGAATCATTGTGGATATGGTAAGACTTGTTTTAAGTCTCATTCCTCAAACATTAGCTTTACTGATATAGATCATTACTTGGTTATAGTTTATCAACCCCAATGAGGTATATTTTCTTCACTCGTATTTCTGCTCTCCCAATTCTACTTTCAATGACAAATTTAAAGAGTACCTCTATAGAACTGGATTATCGAGAATCTTTTCTCCTCAATTCTTATTCTATGATACTTATGGATCATCTTGATTCAACCCAATCGTTACTTAACTATACTACCCATATTGTTTTGTTCGTCAATTAGGTTTTCATCAAGGATTGCCAGCTATCAAAGAGCTCCTACCTGAAAATCATTAGCAATACCTATCTTCACACTCCTTGATTCATATCCTTGTCTCCATGAGACCCCATAATTTTATGTTGAGTAGACAACTATCCATATGAAAATGACAAAGTCTGAGTTAACAACTACAAATCGAGGCTCATTGACCGGTATAAACATGGGTAATGGCAATAATCCCAAATCTCAATGTAGGTGTACCTGTACATTCATTGACGTTTCTAGTTGGTCCATCTGGTTTATCAACTTTTTTTCTCTTGTCACAAAAAAGGGCTTCAGAATTTACTTCCTCTACGAGAACTACTATGAGCAAAACTCAACCAAAAATGTTATTCGAGCTTATCGTAATAAAGGACTTAACTAATGATATTTGGAACCCCATGCATGAAAATCTTAGCGAGGGGTCTACATTCTCCTTTGAACTAGGTAGAGTTAGCCAAATCACAAAAGTATATAAAGCACAATTTCAACCAATATATTCAAAAGAATGAAGTCAAAGAGGCTCTTAAACATATGACGGGTGGTAAATCGGTAGGACTAGACAATATTCGCATAGAAGTTTGGAAAATCATAGGAGAAATAGGAATCACTTGGCTCACAAGACCATTTAATGAAATATGGAGAAACCAAAAGATGTCCAAGAAATGGAGAGTGAGTGCACTTATACCCATATATAAGAATCAGGGAGACATTCAGAATTGTACAAATTATCGGGGTATCAAGTTAATGAGTCATACTATGAAATTGTGGGAAAGAATTATCGAACGTAGGTTAAGACAAGTATCGAGTACAATAGAGAACCAATTTGGATTCATGAAAGGCAGATCTATTGTTGAAGTGATTCACCTTTTGAGACGTCTTATGAAACATTTTAGAGCAAAAAATAAAGACCTTCACATGATATTTATTGATCTAGAAAAAACTTACGATAGAGTATCGAGAGAGGTTCTTTAGAGAACCTTAGAGAAAAGAGGTATCTCATTGACATACATAAACCTTATAAGGGACATGTACGATAGTGCGTGGGATATCATCACCACTATAATTTAGTAACTCTACACGGTCTCTATCTCTCAGTCTCTTTTGAATGAGATTGGTCATGATATGCATGTGATATAAACTCCTTGGGATGTCACAGACCTTCCTTCTAAACTAGAAAAATTAATTAAAGAGGCATACAATATCTACATCCAAATCCATAAACATCTTTATGCTTGTGAGAATCATCGATTGTAACCCAAGCATAACTTGCTTCTATCAACAAGTGTCAAGAGTGCATATACCTTTCTCTTGGTAAGTCGCTAGCACTAAAGAAATTTACTGCAATTCAACTACCCGGTTGGCAGAAATATCTTCATGTTTAGCCGACTTCAAGGATAAGAAATCAATTTTATCAATGTCACCATGAATTACTAATTGAACCTTCTCAAGTACAATACGACCTCAACTCCCTTCCATGTCAACCATCTGCTACTTGAGACATAGAAATTTTGGCTTCTCGAGAGTTTTCTCTAGAATTGTAGGAGTTGCATACTTTACTTTTCAACCGTAAAGCTCTCGAGAGGGATGTTCAATCCAACATCCCTGATCATAACAACCTTAAGGAATGTTGGGAGAGCCTGAAGGTAACTTTACAAAGGAGTTAGGTTAGGTTACATAGGTAGGAGAATGTCATAATGGTGATCTTGTCATCATTTTTTGTCATTAATGACTGATATAAAATGTCTAATCTTTTTTACATGCATAAATACACTATTTCATTCTTTTATGCTTTTGTCCTTCACTTTTTGTTTCATCAAAGAATTCGTCAAGGTTGGCTATACATTATTCAGTGTCGCTACCTCATTAAACCCATCGCCCACTTCAAATTTTTAGTCGAATGACCATGTGAGGCAATGCAACTTGACATCGATGGGATGTTTCTTCCTTTCGTTGTAAAAACATGATCAAGGGTCCTATTTTTCCTCACCCATTTGTATGAAAAATTAGCTAACCTTTTCTCTGCACCCAAGCTTCCCTATGAAAAATGTCTTGAGGCTCTTCCTTAACCCATATTCTCATGGTTTTGAGGAATTTAACTTCATCTATGATCTTAACCTTGGGTTACTATATGTCCCAACTTGTCGACTTTGAATATTTTCTTAGAACTACTATATTTGCTACAAAAACTCTTAGAATTGTTGATAAAATGATCAATCTCGAAAACCCTTCTACTTTATTCAAATTGGTTTTGGTATGATCATTTTTCTAAAGAACTTCACACTCAATTGAACTTTCGATACTATATATGGTTCATCCCAATTGGGAGACTATTTTTCAAACCATGGGTCCTTTAGGGCTATTAGTAGGATAGTCATCTAAATTATGTCCCATTCTCAAAACTATTTCACTCTAACAACTTTTTCATTCTAACATGTTTGTTGTATCCTCCATCAATTTTTTGCTTATTAGCAAGTAAATTGTCTAATGCTATTAATCAAGTTTTATCATCAATAACTACAAATATTCATTGGGTTGTAAATTATTTTACTTCAGTTCCCACAAAGATATGACATTAATCTCTACTCTGCATCTTGTTCATATGTAAGCCAAAACAACCATGTTAGTCATGGAGGCTTTGGAGTTTCGATCTGCCCAAAGGATCTCAAGTAACACCTCATGCCATTTTTGCATGTTGTTCTTGAGGTACTTCTTACTTAAATCAACAATCACTCTAGAAACAACTTCGAAATTGCAAAATTCCATGAGCGTGAACAAGAACGGTAATTCGAAGTTTACCGGAGAAAAGGTTCCTCAATCACTCTATGTAAATCTTTCGATGTGCCCAAGGGATTGAAGGTACCAATTTAATATAAAAACTTTTGAAGAAAGTCATTACATTTTCTCCGGTAAACATAGTCCCTTGATCAACCATTATCAATTGCAAAATTCCAAATCAAAAGATAATATAGTTATTGAGGAACTTGATCACATCATCTTGGGTCACTGCTTTCAATGTTGAGACTTCAACCCATTTAGTGAAGCAATTTGTTTACACTATATTGAAGCATGCCCTTTCAAAGATTCCATATGGATCCTTTCAATTAAGCCCATGGCCCAACCTTAAAATGATCATGTATTGCCTTTTAACTAAAGTAGTATGGACTAAATTGTTTGCTACATGATTTTCATCTTTGTGAATATACAACAATTTTACTTCAAGAACGGTTTCTAACCAGTCTTTTGCATGTTAATGCAAAAGTTGCAAGTACGAACTAAGCTATTGGTAATCCCCGTAACTAGCTTAGAACGACTTGAGAATCACCATAAATCTCTACCATTCTTGCCCCACACTACATAGATCAAGGCCTAGTATTTGGCCTCATTATTGGTAAAATGTGACTCCAAGAACATTAAGGGAATACCTACTTTTCTGGTTGGGGAGATGGTATAAATGTTGATTCCCATGTCTCATTTGTACTTCGGGCCACCGAACATAATTAACCAAGATTGCTCGGCTATCATGCTGTATGAGACATCTAAAGAGTCAGTGGTCTCGATACATACAAAATGTGCAAAGAAATCAACCACTAGTTGACCATTCACTGCTTTGAGAGCAATGTTTCAAATCGAGGGGGCATATAACTTGATTGCTCATTTGAGTAACCTGTCCTAGAGAGTTGGGTGGCCAAGAAGAGAATGCAAAATATCAATTATGCTTATCACATGTGTTTTGGTCATAAGAAGATAATGTTCTAATTTCATACACGTGTGATATAAGGTCAAACATATCTTTTCAATTAGAGAATATCAAGACTCTACATCCTTAAGTAACTAACTCAAATGGAAAATAGACCACTCAATATTGTCCTAAGTGTCCAATGCTAGAAGGGCACTGATAAAATTTTCCATAGCGGCTATGTATAACTTCGACGGTTTCTCAGAAATCGGGGCACAAGCACATTCAGTTTTGCTAAATACTCCTTGTTTCTCTCAAACATCAATCATTGTATTGTATCCAAAACGAAGTCATCCACATCCTTCAACTTAAGTAGTGTTGTTAAAGGGTTCATCTTCCTTATGGCATTAGCAATAAAGCACCATAAACAACTAACCTACTCGAACAAGCTTCGTAATTCCTTTTTTATCTTGGGTGGTCGGGCATCAATGACGAACCTGACCTTGTTTGAATTGACATCAACATGTAGTTATGTATCAGGAATTCTAAGAAATATCTAACAAAAATTGTAAAAGCACACTTATTATGATTCATTTTCAAATGTTGTCTCTACATTTGTTGAACTTTTAGATTTGACCACAATATTATCAATGTATATCTCCATTGTTTTCTTTATTAAATCATAGAAAATACAATTCATCACTCGTTGATATGTGGTATCAATATTCTTAAGTCCAAACAACATCACTACCCACTCGCAGATCCCTAATGCCCATAGGCATTGGAATATCATTTTATGTATATCTTTGGGATTTACCTTAATCTAGTTATATCAAAAGGTATTGTCCATAAACGATAAAATCCCATGAGCGGTTGCTGAATCGATCAACATATATGCCATTAACATGATATATTGATTATTTACAATGGCTAGGTTAAGATTATGATAATTAATGCCTACTCATAATTTTATATTTTTCTTAATGATAGAAACAATATTAGACAATCAATCTACGTACCTAGTTGTTTTGATGAACTTGACCTCCAAAAGAGGTTGTATCTCTTGCTTGATGGTCAAAAGTATCTTAGGTTTGAATCTTTTCACTAGTTGTCTATGCAGTTTCATCTCTACTTTTAGCAGTGGTAAACTCAACCAAATCTTGTGGTAACCCGTGTTTTTTTATAATATTATCAAGCAAAACAATTCTTGTATTGCTTAAGCCATTCAACTAATCGTGATTGGTTGTTGTTGAATATAACATCACTTATGTTTGTCGATCTTGTTGCTCCTCTGCCCAAGTTCACCTCGATCAAAGGATTCACTGAGATGAAATTTAACTCATCTTTTTGGTTAGGACAATTGGATGTTGCTTTCTTCTTACAAGTGACAGAATTGTATGAATGGGGCGACATTCAACTTGCCCCCCAAGTAGTTTGGCACATGTCTTTCTGAGGCTCTATGCAACATGAGAAGCTTCTAATGTTGGAAGTTCTCTTGGATAGCTTAGGATTGACTATCCATGAGTCACCTTAGGTAATGGCTGTAAATTGACAAAATCAAAAGTATAATCCTAAATAATTAATTGATAAGACTACATCTCTTCTAAGGCCTCAAGTATGACAATTGGACTCATCGAAGGTGAATAAAATAATCTACAAATGCCTTAATGTCGGTTCCCAAAGGATCCTTAGTCCAAAAATATTTACTTTTGATGTAAGATTGAAAAAACACAATAATTTGAATGTATCCAATCTCTTTCGAGTAACAAGAGAATAACCCAAGTTAGTATCAACTATAAGAAAAGGATAGCTAAAGTCTTAAAGTCTACCATAAGCTCAATAATTATTACTCCCACGGTAATTGATGGTTTCTCTCAAAAATTAACAATCTTGAGGTTCATCAGGATTAAACTAGAAGGCACCCTCCCGATCTGTTGTAATGTGTTACCCAATATTACATTCAATATAGCACCATCATCCATGAAAACACACTTAAAAGTCTACCATTCACCATTGCGGTGATGTATAACGATCATAGATGTCTTGTCGTAGCTTTTTATGGTTTTTCAAATACCATTGGAATGTCAACAGTATTAACCAAGTTCACCCAATCAGTTTATTTGCCAGGAAATCATCTTCTGAAATTAGTCGAGTATCTCCTCGAGGAGCAAAACTCGTCGACAAAACTTTAATCATCCCTTTCAAAAAGTATAAAGAACCCTCAAGATCATTACCAAAGTCTTCAATCGATATGTACATCGCATATGAGAAGTAGTCATCCCCAACAACTTCTTTCAATCCTTGGTTACTTCTGATTTACACTTATGAGCCTTTTGACAATCTTAGTTGACAAATGATATGAATTCACAACAATTCATATAGACCCCAAAAGCTAGCATACATTTGGTCTAGTCTTTGCAATATGGTGTATTACAAAGTTTGTGATGGATATCTTTGGCTCTATCATCTCCTCCTTTTACTCTTGGGCCTCTTCCTCTAGTCTCTCTACCTTCTTTGCACGATTTTTCATGTATGCACAAAGTTTTTCTCACCACAAGGTAGTGAGAGTCTCTACCGTCTACCTCGTGCCTATCTATTTAGGACTATAAACAACCAACCAATCTTTCCTTTATTCATCAATAACTACTTCAACCCATTCGTCTAGGTCTTTGGGTAGGAAATATAAATGCCCTTTAGACTTAGCATCCTCAATATCCACTTTTCGCTCGTCAATCCTAGTAGAATCCCTGGTCGGAGAACTAGATGATTCAAATTTCTTATTTTTGTTTGAGGTGCTTCGAGCATTCAAGACTGTCTCTATCTCTAGGGATAATCATGCTCCAACTCTTTGTTAGAGCCCACGATATGATGCTAGATACCATTCATTAATATTGTTCAACATAAAATAATAAATGTTAATATATATTGACTAATCATCAAGATTAAAATTAGTGTCATCATTGGATCCTCTCAACTATAAATAGACATTAGCATTTTCACGAAATGACAAATCCCAATTAGCAACATTTTAATCTTAACATTGTGCTCAAGAAGGAAAAATGGGTAGTAATGGAGCTCTAACAACCATATATAAATTTATGACAAATAAAATACAAAATTAAAAAATAATATACTTGGACATAAAAAAATAAGAGCAAAAATGAGAGAAAAAAAATCAAAATATTCTTACTACCAAAAAATGCCTTTCAAATTCATGGTAACACATATAGTATAAACCATGAACTAGAGGCCCATCAACATTTTATATTAATGGCAAAAAAATAGTCCATCCAACTCTAAAAAGCAAGAGGGGTACGACATTTCAATGGATTCTAATGGTAGAACATGTTTGGCATGGATTGTAATGGTAGAACATGTTTGGCATCGACATCCAAAAATTAGGTGTACATACATTGTTTCCCCAATATGCAATACATCAAACAATAACATTGATAATATCCTCTCCAATGAAAACTTGAGAATATATATCACGATGTACTTTGATTTTCAAAAAATATTCCCTACAAACTTGTGATCAATATACCTACCACTTATTTTGATGCTCTCCAATCACTGGATACCCAAAGTTTTCATCTTGTAAAACATCCACCCATCGAAAAACATGCAATTTCCCTTTTACAATTTACATTAAGTCATTTCCCTTAAGCATTGTCTTTCAATGTTTTCCCTTTGGAGTTGTGTGAGTTTGCATTGCATATTTGCCATACCACTAGTTAGGACGCATATTGCATCAAAGCAAGCCCTACACTCCTGTGCAAAAATCGTCCAACTTAGGTTACTTGCGCACACACCTAGTTGGCCCTAAAAAGCATAAAAAGAAAGACATAGGCACGTGCAAATCCCACGTGAGATAAAACTTGCAATCGTACAAACAAAGCCCAAACACTTCGGGTATTTTTTTCAAAGAGGTTTGTTTTAAAAGACTTTGCCAAGCGTACAGACTGACCCTTGTGCATCGGTACAAGAAGGTCTCCGACGAAAAGAACTCACTTGCTCACAGTCGCCCTGATAGAGTCAGATTTCAAAACTTACTTCGCTAACTTAAGTAAGCTAGCTGGCACGCCCTTTGTTATAAAAATGACTTAGACACACGGAAAGGTTCACTTCAGGCCTAAGAACCAGAAGTGGGAATTTTTCGTGTCTATAGGATTGGCACGCCCGGTGGGACCTGGGCCTTGTGCAGAGTCAGTTCATGTAGAAAAACCTCATGAAAAATTTTCAAAGAAAGTGTTTTTAACTTTGTTTGTTACATTTTCATACTTAGGATTTTGAAAAAGCATATTGAAGTATGTCGAGTTCAGGCTCCCAAGAAGTATCTAGCCACGGCTCATGCACATCAAGTTCTCACTCTAGGAGGTTTTCGAAAAAACAAGAGATTGAGGATTTGAGAAGGGATTTCGAGGCCAAGATCGCTACTCTTAGCCAAGAGGCTGAAGTAGGCGATTCATGTTCGTCAAACGGTGAACCAAAGGCCAAGAAAAAGATTAAAAAACCTCGCAAACACAAAGAGACTTCCGTAATTGAAGGTAACCAATACCACGAGTCCTTCACACACAAGGACCGTAAAGCCCTTCAACAGCTGCTGAGAGGACAAAATAAAGAGAAAAGAAGTTACGCCCTATCTGATTTCTTGCCTGTGGACTATGAAACAGACAGTGACGATGAAATACCAAACTTCCATCGGTATGATGGCATGGGAGATCCTAGGTCTCACTTGCAGCTTTTCTCTCATCGAGCCTATAAGAAAAAGAAGGACTCGATGAAGTGGGTGTATTGGTTCCCTTTGTCCCTCAAGGGTACAGCTGCCAAATGGCTGGCTTCCTACGATCTTAGCCAGTTCGCAACTTTCGAAGAGTTAGCGAACTGCTTTATGTAGAGATTCTCGCATAACGTAGAAGTCACGCCGACTTTAAATACCTTGAGGCATACAAAACAAGGTGTGAACGAGGACGTGCATACGTTCATCGTTCGTTGGAGGTCTCTCCTAGGTCAAGTGCGAGAGCCAATATCCGAAGGATGTGCAGTCATGCTCATCCTAGATAATTTTAGAAACGAGTTGAAAACCCTTCTTTCGCTTCACGAAATCTCAACTTTCCATAAGTTAATAAAGAAAGCATCCCTTTTTGAAACAAATTTGAAAAAGGGGGTGTATGATCACTTATGGAAAGGAAATGCAATTTTGAAAACTCGCTTGGAGAAGCCCAACACTTATGGGCTACCCACCACGGATAAAGAGGCAAAACCCCGCAAAATCTCTAATATCCGGGTGGATCCAAGCCCGGTAAGTGCTTCAAAAAGTTTTGAAAAACTAGAAAATAAAAAGGAGAGGAGTTTTCAAAAACCCTTCGAAAGACGGGAGTACACTCCACTGGGACAACCTGTATCGGAGGTCCTAGACCTCCTACTTGCCCAAGGCATGATCGAACTCCATGAGATTCCCGAGGGAGTCACTTCAAATGGGGGATTTTTAAACAAATTCTATAAGTATCATTGGCTCAAAGGCCATGATACAAGGCGGTGTTTCTCCCTCCTAAATAAAATTGAGAACTTAATAGCAGAAGGCCGGCTCTAGGTCGCTGAAGAACCTGAGCCTGCCCAAGCTATCTTCAAAGAACCCTTCCCCAAGCACGTAAGTACCAGTGGGAAGGGAAAAGAGGTATGCGCTCTCACGATTTCAAAGAGTCTAGCACATGCATGTGAGTCTGGTTTGTCTACTTGTGCATTTACTCTCATACTTTATAAAAAAACCCGCCCAAGTAGTCATCTAGGGACCACCAAAAGTTCCGACCCCGGTTAAACCAGTTTTGACCATTTAGGGTGCTCCAAATCTCTCGATTAGAGCCATGTTAAGTGCGAAATCTAGGTTGATCGTGGTGGAGGTGACAAGATCCGAGAGGATCTACCAACCCCCACATCTATAAAGTGCTAAAAAGGTGGTCAGTGTGCCTGGCCCCTCAAAAGCATGTATTCCTAGAGTTTTGCCGAAAACGGACAAAGGAAATATCGTTTTAAAGGTATATGATTTCGAAAACCATCTTTCAAAGATTCCTATCAATATATCCATCCTAGAGCTAATACAAACTTTGCCTAGGCATAGACTAGTGTTAGAGAAAATTCTAGAAAGAGCAAAGGTTAGTTCGAACATTACCCCAAAATCTTTCTCCAAACAAATGGCCTCCATAGGAGCAAAAACGCCCATCGTATTCTCAAAAGACGATGTAGAAAGACCCTATGAGTCCCATAACCAGGCCCTACATATCGAGGTGGTTCTGAATAACCACTCTCTAGATAGGTGTCGATGGGAGAGGAGGGCTCAACATCCTTCCACTTTATGTGGCGAACCAAATCGGAGTCACCTTGACATCCGTAAATCTAAGTCCCATCGTCATCACTGGATACGATGGGAATGCGTCTAAACCACTAGGATCTATCGAACTCTCCATGGAAACGGGAGGGATAGCACACAAGGGGTGTTCCATATCCTAGACATCAACCCCCATTATAACCTGTTGTTGGGAAGGCCTTGGATACACAGCTTGTGCGCTGTGCCATCCACCTTCCACAGGTGTGTCAAAATCCCTTTCAGGGACAAAGTCATAGTAATCCTAGGTGAGAGTCATCCTCAGCTTCAGGGGGTCATAAATTCCCCTTACTTGACAAGTTCCCAGACCCACGAGGTAAAACTGGGACAGACCATGCTCGAGCCACCAAGGCTCACGTTGTATAACCCTAGGAAGGTCGTATATGTGAAGGAGCCACCCAAGGTTGGCCCCCTCAAAGTTCTGACCATTCCGGATTTCCAAAACCCCTGGACAAAAAGCCCTATGTGCATAACATAGATGACAGCAAGTTCCAGGACCACGATTTATATCAAAATTTCTCCAAAAACAAAAAATCATGGAATATGTTGTTAAACATGGGCTATTTGCCTTATAAGAGTCTAGGGGCACAAAATCAGGGTCTCCTAGAACCCATACTGCCTAGGGCCAATCAAAGCCGATATGGGATTGGCTATACTCCCAGAATACCACCAGAACCACTCCTTGTGACCACCTGGGTCAAGGGTGTCCTAGGGCCTACCCTAGAAGAAACCTATGATTTAGACCTCTTATTCAGAGTCTAACCTGTAGTGTTTTCCCTTTGTAGGTATGATGGAAGATCCCTTTATCAAAAATACAAAAACATTTGAAAAATTCGAAATCCAAAAAATAGAAAAATTACAAAAGCCAAAAACATTGGAAAATCAAAAACTAGTTAATCCCCCTGTTTTAAATCCTCCAAAGCAAGGAAAACCTCTTTTGCTTTACATTTTCGTGCATGTGAATGCCTTGGGAGCTTTGTTAGCTCAATACGAGGATGACACCCATAAGGAGTATGCCATCTATTATATTTCGAAAACTCTCTTGACATACGAAAGGAATTATCAAGCCATGGAGAAGACGTGCTTGGCCCTAGTTTGGGCCTGCCTGAAATTTCGACACTATTTCCTAGATCGTGAGATCTGGATAGTGTCCAAGCTTGATCCAATCAAGCATTTGTTCGAAAAACCCATTCTCACTGGTAGATTAGGCAAATGGCAACTCCTTCTAATGGAATATGACTTGAAATACCATCATCAGATCTCCATTAAGGGGCAAGCCCTAGCAGACTACGTGGCTGAGTTCCCCCTAGAGGATGCATATCCCACACTTAGTGAAATGCCCAATGAAGGCATATTGCAAAACCAATTTCAAAACCACATTTTGGCAAACTCTTTCAAAAACCAAGCGTGGAAGATGCACTTCGATGGGGCACGAAACCAACGAGGGGCTGGTGCTGGGGTCATCCTCATATCCCCTGAAAATGGTGAGATCCCCATAGTAATTCGCCTAGATTTCGAATGTTCCAACAACATAGTTGAGTATGAAGTACTCATACAAGGCTTAAGGATTTCAAAAACTCTAGGGGCATCATGCTTCGAGGTTTTTGGAGATTCACTCCTTGTTATAAACCAAGTTTTGAAAATTTGGCAAGTGTGAAATAAAAAACTTCTTCCATATCACGAGTTGGCCACTCGATTGGTTGAGTCATTCCAATCGTGTAGACTCACACACATAGGAAGAGAGGATAATGACATTGTCGACGCCCTCTCCTCCTTGGGTTCAACCCTAAAGGTCGATCCCACTTTGGAAACCCGATCCTTAGAGATATGGCATGCGCCCACTCCACCCACACACGATTTGGATATTTGCTAAAATAATCTAGATTCTGTTGAAAAACCTTGGTTCTATGACATCAAATGTTTTCTAGAAAATGTGGAATTCGCTGAGGATGCCACATCCAAAGATAAGGCATTCATCCGGAAAATTTCTACCCGGTACACGATTTTGGGTGGGGTTTTGTATAAAAAGAGTTTTACCGGCATCTTGCTAAGATGTGTCGACCTAGAGAAGGCTAGGATTGTTATGCATGAATTCCATGATGGAGAATGTGGAGGTCATGTTAATGCCAACACGATGGCAATGAAAATACTTAGAGCGGGCTATTTTTGGTCCACCCTGAAAAAGGATTGCCACGATCATGTTAGAAAGTGTCATCCATGTCAAGTGCATGGGCACGCCATTCATATCCCATCATCTTCATTGCATTCCGTGGTCAGCCCCTGGCCATTTACTATGTGGGCATTTGATATTGTAGGCCCCATATTTCCAAAGGCATCAAATGGGCATAGGTTCATTTTAGCAGCCACTGAGTACTTTTCCAAGTGGGTCGAAGCCATCTCCCTGACCAACGTACAGGGGCAACATATGGTGGCTTTCATTAAGAGGAATATCTTGGCTCGATTTGGAGTTCCAAGAGACTTTGTGTCCGATAATGACACCCCATTCAAAAACGAGTAGATGGTCAAGTTGTGCAACACTTATGGCATAACTCACCACTTCTCCTCGCCCTACTACCCTCAAGGCAACAGCCAAGCCGAAGCCACGAATAAAACTCTCATTAGTATAATTGACAAAACTTTAGAGAAGGGTAGGACGTGATATAGCTTGTTTTCTTATAAAACCTCCGCTAGATTAGCGAGTGTCAAGACTTAAGCAAAGGCAAACGCAAAGAGCTCGAGATCCTTAGGATTAAGGCTAAAAGCAGTTTTCCCTTTTGTAAATAGATTTTGAAAAATCGACTATCGAGCAACATAGGGCCCACTCACTTGGAGCAGCAGGCCTTCGTAAGTCTCAAGAGTTCGACCATGCCATCTGGTCTCTGGGAGGTCGCCCTATTTGGCGTCTCATCCATATCATGCATGTACATATCCACGCATAAACACTTGCATAACATGATCCCGTTTAGGACCGGATTCCATACAAGTTCCTTTGGCGTGATATCTCCTCCTACCAGGTTTTAAAGAGAGATTTTGCTCAAAAATTGGGACGATCCTATATTTTCGTGCATAGATCTAAGGAGACATCGAAAGGGGTGTTGTCGTCTTTGTCATTATCCAAATAAATTTGGATTATGCCAAAGAGGGGCATCTGTAAACACCCCAAAATCCCACGATTTTTCTCAAATATACCTAGTTTGGCAAAAGCATCCCCAAAGGGCTATTTTGAGTATGGAAATCCAGGAGCCTTCCAAACAACCCTGTACATACTCTGAACCTGTATATATGTTTTAAAAATTAATACATATAGTTTTAAAACCTTAAAAAGGTGTTTTGAAACCCCAAAAAGCAGCTTGGCCTGATGAAAGCAGGATCGAAGAGGCAAAAGAGAGCCCGAACCTGGAGCATACTTCAAGCCCGGCACATCAACTCTCGTATCAAAATCATCCCCAGATTCTTGGACATCCAAGCCCCAAATATCAGAAAATTATTCAAAATGAACTCCGGAAGGTGAGAAGAAGAGCGGACGACAATGTTGGCGAAGACCCAACGGAGTACTGATGCAGTCAGGCCCCGCACAAACCGTCCATTTCGAAACGCCATGAAAGGAATCAGAAAATCATATTTAGGCTGGATCTGGACCATATATATCCATATCCGTACCATATATATCCATATCCAAACCCAACATGCATTTGGATTTGGATCCAAATATCCAAATCCAATATCTACATCCATGACCCACATCACCTTCTCATAAATGGAGGTGGGGCCCACAGATATTTCACGTGAAAAGCTTGGGTAGAGAGAGAAAAAAGGGTGATAAAGTATGAGTGAGAAAGTTGGTAGGCTTGACTTTTGGTCAAGGGTGGGTTAACCTTGTGGGTTTAGCCTAGAGTGTGGGTTTGAGCTTGTATGCACCTACACCTAACCTAGGGCTGCACCAACTTGGACATGGCTGCAACTGGGTCCATGGACCGGCGCCAAGGGGAGGTTCCTAAAACCTAGCCCTAAGCTAGCCCACCTCACCTAGCCACTCTCCCCTAAACCTAACCCAAACCTAGCCATCCTCGCTCAAAACCGCCCCAACCTCACCTAGCCGACCTCACCTAGCTCACCTCACCTAGCTAGACCACCTATACCCTAACTAACTAAGCCTAAACCCACCTTAGTGCACCTAATTAAACCCCTAACCACTAAGTCCCAGCCCACCTAACCGACCTACCCTAAACCACTAACCAGCCCCCCCTAACCGACCTACCCCAAGCCACTTCCCAAGCCCACCTTATTACAAATATCTACCCCATACCACTCCAACCGACCCAGCCCTTTCTAGCCTATAAAAACCCTCCTCTCTTGCGGGTTTCACTCTCTCTCTTCCACATACATTCCCCCCTCACTCCCTCCAAGCTGCACCACTTCCACCACCACTTCATCACCCGGCTGCCACCTTCCCCACTTTAACCGACTCCATCACCTTCCACCTTCGGCGAGGAGCTCCACCCTTCGGCTGCCACCTTCTTCCACCACCATCCGGCCACCACCTTCATCCACCAGCACCCCTGCCATCCACGGTTAGTACCCCACCTCAACTCCATCTAGCCTTTCACCCCTTTCTTTCCCAGCTGCACACTCCATCACCCGCCAACTTACATCCTTCCCTTCTCCCTTACACCCGACCGACCTATACCATACCCCATTATCTTCCCTTAGCACCACCCACCTTAGTTCCTAGCTGGACCTTCTACCTTAGTCACCCACTTCCCAACCCAACATCACCCTAACCTGTCGCACCTAGCCACTCCATCCCCCGGCCAGCATCAAGGACTCCACTCGGCTAACACCCTACCTGCCGCCAACATACACCCAAGGAGCTCCCCTTCGGCTGTCCAAGGCGACTCACTAGGCCAAAGCCAAGCAAGTTGAACACGGACCAGCTACACGTAAGTGCCTAACTCGATCCTTTATATGAACTTGCTTACATTTAATTAAATTTGATACAGGGTTATAATAATGAAGCGTTGTCTCCCCCCGGTTGTAATAATGTGGTTTGGCACACCAACACACACGTGCACTTGAGCCATTCCGCTCTTAGTTGCACACCATTTTGGCACACACAGAGGCCTAAACAGCCCCTAAGATATAGTTATACTTATATATATTCAGTTGCGTGGGTTTTAACTTAAGTCGTGGGTGTTGTCTTTCAATTCCACACTCACACACATTGAGCTTTCGCTCTTACTCCCAAGACCCTAGTAAGGGCCATATTGCAATTTCATTTGGGTGTTTTAAATTCAAGTTGTGTACGTGGTCTTTCAATTCCACACTCACACACATTGAGCTTTCGCTCTTACTCCCAAGACCATAGTAAGGGCCATATTGCAATTTCATTTGGGTGTTTCAATTCAAGTTGTGTGCGTAGTCTTTCAATTCCACACTCACACACATTGAGCTTTCGCTCTTACTCCCAAGACCCTAGTAAGGGCCATATTGCAATTATATTTGGGTTTTACATTACAAGTCGTGTGAGTTGTCTTTACATATATACACAACACCCACGCACACGTTGGCGACCTTCGGACCCATATATATTATAAGTATTTCCCTTCCGCTATGTCTTTAAGATTTGGGTTTTAAGGTTCAGCTGTGTGAGTAGTCTTTTCATATATACACGACACATACTTGCACAATTGAGTCTTTTCGCTCTTAAGATATAGCTATATTTCCCTTTTGCAATTTTCCTTTTGCAATTTACATTAAGTCATTTTCCTTAAGCATTGTCTTTCAATTCAGGTTTTCCCTTTGGAGTTGTGTGAGTTTGCATTGCATATTCGCCATACCACGAGTTAGGATGCATATTGCATCAAAGCAAGCCCCACACTCCTGTGCAAAAATCGCCCAACTTAGGTCACTTGTGCACACACCTAGTTGGCCCTAAAAAGCATAAAAAGAAAGACATAGGCACGTGCAAATCCCACGTGAAATAAAACTTGCAATCGTACAAACAAAGCCCAAATACTTCGGGTATTTTTTCAAAGAGGTTTATTTTAAAAGACTTTGCCAAGCATACAGACTGACCCTTGCGCATCGGTGAAAGAAGGTCTGTGACGAAAATAGCTTACTTGCTCACAGTCGCCCCGATAGAGTCAGATTTCAAAACTTACTTTGCTAGCTTAAGTAAGCTAGCTGGCACGCCCTTTTGTTATAAAAATGACTTAGACACACAAAAAGGTTCACTTCAGGCCTAAGAACTAGAAGTGAGAATTTTTCGTGTCTACAAAACCCACAACCAAGCTTTGCATATCGAGGTAGTATTGAATCACTATCCTCTCGACAAATGCTTAGTTGATGGGGGAGGAGGTCTCAACATCCTTCCGCAATACGTGGCGTATCAAATCAGAGTCATCTTGACTTCCATGAACCAAGCCCCATCGTAATCACTGGATATGATGAGAATGCATCTAGACCGCTGGGAGCCGTAAAGTTACCCATGAAAATGGGGGGCATAGCCCACATGGGGGTGTTCCATGTCTTAGACATACACCCCCATTACAACCTAGTGCTTGGAAGACCCTAGATACATAGTCTTCGAGCTGTGCCATCCACCTTCCATAGGTGTGTGAAAATCCCCTACGAAGACCATATTATGGTAATTCTAGGTGAAAATCATCCTCAACTTCAGAGAATTCAAAATTTTCCTTGCTTATCAAGTCACCAAGCCTATGAGGATAACCTTGGAAAGCCCTTGGTCGAGACACCCAAGCTCGTCCTCCAAAAGCCTAGGAAGATTGTGTGTATCAAAGGGCAGCCCAAGGCTTGCCCACCCAAAACCATAACCATCCTAGGAAAGACCAAGTGTCGACTATTTTCGAAACCCCTAGATAAGAAACTATTCAAGCATGACATGGATAATAACAAGTTCCCAGGCCATCCCTTGTACAAAGAATTTGCGAAAATGAAAAAGCCTTGGAACATGCTATTGAACATGAGGTACATGTCATACCAAAGTCTAGGGACCCAAAACCAAGGTTGCCTCGAGCTCATAGTGCCAAGTACAAACCCAAGCCGATATGGGATAGGCTATACTCTCACCATACCACCAGAACCACCACCTGCAACCACCTGGGTCAAGGGTGCCCTGAAACATATGAAAGCCGAAAGCTACGATTTAGACCTCTTATTTAGAGTCTAATTTGTGGCATTTTCCTTTGTAGGTATGATGGAAGATCCCTCCTTAAACCAAAATCTAAAAAAAATTACAAATTTTCAAAATACAAAAACAAATTGAAAAATCTCAAAAACCAAAAACATAAGAAATTTGCGAAAAATCCAAAAAAGTTGTAGTTTGTATAGCTCCAAATATCTTTTCTTTGCAAAAATCCAAAAAAATCGAAAATTTGGAAAATTCCAAAAACAAAATCTTGTGTATACCAACTCCTAGTGAAAATTTGGAAAAAACCAAGGCTTTTGAAGGAAAAATCGTCCTCATAAAAGGACCCAAATCTTCAAAACCTGTAGAAATTCTAAAATCAAAACCAGGTGTTTGCAAAAATTATACATCCACTCCAAATTTCCTAGGATTTAGAATTCTCGAGAATGATCAAGGCCCGGAGGAGGATCTCCTTCTCCCTAAGGAGGATCCCACTTCCGAGCTTCCCGAGTATAACAAAATCCTTGATTTTGAAAATCCTTCGAATTTTGTAGGAGGGGATTTCATAGAAATCAACTTAGGGAATGAAACAAAACCCAAGCACATTAAGATAGGTGCATGTTTGCATGAACATAAAAAAGCATCATTCATTGCATTCTTGAAAACCTATATCAATGTGTTTGCATGGACTTATGAAGACATGCCAAGTATAGACCCGAAAGTGGTAGAGCATTGTCTTCCCCTAGATCTAGAATTGAAACCCATAAAACAAAAGCTTAAAAAGATTCACCCAAATGTCCATTCACAAGTGAATGAGGGTTTAGAAGATCTGCTTAAAGCTGGTTTTATATATAAAACCCATTGCGTATTCTGATTGACTTTCCAACATTGTTGTAGTTTGAAAATCTAATGAAAAAATTCGAATTTGCATAGATTTCAGAAATTTGAACAAAGTCACGCCAAAGGATAACTTCCCTTTACCAAATATTGATTTGATAGTCGATAGTACTACAAATCATGAAATGTTTTCCTTTATGGATGGCTACTCGGGTTATAATCAAATCAAATTAGCCCTAAGAGACCAGGCTAAAACTGTTTTTACCACACCCTGGGGCACGTACTGCTATACAGTCATGTCATTTGGTTTGAAAAATATCGATGCCACATACCAAAGAGCCATGACTATGATCTTTTACGATCAAATTCATGAGCTCTTAGAAGTGTATGTGGATGATCTCTTGGTAAAGTCAAAAACCCGAGATACCCATATCAAATCTTTGCAAAAAGTTTTCGAAAGATTAAGGCTTTATGAGGTGAAACTAAACCCTCAAAAGTGCGTCTTCGGAGTAGAATCCGGCAAGCTTTTAGGTTTTATAGTAAGCCAAAGGGGCATTGAAGTCGACCCCTCTAAGTGTCGAGCCATCATAGATATGCCTCCACCCTCCAATCTAACTCAAATCCGAAGCCTCCAAGGTCGCCTCCAATCAATTAGAAGGTTCATTTCGAACCTCGCTAACCTTTCAACAAACTTTTGAGAAAAGAGGTGAAATTTGTGTGAGACGATGATTGCCAAAAGGCTTTCGAAAGATTAAAAGCATATTTGGTTAATCCTCCTGTTTTAAACCCTCCAAAGCAAGGAAAACCTCTTTTGCTTTATATTTCTGTGCATGTGAATGCTTTGGGTGCATTATTAGCTCAATATGAGGATGATACCCATAAAGGGTATGCCATCTACTATATTTCAAAAACTCTATTGGCTTATGAACGAAATTATCAAGCCATGGAGAAGACGTGCTTGACCTTGGTATGGGCCTCCCAGAAATTTTGACATTACTTCCTAGATCATAAGATCTGGATAGTGTCTAGGCTTGATCCAATCAAGCATCTGTTTGAAAAACCTATCCTCACAGGTAGGCTGGGTAGATGGCAGCTCCTCTTAATGGAGTATGACCTGAAGTTTCACCATCAAACCTCCATCAAGGGGCAAGCCCTAGCCGACTATGTGGCTGACTTCCCTTTAGAGGATTCATATCCCACACTTGATAAAATGCCCGATGAAGGCATCTTTCAAAACCAATTTTAAAATCATATTTTATCAAATTGCTCAAATGAAAACCAAGTGTGGCAGATGCACTTCGATGGGGCATGAAACCAAAGAAGGGCTGGAGTATGAATCATCCTCATATCCCTTGAAAAGAGAGAAATACCCATCGCCATTTACCTAGATTTCAAATGTTCCAACAACATAGCTGAGTATGAAGCACTCATACAAGGCTTGAAAATTTTGAAAACTCTAGGGGCATCATGCATTGAAGTCTTTGGAGATTCTTTACTTGTCATAAATCAAGTGTTAAAGATTTGGCAAGTCAAAAATGAAAAACTTCTTCCATATCACGAATTGGCCACCAAGCTGATTGAGTCGTTCAAATCGTGTACACTAACACACGTAGGAAGAGAGGATAATGGCATAGCCGATGCCCTCTCATCCTTGGGCTCAACCCTAAGGGTCGATCCCACTTTGGGAACCCGACCCTTAGAAATATGGCACTCACCCACTCCATCCACACACGATTTGGAGATTTGCCAAAACAACACAACTTCCACTGAAAAACCCTGGTTTCAAGACATTAAAGAGTTCTTCGAAAACAGAAGATTTTCAGAATTCGCTTCGTCCAAAGACAAAGCTTTTATTCAAAAGATTTCAACCCGATATCTAATTTTGGGAGGGATTCTTTACAAAAAGAGTTTTACTGGCATGTAAAGGAGAATGTGGAGGGCATGAATTCCACGATGGAGAATGTGGAGGGCATGTAAATGCCAATATGATGGCAATGAAAATACTTAGAGCTAGTTATTTTTGGTCCACTCTAAAGCAGGATTGCCATGACCATGTCAGGAAGTGTCACCCATGTCAAGTGCATGGATACACCATCCATACCCCGTCATCCACCCTGCATTCCGTGGTCAGCCCATGGCCATTCACCATGTGGGCATTTGACATCATAGGACCAATATTTCCAAATGCATCAAATGGGCATAGGTTTATCCTAGCAGGCACTGAATACTTTTCCAAATGGGTTGAAGCTACCTCCCTGACTAATGTTTAGGGGCAACATGTAGTGGTGTTCATTAGGAAAAATATTTTGGCTAGATTTGGGGTTCCAAAAGACCTAGTGTCTGATAACGGCACCCCCTTCAAAAATGAGAGGATGGTAAAGTTATGTAACACGCATGGCATAACTCACCACTTCTCATCGCCCTACTACCCTCAAGGCAATGGTCAAGCCGAAGCCACCAATAAAACTCTCATAAGCATTATTGAGAAAACTTTAGAGAATGATAGAACGTGGCATGAGAAGTTGGATGAAGCCTTATGGGCTTATAGGACTTCCATCCGAACTCCCACAAATGTCACGCCATTTGAGTTGGTCTATGGCACAAACGTCATTCTCCCCATTCATACAAAACTGCATTCATTTCATACATCACTTGCACTCGACCTTCCCCTAGAGATGTTACAGCATGCTAGAATGGCCGAGCTTGATTTATTAGATGAGAGAAGGCTCCTTGCCATGGATCATGCACATGCATACCGATAAAGGGTAGCCCGACATTATGAGAAGCATATGAGACCTCGCCACTTCAAAGTGAGAGACCTTGTGCTAAAAATCATCCAACAGTGTGGCCCACATCCACTTGGAACCATAAACTAGGGTGTCTCAACATCGTATAATTCATATTCGAAGTCTAATATTTTCAATGCATTTATAAGTGTTGGAGATTTTGCAATGTTGAACCAATTATTCATATGCCTCACTTATTTTGGCATCATCATTCTCGATTATATCATCGGGTTTTAATTTCATGTTAAGTTTTTTCTAAAATGAATCAACTTCCATAGTCTACAACTCTATCGACAAATGAAGTTGAGTCTATATCATATTAAATATCTCAATCGAGATACTAATAAAACCTTTTAACCTTGCATGCACAGTGTCAAGTCCGCATGTTTAATTCCAACAAGTTAATCTAATCATATTGATATCCAAATGTCATGAATATGTGTATGTATATATTTTAATAATATGTAAATGCACTAACAATAATTAGCATATACTTGTGAACAGTATGGGTGTCAGACTTGGAGTATTGATTAATCCATGCTAACACTATGAATAAAAAAAAATTCTTTAATAAATGTAAGTACAACAGAAAAAATCTTCAACTTTTCATCCATGACAACCAACTATTATATGTAAATATGCTCATTTGTAGACTCAACATTAACTTTCATCGAAGTTATTCCAAATGAAGTAATAAACTTTTTCTTCTCCAGCAATCAAATAATATATCCTTCAATATTTTTACAATATGAAATCTAAATAAAATATGTGCTCCCTCCAAAAAAAACACTCTCAGTTGCGTTCATTAATGGTAACTCACGATCAATATATATTTTATTTAGAAGTTTGTTTGAAGAAAATAACTCATTAACATATTTTTAACACCAAAAATAAATATCTTCCTTTTAAGTATTTATAAAAGAAAATTATATATAAAAGTATGTAAATCCAATAAGCTTTAAGAAAGGTATTTTATACATGTTAGTATCATATATATACAATTAAATATTTAGAAAAGTTCAATATAATAACCTTTCCCATACACAGTATTAGTAAAGTTCAATTTGATATAATAGTTGGCGTAAAACCTATCAATTACCCATTTCCTCTTTTTGTGTTTTAAACCTCGCATTATAATTGTGCCTTGCAATGGACATATTTGAATAATCATGTTGCTTTATATGGGACAAGATATAATTCATTTTAAATTAACTTTTTATCATATTCTCTATTAATTTATACTCAACATCAATCAACCTACTTGTATATGCATGTTTCATGGAATAATTATGTATTCTATTAACAATAGATAACCTCAAAGAGCTATCACTTTCATTGTTTCTTTTGAGTAAAATTGGGTATTTTATCTTTTCTATATTGGTAAATCAATTGCTCTCAATAGCAATACATTTCTAACTCTCATGCGCATCACTTCTTTTACTTCCAAGACACACCTTACCTTTTCCATTTTCTGCTTTCAATAAAGAATTATAATAACAATATTATTATGCTTTCCAACTTCTCTTACGTACTCAAGCAACTATTCACCACTCCAAAATACCATGTTAGTTTCAAACATTAGTTAATAGTCAATTACATCTCTCTTACAATCAATAAATATAATTGCTTTTGAATTGTCACTTTAATTATTCATGCTATTATTTGACATCTACAAAATATTAATAATAAAGGAAGGAGTTAGTGGACATTGCAAAATAGAAAGAGATATGTTAGAGCATTGTCTCCAAATAAAAGGAGACACGCTAGCGCTTTGTTAGGAGACACAGTCATAGTGTTTCCAGTTAGAAGGAGATGCAAATCTTGTGTTTCTCCTCTTAGAACAAGAAACCGCTAGAGTGTGGCCCTTGTTAAAAGATGATGCATCTTTTGTGTCTCTTCAATTTACGCATATCTTAATTGTAACGAAATTTGAAGATTTTGCCACAAGGCAAGATGAAAAAGAATTGGAGAAAGAGAAGGAAAGAAAACACAATATGGTGGCAATGGTGGTCAACTCCAAGGGCATTGCTAACCGGCACAAGAGGATGGCGAAGGGAGAGATTTGACAAAATGTGAGGGAAGGAGAGAGAAAATGAGAGATTGGACGAAGTCAATGAGGGTAGTTTGGAATTTTAATAAAATGGGGTGCCCCTAGTAATCCCCTTTAATGTTTTGCTTTTGAATGTCCACTATCCGTTTCTCCAAATTGAATTTCCCCTATTTATCAGTCTAACCACTCTCACTTTCTCTCTCTTTATATATATACATCCAAATAAATTTTCATGGAATTTAAAAGATGAATGATTAATAGTTAAATTTTAAAATAAAAAGTATATTTATTCTTTATATAAATATAATTAATTCAAAAAATAATTTTGAATTTAAATTTCAACATAATAACTCCGTCCATGTAAGGGATCACCTTTGCATAGCCGGTCCCAAGTCTGAATAAAGGAGGAGGGTTGTGTTAGGCTTTTGACATCCAGCATAAAACTTTGTCGGATTTTTATACCATAGATTACACAAATTATGAGCATTGCGTTGGGGTATCCTCTCTTAGTGATGCACTGCAGAGCCTGAATGCAGTGAAAAGTAAGCAAGAGTCACTACATTTTCGCTTAGATTTAGTGAATCAATAGCGGAGAGGGTTCTCACATCATGGATGGGTGTGGATAAAGCAGTTAGTCCCATTATATTGCCACCCATATGTAGTAAATAAATTACAAAGAGGGTAAGGAAACTAGTCCTAGATAATAAGATTTGTATTGGTTCTTGCAATATCAAAACATTGTCCAGTAAGCTAATAGAGGTGGTAGATACTATGATTTGGATAAAGATTCATATTCTATGTTTACAATAGACAAAGTGGGTTGGAGAAAAAACAAAAGAGATTAAGAATACAAGTTTTAAATTATGGTACTTAGGTAAGGAAAAGGCACAAAACTGAGTTGGCATTATCATAAATAAAGATTTAAAGGATAGTATAGTAGATATACAACGATATTGTTACCAAATCATGAAGTTGAAATTAGTGTTAGGAGCAGAGGTTTTGAAATGGAGGTTTTGAATTAATGCTGGTTGGTTAAAATAGAGAGGAGCGTCAAGTATTCTTTATGATAAGAAGATACCATTAAAGTTAAAAGGCAAATATTATAGAACAACAATTAGACCTACCATGTTGTATGATTCTGAGTGTTGGGCAGTTAATCATTAACATGTATAAAAGATGTCTATGATAGAAATGAAGATGTTGAGATGGATCAATGGTCATACAAGAAAAGACCGTATACATAATGAGGTTATTAAAAATAAATTAGGAGTGACACCAATTGAGGATAAAATGAGAGAATATCGTTTAAGATGGTTTGAACATATAGAAAGAAGATCAAAAGAAAAACCTATAAGAAGGTATGAAAAATTATATTTTGAAAGTAATAAAAGAGGTAGACGACGACCACAAAAGTGTTGGAAGAAAACAATAAAGAATAATGTAGCTTATTTTGAGTTAACTCCTAACATAGCACATAATAGGGCTACGTGGAAACAAAGAATCCATGTAGCCGACCCCATGTAGTATGCGGAAAGGCTTAGTTGTTGTTGCAGTGGTTCTTGTTAAATTACAATTTAATGACAGAGATTTGTTTGAAAATGTTAACATTTCATTATGCTAATAACAAACACTATATATATATATATATATATATATATATATATATATATATATATATATATATATAATGTTAACATTGCATGCGTGCTTTTGAACAACACATTAGTAACTAGCACGGTTCACACCATCACCTCTGATGGTAAAGAGATTTTAAAGGATTTGTTGATATGACAATCTAACTTTTAAGCATAGAAAAACCGTCAAATAGTATTAGTATGACAACCTACGCCATTAAAACTATGTTTATGTCTAGCTTTGCTTTTGTGATGGATCGAAGCCATAGGCTGAAGGCACTGCAAATGGCAAAGGACCACAGGTCCCAAAAATTCCCAACCCATGTGCACTCTCCCTACGTAGGTCTGCTAGGCCAGGTCCCATTATTCTCCGCATGAACTCCCACTGCACATTATTAATTGTCTTCATTTAAAGAACTCATATAACATAACGTGCTTTTGACTCTCAACGGTCCAAAAATCAAGGACGGAAAAGCCGCACTCTTTCCTTTTATGGGCACAGGTATTCCCTTCACCTAGGCTTTGTTGGACGCGAGCCATTCGGTTCCGTTCTATAAGCTTTTCAATGTGGCCAATAAATGTGTGTTTGATTCGTAGTAGTTAGGTTCTGGTGTTAGAATTGTAGGTTTAGATTCACATGGATTTGTAACTACGGTTTGAAAGATTCATGATTTTATGTTTGATTTGTGTTGCTTGAGTTCTCTTGAAAGGTAGAAGCGTTCTCGTGTCCACTTAAGTGCTGAAGTTTTACTCAAATTAAACCCATGAAATCATAGTTTCGTGTCAATAATAGGTTCTGTGTTTGGTGTATAAATAGTTTTTTGAACCTGGTATCAAACGCATCCTAATGGACACAAAGACTACAGTTGGTTTCCATTGTCAGTATCTAGACCAAACTTAAAGAATCAAGTTCTACGTGAACGACGGTGTGTAGTGTCAATATCCTAAGCACCATGTGGGATTTAGACCATGCAGGACACCCTGTGCTTGAGCCATAAAGTAAGTATACCATCCAAGAATTGCTGAGAATCCAGTCTACCTACTCAGCCAGGCTGATGATTCACCATGGAAATCAGCCGATAGTGGTGCTGCTCGAGTATGACGAACTGATAAATGTTAAAACAGGTGCCAATTCCATTCTCTTACTCAGTTATCACATCCAGCAACACCCATTTGGGTTATACAATCAGTGGTGGAGAGAGGGGGCCATGGCATTTTGGGAAACCTCCCCCTTCAAGCCTAATACATGCACCCTGTGGAAGTCGAACTCTCCACCAACAGCAAAAGCGTTAAAGCACACTGCTGCCGCAGAACTAACGCTCTGACTGTTCTCTCTCTCGGGCTAACCACGTCGCTTTCGAGGGCAAATCTTGTGGCTCCGCCGGTAAACGTCAATCCCATGCCTTAGAACCTCCAAAACAAAGCAGCCTTCAATATTTAGCCTTCTGCAGCACAGCCGACCCCATCACCAATATCTATTTTATTCAACGCAACAGCTGGGCTCTTTAAATACCAATTCTTGACATCAAAAGTACCAGGCGGTCATCGTTTTGGCGACCCACTACGACATCCTTCTGGCTATCGAAGTGTTTTGGCTATTGGTTGTTGTCCCCCCACAGGCCTGATTTGATTGGTATTCAATATTTTGTCCAGATTGACGAAAGTGTTTGCCTTGCCAGACGGGACTGATCACGCAACCCGAGAAGACACCGTTTCACTACACAAAAGAGGTAGGAACTGCAGTCCGGGTGATAATTAAATACATATATAGAGAGAGAGAAAGTGTAGTATGAAATTTAAATTTTAAAAAAATAGCATAATAACTTTTGTTGGTACATTAAATACATTTGATATTTTTTTCTGTTTTTGAAGATCTCAATTATATTAAAAATCGAGTATAAATATGTGCATAAACTATCTCTCTTTCTATATATAGTTTTAATAAATTAAATTTTCATAACATAACATAAATCAGTAATTTTATTTCTGTTTAAATAAAATAGAGATTAAATTACTTTGATGATATAATATTATTTTATTTTTTTCTTTTAAAATCTCAAAGATCGAATAGTTTAGTTTCTCAATTAGATTCCACCGTGGATAAATGTGTGCATGAACTATACTCTCTATATAGTTTTAATATATTAAAAATCTTATAATATACCCTATTTAAGTAAGAATAGAGATTAAATTGCTTTGAAGATACTATTATTTTGCCTTTTCTTCGAAGATCTCAATGATCTACGAGTTGAGTTCCTCAATGAGATTCGAGCCTAAATAAATGTGTGCGTGGACTACGCTCTCTCTCAATATAGAGTTTTACCATATATGTAAACATTAAAAATATTATAATATGACATAAAAATTAGAAATTTAATCTCTATTTAAGTAAAAACCTGAAAATAAGCCATTTAAAAATAAATAATTAAAAATCATAAAAACAGTAGATAAAATCCAAAATTTTAAAATCATAAAAATTGATCAAATCGACCTGTTCGTAGTCAAATGGTTAAAGAAGTGAAACTAACTAGACCAGGGTATGGTTCCCGGTTTGACCGACTAGTCCAGTCCAGTTTCACTAGCACTGCAAATTAGGGATGTTTAAAAAGTCATCCAAACCAATGGAATTTGTTAAACCTTGATCGAACCAAAACATTTATGGCTTCGTTTGTGGTTTGGAGCTTGAAAGTAAACCATTATATCAATCTTTTACTATATACGTGCGTATGTGCGCCCATATAGCATTCAATAGGCGATAACCTAGGCGTAAAACTTGCCTTTGTTCAAGTGTGAATGTTGGATAATGTGGCAAGTCAGTGTATAATGTATAAGTAACTATGTTTATTTATTTATCATGTGATTGATCGTGTATCATGCCATATAAGTGCTGTAAATTGACACATTAAAGTGTAACGAATCATGGTTCTCAATGAACCACACTAACATCAATTGCAAGGTTTGGTTCAGTTTTGGGATTTAGAACGGTTTCAAGAATCAATTAGATTCATTTGGTGGTTTGTGGTAGAGCCTGGGACGAAACCATACCCGACAACCACAAATACCTAGGGATGGCAATAGGGTGGGTCGGGGATGAGCAAACCAATGCCGACCTGACACAAATATATAGAGAGAAAGAGAGAGAGCTACTATATCCGATGATGATAGTGTACCAATGATATTTAATACATGATATATCCAAAATGATGATTATTAAAATGAAATGTTGCCTAGTAACTCACATTCTCTCTTCCGCTCTCTCTATATGTACTATGTACGTGTATATATATACATATACATATATATAATATATATACATATATATATATATATATATAAAGAGAGATAGTCTTAGCTATATAATGTCTTTTTTTATCTTTTAATGATCTTTCACAAAGATCTTCCCTATTCAATTTTTGATATCAATAATGGATATTTGAATTAAATATATTATTATAATTTAAATTTAATGCAAAGTAACTCAAAATCTCTACCAATCTCAATGATGGAACAGTGGAAATGGTTTTGTAAGATTATGAGAATGGAAGAAGAAAGGAGAGGGGATGCTATATGCCCGAAATGAACTGATGCGATCAGGTATTCGCGGCCTCATTTGGATTGGATTGGGATTACACGGATCAGGTCAATATTGCTATTCCTACAAATGCCCTCATTCAAGGCGGATCGGGATTACACGAGTCGGGTGGCCCCCAACACGAACCGGCATCAGGTGGCCCTGGATTGCGAGTCACCAAAAATGCGACCCGGGGGTGGTTACTGTGCAACCAGCAATTAGCGTTCACGTTCGTCTCTTCAAAATTTAATGTTGGAACCGATCCCATCACATCAAGAAATTTCTGAGCTGAACTCTCTTTCAACTCCTTTAGGCTAGAGAGAGTGAAAGGAAAAGGAAGGAATGCTGGTTTCCTGAGGGACGATGAAGGAGGTGAGAGCGGAAGAAACAGAATTAAAGCAGTGTGATGGTAAGAGCAAAGAAGTTGTTGAGGAGGAAACAGAGAAGCCAGAATTTTTAGGCGTCATAAAGTCAGGAAAGGGAATCATCTCATTAGGCAGGAAAGGCCACCCCCTCACTCCTGCGCCCACATGGAAAACGGAGTTGAATGATGAAAACGGTGGGGATCCGATTTATTGCGGTGATAACGCGAAGGGGATCACTTTGTCTGCTAGGAAGCTCGCTGCTAATCTTTGGGAGCTTCAAAATGTTGTTTCACGAACGCCACCTGCAGATTCTGCTCGGAAAATGAAGAGAGGTGTCACCAAAACCAGTGGCCGTAGCGAGAAAAGCCTTGGTTTCGCTTCGCATAGTCCGGTTGTCCATCATGTGAGTCTGTTCTTTTACCTACCATTTCTCTTCTTTTTGAATGGTCTTGTTGTATTAATCTAATTGGCTTTCATGGTTTTGGTTTTGCTTGTGGATGGATGGTGAATTTATATTTACTCCGGTTGCATTGGATGATTGGGGTTTGTTTGTGAATGGCGATGGTTATTCTTTCGTGGCGAACTGTTCGTTTTGTTCTATCAGAGGTTCTTCTTTTCAGTTTTGAGGTACTTTGGTCATACTGAGAAAATGTAAAGTAGGATCTTAAGATCTCTACTTGATCCTACAATCCTAGACCGTAGGTACTTTATGCGATCTTAAGTAGGATCTGTCATCTTGACATTACTGCCGATAACTCAAGTACATGAGCTGTCTACAAGAGGTCTACCCCAACAAAAACAACCCGCCAGTGGGCTAACGTGTTCTCTCTCTCTCTCTCTCTCTCTCTCTCTCTCTCTCTCTGTGTGTGTGTGTGTGTGTGTGTGTGTTTGTGTGTCCCTGCGCAGGTGTGTGCTGTGTTCTATGTTTTTAGTATTAACTGTTTCATATATATTACCAATTTGTGATGCTTGTGCAACCATGATCAGCAGGAGATTGTGCTGATTTTTTCCTGTTGCCTTCTTTGGTTTAGCCAACAAGTATTCACAGTTTACGGAGGCAAATGGCTGCATCGTTGATTGGACATCACAAAATGATTGATGGAAATGATGATGATGCGCTTCCTGACACACCTGCAACTTTTTGTAGTTCATTAGAGGTATGCACCATTTCTGCTTGTATATTTGGTGGGTACTTAAAGGGTTACCTGCTTCTGGTTTGAAGAGTTCATCATCTAATTTCCACGCTCTGGGAGCTTGATAATAGCAATTATCCTCCATACATTACATTCTCGGTTTTTTGTTTACATCTATTAGGGTGAATAAATTATCTCCGAGAATATGCCTACAATGCCACTTGTTAACCCAATTGCATCCTGCGGCACACAAGTTTTAACTTTCTAACATTTACATTTTAAAGATTGCAGCATATGATCAAGCTACTCCATGCAGTTCGTTGGACATCAAGGGCAGGCCTCGAGAACTCAGTTCTAATCTTAAAACGTCGACAGAGTTATTGAAAGTTTTAAACCGAATTTGGGTCCTGGAAGAGCAACACGAATCCAATGTGTCAAAAATAAAAGCACTGAAACTGGAAAGAGATCATGCACGAGCTCGTGTTCAAGAATTGATACTGGAGCAGCAAGAAGATGGAAAACAGATTGATGAGCTCATGAAGCAGTTTGCAGAGGAAAAGTTGATTACAAAGAGTAGAGTGCACGAACGAATCAAAGCATCAGTTCAGTCAGTTAGAGAAGAGCTTGATGATGAGAGGAAGTTGAGGAGGAGGTCAGAGAGCTTGCACCGAAAGTTAGCACGGGACCTAGCTGAGGTAAAGATGACTCTTTCGAAGGCTGTAAAAGAGTTGGAAAGGGAGAGAAAAACAAGGCTGCTTTTGGAAGATCTTTGTGATGAGCTTGCAGAGGGTGTAGCAGATTATGAACAAGAGTTGCATGGACTGAAACAAAAGTATGAGAAAGAACCGTCTGAAAGAGAGGACAGATTCATAGTGCATGTTGCTGAAGCATGGTTAGATGAGAGAGTACAGAGGAAGTTGGCAGAGGAAGATCATGATACACAAGACAACAACACGGTAGTGGATGGATTGCAGTGTGAAATTGGATCTTTGCTTAGAAGAAAACAATCCCGTGATTTGAAGGTTGATATGCATGCACATGGAGCTGGGAAGGGTGATTGGCTACACCGTTGCTCGGTTGAATCTGTCCAGTTAAATCAGGCTGCTAGTGGACCTCAATTTGCTGCGGATGATGATTCAGTGGCTAGTGAGTCGGATGGCTTTGACATGAACAGAAGGGTGGAAGATGTTGTGAAAAGAGACATTTATCGAAGTAAAGTCATTGCAGACCTGGAAGCTACAATGAAACCAAATCACCCTCAGCCAAAAGTAATTTCCCAAGAAAGAGTTAAGGGTCGAAGTTCATGTATTTCTGTGGGGCAACTTGAGGACAAGGTGAGTTGCTTGAAATCAGGAAGCAGAGGTTATTTTGCAGATAGGACGACTTCTACTCATGCTAACAATGCTGATGAAGATGAAACTGACAGCTCCAACCAGATTGAGATTTCTATTTGTCCCAAGCCTGATAACTGTGATATGTGGGATGGTTATCAAGAGGTAAAACATAAGCAAGTGCAGAGAGGAGATCATGTAAACCAGTTACTACTGCTGCCTAATGGCAGTATGTTCCATTCTGAAAATAAGCACAAGGAAGATGGTTATTCATTGAAGGCTCATTCTGTTGGAGCAAGAGACCAATCTTTAGGTGGAGTTCATGATACAGAAAGCCCTGTGCAGAAGTGGGCCTGTCATGGAAGATCTCTGGACCTGAACTTATCAGAGAGTTCGTCGAAAATGCCATGCACTTCAAAGGAAACCTCTCTTAAGGCCAAATTGCTTGAAGCAAGGCTAGAAGGGCAGCAATCTCGGTTAAGATTAGCCAGAGGCACATGAGCTGCAGTGACATTTCTCATGGGTCTCTCAGCATCAGCTATAACTTGTGCTCTCTGCCTTTAAATTTTGGAAATTCGAGTTGGCTTTAGAAACTCCGGTATCTGTAAAGGAAATTTTGTCATCTCGGTATTAGTTTCTCATGATGCATGTCATCTGTTTCTAAATAGACTGGAGTTTGTAAATAACCTGACTCTTTTTCAAATGGTTCTACATAAGCATAAAAAGGTTGTATGTCTTTTATGGCTTCCCCCTGCTTGTTTTCATTCAAAGGGGTGGCCTCTGAATCAGTTTGCAGGTGTATTATGCCGGAGCAGGAAAAATTCTGGTGCCTTGTAGTTTTACAAGGCAACGCCTTGTCTCCCATTGAGAGTGGTCGATGAGTAGCTTTAGGTTTGTATTTGTGTGCTTTAACCACCTTGGACAATATTTTCCTTAACCTTAGAAGATGAATGGTTTCAGACAAGAAAGCGGCTTCAAAGGGATTGAAATATGGATCTAGGTAACTGAAAGTTCTTGCCTTTTTTTCTTCAAAATGTTCTAAGACGTGTTAATAGATGAATAGCCTTCATAGCAGATCTTGTTTTGCATGAATTTAAATGTTGTAATTTGTTTCAACATACATTCAATAATACTTTAATAATTTTTTTTCATAATTTTATGGTATGGTTCATCAACCTAATACCTTGATAATTTGTATAATTATAAATGTTATATATATATATAATTGTACTTTTCTTTCATTCTTCAATCATTTTTTATTTTTTATTAAATAATCTTGTTAGTCAAGTAATACTTGTAAGTTTTTTCAAGAATATTATCTAGTTTTAAAGTTTTACCAATCCTCTTAAGTTTAAGAGCTTTTTTGTTTTATTCTTTTGAATATGTCGATAAAAATTGTGATTTATATACTCTTCTTATTTGGTAAGTAATTCTAAGTTAATATTAACACTTATATTTTTATTAAAAGTTTATAAAAATAATTTTTTATTTAATATATCATCATTTGTTACTAAATCTTCTCGTCCTCATGATTGATGCATGATTCTTAGTTTTCTTATTTTTAATCTTAGTTATCTTAAAAATATCTTCTTCACCTTATTTTGAGTTCAACTTTTTATATAAATTATATCAAATTTTAGTTTTTTCATTAATAGTTTTTTCATTTTTTCTTTGCTTTTTATAAATTTCTTAAGTTTCATTAGTTTTGTTGACATAATTAAATTTGTAAAGTACTCTCTTCATCTTCATCTTATCTTGTACCACTAAGATTTTTTTTGTCGATGCGCTTTTCTTAGATTTACCTCACACCTTTTGCTACTTTATTAATATGTTTAACCATATTGTTCTACATATGAGGTATACTTACATAATTTTAATAATCTTCTTTAAAAACCTTTTGTTTAAATATATTTTCTTTTTTATTGAGATTTCACTATTTAGTCCAAGTGCTCTGTATACTCTTTATCTCTTTGTCCACTTTTTAACTTGCAAATTCATAACTAAAAATCAATTTTAGGTAGTTAAGTTTTCTTATAGAATTACTTTAAACATGATTATCTTTTCTTCAGTAGGTAAACTAATTAATTTATGTTTGTAACAAGTTAATATTACAATTAAATGTTCATCTTTTTTTTTTGAAAATTATATAGGCTAAAAAGAGATTATATGACATCAAAATTTAGAATGTTTTAATCTTATTCGTTTAAATCTTAAAACCCATAGTTATCATGAATGCCTTGATATCTTAATGTCTTTTTGCTTATATGTCTATTTAGATCTCTTTCTAAATCAATTATCTTTTATTGTAGAATCTTTTGAATTACTTTATCTAACTCTTCCTAAAATACTTTCTTTATGCTTATCTTGTAGTATTACTTAGAATGTATAAGGACAAACTATATTTAAAACCTCTTCTCTTAATACTAATTTTATCATCATAATTTGGTCACTATGGTGTTGTATGTCTACTACATTATCCTTTATTTATTTATAATAATACCAACTCCATTTCGAGCTTTTTACATTCATGAGTACAATAATTTAAAATATTTGTTCTCAATTTTCTTTGTTTTTTCTTTAATTCATTATCTCTCATAAATATATAAATCTTTTTTGTAATCGTAATATCTATCACATCAATTGACTTGTTAGTCAATATTCCTGACATTTTAGATACAAATACAAATCTTATTACCTAAGATTAGCTTCATTATCATTCACATCCGTCAATACTAAAAATGCGGAGACGTTCTCTATAATTTACTATATTTGAGTTGTATTATAGTGAGCCTAACTTCTTTACCCACACCCATCTATAATGTAAGAACCTTTATGCAATTGATTCAACACATCTAAACTTATTTTTCAGTGTATTTGGGTTTCACAATGTGTTGTTAAGAGTAAATGTTTGATATCTAGAATTCATGATAGAATATATATATATATATATATATATATATATATATATATATATACACACACACACCGAAGAGGCTGAAAGTTGGTATCTGTGCCTCGATACTTGAACTTGCAATTTATAACATGCCAGTCCAGAGCCCTCCAAACAAGAGGCTGAGCTAGTGCCTTGAGTGCGGAAACAATGTAAACATAATACGCACTATACATTATATACGCACATATTTGGATTGGTTTTGGGTCAGATTAGTCCCCCCAAACAAGATCTACTTTTGCTGGATTATTCTGGAATGATCCAGACCAGACGCGGAATGCCTAACCCCTGACCGGGACATGGTTTTGCAGTCTGAATCCTATTAAGTGTGAAATAAAGCCCATAGAGAGACAACAAAACTTAACGTTACTGAGAGAAATGCATTGCTTCATGAGCAGGTTGAAGTGGACTGATTCATATAACTTCAAATACAAATTTATAGATTAGAGACAAATTTTACCGCAGAGTATATCAATTCACGCAAAAGTCACGTAAAAGAAGTTGCATGCCCTTTAGTAAGGAATTTAACAAGCACCCCTCGCAGTAATTGTAGGTTATAATCCAATATCTAATAGTGGAAGTAACCGAATCAATGCTTGACGTACTGGTAGTAGCGGACTTGTAGCACATTTAGCACTAAAATTACATTATAAAGAAGCAAATATATATATATATATATATATATATATATATATATATATATATATATATAGAGAGAGAGAGAGAGAGAGAGAGAGAGAGAGAGAGAGAGAAACAGTATAAAATGCTCACACCACATGCATGCTTAAACGTGTCTACCTCAAGAAAATTGATGAGTCAGACCTAGTTTACATTAAACCAGTGACGTTCATCAACTAAGAACATACACTTGATTTTGTGTTTTCAGCATTGCCACTTGTCTAATATGAAAAATAACTCTCTTTTTTTGTCAACAAAGATCGATAGCATTAAACTCAGATAGAATAGATTCTTGCAACATGACTTTGAAGCTAAACAACAGCAGCTCTCTTATTTGAGCAAACACTGGAATCAAATTGGGCATGTTTGGCCAAACATCAGCCAGCCTGTTATATAGATGCTGAACAAAAACAGAAGAGATATAGTTGAAATCATCGGCCAGCAACCTGGTATTATCAACAATCATTGGAATGCTTTTATCAACTGTGAGCTATTAACAGCATCGATAACCTTCTATCCTCCTTCACTATTAATTCATCAAAGCCTTTAGATTAGCCCATATTATTAGCATCAGCTTCATTTTTTAAAAGGAAGTACAATTTTTCCCACCATTCAGCTAAATAAACATCATTTGCAAGAGGGAACAAACCCAAATAAGAGGCAAACTAAATTGCCTTAGCATAGGGACAATATACAAAAGCATGACTCTTGGTTTCTGGTTTAGAATTACACCTTTTTCATGGCTCATCCACAAAGATGCCCCGATGAACTAAGTTGCAGTTAACAACCAAGCTATCATGAAAAGCTCGCCACAAGTGAACCTTTAAACTTGGAGGAGTTACAGGTGCCCATAACTTTCCCCAAGGAACAATAGTTGCTGGTGTGATGGACTGAGAAGGATTTCTCAATATAGGTACCAGTGTAAAATGCCAAATAAACTTTGTCAATTTTTCCTATAATGCTCAAAGGAAAACTCAAAACTTGTGTAGCTTCTCATTGCGTGAAGATATGAATCCAATCCTCTCTCCAATGATTTTCTTCATCAATGAGCTCATGAACAACTCTATGCGAATCCCATTTCAAGTTAAGACTTCTTAACATCTGAAATCTAAGCTTTATTTCTCTATCGATTTTCCTCCTTGAGTTCGAGTTCTACCCTTTACTCTAACTGACTAACATATGCCTGCATTTTTTGAGCTTCACAAAAGACTAATACATCGTTGATCCTCCCTGCTTAGATTGCCACGCTTCAGCAACAATTTCCCTCACTTGCTGGTTAGTGGACCATCGAGCCTCAAACCGGAATCTAGTCCTTACCTTTCTTCTATTAAGCTCTGTGTCCATGGGCATGTACTACCTATCTCATCCAAATGCATAATTCCAGTCCCCTTACAAGATTCTAGCCAATGGATAGAAACTAAAAGGTGATCCAAACGCTTTTGAATATTTTTAGACCCATCTTGTCTATTATTCCATGTGAAAGGATGACCTATTGGTTTGAGATCAACAAGAGACATTGAATTGACAAAATTATCGAAGGCATTAATTCTGAAATAATCATAATTAGTACCAACAATTTCTTCTCAAGATACCAAGAACTCATTGAAACCACCTACTAAAGAATAGGAATCTCTCATGATTCCCAAAATAGCTTGAGTTTCTAGTTGTTGTGCCCTTTGAACATGCTCTACACTACTGAAATAAATAAGCAACCCTTATGCTTGGACTGATCCATACAATGAATGCGAAAGAAAGAATCACCAACAGTAATAATAAACAGCCGACTTTCCTCCTTCCACGCTAAAACCAACCCACCTACTACACACTGTGGCTCAATGGTTTCGAACTTAGTTAACTTGCATCGCTTCATCAGTTTTGATATTCTCTCTTTTATTCTTGAACACCACAAGAAATAGTATCATGGGAATGGAATTTTATTGTTCCATTCAAATGTTGGACTAGGGATCGCAATATTGGCCTGACCCATGGGGCCCCGACCTGAAAGGGGCGGGGAGTACCCGACCTTGTCAGATTCGGATCCGGGTACAGGGATAAGATGTCCCGATCCATACCCAACTCTAATCTTGCCCTGACCCTTACATGATATATATATATGACCCATTTTTACCCTGTACCCACCTCATACCCATTGGGGAAAAGAGAACCTGGACTCATACCCACCACCATGTTAAGGGTCGGGCCGGGTTCAAGTACAGGTATACCCGTCCCCGACCCACCCCAATGCCATCCTTATGTTGGACCATCAGGGGGTTCTCCGCGCCATGACAATTCCAAAAAAAATTTATCGATGGAGTTGGACCAATTTAAGGCTGGCAACATCCACCTTTGAGTTTTGAGCAATAAGACAAATCCTTTTTGCAAAATCCTGCTCTGCATTTTTCAGTGAACTATTTGAAAATTTAGCTTCATTTCATTCTCTTTTCTTCTTTTCACCTACAGTTCCACCTTCCTAATTCCCTGGAGTATTGGTTCTGGCATCCTCCTTATGCTCACCTTCTTGGAGGAGTTTTTACTTTCTGATACACTTGGTTCCTTCTTAGTCTTTGTTTGATTTGATAAAGAAGCAGATTGGTCTTGTAGGCCCACACCAGCTGACACGTTACCAAGATCCTTATTTACCATAATAATAATAATAGCTGAATTACTATTTGTAGCAGGAACACACATTCTCTTTCCCCTTAAGCCTCGTGGCCCATCAATATCAGCAGCCTTCAAAAATGGTCTCCTTTTTTCCACCTGGTGTCATAATAATCACTACATCATTAGAGTTGAGTTCCTTGAGTGGAGAAATTTCCTCCGGAGCCATATTTTTGGCAGTCTCATTGCTGCATTCAACTCCCAGCTCCTTATTTTGTGTAAACTGTAAACTGACAGCTTCAAACTATCATTGCCAAATTTAAAAATTCCCTGATCCTGATTCTTTTCCTTATCAGCCAAATGCCCTGAATTCAGAACCTCCGTATCTCGTTGATTCCTTTTGCAGATTAGCATGATTACTGCCGACATCCTTGCCAATCTCCCTCTGTCGAGCACCTTCCTCTGACAACCCTTCTGTCACCGATTCAACTTTCTGGTTCCCAACTTGTGTTCCAGTATCTTTATGGTGATTCATGCTAGAGCCGATAAATCTTGCCCGCAATGACCCATTGAACTGGTTTAGAACATCAGCACCTTCTTGTTCCTGCAGGATTTCTTCACAGTTATCATCTTGCCCAACACAGCCACAGAAATAGAAAAGGACTGATAATTTCCATATTTGAGAAAAACTGTGACCATTGCATCTTTTAGACATTTCATCTTAATCTCCTTCCACTTTGGTTGCGATAACATCAACCTAACCTTTGCTTTAACAAAGGAAGCTCCTCCAACTCCATCCACTATACCCAGCATCTCTCCCAATTTCAACTTTTACCTTTTTGAGGCATGGGGTTAGATCCCAAAACTAAACCCACATGATGACTGAATTGATGTTTTCATTAGTAATATTAGAATCCTCTAACGATTGTTTAAGCAAGAGCGGATTGTTGCGTAACGTCCATGGCTCACCTTTCAGGATTCTAATAAGATCCCACTTCTTACTGAAGAAAAATTGGAAAAGATTACCTTCTAACTCCTCCACTCTAAAGCCTGTGGATGATCCCATAGTTTCTCAGTCAGAGATTGTAGCCTTCTTATTAACATGTTTACTAATGAAAACTTTTCCAATCAGACTTAAAGCGCATTCCAACAAACCACTCCCAAAATCCTTATTGTCTAGGATCAAAATCTCTTCCGTATTATCATTCTGGATCTCAACACTAGAAGGGGCCATTGAAACCCACCAGGAGCAGGAGAGACAGTCGACTCAGTTCTGCCAGGAAAAATCTCCTTGAGGATAAGGCAGTCTTCCTTACTCTGTCTTCCGGCCCCAAAAGATCGCACCACTGAAGAATGTTGAAACCAAAAGAAGTAGATGCCATATCATAAAAGTGAGTAATACTGGGAAGCATCAAAAACCTCATCTTTCTGACGAAAAGAGATGTGTCTCCCACCTGAAAGTTTGCTCCACTAATACGAAAAATGACTTACCTTTTACAGTTTCTTGTTCTCAAATGTTCTAAACCTATATTCATCTTTGGTCTACTTTTCAGTTTACTTAGTACTATATGGGGTATAACACAACCATTATCCAGTACAGTTAGTTTTTTTGGTAAAGTGCATTTTAATTCAATTTCGTCAGAGGCATTTCTCAATTGATAACAAATATAGAAGAAAAATGGCTTCCAGCTCCATTCCAGCTAGGAGACCAACATGAAGAAAATTATTACAATCGTTGTTTAAACAAAAAAAAGGAAAGATGAAAAAGAACATAAATAAGAAAGCATAGGCCAATGAAAGAAGAAAAGAAAACACAGGAAGGAAGAAGAGAATGAAAAGAAAGGTGAACAGAGGAGAGGAAGAGAAGTACGAAAAGAAGAATGGAAGAAAATAAGAGGAGAAAGAAAAGAGAAAATGCTGGAAGAACAAAATTGAAAAAGAAAGCAGACGGCATGAAAAGGAAGACAACAAAGCCAAACAGAGAAGGTGAGAAGAATGAGGGGAATAAAGAAAAAAAGAAACTCACTTTAAAGTTGTCGGCACTGTTGTTACCTATGGTCGTGACCGACTCCAAAGACCCAGAGAAACAAAGGAGATTCTACCTTGTCATAGAGAGAGAGAGAGAGAGAGAAGATTAAGGTTTCAAAAAGGTGCTGATTACATACTTGAGAGAGAAAGAGAGGATTAAGGTTTCAAAGGTGCTGATTACATATATATACGTGAGAATTTCCAATGGGTTGACCTTAATGAATATGGATTGATCTACCCTGTCCACTAAGAATGCTATAGCAACCCAATATCTCGGCTGATATACTGTTATTTGTAATGTCAATACGGGCTGGGCCGGAGAAACTGTGGGCCGGCCTGCCGCAATTCGGCCCTACTTCAAAAATGAACCGAAAATGTCTGTCCAGGCCGTGCATTTTTACCGGGCCAGGCCCATTTTGACGTCTCTAGTTGGTTGTGGTGTTTGCTCTAGAATTCGTTCATGCATTATTGCGTGCTATTGATAACTTTGGTTATAATCTACTACTTCTTTAGCTAAACAAATAAATGTAAATGATATTAATGTTGCTAATTGTTATAAAGTTCCCACGTGTAAGCCAGCAAGTCAAGCAACTATTTATAAAGTAGTCTTGAATCCATTTTTTATTCGGACTAGTTATAATCAATATCTTTTTTTGCCTACTTTTGTTTAAGAAAAAACATACAAAATGTCGCAATCTGTAGTTAGTAAAGCAATTTATTGAGCATATATTCAATTGCAAAATTCTCGCTTTTTATTTGTTTGGTATAATTTTTTATTTAACTATCACTCTCTATCTCTCTATCTCTCTATCTATATATATGTGTGTGTGTGTGTGTGCGTGCGCGCGTGCAAGAGATGGAGGTTGCATTACCAGTAACTCATGCTTAGTTTCACTGTCAATAGGTCTCCAGTGTATGTTCCCAAAGTACACTAGAGAACATTCACATAAATATCGAAAAAAATCATCAACGCTAAAAACCATATTGCTTAGAGCATGGAAGCTTAAATTATACCAATTTAATAGATCAAGTCGTAACCACATCGATCATATAAATACTTGAAAAGTATTTATGTTTTAGATGCGTAAGACAAACACAAGGAACGAAAACATATAACTTATTGGTATTAATTGTTTTAATACCGTTATTTTCCATACACTATGCTACTTTGTTCTCAACAATGGTACCATCGGTTAATAACCTTCTTCGTCCCATTTGTACTTTCTAATATTGTTTAATGTATATATACATATAATATATATACATAAACAAATCCTACTCCTATTTTTGAGTCATTTGATTAATCTGATCCAGTGACTGATATTTAATAGGTATAAGCTTACTGACAAAGGTAAGAATGTGGACAGTTATTAGTTTTCTCCAAGTTTACAAGAAAAATACCCATTTATCGTAAATGCCAACCTTTGTCCCATGTCAATTGAAGGGCCTATGCACCTTCCAAGCCTAATGCAGAAGCTCCTACGCCACTGGCCTGTTGTGTTTCTGAAGACTCCACCAGCTGCAGCTCCATGAGAGATGAATGAAACAACTCTGTCTGTACTGACTACTGAGTGCCATCCATTCCACTGGTGGGGGAACCTACCTTGTGTTCCTGTCATATTGTACAATGTACTCTATCAACTTCATTATCTTAAAATAAAACATTTAATTTGATCATTTTTTTGGGGGAGAGGGGTAAATATATATTTTTTGGGTACAATGGAGGTGGGGGCTGGACAAATTCAAGTAGACATGGCCGGTTCACAACCCGATCAACAGTTTGAATCAAAACCAAACTGTCCCTAAAACCATAAACAACTGGAACTGGCGGTTCCGATTCTATAACCGAAACCGGTGGTTTCAAGCCGCATTTAGATTTAAATATATTTTCTAACATCCTTGCCGTTGAAGCACTGTGGAGTTTGACTCTCAGACGTGGTACCCTCAATGCATTGAACTTTATTTTCAGTAAAAAAATTCTAAAATGTTTTTAGTAGTTTCGGGGTGGTTTTGGAATTGGAATCAGAACAGTCCTGAAATCGATGGAACCGGTTTCGATTACGCTTCTAGTTTTCGGACAAACCAGAACTAGACATTTGTAAATCCATGCCTTGACCTCATGTAATTTGCAAGTCGGCCGTACTCTTGCTGTTTGAGAGGCAAATAAAAATTTTAAATAAAGGAAAGTAGCTTAGGTGGTAAACAAAACAACAACTAAGCCTTTTCCCATACTAGACGGGGTCGGCTACATGGATTCTTTGTTTCCACAGATCTCTATCGTGTGTCATGTTAGCAGTTAACTCACAATAAGCTAGATCATTCTTTATTGTTTCTTTTCAACACTTTTGTGGTCATCCTCTACCTCTTTTAATACTTTTCAAATTTAGGGGTTCTTCTTTTGATCTTTTTTCTATATGTCCAAACCATCTTAAACGATGTTCTTTCATTTTATCCTCTATTGGTGCCACTCCTAATTTGTTTTTAATAACCTCATTATGTATACGGTCTTTTCTTTTATGACCACTCATCCATCTCAACATCTTCAATTTTGTCACAAACATCTTTTGTACATGTTGATGATTAACTGCCCAACACTCAGAACCATAAAACATAGCAGGCCTAATTGCTGCTCTATAATATTTACCTTTTAATTTTAATGGTATCTTCTTATCACAAAAATTACCTGATGCTCCTCTCCATTTTAACCAACCAGCATTAATTCTATGTGTAACATCTCCATCGATTCTTCCATCACTCTGAAAAATTGACCCTAGGTATTTAAAACTTTCCTTTTGGGGAATGCAATGTGTACCAATTTTAATTTCTATGTCCTCTGAAGTAACCAAATGATCAAACTTACATTCCATATATTTTGTCTTTGTTCTAAGTTAGAGGCCTTTCCTTTCTAATGTTTCTCTCCATAGTTCCAATTTTCTTAACTTTTTCCTTAGACTCCTCCACTAATACAATGTCATCTTCAAATAACATACACCAAGGTACTTCATCTTGATTATGTTTTGTTAACTCATCCATCACCATTATAAATAAGTATAGACTTAAAGTTGATCCTTGGTGTAACCCAGTCGTTCTTTCATGAGTCCTCACACATGTTTTTGCACCATCATACATGTCTCTTATAAGGTTAATATATGTCAATGGGATACCTCTTTTTTCTAAAGTTCTCCAAAGTACCTCCCTCGGTATCCTACCATAAGCTTTTTCTAGATCAATAAATATCATGTGAAGGTCTTTCTTTTTTGCTCTAAAATGCTCCATAAGACGTCTCAAAAGGTGAATCACTTCAATAGTAGATCTGCCTGGCATGAATCCAAATTGGTTCTCTGTTGTACTTGATACTTGTCTTAACCTATGTTAGATAATTCTTTCCTACAATTTCATAGTATGACTCATTAACTTGATACCTCGATAATTCGCACAATTTTGAATGTCTCCCTTGTTCTTATATATGGGTATAAGTGTACTTGCTCTCCATTCCTCGGGCATCTTTTGATTTTTTCATATTTCATTAAATAGTCTTGTGAGCTAAGTGATTCCTATTTCTCGTAGTATTTTCCAAATTTCATTAAATAGTAGATCTTTAGTTTTCTTATCTCTAGCCCTAGCTATCCTAAAAATATCTCTTTAACCCTCTTTTGAGTTGAGTTTTTTATATGAGTCCTCCTAAATCTTAGCTTTTGCTTCACTAACGGCCTTTTCTCGCTTCCTTCTTTGCTTTCTTATAAGCTTCTAAAGTTTCACTAGTTTTCTTAGCATAATGTAATTTGTAACATGCCCTTTTTGCCTTGATTTTATTTTGTACTACTTCACTCCACCACCAAGCTTCTTTTTGTGTCGGTACACCTCCCTTAGATACCCCTAACACATCTTTCACCACTTTCCTAATATGTATAGCCATATTGTTCCCTATATCACATGGTGTACCAACATAATTCCAAACAACTCCTTGAAGGACTTTCTGTTTAAATATATATTCTTTCTTGTTTTTAAGGTTCCACCATTTAGTTCGAATAGCTCGATGCACTCTTTTCTTCTTTGTTCATTTTTTTATTTGTAAATCCATAACTAAAAGTCGATGTTGGGTGGTTAAGCTTTCTCCTGGAATTATCTTACAATCTTTACAACACGCTCTATCTTTTCTTCTACAAATAAAGTAATCAATTTGTGTTTGTGATAAGCCACTCTTATAAGTAATTAAATATTCATCTCGTTTTTTGAAGATTGTATTGACTATAAAGATATCAAATGCCATAGCAAAATTTAAAATCTCCCTACCTTCCTCGTTTATATCCCTAAAACCAAAGTTTCCATGAATCCCTTGATATCCTAATGCCTCTTTACCGACATGTCCATTTTAATCTCCTCCTAAACAAATCAACTCCCTTTCTGGAATCTTTTGAAACACCTTATCTAACTCTTTCCAAAAAATTGTCTTTATACTATCTTCTAGTCCTACTTGGGGTGCGTAAGTACAAACTATATTCAAAACCTCTGCTCCTAACACTAATTCCAACGTCATGATTCAGTCACCATATCGTTGTATGTCTACTACACTATCCTTTAAATCTTTATTTATGATAATACCAACGCCGTTTCGAGCCTTTTCTTTACCTGAGTACCATAATTTAAAACCTCCTTTGCTTTTTCTCCAACCCATTTTGTCTCTTGTAAACATAGAATATGAATCTTTCTCCGAATCATAGTATCAACCACCTCCATTAGCTTATCGGATAACATTCCAATATTCCAAGAACCAATACGAATCTTATTATCTAGGACTAGCTTTCTTACCCCCCTCATCCGTCCATAATCAAAATGCGAAGACCCTCTCTGAAAATTTTTCACTACATTTGGGCGGCAATGTAGCGGGACTAACTTCTTTACCCATACCCGTCCATGATATGGGAACCCTCTATGTAATTGATTCACTACATTCGGACGAAAATGTAGTGGCCCTTACTTACTTCTTACTACATTCGGGCTCTGCTGTACGTCACTAGGCGGGGACGCCCCAAAGCAATGTTCATGATTTTTGTAATCCATTTTCGACAAAGTTTTACGTTCAAGCCTAACACAACCCTCATTAATTGTTGAAAAAGTTTGTTCCTTTCACATGAAGGCCAAATGCAAAATCGACATAATTTTTCTGGTACATTTTTGAATTATCCGTTGTATATCTCGCTTGCTAGTCGCATGTCCTTGGGACCAAAAACCCGTCATCTCTCCACCCTTTTCAGGGACCATCCAAAACATCTCCCACCTTCATCAACAATATCTAGCAAAGCTGTTAAGGCAAAATGGAATAGCCATGTCTAGCGAGTTCAAACTTACTGACAAAATCTCCAAATCCTCTTCCATGGCTCAATCCGTCCTTCATGATTCCTCTCAAATATTTCTCAGCCACCCGCAGAACATTGCGAAGAAAATCCAGCCTAGAACAGCCTATAATCCAATCTCATGCAGAATTTTGCACCACCATACTGAATCCCTTGTTTCTTCAACAGATTATAAAATTGTGGTTACGTTGTGTATGGAAAGAAAACTGCAAGAGGCAGTAGACGCTCTAAATGTGCTACATAACCAAGGTGGTTCTCCAGACTTGTGTTTACGAATGCTTGTTGAATTTATGTGGGTCAGAGAGAAACTTACCTCTTGGCCATAGGATCTATGACCACATGGCTGCTACTGAGTTCAAGAGAGATGTTTATATAGAAACTAAGGTTATTAGCATGCTTGTGAAATGGGGTAGTCTGGATGATAACCTCAAGGTTTTTTATGGAATTGTTGATAAAAATGTGTATTCTTGGTCGGTTATCTTGAGTGGGTTTGTGGTAATGATTGCTTTGATGAAGCACTGAATCTTCTCAGAGAATTTGGGAGCACCAATTTAAGATATGATGGTTTTGTTATCACTAGTGCACTCAAAGCGTGTGGTGGTGTTGGTCGCTTGATGCTTGGGAAAGAGGTTCATGGATGTGCTTATAGAAGAGGGTATGAATCTGATGTTTTTGTTGGCAACTGCTTGATTGGTATGTATGTAGAGTGCAGGCAAATTGGCTGTGCAGTCCAAGTATTTGAGAGAATTAGTCGGAAGGATGCGATCTCTTGGAATTCAATGTTGAAGGGGTACATCAAGTGCGGAAGCTATGAAGAATTTGTGGGATTATTTAGGACAATGGAGAAAGAAGGTGTGGAACCAAATATGATCACCTGGAATACTATGATTCCAGGGAGTGCTGTGTTTGGTTATGCTGAGGAAGCACCTCAACTATTTAAGATGATGCAGTTAAGGGGATTGAAACCTGATGTGGTCTCATGCTATGCCTTGATCCAGGCTTTGGTGCAGAGTGGGTACATGCAGGAAGCTCTTGGGCTCATCCAGCAGAGGCGCAAAGTGAGATTAAAACCAGACACAGTGTCGTGGACAACAATTCTCCAAGGCTATATCGACTTTGGGAGGTTTGAACATGCTTTAGATTTGTTCTTTGAACTGCAAAAATCTGGGGAGAGTTTAGATGAGTATGTATTTACTGCTATATTCAGAGCCTGTGCTAGTCTAACTGTCTAAGTGCTCTCAAACAAGGTAAACAAATCCATGGGTGTGCTATCAAGGGAGGGTTTGGCTTTGGAGGTTATGTCGGTGTTTCTCTCTTGTATATGTATGCAAAATGTGAGGATTTAGCGAATGCATGTAAGCTTCTGTCAAGGAAAAATATAGTTTCATGGAACTCATTAATCTCGGGGCATGTCCAAGATGGTTTTGAAGACAGAGCAATAGAGCTCTTTCGGGAACTAAAGATTCAGGATCTGAAACCTGATTTAGTTTCATGGAATGTGATGATCAACTGCCTTGCGGAGAAAGGTGACATACAAAATGCTTTGCATTTGGTTTACCAGATGAAATTATCTGGCATAAAACCTGATTTGGTTACATTTAATACTCTTCTCAAGGGATATGTGAAAAATGGACAGTTCGACGAAGCAAAGGCAGTACTTAACCAAATCAAAATCTACGGATTAAAACACAAGCTCATGGAACACACTCATCTCTGATTATGTAGGCCATCAACAAGGAGCTCAAGCACTTCGTGTTTTCAATTTGATGCAAAACTATGGCATCAAACCCGATTTTATCACAGTTAAAGTATTTTGAGAGCTTGTATCCTGGTTGATGCTCCAAAGGTTGGAAAATCATTTCATGCTGTGTATAAAAAGTAGCATAGATAGTGTTTCTGTGCATTGTGCACTCATTGACGTATATATAAAGATGGGTGATGGTCCTGCCGCAGTAAAGCTTTTCAACAGAAGCTCTAAGAGGAATATAGTGGTTTGGAATGGACTGATTTCAGGGCTTGCTAAAAGTGGAAGGCTACACGAAGCTCATAGGCTCTTTTGCAACATGCAGATAGATATCCTGAAGCCAGATATAATTTCGTGGACTTCTATAATTTCGGGACATATTAGGAGTGGAATTGCTGACTTGGCATTAAATGTATGGACTCAAATGTTGAACTTCGGCATTCATCCTGATCCGTTTTCGTTCACAGCGGCACTAAGAGCGTACACAGATCTTGGTGAACTCACAATAGGAAGAGAAATACATGGTCTATCAGTTAAAACAGGGTTATTTAGTGGAAGTTCAGTTCAATCAGCCACAATTGCAATGTATTCTAAATGTGACAGCATTGAAGAAGCTGTTTGCATATTTGAAGGCATAGATTCGATGGAATACAGGATTATTTACATGACATGAATGATATTCGTAGTCTGCTGAAAGTAGTAAATACTCATGTAGCTGAAGCTGCAGATGCAATCCAAAACCAAGCCTTTCAAAACTAAGTGGGTTTGGGTACATGGATTCTTAATCGGCCTTGAGCTTGATCTTGTATTATATTAGCATTTAACTGCAATAAAGATTATGTTCTAATGTTTCCTTCCCACTCTTTTGAGGAAGCTGAAGCTGTATGAAGTTGAATTTAAATTCTCAAATTGACTTCAGCGTAGCCAGTTGAAACTTGCCGCCCTCATTCTTTGTTTGTCACATCAGCTAGCCATTTTGGGGAGCCATGTAAGATAACTGTAGATCTACCTATTGTCAGGAAAATATTTCACCATAAATAGTGATGTCCTATGATTTTTTCTTTATGGAGGGATCCTATAATATCATATTGTGGGTAGATTCTGTATGCATTGTATAGAACCAAAGAAATGTGAACCATCCAAAATAGGTTTGGAGTAATGTATTCCATGGAAGAATACATTGAATTCTCATCTCCGTTTTTGTTCTTTGTTACAATGGGGAGGCCGAAGCCTTGTGCATACTATATTACAACGTTGAGACTGGCATCCCATTGGCACATGCGTGGAGATGGCCTTACGCCGAGGAGGTTTCTATTTGATGTACATTGGATTCAGTTTATTTATTTTGGGTTTCTTGTTTGGGTTATGAGTAACTTGGGGTTCTCGCATGGATGCACATGAGTTGATTTCTTATTTAGGATGAGTTGGATCATGTTGGCTCCATTAGGGTGTCTTAGATCTAAGTTACTTAGTATAGGAGTCTACTATGAGGAGGGATTAGATCCGCTCCACACTAGGACCCATATACCGGTTCCATAGTCTATATAAGAAGCTGATTAGACTTCGATCACTAGAGCTTTGAGAGAAGAGAGAGAGAGAGAGAGAGAGAGAGAGTAGGAGCGTGAGCAAGAGAGGAGTTCGGGGCTCCATTGTTGGTCGTCATCATCTTTATTGATTTTCTTGGAGGGTTGAGTCGGGTAGCACAAGAATTAGGTCGTCGGATGACACCTTAGTGTTGGTCGTCATCCTCTCCACGTTGCTTTGTATGACCAGCCATTAAGCAATAAAGATTCATACTTTTTCATGGTGTTTGATATCTCTTGTGTTCATTGATTGCATCTTCTTGAAGTATGCGAGTTTATGCTTTCGCTTATTATCGAAAAATCCAATCTTTGTATAATTTTGTTCGTTGGTAGTTTGAAGGGCTGGTTAGCATGAGACGCTAATGCTGGCTGCGAAACTCGCATGGTAACGTACTATGATATTGAACTCATTACCTTCAACTCGTGAGCCCACAACCTAGCCAGGTAAGCTACTGAACTTTCTGCAGAATCTGCATTTTTACGTTACAAAAGAATTCACAGTGGCTGATGACATGCCTGGTATTCTGTTCCGTATGTAGGTGTAATGAGTTCCATAAGAACTTATATTAAACTTTCATTGATCGTATATCATAACATTATACATACAAGTATTTTGGAGTTAAATGCTAATGCGGCGCAAGATCGGGAACTATGGCATCAAACATCTGACTCCAGTTAGTGTGAGATAAGGCTTGGTTGTGTCTGGCTTTGTATAAAGCTTTGAGATATTGGAGCTCAATGTTGGTTGTCGTAAATATTATAGTGGCTTTGTGTTGTATGAGGTGTTAGTACTCGTAGATCTTATTATACCACAGATTTTATACGATACTGTATCTTTTCTTTAATAAAAATTAAATAAAGACTATAAATTATAAAATCAGCAGTATTGTCAAATACACCAATTATTAATATCATGCAATATTTTATACATATCGAGAAATGGACATATTATGGTAGCATTTGACTCGATATTTCAGCATGGGAAACCTTCATCCATGACAGCAGGACTTTAGGTGGGGGTGACAAATTGGGTCGTCAAGTTGGGCTGTTTCGGGGTTCGGGTCAAAACAGGTCGACACGGGCTTGACTCAATCTTTTATTGGGTCAGTTCGGATCCACGGAAACCCAGATCTAACCCGATTTTGTTGAACACTTAACGACCCAAACCTAACCGAGGTGCCTAATTTAGTAATTTTCGATCTGACACCATTTTTCGTGTCCTGATCGGGTCTAGTCTTGAGATAGTGGATCGTATCATATACTTCGGATCTGTTCTGTCCAGATTTGGTCTCTCATACCCTAACGGGGGAGCCGTTTCAGCATTACGGAGAGAGAGAGAGAGACGGCAGCGTCCTTTAGATGGATTCCACAATGACGTCCCCAAGGCCGCTCGTTTCTACTCCGAAGGGCTCGATTTCAGCATCAACGTCTGCACCCTCCGGTGGGCGGAGCTCCAATCCAGACCTCTTAAACTGGCCCTTCATGCAATCAACCGGGTGCGTCCTCTTCTATTCTTTCTCCCATTCTTCATTGGCCTCGTTCCTCGTCATCTTTCTTTCCTCCCTTCTGTTCTCCATCGTCACGAACTACATGGGTCTTACTTTTTTCAACTGTGGGTATCTCCTTGTTGGTTTTTCATTAGCAAAAGCCAGAGTTCGGGACGACCTTCCATCTGTAAATGACGGGTTTGTCATTTTTTAGGCTTAGTTTCTGTTTCCTTTTCAAACGGCTGATTTTGTTGCACAGTGTGAGTTCCGACGATGGCCAGCAATTCGATATTGAGCAGAACAAAACAGGGAAACAGATAAACAGAGAAAGAAGGAGAAAAGGGACAACAATTTAACATGAAAAACCCTCCAAATGGGAGGTAAAAACGACGAGGTCTATGAAACACTCCACTGTGATATAATCTGTGTACAAATGGAGCAACTCTCATACCCAAACACAGCGCAGAAACAGTGTAAAGCTCATAATACAACTGATGTATATGCAGGTAACCTCAAGATATATCTAAAGCTGACAATAAAAATGCCCACCAGGGCAACTACTTAGCTTTGTAAAAGGTTGAATCACCACACAGAAATAAGTTTGAGATTGCCAACAAATGATGGGTTAATCTGCCTCAAAATTTCTGGCACCAAAGTCTTTCAGTATCTCTCGCAAGATCCTCCCTCAGTTTCTGCAAGCCATTTGACTCTGGTTCATGTAGCACAGGAATATGACGAGCAGCTACATACTTCCTTCTCCCTTAATCGGGCTCAGCAAGAACCCTTCATCTCTCTTAAGAGCCACTAAGAAAGGGAATTGAGAAGAATGCAATGAGGGCACAAAAAGGAATTGCAAGCCCGCTTCCTTTCCTCTATAATAGAAAGACCTATGGGGGTGTATATATATATATATATATATATATATATATATATATATATATATATATATATATATATATATATATATAGATAGAGAGAGAGAGAGGCCGTGGTCCTTGCTCGATTGGCACAGTGCTTAATCCCTCCTTTTGCATGGTTCTAGTGCCTCAATCATCGGCCATCACTCTCCACCACCTTCTACTACTACTCCATTGTTCAAAATTGTTCTTTACTTATGAAAATCTTCAACGCCACCACCTAAAAAGTGTATATAAGCAGTTTTGTGGTTTTCTAGGTGGTTGTGGTAGTGATTTTAAGTGGTGGAGGGCAATTTTAGGTAATGGAGTAGTGGAAGGTTTTTGAGAACTTCAACTGGTGGTTGAAACGATGGAATCATGTGAAAGAGAGGATTGAACACCAATCACGACCTCTATATATATATGTCATTTATGCATGAAAAAGTTGGCCTTTGACCCAACAAACTCCTCTTCCAGCCAAAGAGTATAGAGATTTCTTCGAGTGGAAGAAGAAAAGTTAAGTTCCTGTAAAGTTCATGCTTCTCTATAGTGACTACCTTGTCAACATATTTGAATAATTAACATTAGTGCGTATCTTCTTAACCTCCATCAACTTTTCATCCAGAGCAATTATCACCCAATGATACTTTCTACTGATGTGTTTTGTCTTTGAGTGAAAAGTGGAATGCTTAGTGACATAGATAACACTTCCGTTATCATATAGCAAAACTTACCTAGGTTGTATAATTCCAAGGTCTTGTATGACTTGCTTAATCCATTGCAATTCCTTTGCTTCTTCATTGGTAGCAACGTGCTGATTAATAAGTTCATCTAGTTGGTCAAATCTATAAAACTTTACCCAAGTTGCCTTTTGCCACAGAGGTCAGAGGACGCTGGTGCATGGTTGGAGACAGTGGTGGCAGTCAGTTTAGCAAGTTGACAAGGGCGGAGTAGGGCGGTGCACACCGAGTACACGTGGAACTGAGAGCGTAGGAACCGAGTTCTCTCCAAACTAAACCCATTGTATGTATTCTACTACGTTGGTAGTTGCAAAGAATCAAAATTTGGGGTGGCAATTCATGTCGTGTTCAGGTTCTCTTAGCGTTCGTGTAGAGAAGGCATAAAACCCATTGTATTTTTTATACATAATTTCATGAAGCTGGAAGAAAAGCCCAGTTTCAAAAGTTATTATTCAATGATAAAGTATTAATCAGTTGATTTTCCATAAATTGTCTCTAAGACATGGCACTAAACTATTTTAAGTTAGAATTTCTAGATAAATACTTTTTAAAATAATTAACTCTGAGAGAGAATTAGGTGTTTTGAGCTTCGGCCATTTTAATCTTACAAAAGGATCAGAGATCATTGATTATTACAGAACTGCATAACACAATGCATAAACAATAAAAGATGACAATCCTGAAGATGCATCTTAACCAAGTACCAATTAAAGAAGCTCATACAAATAACTGCTAAGCATTTGACAGAAGTAGTTCATAGCTTTGGTTACAAGACAAAATCTAAAGAAGAAAATAGGAAGGGGTCGTGGTACAGACATTCATCCTCATTGGTATAGATGAAGGAATGTATGCGAGCTGAGAACCTTCTATTCGTTAACTTCGGAAAACCACTCGAGGTTTTCTTTTTTGTTACAATGGGGAAGCTGAAGCCAGATATACACACCCCGGGAATTGAACCTGCGACCTGTATCCCTACATTGCATTGATCATGCTTAATCAGCTAGCAGCTGCTGTATATCTTAGAAGTGCGCAGGAGGTCGTACTTTTAAGCCAACCAGCAAGATCATGATCCACTGTATTCAGATCCTATGGTTAAATATGAATGTTGGCATAATCTCTCAAGCATCCTTGGAAGGACCCAAGAAGGAAAGGGCCATCTAGTATGACAACAATCAAAAACTGACACACGACCTAATTTAAAAGCTCATCTTTTGCTGTAACAAAAAAAAGAAAAAGAAAATCTCGCATCTTGCAAGTGCAGACTTGTGGAGGAAAAGGCACAAGAAAGAAGCAAAAGAACTAAAATGCTCGCACAACACACAGTTTGACATAATATGGGAGTCTCGAACAAGAGGTGCATAAACAGTTAATTAGTAGACAAATAAGAGCCTTCAAATAAATAAATAAATAAATAAAGTTAAGCATGCAAAAGAATACCAAATTAGTTATTAAACAACAACAACAACAACTAAGCCTTTTCCCATACTAGACGGGGTCGGCTACATGGATTCTTTGTTTCCACAGATCCCTATCATGTGCCATGTTAGCAGTTAACTCCCAATAAGCTAGATCATTCTTTATTGTTTCTTTCCAACACTTTTGTGGTCGTCCTCTACCTCTTTTAATACTTTTCAAATTTAGTTTTTCTAACCTTCTTACAGGTTCTTCTTTTGATCTTCTTTATGTCCAAACCATCTTAAACGATGTTCTCTCATTTTATCCTCTATTGGTGTCACTCCTAATTTGTTTCTAATAACCTCATTATGTATACGGTCTTTTCTTGTATGACAACTCATCCATCTTAACATCTTCATTTCTGTCACGAACATCTTTTGTACATGTTGATGATTAACTACCCAACACTCAGAACCATAAAACATAGCAGGCCTAATTGCTGCTCTATAATATTTACCTTTTAACTTTAATGGTATCTTCTTATCATAAAGAATGCCTGATGCTCCTCTCCATTTTAACCAACCAACATTAATTCTATGCGTAACATCTTCATCAATTCTTTCATCACTTTGAAAAATTGACCCTAGGTATTTAAAACTTTCCTTTTGGGTAATGCAATGTGTGCCAATTTTAATTTTTATGTCCTTTGAAGTAATCAAATAATCAAACTTACATTCCATATGTTCTGTCTTTGTTCTACTAAGTCGGAGGCCTTTGCTTTCTAATGTTTCTCTCCATAGTTCCAATTTTCTATTAACTTTGTCCTTAGACTCCTCCACTAATACAATGTCATATGCAAATAACATACACCAGGGTACTTCATCTTGAATATGTTTTGTTAATTCATCCATCACCATTATAAATAAGTATAGACTTAAAGTTGATCCTTGATGTAACCCAATATTAACTTCAAAGAAGTCTGTCGTTCCTTCATGAGTCCTCACACATGTTTTGCACCATCATACATGTCTCTTATAAGGCTGATATATGTCAATGGGATACCTCTTTTTATCAAAGTTCTCCAAAGAACCTCCCTTGGTACCCTATTATAAGCTTTTTCTAGATCAATAAATATCATGTAAAGGTCTTTCTTTTTTGCTCTAAAATACTCCATAAGACGTCTCAAAAGGTGAATCGCTTCAATAGTAGATCTGCTTGGCATGAATCCAAATTGGTTCTCTGTTGTACTTGATACTTGTCTTAACCTACGTTCGATAATTCTTTCCCATAATTTCATAGTATGACTCATTAACTTGATACCTCGATAATTCGCACAATTTTGAATGTCTCCCTTGTTCTTATATATGGGTATAAGTGTACTTGCTCTCCATTCCTCGTGCATCTTTTGGTTTTTCTATATTTCATTAAATAGTCTTGTGAGCCAAGTGATTCCTATTTCTCCTAGTATTTTCCAAACTTCTATAGGAATATTATCTGGTCCTATCGATTTACCACCCTTCATATGTTTAAGAGCCTCTTTGACTTCATTCTTTTGAAAACGTCGATAGAAATTGTGGTTTATATACTTTTCTGACTTGGCTAAATCTCCTAAACTAATACTAACATCTTTATTTTCATTAAAAAGATTATAAAATTAGTTTTTCCATCTATTTCTTATATCATCATTTGCCACTAGAATTTTTTCATCCTCGTCTTTTATGCATCTAACATAATTAAGATCTTTAGTTTTCTTATCTCTAGCCCTAGCTATCCTAAAAATATCTCTTTCACCCTCTTTTGAGTTGAGTTTTTTATATAAGTCCTCCCAAATCGTAGTTTTTACTTTACTAACGGCCTTTTTCACTTCCTTCTTTGCTTTCTTATAAGCTTCTAAAGTTTCACTAGTTTTCTTAGCATAATGTAATTTGTAACATGCCCTCTTTGCCTTGATTTTATTTTGCACTACTTCACTCCACCACCAAGCTTCTTTTTGTGCCGGTACACCTCCCTTAGATACCCCTAACACATCTTTCGCCACTTTCCTAATATGTATAGCCATATTATTCCACATATCACAGGGTGTGCCAACATAATTCCAAACATCTCCTTGAAGGACTTTCTGTTTAAATATATCTTCTTTCTCGCTTTTGAGGTTCCACCATTTAGTCCGAGTAGCTCGATGCACTCTTTTCTTCTTTGTCTATTTTTTTATTTGTAAATCCATAACTAAAAGTCGATGTTGGGTGGTTAAGCTTTCTCTTCGAATTACCTTACAATCTTTACAACACGCTCTATATTTTTTTCTACAAATAAAGTAATCAATTTGTGTTTGTGATAAGCCACTCTTATAAGTAATTAAATGTTCATCTCGTTTTTTGAAAATTGTATTGACTATAAAGAGATCAAATGCCATAGCAAAATCTAAAATCTCCCTACCTTCCTCGTTTATATCCCCAAAACCAAAGTTTTCAGGAATCCCTTGATATCATAATGCCTCTTTACCGACATGTCCATTTAAATCTCCTCCTAAACAAATCATCTCCCTTGGTGGAATCTTTTGAAACACCTTATCTAACTCTTCCCAAAAAACTGCCTTTATACTATCTTCTAGTCCTATTTGGGGTGCGTAAGCACAAACTATATTCAAAACCTCTGCTCCTAACACTAATTTCAACGTCATGATTCGGTCACCATATGGTTGTATGTCTACTACACTCTCCTTTAAATCTTTATTTATGATAATACCAACTCCATTTCGAGCCTTTTCTTTACCTGAGTACCATAATTTAAACCTGTATCCTCTATCTCCTTTGCTTTTTCTCCAACCCATTTTGTCTTTTGTAAACATAGAATATGAATCTTTCTCTGAATCATAGTATCTACCACCTCCATTTGCTTACCAGATAATGTTCCGATATTCTAAGAACCAATACGAATCTTATTATCTAGGACTATCTTCCTTACCCCCGCAACTGTCCATAATTAAAATGCGGAGACCCTCTCTGAATTGTTTTCGCTACATTCGGGCGGCAATGTAGCGGGACTAACTTCTTTACCTACACCCGTTCATGATGTGGGAACCCTCTCTGCAATTGATTCACTACATTCGGGCGACAATGTAGTGGCCCTTGCTTACTTCTTACTGCATTTAGGCTCTGCAGCACGTCGCTAGACAGGGACGCCCCAAAGCAATGCTCATAATTTTTGTAATCCATGTTATAAAATCCGACAAAGTTTTACGCTGGCTATCGGAAGCCTAACACAACCCTCCTCCTTTATCTGGGCTTGTGGCAATGCAAGGATGATCCCTTACATGGCGGAGTTAAAATATGAATAAAGATTATTAATAATGTAGAAAAGATATTCGTGGTAGTAATGAAGATATTGAGATAGATAAGAGTAACATCAATAGATGATAAAATGAGAAGATCATTTATGATGATTGAATCACGTAGAAAAAACGATAAAAGAAAATTATGGTACTAAGGTACGAAAAACTAGATTGTAAAGATGTTAAAAGAAAAAGAAGAATATCACAAAGTATCGGAAGGAACAATAAATAATGATATATCTTATGTTGAGTTAACTGATAGCATATGACTAAGCTATATGGAAACAAAGAATTCATGTAGTCGACCGTGATTTAGTACGATGTGTAAATAAATATTAATACATTTAAAACTTAATACTTGATGAATCCCAATTAACTAATATTCACAAGCACCCTGCAACCTACCTGTGAGAACCCATCCAATCCAACCTACCCCACTTATTGAAGTTATTCTCAAAGGGTCAAAAGGTGCATGTCACAACACAACACTTGAAAAGTATGGAAGTCAAAAGTCTTGAAAGACGTTCATCTTTCCAGGAAGCAGCGTGGCACAGTGAGTACCAAACTATTATTCAGATAACTTGATTTTGTTTTTTGGATATTACTCAGATGACTAGATGGTGATTCAAGAAATGTGTCTATTGTGCCTCAAACATACGTTTAGTTAGAAATGATATGCTAAAACCTATAGATCCGATTTTTCTATGCCCTAAATTCAGGTCACCCTAAACCGGAAACTACCTCGATTTGGTTGCAATTAGACATGTCTGGTTCCAATTAGCCCTAAACCTGGAACCATAACCAAATCGGCTTGAGCTGGTTCCGGTTCTGATTAAAAAATTTAAAAGTATAAGATTTTTTTTAAATACTGAAACTAGTGGTTTGGAACTGATGGTTCCAGTTTTATAGAAGGCGAAACTAGAACTGAACTAGGTGGTCCTCGATTATGGTGTTCAAATGGTTCTTGGCCCGGTTTGGTTCCGGTTGAAACCGTCATGTTGATGACGTTGTAATTAGTGTTAAGAGCAGAGGTTTAAAGATTTAAAGATTCCACAAACTGAACTAGAAATAAAGATTTAAAGGATAGTGTAGTTGACATACAATGATATGGTGACCGAATCATGATGTTGTAATTAGTGTTAGAAGCACAGGTTTTGAATATAGTTTGTGCTTACGCACCTCAAGTAGGACTAGAAGATAGTATAAAGACAATTTTTTGGGAAGAGTTAGATAAGGTGATTCAAAAGATTCCACAAAGGGAGATTATTTGTTTAGGAGGAGACTTAAATGGACATGTCGATAAAGTGGTATTAGGATATCAAGGGATTCATAGAAACTTTGGTTTTGGGGATATAAACAAGGAAGGTAGGGAGATTTTAGATTTTGCTATGGCATTTGATTTCTTTATAGTCAATACAATTTTCAAAAAACGAGATGAACATTTAATTACTTATAAGAGTGACTTATCACAAACACAAATTGATTACTTTATTTGTAGAAAAAAGGATAGAGCGTGTTGTAAAGATTGTAAGGTAATTCCAAGAGAAAGCTTAACCACCCAACATCGACTTTTAGTTATAGATTTATAAATAAAAAAATGGACAAAGAAGAAAAGAGTGCATCGAGCTACTCGAACTAAATGGTGGAACCTCAAAAGCGAGAAAGAAGATATATTTAAACAGAAAGTCCTTCAAGGAGATGTTTGGAATTATGTTGGCACACCCTATATGTGGAACAATATGGCTATACATATTTGGAAAGTGGCGAAAGATGTGTTAGGGGTATCTAAGGGAGGTGTACTAGCACAAAAAGAAGCTTGGTGGTGGAGTGAAGTAGTGCAAAATAAAATCAAGGCAAAGAGGGCATGTTACAAATTACATTATGCTAAGAAAACTAATGAAACTTTAGAAGCTTATAAGAAAGCGAAAATGGTCGTTAGTGAAGCAAAAACGGAGCATTTTAAAGCAAGATACACGTACGATGGTGCAAAAACATGTGTGAGGACTCATGAAGGAATGATAGACTTCTTTGAAGTTAATATTTGGTTACATCAATGATCAACTTTAAGTCCATACTTATTTATAATGGTGATTGATGAGTTAACAAAACATATTTAAGATGAAGTACCTTGGCGTATGTTATTTGAAGATGACATTGTGTTAGTTGAGGAGTGTAAAGAAAAGGCTAATAGAAAATTGGAACTATGAAGAGAAACATTAGAAAACAAAGGCCTTCGACTTAACAGAACAAAGACAAAATATATGAAATGTAAGTTTGATCATTTGGTTACCTCAAAGGACATCATTGAGAGATGCAATGAAATTTGTCCCTAGGTATTTAAAACTTTCTTTATTGTTTCTTTCCAACACTTTTGTGTACTTTTCAAATTTAGTTTTTCATACCTTCTTACATCTTCTTTCTATATGTCCACACCATCTTAAACTATATTCTCTCATTTTATCCTTTATTGGTGCTACTCCTAATTTGTTTCTAATAACCTCATTATGTATACGGTCTTTTCTTATATAATTACTCATCCATATGTACAAAAGATGTGAGTGAAAAAATGAAGATGTTGAGATGGATGAGTAATTATACAATAAAAGACCGTATACATAATGAGGTTATTAGAAACAAATTAGGAGTGACACCAATAGAAGATAAAATGAGAGAATATAGTTTAAGATGGTTTGGACATATAAAAAGAAGATGAAAAGAAGAAGATGTAAGAAGGTACGAAAAACTAAATTTGAAAAGTACTAAAAGAGGTAGAAGACAGCCACAAAAGTGTTGGAAAGAAACAATAAAGAATGATCTAGCTTATTTTAAGTTAACTGCTAACATGGCACATGATAGGGCTATGTGGAAACAAAGAATCCATGTAGCAGACCCATCTAGTATTGGGAAAGGCTTTGTTGTTGTTGTTATATATTTTTAATATTTTTTTCGGTTTCAAACCGTTTAAGACCTAAACTGAAACCAGACCCAGATGTTCCAAATAGGCACCGGAACCGACTCGATCACGGTTCCTGATTCCAAGCAAAACGGAACCGGTCATTCGTGTAAGACTCAAACCGAAACATAGGTTGTGAATCGGAATCAAAACTGATACGGCGTAGTATTTGTTTCAGTTCCAGGTTCGACGGAAACCGATACCGAAACCGAGATGGCTTCTCATTCTTTTCACTAGAAAACTCTCCGTAAAGCCGTGGAGGAGAGAGAAACGTAAACAGTGCAAAGAAAAGCTGTGATTGGACTGAGGATAGAAATTTCCAAACGCGAGGGTACAAATTTCTGATTTTTTTTCTAATTTTTTAATTGCTTTTCTGCCACGAAAAGACAGTTTGTGCAGAGTGAAGAGACGGAGCATCTCGTCCCTTCGCCACAAGAGAACAAAAATATTTTAAATTATTAATATCTAATTATTTGTTCCAGTGAGGGGAATTCATGCCTACAGAAAGGGTAATTTCGTCACGGAAGGTCCATTTCCTTAATGCCCACGTAAATCCGATGGTTCCGTACTCGATTGATCGTTATACCACCAGAGAAACGACGGACAATTTTGGAGAAGGAAAGGGTAATAAAGTCATTATCTATACGGCAAATATTTATTTGGGGGCTTTTCGGGTTTCTCCAATTCCGTCTCTCGCCCTGTAGGAATTTTCATATATGTCCATCAAGTTAGTTAATTTCCGAAACCCCTCACCTGTGAGCACCCATTTCAGAATATCTTAAAATCTTATCTTAAACCATAATCTGTACTAATGCGAGTATTTAGACGGACGATTCGTCTCAACGATATAATAACTCTGATACGTATACTGGCCGTATTGTATGAGAGAAACCTAAAATATACTAAAGATTTTCAATGAATCGCATTAACAATAAATCACTTGAATTAATGAATCATTAAATATTATAAAACACCCAAAAGGCCACAAGGGACCGTAGCCTCGAAGGATTAGATATATTTAAGAGCCCTTGGAAAGGACATACTCGCCTATCGACTAAATTAAGCCAAATAATCACTGGGTTATATAAATATATATATATATAGGGAACAGTAACTGCGTAATGAATTATTTTGCATTACATAGTATAGTGACATTTTTAATTCAAATCTCTATGTTAATCTCAAAGAAAGAAGATGTTTAAGCATGATTATACATTGAAGAAATGACATATTTACCACTTATAGAGAGAGGTAATGCTAAATGCGTAATGTTTTTAGATATATAAATTTTTATGAATATTTTCACCATTTAATTGACATAATGTCCATAATTTTTAAATTCTAAGATCTCACTAAAACATTTTCACATTTGATTTTTGAAACCGGTGGTAGAGATTTAAATTACTTTATATTTAATATATGATGGATTAATACACCACATAATCCATTAAATATAAAGTACGAAAGTACAATAACACTTTAAATTAAAACCTTCACCATTGATCGTGAATGACAAAATCATTTATGTAAGATTATGCATCTTATTTACCACTTAACATACATATATTATAGAGAGAGAAATCAACATATGTGCAATCTATACTCAAATTCATTCAAAGATCTTCCCATTTGATCGGTGTTATCAACAATAGAGGTTTGGATTTAAAAAACAAAAAGTATCATACTATATATATATATATATATACTGTTAGACTTTGTCAATTTCAACCATGCAAATGTTCAAGCGGATTTTAGTGTGGATGCATTTATGGTTGGATTATATATATATATATTAGCCAATTCATCGGCAAATCAATTAGGCCTACACCCATAGGCAGGGTCCACATGTACACAAGAAAACACTTTGCTTCATCTAGTGTATCATGCATACTTAAATGCACAAAATATCAATAAATTCATGTATCATACCATACAATATCGTTATTTTTCAACTATACTCTTTCCTATCAATAAACTCATGGACTCATATAATATATGTTGACTCAATTTTTGATACACGCTTAAGTTAACTTAAAATGTACTATATTATTGTTACAAATACAATTTACATGCATAACTAATATAGAATCTAGTATCAAGTCGCTTGAGTATATAGAATTTAGGGGTATAAATAGTTTTAAGAAAATTTTAAAAGTAACCAAAAGTTCCACATTCTTTTTCCCTGCAGAGAAATTCAAGAAAACCAAAAGTTCCACAATTATATAGAATCTACAATCAAGTGCTTGGAATTCTACTCTTGCATTAAACCGGTTTCAACAGTCAGACATGGCCGGCTTGAAACCGACACTAAACCGGTCGTGGAACCATCGGTAACTAGAATTGGAGACTCAGTCTGGTTTCGGTTACAGTTCATAACTTTCACAAATCGATCTAGAATCGGAATGAATGGTTTCAAATCATTGATTTAGGTGGGGAATTCGACTTTCAAAGAACGCATTTGCTCGTTCTTTAAAAAAAAAATAGAACTGATTCTGAGACAGTTTTGAAACTGAAAGTGGAATCGTTTCAAAATTTGTCTGAAGACGATTCGATTCCGGTTTCTATGTACCAGACAATTCGAACCGGACGGTCTGAAGACCTGACTTGTCTAATCGAAAGCTCTACAAACAACACAGAATGCCGAGTGGCCAACTGAACGATAGAAGCCCCACACACTTCCGCTCTTATATTGTGCTGAAATATTGGTTTAATGAATTTGAAACATTTTTAAAGAAGACAACCGGCTTTCTGAAAAATGACGTCGAAATAAGCAGTGATTTGCAAAATACCATTTTCTCTGTTTCCGTCAGCTCAAGAAGTGACCGTCGATTGTAATGCACGCCAACTCAGAGCAACCCATCGACGGTTGAAAGGACGCGTGGAGAAAAAGACAACGGCAATAAAATCTTTTCTCTTCCCCCCTCGTTTACTTCTTGACAACTGAATTTCCTGTCAAGCCCTGAGCTGTTTGGCGGTGGAGGAAATGGGGTACGTAAATCACGTGCACTCGGCGTAGGGTAATTGCGTCAATTCAGATTATCCCTTAGACGATAACAGCCTTCTCATTGCAAGAATTCATTCGAGACAGGACCATAAACCGGTTTTATACCGAATCGGATGTTGACGGTACAGATTGCTCATCCGCACCCGTTTCGGCCACCAAACGGACCGACCAACCCTTCTCTTGGTTACAGTAAGGGGCCGAAGCCCAACACACCCATAGAGACACGCATGCACTTTCAAGTTCGAAACTATGTTGCAAGGATACGGTACAATACAAGGTTCGGTATTTTTATATATAAAATACAGATAAGTTACTATTATATAGAGTAATTGGATTATGTCCACCCCTGATATTTGTCTATCCATTATTTTTTAGTAATATGAGTATAATAATAATATTTGTTTAGTTTAGTCATTTTTAAATATAAAATATGAATATATTATTATTGTCCACTCATTTCTTTTGAATGATATGAGTATAATAACGATATCTTTTTACTTTTTAAACTCTCTTTAAAATTTTTAAATTATACTAAGCACTCAAAAGCAATGGATGAACGTGCCAAAAGTTGACAAAAATTAGTTTACCATATATATAATTAAAATTATCCATAATTGACTATAACAATATAAAGCTTATTAAAAATAAAAATATGTAAATTTGACATAACATGAATTTTTAATTTTAATAAGAAACATAATATATGAAACAAAAAATTACATCACATACCAGTCTATAATTGTTCATTGTTTCTTTGAATAATTTTATGATATTTCTCGTTTAACACTTTCACTAGAACGTTCAACCCTTTTCTCGTAACTTGCTTCCAGTTAACAAAATTTGTTCCAACTAAGTAAATAGTATCTTAAGTTATTTTCCACAAAACCCACAGCATCAGCTCACCGTTGGGACTCTCAGATGCTCACTTGCAGGTAGTGAGTTCAAAGCCAGAAGGGGCGTATGCACATGTGTGTTTTCAGTCTCCTTTTGAAACAAAAAAACAACAAAGTTATTTTCCATATAATAAATGGTTAAGTGTTTAAAACAAAGTTCTCTCTTTCTCTCTCTCATGACAGTAGCCCTGTCTCGTCTTAACTCCATTAGTATCTTTACATTCATCATTCTTTCTTTTGATTTCCGATATTTCAATTGAGTTTTGTCTAACCAGCCTCAAATGAATAAACATCTTTTAGGTATTTCATTTCATCTTCTCTTTCATGCTACACCATCCTTTTCTATTCATGTGGTTATGTATTTAATCTTTTTATATGGATATATACTTTAAAAACAATAGGATCTTTCAACAATATATTTCATGTAAAGAGGACCAGTGTCTTATTGGGACCGTCCATATGAGAGCATAATCCATACATACATCTATTCATGCTTAAATCGGCTTAAAAGATCTTCACCATTTAATCGACATGTTCAACAATTGAAATTTGAATTTAAAAGCATTTAATACACATTCACATTACAAAACAACATTATTTTTTATTTTTAAATTCAAATATTTACCATTAGTTATGTTGATTAGACAATAAAGATCTTGAGCATCAATGGGTGTGTATACATATATTAATTTCTCTTTATATATATATATATACCTCGATGAATGCTTACGATAGAGAAGAAGGTAAAAAATAATATTTCTTGACAAACCTTTTTTATAAAACCTTATAGTAGTTTTTGTTCATGTTATTTTGAGGAAACACATAATAGGGCTATGTGGAAACAAAGAATCCATGTAGCGAACCCCATCTAGCATGAAAAAAGGCTTAGTTGTTATTGTTGATTGAGTTAGTGCCCCGTAAATGTATAAACATAAAAATTACACGGTAAAGTTAAACCAAGGTCTTATGAAATCATGCGTGAGCCAAATGTGAGGTTGAGCCAAGTGTTCATGCTAGCCGGCATGAAACCAAAATTAGTCAAACCGGACTTAGAACTAGGACCTACATGATTCAATTATTTCTTTTAATTTCAAAAGTTTTAATGATTTTTTTTTTTATTTCAGATGGTTTAAAACTTAAACCGAAATCAGAATTGGTCCGGGTTCGATTATTGTTTCCGCCTTTCGGAAAACCGAAACCGGTGGTTTGAAGCCGTCGATGTCTATTTGCAGCGATGATTCGAATCGATCGAGTTTGGATAAACCGATACAGCTTATAAGTACCAGACAAAAGAAAGGGTATCACGGTACTTTACATGTCAAAAAACTCTCGTTACGGGGCACCTAAAACTTGTGGCTGGAACGGCAATTCGAACGCCGTTCTGTGCTTATATTTTAACATGGTCTCTCTCTCTTTCTCTATGCTGAACTAGGAAAACGATGAGTTGAGAAAACCATGAGAGAGAGATCGGTTAAGAAACCGCCTCATGTCTCTCTCATATGGTCTCCTGAACTCATCCCTCTCACAAGAAACGATGAGTTCAGGAGACCATGAATGGCCGATCGGTAAGGTTGTAGTCGATTCGGCTTTCAGCTTATGCATCTCTTCTTCGGTGGTTGGCGTGAAGTATCAACCTCATTTTCAGGGGAGATCTCACAACTTTGCCAAGTGACTAAAACTTTTACTTTCTATTTCTTTTATATATATTCCCTTTGTTTGCCTCTGAAATCTAAGGCTTTCCATGATATCTGAAATCAGAGAGCTGCTTCATTTAAGCTTCGCCTCGATCTTGGTTCATTCATGTGGTAGTAATCTCTTCTGAACAGAGTCTTACGTGCAATTTTTAAAGGTATTTTCTGCAAGTACGTTACTCGGTTTAAAATATACTCGCTTCGGGCTCATTTCCACGTTATCATTTGTTTTTTTCTTCGTTTTTCTGTTTAAATGGTTTATCATCATCAGACTGCCAACTCGAACTTGAAGTAAGGCTGTTTATGTAAGAGCTTTTTTTGTTGTTGTTTCTGACCTCTGAAACTTTTTGTTTTTAATCACAATCATCACATTGAGAGAGAGAGAGAGAGCTTTCTTCAGTTCACTATGGGTAGCAGTTGGAATTAAACTATCTGCCGACTCATTCATTCAAATGGTAGGTTTGGTATCTGAGTACTTCTCAAATGTGTGAATGATGCGGGAGATAAGTTAAGTTCTACGCTATCCCTTATTGGACTGAAGGGAGCTCCCTGAATGGTCATTGCCTCAGTGTTCTCTTTTGTATTCATACTCTCTTCGTTGCTTCCAGTGATGATCTATATCTATCGAACGTCAGGTTGTCTTTCTTGTTCTTTATTGGTCAGTTTCATGTGATCTCGTTACTGACTTTGCGTTTAAACGTTTGTAGGTGGTACGCTATAAGTTCTGGACTTGCTCGTCTTGCCATTGCAAGTGATTTGGTGATAGACTGCGGTTTCTTAATCCTTCATCTTTTGGGCAGCTCTACTATCGAATGCTTGCATTGCGGACAGTAGCGAGCTCCAACTCCTTTACGTCTTTCGTTAATATTGCCAACGAATGCATTCTCATAAGAGGACTGAGCAAGAATTGGTGGATGGTGGTTAACTCCAGATGCCCATTATGTTTGTAGAGAGTTGCCTTTACTCTTTTTTGGCACATACTGAGCAATTCGGGTTGTCGGTCAACTCCGGATGCCCATTATGTTTGTACCAGAGAAAGAAGAATCTAAGTAAGCAAGAACCCTAAAAAGCTTCAAACAAGTGTGCGCGCGTGTATATTCCTGTGTTTAGACACCATATTGCAATCCCACAATCGCACACAGATCATAGCGCAATTGCAGCTTGGGGTAGGTGTTTGAAGGCAGAAGATTGATCAATAGAGACTTCTTAATTTGTGTTCAGTCGATCAGATTGAAAGTCACCGGATGTAAATGTGGATAGTTACTCCGTTCCTCTCCGCGTGATCCATACGACGCTGAACCGCCTCATCATTCGTCAACTGTTGCGTCTTTTAACTAAAGTATTGAGGTTAAATCTCGAACTTTGTGTCAGTATATATAGTTTTCTAATTCATGGCTTTGAAACTTTTACTTGATGTGAAGTATTCAACAGTTGGAATGATTATGTATGGAAATGAAATGAGATGAGATGAGATGAGATTGTCACTTATCAATGTTAACCTGCTAACAAACACATTCTTCTTTATTTGAAGGAAAAGTTCGATATGCTTGCAAATCTCAAAGTCTATCAGATGTTCTCAAGTTAGTTCCTGCGATGTATTGGTATCACGAACACTACATTGTTAATGAGGGTTCACCAAACACAGCCTTCATGAATCTAACAACAGACAGCAGATCATGTTCACTAATATCTGAATTACGAGTAACTTTAATAATAAAAGTAATTAAAGAAAGCCTTAGAGTCGCCTAACTTGTGACAATATGTTCAAAATTGTTATTACCAATCTTCACGCCATCGACATGGTTGATTCTCTTGAATGTTTGCATCACTCGATCTGACACATTTTTTGCCTTTGTCTTGTGTCGAGTGAAATCCAATTCACAAACAAATTTGATCTATAAACAGTCATTGTGGTAAAGGTCGTAGTGTCGTAGATTAGATACCCATATTCTAAGGCCATGCAAACCTGTTACATGAAATGCGGCAAAGCTAATGCCAACACCCCCAAATAAAAATAAATAAACAAACTCCAAAGATCTGGAAGAATTGAAATGAGGGTTTTTCATGCGTTCACAGAATATTTCTAGATTCCTATACTCCATTCATTGAGGAAAATGTAGGACTAGTGCGAGTTCATCATACAAGATGTTTTCATCCATAGGATCTCAAATGCCGAGATCAATCAAAAGTTTGATTTTATCTAAATTACTATTCATTGTGAAGGTTTTTCTAATTGGTTCAATGCCATATCAACTCGTCTTTTCATCTTTCAATTTTTCTTTAGTATATTGAATAATTATAGGTAAATGAATCATATGAGATACAATGATAAAAGGCATATGATAGATTGAGGTATTGTACGAACCAAAGATGGTTTATGAGAGAAGGACCTGAGTCTTGATTATATATATATCCGTCAAACAAACTCAATCCAACAAATCGGCAGCCTAGTTCCCCTGTTGATTCGGGATTGAGAGTGAGTTTTCTCCCTTACAAATTGTCTTTCACACGTCTAGTCTCATCAATGTGCCTAAGAGTCCACATGAGATCTTTAGAGGTTACAGTTGAGATTACCATAGAAGATAAGTTTCTAATGCTAATTTGGTAATTTAAAAGAAAATATTGAAGTTGAAGAGAAGTGACATCATCACCTTTTTTTTTTTTTTCCTTTGTTTATAATGGGAGACAAAGCTTGACACAAACATGCGTACAACAAAGAGATTTTCGTTGAAAGAAAGACTCGGAAACAATAAGATAAAACCAGGTTCAGCGTGCTCAAGAGTCTATCGAAAGGAGTCCAGGCGACTGTCCAAAAGAACCGCCCATGAATTTTCTCCCTTGGCAGACTCTACCAACAGTGGCTTGAACTGTAATTATATCTCAATAAGTACATGAACATAACAAATTCAACCAAAGTTTCTAGGAGAAGTGGAATTTTGTTTTCCTTTGGGCACGACTCGCTCTACGTAAGATAGCAAAAGTACAATCAAGCAATCGACATGATATATTTGCTCACATTCCAAGCGAGGGTCATAAATTACAGGAATATCCATGGTTTTAATCAAAGGAGGTAGAGTTGATAAAAAACTAAAGCCCACAATTAAATCCGTCCCTCATACTTATGTTCACCACTTAAACATAGGGGAGGACATGGACTGGCTAACCAGTCCATAACATATTCCCAACTCCAGTCTACAGCCTTCAGTTTTGAAACATTATTAACATTAGATTAATCGTTGGTTGGTTAACCATTAGCGATGGTCGGTTAACTACCGCTTCGGGTTAATTTAACCATTAAAAAGATCTTGCATATAGTGATTAATAAACTATGAAGTATCACCAAACATTAAAAAGAAATCGTAAAGAAGGTTTGAAGTCATATCCAAAAAGGATGGATCATACATCACTTCTAATATTGTATTTTTAAATTTTTTTAGTCGAGATAACTTAAAATTAGTACTTTCTTTGCGTGCATGAGAAAGATTGAATATCTTTGTTTACTTTAAGCGTAGTTGATCTCTTTGGTGATATTTAACTCTTCATCGAAAGAGGGCTGCATGATGCATGCAGAGCGTTAGCTCATCAGTAGGGCTCTTTGACTCCGACCTTACAGGCAGCGAGTTCGACGCCTGAGGATGTGAATGTGTGCGTGTGTGTTAGGCTTTGGCTTCCCCTTGTAATTGTCTCATTGGCATCATAGTGATTATTGCATCAGTAGGAGCTAATCCATGGTTGATGAGTCCAATTTTCGGGCTTCCTCTTAGGGACAGCAATACCGCCCTTAGACATGAGGCCCCGCCCCAATCTGACCTGAATGGGACCGGGACTAACCCAGTTCGATAGTATATACCTCTCTCTCTTTCTATCTACACACACACATATATATATACATATATATGTAGAGAGAGAGAAGTTGTAAATGAGTACACTGATTCATGTTCAAATCTACTTAAACATATCGACAGTTTGATTGGCATGAACAACAGTAGAGATTTTGAATTAAAAAAGAATCAATTTACTTTTGTATGTTGTGTTTAAATATTTTTTGTTTTATCACCTCAACTATTTAATTTAAAAAATCGAATGGTTAAGATGATAAAGTGGATTCGAGTATAGATTAGTATGCACATTGACTATGCTCTCTATCCTCTCTCTCTCTCTCTCTCTATATATATATATATATATATATATATATATATATATATATATATATATATATATATTATGGGTTCAATTCCAGCTGGGTGCATGCGAAATGAAATGCTCAATAACAAACTAATCTTTGTATCAATGGAATCTTATCATCCACATATAGTTAATTGGTATATTCATACAATAAGAATAAGTATAGCATGTGTTTAATAAGAATAAGTATGCATGCTCATATTAACCTTTTACTTTTAGGCCGATAAGTATCATTTAGAAAGTTATAAGGTTATTTGAGAAAATCATACAAGGCTCCCTATATAGAATGTATATGCTTGCACACATACATGGCATAAGTATATAATTGGAGGACCACACACTTTTACATCGTTATACCGGCCCTCTCTCTCTCTCTCTCCCCTAGCATAGCATGGCTGCACGCTTATTACAGTGGAGAGGTATAGGTTCCACACTCTCTCTCCTCACTTAAAATAAAACAACAACATGTTATTGGGTTGTGCCTGCTCTCAACATTCTTCATATATATATATATATATATATATATATATATATATATATATATATATATATATATATATATATATATATATATCAGAAACTCGCATCATCATGTATAAAACATGTGAATGGGTTTAGCCATGGTAGTCGACCTTTGCCCTTTTAAAGGGAGACCAACACCTGACACTCTGGGTGCGGTCCTGTTAATGGAACTCCAACCTACAGCAGGAGCATCAAAAAGCCCTGTCAGTTGAGCTAACGCTCTGGGTGCTAATCATAAGAGCCTACCATAAACATTGCATGGTACAATTTGTTAGTCAACTTTAGTGAATTATTTGGTTATAGATGTAAATATAAATATGAATATATATATATATATATATATATATATATATATATATATATATATATATATATATATATATATATATATGTATGTATATGTGTGTGTGTGTGTTGAGAAAAGATTTCTTATGTTTGATTAAGTCAATTAAAAGTGGTTGACTCTGATGATGGACAAAAGTAAAACGTTGCAGCTGTATGAAGGAGTTGACCTTTTTTGGGTCGTGTGAAGACCCTGGCCAAGGACCAGGGTTTCCGTCAATGGGATCATTCTGTGTTCGTGCCTCATCTGCTTAACAGCTGCTGCCTATAGATGGTGCTGCTGGTTATTAATTAGAAAGTTATGGATCGGTTCGGTTCAGCCCATCTATTACTTTTAAGTCCGATATGCACTCGCACTTGTGTGCAAGAAAATCATTCATAATAAAATTAATCTTAACCTTAAACCAAACATTTTCTTGTATTAGGTGGATTCAGCTACACAGGTAGAGGTGGGTGGTTTCAACCTGGCCTGGCAGGTTAAATTGGACCTGAACCGCCCTTGTAACCGGAACTAGGTGAACCAAAACTGGAGGTTTCAAGTTAGAAGTGGTGGTTCTGGTTTACCCAGAACCCGCCAGGTCCCGCTGCATCGTGCAAACCCGAAACCTTCCTAGACGGTCAGACGTCCTATATCCTCACCCGAGCATACCTTATTCAATACATCATTAGCACTGCGACTATCACACACTATATAAAAAAATAATTAAACTTAAAAGGGAAATCGACATAGATGAGCAATAACTTTTCCTTTTTTAAAAAAAGTAGGTAATAAAAAATCGGTTTTTAATTTTTAGCAAGTATTTGGCTCATCTAACTTCCAACTCATCTTAACATAAGTAAACGTACCAAACACGTATAATACATGTTGAGAAGAAGAGTTTGAACTGTCTTTCTTCGGTTTGTTTGGTTCATTTTGCAGCTTTACTCATGTTTATGTAGCTTGATTATGCAAATCCCTCGTGTGAGGTTTTTGAGATGGTAACGTATACCAGCCAGCCATCTCTCTTATGGTTGGGTTTGAATGGTATGGAGACGGTGAGAACAAGAGTCACAAGACAACAATCACTCTCTTATTCATATTTCTCTTTTATATTGGTAGCAGTGGCAGCGATCACATGAATTATGAGTTATATATATATATATAGATAGATAGATAGATAGAGAGAGAGAGAGAGAGAGAGAGAGAGGGAGAGATGTCCAACATGACGCTACTCACTCATGTCTGACCTTTGAGAGGATCTCACTTATATATATATATATATATATATATATATATATATGTGTGTGTGTGTATAGGGATACTACGTTATATTCAATGAGTTGAGTACTCAACGAGCACTCATTGTCTAAAAATTGGGGTCACACCAAAATAAATGAAAAGGGGCTCACCACTTTACATCATCTTATAACTATGAAGTATATCCCAGCTTTCTATTGTACCTCCTTAAAAGTTTTTTCACATAAAAATTGAAAAAAGAAAAAGAAAATATAACCCATGATCAAATACCATGGGTTATAATACACAAATATAAACAAAAGATACCCACCAATATTTCCTATATCTCCCATTTTCTGAATGAATTTGAAAATGATAATATTTATAACAACAACTGAGCCTTTTCCTATGCTAGACAGGGTCGACTACATGAATTCTTTGTTTCCACATATCCCTATCATTTGCTATGTTAGGAGTTAACTCACAATAAGCTAGATCGTCGTCTTCTACATTAATCTAGTTTTTCGTACTTTCTTATTTACAAAACAAAAATAAATAAATTAAAGAAAAGTATGCCCGAAAAGGAGTAGCTTTCCACCATTTCCATTTAATTCAACTGGCGAACTGGGTCCATATTGGATCGATTTAAGCTCCATATTGTTCTGATTGACAACTTGAGGTAGGTTAATTATAGGTTTCCCTAAACCCGACTGACTGCATCATGAGAGAACCAAGACTTACAACACGATTTCTTGAGATTTAGATGGCATGTGACCAATTCAGGCTTACATTAGTGGGCTTCCATCTCCAACGAGTGTTAACCTCTGTGTGATAGTGGTTATTCTTATATTAGTTTAAGGTGATATAAAAATTTATGAATTTTTAAATTACCACTTAAAACCCGTTTTAAAAAAAACCTATTTTTTTAAGAAAATTGTAGGTATTTACGACCTCAAAACCTAAATAACAGGCGTAATCCTCTTGTTGTTTGCAAGCGTTTCCGTATCAAAAGAGGATTGCACTTTCTTTGAATCTTTTGGAAACTAGCTACCTTCTCACATATAAAACCATCTTATATATATCTCAAGCATGGTATCATCGGCACAAACTCGTTCTTTCCTCCATTGCCTTGCTCCTCATCGGCTTGAAAGAAGGTTCTCTCTCTCTCTCTCCCTCTCTCTCTGTTTTTTTGCTATTTTCCATCACATTATTGTTATTGCTAATGGCAATTGGGGCAGTGTCGGAGGGACATGGCTGTTATGGGAGTGTCAGGGGTTCGATTCCTATTAGTTTCATTTTGGCAATAGTCTCAGCTTGAAGCATATAGGGGTGATCCAAAACACTTGTGACAGGTTGTTCATTGGCACTGGCCCTGTTCGTAAGGCCTATATATATATATATATATATATATATATATATATATATATATATATATATATATATATATATATATATTTAAATTTGAATCTCAAAATGAATGACCGAGATTTGTTTGATTAAAGTGTGATAACATATACAAGGTGCTAATACATATGAGTTGTCCATATATATGTATATATAGTGATAAGTGCTCATCCTTAAATCTACTCAAACATCTCAACCGTTTAATTAAAATGATCAACTTTTGTATTTACTGTATATGCACGATAAATACTTTTTATCACATCAATAAGTTGAGATAATAAAATAGATTTAAGCATGAATGGGGGTTGAGCATCTACCACTTCTTCCGTGTACCTCTCTCTCACACACCCATACTTTAGGTTGTTAAGCTGTTTTAAGTAGGTTGAATGAGATGGTCAAACGATGGCTCCTCATCTGCCGACCAATCTCTCATCCAACAGTCCACAGTCCTCCTAAAGCCTGATCCTAAATCAACGGTCTTCATCTTCCTACGTGCTCGAAAGCTCAAGATCGTCCGACACGCGAAAGTACAGGGTCGTTTTCGTCCAACAGTGAAAGTCTTTGCCATCGAAAGTGATCGCCGACGTCAGAACTGAAACGCTTTCGGCCGTTGGGACGTTCTGCTTCCGATCAGTCTCTGTGAGAGGGGGAGAGAGAGAGAGAGAGGGAGATGAAGGAGTGTGCAGGGGTGGATCTCTTCGAGCCGCGAGCGTTAATGGACTCTGAGTCGGCCAGCGGAGGAGCTGCCGTTCCGGTATCGAACTTCGCGTTCGCGTTCAACGATCCGAACTTCTCCGACCGGATTCTTAGGCTGGAGATCGTCGGAGGGACGATGGAGTGCAAATCGGATGGCGAGGGATTCCTCAGTATCACGGACTGGGCACGGAATCGGAAGCGGAGGAGAGAGGAGATCCAGCGGGGTAAAGGTAGGGTTTTAACGTTGGCGGTTCCTTTGCTTGGGTCGTCGGCTTTTGGATGGCGATCTGCTTAGGGGTCCGTCCTGATTGGTTGCGCGATTTCCTTGAAACAACCCGGGTTCGGTTTCCCTTTCTTTTCTTTAGGGTTTATTGTGCTTTTTCTCTGTTCCTTTTTTGTCGTGGTTTCGACTTTTGGTGGGAAACTGTGAAATTACACATAGGGGAAGTGCACGTGAAGAAATAATTCTTAGGATTTCGCTTAGTAGAATCAAGAGAGCAACTACCTTCTTCTCTTCTTGTCGTTATAAGAGTTCTGTTTTCTTTATTTTGAGCGGTGTACCTGGCTTTTAAAATAGAGTAGGAGCAACGTCAACTGGTTCAAACACAGACAACTCTTATCAGCAGAATAAACTGTAAGATATCTATCGTTTTTGGTTTAGACGATAGGAGAGACTGAACTGCTAAGATATCTATCCCCTTGATTTAGACGATAGGATGAACATAACTGTTATTTCCTTTCATTATGAAATGGTTTTATATGCGAAATAGAGGCGTTAACGCGCAAATGACTTATGGATCGTCAAAAGTTGTTTTTTTCTTGCTCATGTTTTTTGTTCAGAACTCTTGTCCATGGGACTCCTTTCTATCTTCTGCATATTTAGTGCTTCGCATTTCTCTATATGATGTTTATCTTGACGAAAAGATCTGGGTTTCATGTGATTGATCTGCAGAATTAACTCTAAGTCTTGAGGATTCAGCTTCAATTAATCAACCGGATATTGATGATGGATTGTCACTTGATAATCAAGAGGAAGATGCTGTAGCAATGATTGAGGAGTCTCCTTCAGGAGGTATCTATAGCCATCTCTGGTCCTTGTGCTGAGTTCATTTCTTTTGATATGGACAAGCTGTTTGTGCAATCTAGGTGATTGGCTGAGGGATTTTTTTTTCCCTTTTCCTTTCAATTCTTCGTTATCCTTTTCCTTTTCCAAGAATTCACAACTTCTGAAAGTATGCTGGTAAGCTAGCTAGAGTCTCTACGGTTATTTAGAAGTTATATACATATCGGCACATCTCCAAAGTATGATTTCAATGATATCTGAAACATTGAGAAGGAAATACTTTTTACAAGCTAGATTTGGTGAAATTCAGTTCTATTATCCTGTAAATAAGTTCATGCTTTTGCACCTAGAAAAATCATGTTCCGCATAGCTGAGACATTTGTTTCATCGATTATGATACATATTTTCCATGGGAACTTGCTCAACCCCATGCATCTATCTCAATCTAGTTTTGTTTACAGTTAATTTAGTTTTCTGTTGCTTGGATTCTGAACTTTGTTTTCACTTCAGTTATCTTAGGAACTTCCTTTTCCTGTTAATGGCAGCAATGGCAATATTGCACCTAATACATTTTGAGTGCAAGTACCGTTGGACCTTCTTGTAACTTTCACTGAATTATGTGAAAATTTTCAGTTGAAAATTTGAAATTATTGTTCATCAACTTGATCATAAATTTATTTTCCTCCTCCTGAGATTGGTACTAGTGCATGTCTTTGCCTCTAGTCGAGGATTGGAGATCACTTGCATTCTTGGTAAACTTTTTGTTGAAGCTACTTCCATCTTGTTCATCAAATAAGTCCCAATCCTTGTGCTTGTGGTAGCAATCAGAATGGTTCTCTAGTTACTTAAAGCTATTTTAATATGACTGTTCAGGTGTTGCATGACGTCTGGATTGATATTTTTGTGCCAATGGAAGCCTTCGAATTACTCATATCTCAAGGCAACTCTTAATCAGAATTTCACCTCTTTATGAGCATGTGTTTTGAAGATTACCAAAAGCAATTTTTTATCGAAGAAAGTCTAAAAAACTTGTTGATTCCTTCTGCTGTTAGTCTCCATGATTAGTTGCATATAAGCACTTTTTGTGCAGACGTTAATTGTAAGAGCCCTTTGCCATGGAACATAGTTGGTGGAGCTGTCGAACACCACACAGGGACTATGGACCAATTACTTTTAAGATGTATTGCATTTGAAATTGAAAATCTCATCCTTTCTAGTCATGTTGAAGATCCTTCATTGATAGCAGCAATTTTGCTGTTTTGAAGGTGAGGAAGTTCTACTCAGCAATGCTTCATCATGGAGTATGGATTGTTCAGCAATAACTAGAGCTAGAGAAATACATATTAGTTCCGCAATTTTAGCTCAGAAGAGTCCTTTTTTCTTTAAAGTGAGTATACGGCTACGTTATTTGGTCTCTTGTTATCGCCAACACATCTGGAGACTGAATCATCTCGTCTTTTCTTTACCAGCTTTTCTCAAACGGTATGAAAGAATCTGAGCAGCGTGATGTAACGGTACGGATCAACGCATCAGGTATCTTATACATGCTATTTATTGTGCTAATAGCATCTTTACGTTTGTCTTATTCACTCGACAATGTCTTGTGTGCGAATTCTAGGTGGCAGGATCACCAATTTAAGATATTTGCTGATTATTTTAGGACTAAGACTTCTGTTGGCAACCTACAGTTGTCCTTGGCTGAAGGCTTTATCATCTCCTTTCACCCTTCACCGTCCCTTCTCCCCCTTCTCATCTATATCTTTAACTTGGTTAGTTCTAAGAAAGCCAGCTGCTTTGTTCCGTCCCTCTCATGTGGTATTTAAGGCTTATTTGACTTAGAAACTTCGCTTATTGGCTGAGAAATGCACCTGTCTGAGTGCTGTCTTTCAAGTAAGATGATTTTTTCCCTTGTAATGATGCTGAACAGAGGAAGAAGCTATGATGCAACTTCTGAACTACATGTACAGTGAGAGGATTACGACCACATCTCCTGCGACACTGTTAGATATACTCATGGCTGCAGACAAGTATGAGGTTGCTTCTTGCATGCGCCATTGTAGTACACTGCTGAAGGACCTCCCCATGACTACGGAATCGGCTCTTCTATATCTCGACCTCCCGTCAAGTGTGTTGATGGCAGAAGCCGTTCAATCATTGATGGATGCTGCCAAACAATTCCTTGCAAAGCGCTACAAAGATCTATCCAAGTAAGTTGCTTTTGGTGATTCTGACACTTAAAATTACATTTTTATACTGCTTTTATGGCTATACTGCACATCTTGTTGGTGAGCCCTTTGACGTCTTTCACGTGAACGTGGAACATATTTCTTTGATTCGATTTACGTTGTAGAAGTTTGTTTGCTCCCGTGTTGCATGTGCACCAACTCCCCCGCCCACCGGGTGGTGAGACACAAGGCTATGCCACGATGTTGCAGGTGCGGGAAACTGGTGAGGATGCAGGATCGGCGAATTTGAAAACCATGAGGGACGAGCCTTGGGGATATATGTATATATGTATGTATTATTTATGTAATTGATAAGGTCTCGTGAAACTAAAAAGAAAACTCCGTTTTCAATCACGAAGAAAGTATTAGTCAGTCAACTCGACATCTAAACCATCTTTGAGTTGGAACTTTTAGTTGAAAGATTTTTTAAAATAATTAGTACCAAGATGAACATGGTAGAAGCATCGGCGACGAGTGTTGAACTGTCGGACAAGAGTACGGCATCCTCTTAGAAGCATCGATATGAAGGGACACAAGATTTTTTATTCGTCTTTCTTGATGATGTTGAAAACTAAGTCAGTCACCTGCAAATCAGAACTGTTAGGAAGCTTGCACCAACATTAACAACAAATATATCACACAAATAACAAGCATGAGTGAACATAAGAGGCAAATATTCAAGGAGGAAGTGCAATGAAGGTCAAGGTCTGAAATGAAACTACTAAAATAAAGAAATAGAAAAGAAAATCGAACAAAAGGAAAATAGACAAAAAAGGAAAGAATAGGAAAATAACAACAAAGGTCTGTTGTTAGCACGCACGACCCACTTAAGCAGGCTAATTTTAAGTACCCCGAGCATGGCACCTGTGCGCCTTTAGTAGAGGGGGCTTAGGCAATATTCAGGGGACTTCCGCTAAATGGAATGCCTTAGTGTCTCTTAGGCGTTAAGAGTTCTCATTGTGCTGAAATGGATGCTTAAAGGCACCGATGACAAAATAAAGTTGCTTGGACTGTGAAATATTAAGGAAATCATAATTTTCTTACTCTGTTACTCCATGTGTCTCACGACGATAGGCACTATGTGGTTGTGGTGCTTGCATCATCTTGCACACACAAGCCTGCATGGGACACGTGGAGAGAGAGAGAGAGAGAGAGAGAGAGAGAGAGAGACTATTGATCGTGGCTGCTCAACTTAGGCACATTTACTTACAGGTACCAAGAGGAAATCATGAGCTTGCCCTTGGCGGGTATAGAGGCAATCCTGTCAAGCGATGATCTGCAAGTTGCTTCGGAAGATGCCGTCTTTGACTTTGTGATGAAGTGGGCTCGGCTGCAGTATCCAAAGGTTGAGGAGCGACGGGAGATCCTTGGCTCACGTCTGGGGCGCTTGATACGCTTCCCCAACATGACCAGCCGGAAGCTGAAGAAAGTCCTCAACTGCCAGGACCTCGACCCGGATCTGGCTTCTAAAGTTGTCTTGGATGCCCTCTTCTTCAAGGCAGAGACACCTCATCGACAGCGAGTATTAGCCTCCGAGGAAGCTTCCAACAAGCGCTTCACCGAACGAGCTTACAAGTACCGGCCGATTAAGGTCGTCGAATTCGATGTCCCGCACCAGCAATGTGTTGTTTACCTGGACCTCAAGCATAAAGAATGTGACGCACTCTTCCCGTCGGGACGTGTTTACTCTCAGGCATTCCATCTGGGTGGCCATGGATTCTTCCTCTCGGCGCACTGCAACATGGACCAGCAGAGCTCCTTCCATTGCTTCGGCCTCTTTTTGGGCATGCAGGAGAAGGGTTCGGTTAGCGTCGCTGTTGACTATGAATTTGCTGCTAGATCAAAGCCGACTTGCGACTTTGGCACCAAGTACAGGGGCAACTATATCTTCACCGGTGGAAAGGCTGTCGGGTACCGAAATCTGTTTGGCATCCCCTGGAGGTCGTTCATGGCAGAGGACAGCCCCTACTTCATCGATGGCACCCTTCACCTCCGAGCGGAGCTGACCGTCAAACAACTGCAATAGGTTCTCCGCTTGGTTTTGTGTGCTCCGTTCTGTTTGTGTACAAAATTGCAGCTGGGCATTTACTAACCGCATGCTCGCCCATTTGTTTGGCCTTGGAAAAAGTCAGCCAACTTCAGGTACCAGTCCATGTCAAATGAGAGATGTGGGAAGAAACTTAAGATTCTAATGGAAATTCCTCTTCTTTTTTTATTCATTGATGCTTTCTTTGTTGCCTTGCTATTCGAGGATTTCTTCTAAATTTTTGGTAGCAACCCTTGATAGCAACTTTCATGATCGAGTGAACACAATGCTATGATCATAGGTGCATCTTGGAATTCTTGTCTTAAATGCATCTTGGAACCTCAACACTTGCTGTATAAAACCCTTTTAAATGCAAATGATGATTTTGAAGCGTGAGGGTTTTCTGCCTTAGGCCTATGCGATGTACTTAAGGCTAGACCAAACCCCTCACGGATTTGAATTCTTGTTCGTTGTGTCGGGATCATTATTCCATTTTATGGGACTTCTACGAAGAGACATGGAACGGTTCTAGTCTCAATGGCGAGCCAATTGAATTAGCATGCGCTTCTTGCACATCGAACCATCTAATTTTTCTGGTCTGTATGAGATGATCCTCAGCTAGACATGTTTGTACTCATCTGTCGAAACTATATAAGAAAAGCTACGAACTAGCTTGTCACGAGCCGAAATGAACGTAGCAAATGTATGACTGTTGGTGAATGTTGAGATTTCTCGTGTTTTTCCAAACTCACTAAGCTCTTGCAACGCATGCTGCCCTAATAACAAGGTTCATGTTCAGCTAAGTTTCTCAGTTTGTCAATACACTTTCTTCTGTAATCCTTCAACCGAATTGTTTATTGGTGTGTCTGAGTGGGAGTGAAACACTATAGAACGTGGATCCATTGTTTAGATGACGATATGGGATGTTTATCAAACATGGATCCGATATGAGACGTTGAATGGTAGATATAACTTATGGGATTTGAGCGTGTAGAGTGAACCATTAGTTGATATCGAGTTGTGGTTCACAAACCGGACCATTGGGATGTGTTTAGAAATGTCAAAATGGGTCAGGCTTGGGGGCCTAAAATCTCGACCCCGTATTAGAAAGCATGGCCAAATGGCTCAGTCCGTCTGGCCTCAGAGACCAACACGGACTGGGCTTGGCCCATAGGGTCATAGGCCCATCGAATATTAGATCGAGTCCATAAGACCTGACCCATATCTACTTAAAATTCAAACTTAATTTTAATAAAAAACTATATATATATATATATATAAAGAGAGAGTGAGAGCTGCCAAATAACTTTTTATGCTGGACATTACTTGATGATCATTACTCCGTCAGATCAAAACACTAATCTTGAATAACATTTAATGTACTCATGCATTAAATGACCTCGAATTTTTTATTGATGTTGATGAACAATCTTTTTTATATGTGCGATCACATAGGCTGAAACCCTTATAGTAATGGCAGGGAACTTGTAAAGCCCTTTTCATTAAAGGAGAGAAAACCATAATTATAATTGCACTATAAGAGTTGATGATATAGTGATTACAGGTGATGACGATGCATAAATTATGAAGTTGAAAGGATATCCACATTCAGCTCATTTAGTTTTTTGTCTTCCTCTCTCTCTCTCTCCTCTCCCTCTCCACATGTGCAAACCATCTGCATTCAGTCTCTCTCATCTGGTCCTACCCAACTTTTTGACGTCCTTTTGTGACCACACATCCATCTCTATCTCATTTCTGCGACGGGCATGAGATGCACATGTTGATGGTTGACTGCTCATTAAGCAGATTATGGTATGAGATGGTGTCTTGCATCTCTTAGTTTCTCTCTCTCTCTCTCCCTCTCTCTCTATATATAAATAGATGCAATAAAACATTGTATATATAATACAATTTTATTTAATTATTTCTATATTTATTTATATAAGCTGACCTGTGGCCCGACCAGCATTTTACAGGCATGCCCGTATTGACAACTCTAGAAGCGTTGTGTCGTCACGACGACCGAACGGTATGTTTGAGAGTGAGATGATTGACTCTTCAATATCATTACGTTACTTTTCAAGAGACGACGATTGGGTTATCCCCACCTGGATTCACTCCTAATTCCAGGGAACTTTAAGTCCAGTTTAGCCATTTTTCCTCAACATAATGACATCAACCCCTTATATGATGCTACTGAATCAGCTTGCATTTATCTTGATTACCAACTATTAGGTAGTGTCTCAATAGCCTTTTTCTCCGACGTGGAGAACTTTCATGCCATCCTTTTGGGTATCAAAAATTCAAAGATGTGGATGGAAAAAACTTTTCTAAAAGGGTGAAACCAAATGCCAAGAAAATTTGATTTCCTTTACTTTATCCCTTCTCTTTCTTAGATTTTATTGGCTTTATACGGTGGTCACGCAAGCTAGCCATATAAAATTGATTTCTTTTCCTTAACAAATGCTGCCATCTGCATCGGAGTTCGAAGTCAGCACTCATCTAAAAGCTGTGCAACATAAATGGAAATGGGATTATTAACATCCTTACTATCCCAGGCTTTGTAAGTGCCAACTGCAGTGACGTCAAATCTATGACAGCCCCTCTCTCTCTGTGTGTCCGTAGATAGAGAGAGGAGAGAGAGAAGGGAGATGGGTTTGGATTAAAAAGTTCAAAGTGCCTGCATGTTTACATTGCTTGCACCAATTTCTCATATAGAGAAGAAAACCAACTCTTGCCTATCTAAAAAACACATTTTTCTTCATCAAAGTTAACCTGGTTACAGAGTTGTGTGCCACTAATATGTGAAACATGTAGGCAATGAAATGGGGAAACAGATTTATTCCTGAACTATCTGATGCATGCGCGTTGAAGAATGCAGCTAGCCTTCTAATCTAAAATGCCGATATAGATTCAAGACGAGATCTTCTCGTTGTATTGTACGTTCAAAAGCATGCCACACGCATTACTTATTGCCAATGAGCTGTTGAAAGATCACAAGGTACAGCTGCAATCCCAGGTTTACTCAGGCAAGTTTCATCATCATCATGCATTCGGAACGTTACGGATTTATTGCTTTATGTGCTATCTTTGGTCTTTCGGTAACCACCATCTTCGGGGTGTATAGCTCTGCATTCTCCACAGCCCACTTCATGCAACTTATATTTACCTTCCTTAGGAAATAGCACCTTAGTAACAGGCCTAGAACTTGGATTTGTCCCATTTTCGAGACCTCTTTCATGAATCCTTCGATTCCTCTTTGTTAACAACGGAGGTGTCTCATATACGATGTCTGTGATTCTCTTTGGCTGTTTCTTCCTTTCATGTTTTACATTTACTTTTGAACTTAACTTCCCCAAATGCTTGGGTGCCCATACTCTCTGCAAGTCTGGCAGCCTCATGGTAAAGAAAGAACGCTTCCGAGCTTGTTCTCTGTTCTTCACGGCCTTCTTTAATTTGTTCTCAAAGGCATCACTCCTGTGTCTCTCTGCAAGCGTCGTTTCCTCTTCCAACCAAAGAGGAAAAGAAGTATGGGCTTTGCACAGTGCAACTATCTTTTGTCCTCCATGATGAGGAATTTCAATTCGAGGGTCAGCAATTTCATAATCCTGATTTGAGTCACATTCATCTGAACCACTGGCGACTGTGTCAAACGATAAGAACTCCATTTCTGTGTAAATCTTGAGTATGGTATCTTCCAGGAAGTTAGAATACCTACAAGAGAAAACATAGTATGATTATGGTAAGATTCCATCAAGTGGGCATCCTAGAAATCACATGAAAGTTGTGAAAATCTTGCGGCTCGGTCACTAAAGCAAATACAAAATTAATGTGCATTGAAATTGATGCCCTGAATGATACCAGCAGTCAAATGTTTCCAGTGTGACAGATACACTCAGTCTTCACTTTTCATTTGACAAGTGGCATTAGTTATTGAAATCAGCACCGTTGAAAGCAGGATTATATAACCATGGGATGATAATAACATAAAGTTTAAAATCCCTGTATGGTAAGTTCGTGAGTTGGCCATTGTGGTATAGTGAGCTCCATAAACTAGAGTTAAGTTTCTAAATACCAAAACTCCAGTCTTGGCTGAAACCCTACGAACTTGAACTTTTTATATGCCAAGCTAAGACGTTAAATAGAGATGACTGAAATCCTAAAGTTTGTCCCTTGCAACAAGTTCCTCATGGGTTTTCTGGTTAAAGACTTTAAGAAGATTTCAGGAAACCAAGGGAGAGAGAATGATCGAGTTAACTCAGCATGCGACAAGAATGATAGGAAGTTAAAATTGTAACTATCCCACAGGAACAGGAACATCTTCTACCACCAGTCTTCTTCAAAATAAGAGAGCAAAAACTATGTCATGCGATGCATAATTGGCTGCAGTATTCTCAATATTCAAAAATTAGCAATCAATTTTTTCTCATGGAAAAAGAACAATTGATGCTGGAATAAACATAATAAATACATTTCGAGGTCTATTAACTAAAAAGCTTTGAATGTGTTCAAATGAAAACAATAACCTTATAGCAAAGAAGTATGCAAAAAGAGAACGAATTAGCATCAATTAAATAGGAAAGATACTAACTCCAATGCACAAAGGACTGCTGAAGAGCAATTTAGATCACGTCCCTTTACCAAACATATGGAACGAAACTGTTGAACTTGAAAGACATGAAGCCTCAGTTTCATTTATACTAGTTATCTCTGCCTTTCATGCAGGAAACCCTGTATAAATCTCACCACCGATGTGCCTCCACATATGTACATGAATAGAACGAAGTGACACCATATTTTCAAATGCAGACATTCATAAATTAGGTTTGCTTCAATTTGATTATGCAATTTAGTTTTCCGCTCGCATTGTCTTGTATAAAAGTAGTTTATGTGTGTTTGCATGTTTGGCACTGTATGTGTAAAGTGACTCTTCCCTAAAAGCATGATAAAATGCCAGAGCATGCAAAGTATAAAAACGACCTCCATAGTGTGGATTGATTTAGTATGTCAACTGCAGTTGGTGCTTTAGTGATTCAGATATGCTGTGCAAATTATGATACCATGATACCGTTCTCAGTGTGTGTATGAGAAATAACATGATTTATCATCGGCAACACTGTCAAGTGTCAACATTATAAAAGCGGCTTTGATTTGTATACTTTCGAATTTTAGAACCTTTTCTAAGGCGATTTCTGTTTTCTGTCAGTTGGGTACTTCATATTTATATACTTTATATATGGACTAAATCTAGTTAGGGAGATTGGGCATAGATACCAACCTAGATTTTATGACCCTTTCAGTGAATTCAAGAAGCGTAGTACCACCGAATATTCCTCCTTGAAGATCAAACTCAATGTTATGAAGCATTGAGCATATCTCCTTTACCCATTTGTCTACTATTTCATCTTTCACACCAGCTCTAGTTGTTGCCTTAAGTATCTCCATGCGAAAGAGTACCTGCAATTCATGTCTTTTTTTCACATTAAGGAACACGTGGTACATAAGATGCTCAATTACAACCTAACAGCTACAACTCAAATAACAATGGTAGATTAAGAAGGATACTCTCTAACTTTAACTTCTGGAGAGCTTGCTATAAGGGGATCAGAATTCATATCAGAATTTGCCGGCTCAGTCATAGATGAAACAAGAAAGCCTTTATATTTTGCTGCCAATTCTTTTGGCTTTCTTAATAAGATACTTGCCACGTTGGTTGCTAACAATGGGCTATAGGTACTCTGTGAACCCTGAGAACTGCAATTGGATAAGGTACCTTTCCCAACAGTGTCGAAACCATCATGCTTAGCTTGCAACCATTTCATACACAACTCAACTAAACGCTCCGCCAAAGATGCAAGATCCACCTCAATGTTGTGTAAGGCATGGCCAATTTTCTGGCGAACACTAGAATAGAATGAATCAGGGCTGTCATGACAGGAATCAGGGGGATCATGATTCACACCGACATTTGCATCCTCACCAACTGGCAGGCAGTGAGAAGAATCCTGCGGACTTTCTTGAATGAAGCTAGTGACAGATTGCAATGATTGTTGCGAGCTTAGAAGCACATCTTCCATTTTATCTTCCGCATCAAGCTTCGGTTCTGCCTTGTCCGATCCATCATCGCGGCAATTCTTTCTTTTCATGATCTGCTTCATCCAACACTTCAGAAATGCCAACCTTTTGGGTATGTTGTTCCGGCTACAAAAATAGATCAACTGCAAATCCATGAAAGGAACTTCATCATGTTCTGCTTCAGATGAATTGGAAAGCACAGATGCATAAAGCTCATCCCATGTAAGATCAAAAGCAGCAGTCAAAGAGCAATCTTTGGGTTTTCCTCTTTGCGAGCTCCCGTTCCCCTTATTAGTAAATGAAGGACCAGAGTGATCGGTTGGAGACGTGCCTGAACCAATCCAGGCATCCTTCAGTACTAGTTTTCCTGAATCAAGAAAGTTTCTATCAAAGTAGTCTTGAGAACTTCCATACATAGTCATCCCATCATTCACAATCCCGAGAATAGCTGTGTGAACAGTAAAGGGCTCCAGAAGGCCAGTGAAACAGCATTCATTCTCATAAAAAATGGAGACTATGGCAATACTAGACTGCATATAAAGGAAAGTTACTAGTATTTGCCATGCAGGATTACCGGCTGTAAATTCGGTCTCCTTCCATCTTAGCTTCTGAAGTACTGTATCTGCTATTGATTCACGCAAAGTAAGTTTTTCATCTGATATCTTCCTTTTATCCTCAACTTTCCCAGAGTAACCACGAAGCAACACATGCTTCCGCACCCTCTCCCTCATCATTGCAAGCTGATCTCTTGGTCGAACTTCATTAACACGGAACATGACACCTGTGCTCCCAAATCTCTCCCAAAGTTCCTGCATTTCGTGTTTCTCAATCTCCGGTTCTCGCAGCGGTTCAACCAAAGATAGATCAACATGGTAGTCAAAAGGCTTCAAACGAACAACCTCTAGATCGCATAACTTGCAATTCAATGGCTTCCCCTTCACATCCACAATCTCTAAGTTCATTTCTGCAACGCTAGAATGAGGACTATCAAGCCCAATTGGAGAAGCAACAACTGGCCAAATTAATCCAAATGGAACCACCAACGACCCCAACACAATAGCATCACAAGATACGAATCCCCAACCTAGACGCCTAATCCCATGCTCCAAAAAACCCATTTTTCCTCTATCTCTTACTCGTGTATTCTTATCTTCTCCCAAACCAACATCCACGCAACAGACATTCGCATTCACAGCCCTAAATTTCTCAGCCACGTTGCCAAAAACCTCAACGAATTTGTTCCGTAAGCGGTCAAAATTTCCACTGTCGCCCTCATTTTCGAAACCCAAGTACAGAGACCCTAATTTTCTACATCGAGGGAATGCCGAGAACAAAATTATAAGATTCGGAGGGAAAGCAAAGCATGGCTGGCCAGTTTCAAGCATACCTTGCAGATCCGAGTCGGCAGGCTCCCAGACATAGTCAAGGAGAAGCTGTTGAAGCGATCCGGCGACGAATACAGCATTGCTCGAAGTCGTAGGAGCAGACTTTACAGATCGGAGAGCGAATTTAAGAGATTGTGCGATATTAGCAGGCCGATCGAAAGAGATTTTAGGCGAAAGGGAGCTTCCTAGGTGGCGTTCTAGTTCGGTAGTAGGGAGAATCGGATGGAGTGAGGAAAAGAAGAGTCTGAATGCGAACAGTGAATCGGATAGGGGAGGGTGATTGAGAAATTGAGCTGCAGATTTGAGAATTGCAGAGGCGTAGAGATCCGAGTTTTGCAGATCAGCAATCGGTTGGAGATCGATGAGAAAGACGATCCTCTGCGTCTGCCGGAGGTGTAGAGAGAGAAGATCCATCGAGAGAGAGAGAGACAGTCCCTCTTTCATTTTCATGAATTTCAAAAGGAGCGACCTTCTTCCCGCGCTTCGCAATTGGAGATTCAATTTACGTATGTAGCCCCAGATCTTTCACCGTATGACAAAAAAACTCAACTCTAAACAGTTTCGTCTTTTGGAGGGTATTTGCGACTTAAATCCTTAAATAGTGGCTTTGTGCTTTGTAACATTTCGGACCTGGCCGGATTCAGGTCCCTGAAAAAACTACGAAATCCGGTGTACCCATTACCCAACAAGGGTTAACAAGCCTTCTCAATAGTTAAAGAGGAACTGGCCACAAAGAGCAATTGCTCACCTCGCTATGGGGTCAACTCACAAGTTGAAGGTCATGAGATCGATACCCGGGGCCATCCATCTGGCTTCCTCCTTGATCAATGAGCTGAAGATGAACAACACATGATTTAATCATGTGGAACTTTTATTATGTAACTTGGGTGCGAGAAAACCATGTTTAATCCTATTAACCGGAACCGAACCTATCGATCGTCTAACTTAGCTCATTATTTGGCTTAGCTCAAACGGGCTAACAAGCTGAAAACTAACATGATATTGTCATCAAGCCATGAACAGCTATTTTCGGTTCGTTCGGATCGTTTGCCGGACTTACTTTGGAGAGAAATGCCTTAATGCCTTAAGATGTCTGCATATATGAATTCTATTTAAAATTTACATTGGTTTACATTATACGTATCAATTTAGTTAAATGTGGATGTTATTAGCTAGAGCGTCTTAGCTGGGCACTTTGACACCCTTGTTGCTGGTGGGGAGTTCGAATCCTAAGGGGTGCATGTGTGTGTTAGACTTCGGCCTTTCTTTGAAAAAAAAAAGATATTATTGTTCACATACTGCTAAATGTGGCAAGGAATCATGCCCTAATATTTTGGTATTTAATGTTGGGTACAAGTGTTAACTGTTAAATATAACGTATGGAAAATAATGCAACGAATCTGATTGTGGACTCAATACATAGACATGTCCAGTCCAGGGTAAACTGGAACGGACACTTAAGAACTACTGGTTCCAGTTTACCCGTAACCATGAATTGTAACCAAACTGGTTCGAGTCCGGATCTGGTTTTGATTCATAGCTAGTGATTTTAGATCCAGTTACAGATTGGATAAAGAACGAGAACAAAAAAAAAAAAAACTAAAAGAAAGTCAGAAATTCTTATAAAATGGAACCAGAATCGTCTCTTCTGGTCCCCTTTTGAGAGGAACCATAACCGAAGGTTCGGTTCTGGGTCCCATTTGCACTTTCAGATCTATCAATTTCTAGCCCAGTTCACCTCCAGTTCCGGTGGTTTCTGGTCTTGGTTCCTCGTGGGAGCAATCATCACAGTATTGGGTCAAACATATTCAGGCGTTCCCCGTCCTCGTCCCCAACTCAGTCAACCAGGTAATCCCACCCTGTTCGGGTTGGGTTGGGTCGGGGATCCACATGTTGGGCCAATATTGATAGTCGGCATGGCTACTCTAACCGGAGGTTCCAAATTGCAGGTTCTGATTTATTCGAAACTTGAAATTGAAACCAAGCTGGAACCATGCCAGTTTTGACTTAGAACCGTTGGTTCTGGTATTGATTCCGATTTGAGGCTCAAATCCTTTGGAACTGAGAAAATAATATAAAAATTTGAAATTTAAAACAATAAAAAATAAGGAACCAGTAGTTTGGAACCATCAGTTCTGGTTCCATGAAAGGTGAAACCCGAACCGAACCGGGTGGTTCCCGTTTTTAGCCGGTTCCTGGCCTGGTTCGGTTCCGGTTAGAACCCCTAGGCTTGTTTGGAACAGGCCATGTCTAAGTGACTTGGATTATCAAATGAAATTGGATTAAGATTAAAGTATTAGATACTGAGTCTGAAACTGATAATAATTTCATATTTGCTCCGTTTGGGTTGCAAAGTTCAAGTGAGCAGGTCCATGTTATCCAATATCCAAATCAGAACCCGTTATAATTACATCCCTACCTATAGGATTAAATGAGGATTTGGAATAACATTTAACTAGACCAACAACGACTAAGCCTTTTTCATACTAACATGGATTCTTTGTTTCTACATAGCCCTATCATAATTTGTAGAATCCATAATAGATAAGTCCAACAAAGTTTTACGCTGACTACTGGAAGTTTAACACAACTCTCCTCCTTTATCTGGTCATACAAGAGTGATCCCTTACATGGAACAGAGTTAACATCTAACTAGACCACACACTATAAATCCAGCCTTTTAAGTCGGATAAATTTAAGTTGGCTCTACGGCCATCAGGGGTGGATCTAGAATTTTATTTCGGGTAGGGCAAATAGTATATTTGACCGTTTAGGATGGAGCGAGCTATATATAGTTGTCATGGATTTGATCATGCCCAGTAATAACTATTTCATTGGCTCTTCGAGTTTAAGTGAGACAGTCACCCCACCTCGCCTTAATGTAGATCCGCCACTGACGGCCGTGCCTTTCAACTAAACTAAAGAAATCTTGGTCTTTATAACTTCTATAACATTGAGTCACAACTAAAGAAATGTCATTACACATTGATAAAGACGATCTTTGTAGGATCATATCTATATCAATAAGTGACTAAAACGGATAAATCCAACCAAAATCAGTACTTCTCTAATACTAAGTGGGGTCATTTATATGAATTTTGTTGTTATTATGCTCTATAATTACAACCAGATATGTCGGGTTCTGAACCGACCCGTCGGTTCCAATTGGATATGAACCGGATCAAGAACCTGCTGGAACAAAAAAAATGCACCCAGAGCCAGATACAAAACCAGGGAGGACCCAATCTGGTTTCAGCTTCCGCAGACTGGCGGTTTGGAATTGCCGGTTCTATATTTATTAATATTTTTTTATCAAAATTCAAAATTTTCAATATCTTACGGTAAATTAAAACTAGCAGTTTCAAATTGAAACCGGGCTGATTTCAGTTAGGATTCGGTTCCTGATTCCAAGCAAATCAGAACCAACAATTTAAAGCCGACACCGGCCATGTCTAGTCACACCACGAAAAGAGCAATATTCATCATTTCCAAGGACTTCTCGTATTTTGAAGTAAGCGATCATCATACAATATTTTGAAGTATAATATCTCAATTTTATTTTTATCTTCCATCAGTAGACATTACATTTTCTTTTTATATAGCTTTATTCTTTAATTTATCCTCTTTGTGTGGCACTTATGTGTCAGCAGGTTGATTGTGACGTTGAACTTGTGTTTCATGTACTTCCTTTTTAGCTATATCATCTTGAAAGTTGTTCATCTAATGTTTGTGTAGTGCAAGTTTATTTTTGCATGCATGCCCCTACTTGTTTCTTGAAAGAGGGGAAACAATGCCTCATCAAATCCAGGCAAGATGTGCACCCAGAACGTTAGCTCAACGGCGGGCGGTCTGGCATTATTACGGCTGGTGGGGAGTTTGACTCTCAGAGTGTGTGTATGTGTGTTAGGCTTCGAGCCTCCTCTTGCAACAAAACAAATCCAGGCAAAATGTGATCCTTCAATCCAATTTGTGCCACCACCTAGGTTCCAATTTTCTATAATGTTTAGTTAGGGATTAGGATTTTAAAAATTTATATAGTTTAGATTAAGGTTCAGTTCTAATCCTGGAACCGTGAACCAAACCGCTGTATTTTTTTCCATGTAAAAATTGAACCAAACTACTAGAGATCTAGAACCAATCCAAACCAAATCACTGGTTTGGTTCGGTTTCTTCAGTTCAGTGAACACTCCTACTTACACCCCTCTTCAACCCATAAGTGAGTTTGCTCAAACCCATCCTCTGTTTACAGGGAGTGGAAACCATTGAGTTGCTTTACACCTATTTCATTCTTAAATATCACGATTGATACGTGCATATTCCTTTTACTATACGAACACCTTATTCTTATACTTTTCCCAAAATACCCCTAGTTATTTTCAAAATTATGAAAGTACCATGAAAATTGGACTCTTTCTCTCCCTCTGTGTGAACCGGCTTCCAACTTCCATTTTCCTCTGTTTCTTCAATCATTTTTGCTTTCTGCTTCATTTTACCCATATTCTATGATCTACAACTATTTCTATATATAAGGATTGAAATCCATCAAAATTTGAGAAGAATCGATAAGAGAAAGGAGAGGAAGAAGAGATTTTCGATTTATTGAGTTGATTTAAATTTGGATTCGTCAATTTATAGAGTTATGTTGTATCAATTTTCATTCATTTTTAATATTTTTAACATTATTAGGAGTTGGAAAAACTTGAGTTTTTTTGGCGTCCTGCAAAATAAAGATGCCCCCCAAGCATGTCTCCCATTTGAGGGAGATGCGAGTGCATCTCTCACTTTGAGTGAGATGCTTCCAAAGCGCTTCTCCCACCTTTTGAGACGTCTTATGGAACATTTTAGAGCAAAAAAGAAAGACCTTCACATGATATTTATTGATCTAGAAAAAGCTTATGATAGGGTACCGAGGGAGGTTCTTTGGAGAACTTTGGAAAAAAGAGGTATCCCATTGACATATATTAACCTTATAAGAGACATGTATGATGGTGCAAAAACATGTGTGAGGACTCATGAAGGAACGACAGACTTCTTTGAAGTTAATATTGGGTTACATCAAGGATCAACTTTAAGTCCATACTTATTTATAATGGTGATGGATGAGTTAACAAAACATATTCAAGATGAAGTACCTTGGTGTATGTTATTTGTAGATAACATTGTATTAGTGGAGGAGTCTAAGGAAAAAGTTAATAGAAAATTGGAACTATGGAGAGAAACATTAGAAAACAAAGGCCTCCGACTTAGTAGAACAAAGACAGAATATATGGAATGTAAGTTTGATCATTTGGCTACTTCAGAGGACATAGAAATTAAAATTGGCACACATTGCATTCCCCAAAAGGGAAGTTTTAAATACCTAGGGTCAATTTTTCAAAGTGATGGAAGAATTGATGGAGATGTTACACATAGAATTAATGCTGGTTGGTTAAAATGGAGAGGAGCATCAGGTATTCTTTGTGATAAGAAGATACCATTAAAATTAAAAGGTAAATATTATAGAGCAGCAGTTAGGCCTGCCATGTTTTATGGTTCTGAGTGTTGGGCAGTTAATCATCAACATGTACAAAAGATGTCTGTGACAGAAATGAAGATGTTGAGATGGATGAGTGGTCATACAAGAAAAGACCGTATACATAATGAGGTTATTAGAAACAAATTAGGAGTGACACCAATAGAGGATAAAATGAGAGAACATCGTTTAAGATGGTTTGGACATATAGAAAGAAGATCAAAAGAAGAACCTGTAAGAAGGTTAGAAAAACTAAATTTGGAAAGTATTAAAAGAGGTAGAGGACGACCACAAAAGTGTTGGAAAGAAACAATAAAGAATGATCTAGCTTATTGGGAGTTAACTGCTAACATGGCACACGATAGAGATCTGTGGAAACAAAGAATCCATGTAGCCGACCCCGTCTAGTATGGGAAAAGGCTTAGTTGTTGTTGTAGTAGTAGTTGTTGTTGTTGGATATGGTTGATAGGGTACAAGTACAAGGTTGTAACGTCATTGCTTTATCTAAGATATGCAACATAGTATCGGATAAAAGACATTCCTATAGACGGCAACGAGAAGAAGAGGAAGTTTACCCTTCACGTTATAAGGAGGATACATCAACTTCAGATACTGAAATGGATATTACATACATTAAGGATAAGAGATGTCTTGATATGCCAAGATTACTTCCAAGCTTTGAAGGTCACATTGCATATATGATTTGGGTGAAACAAGTATTTTAAAACTTCAGCATAAATTTATATAAATCCTCTTTATACATATAGTGATATCAATACTATCTATTATAATATATTATATAAATATATATTTACAAGTAATATGAAAAGTGATAATAACGCATACCCGTTATACCCATCTGACCAATGAAGAGGATGGATATTAGACCCAAAAATTGAGTTGAGCTTGCAAATTGTAGTGGACTGATTAGATAGGTGAACTTATTATATGAGGTGATAGATCATGTATTGCTAATTCATTTTATCGAGTGTTGTCAACCAGACACAAAAAACTTTCATATGCCATGGGATTAAGAAAAAGGAATATACTATAAAATGACATTCACAATTGTTTCAAATATAATCTGTTTGCACTTCTCTTTTCTAGAAAATTTTCGCTATAATCTTTCCTTACTAGAGGACAATTCTGACTCACAAGAGACCTACAATATATATATATATTATCTAAGAAAACAAATATCTTTAAAACATCTTTTATGCCCATAATAACTTCGAGGATAAAACCAATTACAAGTTCATGTCCATAATAAAATCAATTACAACTACAACTTTAAGTACAAAATAAAGTCCTTCCAAAAGTATTAACCATTATATCATGCAAAGTCTTCATCTCTAATTGACTTCAAGTGCATTGAGACTCTCAAGAATCGTCATATTGGGCTCTCAAGAATACAAGAGTTCAGTGGGACTTCGAGTGGAATACTCAAGGATAACTACCTACAAATTGATATACTATTGGAGTAAATCTGTTACTGAAAAGAGTATAAAATTTACTTGCTTTTGATTACATATAAGTTGAACATACACATAAAATGTTAGAATGAGAAGTTATTGAACTTATTATCTTAGTCCATGAAAGGAAAATATAGTAAATATTGAATCTGAGAGAAGGTCTTTTGCAATTGTAAACATCATACAAAAGCCCAACAGAAACTATTCCAAGTATTTCATCGAGCATGTAAAATACACAAAATGAAGGAAGAAAAGCAGAAAATGAAGAAGATGAATGAGGTGAAAGGAGAAAGGAGGAGAAGAACAAAACAAAAAATTGAGGGTTGAAGAAGAAAATATAAAAATTGCGAGAGACAAGAAAAAAGAGAAAGCGAAGCCATTACCTCTACTTTGCATGCAAGAACGACGAGTGAAATAACAAAACGGAATAACAACTGTTGGAGAAGAGAATGTAAAGCTCGTAAGAGAGAGAGAAAGAGCAATTCTAAGTTTTAACTCTACTGCCTAGAGACGATTTTTTAAGGTCAAACCTGGCTCACGATTTGAGACATCGACTGATACCGTAGTTCCTAAAATTGAAGATCTGACACACATGGTATCATGAAGCAAACACCCCTATAGTCAGAAATGCCTGACCCGCTCCCTTGGGCCTGGCCCAATTTGACATTTCTATTGTGCGGGATAGCAACGTAAATTCCTAATTAGTCATGGGTTTGACAGTATCAAATCAAATCCGACCTGAACCCATCCAATTACACCCTCACCTCATCTCCGCTCGTCGTCTTCCTTCATAAGACTGGTGGATGGCAAGAAAACGTAGTTAGTTAGTGAGTGAGAGAGAGAGAGAGAGAGAGAGAGAGAGAGAGGAAAAATGCACGCCATTTATCTACCTCTAGATTCTCTTCGCCTCTCCGAACCTCGCTTCCATGATCGCCATCCTCAATTTTCTCCCTTTCCATCTCGTTCGGCAATTTCGTGGTCATCGCGATCATTCTTGCCTAAATTCTACCAGAGGAGGAAGGAAAACCTAATTTTGTCATCGTCGTCGTCTCCACCGGCGGAGGTGGATGAGTGGATAAAGAGGCTGCCGGAGAAGAAGAAGCCGATGTATTCCCATAGCTTACCTTGCATCGAAGCGTGGCTCGGACAGCTAGGGTTCCGGCATAGCAAGGAAGACCTTTCCGTATGGATCGTGCGGAAGGCCGAGTGGCACGCTCAGCTATCCCTAGACGTTACCGATCTCTGCATAAGGTTCGCAACTCCGGAAATCTTCCTTACTTTTTCCTAATTCCTTACGTTATTTCTTTCCCGCGCTCAATTGTTTTCCTTTGAGAACTCACCTGAAGGTTTCGATAAAGAACGGATTACTTGATCCTTACCTTACGATTCATCTAATTTTCATACTGTTAGTATTTTTTTTGGGTTTGGTGGTGGCTTAGAACATTCTTTGATTGAACTAGATACCATAGTAATTCTAGAAATGCAGTTGAATTTTGACGTGAATTCATTCTTTTTCTTGTTGCTATTGAATAGCAACAACAATGATAATTAGAACACTTCTCATCCTTACGAATGGATTAGGAAGAGACAAGTATCCCGCCACAAGTGTTACCTGATCCCGCCAGCTTCCTTCTAAGAGTAGACTCACTATGATGCTTCCCCAGTTGGTCTATGGCCTGAAGATGCCCCCACGTCTGGACCTAAATAGCCGCTACGGTTTCTGCCACATAGAACAACCTTACCGTTCTTTCTTCTTTTTCTAATTCTCAATCTTGAAGGGCAACGTCTCATCTAAAAGCAGCTCTTCAAATTGGCATAATGTTGAAGCAAGTTCGAGCTCGAGCTCAATGATTCTTAAACGAGTCAAGTCGAGCTTGCTTGTATCGGGCTCAGCTCGACTGGAATCAATTGCACCCTTAGTTATAACATGTCCAAATCGTAAAGCTCTTCCCACCAATCAGAGATTAATACTATTTCTTACAAACAATGCCCTTACAGTAAGAAACGTATGGGAGAAACAAAAGCTGGAATGGGATAAACTAGAAGCGAATACTTCCGAAAAGCAGACTATTGACAAATTTGAAATTGATGGAGAAGTCACCTACTCTTAACTGGTCAGTTCTAAAGATAATTAGTGTTTGCTAGTCTTACCCTAATTGCTCTATAAGTAATTGATTAGAGATGTTATTATGGTAGAATTATCTTTTTTTTGTAAGGTTGCAGTTTAGTTATGGAATGAGGCTTTCTGAAAATGATATCTAAGAAGTCTAAGAACTATGATAATTCGGGTGTTCACCTACTGCTGTCATGCTCTAGCTTTAGCATCTCTCGACCACATTTAATTGCAAAACAGAAACCAGTACCTGGATTTCAACATAGCAATGCAGTTATAGTAGTAATAGTAATAGCAAAATCAGCAACCACCACCATCATGACAGCTTTTACTCTTTTGTCAACCCTGTTATTCTATTTTTTGCAGTAGTGAACTACATTGTTTGAGCAGCATCTCCTGCAATGGTATCTCTTTCAAAATCTTCCTCCCGATTTTTAAAGCGTTTTATACTTAGAATTGTCATGCTGAACTCTTTCTGGTGCTTATTCGTGGAATTGATTGCTCAGAATATTTTCTTTTGTCCCTTTATTCACTTGTTGCCGTTTAAGAAAAAAAAGGTTGACCTTGTTATGGTCTGCGAGATGTTATTAAGTATTTATCTTTAGCACCCACCGTTCCTTCTTCTCTTTCTTACTAGGCAAGGTTATGTTATTTATCTGAATGCTTCATGAACATATTCAGGTAATAAGGTGTCATCCTTCACGTACCAAATAATAAAGGTCATTAATATTTTACAAAAAGTTAACCATTGTAGAAGTTGAGGATGCTTTGGTAGGATGTTATGTGAACAACTTTTGTGGTTTACCTGATTGTGAATTGTAAATTGTAAATCATCTACTTTCTTTCTTCCGTTCCTTGTCGCTGAATAAGCACAACCTTCTTTATTGGAAATGTTTGTAATAGCATAAATATTAACGATGCAGATACCTTAAAAGCGGGCCTGGGAATCTCGAGAAAGAGGTGGAGAGGAGATTTAGTTATGCGTTAAGTAGAGAAGACATTGAGAATGCAATACTCGGAGGCCCTTGAGCTTTTCTTTGTTGGTAATCCAGCATTACTCATGTATATTAAGCAGCAAAATGCTTATAGGTTGATGAAACAAATTTGTGGGCTTCTTAATTTATTTATATAAGCAGTTCATTTTTCATTTAAAAGATCAATTTCATTTTTTCCTTTTAAAGCTTTTGGGAGTAGCATCAATAAAGGATAAAATGAGAGAAAATCGTTTAAGATGGTTTGGACATGTAGAAAGACGATTGTAAAAGTATTAAAAGAGGAAGTCAAGAAAGAAACTAAAGAATGATCTAGTTTATATTGAGTTAACTGCTAGCATGGCGCATGATAGGACTATGTGGAAATATAGAATCCATGTAGCCGATTCCATCTAGTATGAGAAAAGGGTTAGTTATTGTTGTAAAGCTTTTTCTTGATTGGCAAGAATGGGTTAGGCAGACTCTTACCAGACATGCATGACCCGGACCTTGAATTCTAGACCTTCAACTCAAAGTTTCTTTTGAGCCAATCCCCTATCCATGAGAACCTTAGCACCTCGTACATGACTAAAAATACTACAAATATTATGTGTGGGTCTCATGATACACAAGAACATGACTAACAAGCATAACATCAACACTGCATCCACCATACTTAGAAGTCGTCAAGTGGCAGCAGTAGCAAATATCTGGATATAAGAGATTTGCCCAGATCGACATCACCAAAAGAGCTGTCTTCACTAGATATACGCCAAAAGTATCTCAACAAGCAGAACAATCCGAAAGAAAATTTAGAGAAACATGAATTTATTAAAGCACTCCTTTCTCATAGTCTTACATACATTCCTAGGAGGGGAAACAAACCCCGGTATATAACACAAACGAGAAGAGGAACTAGAATTCTAACCTTGTGAAGTGCCAAGCAGACGAGAACCGGAAAAATAAAAAATACACAAACATATAATCCATAAACTCCGCTCATGTAAGGGATGGCCTTTGCATAGTGGGTCCAAGCCTGGATAAAGGAGGGTTGCGTTAGGCTTCCGACAGCATAAAACTTTGTTGGACTTTTCTATCATGGATTCTACAAATTATGATATGGCTTCGTGAAAACAAAGAATCCATGTAGCCAACCCCATCTAGCATGGGAAAAGGCTTAGTTGTTGTTGTTGTATATGAATCCATACACCTTGATATATAACAACAACAACTAAGGCTTTTTCTCATACTAGATAGGGTCGAGATGGGATCGGCTAAATGGATTATTTGTTTCCATACATCTCCATGGGAAACTAAATATAAACAAAAGAAATAGTAACTAAAGAAAAAAAAAATAGTACAATATCTATACAAAAACAGAAAATTTCAGAAATTCGCTTGCTAGGGCAAATTATAGAAGAACCCTTCTCTAACTTAATACTGGCCTCCCAAGAGTGAACGAGGGAAAGATGGAAGTTCTGTCATCTTGGTTTAGTAGAAAGTTGCGGAGCAAATGCACAAGGTTTTGATACAGAGGGATCTGTCTGGTGCCTTCTGGTGATCCGAATTGTAAGCTTTGTGACATGTAGTTGCACGAACAATATGAACTCTTAACTGGGAACTCATTGAAAGCTTTATTTTGCATTCATTGAACTGATGGCAGCAGTAGATGCATGAGACTAATAGTCGTTGACAAGCTTCCTAAAAAGTGAACTGTTCTCCTCCATCAGATTTGAAGGCTTGTCAAATTCCACAAGCATCCCTGAAACAAAAATATGCAAAATCTACGATCAAGATTGGTCGCATTGCAATGAGAAGATCAATGCATAAAGTATTTAATAAAAAAAGAACACAATTTTACAGTCATCAGCAGTGAAGATGAAATATAACTCAAAGATATGGCACTGAATTCCAGACCTAGACAGAGGTCCTTGAACACATACGACAATCCTGGATTTTCAAGTCATACTAATGTAGGAATTCGTCTAAATCTTGATATTTCACGATTTTCCACAAATTCTGTAGCGAATTCTAGGTGAGGCCTCCTGTTCTAGGTTGCAGTTCATGAAGAAATTGCAGATGCCATCTCGGAATCATTTACTGTCAAAAGAAGTCGAAGATTTACATGGTGTCTTACAATGGCTGATCGCCATAACCATCGTGTAGTCCATGACTGTGGGTATCCTATGCGCAACAGTGATGACGGTGCATTCGGAGAACTGTCCTCATCGTCCTTTGAAGGATTGCATCAGTTGCATTATCAATGGATGCAGTACCTCATCCAGCACCAGGATCTTGCTCTTCCCAAGCAAAATAACTGCCTCTGGCCCATACTCCAGTTTGATCCATCTTCCACCACTGCATTTATATGACTAATTGTTTTACAGAGGCTCTATATTATTAAGAACTCTAAATTCAACCAAGTTGCCGATGATACACAGCCCATCTTTTTTCTCTTGAACAGTTTCTCTTAGCTGACACTTACCAAGAACCTGCAGAAGACAGGAACCAAGAAGTAGACAAGGTGAATTCTAGTAGCAGAAAATGTTGAACCAATCTTGAAAAAAGTCGACCAAGAAGTAGGACCAGTAGATGAGCCGAGCGAACCAAGTTTTCTATACGAATGAGCCGAACTAACCACTAGGCAAACAAACCTCTGCTCTCTTGTAACATGTTCAAGAATATCCTAAAAGGATGGCCCTTCATTTAGCTAAAGCTAACTTTGTGAAAAAGCTCAAAGAAAAATGGCCCTACATCTACCTAAAGTACCTCAATACAATTACCTCTAGGGTGTGGTTTAGGTTAAGTTTTAAAAGTGTCATCTAATGAGAGCTACTTGTATTGAAAATCATCGTCCAATAAATGCAAAAATGAAAAGGATTATTAGTTGAAGGAACCACCTCCCAGATTTCCTGATCAGAGTGCTTCTCCAATGGATCCAAATTGTATCGAATACTTCCATGAAAAAGGGTTGGATCTTGAGGGATGATACCTAGTCGTGACCTTAGATCATGCAAACCAATAGTAGAGATTTCAAGGTCATCTATGAGGATTTTACCCCCGGCCGGCTCGACCAAGCGAAATAATGTGCTGATGAGAGTAGTCTTCCCACTGCCGGTTCGACCAACAATTCCTATCTTATGCCCTCCTTTGAATGTGCAAGTGATTCCCTGCAAAACAAGTGGTGTGTCTGGCCTGTATCTGATCTGCAAGAAGACACAAGTTTTGCAAGTCACTAGCTTCATAAAGTGTTTGGAACGAAATAATAAAATCTGAAAGTACAATTCTAATACAGCATAAGATCGAGCTCACATCCATGTAGGAAAACATACTCAATAGAAGGTTTTCTTTTGGTTTTGGTTGGATTAGCTTCATGTAGATGATATGATCTCATAAGCATATAGTGCCGTACGCTGGGTCAGCCTATTGCGTATAACTGCATTGTTAGACTTTCAAATGATCCGTATCAAGGAGGAACCAATCTCTCTCTCTCTCTCACATATATATATATATATATAAACAAAGTACATTGATTTTGAATAGATAAAACAAGGGACATATTCAGGGACAGTGCATATGACATCGCCATCCCAATGGAACCTGCAAAAAAGAATCAATCACAATATATCATCCCCTCTCGATTTTAAACGAGTGTCGCTTGTAGCTGATCCTCACCACATATCTAGTGAAACAGATAAAACTCTGCTTTGCAGATCAAAGGGGGGAAACTTGATAAGTAGATTATAAATGTTAAAATTGTGAACAATGTGCAGTGAGCATTTCTTAAGCCGATGAAGAACTACATCACCGACACTTATACCTCTGTCAGACTCTCCGATGTTCAACGCACGTACTTCTCCTGTGTCGAAATCGAACACTACCTATTTTAAATGTCTTCTCTTGCTTTGTCACCGAGGCACTTCAAGAATATTAATTGATTATTACTTTATTGGTGAACTAAAAGATGGTTGATTCACATATTAATGTCTTTTATTTTATTTGGTCATCAATATTATGAGATATTATCAATCATACAGAACTATATATATAAGTTATAAATAGGTCTGCTCCCACAACCATGATTTTCAAAAATTGCAATCCTGCACTGGCACCGGCACCCGCACCCATGTGACATAAATCAAGACTAAAGAAATGGAACTATTTAATCATTCATTTTTTTTTGTCATTGTGAACGTAACAGTAGTTATAAAAGAAGGCAGTGACTTCCGTAGGTACCCACTAGCACTACAGGAATTAACTGTAATCAGATCTATTCATTTGAAGTTTGCAGTAACAGCTGACAATGGTTGGAGGGGATGACTGAGTCAAGAGGTAATCACCGGCACTAAACGTTCCGGATGGCAGCATAACCATGTAAAGTGCTGTAGAAGATAGAACTGCTGCGCAGAGTGTCTCTAGACGCTGAATCAGCCATTCTGTTGCTGCAAAATTATGAAAGAAAGGACTGGCGTTGTTGTCGATTAGCTCCAAAGATTTCCCACAAAATCGTTCCTCCTCTTTGAAAGCTCTGATGACCATAGCTCCTGATACAGACTCAGCCAAGTGACTTGCTACCACGGATTTTGTTGTCACGTTGATTCTCATCAGTTCCTTTGCAGTAGCAAAGTAATATCCCTACCAATTCAAGATACATCTAAATCAGCCTTCCGAGAACTTTAACTAAACCTCTATAATAAGAATCACACACACATATATTTACATATATACACACAATTATATGTATGCCTGTCTATATGTACGTATTCATATATGTGGGTCAATAGTTGATTTTTTTTTAAACATTAGTGCAACGTTGCAGCGAGAAAAGCAAAAGGAAAGTCTGATGAAAGAGCAAGACATTTGCAGTTACCAAATGGTTTCCCCGGAAGCTTTCAATTTCCTGAAAATGAACCTAATGAAAAAAATACAGATATAGTTTACGACTTGAAGAAACTGATCTTATTCGTGCCAAGAAAACTCTAGGAAACAGTAACATGCATATGGTTCTGGTACGCCGTGTCCACTTTTTCTTTTTTGACAGGAAAGCTAAGATTAGGCAGACCACTACCAGACAAGCACACCCTGAGTATTGAACTTGGAACTTTCAACTTGAAGGTTCTTTTGATTCGATCCCCTGGTAAGGAGAGCTGTAGCTCCTCGTACATATTTGCAGCTTTCAAAATGTAGTTTTTTCTATAGAAGGAACATTACTGAAATTGGCCAAAGCAAAAACTCTATTACCTGCATTTTGATGCATAAATATACCGTTGGTATTGAGACGAATAGAACTGGCCAAGTGATGAGAGCCAATATTCCAAGATTAGCGTAAGTATTAATGGTCGTGGAAGATGAAAGAGTCAAGCTGAATGGAAGATCAAGGTCCACTATGCTCAAACCAGAGGATATCTGCACATAAATCATAAATCATTAATCACCTCAGTTTCTTTGAACAATTAACCATGGTATGGCTTTTCTGCGAGTGAACTGCTAATATGGAAAAATATTGACCTGTATGACATCAAAGGACCCACGTGCCCGACACCAACTAGCATGGGAAGAGGCTTGGTTGTTGCTGTTGTTGGTGATTTTGGGGTTGTATCAAATGAAAAGCTTGGTAATGAATATGGCTTCAGTAGAATGAAATCCTTCATTTATTCAGAGTACATGGTTACCTAAAGTTGAAAGCACGTTCAAGTAGCTTGAAGTTGATTTCTATTGATTTGATGTTTTTACATGATGGAAAGAAATAGGGACTGATCTAGTATGTGAACGGAGTCAGGACCATAACCTTACTGGTTCTGTCAGGGGCATCATGATGTCATTCACCCATGGAACCAATCAACCACATTAAAGCCACCATCTTGTACTGCTTATGACGGTGGACTCCCCAAATATTTTTGGACACTGTTTGGACTTGGTTTAAGATTGAGAACTCTAAAATTGATTTTCAAATCCACTTATCCGAGTATCTTTAATCGATCTGCTTTGGAGATTCTGGTTGTTTGTACACAACTTGAATATGAACAATCAAAGTCAATGAATCTATCTCTATGAGCATCTTAACATGAGTATAATCTTTTCAGATGACAAAGCTATAGTATGATCGATATTGGGCTTTGCATGAAATAAGAACATGATATTTCAAACTGCTTGCAGTAGAGGAACCAATATTTATTTAACAAATCTTACCCGGCTCTTAATCCTTCCCAGAGGTGTTGAATCATAGGTCATTGGTTCATAAAAGAGAGATGTCATAAGCTGTGCGAATAGCGCCTTTGATGTCCAATGGCACAGAGGGTGAAAGAATCCCAATGTCATTTTATATAGTGGGTAGCTCATGAGGACATAGATGACCACACACACGGTGAGCTTGGGTTTGCGAATTATCTTCAGTTTATCTTTTTGCACAAAAAAGTTTTGATATAACGGTCAAATGTATCTTTCGTACGAGAACGGTTGCGGGTGAAGATGTATGATTATTGGAGCAGATCAGATATCCAGATCTGTTATCTTTAATATAAAGTCAGGATCTAACAGTGAAATCAATCCTTCTCATGAGAATGGTTGCGGGCAAAGATATACGACTATTAGAGTGGATCCAATATCTGGATCTGATGGCTTTAATATAAAACCGGATTAGGGCTTCCTAATCTAATTCCCATACTCTCTCCCTTCCTCCTTCTCTGCCCTTACTGATTTCTCTAAGGAAAGTCCATATGGATGACTCAAATAGATAAGTTCTTTATTGTTTTCGTTTTGCTTTGCTTGTTTCCTGTATTGTTTATGAATGGATTTATGTGGATTTGTTACTATAAATGATATCAACATATTTATGATTGTTATGTATTATTTGTTTATGCATATAATCCTACAACAATTTCCAACACACATCCAGATATATGTATTTGTGTATGTACACACACCCTCCAAAGCAAACACAAGCACTCACACACACATACAACTGCTTATTCGGTAGAGCTTAGCACGTATTGGAGTGGAGTTGTCATCATTCTTCATGATCTTGGTGTATCCGCTATTTAAGATTCTTCTTGTCTAAAGTTTGATGAATTATATATAAAGGTATGTCTCTGTGTGTAATTCAGACATGAATTATACACTTCATAAATGCATCAAGTAAGCTTGAGATAGTACGCCTTGATAAACTTCCAGGAAAGTAATTTTACTTGCAGTAAGAAGTCGATTAAGCTATTGCATGGAGTCGGGGGTAATTTTCATGGTGATGGAACTAAAGTGCTTTAGGAAACAGACTTAACCGTGGACTATCAATTAGCTAAAGTTTGCACCTTGGTTCAATGTAAATCCACCATGCATGGAGGAATTATTTATTGGTAAATGAATTGCAGAGTCGGAAACGGGGGCTATTTGGAGTCATATTCCTACTCACAAACCGAACCTGAGCATGAAACTGTATGAACTTTGAGACAGAGGTGTCCCGGTTGGACCAAGTCCGGCGGATTGAACCGACCCAGAAGTGGTCGGAAGAGAAATCTTGGGAACTGAGACCAGAACCAAGCTGGAACTTGAAAACCCTGTGGTTCGGTTCTGGTTCCACCCTTAGGAGAACCAAACGAGAACTAGAAACGGTGGTTCCAAGTCATCTTTTTGTTCCTATTTAAAAAACCCATCTTCGTTTCATGAATTTTTCAAATGAAACAGGAACCGAAACTCTCCTCGGAGCGAGCCCTTGATCGAACCCCGAACTGACTAACTTGGTTCCAAAGAGGGCCATTTTGGTTTCTATTCCAGATTTTTGTGGAACGGGAAGCACCTATCTGGAATTGGGGTTTCCAGATTATCTGGTACCAGCCACCTCTAATCCAAGATGAACAAATGCAACTGTTATTGTCATAAATTGTAATGACATGAGGGGCCATGAAAGAGGATATGAGAGACCTAGAAATGGCTAGCTTAATGATGTATAACGCATGCTCATGATCAACCTATGATCGAGTCATTAAGATAATTTGAGTTTAGCTATCCCAACCTATGATCAACAAAGCGCGAAAACGTCTTCGAGAAAGAAACCGACCGAATACAAAGAGACTCTTTTAGAATTATCTCAACAGATCTATACAAGGGTAAAGGAGCACCAAAGACATGCATACACCATCCAATATTTCAATAATTGGCTCTTTCGTTCCAAGGGAAGTTTCTATAGTATAGACCTTATTAGGAACTTAAGTTTTCCTGTTTCTTTGTAGCTACTTTTAATAGTTCCCTTTCTGCAATAAGAGTCTTTCCTTCCAGTTCTATCTTATTTGTTTTGGTATTCTGGTTGAGGTCTGCATCCATCAAGATCCACCTTATTTAAAACTTCACTATCAACGCATTACACGAAAGGTACTAGTGTCACGCCCCGGCATTGAAATCACCCCACGACTTGGAATTCGCGACCGGCACTAGGATGCGCACAACCTAGCAAGCCTTTAACCAAGGATGCAGTGGTTCAACGGAAGCTTAAGACTTGATGATTGAGATGGTCGATCACGGAAGCTTAAGACTTGATGATTGAGAGGGTCGATCACGGAAGTTTAAGACTGATGATTGAGAGGGTCGATCAAAGTAAACAAGAAAATTTGAGTAAATAAGAAAACAATGTGATTATATTGATAGCAAGTAAAGGTGTGTAGCCCGCTACACGGTTATAACTCATATGCGAGACTCATGCTAAGCACAAAAGCAAAGAGGGTGCTTCTATGTCTAACTGTAAATGTGCATGTTCCGCTATACGCTTATAACTCATATACTAGGACCTGGTTACACAACCATAGTAATGTTCGCGGTCAAAGAGTCACACTAAGATATACACAGTCGGATTCTTAATGACCTACGATTATCGCTTGAGCCTTATCCGAACTGTTTGAGAATGAATCATTCGAACATCTCATCTACTTGAACTAACACACAATTTGAGCCGGTGGAACTGTTCTGCCATATGGACTCATCCTAACCACAATACCAACAAAAGTAAATTTCACAAACCTTCATGGAATGCAAGTCATTTTCTTATAGCCAATTTGTTTATATGAGTTTCTATTGTGAAAGAGGAACTAGATCTGTCTGGCTCCCACCCAGCCTATGGTTTGAAATAGACACGAACTGCGTGCAAAATCGGTTGAAACCGAATGAAGGGGAACCAAAACCAGGACCGAACAAGAACCAAGAACCCTCTGGTTCAGTTCCAATTCTACCTATTTAGAACCCAACCAAAGCTAGTGGTCAGGTCTAGAACAACAGATTTCAACTAGTTTTTGGTTCCGGTTTTAATGTCACCTTACTTTTTATATAAAATTGGAAAAACAAGATCCAGACTGGATGGGGGCTGGTTCGGTTCTAGTTCCAGGTTTTTGTGGAATGGGAACTAGACAAGTCTAAATGGAACCCTATGACTTCTCAAAGAGAGTGCATGCGTCCAACTAGTTATACTAAAAAAGTAACGGTTTCAAAAATGCTGGTTCCGGTGTGAGCCTGGAACTAGTAGGTAATTTTATTAAAAAGTTGAAATTATGAGAAAAATAAAAAGGGATTAGAAACCACACTTTAAAACAGCAAGTTTCGATTCTCATTTTATAAAAGGTGAAACTGCTCGGTTCCATTTACGATTTCAACGGTTCTGTGTTCAACTGATTCCTGACCCGGTTTGAACCGAGCCAGAACAGGCCATGTCCACTCTCAAGTCATGGTCTACCTCTCGAATAGTACAAGGGTCACGCTATCAGTGACTCCATATGGAAAGATGAGCAATCACAATGTTCATTGCTTTACTGCTTTCACTTTTGCCTCGATGGGCACATTAAGTATGCTGTTCAATGCAATTTGGTGGTTTAATTTTTCTTTTCTTTTTTTCCTTACAAGAGGAGGCCGAAGCCTAACTCACATGCACCTCTGAAAGTTGAACTCCGCACCAGCAGCAATGGTGTTGAGCGCAATAAGAACAATCTCAAAACATAAGCACACTACAGACTGACTTATTTCCACCACAAGGCGCCATGTTAAGGGGAAGATGGTTCTAAGTTTAACCCTAAGATGTAAGATCCATGACCTCTTCCAAGAAGAAAGGTAAAGCCACCACCCAGGAAGATGAAGGTAACCAATAAATTGATCTTAATCGGCAAGATCAAGTTGTTCCTCAACAAAACAAGGAGCAAGTTGGAAGCCATCACACTGCTGAAATCAACAGCTCCCCGCTCACATATGACCAAGTTGTTGATCAAAACAAGGAACTACAAGAGATGGTCAAGGCTGTTGGCGGGACGCCGCAATCCCCCATCACAAAGGAGCACGGGTTCGTCGCCCGTCTCCTCATGACGATGATAGAAGAAAGTCACAAGGTGGTCTTGGTCGTGAAGCAGCCTCCAGGCATGAAAACACATGGCCTCTGTTGGAAGAAAATAATGGTCAAAGAGTTTCTGCAAGTAACCCTTCTCCTTGGGGCCGACAAAAGGACTCGGAGGACAGTAGAATGTGCCAATTCCATAGAGGACACGTCCAGCCACAATGACCGGAAGACCTTCGAGTAATGACTGAAACAATTGGAGGAAGACTTTAGAAGAAAAGTCATCCCTGTGATCAACCCCTGGCTGGAGGATGACATGGAACCATTCTCCGAAGAAATTCTGTAGATTCCCGCGTCAACGAAGTTTAAGCTGCCCGCTTTTGGCATACAATAGTCTCGGCTGACTATTTGACTTACTAGAAATCGATGCATGACTACAATGACGTATGCCACTACGCAAGGTATTTCCCACCACCTTGACGGGAGCCGTGAGGCTGTGGTTTGCTACTTATTAAGATGGAGCATCAAGAGCTCCTAAAACCTGCAGCTATCAAAGACGAGACACTGAAGAGTATTCAAAACGAACCCATGAGCCCTGCGGCTGGAAGAGTTTGTGGCTTTTGCTGAGCTGAAAAATGGATGAAGAGATGAGACACTGAAAGAGTAATCAAAACGACGCCATGAGGCCTGCAGCTGGAGTTTGTGGCTTTTACTGTGTTGAAAAATGGATGAAGAGATGAAACACTGAAAGAGTAATCAAAACGAAGCCATGAGCCCTGCGGCTGGAAAAGCTTGTGGCTTTTGCTGTGCTGAAAAATGGATTGAGGCATGAATGCCTCGTCCAATCATAGTAATTTGATAACCTTGTTGATTTGGTTCATATCGCCATTGAATTTGAGGTTGTACTACAACAAAATTTTGGGAAACTTATGTCCGAAATGCAGACTTCTATACAACAACCAAGACTTTTATTTTCCTTACTAAATGGAGTCAGTTACATGAATTTTTTGTTTCCACAAACTTTGATTACTTGTCACCCTAAGAGTTAATTCAACATAAGTTAAATCATTCTTTATTGTTTCTTTTCAATGTAGTATTCTTTTATCTAACATTTTAATAATATAGTTCCTCATATTTTTATTAGAGCTTTCTTTGATATGTGTTTTAACCATCTTAAATGATTTTTTTTGTTGTATTATTTATTAGTGCGACTTCCAATTTTTAAAATGCAGACTTTTATGAACGTAAGACTCCAAAGATGAAGAAACCTTCTTCCTTCTCCTCTTATGACTCTTTCTACACCAAAAACTATGATCCTCTCAAACGTCCTGTCATTCATGGAGGTCGTCTGTTGGCCCAAGAAGTCGACGAAATACAACGACCAAAGGAAGTAGATGCCTTTCATAAAGACCATAATCACACTACTAAAGAGCACCATCACCTCAACGACAAGATCAGACATCTCAAGCAATGAAGTTATTTCTAGTAGTTTGTATCCGGAAGTTGCAGACTAAACTCACATTAATCTAGGTGGGATGACCACGATTCCAATGATTTGTCAAAGAAATCTATCCCATCACTAGAGGATTAACAAGAGGTGGAACTAGCAAGTCCGTTCAAATGTCGACATACTAGAGAAACTAGGGCTGAACCCCGCCTCGGAACCCTGAAGAAGCGACCCTCCATATCTTTTGGAGATGAATATTATGAAGATATTTTGTATGCCTCATGATGATGCCATGGCAGTAAGTGTTACCATTGGCAACTTCAAAGTCATTGGAGTTGTGATCGATTCAGGTAATGCAACCGACACCCTAGCTTTTTCAGCCTTTGAGAAACTCTGAATTGGCCTGAAGCACCTGAAAGCCATGCAGGAGTCGGTGTTGATCAAGGAAGAATTTAGGAAGAAACTCCCCCAGAAAAGCTAGCGCATTTCATTGACACAGCTTGACGGAGCGCATTTCACTGACACAAGATGGGAACTTGTGTGCCGCGTGATGGGCACAGGCATAAGGTTGGGTTCCTTAAACCTAATTGTGAGATCCGGAAATCCCCAATAAAAGAACTAACCGAGCGTATCCGGACCGCCGGATGTCTCCAACACCATGGCTAAAACGCTGCATCACTTCTGAACGACGGGCAACCTGTTATTTTGATCGGGTCGGTTTGGGTCCATTAGAACCAGACTAAATCCAATCTGGGATTTGTTGGCTGATTGGATTGGGTCCAATTTGGGACTAGATGAAATCTCAATTTGTTTTTGTTTTGGATCATTTTAGATCTAGTTGAATTCGGGTTCAGGTTTGTCTCAATGGTGGTTCTCGGTCAGGTCAGTCTAGCCCAAAACCTCATTCTCGATGTTCTAATCAAGTTGGATCTGATTGGATCCAAATACATCAAACCCAATTTATATCTATTATGGGTATGGTTTGTTTGGTTTTGGAGGAGAGTGAAGTCCAGGTTTGATTTGATTGGTCATTTTTGGATGAAGTTGGTTGTACGGATCTAACTTGATTCATCTATAGTGAATCCAGATCTCTTATTTGGATCTGATGGTGCTTCCTAAGTCCTTATTATGATGTTTTTAAACCCACTTGGACCTGGATTTGGACCTGATTGGAAGCGTTGGTTTTGTCATTGAATAAGCTTCAGTATGATAGCATATTTATGCATGTTTAGTGTTTCAATTATAGATTTAAAATGGATCTTTTGTATTTAAGCATATATAAGTTGGATTTGTATACATGTGTGTGCATGACTGCAACTGTATTTTACGATAATTTGCATATGAGTTTTGAGCAAGTAGTATCTCTACATGTGTTATTAGTTTTTGTGCACTTGATGAGATATGTTTTAGATTTCATGTAGAGAATTATGTAAATCATATGACCTGATGTTGCACATCCATTTGAGGCATGTCTAGCGCATACCATTACCATTAATGTGCTTAAATAATTGGACGTTTGATGCATATTCTAATATGTTTATGATCAATCATTGCATATGTTGGTTAACTGAGTCGGTATAACCAAACAATTCAAGTTAAAATAATTGGCATGATGACTATTAAAGTATTCAAAAAAATGATTAATTATAGATTGATTTATAATAATAATCCTTTAATTTCAGAAGGAAAATAATATACCGATTGGATAAGCTATTTGGTAAACCTGTATGAGTCTTTGGATCTTGGTTGATGGTGGAAGTATAACTTCTTTTAAATTAAAGAAACTAATAAGTTGTTGTTTTAGTTCCAGTATGATGACAAAAAAATTTGACATGTGATATGGGTCCTAATATTGATGAATTGTGCAAGTAAAGTCACTTACAACTGAATAAAAGTGAATAATGTACACGTCTATTTCATGGTATCTGGTACAGTCGACAATATCTATGAATTTTACACAATGAAATTTAGACTTGTGGATATGATATATATATATATATATATATATATGAGAGATTTAATAAATAACAAAGTTACCTCTATTATCTTGCAAACCTTTTGCGAAAGGCTTGACAAGGAGATTGGAATGACAAGCCTGACTATGAATCACTAATGGTGTAAACTCACTCATATTGATAACCTTAAGTCTTGAGTTCAATAACTAAAAGCACATCATTAGAGTGATTATAAGTACCTGATTATTAAACATCACAAGGTATAAGATACTTGGGCCCATAAGAATATCAAAAAGAAGGTTGAGCCTTACTCTTAATAGAACTACAACACATGCCTACTGGAGCATAAATTTATTATGGAGATACTCTTGATAATATCTATTTATATGAGTGTGTGTAAGGTTGTCTCATGGAGTTTAGGGCTTGAACTCTTAAAGTATTTATGATTAAGGATACATGACACAAGTTTATAAATGCGTTATATTTAAAAATGGCATTCGATGATGTTTAAATCTTATCATAAGTCATTTACCCTAGTTTATATGAATCATATGGTTCAAAGCTAGTCTACCATTAATTTTGATGAGTAGAAACTATAACTTAGATAAAGGTTCAAGTAGAGCGATACCTTTATAGAAAGATAAGATTTTCATAATGATAAGGACTTTGATTATTTTAGAAATGGTGAGAAAATCTTGGATAATTTTCAAAATAATGGAAATCTTCACCATTTATCCAAGAGTTGTAACTCTTCAAGATTACATACATATCAAGGTGTAAATATAATGAGACGTGTACAGCTATCAAAAAGATATTTTCACAAATAACAAAGAGAATGATGACACTTCGGGCAAGCCTCAACTTGTTGGCTCCAACCACTATTTGGCTATGAAATAAGAGGTTGTTTGGTATGGAATCATGTAGAGGATGAAGAATGAAACATTGATTATGTTGTTCAAGTTCCACCATTTCTAGATAAGTTCATCTTTATTATTCTTGTATGCACAAAAGAATTGTAGAGAATTATTAATCTATTAACATTATCGATTTCCAGAACTTTACTATATTTGTCCAAGGCTACCCAAGTGGTCTTCAATATATCTTGCAAGAAATTCATCAGGAACTGCTTACATTCAGAAACTTGAATAGCAAATTAAGCCTAAATAAAAGTGTGAAATATCACAAACCTTAAAGACACCGTGCAAAATTTTTTGTTTGTTGTTTGTTTTTTATTTGGGGATTTTATTATATCAAGAATGACAGAATGATTCAACTCTATCGACGTCGGAAATCTCTCCCGCAAAACCAGCTCCAACACTTTTCATTGGGGCGACTCCTCATGATGGTCTTAAACTGTCGGCAGTTCTCAATCTCTTTGCATCAGTTGCAATTAACCATTATTACGAGACTTTTATAGTTAACGAAGAGGACTGGCTTTCCATCGTAACCCTTGGGAAAGCACTCCTTCCACATAGGGTCACACCCCATACACCCTGCTCTGAGGTTGTGTCTCTTCACTGTGCAGTGTGAGACCCAACAACCATTAGTTTTGATATGATTATCATGATCCAATATTGTTATTCACCTTAATCATCAACAATATACGCTATACTGAAGTAATCACACAAAAAAGGGTGAGAGAGTCATTCATCCAACAAGAGTAAAATCAAAATTAGCGGGACACCCATTTACATAAACTGCTTTTTTATTGCAATTTGATGTTAGAAACTTATTAGCCAATTGGGTGCAGATCACACAGCTTTGAAAGGGAGAAGGAAGGGTAGAAATATGAGCCACTGAGAATGCTATATGCTATGAGTTTGTTTGCTGCTTCAGAGAAGTGAATGCCATCCCAACTTACATAGTTTTGGGGGTGGGAGCAAGCCAATGCCGTCACCATGCTGCCATTAATGACCTTCGTGTTTCCACAGTAAACCCGTGCATCGAAGTTGTATGGATCGCCTCCATGACCACAGCATGCTTTAGGTCCGTACTTCAATCCTGTAGTGAACAAGGTTTTCATGCCATGAGATAAGAGTACACATGGCCGGTTCCTAACCAGTCCGGCGGTTTCAATTGGAATCGATCCAGTCAAAGAACTGACTGAACCTGGAATTGGTAAAACAAGAACCGACGGTTCCAAACCATCAATTCTGGGTTTTTTAAAATTGTTTTAAAATTTCTCTAATAAAATTACTAGTTCCAGAGTCAAACTGAAACCGTTCTAGAACCGGTGATTTTGGAACCGTGATTGAAACCGACCCCAAACCACTTTGGTTATGGTTCCAGGTTCTGGGCGAACCCAAACCAAACATGTCTAGATAAGAGGACTGAAATTTTAATAATACAGGTCATGTCACTAAATGTTTTAACTTGGAAACAAACAGCTTCATCTCGCATTTAATGGAAAGCCCTTCTTCTGTAAGGCTGCCTTTTAGTATAATTTAAACAATTTTCTTTGTTATATTTTTAAATAGAATGAACCATGACAAAACCAGCTCGAAATTTTGATATGGGTCGGGTCTGGGTCAACCTGGTTTTGATCCGGACTTGACCTGGCATGAGGAAAACAATACACAGATCACATAAGAAAATTCAAAACCCATAACTATAGTACTGAGTTTTTGTTAACTGCAGCTTGCTCCATATGTCTAACATGCAGTTTTCATCCTGGTTTAGAACTAAATGGATCCAGTTGTTACCGAACCCTGACCCAATCTGGTTTAGTATGTTTCGGATTTGGTCAAACCGAGCCATTGAGACCTATCTATAACCTATATGATTCAACCCACAAGATGCACGACTAAATGATATCTGCATTGTATGCATTACCAACTTTTTTTTCGTAAGTAATAAATTACTAGCTTTAGGCAATAGGTTGATGCCCATATCCAGGTTACCTGGATCCAAATCTAGATGTAATCATGTGTGTGTGAACAGAGGGAGAGGGAAGCATACGCACCATGATGGGTTGGGTTCCTGAAGAGCTCAAGTTTGACGGCATGTGTGTCCACATATATCACTGAGGCTTGTGGGAGTTGTGGTCTGAGCTCATCGAGCCTAGCCTTGAGCAAGCTATTGTAGTAGGAGACGGCATCGTTGTAGGAGGCCATGCACCCATATACATCAAGGTCAGAGTTGTTATGGGGTAGCTCCACCAAGAATGACGGGTAGCACCCAATTGGAGCCAGGTTCTGCACCAAGAATGTCCGACCACCCTCGTCGTAAAGGACCTGGGAGAGCAACATGAACCAAAGTCAAGTGGATTCACCTTCTGTCCCCGATGACTCCGTGAAAATGTGTGTGTGTGTGTGTGTGTGAGAGAGAGAGAGAGAGAGAGAGAGAGAGAGAGAGAGAGAGAGCGTTTACCGATGCGTCGGGCCAGGCCAGGCCAGGCGACCTATTCCCAACCCAATACATACAGCCACAGTTTTGCACCCCATACCAGTAACTTGGGGGACGGGTATGGTTTTGGGTCTTCTTTTATGTGTGATAAGGTGTATGTGCTCGAAACCCTAATTACACCAAATAACATTTTTTATATAAAAATATTTTAAATTAAAAGCTACTCTATTCGACCTTGCGGTAAAACATTGTTCTTCGTTCTTTTTTTTAAAATCTTTAAATATTTTTAAATTAAACTCATGCTAAATTGATGTGAGAAGTGAGTAGGATCCGTTATATATATATATATATATATATATATATATATATATATATATATATATATATATATATATATATATATATATATATATAACTCCACCCCATTTAAAGAATCACCCTTTATCACAAGCCCAAGCTTAAATCAAAGAGGAAGTTTGTGTTAAATAGCGGACAACTATAATAAAATTTTATAGGGTTTTAAAAGGTGTGAGGTTTCAATCATGAGTGCACCGGATCCTATTCAAACTCCGAAGTTGACATGTTTAAACGAGAATAGTAATAGGATGACCTCTTTGAACGTCCTCTTGGTACATCCTCCTTAAGGAAAATGCTTAGTATATATATATATATATATAATCAATTACCCACTTCGTGGTCAAAGATATTTCGAGTTTTCCACAAACCCAAACATTTCGAGTTTTCCACAAACCCAAACCTAGCGCAGTTGATCAAACCGGGTAATCCCTGCTCCGTTGTGTCTCTATGGGCGGACCAATATTTTGAGAGAGAGAGAGAGAGAGAGAGTACTTTAATAGTCCAGGCTATCTGATCTACAACTTGGGGAAGATACTGCTTCACGCCTTCTATTCCGATGGCCGCCAAGTTTGATGTGAAATCGTTCTGGCCAATGTCAAAGGTGTAGAGTGATCTCCCAAATACGTTGAGTGGCGGAAGACCTTTGGTGTCATTGCCTAGCAACAACAACATACACAAATTGGTCCCGTTGTTTCAGATCAAATTTTCATTTTTTTTGTTTACGATGGGAGACCCAAGCCTGCTATGCACACTACCGGAGTCGAACTTGTGGTCAACAACAGCAAGTCAAGAGCCACGTGGGCTAACAACCTGAGTGCGTTTCAGATGAATTTTTTAATTTTAGGTTAAGTGGATCCTGTAAACACATCCAAATAAAATAAACGGTATAACCCCGGTGTCAAACTCGTGACCTTCACTTAGTGAGTCAAAACTCCAGCCAGGCGGGCTATTTCGATCATGCTTCTTTCATACTATTCTAATTTGGTTAAATATTTCTCTCGAGCTATGACTATCCGCAAACTCGGATTTTCCAGGGGTGTATGCATGTGTTTTAGGCTGGGGCCTCCCACTGTAACAAAAAAGAAATATGATGAGATGTTGGTGAGCGTATCAACCAACATTTGGCAAAATGAACAAGATGAAATATTATATATATATATATATATATGAGTGATTGGATACTACCATCACTCACACTTGGCAATGGGTAAGCATGAGTAAACACTTGTAGTGTGGACAGGATCTATATATATATATATATATATATATATATATATATGAAAGGACAACAATAAAGCGAGAATCTATCCATCTAAAGGTCAATATCTTGTTAAATTCTCAATCTTGTATACACCGGTTGTGAAATTTCAAATACATATTAGATTAGATGGAGATACACATATTAGGTGAGATTTAAACTTAGTTCGAACATAAATCTGATTCTATTTGGATCCAAAATTGAAGGTGCTGAGGCACGTACCTTGGAAATGCAGCTGTATGACTCGAGCCTTGAACTCCTTCATTTGGTTGAGTTGAATTGCAAGGGAGAAGGGACTGATCCCACTCACGAACAGGGAGGTGTTAGGCAGAAGCACCGTCGATGCCAATGTGGCGTAGTTGGCTCCGCGGGTGAAGTCTGAGCCCAGAGCTCGAAGGTATGGACTCAAGAATGGGTAACCAAGAGCCTGTGCTGCAAGAACCAAGTGCCTTAATTCATACAGATACAAGTTATAATTAGGGAAGAACGAGCTCAAAGTAGGTGCATTTCCTCGGCCTATTTGAGCTTTAAAGATGATGATGACAAATGCAATGCGTTTTTGTATTCACCGAATTGGCTTAAATAAATGGATTAGGCTTGAAATCTCTACTCAAGATGGCCTTCACATTCCGACGAGTAAATTGATACCTTCGCATCAAAGCCCACACTTCTCCTTTTTGACATAGAGAGTGCTCGAGAAGCTATCTGGGCACACTCTTCAAACGCTCGACATGTTCCTCCAATGTACGGCTGAACCCCGTGAAGCCGTTGTCCATAAAGATGACCACGAGCTCATCTATCCCCTCTTACTTTATTCAAGTATGAGAACTCCAATTCCTCAACTTAATTTATATTAGTTTTTGTCTCAAGGAAAGTGCCAATTCAAACAAAATTGGATGATTTAAGATGCTTATCTACTCTTTAAGTTTCGTAATTTGACAACATATGCAAGGTCAGTTCAATTGTATAGGAACATGCAGGACATCTAAACTTTGGCAGAACCCAAAATTGGCAAAGTGACCTTTGACACAAAATATAACATGCATACCCAGAAAGTCAATCACCAGCCTCCCGTCTGACGCCCGGCCAGTAGGCTTCCCGAAGTAAGTCATACCCCAAGGGCTTGATTGTGCCGGAAAAGCCGCATAAAACCCACCGGTGTCGGAATTCGAGTCACCAAAGTTGAAAATCGCCTCAAATTCACATTTGGCATCGATGTGGTGAACAGCTGCATGCATGCTCAGGAGAAGACCTACCACAACGAGCATTTGTCGAACCGGGGCAATCAATCCCGAACCGAGAGAACCCATCTCGGGTTCACAGCGCCAAGAGTTCCCTACTGGTTTTTCATACATGGGAAGACTAACATCCATGGAAGGGGATGAAAGCTGGATATGGTACTTGTATGAGGTGCCAGTGTCGGCTGTGAGGCCCATTTTGCATTATTCAGTTGCTAGTGGACAATGAAAGATGGGAAATTTAGGCAATGTATTGTTACTAGTGGCAACCCGTGACTGGTGATAATGGGTAGTGCAAAACTGGCACTTTTTGACATTTCGTGTAAGGAACGAACTTGTATACATGCCACTTAAATGCGCAAGCCATATTTTTAGGGACGTAGTAATTTCACCATCGAACTCGCATTTTTTTCTTTGGGTTTACTAAAGGCACACTCTAAGACCGAGCACAGACACCCTTTCTCTCTTTGGCCCCATACTAATACGTCTCTCTCTCTCTCTCTAACCCCAAACACACACCCCTCCCCGCTCGTCATCCCTCTCCCCCCATTCCCTCTCCGCTCTTACCGTCCTTCGTCGGTTCCTTCTGTTCTCTCCTTCCAATCGTAGAGCTGCCGCCATCACTGTCGTGTAGCTAAAGCCTACCATATCATACTGCAAACTATGGCTGGCTCCACTATGTCCATTGTAGGAAGAGGCGCGAGCTCGCGTTTGTGTAATAAAATAGATGCGAGCTTATTCTTTGTGGGAGAAGACACGAGAAGCATGCGTCTTTTGTATTGTGAAGATGTCGGGCTTCCTGTGTCTTCTCTTATGGAGAAACATGGTTTTATACGAAAAAAAGAAGAGATTCATAGACCAGAAAGGAGAAGCAAAAGCAGTCGATGAAGGTCTTAGAGTGTTGGTGGCGGTTGACTCGAACTACACGAGTCGTTAAAAGATTGCAAGAAAAACGCAAGAAGAGAAAAAGAAAGAAGACAGACGGCCAGAAAGGTATAAATAAAGAATAAAATAAGGTAGGAAAAGAGAGAGAAAATATACAGGGTAAAATAGGAAACTCGCAAAAAATTAAAGGGTAAGATGGGAGTTTCACGTGTGCGGTTAGTAGTGTGGCGCAAATCCATATCAAGTATTTTGTAGGAACTTATTGCGCGGTGGTTTTTGAGGAGTTCGTCACCAATCTCCTTGATGAAGCATCTTTTGCATAACATTATAGCTGTTAAATGAGCCGAACAAACTGAAGAGGGACTGTTCGTGGGTCACGAGTCAACTAAAAATCATGCTCATGTTCAGCTTCTTAGTTTGCATCAACCCAACCAAGCATGAGACAATTCAAATTCGGTTCAGCACAAGTTGCTAGGTGACATAAAATCTAATCTTTATGAATATAATTTTCACTTTAAGTTCTTTTTCTCAAAAGTCAAGCGAGAGTTTTATGTTTTTATAGAGACCTATGGTACTAAATGTACACACCCAACTAGCTGCCTTTAACATTAATATATATATATATATACATATATATATATATATACATATATATATACATATATATATATATATATATATATACATATATATATATATATACATATATATATATATATATATATATATATATATATAGAGAGAGAGAGAGAGAGAGAACCTAATATATACTAACATATTCAAATAAATCCCAACCATCTTAAATGATAGAGTTAAAATATAAATTTAAAAAGAAAAAAGTACATATATATTTTTTATAGGTGTACTTTATTTACGTGCACATTTTTTACTTTTTAAAATTACATTTCAACCATTCATCGGTAAAAGATATTCATCAATACAAGATGCTTGAAAATTGTTTGGATATACTAGCATCTAAGTGTGCTACCATTTTTTTTTCTCTCTCTCCCCCTATGTAAGTAGGAAAACCCGATCCTACTCACTCATTACTTTTCAGCGGCAAAGAATCAAACCTAAAAAGCAATGGTTGACCTTGAATGAACAACATTAGTGAAGGATCTAATCATTATATATATCACAATTCCACAAGCAATAATGTATCAAACAGAGCATGTAATTAATGCTCATATTCAGTTTATAAGCCGAACGAACCATTGCATGTTCAGCCTGTGTTGATCACAAACCGAACTCAACACACTCACATTAGCCATACGCTCGGTTCTTTCAGAAACCCTGCATAACACATTTAGGACATCTTCTAGTTTGAGTTTGGAATCTTCAACAAGGCATTTCGTGTTCTCTGCAGCTATCCTTTTATAGTGAATCCTCTTGTCACACTCAAAGAGAATCCAAGTCAGTGGGTTAAGAACCAAGGTGCGGTTTTAACTCAAGCAGTCTTAATCAATGATTCAGAAAACCTCTTCTGTAGATCAAAAGCATTCAATATCAAAACGTAGAGGAATGAACATTAGCCAAATAAAAATAGAAGAATCTTGGGTCTTTCTAGTTATGGCTGGTTAATGAGTTTAACGAATCAAACAGCCCATGATTGTGGCATGGCAGGTTTCGTACATGAACAAGTCGAGTTAACCACTAGCCAAAATTGTTTCTACCACCACTCTGTGGGCTCGCAGTGGGGAGACATTGGTACCTTAAATACCCTAAATGAATGACCCTTCATTCGCCCTTTCTATTTTTGAGTTTCGTTACAAAGTAAGACCCAAAACTAACACACACATGCACCCCCTGGGAATCGAATACCCAACCTGCAGCAAGTGCGTTAGAAAGCCCTGCCAGTTAGGCTCACGCTTTGGGTGGCTTATACACAAAGCATAGACTATAGAACTGGAACTCCAGTCACCCACCCCTAGGCATGGGCTAATGGTCGGCCTCGTAACTTTTTACTGTTCAAGGCCCACGTAAGATAGCAAACGGACTGGAACTGTAGTTCCAGTTCTAAAGTCCCAAGCTTGCGAATCAAACACCCCCTAAGCACCCTAATAAACTACATTGGTGGCATGGATTCGTTAAAAGTTTTAAAAATGCCTTCTAATGATCTTTCACGAGCCAAACTGAGGTGAACATGCCATGTTCACGGTCAGCTCATATAATTTGACAAACCAAACATGAACCAGCTAGGGACATGGCAAACTAATAGCAGCATGGTTCATTTATCAGCCCTACATCCAGTTGAATGTTTTTTATAATATCCCAACCTTAGAAACCTTAGAAACTTCTTGACTTTCGCATAATTTAAAGAGAAAACTTCAGATTATTACTATTCAACACCTGCAAAGAAACACTTCGATTTAATGCAAGGGCAATGATGCTGTTAGTGTCTGTCATGCATGGCTGAAGGAGGCCCGAGGTCGGTGCTTAGCCATCATCCATATCAGCAGCCACATCACCAGTCTGCCATTTTGAGTCCATATAAGATCTGGATCTACTTGTTACCGAAAAGAAAAAAGAATTTCAGAGTCAGGATCTGTTGTCTGTTTGAATCCAATCTTTAAGCACAAGTATGCCATGTCGCAGAGGAACAGAAGAAGTCCATCTACCAGCATGTCTCAGAGGAAGATGAACTCCATCTTGGCTGGTGTCGTCCTCTCCACCCCATCTATTAGGATCGCTTAGATGAACAAATGACGGCAAGGTAATCTCTCCTTCTCTCTCTCTCTCTCTCTCACACACACACACACACTTCTTTTTGCTTTCTTTTCTTTCTCGCTCTCTCCTTCTCCCCCTCTCGTCTATCCTCTTTCTCTCTCCCTCTCGTCTGTTCTCTCCTCTCTCTTCCTCTATCGTTCTAGCCCTTGTTCATTCTCTTTCTCTCTCATTCATCCCCAGTTCGAACACAACTTTTGTTTCATTAGATGCTCTTCGTAAAAGTACTTAGTTGATGCTCACTTTTACAAGTTTCAGTAGCTATTTGACTTAGGTCTCATGTCACTCTACAATTCATTGGCAAATAGTTTGGTACGTTAGACATATTTTCATTCTACTGAATACATTTCCCAAGAGGCATGGAAATTTATTATAGCTGACTACCAATTTTGTTACAAACAACAAAAACAACAACTAAGCCTTTCCCATACTAGACGGGGTCGGCTACATAGATTCTTTGTTTCCAGAGATCTCTATTGTGTGCCATGTTAGCAGTTAACTCTCAATAAGCTAGATCATTCTTTATTGTTTCTTTCCAACACTTTTATGGCCGTCCTCTACCTCTTTTAATACTTTCCAAATTTAGTTTTTCTAACCTTCTTACATGTTCTTCGTTTGATGTTCTTTCTATATGTCCAAACCATCTTAAACGATGTTCTCTCATTTTATCCTCTATTGGTGCCACTCCTAATTTGTTTCTAATAACCTCATTATGTATACGGTCTTTTCTTGTATGACCACTCATCCATCTCAACATCTTCATTTCTGTCACAGACATCTTTTGTACATGTTGATGATTAACTGCCTAACACTCAGAACCATAAAACATGGCAGGCCTAATTGTTGCTCTATAATATTTAGCTTTTAATTTTAATGGTATATTCTTATCACAAAGAATACCTAATGCTCCTCTCCATTTTAACTAACCAGCATTAATTCTATGTGTAACATCTCCATCAATTCTTTCATCACTTTGAAAAATTGACCCTAGGTATTTAAAACTTTCCTTTTGTGGAATTCAATGTGTACCAATTTTAATTTCTATGTCCTCTGAAGTAACCAAATGATCAAACTTACATTCCATATATTCTGTCTTTGTTCTACTAAGTCGGAGGCCTTTGCTTTCTAATGTTTCTATCCATAGTTCCAATTTTCTATTAACTTTTTCCTTAGACTCCTCTACTAATACAATGTCATCTGCAAATAACATACACCAAGGTACTTCATCTTGAATATGTTTTGTTAACTCATCCATCACCATTATAAATAAGTATGGACTTAAAGTTGATCCTTGATGTAACCCAATATTAACTTCAAAGAAGTATGTCGTTCCTTCATGAGTCCTCACACATGTTTTTGCACCATCATACATGTCTCTTATAAGGTTAATATATGTCAATGGGATACCTCTTTTTTCTAAAGTTCTCCAAAGAACATCTCTCGATACCCTATCATAAGCTTTTTCTAGATCAATAAATATCATGTGAAGGTCTTTCTTTTTTGCTCTAAAATATTTCATAAGACGTCTCAAAAGGTGAATCGCTTCAATAGTAGATCTGCCTAACATGAATCCAAATTGGTTCTTTGTTGTACTGATACTTGTCTTAACCTACGTTCGATAATTCTTTCCCATAATTTCATAGTATGACTCATTAACTTGATACCTTGATAATTCGCACAATTTTGAATGTCTCCCTTGTTCTTATATATGGGTATAAGTGTACTTGCTCTCCATTCCTTGGGCATCTTTTGGTTTTTCCATATTTCATTAAATAGTCTTGTGAGCCAAGTGATTCCTATTTCTCCTAGTATTTTCCAAACTTCTATAGGAATATTATCTGGTCCTACCGATTTACCACCCTTCATATGTTTAAGAGCCTCTTTGACTTCATTCTTTTGAATTCGTCGATAGAAATTGTGGTTTATATACTTTTCTGACTTGGCTAAATCTCCTAAACTAATATTAACATCTTTATTTTCATTAAAAAGATTATAAAAATAGTTTTTCCATCTATTTCTTATATCATCATTTGCCACTAGAATTTTTTCATCCTCGTCTTTTATGCATCTAACATAATTAAGATATTTAATTTTCTTATCTCTAGCCCTAGCTATCCTAAAAATATCTCTTTCACCCTCTTTTGAGTTGAGTTTTTCATGTAAGTCCTCCCAAATCTTAGTTTTTGCTTCACTAACATCCTTTTTCGCTTCCTTTTTTGCTTTCTTATAAGCTTCTAAAGTTTCATTAGTTTTCTTAGCATAATGTAATTTGTAACATGCCCTCTTTGCCTTGATTTTATTTTGCACTACTTCACTCCACCACCAAGCTTCTTTTTGTGCCACTACACCTCCCTTAGATACCCCTAACACATCTTTCGCCACTTTCCTAATATGTATAGCCATATTGTTCCACATATCAGAGGGTGTGCCAACATAATTCCAAACATCTCCTTGAAGGACTTTCTGTTTAAATATATCTTCTTTTTCGCTTTTGAGGTTCCACCATTTAGTCTGAATAGCTCAATGCACTCTTTTCTTCTTTGTCCATTTTTTTATTTGTAAATCCATAACTAAAAGTCGATGTTGGGTGGTTAAGCTTTCTCCTGGAATTACCTTACAATCTTTACAACACGCTCTATCTTTTTTTCTACAAATAAAGTAATCAATTTGTGTTTGTGATAAGCCACTCTTATAAGTAATTAAATGTTCATCTCGTTTTTTGAAGATTGCATTGACTATAAAGAAATCAAATGCCATAGCAAAATTTAAAATCTCCCTACCTTCCTCGTTTATATCCCCAAAACCAAAGTTTCCATGAATCCCTTGATATCCTAATGCCTCTTTACCGACATGTCCATTTAAATCTCCTCCTAAACAAATCAACTCCCTTTGTAGAATCTTTTGAAACACCTTATCTAACTCTTCCTAAAAAACAGTCTTTATGCTATCTTCTAGTCCTACTTGGGGTGCGTAAGCACAAACTATATTCAAAACCTCTACTCCTAACACTAATTTCAACGTCATGATTCGGTCACCATATCGTTGTATGTCTACCACACTCTCCTTTAAATATTTATTTATGATAATACCAACTCCGTTGCGAGTCTTTTCTTTACTTGAGTACCATAATTTAAAACCTGTATCCTCTATCTCCCTTGCTTTTTCTCCAACCCATTTTGTCTCTTGTAAACATAGAATATGAATCCTTCTCCCAATCATAGTATCTACCACCTCCATTAGCTTACCCGATAATGTTCCGATATTCTAAGAACCAATACGAATCTTATTATCTAGGACTAGCTTCCTTACCCCCCCGCATCCATCTATAATCAAAATGCGGAGACCCTCTCTGAAGATTTTTCACTACATTCAGGCGGCAATATAGGGGGACTAACTTCTTTACTCATATCCGTCCATGATGTGGGAACCCTCTCTGCAATTGATTCACTACATTCGGGCGAAAATGTAGTGGCCATTGCTTACTTCTTACTGCATTCAGGCTCTGCAGCACGTCGCTAGGCGAGGACGCTCCAAAGCAATACTCATAATTTTTGTAATCCATGTTATAAAAATCCGACGAAGTTTTACGCTGGCTGTCGGAAGCCTAACACAACCCTCCTTTATCCGGGCTTGGGACCGGCAATGCAAGGGTGATCCCTTACATGGGCGGAGTTATTACCAATTTTGTTACATTCCACGCTTTTTACGAATGTTGGTCTCTTGGGAGGGTATTCATTAGACGAGTTTCAAGCTTGTATAGGTCTTGAACATAATGTCAAAAATCAAATCAACAAATATCATGCGATTGTATATTGTGTTTGACTTCGTAGCAGGTGCTCAAGCTGCATAGCAAATGAGCATCAACAAGAAGGGTTGGTTGAGTGTGACCTGACGCCAACAAGAGCGATCTCCCAAGTGAAAAATTTTGAGTCTTAGGAGTTGTCGCGACACGAGGTAACTTATGCTTATCAAAGTATCTTGTGCAGCTAATGACAATGAGACGTGATAATCGTTCTATTATGGAGGGGAAGTGGGAAAAGAGACCCAATGTAATGTACGTTGGAGGAGTTTTGGAGCACCATGTGATTGATATGAAGGTTGTGTGCTTCTGGGTAATTTCCGATTTCTTAATCGGAAAGGACAAAAACATTGGTAGTTTTGGATGAGATTGCTTGTTACATCAGCGAGTTTGCCAAACGCTTTTGCAGTCAAGTCTTCCTTACTTCTGCCCTTCAAGATCATTCAGAAATTGGCTTCAGCCTTTCTGCAAGGCTTCAACATGTCGGAGAAAGGCTGAAGTTCAACTGTAGGAGACAATTCAGGAGCATTGATGTTAGGCAAAGTTGTTTTGTTTGTCCACCCTGAGTGACTTGACTCACGTGGTGATCTTAGAGTTGTAATGTGGCCAGAAAATTTGATCAGATCAGCGGGGTTTCCCTTCCAACTTCTTAATCATACCAATGACGATAAGATTAGTGCTCGTTAGCTTCAGCACAATTCTAAGTTACATGTATGACCCGAATTCCATAATACTTAGCAAACACCACTACTCTTTCACCAATAAACATGGCCCTGTCAACAATGATTGTTGAATCCCAAACTAGATGACGATCAGATCATTGATGAATTTAATTGTGTTCTTCTGGTCAATCTTGACCATAGGTTGAGTTTTGACTTACTTGGTAAAGTAATCTGTTGAATAATAAAGACATGCCGCTTAAATGACGGTGAATGAATATGTCAATAATACCAACGGCCCACCCTTCGAACTGAACCTCTTCTGCAGGGGCTCTTTGTAATGGACCATGCAACTACCGTGCCTCACAACCTTTGGCATAATCGATGCAATCCTTGCAATAGTAGACCAATAGAATTGCCAGCAATAAATTACCCACCTCATCTTAATTAGGTCATCACCGATAAGCACCACAGATGCCTTTATGAAACTGCCATGATGAGAAAGGCTTCAACTTGGCGCAGGAGACCTTGGGAACTTCTTTTATCATTGTTTGATCAACACATAATGTAGTGCTTGTCTCTCAATTTTAATGTCTATCTCCAAAAAAGGATCCCTTAGGTACTGGATCAACTCAATCCTCAAGTCTTCGTCTACTTTCAATCCGTGACTTGCAAGGATGCCTGCCATAGCGGTCATTTCTACTTCATCGAGAGGATAATTATTTCCACCTAAGGTCATTTGGGGCAAGTGATTGGCTACAGTTTTGTCAACCCACAGATAATATTTTAAATTGGCAAACGGTTTTATGAGCTTGCTCGACATTTCAAAATAAGGTATGAGCTTAGGGTTCTTGCTCCGGTATAGTTGGCATAGTTGTTTTGATAACCACCTCAGAGTCTCCTTTGCCCTGCATATGTTGAGCCATGACTCCCATTAGCATGTGAAGCCCAACAATCAGAGAATCATAGCCAAACATGGTTTCCCAAGTGACGAAATGGTTGATACTCCATTCTTGCACCCTTATGGTTTATAGATCCATCGAATTGCGATGTCCATGGAACTTTATCGAAGGACCGCCTAGGCCTGGGTCAATAGAACCAGCACATCAAGGCAAGGATGATAGGCTAAAAAGATGGTGATAGTCTTACCTTTTACTGCCCTTTGTGAAGGTATTTTAGGTGAAGTGATTGTGCTTAATGGCCTTATTTTACCAGCTTTCTTTGTAGAATGAGCCTATTAAGCAAGTACTTCGTGATATCGACCTTAGAAACAACATACCGCATAATACGAAGCATATAATATTCTAACTTGGAATATAAATTTCCTATTAGGGTATATCTTGATTCTAAATCAATCAGAATTTTACTCAAACAAAAATTGCTCTCTGTAATCCATTGTCGGCATCCTGCACAAGGAGGCAGCCAATCAATTCTTTAGAAGCAGAGATGTAAAGTTTCAATGACTTGTCATGTACGAGAAATTGGAAGGTTGGCTAGACAATGCTTGATCTTGTCGAATGCCTGCTTCTATTCAAGCCCCCAAACGATTTCCTCCATCTCTTTGAACCTAATGGGCGCCAAGAATGCCTTTGTCTTCCCAACCAAATTAGCAATAAAACTTCTCAAGACATTGGCCTAGCTGAAAAAGCAACTTAGACCATGTTTTGTGTCTGGACGATGTCGCTTCTAAGTATCGCTTTGGCATTATTTGTGTCAACCTCAATTCATTCTGGTGAACTAGGAACCCTAGGAACTAACCATCAACAATGCCAAAAGCGCACACACTTGATTCATCTTAAAGTTATGAACCCTCATCTTTTAGAAGGCCTGCTCCAAGTCGATCAGATGTTGATCAAAGTGAAAGGACGTTATGACCAAATCATCAATGTAGACTTTATCGCTTCTAGCAATCACATTATGAAAGATGTAGTTCATGACCCTCTGTTGCACTTGCGCCCTTCAGCACAAAAGGAATGACACTCCATCCTAAGCGCCAAGGGCTCTTGGACACAGGAACGTAGTCTTGTGAGCATAATCTTCTTTAACAAAGATATGATTGTAATTAGAGGCTCTACCTATAAAGTTAAGGATGTCATACATCGAAATAGCTTCAAGAGCATGTCTGCTATTGGCATTACATACTCATCTTTTAAAGTGGCTTCATTGAGGTTGTGACAGTCAATTTCTATCTTCAACTTGTCATTCATCTTCTCAACCTGTACTACACTCAACAACCAATCCGTGTACTTACCACACCTACTTTTCTTTTTGGAACTACCTTGGGCCAACAGCTAGTTTACCAACCATTGGCAGCCAATGCCCCCTGCTTTAGCTAGATTGGTTCAGCCCTATAAAAGGGTATTTGTTCTCTTGTTTTGCCTATGCCTTGTAGCATGTTAATGAAGTGCTTCTGAGTATTTTTCACATTGGATCTTGCTGTTCTCAAATTGTTATTGTATTTATCCAACTGAGAGTATCACAGTTCCTCTGTGGATTGTTTTTCCATTCTTTTGGTGCGGTTGACTGTGGCAGCCACCGTCTCAAATTGTTGTGAATCATCTGTAAGTTGTGGTCAACCATTTCGTTACACCGAGCTACTATTGGGAAGCAGTAAGCAAGAAAAGCAGGCCGTCACAACAGCAAAGCCACATTTGACTTGCCTTATTACCTCGGCCATGAACCACTTGGCATAGATTCATCTTTAAAATGAAAATAGCTTTCCCAAGAAAATAAGAGAAGAAATGAAGTACCTCAAAATAATGTAATAGGCTGAAAAGGTGAAGCAGCTTACATACAACTAGATCACATCGAGTACGAAGGGTTCATCTGAACACTTCATCAAGCAGCTATCTTCGCAAAAAGGAGCTTGCGGATCTGCAAAGACAGTGAAAAGACACTTCAACTGCAAAGAAACCTGTTAAACAAATGATAGCACCCACAAATCACAACCAGAAAGAGTGAAGCAATATTTAATGGCATCACATGACGAACTTATGGTCATAATTATCTGAACTCATTTTAACAAGAAAAAAACAGCAAAGCTTGTCAATCAAAAGGGAAAAAAGGATGGTTGGTTTGAGCTGAGGTATAAGGTGTGAACACATTTAGTTACCATTTCTTGCATAGTCGACAAAGGTAAGATCACAACTTTGAGTTGCATCTGAGATCGCTGCTTATCCGGCAATGCTGGTTGTTGTATTTTGATCCTACACTCATTGTGGTTCTTTATTGTGATGACCCAACAAGAACGGTGTGATTTTTCTACGGTTCAAACAGTACGAAACCTTTTACAAGACAGTCACAGCTTGATCTCCTGAATTTAAAAGCCCTTAATCGAGGTAGAAAATGGGCCCAAGTGGCCCGTCCCGGCAGGCCTGGGTACCAGGGCATGTCCACTAGCTGTTTGGGGGGGGGGGGCGGGGGCTTTCTCTTCTCTTCTCTTCCTCTTCTATGTCCTCTTCTTTTCCTCTCCTATATGGCATTCATGTAATGATTTACTTAAGCCTTTTGTGGCTAAATAATATTTTTAATGGATTTACTTAGGCCTTTTGTGGTTAAATAATATTTTTTTTTAATATATTATGCTTTTGTTACATAAACTTTTTTAAATATAAGGAGGTAAGATCATATCTCATTCATAGAAAACCTTTTCTTACAAAAGAAGAGATTCTTACCGATCTTCAAATGACGAAAACAAGAATAAATGAAGTTATACTTCAAAGAAACACCGCCTTAACTACATCAAAACCCAAAGCAAATATGAAGGCTTACTGACCTCCTCATTTTAAAAGTGAAGAAAGAAGAAAAACTATTATTTGCTATCATTGTAGAGAGGCTGAACATATAAGGCCAAATTGTCCAAAGTTGAAAAAAAAAGTAGCATTAGTAAAAGAACAAACCTCATCCCCTATCGTTGCACTTAGAAAAGATAAAAGACTTTAAGCTCAAATAAAAGACAAAGAAACAATAAGTGTGGTTTGTTCTTCTTCAACTAACCAAGTTTAAGGTACGGTTTCTTGGATTCTTGATACTGGTGCCTCATTTCATATGACTTGTAATGAAAATATTTTAAAATCATTTGTTGGAAAACCCTTATCATGTGTTTATACTTCGGATGAAACACAACTAAATGTTGATAAAATTGGTGACTTGCAAAACAAAAATTTTGAAGTATTCAAAATTAGTGTTATTCAAAACTAAATTTAAATTTATTCTTCAACTAAATATTGATAAAAATTGTATTATAACTTTTTCATCTATGGGATGTATTGTACATGATCACCTCTCGAAGAAGGTGATTGGTCATGGCCACAAGGAGGGTAGACTTTATATTATAGACTACCTACATAACATAGGATATGTTAATGTTTTGAATAGTGATGTTCTTCTATTACATAAAAGATTAGGACATCTTAATATTCAAAAGTTGTATCAATGTCATCTTCGAATAAATAATATTGAAAAATTTTCTTGCAAAGATTGTGTACTTTGTAAAATACAACATCTATCCTTTTCAAACAAAACATATATCTCCATAAAACCATTTGAGATTATTCACTCGGATATATGAGGACTGACACCTGTTTTATCTAAATGAGGGATTTCTTACTATTTCATTTTTATAAATGATTTCACTAGATATACATGGGTATATCTTTTAAAGGCCAAGTTTGAGTTTTTCAAAATTTTGTGATATTTCACAATCTTGTAAAAAATCAATTTGATTCTAAAATTATGATTTTTAGATATCACTCGGGAGAAGAGTTTATGTCCAAAGAATTTAAAAACCATCTTGACAAATTTGGGATTGTACATCAAACTTCTAACACAAAAACTCCTCAATAAAATGATATTTTGGAACGTAAACATCATCATATTTTAGAAACCAGAAGAACATTATTATTGTATAATAGAGGTCTTCTTAAAAAAAATAAAAAATAAAAAATAAAACCTCTAATATAGAGGTCCCCTTTCAAAAAAAAAAAGAAATGCCAAAGATCAAAAGAATAATTTTCAATCAAAAATCTCTTTTCCTTATATCATGGGATGCTTCAAAAGGGACCGTGGAAACTCTCCTTTATACCCCTACAGCTTATCCCAAAAGAAAAAAAGTTTGTCACTATGATCCTAAAGTAGGAATAGAACCTACCAATTTGGATCTTATTTTGTTTGAGGATTAGGCCTTATAGTATGAAAAATGGAGTTTTGAAATGTTGTTGAGTTTTTCCAACAATAAAAACCTCTACCAAGTAATTTTGCATTAAAACCAAAGTGAAGGAAAATATAGGAGATAAAAGTCCTTTTGATAGAAACAAAAAGAAAATATCTATTTCAAAATGATTTTTACAAAAACTCAAGGCATCAACAAATGAACATGGTGGTCGTCCCACTTAGAGAAGCCAACTTTCATGGGATCTCTCCTAAATAAATCCTGGAGATCATTAAACATACATCCATTGCATACATCTCATGCCCATATGCATTTATAAATGGTCTTATGCACATATGATTCTTGCATTGGTCGATTACCGTCCATGTTGAGTCACCCTTGCTAGAAATCCTCTTCCATCATAATTAGGATAACCCAAATCAAAGAAATGAACCCCTTAACAAAGATTGGAAAAGTTCATTGAATCTTGATTTAATTCAAATCAACTCGAGCATTCAAAAAAAAAAAATATTTTATGGGTGTTATTCTTTGCCATTAACCAAATAAATTTGGATTAATGCCAAAGAGGGGTATCTATAAACACCAAAAAAATTTATCAAATTTTTTAAAAATTTTGCCTTTTCAAGAAAAAATTACGGTTTTACGTTTTTTAAGGGTTTTCAAACAAGGATACCTTAAACGAACTCATTTTCTCACTAATATTTCGCAACAGCCTCAAAATAAGGATACATTGCACTCCTCTAAAAAAATCCAAATTTGATAAAAGCTAAAAAAATGACCACTTTGCCCTCAAGGCCAAATTGACAGGATTTTGCTATTTTAAATGATTTTCTCCAAAGAAAGAATGGTTTCAAACAATTTCCTCAAAAAAACAAATGAAAACGAGATATTGGGAACTATAACAAAAAATGTTTGTAAAATAACAATTTCACAAAATTACAAAACCTCTCAAGTTCAAAAATAAAACAAATCCAAGTCAGACCTCAAAAGCTCGCTTGATCGAGGATAGTCCTACTCTTTGACCCTAAATCTATCAAAGGGTTAAAGTGGTCCGAGACCCTACACCCAACAAAGGGTTAAAGTGGTTGAAACGGTAAAGACTAACTCTCGAAGTGAAAGCAAGTCACTCATACAAACAAACATTGAGAATGAGACTCAATTGTTTTCCAAACAATATTTGAGGATTTCATTAAAATTCAATGTTTTCAAATATATCTAAAATAAAATAATTTTAAATAATAAAAAAAGAAATATTTGAAGCCATAAATCTTAAGTGAAAAGATAATCAAGCAAAACAAGATTCTTGAAGGTTAGGATGAAAGCAGGAACTATTTGGTCCTATATATTTTCAACTTTCATCTCTGCACTCGGTTCTGGGTTGGCCGCCTTTAGCATTAGAAGCATCATCCAATACTGCCTACTCCTCTTCTTGGAGGTAAGTCACACAGACTCATATATGGTTCATCTCCCAAATTATGCTAATTTTCATCCATTTAGTTGTCGTGTTAATCCTTTGTTTGTGTGATTATATACTAACAATTTTCTCCTGTAATATTCCTTGCATTTTCTAGAGGATACAATCCGCTTCTACAATTTGTGGACAGGCACAGTCCCTTCCTCTAAATATATCACCCTCCATGCCAATTTGATGAACTTCATTTTCCTAATATCACTCCTGCCCTATTTAGGCTGACCACTGCACTTCCCTTCAATATTCCAACTTACCGGAACCCTAGTATTCTCTGTCACCGGCCCCTCTATGTCTTACACTTTCCTTCCCCAATTGTAGTCAACCCAAATCTGTGTGCTATTTGTGCGAAAGTCCCCGAGTTATGAAAAAAAAGAAAAGAAAAAAAGTTCTTTAAGAAAGGAAAACAAAGAAAATAAGAGCTTTCTTCCTTACTCTATAGGAAAAATCTTGTCCTTTGCTCGCTTCGAGGCTACAAGCGGCTCCTCTGTTCTTTAACGTGACGCACGCAATCTATGCATTTAAATTTCTCGGACTCCATGCTATACGAACTATCGTTAGTATTTTAAGATTAGCTCGTGGACTCACGAATCTTGGTGTCTTAAGCTCCAGCAGCCTAACATTTCTGGACTCACCGCTGAGCCTAAAGGCTTTTTAAATTCGACTCGGGTCAAGAATTTATTCCTAGCTTGTTGCCATCGATGAAGCAAGTTTGCATCATCTACTTAATGTAGACCTTGGGCTTTGTTCAAGAGCCTTAAACCCTGGACTACTGGGCTTCATTGTCATTTCTTTGACCCGCTGCTCAGTTCGGACTTTAATATCTTCTGATAGCTCCATCAAAGATGAGGCTCGTCTTATTACCAAGGTTTTCACTAAGTCCTGGTCTTGGCTACTTGATACTATTTCTGTTATCAAGGCTACTATTAGGTGTTCATGCTTTCTTTTCTTTGTGACCAACTTGATTGGCCAAGCAGCCTACTTATAATAAAATTTTCAAGAATTTTAGGGCTTGCATCCATGTAAATAAAATTGGGGAAAATCGGACAAATCCAAAACTGAATCTGTAAAGTCAAGAAAAGTTCTGAAAACAGAACTAGTTTTTGTTTTTCAGAACTTTGAAATACATTTTTTCAAGACCTAGTTTCACAAATTTGATTAAGCAATTTGGATTTAAAAGTGGATTTTGAAAACACATCTGATTCAAACCAATCCTCAATGCATCTAGGTTGACCCTTGAGCACCGGTTCAAGAAGGTCAAAGTCGAAAAGATCTCACTTCCCCACAATCACTATTAAAGTCAGGAAAACATTCTTTGTTAATCTGAGTAAACTGATCGACATGCGCGCACAACGTAGTGTGTGAAAACTTATTTCAAGTCTCTACATATACTTTGAAGTAAATTTCCACATCTACACATACACTTTATTATAGCCTTTTTTTCTAAGGCTTTTGCGAGTGATATTTTGAGGTGATATTCATCAACCTTTTGGTGCCACATTGAACCATAATCTTCACTACAATTCCACCATGCGCCTGACATAGAGAATTCAATCATCTGTAATATTCTCTATAACCAATTCCATCTTCCAAGGAACCGATGCAAAAAATATTTATAGGCAGGAAGACGCTATTTGTTTTCTTTTATTTGATTTGGTAGGTGTCCCATTTGCTTCAGTAGTGTACACCCTAGGGTTTCAAAGTAGGACAAACATGAGGTATGAACCATAGAGAAAAGGTCTAGACCTCAACATTTCAAAACCGACTTTGAAGTTGTTTAAATCTAATAGTCATATTGATGTACAATAAAGAAGAAAATTTTATCATGACCACATTTTATTTTGAAATGCATCTCAGCTACTGAAGCACATGTGACATACCATAATCCAAGAGAGTACAATGAGCAAACGCTCAACCTCCAAAACCTCAACTAGGTAGGATATGGATCATGGCACACAGGTATCGAGTGGATTGAATATGGATTATGTCATGTAGGCCCTCATATGTGGAAGTAAGTGAAACATATTGTATACAAAAATAATAAAATACTTAAGTTTAGTGATTTACAAAGACGGTAGACTCACGGAGACGTCACAGGTAGAATAGATGTATCCTCAGTGGATTATAAAAAGGTTCAGATTCGCCTCATTATGACCTTGCCTGCGGTACTCCATATGAGATTGTCTGAGTATGTACGTTCCAATCCAAATTCAAACATATGATATCCTATCAAACAATGTAGGCTGCATCTATCACACAAAAAGGATCCTAGAAGCTTTATAGACCTTAGGGGTTTGTCACATTGCCATCCAATTAATTGCTACAAGTACTTTAAGTAAAATACAACTTCTATGCCTTCCCATGTGTAATCTATAGGACATGTTGACATCACTTTGACAAATATCTATCGCAATAGACTTGCAATGTTGTAATTGAAGTCATAAACAAATAAAATAAGATGGCTTATAACTTTCTAAACCAATTGAGGAAGTTACAGGATGCATCAGAATTGCATATCATTTACATTTAGCAAGAGTTTCAACTTTCGAACAGCAAATATTCCTCCTTTTGAACGTTTAAAAAAAGAATATCAGGATAACAAGATTTTTTTTCGAAAATTCCATTGATATGGTGCACACGGTCCTTCCTGGTAATCTCTCTTTCATCTTGTGTCATATTTGAATTCATGTGTTTTTATAAATTAGGCATGTTTTGAAGAAAGATATGAAGTTGAAACCTGTATGACTCAATGAGAAGCACACACTAAGCAAATTCTAGTGATAAAGATTCCTCTTTCTTTTTATTTTTCTCATTTTGATCCATAACTTTTAGGAGATTTTATATTTATAGTTGAAGAGTTGCAAAAGCTTTGATGTTGTGTTTCGTTAAAAGCTTCCAGAGGTGACTTGGAGCAGGAGGCAGATATACTTGGCTGTCAATTACAGCATCAGGAGCATGAGCATTGGCTTTCTCAGCATATTCTTGCTTTGCTGAAGGCAACATTGAACGAACCAGTTCAACATCAGCTCTCTGGCAGTGCAGGTGGACAGCTGGCTCTTTCGGTCGCAGCAAACTCTAAACAAGATAGCAGGTTACTGTGTAAATAAGTGTTTTCTGGGAACATCACCATAAAATAATCAGTTTTGGTTAGTCCTACTCCTACCTGAACAATAAGTTCTTTCAACAGCTTCCCATAGGCAGCATGGTCATTGTTCACATGCAAGAGTTCTTTTGCTGCTGACTCCTTCGTGGAATTAGCTAAATCGTCATGGGCCTAAAGAACTTTGATATGGGAAGCATTCAGCTGCATGGTGTTGAATAATCAGCAACACAATCAAGCTACACAGTTTTAATCAAAAGTAATCAAGTGAAGAAGAGATTCTGGAGTGAATAGGGCATTGGGAGTAACAATTCTGCTGCTCTCTTTCCTCTTTATTTCTCATGTCCCCCAATGATCGACTGATCATTAGAGTTATTTAACAAATGTATCTAATAACATAAAGGACCTAATTATCCTTGATAAGTGATACATATTTAACAATACCTTTAAAAAACATAATTAAAAAGAAAGTTGGATAAACTTAATACACGATTCATAGACTCTCACTCCCCCTCAACTTGGGATGAAATATTTTGATTCCCTAACTTTTTAAGGAGTTTTTCAAGTCTTTCTTTCTCTAAAGCTTTTGTTAAGAGATCGGCACACTGTTCTTCTGATCGTACATATTTTATCTGAATTGTTCTCGCATTTACTGCATCTCTTATAAAATAATAATCTATTTCAATATGTTTAGTTCTCTTATAATATACTGGATTTATTGCTATTTGAATTGTTTCTTGATTGTCACAATAGAATAGGATCAATTCTTTCGTGAGAGTGTCAAGCTCCTATAATAGAGATTTTAACCATATTGTCTCACATACTCTAAGAGTCACCGCTCTATACTTTGCTTCTGCGGATGACCTGACCACCACATTTTGTTTTTTACTTTTCCATGAACAATGTTGCCTCCCACCATTGGTAGGTATCCTTAGGTTGATCGTCTATCATCAATAGAGCCTGCCCAATATACATTTGTAAACACCTCCATGTTGAGGTGATCATGAGCTATATATAATAATTCATTTTCAGGAGTGTGTTTCAAATATTTCAATATTTGTCTCACCTAATAGGACAGTGCATAAATCGACTTACCATACTTACAACATAAGAAATATGTGAGCATGTAATTGTTAGATATATGTCTTTCCACTAGCCTTTGATATTCTCCCCATTCATGTAATGGTTCATCAGTCTTGAAACTCAATTTTAAGTTACTATCTATGGGAACAATTATGGGTTTACACTCTCGCATGTTAGTGTCCTTCATTAAAACTAGAGTGTGCTAGTTTAATAATGGAGAGGACCAAGATATATGCTCTTCAATTCCCAAGAAATAATAGAGAGGACCAAGATCCTTCATATCAAACAAATTTAGTAGTTGATTCTTTAACTCCTTGATTTCATTATCATTATCTCCCATTATAATGATATCATCAACATGCACTACTAAAACACAAGTATTATTACCTTTCCTTACAAACATAGTATGATCACTTACACTTCTTATAAACCTAAGGCTCATAACATTATAACAGAATTATTCAAACGATGCTCTAGGTGACTACTTCAATCCATAAATAACTTTCCTGTATTTGAAGTTGTATATCTAAACTCTCCACCGTTATCTGAATTATGCCATGATTTTGACTTAATAGAATGTTGAAACTGAGTTGTAACAAATTTGTGAAACATGGTAAATAATAACAAAAACATCACTTTTATTTTTTTCAAGTAAACCATCATGAACCTTATACAGTCATCTACAAAAGTAACAAAATATTTGTATTTAGATATAGTCACTACTTGACTTGGACCCCATACATCTGAGTGAACTAACTCAAATGGATTTATTCTTCTAGACTCACTATTTAGAAAGCTAGCTCTATGATACTTGACTTTCAGACTACCTACATTTAAGTTTAGATTTGAAACCACAACCTTCAATTTTAGAATAAGAAGATGACCCAATATTTAGTGCCACAGTATGATTTCCTAAATACTTGCATCGATAATCCCTTTATTTTCAATTACTCGTGGCTGAATTCCATCCAAAAGGTATAGTTCTCCTTTTTTTCTATTATGTCCAAGGATCCTTCCTCTCCTCTGATCCTCAAACACTTGCATCAAATAATCCCTTTATTTGCAGTTACTGGTGGTTGAATTTCATCCAAAAGATATAATCTCATTTTTTTCTACCATGTCCAAGGATCCTTTCTATCCTCCGATCCTAAAATACACAACTGTGTGCATCAAATATAAGTAAACAATCTAACTCCTTGGAGATAAGATTAGTAGGAAACTTACGAACATGCAAAACTAAAGGAAGATTGCCAAATGATGTTTTCACTTTTCCTTTCCCTTATGAATACGAAAATCATCTGCAAGTTTTATCATGTTGCCACTATAATACATTCATAGGAACTAAAGATATTCTTATTACCAACCATATGATGAGTTGCACTTGAATCAATAATCCAAGAAGTACTAGAAGACACTAGTGGAGTTCGTGGTATTAAAGCATGAGGCATGAACTAAGGAAGTTTGCAAGTTTGAGGTAGATTCGTGTCCCTCTCTGGATCTTTCCAAGTCATCCATTCACTTTAATATGTATGAAACCATATTATTCTGTGTCTACGGTCTCTGATGTACTCGCATGATATGATTTGTTTGCGAGATATGTTGGTTTTTCAATGAGATCCGAGTATTGTTCCTTAGTGTGTCTTGTCTTCCCACTATGGGAGCACTTTAGTTTACCTTTCTCATCGGGACGTAGAGATCCACACCCACGCCCATGCCCACCAACCGAGGTATCTCCTCTTCCATGATTAGATCCTTGTGTCCGTGACTTACAAAATCTGATTTTTCACCAATCAATACTCCTCTTTTTTTATTTTTTTTGATCTTTTTCGTGGATGAGTAAGGAATATACCATGCCCAAGGATGGGAGAGTCTCACTGCTAAGGATATTAGCCTTTACATTTTCAAAATGACTTGAGGCTCTCATGATCAAACACTTTTTTCTCTTCTAATTTTGCATTTATGCTCTTAACATACTAAATCTAAAAGCTTGGAAGAAAAAGCAAGTTGCGACAATGGAGTCTTCCAACCCTTTGGCTGCTTTACAGAACATGGATGTGGAGGGTAACACATACAGGAGTTTCAAACTCGAATGATCTATTATCTGGGCCACAATAGCCCTTTTTTGGGATAACGCCAATAGACTCGATGAGGTAGAATCTATTCAATTCAGGGTTCAAAAACAAGGAGATAATTAATGTGCCAGTCAAGAGCCACCCATCTTACTCCGTAATGTTGTCGGGAAAGTCTATGGTAGAATCCGAGGAGATTCCCGTGGTGGAAGGCAACCTTAATTTGGATTTGGGTGGATGGAACCATTCGCCCATCAGGATACAATCAAAGCCACCTGGAGAGATCAACACTCCTGATGGTAAAATATTGAAGAATCTGGAGCCAAGGAAGAGTGACAAATCGAGCACCGGCGGAAGGAAACTTTTTTTGCCAAATTAAGCTGGTCTACGTGAATGATGATATTGGCCAATCTTTCATGTATTCAGGCTCAAAGCAGAACGAAATGCAAAGTCACAAGAAAGTGAATCGGAAGGAGACCATGAAAAATGACAATGTAAACAAAAAATTGTGACGTCGATGCAAGTTTTACAAGATTTACAAGCAGCCATGACACAAGGGAAAGGCTCAAAGGGAGGAAAAACCATCAATTCATCATGAAGGTCCTTGCAATCAACACACGAGGCCTACGAGGCTCCTAGGAAACAGTTGACCTCTAAAAATTGATGTGGCAGGAAAAGGTGGATGTGGCATTTCTCCTTGAATGCAAAATTATGACAAAAGTTGCACAGAACCTCATGATGAAATACCCTCAATATAAATTCATAGGCAACTTCTACCGTTGTCCGTCAGCGAGAATCATTTGTATGTGGAATTCAGAATTGCAAGTGACGGGGATAATCAACTATTAAGCAAAGAATCTCATAAATGAACATCCTCAATATAAATTCATAGGTAACTTCTACCATTGCCCGTCAGCGAGAATCATTTGTATGTGGAGATCAGGACTGCAAATGACAGGATAATCGACTGAGCAAGAACCTCATGAACAGATACTCTTAATATAAATTTATGGGCAACTTCTATCATTGCCAGTTAGCGAGAATCATTTGTATGTGGATATTAGAATCGAAAATCAGGGATACTCAACTACTGAGCAAAGAACCTCATGAACAAATATCCTCAATATAAATTCATAGGTAGCTTCTACCATTGCCCGCCAGTGAGGTATTCAGCAAAGAGATCCTTTCTTCCCATACCTTTTCTTATTAGTGATGGAAAGCTTATTTAGACATCTTCTCAATAAGAAAAGAGCGGGAGAGAGCTCTGGTGGCATGTAGAGGTTTCGTTTGGCCTGGATGATTTCCTACAATTCGCTCGTGACACCAAAGTACTGTAGGAGCCTCTTTGTTCCAAACGAACCCTCCTTTCTTCATATAAACCGATTTAGGGTCATCACCACGAATCTAGAGCGGCAATTACTGTAAGGTTTGGTAAAGAGCCAAGGCTTCTCACATTGCTCCACCAAAGAACTGCAGGAAATGTCGATAGTAAGGTTTGTCATCAAGGTCCCAAAGTCCAACACGCACTTGCTCCAAAGCTCCATTAATGTGTGCCATCTATGGAAGGAGATCTCATGCCTTCACGGGGTGCCATGGCAACCAAAGGACTCTGTACTACAAGCAATTATTCACCGTTCAAGAAGGTGCTTCACAGATAAGAGGATTAATAGAGCTTGGCAGGTGACTTTTCAACTCGTGATTTGAAAGATTTGGGAATAATTCACGGTGTTATCCAGGAACCAAACAGCATAATCACTACAGAACTTGGCATAAGGCAAAAGAGAGATGACTTTTCACCAATAGATGTCTGCCCCCACTAGGTGGATTTGTGAACCTGTCAGGTGCTACAAAATGGAAAATAGGTTAGTTCATCAAGCATGACAGGAAGAGTTATTTGCAAGCTGGATGGATTACTTTGAAGAGGAATCAGATGAAATATGAAGACAAGTTGGATAACAATTTCGTAGTACTTCTAGATGAAACGAATCATTGTTGAATCATGAGGGCATGATGTGGTCTGCAACAGTTAAAAGAGTTTTGCAGAACAGGAAACTCCACATCAAGGTTGCTATTGAGGAACTAAATTTGTAAGGCTGTGGCCAGTCTCGGCAACCCAGCACCCGCACCCAGCCGTTACCTGTGTTCACGGTTACGAAGAGAATGACCGTAACGACAATAAAATCATAACCGTCGAATTATTACCGGATTTCACGGTAACTGTCCGGATAAAAGGACTCTTGAAAAGGAAAGCCCAACGCGACAAACCGGGAAAGGCAGGAGCACGTGCTCCTCTATAAATTCAGAGCAGCGCATACATTCGAAGAGACATAAAAATATGTAATATCCGCTGTGTGGAAACCTCGAAACCATAAAAAGTAAACTACATACCTTATCTTTTGCTGCAGGTGTACCTGGAAAAGCTCGACAACAAGTCGACAGAAGCCGGAATGAAGCAAGAGAATCGCCACACAGTTCCCGTGGATCTCAGAAGAGAAGAATCTCATCCCAGTTCAACTCGCTAAAATGAGATAAAGCTATCACAAGATGCATCCAACTCCTCAATTCCTAGATGATTGCAGATTTGCCGTTGTTGGCACAACCAAATTTAGTCGGGGAGCCGTGTCCTTGGAACCAAGTTTCTGGTTTATTTCTCTTCTGTTGGGGAATTTCATCCATTTGATCTGAAATCACATGCTAAGGATTCTTGGTTTTCGTTAGAGTGACTCTCCAAGAGAGCACCTCACTTCTTTGTAAATACTATTCCACTACCTGGTCTGGGGTATGCCTAACCCCATCTTGCACATCCAAGAAAAGCGTGTGAGAAACAAGGTGGACGCATTATAAATGGGAGAGAAAGTGCAAAAAGTATTGGAGGAAAATTATGAACCATGATATGGCTTCTCTGGAGTTAACTGTTAATATCGCACAACATCGAGTTTTATAGCATCGAAGAATCCATATAGTTAACCCAACCTAATACAGGAAAAGGCTTGGTTGTTGTTGTTTGATTGTTGAAGTATGCTACACAACAAATGTATTCATCTTGCATATAATTGGCAACATAGATTTTGTAGTATCTTATATGTTAATAACTTATTCTTCTCTGATTAATCACTTGTACTCTATGAGTATCATACATTGGCATGTCAAAGTATGATAAGCCATGGTCAGAACCGATGCAGACTGGAAAGAATGGTGTGGTTTAGTTTGGTTTGATTCCCAAAATCGAGTAACTGATTAAAATGGTTTCGTTTGAGATTAAGCCTAGAATAAGATCAATCCTTAACCATGGACACCGCCTGCACCACGGATGCCGAATTAGAAAATCGGATTGCCTGTGGGAAGAGCTTTGGCTACTAAACAGCCTCAGATTTTTGAACTAGAAAACTCCTCTGCCCCTACTGCACTCCTGCTTTGTAGTTCGCGCCGCTAGTCCTGGGTTGAGCCTTGGGATTTAATGGCGGATTAAAATCTTTGAAGATGGTTTATTTGATTTGTATCTATCTGCAGAAGGAGAAAAAAAGCATTTGGCGAACTCCATTTTGAGTTATGGAGTCCGTGGTTGCAAGGAAAACTTTCTTGCAAATGGAATAGTGAAGGGGAGACTGAGTCAAGCTTGGTGTCCCAAACTAAGTACGTTTGGAAGCCCATCTTATGACGTCCATCGATTTGAGAGCTCTGATCGGTTAGATAGTAGATATAACAAAGAGAGATGTGAATAGATTTACTTGGGAGCAAACTGTTGCCAAAATGGGTTGCATCCAAAGATGGCAATGCGTCTCAATTTTAACCCCGATAACATCTTTTAAATTAAAAGTATGTTTATTATATCCAATTATTTGTAATCTAATTCAGATAATTTTGTGTGTGTGTATGTGTGTATATATATATATATATATATATATATATATATATATATATATATATATATATAGAGAGAGAGAGAGAGAGAGAGAGAGAGAGAGAGTATTCATCTTTTAAATTAAATGGATGAAATTTGGTTGTATATGCTAGCATGTAATATTGCTATAATGTATGTTTAAAGGGTCAAAGATATTTATGTTTTTCCATCTAACCCCAAATCTAGTCAAACCAAATAATCCCCACTCTGTCTGGGGGTGTCATGGGTCAGGCCAATAGTGTCATTCCTAGGCCCAACTTAGTTATCAAAAACAAAAACTCATACAATGAAATAAAGCTGTTTAGGGTGGAGTGAACTATGTATTATAGGCCACAGATATAACCTTGGGCTATACCCTATACCTTTCGGGTGGACACCCATTGTGGCTCACTGCAGACCCACTGCTGTGAGTGATGGCGAAGAGATGTTTAAAAACTAAGATGACTGCTATGAACGTTCTAATTGCTTTCTTTAAGAAACCAACTCCTAGACATACTGACAATCAAATAAAGGCTTCACATTCGCTTCCAATGATAAATTATGGCTCTAATACAAGTCATGTGAACAAAACTAATTGGGTTTGTACGACGTAAATGATCTTTTCTTTTTCAGTTTTACAAGAAAAATGTATTGAAATTTTGTCGACTTGTAACTGAAAAAAAATATTTTTCACTGAATCTACAGGCAAAAACTTATCCTTTTAACTTTAATGAGCAACTACGTATTCAGCACCCCCTCATTTGGTTTATTTTCGGTTCATGTTTACCATGAACATAGGGATGTTCGTGGGGTGGAGCAAGGCAGGACCGGAGATCATGATCCACATTCCATCCCCGTTCAGGATCCCATCCCCAACGCCATGTTCTCCATGTGTCCCTTTAGGGCCCTGTTGTATAACTTTAAAAGACGACACAAGGCCTCAAAATAATCATATCATATTAAGATGGGCAAACCACATATGACAAAAAGGGTTTACTACAGACTTATAATACAAAACTTGTAGTACACTGCTACAGGCCAAACAAAAAGGAAGTATCCGTTTTTATAACATGCAATACTCCTCTTATCATCCACCTGCAATACGATCCTGAAGAAAGAAAGAAAGTCGGAGCTGGGTTCACGAGAACCTACTGCCCAGTCCCAATCTCCGTCGGAGATTCTCCCAGTAGCCCCAGATTTCAGATTCTGACTACTATTTCCACTTCCAAATCCACCTAATTCGTGACGGGTCCCGTGGGGACCGGAGGACCACTGCCCCCTGAATATCCCCTCGGTTTATTCGTAACCTCGCTGCTGTTTCTTCGTTATTTAAAAAAAGAATCAACATGAAGTCCTTCACAGAGGATGATCAGTCAGGCAGTGTAACTGAGGTTCCAGCTTCTTGCAATTCATAACAAGGCACAAAGTGGTACCGGATTACAAAGAACTATGTGCAATTTTTTTTGTACAAATCACCAAATACACTCGAGTCTTAGTTCAATCTCGGGGGAAACTAAGAAATAAGCATCCCTACCAAACCAAACTTTACGCTGAACTGTTAAGGAAATGGGCCACTGCCTTCTCCATATTATTATCATACGTTGCCAAGACTCCAGATACAGTATCGGCAGCGAAGCCCATTTCACGGAGGCGATTGTACGACTTGACAAACTCCTGAACCTGCAGCAAAACGAAGTAGAGTTCATAAACTCAAAGACAATGATTTCCGCGCTTGTGTTTGTGTTATGACATGGCCCGAAACTGGAAGAGACTAAGAGGTAAAAGGGAGGAGCCATTACCTTGGTTGGATTATCACCATAGTTTTTGATGGCTAAGGTAACAGCTTCCCTGTTTAGCCCAAAAGCCACATATTTGTTCACCAACAGATCCGTGGGGTTGGTGGATACCTGCAGGAGAAGACTCATTTTAGAAAAGAGCTGCTGAGGAAATTGGCTGGCTGCTCCAGTCGCGAATGTGTTACTGACTAGATTCCACTTGAAATTCAGGAATGTCGAACTAATCAGTAAGCTGGCTGCTGTTTCGTCACTGTTCCACTTTCTCAACATGATCATGTAAGCCTCGACTAAAGAACTGAGTTCAACGAACACTTTGAACCAAACTCACAGTAAATAAAAGTTGTAAACATCGCAATTTAAAACTCAACCGCCCACAATTACGCAGCAAGATCGTAAAAAAGTACCGGGTTTTGCGTGCCAAGGAAATCTAGACGTCTTGAAAGATTGAGATTTCGAGACAGGCATACTAAAAGAGGCCCATTAACAAAAAATTCAAACATAAAACAACATGAGAATTAGGACCATCATACAATCAGGCACTAAGGCATTTACTTTGATGTGAATAATTTTTCAAATCCTATACCAAGCACGCAAAGTTCACTTCCAGTACCAAAGTTACGAAAAATCAAATATTAATCAAACGTTAATACAGCTCTTTATTTCTTCTAAAACTGCTAGTAATTGTCACGCAACAAGCACATAAGATGGTCCCAGAGAAACCAGCAAAGGCGGAAAACACATTAATGAGAAAAGAAAGGATGCACCAAAGGCAAGAAAGGCCCTATATGCAATATGCTTTCAATAGATTAATGATGAACCTTTTCTAGAAAATAATTCTTGAAGGTAAAAAGAAAATGTAAGAACCTGTTTGTTTCATGGATAAATATTTTCGTATAAACTTTCCAGGAGAATTTTTCGTATATTTTCTTATAGCACGTTCAACACATGATATTTATTGATCTCGAAAAAAGCTTTCGATAGGGTCCCAAGAGACTACTCTTTGGAGAGCTTTGAAAAAGAGAGGTATCTCATTCACATGCATTGACCTTATAAGAGACATGTATAATAATACAAAAAAAAAATGTATTAAACAGATTTTTTTAAGGGTAATATTGAATTACATCAAGGATTTAAGTCCATATTTATTTGTATTGGTCATTAACAAGCCAACAAATTGACGAGCTACCAAAACATATTCAAGATGAGGTTCGCTTTAAGTACATATTTATTTTCATTGGTCATTGACGATCTAACAAAACATATTCAAGACAAAGTTCCTTTGTGTCTGATATTCGTGGATGACATTGTACTAATGAATAAGGAAAAAGTTAATATGATTGGAATTATGGAGAAAAATATTAGAAAGTAAAGGTTTTCAACTTAGTAGAACAAAGACAAAATATGTGGAATGCAAGTTTGGTCATTCGGTTACTTCAAAAGACATAAAAATTAAGATCGGCACATATTGTATCTCTTATAAAGAAAGTTTAAGTACAGAGTCAGTTTTCCAAAGTGATTGAAAAATTGATGATGTTATTTCACAATTAATGTAGGTTGGTTAAAATGGAGAGGTACATTAGATATTTTATGTGACAAGAATGTATACCATTACAGTTGAAAGGTAAATAGCAATTTGACCCACTATGCTTTATGGTTTCGAATGTTGGGCAGTCAATTATCAACATATACAAAAAAAATGTTTGTGACAAAAGAAGATGTAGAGATCGATGAGTGGTCACACAAGGAAGATCATATACATAATGAGGTTATTAGAAACAAATTAAGAGAAAAACCTATACGCAATGAGGTTATTAGAAACAAATTGGGGGTGACACCAATAGATGACAAAATGAGAGAAAATTATTTAAGACAATTTGAACACGTAAAAAGCGACCAAAGGAAGCTCCGGTAAGAAGGTATGAAAAATTAGGCTCTGAAAATGTTCAAAAAGAAAGAATAAGACTACAAAAGTGTTGGAAGGAAACAATAAAAAATGATTTAGCTTATTTTGAGTTAAATGCTAGCATGTCCCCATTTAGCCCGCCCCATCTAGTAATGGGAAGAGGCTTAGTTGTTGATGTAATAAAGTTTGTCCCCTTAAAAACATTTGGCAAAGTTCTAACGTGCTTGCTGCACAACTGAGAGAAGCTGAAAAAGAAACCTATATAGCTAAATAGATAGATAGATAGTGGCACATGATTGAGCTCAAAACAAAGAATCCATGTAGTTAACCCTATCTAGTACGGGAAAAGGCTTAGTTGTTGTTGTTGTAATAAAGTTTGTCATCTTAAAAAACATTTGGCAAAGTTCTAATGTGCTTGCTGCACAACTGAGAAGCTCAAAAAGAAACCTATATATATGTATATATATGTATATATATATATATAGAGAGAGAGAGAGAGAGAGAGAAAGAGATGCTATCTGCAATACTGCCACAAACTCTCATGAGACCCATTTAAGCTGAAGACAACCATCAGAAATGAAATGAAATGAAACTTACTAATTAAGCATCTCAAAAGACAAAAAAGAGGCTTTCAGAGATTGCTGATGGTGCAGCCCATGGGGTTTGAGATAGTTGATGCTGAAAATCAAGCGGCTTTGTCAGAGGAGATCGATAAGGTTCAGATAAAGGGTTCTCAATGCTGGACATACCTCAAAGGTTTTCCAACGGTGTCTGTATAAAAGAACCCATTGTTGCAAAAATTCTGTGGTTTTTCTATTATGGTGTCATATACGGATTTTTCTAATTATGGTGCCATCTCTGGCATCACTTTTATCATGGTCATCATCTCTGACTTCATATTCATTGTTGCCACCATCCCAACACCATTTCAGGCAAAGAGGGTGGGGTTATCACCTAGGAGGATAAGGATTAAATAAAAGGGAAAGAATGACCAGAATCTGTTTGTGAAAGATTAATTTCTCCTCAAAGTGGGGCCAAACTTCTCTCTGGAGCAAAATTTTGCTATAGTGCAAAATACTATTATGTTTCCTTTGCATCCGTTAAAAGACAGGCCCGTCATAATGTGGGTATAGTGTTACTTTAGTAAAAGTTTCACCCTTATCGAACTGAGCGTAGAAAAATCTATGCTCCAAAACAAGACGAGCAGATGTGTGGAAAACAAGTCAAACATCAAAACAATAGTAGAGAGCAAAACTACCTGAGGACTGGTCTCTGAAGTCCTAGATGCTGCTGATGCTGGTTCATTTTCAACAACGATGCTGCTCCAGTTCTGGTTATCTTTCTCGACCTCAGCTAATATTTTTCTCTCAAAGTCAAAATCAAACTGGAAGGTGCTCCTTGGGATGTCAGCCATTTGAGATGACAATGCTGGCTGCAGAGTAGACATAAGTTTACATCAATCTCAGGAAAATATGGACTATGAACAAATCTCATTGCAAAACAAACTCAAGTCACTTTCTTTAGACAATAATTTAGGCTCACAAATGATCTTGAACAATCTCTATTGATAGCATGAGACACGAAAGAAGGTTAGCGATTGAAACTAGAACAGAAACAGCTGATGCAATGAATTGGCCACGTGGCCAGCAGAAGTATATAATTCCTAGGAGGACAACCAGTAACAAGTAAATCCGATGAATGAATTAACCATGAACCAGAAAAAGTATAGAATCCCAGTAACAAGTAAATCCTTACAGGGGGTGTTATTCGATATTCTGGCTTTATAGCAACCCTGATGCCCAATCCGGCTGAAAAGAGGGCAAACTTAAATCAGTTTCAAGCACAAATTTAATCCTGATACTAACTCGGATTTCTACTGATATTGTGTGCCCTAAAAGAGCCAATGTGGACAAGACCTTGAACCGCAGCTTAAAAAGGATAGAATATTTCAGCAAATAAAAAATGCATATTTTAAAACTAATTACTCATTAATAACCTCACTCAAGCCTTCACATGGTTATAGAAATAAAGCATTAGGTCAAATTGCTTGAGATTCCACCATAATCTATGCAAAGTTAGAATATACATAAAAGAATAACATCAAGTGCCTCATTCAAAGTGATACTTTTGCAATCGCAAATCTACTTTTTTATTCCTTCTGTAATGATGATAAGTTGGATTCCTTTAAAAAATATATTCTGAAAACATCATTTGTAATAGGAGTGTGCAATAGGAAATATGTTTTATAATTTTGCAGGAGACTGTGAACATGTCGAGTTAAACCAAAATGGTAGGCTCAGCCTGATAAAGTGCCCACCTAGGCCAAGAAGAGACAACTGATGACCTGGCCATGAAACCCACACTCAGACTAAGCAGGGCGGTCTCTCTATCTCAATCAAATGAACAACATTCAATATTCCAAAAGAAAAAGAAAAGGTGGAACATCAGTCTAAAGCAGGCAAGGTGGAATATCAGTCTAAAGCATGATGATACATGTCACATTCATTATTTAGCAAGCTTTATTGAATGACTGTCTTCAGATTTGGGTGAATTTGAGGCAAGAGAATTCAAGCTACCTTCTAACTCAAATTCTCACGTTTGGATTTCACTTTAACATTAATAACTTAATTTTTCAACCCTCAAATTACCTGCTTAGGTTTCCCAACTTTTAAAAAGTCAGTGACATTTCCAACTGCCCCACACTTAAATATCATCATCAACAACAACAACAACTAAGCCTTTTCCCTTACTAGACGGGGTCAGCTACATGGATTATTTGTTTCCACATAGCCCTATCATGTGCCATATTAGCAGTTAACTCACAATAAGCTACATCATTCTTTATTGTTTCTTTCCAACAATTTTGTGGTCGTCTTCTACCTCTTTTAGTACTTTCAAAATCTAGTTTTTCATACATTCTTATAGGTTCTTCTTTTGATCTTCTTTCTATATGTCCAAATCATCTTAAAGGATATTCTCTCATTTTAAGTGTGAGTGTAAGTGCCCCACACTTAAACATCAACACGAAGAATTGTTTATACAGCAATATGTTGTGGATGGAATTCATGGGTTGATAATTGATGCTGATCATCCCGAAACACTGACTGAGGTTTTTTTTAATTTGGTATCAAATGGGAATTTGTCAGAACTTTCCCACAGGATTGGTTCTTCCGTGGAGTTGCTTGCAGAAAACATGTTGGCTTCCAAGTGCATTTGTGGTTATGCAAAGTTGTTGCAAAATGTGATCCAGTTTCCATCTGATACTCTGATGCCCAAACCCGTCAATCTTTTGGGACTTGAACAGAGATGGGAATGGGATGCTTTCTCCAACAGAGAGACACTTCCTGATAATGGACGCTTCAATTATGATCTGGATTTGGTGCATGCACTTGAACAAGAATGGAAAACCCATGATGATTTGTCAAATTCATCAGAAAATGAAACAAGCCTGAAATTTGATATGACTAACCAGCTTGACTGGCATCACTTGTCTGACATGGAAATTTCTGAAGAATATGAGAGGCTTGAGATAGAAGAGGTTTATTTTTTTGTTAATGAATTAGCATCAGTATAACTCCACCCATGTCCCCTTGCATGGCCGGTCCCAAACCCGGATAAAGGAGGAGGGTGTTGAAGATTAAGTTGAATATCAAGATTAATTTATGTTTCCGTTATGTATTTGAGTTTAGATTAGTTTATGTCTGTGTTATGAATTTGAGTTTATGTTTTAAGAAGTTTGGCTCCTTCCATTGAGAATCGGGTAAAATCAATCACTAATTAGGGGTATTTAGGTCATTTAAGTTAGATATGTGTTCTATACTTAACTGTGTTGAATAAAGAAATTCTGAGAGGATGCGGCAGCCATCTGGGCACCGACCTCCATTTTCAATCTACATACAATTTATCAATTTTAGTCATTGCTAAGTTCTCTGAAGATGCAAAACAATATGGTATCAGAGCATTTTCTATGAAAATGTGGTTGTTGTGGTGTGAAAATCAGTTCCTGCTTGAAGTTTTTCACTGTTGTGATGTTGTTGCCGCCACAGGTATTAAGACGTGCAGATTAATGTATCTTGAAGTCCTTACGTGGAAGACAGTCTGACTGTGGAACAGTCTTGATATCAAGATGTGGATGACATCCTGACGTGGAAGACAACTTGCGTAATGTTCAAACCTCAAATCTCAAGAGAATATGTAAGATTCCCATGCCGTCAACAATGAGATTAATATCAAATTTCTTTTTACATCAACGTTGATCTCTAAAGATCACGTGTTCTATCCACGTGAAATTCTTGGTTGCGCTAAGCTATTGGCAATCACGTGCAGTTTTGAACACGATTGCACATTAGTTCTGAAGCTGCTACATTTTGTTTTTTTGTTTGCCCAATCAACACTTATTCAAAAATTACCTACTAAAGTGAAAAAAAAACTATCAAAAGAAGTAAGTGGACAGATATGAAAATAATGGACAGAAATAAGATAGCATATGGTTGCAACAACAATTCCTCAGACAAGGGCGAGGCTTTTCAAATCACAAATCTGAAGTTAGATGGTAAACACTATCTTTAGTGGACCAGATCCATCGAATTGGCTGTGATGGCAAAAGGGCGATGGGATTACTTAACTGGTGACATACCTCAACCTCCTACTATAGATCCTCTTTATTTACGATGGTGTAAGGAAAATGCACTTATTAGTGCATGACTTATACAATAAATAGTACCATCAATTGACAGTACATTTATGTTTTTAGAAACAGCTAAGGATATTTGGTTGGCAATTCAAGATGCTTATGCTCAGAGGAAGAAATATTGCAAAAAAATATGACCTTATTGAGAAGATTAGAAAATGCAGACAGGGAAGAAGATCAGTAAGTGAATATTATGCAGAACTTAGAGGTTTATGGGAAGGATTACAACTTTATTCTAAGACAAAATGTCAAAGTTAAACACAAGAGCGCAATGAGGAATTTGAAGAACAGAAAGTATTTGATCTTCTGTGGGGCATTTCTTTAAAATATGAAGTTGTAAAAAATAATATTCTTAGCAGAGAAGAACTTCCTTCCTTGAGCATAGTGTACTTGCTTTTACTTCAAGAAGAAAATAAGAAATATTAAAGGCTTAGTTGTTATTGTTGTTGTTGAAGAAGACATGAAACATTTAAAGAAGAAAACTAAAATTAGTTCTGAGACCATTGCATTTGTGGGAAGGAATCCTTCTAATTCTTCATTCTCTTGTGGAAGTGGAGGATATGAACGTGGCAGTGGTAGATTGTCACTTACTTCCGAAGAGAAGGATAAATTAACTTATTCTCACTGTTAAAAATCACGACATACAAAAGAGACATGATGAGAATTGGTTGGCAGACCTACTTATTATCAGAATAAACCTAATAAAGCTTACTTCAACAGTGACCAAAGTGACAAACATAATACAGAAAGCAGTGCAACCACATTAGTACATATGAAGAAAGAGATCGAGTTACTAAGGCTCATTTTATCGATTCACAAACCCCATCTACTTCCTCTAATGTTGATTCTCAAGCAACAATGACATACCCATTTTCATTTATGGCTAAGGGTAATGTATTCATTGCTCGTTCTAGGATATGGGTTATTGATTCTGATGCCACAGATCACATGGTGAGTAGGCGAGATTTCTTTGATAACTATGAGCTGACTCTACTAAAAAATTAATATTAAGTTGGCAGATGGCTCTTACACTACTATAGTTGAAAAAAGAAGTATTACTATACCTTTTGGCATATTAAAAAATGTCTTACATGTTCTAAATATTTTAGTCAATTTGTTATCAGTCTTTGCCATGACACAAGATCTGATATATCGTATAATTTTTTATTTTACTGGATGTTTCTTCTAGGAACTGATGATAGGAAGGATCTTTGGTCAGGATAGTGTGAGGAGAGGCTTTTATTTCTATAAGGAAGTCAAAGGAGCAGCAATGCAATCAATTATAATTACAGAAAAATAGAAAGGGGAGCTACCTTTATAGCACCAAAGATTGTGACATTTACCTTTATCTAGAATTAGGATATTATTACTGAATTCACTCATTGTGATGATTTAAATTTGAACTGTGAAACCTGTTAGAAGGCAAAACATCATCGTATTTCTTTTCCTTCGAGTGAAGAAAAATCTTCCATTCCATTTGAAATTGTTCATTCTTATGTTTGGGATCCTTGTTCTACTACTGCATTACATGGCCACAAGTACTTTATTTCCTTCGTTGATGATTGCTCTAAATTTACTATAATATATCTCATGAAAACTAAAGATGAAGTACGAAATATTATTCCCGTGTACTGCCAGTTCGTGCATACTCAATTTTAGCATATAATTAAAAAATTTTGCAACAATAATAGAGGTGAGTTTATGTCTCAATCACTTCATTCATATTTCTTAGATCATGGAATGTTACACCAGACCTCATGTCCCTATTCTCCACAACAAAATGGTATTTTTGAAAGGAAAAACAGACATATCCTAAAGGTTACTAGAACGCTTTTGATCGGTTATAATATTCCAAAATTTTATTAGGGTGAAGCAGTTTTAACAATAGTGTTTCTCATCAATCGTATGTCAAGTAGGGTGCTCAATGGTAATACTTCATTTCACTCCTTATGTCCTTCTCAGAAACAGTTTCATCTACTTCTAAAGGTGTTTGAATGTACCTGCTTTATTCATACATATTGTGGCCTAAGAGATAAACTAGATATAAGATCAGTCAAATGCATTTTCGTGGGATACTCTTCTACTAAAAAAGGATACAAATGTTATGATCCTATACAAAGAAGATACATTGGATGTTACCTTCCATAAAGATACACCATTTTATAACAAAAAGGAAGTTCACCCATCAGAAGTACATTCTCCTAATGTGATACCACTTCCACCAGTTACTCAACCAGAGTTTGAAAGAAAAGAGGAGAAGATACAACTCTCTCAAGAAAAGAAATGGCAAGTTTATATTAGAGGTGAAAGAAAGGCTTTTCTCCCACATCAGTCTACTACCCTAAATCCAAATTCTCATCCTGAATCAGATCCTACTCTTTCTTGGGTAACCTCTCACAATTCTGATAGTGAACTTAGTGATTTACCTATTGCCCTTCGAAAGGGAAAATGTGAAATTGTCAAATATTCATTACAGAAGATGACGTCATATACTAACTATCCCAAAGAGTATAAGGTGTTTGTAATGAATGCATATAACACTTATATTCCAAAAACATTTGAAGCGGCAAAACAACATTCAAAGTGGAAGGCAACAATGCAAGAAGAGATTGCAGCATTAGTAAGAAACAAAACGAGGAAACTTGTAGATTTACCACCGGTGAGTAAGTCAATGGGATGCGAATGGGTGTATTCAGTAAAGTACAAGGTTGATGGAAATATAGAGAGATACAAAGCGAGATGAGTGTTTAAGGGTTACAGTCAGTCATATGGCATTAATTATACAGAAACCTTTGCACCAATGGCAAAAATAATCACCTTTAGAATTATCTTAAGTGTGGTTGTCTATAAAGGATGAAACTTATGGCAGTTGGATGTGAAGAATGCCTTTCTTCAAGGAGACCTTATGGAAGATATCTACATGGACCTGGCACCTGGGTATGATCTGGAACAAAAGTTAAACAAGGTATGCAAATTAAATAAATCAATTTATGGTTTAAAACAATCTCCACGTGCATGGCTTGAAAAATTCAGTAAAGGTGTTATGAGCTTGAGTTTCAAACAATGTGTTAGTGATCATATACCATAAAACCATTTTATTGTTGGTATATGTTGATGACATCATAATTACAAGTGACGATACAAAAGGCATAGTTATTTTGAAAAGGCAACTAAGTACATTGTTCGACATTACATTATTTCTTGGGGATTGAGGTGATGTAAAGATTGTCTAATTTTAAGTCAAAGAAAATACATTCTAGACTTACTGAAAGAAAAAAAAATAGAAGATTGTCGGATATGTTCTACTCCCATTGAAATCCTTAAGGAAGATAATAATGATTTGGCTTAACCATACGAAGATGTTGGCAAATACCAAAGATTAGTGGGAAAACTTATATATATTACTATTACAAGACCTGACATCAATTTTGCAATCAGATATGTTAGTAGATGGATGCACTCTCCCATCTAAACATTACATGAGTTCTATGTTCCGTATCATCATATACTTGAAATCATCAATTACTTATAGTCTACTATATGCTCCACATTCATTACTTGATATAAAGATTTATTCAGATGCCGATTAGGCAAGCTCCAAAGTCGATGGAAAGTCAACCTATATGGTATGTTTATGAGGTAATGTAGTATCTTGAAAAAGTAAGAAGCAATCTATGGTGGCCAGGTCCAATGCTGAGGCTGAATATCGTGCTATAGCTCTCGGCATTTATGAAGGTCTATGGATTATATCACTTCTTGAGGAGATTGGTCTGAAAAGAAATATTCCAATTAACTTCTTGACTAATAGTAAAGCCGCTCTTCAGATAGCTTCAAATCCAATTTTTCATGAGAGAACCAAACAAATTGAAATAGACTGTCATTTTATCATATAAAAATTTCTCAAGGAATCTTCAATCTCATCCATGTTTGTTCAAGAGATCAATTGGCAGATATCCTCACAAAACCTTTTCCAATTAATGGCTTAAAAAGGTTCTTGTCAAGTTGGGTATCTCAAGTCTTCAAGACCCAACTTGAGGGGGTGTGTTGAAGATTAAGTTGAAGATCAAAATTAATTTATGTTTCCGTTATGTATTTGAGTTTAGATTAGTTTATGTCTCTGTTATGTATTTGCGTTTATATTTTAAGCAGTTTGGGTCCTAATGGGAATCGGGTAAAATCAGCCACTAATTAGGGGTATTTAGGTTATTTAAGTTAGAACTATGTTCTATATATACTTAAGTATGTTGTTAGGGTTAACGTGTTGAATAAAGAAATTTTGAGAGGATGCAACAGCCATCTGGGCACCGACTTCCATTTCCAATCTTTGTATAATTTATCAATTTTAGTCATTGCTAAGTTCTCTAAAGATGCAAAACAACAGAGGGTTGTGTTAGGCTTCTAACAACCAATGTAAAACTTTGTCGGACTTATTTACCATGAATTCTACAAATTATGATAGAGATTTGTAAAAACAAAGAATCCACCCCATCTAGTATGGGAAAAGGCTTAGTTGTTGTTGTTGATATTATAAGATAGAGTACAAAAGTACAAGAATAAAACTTAACAAGGGCAGAGTACAAAAGTACAAGAATAAAACTTAACAAGGGCACCCTGCAATACATCTCCTTTGCCTGTTCAAAATTCCCGAGTATGCTACAACACGAGCAAGACCCAATCTTTTGCCCCTTGACTTCCTTACACCCTTGGAAATGTTATAATGGGGTTAAGAATGAGTTGGTTCCGACAGAAGTGAAAATATTATCCAAATACTGAAATGCTATTCCATTGCCATCTTTTTTCTTCTATAACATGAATAATACTACTCTTTGACACTAGAAACACTTAAAGATAAACCACTTTTTAGGCATAGATAAGTTAAGTTAGGCATGAAATAACCTTAATGGCCACAAGTCATTACCACTAGCCACACCAAGAGAAGGCTCAAGTCAGCCAGAAGTGACAAGAAGTGGCATTAATTGATCCGGTATTAGGAATCTCCTCATTTTGTCACATTTGTTCTGCCTTCACTCAACTTTTCTAACAATAGCAAAACAGGTGGCAGCCACCTTTGCAAAATCAGTAGGTTTGGGGTAGTCTTGTCAGATAATAGTAGATAAATCATAAAAGGACCAGGACTGAGGGGATTCCCTTTGTATATGGTAAAAACATGTATACAGTTGCTATTCCAGATTTTTGGATCAGGAAGACAAGGAGGAGACAAATGATAATATGGAGACACTGATATCATAGAAGTACGGGGTAAACAAACTATGGTGAGTGTGGACCAAGCCTTGATTCCAGAAAGACCTCCAAGGCCAAGGCATCCAGCACGGCTCAAGTGTGTGGATAAGCACATTACCCTGTCCATTATAAGGTGCAAACCTGTTGTTATTCTGACCATTTTTCCTTCATCACGTATCTTGAGTGTCTTTAATAACATTATGAACATTTAACAATTGGTCATAATTAAGAACAAAAACCATTGTTTTCCCGTAAGTTATTGCTGATCTAATTTCTATAGAAGACTTATGAACAGAGCACCTGATTCAAGAAAGGCTTGGCCAACCAATTTAAAATTTTTCTAAGATGTGAAAAATATTGTGCCACACGAGCAACATTGTGCGACCTGTCCTCAACAGCACTTGACAAAGTGGTGCACCAAACCATTCAATATAAACGCAATAGCAGGTAAAACAACAGAGGCGAAGTGATAAACAGCCAAATTACCAAGGTGAAGTGATAAACAATCAAATTACCAATTAACATGCAGCAACTATATATTCTTCATCAAAAAAAGTAGGAACCAAAGAAGGATTCAAGGAATCCACAAAAAGGGAGACGAAAGACGAGATATCTTGTCCAATAGTACCACAGATAGTTTGCTTTGCGAACATAAATCCATTGAAACTGAAAGATGAGCCGTCTAAAAGGGCTAAATGGTCGTTACTCATTTACGCCTACAAACCAATCGCCTTGTGCCAAAAGTCAAAGTAAATTCACCAACATCCAGTAAAAAAGAAGAATAAAATACATGAAAACTCTCTACACTAGTTACCAACCAATAGCATCCAATTTCTTCACAGAATTAACAAATTTCACCTCACAAGTGGACATGCCCATCTGCACATTCCACAAAAATAAGCAAAAAAAAGAAAAACACCCAACTCCAATCCCACATCAAAAACAATAATCCAATTTCCCCTCACAAGAAAAACACTATCACGGTTCGCGTCATATACTTCAATCCAACAACGAATATTAACATTTGATTGTAGCAGACCAGATGGTCTAATGATCAAAAGCAAAGTAACAAAACTAGAATACCCCGATACCGCGTTTCCTTACACGACAAATTTCCTCTCAAGGAAACAATCAACTTAATCATCAAAACAATCCAACCACGCATTCAAAACAGTAATCCAAGAACATCAACTTATTTGTAAGGTCAGATATCGAAAACCATCGATGGGTTTCAAAGGAAAAACTCACACGGCATTGAAGAAGGAACCGGAGCGGGAGTCGGCCGGGTGATCGGCGGGGGAGGGTGCTGAGGGATCCGTGGATAATATGAAGGAGGAGGATGGCTCGGACCGCCTCTATAGGGATCGTAAGAAGTTCCATTCTTCCGGAAATCGTAATCCATATTACTCGCGGAAAATCAGACCTGCGCTCTTCCGAGGTCTCCGATCGCCGATTTCTTCGTCAAGGTTCTTACCTCCCACCGGATTTCCACCCTCAATGAACGTCGTTCGAAAGTCTCCTCCTTCCCTCTTATAATTGGGGCGGAAGGAAATTGGAATTTGGAAAAAGTAAACGTCAGAACGATGGAGGCGTATCGCTGAGTCGGTTCAGAGAGGAGAGACCGTTTTCTTTTCCACCGGCCAACGAGCCGAACCGAATCGCCGTCCGTATCCACATGTTCATCCTCGAGAACCGGATTTTGATCAATCGGGAATTTAGATTCTCATCATTTGGAGAAATCTACCTGAAATCTAGCAGCCCATCTTGCGAGGCATAATTTTATGGAACTCATGGAACTTTTAGTCCTGTAAAGTAAAGTATGTGCTTCAACTTCACCTATATGAATTTTCGATATTCCTTTTCATTTCTCATCAAACAAATTCTTATAATTAAATAGATTGCAAAGAAGGCAGCATAGTTTACGAGACCAAATTATGTGATTGAATAAATCAATCATGATTTCGGAAATCCAAGGACTCGAAACACTTTTTTTTATACTATTTTTGAAACCTAAAAACCTAATCGAATGTAAAATGCGGGATTTCCAATCTTAAATCTATGATGTCGATAACAAAGTCTCGTGGTTTTAAAAGTTTTTGTATATTGAAACGCGTTATCAAACAGAAGTGGGGTGCAACTCCTTCATAGAACCCATCTATTAGGAAACAAGATTAAGGTTGGCTGCAGAATCGGAAATGTGAGCTCCAAAGCCTTGAAACTGGAGACAACTCCTTGACTCGGGTTCGATATTAGGTGAACCGTCAGTGGAGTCGACTTTCAAACAAATCGGTTCATTCTCAAATCCGAATGCTGATCCACATAGAAGAGATCCATAATCCAAATAGAAACCAAATGCCATTGAATCCCCTTCATGTGAAAAGATAAAGTTCGGGTCAACCAGATATGACTGGTTTTGAACTGGTTGGGTTGGTTCTGGGAACTGGTTGGAACCGAAACTCGTCAAACCAGACCTGAAGCCAGGGACCACCTGGTTCAGTTCTAGTTCTACATGTAACCGTAACCAGCAGTTTCAAACCACCGATTCCATTTTTTTTTATAATTTGGTTGGTTCTGGGCTGTTTTGGACAAAGTGAAACCAAAACCCAAGTCTGAACCGGCCTGGCCCTGGTTTGATTCATGTTCTAGTTTTAGGAAAAACGGGAACCGGCCATGTCTAAGGTGGCAAGTGCTTCTTGCATAGTACAAATCCTGGTTGGGTCTATCGAAAACCGGAACCGGCCTTCCGATATAATCAAATTTCATGATTAGCGTTTGGGTAATGTATTCAATAACAGATCTGGGAATATCTTTGTGCCTCTACATGTGAATTCGTATATTTCTGGCCTAGAGATTTTGTGGGTTTCCAAGAATTCATTTTTCCCAGAAATTCAAGGAATCACATAATTTAGGTGCTTGTTTCCCAAGTTTAGACAAAAAATCACAGCTTTTCCCTGTATCAAACGGTGGATCTGCGAATCATTTTAGCGTGGAGCGAGTAGCCCATGAAATCTTTTAGAGTGAGGAGAACTATGAATTATATTACATGAGTTCAATCTTGATATATATATATATATATATATATATATATATATATATATATATATATATATATTATGTTGACTTCTAAATTTTGGGTGAAGCGACCACACGATAATGGCTTAATGTAAACCTCCAAATGCTTGTATCCTTGTTGATGCAATTATATAGTAAAAATGCAACATGAGAAATTAGAGGAGTTTGAAAACATCACGATGGACTTTTCCCACCATTTTCATATAACATGTTTGGCAAACTTATACAGGTAAAAACTCAATTTTCTCATTTAAATTTCATTAATTCTTTGGCCTAATTCTAGTTGATATCGAAAGTTAACCTTTTCTGACTTTCATTTTGTCTCATCAACTAAGTGCGACTGTTTGCCTTACTACAGAGTGCTTCTTCTACTAGGAATGAGAGAATGAGCCAAACAAGCGGTCCATAACTCATTTACAAGCTCTAATAATTGTTAGCTATAGTTTCTTTGCTCGCTTGGACCAAGCCATGCACAAACCAGATCTGAGCCAACTGTTCGATTGCTTTCACATGTTAGGTAAGGAAACCACGCTGGAGAGCTAAGTTTTAGTCGACATGAACCAACCTAAAAGTTGAACTCTCTCTCTTTATATATATAACAACAACTACTACATAGATTCTTTTTTTTTACGTAATCCTATAATGTGACATGCTAGTAGTTAACTCAATATAAATTATATCATTTTTTATAGTTTCTTTCCAACACTTTTGTGGTCGTCCTCTTCTTCTTTTAATATTTTCATAATCTAGATTTTCATATCTTCTTACGAGAGTGCCCTTTGATCGTTTTTCTACATGTTCAAAAATCTTAAACGATTTTTCCTTATCCTCTATGTATATGGTCATTCCTTGTGTGACCGCTCATCCATCTCAACATCTCTCTATATATTAAGAAAGTGTGTATATACAGTAAAAAAAAGTGTGAGAAACTAGATGATAAAATGTTAAAAGAAAATAAAAAACTACAAAAAAATGTTGAAAAGAAACAATAAAAATAATCTAACTTATGTTGAGTTAATTGTCAGCATGGTATAGGATCAAACTTAAACAAAGAATCCATATAACCGGAACACATTTATTATGGAAAAAGGTTTAGCTGTTGTTTTGTGTGTGTATATGTGTGTTCCATTTTCTTTCATATAAAGATCTTTTTTCTGTGTTTTCTAAAGATATTTTAGTGCATTTTTTCTGGTGTTAACGCTATTTCATTTAACCAATTTTAGTTACAAGGGTCGTATTGATCAAAGCGTTATTGGGCTGGCCTAGGGTTGTGCAAAAGTGACAAGAGAATAGCACGGGTCAGGTCTACCTATTTTTGCCCCCGCAGCCCTTTCCATTTACCCGAACTGCTACACAAAATCAAAATCCTGCATATAGTCTTCCTTATAGTTAACATGCTTTGTAGTGTAAACATGTCCGCTTTCGGGTTACCTGGAACCAAGAATCGTAACTGAATCATTTAGCGGAGGGTTCTGGTTTATGGTTTGGCAGTTCCGGTTTCGGTTTCATAACGGTTTCAGATTCAGTTATGGTTTGTGATGGTTTCAAATCTGGTTCCGATTTCAAGTGGTTTCGGATATGTTTTTATGGTTTTGAATCTTGTTTTAGAGTGGTTTCAGATCCGGTTTCGGATTCAGTTCTGGTTTTATGATGGTTTCGAATCTGGTTCCAGTTTCGAGTAGTTTTGGATCCGTTTTTTATGGTTTTCAATCTTATTTTGGAGCGTTTCCAGATCCAATTTTAGGTAGTTATGGATTCAAAATTAAAACCGGACTGAGAACCAATTTGGCGGTTCGATCTGAAACCCAAACCACCAGTTTTTACAGTGGTTCTGGTTTCGAGCCAGTTTTTCAAATAGACAAACTGTAACCGCGCCGGGACATGTTCAAGTCCAATTTAATCCGGTTTGTAGGCCGGTTTGGTTTTAGGCCGAACCCGGGCTGGTTCCGAACCGGCCATGTCTAGTGGTGCTTGAAGTTCTGGTACATCTCCCTCTCTCTCTCTCTCGCAAAACAAGAAAACTATTGTAGCAGACGGTGTTCATACGCTCGGAGAATAAAGTAGATGAATCCTACCATTTCGAAAAGAAGGGATATAGAAAACTTTTTATAGTGCGGGGAATACTGTATAGCCCAGGGTAATTTTGCAGGCTGTATATTATAGCCCAAGGTTTACTTGCGCAATTTTGTTCACTCGTTGTCGTGAAGAATTGTAGATGTGTTGGAATATTAACATAAATCGCTAGCTCTTAAAGCTTTTAACGACTTTAAGAACAAAGTTCACGATACAATATGAAGAAGTAAATAATATTCATTTACAAGAAGTTTAGTTTTTGTCCTTTTGGAATAAAATGTGCAAATTTTCATCTAAGATTTTGAGCCAATAGATATTTTGCACACCTAAAATTATTTTTTGGTCCTAAAATGCCCTCGAGCTTGAAGGATGAAACTCACGGGGTGATCGACAGTAAAATTATTCTTTTTGAAAGTGTAAAACTCCCATGGAACTTTTCAAAGGCATCTTCTTCTATCAAACGCATCTGTGGTGTCCATTAGAGAAGGCAGACGCTTTGATCTTTGATCAAAGTAATGATTTTAGAAAATGATACAATAACTCGATTTCGTAACTCAGAGAGAGAGAGAGAGATTATGATTTATGGGCACTCTTGTGCGGTGCAATTGACATTGAATATCACATGAAGTAGTAAAGAGGTACAACTCATGAGTTAGTTGGATATTGGCAATAATTGGGCATGGGTACAAGAGTTTATATGTAATGGATATAATTGAAATCAATTCAGCTCATATAAAGAGCATTGATGCATGTATTTTTAATTTTGACCACATCATATTATATAGACAATTTTTTTTTTTTTACAAGAGGAGGCCGAAGCCTAACACACATGCACCCTCTGGGAGTCGAACTCCCCACCAGCAACAACAGCACTGGAGCGCATGCTGTTGAGCTAACACTAGGAGTGCAATTTGTTTTTTTTAAGAGAGAATATTCTACCAAAGTTGAGCATGGTGACCAAACTGAACATTGATTTTGATCCCTCAACTGCTATGATCAAGTGTGTTTTATAATGGCTCATTTTGGCTGGTTCCTGTCCAGTTCTGGTTCTAGATGCTTTTGGGGGGTGGGTCAAGGCCGGTTCCAAATAGACTACCTCTAACTCGAATGGTATACACACATTGAAGCAGGATTAGAGTTGGCTAACCTAAGAATATATCCATCAATTACTTGTCGGACTCACAAGACATGGTTCTGTCAAAGATGCGTAAACTTTAAATATGAACATATAAAGGAATACTATGTGTTTATTGGACTTGTCGGAAAGTATATATAGGTGACACGAGTGTAACAACATTATCTTTCTATCATTTTTCAAATATTTTAAATTATACTCATGCCACAAAAATAATGAGTAGGGCATGAGTAAACATGTCAGAGGATAGAATCCGTATATATATATATATATATAAAGAGAGGTTCCAATTTTCTATTAACTTTTTCCTTAGACTCCTCCACTAACACAATGTCATCTGCAAATAACATACACCAAGGTACTTCATCTTGAATATGTTTTGTTAACTCATCAATCACCTTACAAAAATTTTGATGGATTTTGATCGGATAGAAAAAAGTACTTCTATGCATAACTCCATGAAGAGAGTTTCTGGTATACTAGGAGATACTTTCTGGTGTTCCATTTGTCATGTATACTTGATTATCTCTTTCTATTTGTTCTTTCTTTGCATCTCCGGATGTGTGCTGCTGGAACTGCTGGAAATGAATCAGTTAAACTTTCTACTTGATGCTGTTTTTTCTTCTTATGATAGATATCATTCTTGGCACTTTTTTTTATTCAGTACCAATATGAAAATTAAGAATCAACTGTTTAGGTATACTCATTTTAAAGGATCTTATCTTGCTCTTGGCTTGACCAAATGAGGTATAAACGTGGCCTCTCCATTTCATAAGCCTGGCCAACAGAAATCAAAAACCTTTGTTTCTTTTGATGAAGCCTGATACATCACACTTGGAACTCGATTGGTCATAAGGTGTTATTTGATGTATTCCTATGGAAAAGGGAGAGCCTCCAATTATTAGGTAAGAATACCTTTTGTCCAAATTGAAGTAACTTCTTCAGCTGCATGTTGCTCTGCAATTTTAGCTGTTTCCATCAGTCTAAATGTTTTTTCTCCTTGTTAGAATGTGCTTTGTTTCCTGTTTGCTGAAATAAACTATATACCTTGATGTGTTCAATACCATTCCATGCCAATTTCTCCTTGATTAGTTAGGATTTGATGCTTCATGTGCCGTGATTTATATGTGACATCTTTCTATAGTAGGAGGACCTGGTTCCAGCTAGTGCTAGTTGGAACTAGCAAAGACCTTCAGATCTGCCTTTTAAAGAATCTGATGTTCCAGACCTGCTGGTTCCTTCTAGCACCAAAAGGGTTCAATCTCCTCCATAGTGGTACCGGTCAAGAATCTGTTTGTTCGTTTGTTTCTCTTTGGAAGTCGCCCAACCTTGCCACCATAATTTTTACTCTTTAATCTGTGATGTTTAACTTAATTCAGGGTTTTTTGACAACCGTGAACATCCTGCTGTCCTTTGGACCTGCTGTTTATGACATCACTGTTGCTGTTCCCAAAGGCCTCGACTTAGTAGGACAAAGACAAAATATATGAAATGTAAGTTTGATCATTTGGTTACTTTAGAGGACATAGAAATTAAAATTGCCACACATTGCATCTCCAAAAGAAAAGTTTTAAATACCTAGGGTAAATTTTTAAGAGTGATGAAAGAATTGATGGAGATGTTACGCATATAATTAATGTTGGTCGGTTAAAATGGAGAGGAGCTTCATGTATTCTTTGTGATAAGAAGATACCATTAAAGTTAAAACGTAAATATTATAGAGCAATAATTAGACCTGCCATGTTTTATGGTTCTGAGTGTTGGGCAGTTAATCATCATGTACAAAAGATGTTTGTGATAGAAATGAAAATGTTGAGATGGATGAGTGGTCATACAAGAAAAAATTGCATACATAATGAGGTTATTAGAAACAAATTAGGAGTGACACCAATAGAGGATAAAATGAGAGAATATCGTTTAAGATTGTTTGGACACATAGAAAGAAGATAAAAAAAAGAACTTGTAACAAGGTATGAAAAACTAAATTTGGAAAGTATTAAAAGAGGTAAAGAACGACCACAAAAGTGTTTGAAAGAAACAATAAAGAATGATCTAGCTTATTGTGAGTTAACTACTAACATGGCACATGATAGGACTATGTGGAAACAAAGAATCCATGTAGCCAACCCCGTCTAGTATGGGAAAAGGCTTAGTTGTTGTTGTTGTTTGACGTCAAGTCATCTTAGGAGTGCGTAGCCCACAGTTATGCTTGTTCTTATTTGCTTATCAAATTTTAGGGTGATGCCGATGCCTCAAATACATCCACCGTTGAACTTGTCATTGTGTTTTTCTTATGATAAATGTAAATTGAATCCCTTTTCCAGGTGACAGCATAATATAAAGGAACCTGAATGTTTAGGTTACTTCCTGTTACTTGACCTACAGTATCGATTTTTGCAATTAATCCATTTTTAATTTAGAGTTATTTGCAGGAATACACCAATTCAAAAGCTCTCCTCTTGTGATTCCATGCCCTTTGATTCACATTTCATATGCTATAAGGGATAAAATCATCTATATACACAATTAATATAATTGGTTGTCGAAAGCCTAATGCAACCCTCCTCTTTTATTCGGGTTTGAGACCGGCCATGAAAAAGTAATCCTTTACGTGAGTGGAGTTAAAGGTAGGGTTGTGCTTATTTCACAAAATCGATGCTTTACCTTCATTCCCCAAGTCCAGATAAAAATGTATATGGCTTATACCAGACTGTATTACAGAGAGTGTTGTCACTTCGGATGGAGAATTTTTACTAAGATAACTCGAAAGGCCGATAACAGTTCAGGGTCACAGTCGAACTTTAAGCACTAATCTGGAAGAGCACTGGTGCATCGGATGGGCAAACTCATCACCAACCTCATGGGTCATTATGGACCTGCAGCCAGGAGAGCTCCATCTCTTTGTGCATAAGAGTGTTGGAGCAACGGACCATAAAGCTACGTTTTGAACTGCTTTATTTACTTCCTTTCTTTTTCTCACAAACAAATAGAGACCACATCAACACGAAACAAAAACAAGAAACCGAAAACTTAACAAGGAGGACACTACAGAATAAGTTGCACAAATTAACGAGTTCAAAGGTCAAGGCACGATACGAGAGGCCTTCATCTTATCAATCCACGACAAGAAGGACTTGGAGGTATTCCTGAAGCCTAAGAAGCCATGCTCCTTGCTCTTGTTCATGCTAAGCACCTGTGTTGACCCCGCCCCAAGCACCATGTCGACGAACCACCACGTGCCCACCTCGTCGAGTCTAGTGGGTCTGAGCTCGTTCGCCTTCACAATCTCCTCCCACACTTCCTCCTTCCCCTTCATGGCTTCCACTAAACTCAACCCACCTTCCTCGCCGGCCTCCGGCCCACAGGATTCCATCCCGAACTGCGCCGCGAGCACGGGCCAGAGGTGTTTCCACCGGAAAACGTCTCCGTTGGTGCAATTGAATGCCTCGCCCTTCGCGTATGGATCCACGGCGGCCCAGATCTGATGCTCAGCGATCAGGTCGGCGTCCGAGGCGTCGCCCAAGCCTTCCCACATGGCCCGGCTGCCGGGGAACCGCAGCACGCGAGCGCCCTCATGCCGCGACACCGCGGCGTAGACACATAGAGAGCCGATGAGACTCATCTGGCTCGACGGCGAGAAACCGAAGATCACCGTCGACCGGTGGACGGTCCACGTGAGACCCTCCCGTTTTTCGACGGCCTCGAAGAGAATGTCTTCCTGTGTGTAGTAGAAATTCGGGCAGGGAAGACGGGGGAGATCCTCGTGAAACGGAGGTTCGTGCGGGACGAGGCCATCGATCTTCTCAAAGGGGCCGGTGTAGTTTTTGCCTCCGGTGAGGAGACAGATGTGCTGCAGGGAAGGAGCGGATGGGATGAGGGCGTCTAGGACATTGCGAAGCATCCGGCCGTTAATCTCGCAATTCTCAGATTCCGACCACCTGTTCGTCCACGATGCGTAGAAGAGGTGAGTGACGTCAGTCAAGGGGGAAATCTTTGCGAGGGCATCGTCCGCGTCGGAGACGTCGCATTGGATGTACTCAACGTCGTAATCCGCAGCCCAGTCAGGCCGCGGACGCCGGGCGATGCCATAGACCTTCCACGGTCCGCCAGGGGTATCGGAGAGCGGAAGGATCTCAGCCAGGGAGTTCCCGACGATCCCCGTGACGCCGATCACGAGACCCACGCTCTCAAATTTCCGTGGTTCCTCTTCCTCCTCTCTCCTCTTCTGCACAATTACATAGAGAATACAAACGTGTAAACCGACTGATGGCGAACCTTTCATTCCGTATTCCGACCCTCTAAGTTCGTAAAAATCGAACACCAACAACATAAAATGATGAAATAGAGATCAGAGGGAAAGAGAAATCACTCAAATGGAAGGATCAATCGGAAAGCGGAGAGCACTTCCAAACCAAATGAAGGATCAATCGGAAAGCGGAGATCAATCCGGGATTTGCTTACCCTGACAGCGCCGATCGCTCCAGACCACCACCAGCTCATCTTGACGAATCACCGATCGAACAGGTAATAGGGAGAAGAGGAGAGATTATCACAGAGGTTCTCTTTAGATCTCCTGTAATATCCGCACGCTAGAGCTTCAGGACAAACCTTCGTTCACGAAGACGAAAATAACCGTCAACAAGTTTTATAAGATCTGGATAATTTTCACTAACACTTGTCATTTAGGTTCTTGGATCTGCATTTTCGTCATGCAATTATGATATTCTGGATGTCCTAGACGTGAGCAAGAACGGTAGGTGCGCAAGAACGGTAGGCAACGGAAACACGTAGCTAGACATGTCCGGTGCCGCGGTTTTCTCGGAATCTGGAGCAGGAACCGACCTCTCCGGGGCCAGTTTCGATTCCAGTCTCGGAGCATTTCAGTTCCGATTTTATAACCGGTTTCGAGATGATTCTTGTTTGTGTTCTACAGTCGATTTATTTGGTTGCAATTTGAAGATCAGTTTTGAGATGTTTTAGTTTCAACACGGCTCAAAAGGTGATTTTTGTGTGTACCGTTTTATTTAAAAATAAATTACTAAATATATATCAGTGACTTATATGATCAATTAAAAATAAAATAGAATAAGTAATTTGATGTTCTTTTTACTATTTTAAAATAACAAAATTTTGTGCATCCTCATTATCTCGAAATTCAGAAGGATCGATATATGCCTTAAATTTAATCAAATCTATAGATTTTAAACACTTTTTAAGTCTTCATTGCAAAATATGACTATAAAAATTATCGCCAAAATGTGTGTGTATATATTCATATATATATATATATGAATATATTTATATACAACAATCTTAGTTTCTCTTTTTTGCATTCGTTATTTAGTTTATTCATTAACATTATTAGTTCGATTATAGTTTTATATTAGTCCTTCTAGTGATAGGTATTACAGATTTAGTCCTACCTAATAGTTTATATGTAAAAAAGAAAATTTCTGGTTTTTTCATATTTAGTCATGCGTAATAGTTGCTTCTGGTCTGCGCGTCTTATATTACAAGAGTCACCTTGAACCACATCTGCCCAATATAATCCAGATATTGACACGCCTTTAGGTATCATAAACCAGAACCCATATAGCTATCTATCTCGAGTGAAATTATAGTGGAAAAACTTCATAGAAGAAGATCTAGGGCTAAACCCATTTCTATTGGGTGTCTTTTCATGACATAATATTGTTTTGTAATGTGTCATAACTATCTCTAGGGCTAAAGTTGTACATATTTTTGTAATAGTTATACTTTGCTTGATTAACGATACCTTGTTCATCATATAACTTTATAAAAAAATCTTAAATAGACTCAACTTTTTGAGGGCATCCTCTATTTGGTGATTAAACAGTTTCTTGTACAAATGAGACATTAATATCACTACCATTAACTATATTTGTCATACTTTTTTAGTCAATATAGGTTTTTGAGAAATATGACAACTCCAACTTCTCTCAAGAATAGTCTTTCCTTTGTTTTTAGAACTTGAAGCACTATCATTATGATGAGTTGTTGATTTAGTAAAAAAACTGAATAAAATGAAAACTTTTAGAGTTAGGAAAGTAAGACTAAAAGTGAGAAAAGAGATTGATAAATTAACAAATAAGTGTATGAGAATATGAATATGATAAATTGGAACCAGACTATCGATTATTGGGTCAGTTCCAGTTCCGGTTTCTAGAGAGAATGAAATATAACTGGTTCGGTTCAGACCAACTCAATTGAGTTCTATGAGAACAAAGATAGCCAACCCCATCTAGTATGAGAAAAGATTTCTGCATCGAATAATCAGCACCTTCTCTCCACATCATGTACTTCCCATGCATCAACTAATAATAAATAATAGTACAAGCTATGACCAAGTTCCACACCCCCCTAATTGACTAATTCGTCCACCAACTTCTAAATCATTTGTTTCAAGGATATGCAGACCTTTAGAAGTATATGACCTAGTATTGGCGAGTTCGAATCCGAGAACCAAATGAATGGAATGATATTGTGAGCTTGAACGACCCAGAAGGGAACCCATGAGTTCACAACCAGCCAGCAAATCATGCATACCTTCACTAAGAAGAAGAAATCTCTCTGAAATTCAAGAGTTCACAAGAATGAGAGATAAATTGCTTTCATTCAACATACAGTCATTATTATACAAAGTGCTATATGGTACCACTCAATGATCAATTTAGACTTGCATTCAACATATAGTCATTATTATACAAAGTGCTATATGGTACCACTCAATGATCAATTTAAACTTGAGATCGACTCGTTAACGCTACCACACCACTATGGTGGAGCCCTTGGTGCTTGTAATGGAACTTATTTATCAAAAAACAAAATTCTTTGTTCACTTATTTGTGACACCCTTTTCTAAGCTTGTTTTTTGCATCATTAACCCTCGAAAGTGCAAAACCCTTATATTATGCCGAGAGTTTTATACATTTAGCGGCACCTATTACAACACAAAGTTCTCCTCAATGTTTGGAATGCTGGTCGCGATGTGATCAATGTATATGCCAGGTTCTCATGCCCAATGGACTGGACTCAAGAAGAAATGTTTGATAAAGATGTAAATGCATCAGATTTAGACTGAATATAGATTTTATCAAACCTAATTAATCAGACATTTGGGTAATTGAATACACTTCTAGCCAGATATGGAAGACCAGAACTGAATCATTAAGGCACATCATATTTGGATTCAGAGGTTGAATATCCGTATGATATATAAGAAACAACTAGGATTTCTAGTCCAACTAACTGTATTCAAAGTTGGACTTTATGTCAGGTACACCTGACCCATTGAGGTCTGTAAGGATAGGAGATTAATGAACTTATCATTGAATATGTAATAGCAATTGGATATGGGAGGTTTATCATCTGACAAAACCTTTAATGCAAGTTTTCATCATGCCATGCTGCCAATTATGAAAAGTCATGGTAAAATTGAAGCTTTTCTCGAGGAGAAGTTTGAGGAATTCACACGTAGAATGAAGACTTGCTCATAGCTCAAAACTGGTAGAGAAGCTCATCTATCAGATTGATGTCCAATATCCATTTGACTGCATATGAGTTGTTGGATTTAGTAAATCAAATGTGTCGGGTTTGTGGGCGGGTTCAGAATATCTTATAGGTCCAGAGTCCATGCTTTGGAATGCGAGTCTGACTGAATTTGAATCCAACCATTAATCCTATGAACAACGTCCAAAGAATATATGGTCTAGTTTTGAAATTTGGGCAGCAATGTGGTCTCATTATGCCCAAATGTAGTAATGCCTAGACCCAAACTGAGGGTCACCCATTTGCATTTACAACTCATGGGAATGCAAATCAATTCTCTCAAAGATTAAAAGGGTTTTCAGCACGCACAGCTTTAGCTCATCTAGCAGGGATCTTGGACTCATCGCTGGTGGTGAGTTCGATTCCCAGGGTGTGCATGTGTGTGTGTCAGGCTTCGACTCCTGGTTGTAACCCAAAAAGAAGAAAAAGATCAAAAAGGTTGCCAACTGATATCTTTCTAACAATTGAGCGAGAATTAATTGTGCAAAAGTACTTTGGTGACCGCAATGTAGAACTTTCTGCACCCAGACACCAATTTTCGTGTTAATCCAACGTTTTCTTATTGATTACATAAAGAAACTCACATTTTTTTTTTCTAGGATAGGCTGGTCTAAATCTTCAAGGTGAGGATCCTGGCCTCCAAGACACAAACCGAGCTTTGGCTAATGCACATATACGATGCCCCTAGGAGTCAAAGCCAGACCATTCATATGATGCATGAGGCCCTCTCACAGATGCCAATGCCCGTGCGTTGCATAATTTGTCCATTTTCAGCAATTATTTAGCAAACTTGAGTGAGTGTGTGTCTACAAGTGCACACACGTGCATTTGGGCTTTTATTTTCCAAAGTTCACTGCAAAACTAACATGAAATCATCACTGCCATCGGATATTTTGTACAAAATAGAATTTAGTGTCATATTTTAATAAGCAATGCCCACAAAAATAAAGAAGAAAGAATCACTTCAATTAAGAATATCAGTTGACAACATTTAGCTATCACACATGCCTGCCAGTGGAATTCAACATTCTTAACTTTCCTCCTCTCAGTATAACTAGAATGGTTGGGAATGGACAAGAAGAGGATCGACTGACTTACATCAACTAAGTAGAGGGTGAAGAGCCTGAAAATCGAAAAACAAAAAGGTAAATCGAATTAAAGACTGACACATCTAAAACTTGCAAAGAATCTAAACAAATTGAAGCTTTGCTGCTCTGCGGAATTTACACACAACATACCTCTTTCTGACTATTGGTAGGTGCAGGTTTTGCTGGATTAGAACGTTCAGATTGAGTGAATAAAATGAATACATGCATAACAATTGTGATTAGTAGCAGCACGGCTGACAAACACAAGATTCCTTTCCATGTAGATAGAAGTGTGGCCCAGGCAAAGAAGAAGAAAGCACCAGTACAAATGACACAATACCACATAATAACTACCTGTTTGATCACAATTAATTCAAGAGAGTTATAAACATGGTTAATCAAAAGGTTAGGTAATAATGTAATTCTTTAATTAGACAAATACTTAGCAGATTATTCTGTGCTCGTCATGGATTATCCAAGTCATGTACTTATTCATACATGTACAACTATTAATTCATCCATATATGTTTATATTTTAGGAAAATTTCACAAAACTACTCTTTGGTATACCAACTTGACACTTTGGGACCTAATTCCCTTATATTTTTGAGAGCCACATAGTATGTGCATGTAGTGTTTACAGAGCATGATTGGAACCAAGTTATTATAGTTAGTCTCAACAATGCAAGTATAAGCAGAAATAGGATTTTGTGATAAAAGAAGCTTGATAGAGTTGAATGGTTTATCATGCATGTGATTGTGTATTGTTCCTTTAGTCTTATATACATCACAATATCACATTTCAGCAGAAGCCTTCTTTACTGACCATTTCTTATCCCTCTAAAGGTCCCTAAGCTTTTAAGGATTGCAGAAGAAGATTACTCCAAACCACATTTTCTGATGCAGATAGAGTGTTAAGCCTAGAACAATGAACCTTGATATTGTACTAACATGTAACTTTATCAGAAAAACCGAAACATCTATTCACCTATTTGTGTTGACCCTAAAGATGTGCATGTTTTAGGAAACCACCACCAATAGCGTATCTTTCAAAAGGGATCAACAAATCACGGTGCAAAGGAAGAAAAATCCAATTGCATCCATCTACTTGGCATTTCATAAGAAAAAAAGCTTTCTAAAAGAAAAGGCAGCACAAAACTGCTTGTGAAGTGTATTCACAATAAGCATCAAATAATACCAGCAAAGATTTCTTTGGCATGTCTAACACTTGAAGATTTTGCTCTCCAAAGGTATTCTCAGCTGCATGCGTGTCTAATAACAAATCCTGCTTTGCCACACTGAAAAGAGCTATCAATGAAGCAACACTAAGTTACAGTGGAAATATATTACAATGCTTATATGGAGAAGATACTGAATCACACACCGAGTAAATACTTAAATTGGAATGTTTGACCAACCAAAAAGTGTATATCTTACCTTTTCCACAAATGTATCTCTACACCATTGTGCAATCGCACTATCTGTCTTAGGCAGTTCATCAGTTGGGTAGCGTTTGATGAGAACATGTAACTAGAAAATTGAATACAAGAAAAAGTAGTCTGAATATAGAGAAAAAGGGGCATTGTGCCAATAGATATATATAGTCAAAGGACTGCTTAATCCAGAAGCCACCAGAATTAACATGATCACCCCTCTCAAGGGACAATCCCTGAAGGAAAAAGAAATCATTTTACAAGGTTATAGGAGGACAATAACATTTTAAGCTGCTACCAGATCAATCATTTTTTTATGTTACGGTCAGACCACACCATACTGTAAATCTTGGTTAAATGACGACAGAACCAACACACAATAAGATGCCTTATTTTAAAAGGACATGAAACATAATTAGGTTAATTGTCTTAGTCAATAGGAAATAAGGTTATCATGCATGCACAAGCAAATAATAAGACAAGATTGATAATTTAGTTTAAGAGAGAAAGACAAGCTCCTTATTTTAAGGAATGAGATCTAGAGAGGTAACTGATTTGATATAAAGGCATGGGAGATCGAAAGAGGCAGTGTTTGTCTCTCTCTCTCTCTCTCTCTCTTTGTACATGTATATATATACACATAATTGAATAATAAATAGAAAAAAGTAATATGTATCATATAGAATAGAAAAAAGTATATACACATATGTAATATTTATAATTTTCCAGAAAGGTATTCACACAGATGTATCCGGAATGTTGGTAAATATACAATATAGAATCAATGTCCTTATTTTCTCACTGTGTTCAATGGAATTTGTGAATAAAGATTTAAATGATAGTACTCATGAAAGGAAAAGACTTGAAATGGAGTTGGTATTTTTATAAATAAAAATTTAAAGGATAGTGTAGTGGATATACAATGATATGGGATCAAATTATTATTGTGAAATTAGTGTTAGGAGTAGAGGTTTTGAATATAGTTTGTACATATGCACCCCAAGTAGGACTAGATGATAGTATAAAAAAGATATTTTGGGAGGAGTTAGATAAGATACAACAACAACTAAGCCTTTTCCTATACTAGACGGGGTTGGCTACATGGATTCTTTGTTTCCACATATCCCTATCGTGTGCCATGTTAGCAGTTAACTCACAATAAGCTAGATCATTCTTTATTGTTCCTTTCCAACACTTTTGTGGTCGTCCTCTACCTCTTTTAATACTTTCCAAATTTAGTTTTTCTAACCTTCTTACAAGTTCTTCTTTTGATCTTCTTTCTATATGTCCAAACCATCTTAAACGATATTCTCTCATTTTATCCTCTATTGGTGTCACTCCTAATTTATTTCTAATAACCTCATTATGTACACGGTCTTTTCTTGTATGACCACTCATCCATCTCAACATCTTCATTTCTGTCATAGACATCTTATCTTTTGTACATGCCCAACACTCGGAACCATAAAACATGGCAGGCCTAATTGCTGCTCTATAATATTTACCTTTTAACTTTAGTGGTATCTTCTTATCACAAAGAATACCTAATGCTCCTCTCCATTTTAACCAACTAGCATTAATTCTATGCGTAACAACACCATCAATTCTTCCATCACTCTGAAAAAGTGACCCTAGGTATTTAAAACTTTCCTTTTGGGGGATGCAATGTGTGCCAATTTTAATTTTTATGTCCTCTGAGGTAACCAAATGATCAAACTTACATTCCATATATTCTGTCTTTGTTCTACTAAGTCGGAGGCCTTTGCTTTCTAATGTTTCTCTCCATAGTTCCAATTTTTTATTAACTTTTTCCTTAGACTCTTCCACTAATACAATGTCATCTGCAAATAAAATACACCAAGGTACTTCATCTTGAATATGTTTTGTTAACTCATCCATCACCATTATAAATAAATATGGACTTAAAGTTGATCCTTGATGTAACCCAATATTAACTTCAAAAATGTTTGTCGTTCCTTTATGAGTCCTCACACATGTTTTTGCACCATCATACATGTCTCTTATAAGGTTAATATATGTCAATGGGATACCTCTTTTTTCCAAAGTTCTCCAAAGAACCTCCCTCGGTACCCTATCATAAGCTTTTTCTAGATCAATAAATATCATGCGAAGGTCTTTCTTTTTTGCTCTAAAATGTTCCATAAGACGTCTCAAAAGGTGAATCACTTCAATAGTAGACCTGCCTGGCATGAATCCAAATTGGTTCTCTGTTGTACTTGATACTTGTCTTAACCTACGTTAGATATTTCTTTCCCATAATTTCATAGTATGGCTCATTAACTTGATACCTCGATAATTCACACAATTTTGAATGTCTCCCTTGTTCTTATATATGGGTATAAGTGTACTTGTTCAACATTCCTCAGGCATCTTTTGGTTTTTCCATATTTCATTAAATAGTCTTCTGAGCCAAGTGATTCCTATTTCTCCTAGTATTTTCCAAACTTCTATAGAAATATTATCTAGTCCTACCGATTTACCACCCTTCATATGTTTAAGAGCCTCTTTGACTTCATTCTTTTGAATACGTCGTTAGAAATTATGGTTTATATACTTTTCTGATTTGGCTTAACTCTTCTTAGCTAATACTAATATCTTTATTTTCATTAAAAAGATTATAAAAATAGTTTTTCCATCTATTTCTTATATCATCATTTGCCACTAGAATTTTTTCATCCTCATCTTTGATGCATCTAACATAATTAAGATCTTTAGTTTTCTTATCTCTAGCCCTAGCTATCCTAAAAATATCTCTTTCACCCTCTTCTGAGTTGAGTTTTTTATATAAGTCCTCCCAAATTTTAGCGTTTGCTTCACTCACGACCTTTTTCGCTTCCTTCTTTGCTTTCTTATAAGTCTCTAAAGTTTCACTAGTTTTCTTAGCATAATGTAATTTGTAACATGCCCTCTTTGCCTTGATTTTATTTTGTACTACTTCACTCCACCACCAAGCTTCTTTTTATGCCGGTACACCTCCCTTAGATACCCCTAACACATCTTTCGTCACTTTCCTAATATGTATAGCTATATTGTTCCACATATCACAGGGTGTACCAACATAATTCCAAACATCTCCTTGAAGGACTTTCTGTTTAAATATATCTTCTTTCTCGCTTTTGAGGTTCCACCATTTAGTCTGAATAGCTCGATGAACTCTTTTCTTCTTTGTTCATTTTTTTATTTGTAAATCCATAACTAAAAGTCGATGTTGGGTGGTTAAGCTTTCTCCTGGAATTACCTTGCAATCTTTTACAACACGCTCTATCTTTTTTTCTACAAATAAAGTAATAAATTTGTGTTTGTGATAAGCCACTCTTATAAGTAATTAAATGTTCATCTCACTTTTTGAAGATTGTATTGACTATAAAGAGATCAAATGCCATAGCAAAATTTAAAATCTCCCTACCTTCCTCATTTATATCCCCAAAACCAAAGTTTCCATGAATCCCTTGATATCCTAATGCCTCTTTACCAACATGTCCATTTAAGTTTCCTCCTAAACAAATCACCTCCCTTTGTGGAATCTTTTCAATCACCTTATCTAACTCTTCCCAAAAAGTTGTCTTTATACTATCTTCTAGTCCTACTTTGGGTGCGTAAGCACAAACTATATTCAAAACCTCGCTCTTAACACTAATTTCAACATCATGATTCGGTCACCATATCGTTGTATGTCTACTACACTATCCTTTAAATCTTTATTTATGATAATACCAACTCCGTTTCGAGCTTTTTCTTTACCTAAGTACCATAATTTAAAGCCAGTATCCTCTATCTCCTTTGCTTTTTCTCCAACCCATTTTAAACATAGAATATGAATCTTTCTCTGAATCATAGTATCTACCACCTCCATTAGCTTATCGGATAATGTTCCGATATTCCAAGAACCAATACAAATCTTATTATCTAGGACTAACTTCCTTACCTCCCGCATCCATCCATAATCAAAATGCGAAGACCCTCTCTGAAAAATTTTCACTACATTTGGGCGGCAATGTAGCGGAACTAACTTCTTTACCCACACCCGTCCATGATGTGGGAACCCTCTCTGCAATTGATTCACTATATTCAGGCGAAAATGTAGCGGCCCTTGTTTACTTATTACTGCATTTCGGGCTCTGCAGCACGTCGCTAGGCGGAGACGCCTTAAAACAATGCTCATAATTTTTGTAATCCATGTTATAAAAATCCGACAAAGTTTTACGCGGGCTATCGGAAGCCTAACACAACCCTCCTCCTTTATCCGGGCTTGGGACCGGCAATGCAAGGGTGATCCCTTACATGGGCGGAGTTAGTTAGATAAGATAATTCAACAAATTCTATAAAGAGAGATGATTTGTTTGGGAGGAGACTTAAATGGACATCTAGGTAAAGAGGCATTATGATATAGAGATATTCATGAAAACTATGGTTTTGGGGATCTAAATGAGGAAGGTAGAGATATTTTAAATTTTGCTATGACATATAATCTTTTTATACCCAATACAATCTTCAAAAATGATATGAACATTTGATTACTTATAAGAGTGGCTTGTGAAAAACATAAATTGATTATTTTGTTTGTAGGAAAATAGATAGATCGTGTTGTAAAGATTGCAAGGTAATTCTAGGAGAAAGCTTAATTACCCAACATTGACTTTTAGTTATGGATTTTGGGATAAAAAAATAGACACAAAAGATAAGGGTATGTAGAGCTATTTGGAGAAAAAAAAGATATATTTAAAAAAGTTCTTCAGGGAGATGCTTGAAATTATGTAGTTAATACATGAAATAATATATCTATGCATATTAGGAAAGTGACAAAAGATGTGTTAGGTGAATCTAAGGGAGGCGTACCAATACAAAAGAAAGCTTAGTGGTAGAGTGAAGTGGTATAAAATAAAATTAAGGTAAAGAGAGCGTGTTACAAATTATATTATACCAAGAATACTAATGAAACTTGGGAGGCTTATAAGAAAGCAAAAAAAAGTGAAAAAGGATGTTAGTGAAGCATAAGGCAAAATTTAGGAGGATTTATATAAAAAGCTTAACTCAAAAGAAGAAGGTGAAAGAGATATTTTTAGTAGGTAAGGCTAGAGATAAGAAAACTAAGGATCTTACTTTTGTTAGATGTATCAAAGATAAGGATAAGAAGATTTTAGTGGCAAATGATGATATAAAAAAAGACGAAAAAATTATTTATATAAGCTTTTTAACGAAAACACATATATTAGTATTATTTAGGAGAGTTAACAAAATAAAAAAGTATATAAATCATAATTTCTACTGAATATTCAAAATAATGAAGTCAAAGAGACTTAAACATATAGAGGTTGGTAAATCTATTGGACCATATAATATTCTTAAACATATATCATATAGGCTCTGATATCATATTAGCATAAAAATATTTATTAATCAAATAGGAACCACTTACAAAATACCGCAGATTGGAGGCATTCCTCCAATCTGCTCAGAGACTGAAAGTCAGCACCTCTAATGAAGTCGCCCAACACCTTTTCTTAATTATCTAACCAAAATCCTAATCACCTATTAATACCCTATCTAACTTAATTTCATCTACCCCTATTAAGTATTAACTATTTCTAAGATGACACAGGACTCAAAATGACATGAATATGTATTTACACGACCCGACTTTCATTACACGACTTTCCTTAACACTCTTCCTCAAGTTGGGTGGAAAATGTTGATGACACCCAACTTGGATAATGTCTCCTTTAATTGTCTGCTCGTAGTAGCTTTAGTTAAGAAATCAACCCTCTGTTTGATAGAATGAACATACTCCAGATGAAGTGACAGTCAATTTCTATATGTTTGGTTCTTTCATGATAAACTGGATTAGACGTCATCTGAATTGCTGCACTGCTATCACATTATAGTGGTATACAATGATTAAGTGAATAACCTAATTCGCTAATCAATGAAGATATCCATTTTCCTTCACACATAGCTTGTGCTATAGCTCTGTATTCAGCTTCTGCTATAGATCTTATAATCACTGTCTGTTTTTTACTCTTCCAAGATATAATATTACCACCAAGTAAAGTAACATAGCCGGTAGTTGACTTCCTGTCATCATAAGAACCAACCCAATCAACATCACAATAAAGTTTAATGTCCAAATTTGATGATTTCGAATAAAGTAAACACATTCCTAAAGTTGATTTGAGATATCGAAGAATTCTATACACTGCATCCATCTGATTTTTAGTTAGTGAGTATATATATCTGCTCATAATCCCAACTGCATACGTAATGTCTGGCAGAGTAATAGTCAAATATATGAGCTTACAAACTAGCTTCTGATATTTGTGGATATCTTTAAACTCTTCACTGTCACCATTAAAAAAATTCTGGTTTACCTCCATAGGGATGTCACTAAGTTTACACTCAAGCATTTGTGTTTCTTCAAGAAGATCCATTAGGTATTTCCACTAAGTTAAGAAAATATCTTTGTTAGAATAAAGAACTTTTATGCCCAAGAAATAGTAGAGCCTACCCAAATCCTTAATATCAAATAATTTATGAAGATTCATTTTCAACTTTGATATTTCTTCAAGGTCATCTCTTGTAACAATAATGTCATCAACATAAACACCAAGAATAGATATTTTTATCCCTTTCTTAAAGAATATTTTATGATCATTGAGGCTTCTGCTGTATCCCAGATTGCACACTGTCTTGTTGAATTTATCAAACCAAGCTCTTAGAGACTGTTTCAGCCCATATATTGCTTTATTGAGTTTACACACTCTATTAGAAGATGATAAATTTTTGATTATTCCAGGAGGTAGTTCCATGTACACTTCTTCATGTAAATCTCCATGTAAGAAAGTGTTTTTAACATCCAGTTGCCATAGATCCCATCCCAAGTTTGCTGCCATACTGAGAAGTATTCTAATTGAAGTAAGTTTAGCCACGGGTGCAAATGTTTCTGTATAATCAATGCCATATGACTGATTGTATCCTTTAGCAACCAATCTTGCTTTATATCTCTCCACTGTTCCATCTGCCTTATATTTAATAGTAAACACCCACTTGCATCTTACAATATTCCTATAAGAAGGCAATTGTGTGATGGTCCATGTATTGTTTTTCACCAGTGCATTCAATTCTTTTTCAATTGCAGCTTTTCATAAAGGGCACTTGATTGCTTCTTCAAACTTCGAAGGGATCTTATATTTTTCAACATTCATAACAAAGCTTTGATAACTCTGAGAAGTGTTGGCATATGAAACATAATTAGAAATTGGATATCATGCACATGTACACTTATCTTTGCGAACAGCAATAGGAATCTCAAGGTCACTGTCCACTTGCACTTGAGGATCTGATTCAGGGGAAATCTCTTTAGCACATGGTTATTCTTGAGAGTACACAAGCTTCCGCTGTCCTTTCTTTTATGTCAGAATCTCTTTTGATGGTTGTGTTTTCACTCTGATGATCAACTGTCTCATTATTACTCCCCCTCACTAGAAACTAGTGGAAGGACAAAAGATGGATTTGTAGTGGACTCGGTGGGAGGAGAGTAATAAGGAGTAAGTTCAAAAAAGATAATATCCATGGAAACATATAGTTTTTTAAGCAGTGGGTCATAGCATTTGTATCCCTTTTGAGAGGTCGAATAGCCAAGAAAAATATACTTACTGGACTTTGCATCGAGTTTATCACGATTTGAAAGATGGATATGTATAAAACAGGTACACCCAAAGATACGAGGAACTAAATGAAATGGTTTCGATGCTTTATTAAGACTATGAATAGGACTCTCCCCCTTAATTATATTACTAGGCATTCTATTTATGAGATAAACAACACTAAGGATAGCCTCTCCTCAATAGAATTTTAGAACATTGCTTTGAAGTAGAAGAGTTCTGGCTACTTCCAGAATATGATGATTCTTCCGTTCAGCAATACCATTCTGCTGGGGTGTATAAGAACATGTAGTCTGATGAACAATTCCCTATACTTGCAAATAATTTTCTAACTGAGTCCCAATATATTCTCTCCCATTATCGGACCAAAAAATTTTAACAGAAGCATTGAATTAAGTATAACTAAATTTATGCACAATGAAAAAAATAGAGGAAACTTTAGACTTTGTTTTAATTAAGTAAATGATTATAAGACGTGTATAATCATCAATGAAAGAAACAAAATACTTATGACCAAACAAAGAACTGACTGGACTTGGACCCCATGCATCAGAATGAATAAGTTCAAAAGGTTTACATCGTCGAGAATCACTTAAAGGATAAGATGCCCTTTGGTGTTTCCCAAGCTGACAGACTTCACATTCAAACTGAGATTTATTGGACATGACTATAAGTTGAGAAATAACATATGGAATTTTTTACACTAGGAGATGACCAAGACGATATTGCCAAAGACTAAGATCTGCATCTTGAACTGTTGCTGCTGAAACGCTGTAAGAGGTTGAAGGCTGAGAATAATCTTAAAGAATGTATAATCCTTTCTATAGTTTACTATGTTAAAAGATTTTTCCCGTCTTTAGATCCTGAAATACATAGCCAGTAGGATGAAAAGTTACACAACAGACCAAGTCACAAGTTAAAGAGCTAACTGAGAGAAGATTTATTGAAAAACTAGGAATATGATATACTGATGGTAAATTTGAAATACATGTAGGTACACTTTCCTATCCAATCATATAAGTAAAAGAATCATCTGCCAATTTAATTGGTTCCTAGTCTTTAAGAGTCCTATAGGCTGAAAAATACGATAATTCTGACCATATGATCTGTAGCCCCTGAATAAATTATCCAAGTTTTACGATAATTCTGACCATATGATCTGTAGCCCCTGAATAAATTATCCAAGTTTTAGAGTGAGAAGAAGAGGAGTAGTTACCCTTTACAGAATGTGTAGTTAGTTTGGGAGGAGGAAGAAGAGGATTTTTTATAGAATCTCTGTAAGACCTTCTATTCTTTTTATAATCTCTTGAATTCCATCAATGCTGGGAGTTGAACTTTATGCTGAATGAACTGAGGTATTACGATTTCTATTGTAATCTGGTTTACCATGTAATTCCCAACAGGGATCTCTGGTATGACGCGATTTGCCACGATGGGAGCAAACAAGTTTTTCTCTCTCATCTGAATTAAATCGACCATGACCATATCCACGACTCTGGTTTCTACCTCTACCTCGAAAATGAGAACTATCTCCTCTTACCTGAAGAGCATATTGATCTATACTAATAATATCATCCTTCTCAAGATTCCTGCGATCTTCTTCTCTGATTAATAAGGAGTAAACGGTACCCAAGGAAGAAGCTCTTCTCTGCCTAAGATATTCAGTTTTACTGATTCAAATTCTGGATTCACACCCTACAATAAATCAAATACTTTCTTCTTTTCAATCTCAGTATTTCTTTAATTATAACAAGCATAACACTTGGTATTCGTACAGTAGAGAAGTTCATCCCAAAGACCTTGGAGATCTGCATAATATTCACTGATAGACCGATTGGCTTGTTTGCACTTTCTGATTCTTTCCAGTATCTCATATTCTTTTGTAATATTCTTCTTCCGGGAATAAGCCTCTGCTACTGCACACCAAATCTCATGGGCAGATTATAAAAACATAAATGTTTTAGCAATTGATGGAGTACTGTAGTAACCAAGATGATATTAATGCATCTTATCTTTTCCAGGTAGGATAGAGAATGTCTTGAGGCTCTGGAATCGGAGTATGATCCATTAAATGTGCCCATCTCTCCCTTGCTACAATCGCAAGTTCCACAGATCTTGCCAATTCCATGTAATTTCGACCATCTAATTTAGTCGTTGTAATATGAAGATTTTAAGTTTTTTCTGACAAACCAAATTGCTCGCCTGTATGAAAAGAACTGTCAATACCTTTATCTTTGCCAGCCATTGATGAGAAAATCTGAAACAAAACTGAATCGAGTATGAAATCTGAATCTTATACTTTGGCAAATCATAAGGATAGGTCTTCTTCTATGTATGAAATAAAGGCTAAAATTTATATCCTTGCGATGAAGGTACCTCAAAAATTCAATTTCGTGACATATGTACCAGTCGCACACACTGATTTCAAACAAGGAAGTCTATTGTATGGGACAAGTGCATCAATATACACAAAGATGACTTAAAGCAGTCCACGTGATGCAAGAAGTAATCCACTATGAACCAGCCGTTTGAATCAATATCAATGAGCCACTTGATTTTAACAAAAAATCGATTCACTATTGATCAATAGATCAATACGCACCACCCGATTTTCCCTAATTTCACTGCTTCAATAAAAGGTTCTTAAATAATTAGATTAACAAATCAAATTTCTGAAATAATCATATTCACAATGTCTAATATCAAGTCTTCAAGGAGTCAATAGTAGATTTAAGTTGATTGAAGACCCAATATCGAATTTCTGTCCAAGCACTTCTGAAAAACACATTTTTCACTTATTGTCTTCAATCAAATCATAAAAAAAACACCATATAGGCTCTGATACCATATTAGCATAAAAATATTTATCAATAAAATAGGAACCACTTATAAAATACCGCAGATTGGAGGCATTCCTCCAATCTGCTCAGAGACTGAAAGTCGGCACCTCTAATGCAGCCACCCAGCACCTTTTCTTAATTATCTAACCAAAACCCTAATCACCTATTAATACCCTATCTAACTTAATTTCATAATCTACCCTAGTAAGTATTAACTATTTCTAAGATGACAGAGGACTCAAAATGACATGAATATGTATTTACACGACACGACTTTCATTACACGACTTTCCTTAACCGTACAAAGATGACCAAAGGAAACTCGAGTAAGAAGGTATAAAACTAGATTGTGAAGAACACAAAAGTGTTGAAAAGAAACAATAAAGAATAATCTAGCTCATGTTGAGTTAACTACCAACATTGTGCACATGATAGGGCTTGGTGGAAACAAATAATCCATATAGCCGATCCCATCTAGTATGAGAAAAGGCTTAGTTGTTCAACGGAACTTATGAGCTGAAAGACGAGGACTGTTTCTTTCTTTGTAAAATCCAATATACTTAAATGTGTAAATGGCCAATTTCAAGGTTTTAAAAGCATAATGATTAAATCTAGTTATTTGTATTCAAATTGAGTTTTCTTGCAGGTGCATTGCACTTGACTACACAAATCCACCCATTAAAAAAAGTAGCTATAATTAAGGCCCTAAGGATGTTGTGTGTGTGTGTGCATGAGAGAGGGCTGTATTATTTCTGCAAAAGTTGTATCTTCTTCACCAATCCGATAACTATGGGCTGAAAGTGTGACTTCTCCAACAAATTCTCTGTATGCCCACTGAAAATGATTAACGATGTTTCCCTGAAAGACAAAAGTGGCCAGATTCTCTTATTGAGGCATATAACTCTCGTGTCAACAAAATGTTTTCATTTATCGTGCCACTGTATTTACCAACTTCATGTTGCCCTTCAATTTGCTCTGTAGTTAAGAAGCTTAACCTGAATTGCCCGAAACACAAATCCTACTGGGTTCAGAACCACAACTATTTCATTCAGAGATACACCACAATTCTTTTTGAAACACTCTTTGTTGGATGAAAGAATTCAACATGTTATGCTGCTGAAAACCACACCAGAGTTGAGTGTAAATCTGCGAACACCACTATCCAGAAAAACATACTTGCATGTATCACAAAGCTTAAGCTTGGCATGCACGAGTATCTGTAGAAATACAAGTGCTTAGAATTATGGTAGACCTGTTGACGCATCTGCTTCTTACCACTGAATGTTGTCTAATCAAGAGACGGAGCATTGTGGGGGAAGGTTGGCCTTTGGGAGTAGCAACAGTGATGTCATAAATAGCAGGTACAAAGGACCGCAGGTTGTTCACAGTTGCCACAAAACCCTGAATAACGTTAAACAAGGAAAATTAAAGAATAAAATTAATGGTGGCAAGGTTGGGCGACTTTGGAAGAAAAATAAATGAACAAACTGACAAACAATCACTACATAGGTTGCAAATTCGAACTTAAAATATGAGATGACTCGCTGTGTCACAGAAACAAACGAAATTATGAAAACTTCAATGATACCGTTATGGAGGAGACTGGACCCTTTTGGTACTAGAAGGGACCAGCATGTCTAGAACATCAGATCTGTGATTCTTTGAAAAACATATTTGAAGGCCTTTGCTAGTGGCAACTAGCACTAGCCGGAACCAGGTCCCCCTACTATAGATATATGTCACATATAAATCACACGTCACATGAAGCATCAAAACCTAATGAATCAAGGAGAAACTGGTATAGAATGGTATAGGAAACATCAAGGGATATAGTTTCTGCAAACAGAAAGAAAAAGGAAGAAACGTGGAAGTTGTCAAGAGACTAGTGGAACAGCAAGAATCAATGTCCCTGGTAAAAAGAGCTGCCTTAATTTAACCATGACTTACATTGCTGAAAATGAAAACCAGACCTTTGTTCGAGGAACTAGTAGATTTCTAGAAGTGGTAAGCCTGACAACATTGCATATTGTTGAGCTGCTAAGAGTTTAGCTTGGGTGAATCGTGTTCCTTCAACAAAAAGAGCCAACCAGAAAGGCTGAGGAAAGTCTTCCAACTTTTGCAACCCAGACTACACTTGCAATGAAAAATGCAATAATAAATTAGTAATATTTGCATATAGAAAGATCTACATGCATCAATTTGTTACCTTTTCTAGTAATGGCTTATACCTTCAGCGTGCTCTCATCCTTTGCCGAATTTCTCTCAAGGAAGACATATTCAGTAAAGAACATCGACCACCCAATAACCTACGACGTCCAACATAATTAAGCAAACATTTGTGGAATTATGCAACTAAAACTATTGATTCTTGATTTTCTTTTTTGGAAAGTACCATGTGTGCTAGAACTGTTATTGGTTCTATTACTTCAATTGCCATGCAGTCACTGCTGCTGCTAATGCTCTCGCCTTTAGTAGTATGCCTATCGCTATTTTATTTTTGGTTACAAACGGACGCTGAAGCCTAACACATACACACCATGCACCCCCTTGTGAATCAAACTCCCCCACCTGCAGCGAAGAAGTCAGAGAGACTTGCCTGTGGAGCTAACGTTCTGGGTGCAGTATTCCTACCGCTATTACTGATGTTACTATGAGATGTATTAATTACTAAGCTTTATAAAGCCAATCTGGACTATAATACCGGGTGGTTCCCAGTAAGTCCTGAAACATTTCTCAGCTTATTAAACTATGCACCTAAGGGAATATAGATTCCATAATTCCTAGATCGATCTGTCCATATGGTTTGCTATGTATGGAGCCAATAATGTTTTTTTTTAAAGAGTGAAACTTAAGATGCTCAGGGATAATGAAAATGAGGTAATGTTTACAATGCCTGGATTTAGTCCTAAACAAGCGTCTTGATAGGCATAGATAAAATTGGGACGAAGGTACTTCTCAAGTGGCACACCAGTCTTTTACAGGAAAGCACGAGAGTTCATTCACATGTTTTTCATGACCCATAATACCACAAATCTTTTTAACATTTTTGTGTTTCCAGACTGCTCATGGCATTGCATGTGTACAATATTGACTTCAAGCACTAAGTTCATTCTGAACAAAAAGATATAAGGAACTAGAAGTACCAGATAAAAGAATTACCGGAAGATATTTTTGAAGACTTTTTCATGATAGCAAGTGCACTACCAAGACAGCTTACCCTCTGCAATGAGAACTAATCAGTATGTTGCGTTACTCAAAAGGAATCATTTCTAATCTTTTAAAAAGCAGAACTGGCCAAAACATGTTTATCGAACTGTGGTGCAAAACTCAAACAGTACGTGTTCTATAGAGAGTAACTCTGAGAAGTTAACCTGGCCTAGAACCCATCCCACAAGCCAATCAATATCACTTTTATGATTACTGACCAGAATGGCATGCTACTTGCCTGCAAAGGACCCCATCACATCAATTAGATACAAACCTCCCACCCTCCTCTCTCTCACACACAGTGTTATCCGTATCGCACCGTATACGTACCACAATACGATACAGGTAGGTGTTGCATACCCTGGGACCCTTATAAAGGGTCCCCGGCCGACCGAAACCCGCGATTTTTCGCGGGTTTCCTCTCTCCTTTTGAGTTCTTCAAGCTCCCTAAAAGCTGGTTTTCACCTCTTTGGTGTTCAAAGCTATAAAATCGTGCCCTACGGTGTCCATGCAAGCATCAAAACTCGGATTTAGGTATATTTTTAATGTTTTTTCTATTTTTTTCTTTTATATTTATTGTTTTTTGTGTTATTTCATTTTTTTTCTAATGACAAAATATGAAGTTCCTATAGAAGTTTGGAAAATACTAGGAGAAATAGGAATCACTTGGCTCACAAGACTATTTAATGAAATATGGAAAAACCAAAAGACGTCCGAGGAATGGAGAGCAAGTACACTTATACCCATATATAAGAACAAGGGAGACATTCAAAATTGTGCAAATTATCGAGGTATCAAGTTAATGAGTCATACTATGAAATTATGGGAAAGAATTATCGAACGTAGGTTAAGACAAGTATCAAGTACAACAGAAAACCAATTTGGGTTCATGCCAGGAAGATCTACTATTGAAGCGATTCACCTTTTGAGACGTCTTATGGAACATTTTAGAGCAAAAAAAAAAAGACCTTCACATGATATTTATTGATCTAGAAAAAGCTTATGATAGGGTACCGAGGGAGGTTCTTTGGAGAACTTTGGAAAAAAGAGGTATCCCATTGACATATATTAACCTTATAAGAGACATGTATGATGGTGCAAAAACATGTGTGAGGACTCATGAAGGAACGACAGACTTCTTTGAAGTTAATATTGGGTTACATCAAGGATCAACTTTAAGCCCATACTTATTTATAATGGTGATGGATGAGTTAACAAAACATATTCAAGATAAAGTACCTTGGTGTATGTTATTTGCAGATGACATTGTATTAGTGGAGGAGTCTAAGGAAAAAGTTAATAGAAAATTGGAACTATGGAGAGAAACATTAGAAAGCAAAGGCCTCCGACTTAGTAAAACAAAGACAGAATATATGGAATGTAAGTTTGATCATTTGGTTACTTCAGAGGACATAGAAATTAAAATAGGCACATATTGCATTCCTCAGAAGGAAAGTTTTAAATACCTAGGGTCAATTTTTCAGAGTGATGAAAGAATTGATGGAGATGTTACGCATAGAATTAATACTGGTTGGTTAAAATGGAGAGGAGCATCAGGTATTCTTTGTGATAAGAAGATACCATTAAAATTAAAAGGTAAATATTATAGAGCAGCAATTAGGCCTGTCATGTTTTATGGTTCTGAGTGTTGGACAGTTAATCATCAACATGTACAAAAGATGTCTGTGACAGAAATGAAGATGTTGAGATGGATGAGTGGTCATACAAGAAAAGATAGTATACATAATGAGGTTATTAGAAACAAAGTAGGAGTGGCACCAATAGAGGATAAAATAAGAGAACATCGTTTAAGATGGTTTGGACATATAGAAAGAAGATCAAAAGAAGAACCTTTAAGAAGGTTAGAAAAACTAAATTTGGAAAGTATTAAAAGAAGTAGAGGACGACCACAAAAGTGTTGGAAAGAAACAATAAAGAATGATCTAGCTTATTGGGAGTTAACTGCTAACATGGCACAAGATAGGGATCTGTGGAAACAAAGAATCCATGTAGCCGACCCCGTCTAGTATGGGAAAAGGCTTAGTTGTTGTTGTAATGACAAAATATGAAGTTATTAAGTGTGTGTATACGATTTTTATTACATTCATGAAGTGGGAGACACTCCATTTAAGTGTTATTTGAAGATTGGGGGATTTACGAAGTGCTTTTATTTTCAGGTTTTTGTTTGAATTAAAGTACTCCATTGAGATGGCAGAAAGGGGTAGTAGAGACTCCCATTATCGGTCTGATGATCCGGCATGGCAGTGGGGTATACCAGTTGAGGGTTCCAGATTAAAGATTAGATGCTTATTTTATGAAAAGGTGGTTAGTGGTGGAATTTCAAGGTTGAAATACCACCTAGAAAGAACTTGCTCCATGCACAGGCAGAGTTAGAAGTTTGCCAGAAGGTATTAAATGGCAATGTCTGCAGATGATTGAGAGCATAGAGGAAAGGAGACAACATAAGGATAATTTCCATACGTGTAAAGAAGATGATAATGCTACTGCCACTGGAGTTGGATTCATTGATAGTTTGCCTTCAGATGCTAGAACAGAGATTGATAGTAGCAGTTCACGAGCACCTAGCAGGGAAAAGTGGGTTGCAGCTGAAAACTTTGAAGGTGACAGAAGAGGAAGTTCAGGAAGGAGTAGAGGAAGAGCTTCTTCTAGCATACATTCGTTCTTTCCTCCTTCCACTACACCTGGTGCTCAACCTGGAATTCGTGCTGCTATGACTTCAGAACATCTGCATGATCAGGCAGACCTTGCAGTGGGAAGATGGTTTTATGATGCATGCATTCCATTTAATGCAGCAAACAATTTTCATTTTCAAGCAATGACAGATGCAATTGCTAACATTGGTCCAGGATACAGGATGTCCTCTTATCAGAAGTTGAGAGGGAAGATATTAGATCAAACCGTCATTGAAGTGCAGCAATATTGTTCGACTTTGAGACAGTCGTGGAAGGAAATGGGATGCACTATCATGGCAGATGGATGAACCGATAGGCGATGAAGGACATTGCTAAACTTTCTTATATATTGTCCTAAAGGACTCATGTTTTCGAGATCTCTAGATATGTCAAAGGAGAGGCACACTATAGAGATACTACGATAGGAATTTGATAAGGTTATACAGGAGGTTGGGCTAGAAAATGTAGTCCAATTGATTACAGATAATGCAGCTAACTACAAAGCAGTTGGGAAGGAGTTAGCTGATATTTATGGGACTTTCTACTGAACACCATGTGCAGCCCATTGTTTAGATCTCATTCTTGAGGACATTGGTGAGATGGATGAAATAAAGGCAGCAACTGAGTGTCGCCAAGATATTACAAAATTCATTTACAACCACACATTTGTTTTGTGTATGATGAGGAGATATACAGAAGGTGCAGAGCTTCTTCGAATAGCTGCAACTCGGTTCGCAACAAACTTTTATCCGTACAGAGTATTGTGAGACAGAAGCAAGCTTTGAAGAGAATGTTCTCCTCAGATGAGTGGTAACAATTTGCAGAGTTGCCTCAGAACAGAAGAAATAGAAAGTTGAATGAGATTGCAGAAACAGTTTTTAGAAGTTCATTTTGGAATGCATGTGTTAGATTATTAAAAATTATTTGTCCTTTAGTAAAAGTTTTGAGATTGGTTGACAGCGAGGAGAAACCATCTATGGGTTACCTTTATGAAGCCATGGATAGGGCAAAAGAAGCCATCAGAAATAACTTTAATGGAAAAAAGAGAGATTACGTTCCCGTGTGGAAAATAATTGATAGTAGATGGAATAAACAATTGCATCAGCCTACTATCTAAACACATCATTCAGGTACTCAGCAACTTTCAAAAGGGACGGTAAGGTTAATCGAGGAATCATTGATTGTATCGACAGTTTAGTCCCTGATGAGAGCATAACAGATGCGATATATCGAGAGATGGAGATAAATGATAATACTCTTCACTTGATGGGTTTGCTTGTTGCAATTCGCAACTGTACTACGATGCGTCTAGGTAAATTGTTTATTTTCATATTTAAGTTTCATCTTATATTACTTTGGATTATGTCTCTAATGTTTGTCTTTTTCTATATATGTTTGGTGGAACATGTTTGGAACTGATTATCCAAACCTTAGAGATTTTGTAGTGAGAGTCTTAAGCCAAACCTGTAGTGCAACAGGTTGTGAAAGAAATTGGAGTGTTTTTCAACACATCCATACAAAGAAGCGCAACAGGTTGGAACACAAAAGACTAAATGATTTAGTTTATATTCGTTTTAACATGCGCCTTTGTGAAAGATAATGTTGTATTACTTTCAAATTTTCAATTCAATATTGTTTAACTTCAGTCTTCAATTGTTAATATTGTTTACTAATTGTTTATCTTTATTTGTCATAGGCAATTAAAAAAAGTAAATAGAGAAGAAAGTCTTATCTAATAAGTTTGGATAATTTTGATATATTAGAAGATTGGGTTATGGAAGACACTGAAGAAAATGCCCTCCTAACTGAAGAAGACGTTGCTTGGATTAATTTGGAAGGAGCGCAATAACAACATCAAGGAGATGAAGAATTTGATTTCCAAGAAGAAGGTGTCGCTGATGATGATAATGAGGATCTGTAACAAGGAGAAGATGAAGATTATTTAGTTGATGATCCTGATTATAATTTTTAAAATGTATTTGTGTCTGTAATCTTTATTTCATTTTTTGCTAAGTCACATAGACACTTCTAAGGGGTGGAGTGTCGACCCCAACACTGGTGCAACACCGACACTGACACCGTGTCGGTGCACCATGTCCAATTTTTTTTTTTTTTTGTAACTCACGGATAAATGGGTCCGGATAATGAAGATTGATTTGTGTATTATGATGAAATTAGTAGTTGTTTACCATTTATATGTTTTACTTTAATATAAGGTTGTGTACTTACTATTGTAGCTTTATACAATATAAAGTTGCTTAAATGATTTTAGGTGCGAACAATTGGTTTCTTATTACTCTATCTGATTGGATTCTTAACTCCATACTGTATGCCTTTGCACAAAATAATCTCTGTCACCAAATACATTTAAAGACCAGGAACATTGCCAGATCAATAGAACAGAAGAGTATGACATCACTAGTGGATCCTAGCACAAATACTAGTATATGTTATATCCTACAAAAGATCTCGAAACTCTTTGAATCCATAACTTATATTTTGCAGCTCGTAAAATCATTGTAAGTTTCAGATCATTATGAGGGAACTTGCTAAATGATACCTACGTGCACCCAAAATTAGCAAATACTAGTTGTATTATGATTGATTTATGTAGCTTGAATATTATATATAATATATAATATTATATACCCTAGCCGTGTCGCCACACCCAAAATTTTTGAAATTTACCGTATCCCGTACCCGCACTCATGTGACAGATTTTTTGGATTCAAAATATATAAATTTGGATGCAATTGTTCAATGGTGAATGCTCAATCTGTACTAAACTTACAATATATGAATTTAAAGCAATTACCTGATTTTTCCTGATTTTTTTATTTCTTTCGGATTTTTAGTAATTTTTATTGATTTTTAATTAATTTTTGTATTATTTTAATATTAAAGTATGATACGATACACCTCTATCGTGGAGCCCAGCGATACACGATACGATACGCGTAAGACAACACTGCTCAGACACACACATATGCAAACAAATGCAAATACAAGTATGCTCTGTAATAGCGTGGAATGTATCAGGATCTGTGTATACTTGAACCTGGAGAACCAAAAGAAAAATGCTCCCGTCACAAAAAGACTAGTTGATTATTTATGGCAGCTTTCAAAGCATATTTACAGGGACACTGACTCAGTCATCAATGAAACGATCCACTTAATTGGTAAACTAAAAAAGAAGTAATACGAGTTCCCGTTAAACCTGATCAAACCAGATCATCAGTCTATTATGAAAAACGTAATATTTGTTGCACAACACACTTGGTTCTGTGCATGTGAACTTCGTTAAGGGACTCAGGGTGGTACATGTTCACACATACACGTGCACACACATGCATGCATTGCTGTGGTGGGACTCGAAGATCTAGGTGATGAGATCGGCTTCCTTTCAACAGTAGCTCCCTCCAGCATGTTGACGAGTGGTCTGAAGACTCTGAACTTCTGACTCCCTTTCTTTGGAATCCGCAGCTTCTGAGTGCGGGTGAGCTTAGCAGGTGCTAAGTTTTACTAAGAAGAACTTTTCTATTATAACACACACACAAGCACACACACACAGAGGGAGAGAGAGAGTCTGACCTTGGATCTTCCCCACCAATGGAAAAGCCAAACTACCTCCAACCACAGTAGCTCCACTATAGCTCTGTTGATCCTCCTGTGCAATCTCTTAGAGAACGGCCGAAATAAAATATAGCATACACCCTGAAGAAAAGGAAAAAAAAGGCATAAGTCTCTCTCTCTCTTTCAGATTTAAGAGAACCATAAACATCGAGAATTGAGAGAAGAGAAATCCTCAGATATTTCCGCTCCCCGTATAAACCACATTAGCACCAATGAGATCAAATGCGATGAAAACCAGAGAAACCCCAAATCTTTGACCCGAGTGAACCGATTCTTCCGCCACTCATATGATCCTCAAAATCCATAAACCAATAATTAATCTCAAAGAGTTTTCGAACCATTCTCTTAAATTAGAACAAAGAAGTTCAACAGAAGTGCAAAGGAACACACTCATCGACCAAAAGGCAAATCAAACCTAATTTCAATGATTCTGTGGCTTCCTCGAATCAACTTTTTTCCCTCCTCATTTTCCTTGCCTCACCACAAATTACGTACCGTGCTCTCTTTTTCTCTCTCTATACAAGAGAAGGGGACGAGATACCTGTATAAGGTTAACGATGAGCCCAGACCTATCGGAAGGATGACGGCGGCCGCAAACAGAGCCATGGCTCTTCTGCATTCAAGTTCAAACTTCAGAGAGGAAACAACAATTGTGTGTGAGAGAGAGATGTTTGTTTGCCTGCATTATTGTCATGAACGCTTGAACGCAGATATCGGAAGGGGAACCCTCGACGGCCACATCCAAACACATACACACACACACGCATGAGCGCACACAAGCAAAGGGAATTTTCGCAACTCCCATAACGGCCATCTCTCCGAAGTGTTGGATTTACTTTTTCACCACCAAACTTGGTCCCCGGTAGTCAAGGCCAAGTTTCGCCCTCTCTTGTCCATTCGGTTTTCAAAAGGTTGAGAGAATTACCGAATCGGACGAAACCGAGTCGGTGAATTTTTAACAACTTTTTCTTCATCTCTTCCATGCCAAGGTAAAATTGAGATGAACTACATGGTCAGTTCGTAACCAGTCCGGCTGCTCGAACCTGAATCAAAGAGGCCCACAAAGCTCTCTAACCACAACTGCTACCAGGTCCAGAACTTCAACTGGTGGTTTAAATCATCACCACCGCCCGGTTCTATTTTATAGGTTCTTTCTAGTTCTTTTAATCTTTTTCTTATTGGTTTTCTTGTTTTTGATTCAAACCAGAACAGCAACCAAGTGAGATCCGATTCATAAAACTTTTAGCCTCATGCAAATGACAAAATACGTAAAATAGCCCTAGGTTAAACCAGAGGTTTTCTTCCTTTTATTTGGTGGGGCGAGGAGGAGAGGGGTTTTGCAAAGCGAGTGCACAGTTAAACTTTGGACTGTGCTATAGAACATGGCTTTAACAGCGAGAGAGAGAGAGAGAGAGAGAGAGAGAGAGAGAGAGAGAGAGAGAGAGAGAGAGAAATTAGTTTATATTCTAATCTTTTTAAAGATCCTAACCGTTTGATTTTTCAATTGAGATTTTTAAGTCAGAAGTAAATAGTAACATATGCGTTTATTGCATATGCAAAAAGCTTTGTTGCTTTTGAAATTTGAATTTCAACGGCTAATCTCACCGATCATATGGTTGATATTCTTAAGAATGTTTAAGCATAAATTTAATTGTGTATGAACTATGCTCTCTTTATATAATATAAGATAATATATAGAGAGAGGAGAGAGTCCTAAATGCATAATGTCTTTTCATGTATAATCTTGTATAAACATTTTGTTATCATTTAATCTTTGATATAAATGGTAGAGATTTAAATTAAAAGTACCATCATATTTTTGTAATTAGCATTTAATATATATATAGTGCATTAAAAGACCATGCACTTAATATTCTCATATATCTATATGTATATATAATTGAATCATTCAACACCTACATACCCATGTTCATCAATTGCTTTTAGGCAGTATGAATATAATTTCAAAAATTTTAATTTAAAAAAATAAAATAAAAATACTTTTTTATTATACTCGTACCACTCAAAAGCAATACACAAACATAAATCAGTGAGCTGAGTGAACAGGTGTCTCAAATTTTCAGGTGGGAACTCCTCACCTAAATGCGGATCCACCACTGCGGTCACCCACATGCGCATATGAATAAAGGTGCTTAACTGAAGACACATCCAGTTTGATCTGGCCCCGATTATATTCATATATTTGTCAGGTGGAGCATTTGAGGCGTCGATTATAACTTAACCAAGGTGCGCGCGCCCTAGTGCTTCGCTTAGTAACTTACACTGCTTTAAAAGGCATACAATGTCCTGCTCCCACCAGTGCTTCACTCTAAGTTGGAACGCTCACTTACCGATGGACTTTTACATCCCAAAGCTGTACCTTGCACCTCCAAAAGAGCTAAAAGAAGGGAATTGTCCAAATAAAACCTCTTAAGGGTATAAAGGAGCTACAGCTCTCCTGGCTAAGGTGTTACTAAAAAAAAAAAAACAGTGGCAGATTCGAAATTTTGTTTCGGGTAGGGTGGGCTTTACACTTTTTAATTTGTTTTTAAATTTCAATACAAAAATACCAGTTTTCAGAATTTTCGGTATGGCGGTTGCCCCATCCCGCCACCAGATTGAAGGCTCCGAGATCGATACCCAGGGGTGTGCATTATCTGATACGAGTCTGTCTAGACCCCAGCTTGCTAAGGGCAGTTTCTCATCATAATAGTTGAAAGGGAAAAAGAGCCTAAGATAGCTCATGATTTTCACTTTCATGGTTAGGACCTATTTGAAAACTACTATTTACTAATGTTGAAAAAACAAATAACGATTGTTATAGGTTTGTGTCTTTAATCACACAACAAGCGGCAAGTCGGCTAGCGAGTCGCTCAAAAGAACCTTCAGCCTAAAGGTCACAAGTTCGAAGCCCGGGGGAGTGGGTATCTGGTTAAGTGTATGCCTAACCCCAAACCTATTATAAGAAAAGGTACATGCCCTTAATCCTTAAGATGCATGCCATGGTATGTGTGGGTCAATGACAGCTCTGGCTGGTTTAATGCTTTGGTATATTCCTTTCACATCCCTTTCTTTGTGATCATTCCTTAAGTGAGGTGACACAATTATAGTGGGGGAGCGCACATCCCACAAGGCATTCAATATTCAAGTCGAGCTGATTACAGATAAGCCAATTTTCTGGGCAACTCGATTTGGCCTGACAGTGAAAAGTTAAGTTTTTTGAGCAATTTTCACTAATTTAATTTTTAATCATACAAATTTGTTAGGTGTTTTCATGATCATATCAAATACAACATGCTCCTTAAAATTACAGAATCTCTTCATAATTAATTGAAAAACTACAGTGATCAATGGCGACCACTAAGGCAGTATTACCTTGTGGTCATCTGCATGGAATGATGGCATCCAGCTTGCCAGTAAAGATCAAGTTAATGGTATTCCTCATCATACCCATATGCATGGAATTATTCAGTGCTGTCGAGATAATATGTGATAATGAATTTATGAATTTGCATTCACATGTAAGTATATGTATTTACGTAGATCCTAGGAGGCTCCTACGATCAAGGACCGTCTTCCGATTGAATAGCACTTTGGGATCCTACTTTACCTATTTATTTTAAAAATAAAATTATATTTAATATGAAAAATAATTTTCTATTAAATACAATCATACAATACATGTAGCTGGGCTTTGATGCTTGTGGGCACACATTAGAATTTGATGTATTTTGTAAAATCCCTTCCTCATTATCGTTCATATCGTTGGATAAGGCAAGGAACCGCAATCCTTGCTGGTAGCAATTCACATTTTGGAGTTGTTGGATTACGATGCTCAGCCACCATCACTGGCAGTGATCGTCTTCTTTCTTGACGTTGCTTCGTTGCCATATTCGCGCCGTTGATCCTCCTCTTTTTTGTTGAACGAATCCATCTGCAAGTTTCTTGACTTCGTGGATGATTATCGAGGGAGTGCCCTGCTTTCCCTCAAGCAAATCAAGTGGCAACCTTCGTATTCCATGATATTTCACAATCAAAGGTTTTGTTGAATCAATTTGGATGCTTAATCGATCAAATAATCCACGATCCTTCGATGTTTGAATCTGTAGGCAAGGTTTTGCAAATGCAGTTACCAAAATATTGTATGATTCTATTTACTAACACGTAGTTTATAATTTCGGGAATCCGCTGATCAAATCCAAGCAACAACCTAATCTTCCGGGGCATGCATATGATCGAAGTTAGGCTCCCATGATCCATGTGTTGGTGCGGACAACACCGTCGGGTTGCAGTAGACCTCAATATATATCTGGAAGGAAGCACATCACTCCAAGGAGGAAGACAAAGAATGAGAGGCTAACGATTACCGGAGAGGGTTTTCAAAAGAAAAGCTCTTTTTGTTATTATTCTTTATATGTATTTGTTTTTTCATTCTATAGACGCTTTACTTTTTTTCTTTCATGTTTTTCTCTCTATGCTTTTCGTTAAAGTTATTTATAAAAGCAAAATTATTTTTATATAAATCTTTTTGTTTGTAAAAATAACTTATGAAATCCTAGAAGAGGACCCTTCTTCCCTTATTTCTTATTGTTATTTGAGCTCAAAGTGATCACCAATAACTTATACTATGGACCATAAGGAGGGCACGTTCCTCTTGAAAAAATTTAAAGGAAAGAGGAAGAGAAAAAGAGCTGAACTACTTCCTAAAAATGGGACACTATAGTCAGCAAACTACTTCCTAGAAGTTACCACTAAATCCAAAAATAACTACAATAATCTCTCCCTCAAGCTGTTGTTTTGCTAGCTGGTTTTTACTCCTGCAATAGAATAATTTAATTGTTACATCAGGTGCAAGATCTCTCAGAAAGTGATACATCAATGTGTTTGTTTCTCCCATGGAATGCCAGGTTCTTTCATAATTTAATTGTTGTTACAAAAATAAGAGTACTTTTAATTTCTTTGCCTTCAATTTTCTCGAGTAAATTCCTAAGTCAGATGGCGTGGCGTGAACAAGCAGTAGCTACAGTAAGTTATACTTCGTAGTGAAAGTGTTACTATAGGTTGCTTTTTAAATGACCATGAGATTGTATTGAACATAAATACAAAACTAGAAGTATTATTTCTATCATCTTGATCTCACGCATAATTACTACAATGTATCTCAACAATTTAGAGCTTTCTCATTTCTTGTATAATAAACCATAACTAATTGTCACTTGTATATACCTGAGTATGCATTTTGTTGCTAATAGATGTGACTCTTCTGGCATGTTCATGTATCTACAAATTTGGTTGAACATATGCATGATGTCATGCCTAGTTATTGTGAGATACATTCAGCTTCCTACCACCTGCATAGTAACTTCCTTTAACAACTTTTTCTTTTAAGTTTTTTTTTCAACTTTATGTTGGCATGGGAAGGTCTGCAAATTGAATTGTATTTCTTCATTTAAAATCTGATCAATATTTCTTGCAAATGTTTTTTTTGAGAAACACATTTTTTTAATAGACTGCATTACTTCAAGTCCAAGAAAATAATATATTTTTCTCAAGTCAGTCATATCAAACACCACCATGGATGCCTTAAATTTATCAATCATACTCTCACGGTTTAAGATCAAGTCATCACATTCAAACAAACAATAGGGAGTATGTTAATATGGATATTTGTGAAAACATTCATTTATAAAATAGGCATTGATACAATTATACCAAGCTTTAGGTGCTTGTTTTAGTCAATAAAGAGCCTTTTTGAGCTTATACATCTTGTGTTCATGATCGAGTCATCCATATCAAGGAGGTTGATTAACATATACTTCCTCTTATAACTCATCATGTAAAAGGCCTGATTTTACATCTAATTGATATATTGTCTATTGATTTTGTACTGGCAAACTCAAAGTTGTTCTGATAGTGTCAAACCTTTCTACTCATGCAAAAAATTACTCGAAATTGATAACACACTCTTGCTTATATCCTTTTGCCATAAGTTTGGCTTTTATGCTTGTCTATCTATATTTTTCTTCAATATTGTTTTGAATACTCATTTTTCTCCAATGCTTTTCTACCCTTTTGGTAAAGTTGTTAGCTCCCAAGTATTATTCTTATTGATTGTTGACATCTTGACATCTATTGCTTTTTACCATTTTGATTCTTTAGTAGCTTCTTCCAAGCAGACTGGATAACAACCTGCATATAGACAAAAATAGGTTAAAATATCACTGGTTTGTCTATACCCACTTACCTCATAATTTTCTATTCATGTAGCTCTTCTTAATAGCTTGAGAATTCTTGAGGTGTACTCGATAAATTCAGATTTTGAAGTTTGCTTCATATTTTGTTGGTTGGTTCCATAATTAACTTTCAAGCATGGGATGTTCTTTCTTATATTCGTTTCATCACCGAGACTCTTCTTCTTCCAAATGGCATCTCAACTAACTATGGTCTTCTTTATGATGTGATTATATAACTTATATGCATTGGAGTAATGTACAATGCTTAGAAGAAACACACACTTTTCTCTTTCGTCATCAAGTTTCTTTCTTTTTTCATCTGAAATATATATAGCAAATGTAACAATTTTTTTAAATGAATTATATATGGCTTTCTCTCACTCGAAGCTTTTTTAGGTGTCATGTTTTGTACATCCAAAATTGGGTTTCTATTTAAGATATTAGTACTCTAATTTGTTGCTTCTAGCCAACATTTCTTTTATATTTTATTTTGGACCAGTATGGACCTCACCTTATTCATGATTGTTTTATTTTTTTCTCGCATACTCATTTTATTATAGATTACAAGTAGTCGTCTTATGTCTTTTATGTCATGCATTTTATAAAATTTTTAGAACCCTTATGAGTAATCACCACCTATATTGATACACAACACCTTAATTTTCTTTTCAACTTCATTTTCTATCATTACCTTAAACTTAACGTTAGATTTGTCTATAAAAACTTATCGAACACTTCAGATCTTTCTACAATAAAGTATATCCAAGTTTTTCTACTTAAATCGTCTAGGAAAGTAAGAAAGTACATTTTTTCTTCATTTAAAGTTGAATTAACAAGCCTATATAAATTTGAGTGGAGAATCTCAAGTCTTTGTTTTGCTTTTAACATTCTTCTTTTTTGAAAATGCTCCTTATCTTACTTTGTTATAACCCATTCTTCACAAAGACTTCGAAGGATTTTGAAATATCAAAAGGTCACCCCCCATATTCTTTTGTTACAATATTTTTAGTCATCCAAAACTCAAGTGACTCTATCTATAATGCCATAACCAAGTTGTTTCCTCAATTGAGTTGTAAATCAGGTTCACTCTATATGAGTAAGATTAATTGTAAATATTCTATTAGTGTTGATGTGTACCTGAGCAATAAAAGCCATGCTTAGCATTCTGAATTCCACACTTTCCTTCCTTGGTAGTTACTTCAACACTAAGTAGGTTAACCTTTAGATTTGATACAAAAAATACATTAGATATAGTTAGAAATACATCACCCTTTGCTTTAATTTTAATCTATCATTTTCTTATAACTGAGACTTTTGAATTATCTCTAAATTTTATAATTATCTATGAATGATTCATCTAGGTTTGAGAAAGACACCATGTTATCACACATATGATTACTACAACATGTATTTAAATACCATGCATTCTTGTCATCTTCTTTTTTGTATCACAAATTATCAATAAGGATATTTCTTCTCTTTGATGTTTCTCCATATATGTGGCACTTATAACATTCAATATTGAACTTGTCTACAAAATTTAAATGGTGGCTTTCTCGTCCTCTTCCTCTCCCATAGGACTTCTCTTGATAATGATTTTCACTACCATCGTAAACTCTTTATTTATTTTTGCCTCTATAGTTATTCTTATATCTACTTCTATATTGTCTTATATATCCTCTAATTGATGTTAAATGATTTTTTATTGAAGCTTCTAATGCTAAATCATCCTTTTTCTTGTTGATTAATGTCATGCTCATTTATCAAATAAAGAACTTTGCAATTTCAATTTAAAGGGTATCAATATCATTAGACTCTTCAATGGCATAAGAACAAAATAAAAAAATTTGGTGTCATGGTTTGAAGAATTTTTTCAATAACAATAATATCATTTGACCAGTTACCATGGATCTATGTCTTATTAACTATTGTCATAACCCTTAACAATTAATTTGTACTTATCTCTCAAGGTTTTATATGAAACATTTCAACTTCAGTTCTTAAAGTTGTTACCTCTTTACCCTTGTTATGCCTTGATATTTCTTCTTTATAAAGAGGAAAAAGAAAACTAGTAACTACTTCCTAAAAATGTGGCACGATCAAGATGCTCAATGATAATAAACCTTTCTTTATTGTCTTCATTGCTTTGATAATTATGATCATTTTATTTATTATCTCCTCCTAAACTTCCTCATCTTCATATTCCCCAATGCTATACATTAACATTCTTTTATAAGATATATTAGCTTCTTGTGCTTTTTGTTTTTTATTTGTTATGGTGCTTGAAAAGGAACATGATTGAGAGGAGATAGAAAATCTATCTCTTCTTTTTTCTATTTTGATGTTGAAGGAGATCAATTTATTTGAAAGAGTACTGTATCTAAGTTTACGAAAGAGTGAATGCCATTGCCTTTGGAGTTGAACAAATCCATCACCGATGCCATTAAAGTTAAATTATTTTGTCAATCTTATTCAATAAAATCTGCAAAAGGAAACAACCAACAAAACAAGCAAAAAATATTGCATAATATCTTTGTGTGATATTTTATACTTTATTTTATGCTTAATTCGTCATTGCTGATTTAAGTTTTCAAAGTGGCTTTTAGAGAATACATTGAAGACCACTTACCTAGCCTTACACGAACGTATTTATGCCCTAGACATTAATAATTTTAACTAAATAATAATTTTTGATATATGTCATTGAGCATCTTAAAATACCATGTAATATCATGGCTAAATAGTGGTTGGATGCATCTATTTATAAATAGTAAAGAGGCATTTCTCAAGAGTCATCACACTTTGTTAAGTGTATTAATGGTTTCTTGTTACACGGGCTACCTTCTCAATATTTGTACGTACCTTGTTATATGCAAATCTATTCCAAATAATCCAAGTCTTTATCATTATAGAAATCTTATCTTTTAGTAAAAGTATCTCATGACTTAAACTTTTACCTAACTAAGTAATGAGCTTCATTAATTTTGAAAGAATGGTAGACCAATTTTGAACTGTTTGATCCATATGAACTAGGTATACAACTTATGATACGATTTCAACAATACATAATGTCATTTTTAAATGTGACACTTTATGGATTTGTGTCTTGTATCCTTATTTTTGAAGAGTTTAAGCTTTCAACTCTACGAGACAACATCACCTTACGCTCATATAGATAGATTCTATAAAGAATACCCCACAATAAAAACTTATATGTGCTATAAGTCTATTAAGAGCAAAATTCAGCCTTCCTTTTCATATTCTTATAAGTCCAAATACCTTAGACCTTGGAATGTTTAACAAGCATATATTGCATTTATTCTAATGGTATACTTTTAATTATCGAACTCAAGACTTGAGGTTATCATAGATGTCAAAAATTATAATCGAGTTTGTCATTCTAATTCTTAAATCTTTCATTAAAGGTTCCCAAGAAAATAGAGTCAACTCTCATTTATCAAATCTATCATAGATGTCTTACATCTACAACTTTAAATTTCATGATATAGAATCTATCAATATTGTCAGCTATATCGGATATCATGAAATAAGCTTGTAGGTTTATATCACTTTTATGCAATTCATCAATATTAAGGTCCATATCAGATGTCAAGAAGCAAATTTCCAAGTCATTGTACTACAACATAAACTGTAATCATAGTGAAATTAACAATACTTATTAGTTGTTGGGTCTATGAGCTAAGATCCAACAACTCATATGAATATGGTCTACCAAGTAACTCATCCAATTGCAATTGATCTTTCAAAAATTAAAGGGTTATCATTATAGATCAATCTATAATTAATTATTTCTTTGAGTACTTCAATACTCATCCAACTATATACCAATTGTCTTAACTTAGCTTCACTATACCGACTCAGTCAACCAGCAATATATGCAATGACTTATTATAATATTTATCAGGCATTTAATTAAGCATACACACATGTCCAATTAGACACCCAAAACAGGTGCAATATCATGTTACTTATATATTTCTACATGTTAAATAAAATATGTTTCATAACGTAAAAGAACACATGCATGTAGAAATAGAACTCACAAATCATTCAAACGTTTAATAGGGTGAAATTACCATTTATAGATATTCATATAATGGTATGTATGCAGACATATGTAAAATCCAATATCCAAAAGATTCATTTCAAATCCATAATTTCTAACATCGCACATGCATAAATATGCTAGCATAAGTAACAAAGTCAACATTTTGAATCTGACTCAATTTGGGGTATGAAAGGGTCTAATATCAACATAACATCAGAATTAGGTCTTAGGAAGCACAATTGGATCCAAATAAGATATCTAAATTCACTATCAATGAATCGAGTTAGATCCATACAACCGACTTGCTCCAAACATGACTGATGGATTCAACCTTGAATCTAACTCCCATCCCAAACCAAATAAACTAGACCAATAATAAATTTAATTTGGATTCAATCAGATTCAACTTGATTAAAACATTAAGAACGAGGTTTTGGATTAGATTGAATTTATCAAGAACCACAATTGAGACAAACCTGAACTCAAACATAGACTAGATCCAAACTGATCCAATGTGGACCAAATCGGATTCGGTATGGTTCCAAATGGACTCGAATTAAGTAATTGAATACCCTTTTTCAAAGTTAATGAGTTGCATGTGAAAGATTTTCTCAAGGCAAGGTTTGTCTATCTCAATATTGAATGGCAATAATTAAGCCTAAAAATTGTTGGAGCTAATTCTACAAGAAAGTGAATGTCATGCCTTTGGATTCGAACCAACCATCACCGATGTTGAAGTCAAATTATTCTGTTAATCTTGACTCAATAAAATCTACACATAAGAAGCAAACAAGAAAAAAGCAAAAAATATTACACTGTCTTCAAGGTATGTGATATTTCACACTTTTACTTAGGCTTACTTTGTCACCACTAGATTCAAGGTTTCGGATACAAGCAGTTTTTGGTGAATTTTTCATAAAATACATTAAACACCACTTAGCTAGTGTTACAACAACAACAATAACTAAACCTTTTCTCATACTAGATGGGGTCAGCTACATGGATTCTTTCTTTCCACAGAGCCCTATCATGTATCATGTTAGCAGTTAACTCACAATAAGCTAGATCATTCTTTATTGTTTCTTTCCAACACTTTTGTGGTCGTCCTCTATCTCTTTTAATACTTTCCTCTACCACTTAGCTCATGTTGAATGAAGATAATCAATTCCTAAACATCGCATCCTTAGCATAATCTCATCACACATCTTGATACACTACCTTATCTCATGGCCAAATATTGGTTGGACCCATTTATTTGTAGATGGTAAAAGGGTCCTTAAGAGTATCACACTTTAATAAGTGTGCTAATGGCTTCTTGTTACATGGGCCACCTCCTCGATATTCATGTACATCTTGTTATATGTGTATATCAATATATATTACGACTCTTTGATAAATGCTAGAGAAGATTCCTTTATTTTGGAAATTATCCAAGAGAGCTCATATCGACAATCATCTCCTTTCCATTTTGGCAAAAAAAAATATTATGTTTGCAATCTCACTCATATTGGTAATTGTATTTGATGCACGGTCAAGGTTGACACTCCTACTTTCATCCTCGCATGTGGGTGTTTTCTCGCAATTTGGCGGATGAATTCCGACTCAATAATCTTCGATTTTTCTTGGTAATCTGAAAGTAGATTCATTATTTGATAAGTTTGCCTAATTATGTTGAACCACATATGTTCTTCTTGCGGTGCTCCGTAGATCTTCATTTGATTTTCCTAATTAGGGTTTTTATGCAAGTGTTTCTCTTATTTTTCAGTCATTGGTGCTACACCCTCTTAATTTTAACTGAGCAAAGCCCATATAACATGTATTTTAAAAGAATAAACATATAGTGGCGTTTCACGTAATAAATTCAGATAGAGCGGTAGCTCATTTGGTAGGACTCTGTGACTCCCATCTTGTAGGTGGTAAGTTCGATTCTTGAGGCATGCATGTGTCTGTGTGTTTATACTTCGGCCGAGAAAATACATGGGGAGAACCATCCTAAATCACATTATTAATCCCAAATCTTTGCAGCAGGGTGTTCAATAGTGTTTGATTATAAGGCCTAGGACTACATAATTGAAACCACAATTCTAGTTCCCATCATGATCAAAAGTGGGCTTCAGCAAGCAATAAAAAGCAAGATCACAAGACCCCACTTTTTACTCAATTAAGTGGCCATCAATGGCCCACCCCCAAGAGTAGGCTGCTGGAACTGGAACTGTAGTTCCAACTCTATAGTCCCGATCTCACAAACAAACACCCCAAAGGTGAAGAGTGTAAAAAAAAAAAGGCAGATTTGGAAATTGAAAGGTGGATAGGCCATGGTTTTATAGTGAACTGTGTACGTGGGTTGGTGAACAAGCCAAATTAGGCAAAGATGGGATGCTCATTTCAACTCATTTCCTGGACAAGCTAGTTTATCCTCACCAATTTACAAAAAGATTATTGTAAGCTGTCTGTTGTTTCAAAAGTGAGCCGAGTCTAAACTCACCTGAACTTATTTGTGCTGATTGGGGCTTGTGTTTGAGCCCATTTATGCTCGTTCATTGTCAAAACAATACCTTGTCAAGAACCTTTTCAAACTGAAACCGGACTCAAAACCAAGGATCATTAGGGCAATTACAAACTGTCAGTTCGGTATTTTTTAAAAAACTTTTCTTTCTTTTAAATTTTCTAATAATTTTACTGGTTTCAGACTCAAATCGGAACCATAACCGAAACCGGTACTGGTTGCAGTTACGGTTCTAGGTTCCGGTCTAACTGGAACAGGCCATGTTCACATCGAGCTCTATGGCCTCAAAGAATCCATTTAACTGATAAGGAGTCTTCCTGGAAGAGAAAAGAAAAAATAAAAGGTAATTCGAACGAAGCCGAACCGAATCGTTCTATCAGCAACTCGGTTCATTTCGCAGCTCTATCGTGTCTCGGTTTTCAGTTCTTATAAGCCCCAGTACTCCCACTTCTGGTGTTTAGGAACCCAAGAACGAAGACAAGCCCAAAATGGAGCACGTTATGGAGCCCGTTTGACATCGGTCAGAAGGGAGGGGGGTGAAGAGTAGCCCGGAAAGGGAAAATGTCAGGAACCGGGAGGCGGGGAACCGTTGTTTTGTACTGGAAATGCGTCTCACGATGTTTTCAGCCCACGTATTTCCCATTTCTCTATGTACAATCTGAAGGTCTTCAGTCCAATTAGGACGATGTTTTCCGACCCAGATCGGTTTCTTGCCTTCCTATGATTCGATCCTTGCCGTAAATGCTCACATCTTCATTCGCCGTCGCGAAGAAACCCTATACTTTTGTTCGTTCTTCGATTCGCATACATATGCCCTGCGGAAGCTCTGATTTTGTAAACGTGGCGTAGCGATGAACCGGAAGGTCTTCCGGCACCGTCAATCGTGCCTGTCTTACCTCCGGAGGCCGGAGATCTCGCTATTCTGCTTCGTCTTCGGTGTTATCGGCGTTATCTTCGGTTTGGTCGGCTTCTTGCGGCCGATCTCAGTCTCCAGGTGCAAGAATTTCGAGGTTAAGACGGTATCGCTTGCCGATCGAAGTTCCGGCGAACGAAGGGTTGGGGCGACGGAGAGGCAGAAAATGATGGGCTTCGTTGGGATACAGACGGGGTTCGCCTCGTCTGGGAGGCGGAGATCGTTGAGGAAGACATGGATGCCATCCGACCACGAGGGGCTTAAACGGTAAACCGGTCTCCAATTACTTGATTCCGATCTCTTTGTATTTTCTCAAGTAATTTCCAATATCTTGGATATTTTGGTCTTTGTTTTTCCGATTTGGTCAAAAATCGTTCAGTGTGGACAAATTTGATGCTGTTTTTGCTTGTTGATCTTCTTGTTCTTCTCATTGACGTTGGTGGCTGGGATATAAATTCAATTCCATCGCATATCGATCGGCATAGCTAGCATAGAGGTCACCTTCAGGCGGCTCGTTCAGTTTCCGTCTTGAAAGAAACCGGAGACGTACATTCCACCTCCTTCAGATTCCGGTCACTTCGAAAAACCAACTCAAAAGGAGGTTTACCCTCTGAAAGGAATGGACACCGATCGATTTTGACTGTTGCATGCAACCGCTTTTGGTTCTTTGCTCGTTATATATCTGAGTTCTTGATTCTGTTTCAGCCTCTCCAATTGAAGGAACAAGTATCATGAACATACTAATCCTTGTTTTCCATTTATAAATGAATACATAATGCATCAAAATGGTGTATCCTTCTAACAAATAGGAAACTTGCAAAGTTCACCATAAAATTGTTGTCAATTTCCTTATAATCTGTACCTTTAGTGGATTCTCCTCTTTTCTGATTTCATGGGTTGTTCCTTAGTTTGGAAGAATCAACTGGGCTGGTGTTTAGGTTTGTGATTGGAAGATCTAATGATCCAAGGCAAATGTCAGAGCTTAGAAAGGAAATCGAGGAATATGATGACTTCATGCTTTTAGACATTGAGGAAGCATACCTCAATCTTCCCCACAAAACGTGAGAAATAGTTTATTTCTACCATTTCATAATTGCATTTTGTTGTCAGCATGCGCTTCTAATATGAGCTTCTTGTTCTAGGTTAGCTTTCTTCACATCTGCTTATGGACTCTATGATGCTGATTTCTATGTTAAAGCTGATGATGATATTTATCTAAGGCCAGGTAAATGCTTCTCAGAAACGGAACATTTTGCAACATGCTTCTACTAACGTACACCAACATTGGCACTAGTTTGGTAACCTAGGCATTCATTCGACCTATTACTTGTCTGATTACTCCTAACCATTCCCAGTAAGCTCAGAAATAGAACCAGAAGTCAATATTTGAATTTGTTTGTGGTTCTACAAGCATTTTTTAGTCAATGTTATGATACTCACCTACTAATTTTAAACTTCTCTTTTAGATCGTCTCTCAGTTCTTCTGGCAAAAGAGCGATCCCACCCTTTGACTTATTTGGGATGCATGAAACAAGGTGAAGTTTTCACTAATCCAAAACTCAAATGGTACGATTTCTTGATATTTGGACTATCATGTTATTTCCTTTTCATTGTGATGGTCATTGTTGTTCCTTAGGCACCATTATATATGCTGAACCTCTAGAGTTTTGTTAACTCTTTTGACTGGCAAAGTTGTTATCTAACATGTCTTGTTTCTTGCAGGTATGAACCATTATCAAATTTGCTTGGTTCAGAGTACTTCCTTCATGCGTATGGTCCTCTATATTCTCTCTCTGCCAAGGTAGTTGAAAACTTGATAGCATTGAGAAATGATAGGTGTGTACTTCCGCTCTCTTACTATTGGGTTGCTGTATAACACCTAATATACTTCTGTGTTTTTTTATTTTTCTCAATTATTGTCTCAAGTGCTTCTCATACTTCAAGTACTTTCGTGATTTTGGGATACTGGCTCTCCTAGAAATTGTGTGTGGCTTTTCTTATTATGTTGTGTATATTATAGCCCTAACTTTTTCTACTTTTGCTTTTTAGTTTGAGGATGTTTAGCAATGAGGATGTCACTATTGGTGCATGGATGCTTGCGATGAATGTGTACCACGAGCACAACATGGCATTGTGTTCCACAAGCTGTTCATCTTCCTCAATTGCAGTTTGGGATCTTCCAAAGTGTTCGGGTTAGCGCTCTCTCTCTCTCCCTCCCTCCTTTGCGATATATATATATATATATATATATATATATATATATATATATATATATATATATATATATATATATATATATATTAGGAATGATGGAGTCCTTTGGATGTACATACTCCCCAAGGACCACTGCCCAATCGTGTTGGTTCCATCCCGAGGGCTCACATCAGGTAAGGATGATGCCTTGTTGGTGCTATTATCGATTCTCGATCACCCATTGAGGGCGATTAGTTGGGTCTTCGGAGAGTATGTACTCTTGGGAAGACCCTATCATTTATATATATATATATATATATATATATATATATATATATTTATATATATATATATAATTTTGTCTCCACATCCATAAAACTTGAAGTTGTACTGGCACACCACCTTGTGACATAGCTTGCGAGTATTTGTTGATTAGCTTTGTTTGCTTTTCTCTGCTTTATATGTTTTTTCCTTTCTAAAAGAAAAAACTAGAATGAATCTTCAAGATTGCTGACGTTTACACATGCATAAATTTTGGTCACCTTTTTTGCTTCATGCAGGGCTCTGCAAGCCAGAAGAACAATTGCTAGCTCTTCACCAGATGGAAATTTGTTCTGGAACTCCGACTAGTGGGTGATTGAGGAAGAGACGATCTAGGCAATCGTAAGCACATAGTATCTGCTTTTATATTGGAGAACTAACTCATTTCTCAACAAGTTAACTGGCTACGCCCATTCCTTGTATGAAACTTCTTGACCGTTCCTTAGGAATTTCTAGCCATTAAATATACACATTCATTCAATCAGATTAAGCAAATCTCTAAGGGTCTCTAGAATGGCAGAATCTGTACACCAAGATCCTTTTGTTGCAAGGCTGCAATCATCATTTAATTTGACCATCTGCAAGCAGGCAGGTGCTTTTGTGAACGAAATGGTAGAATGCTCAGCAGTTTCAACATGAAGAAACTGGTACATGTTTTTGTTTCCTATATTGACGGAATAAAATAACAACTAAACCTTTTCCCACACTAGATAAGGTTGATTACATAGATTCTTTGTTTCCATAGAGCTCAGTCATGTGTCATTGTTAACAGTTAACCCGACATAAACCAGATGATTCTTTATTATTTTCTTTCAACATAAGCTAGATCATGTGTAACGCTAACAGTTAACCCGCGGAACAGGTATATATATATATATAGTGTGTGTGTGTGTGTGTAGAGAGAGAGAGAGAGATTTGTGAGCAATGGTAATTAACAGCAGGTACTCTTTTGGTTTGGACCGACTAAAGGGAAGGACCCTCTTTTGGGCCGTTTGCTTTTCCTAATCGATACAAACCGATAATCAATTAAGTACTGCAGTTTTGACTTATTTATGCTTGGGTTTATGACAGACACGGTCTATACTTTCATGTGGTGGTGGCATATTTTGATGAGAAACTTGCGTTTAGCTTTCTGATTTATGACAAATTTACAGTAGAGCGCATGGAGTGCTAAACTGTTTGGCGATATCCTCAGATAGCCGCTCAATTATTCAGATTATAGAATGGTAGTTCCTATGGTTTTACTTTTGATAAAGAAAGGTCACTAGATAGAACACCGCTCTCTCCCTCTCTCTCTCACACACACACACACACTGTGGCTGACCTCAAACTTCTGATGTTTTTGAAGAAACTAGAATCCATAGGGAATGGACGGTTGTCATTTCTATCATGAATTTGGATGACCTGGGAAATTTGAATCATAAATAGTTTGATATGCCTTGCTTGGTACACAAGATATGGTATCCAAATACTTATTTGATTTGTTAGGATGCCCTTGCTTTAGCCAAACCAGAAATCTAAATCCGATTCCTTAGGGCTCCATCCTTTGTCCCTTTTGCTCTCAGCTCAGCTAGTGGTTTTGATCTCACAAGCTGACTAGTTTGCCTCATGGATTCTTGAGTATGGCTTGCAGAGTCTTCTCGTGAAGCATCGGCAGAGAGCAGCCATTGATTTCCGGGAGCAGCTCTTCAAATGGCTTGCCGTGAAATGGACTCGCATAGTTTCCTTGACCCAATCTTGAATGTCCACGTCTCATGCTTGGGGTCCTTGTGCAGTTATATATTTTTTGTATTGTTCCTCAACATCGATTCGTTTAACGTCGAACTTCTTCCTTAAGGGGTACCAAGGCTCTTAGAAACGTCCTCACTTTATTGCGTTTTGTTCATTCCTTGCAAGAATTTTCTCTTCTTTTACAACTTATTGCTCACAGGCACGAATGTTGTGAGCATCAATATGCAAAAAAGAAAACGTTAATGAAGGTACAATATACTATAATATCTCATGCAACTGCGGTGTGGTGGCCATTCATGACAAGGGGCAAGATCTTTATGGAAAATGCTAATGGGTTTGATGTATGATACGCAGACGAAGCCTTACAACATTGACAAACATGGCCTTTGGCATGCACAGGGTCACCCAAGAAGGTTAGGCATTTTTCCTTTTGGTTACAAGAAGAGGCTGAGGCCTCTCACACTCACACACACATGCACCCTCTGGGAGTCAAACTCCTCACCAGCAGCAACAGCGCTAGAGCACCCTGCCGTGGAGCTAACACTATCGGTGTGAAGGTTAGGTATTTTATATGTACTTCTAGCATTTGCAATTTTGCTCTCATGTTTATGTGTACGTTATTCAACCTTTAAGCGAGTTAACTTAGTTAGTAGTTGAGGTTGCTTAACTAATGTTTCTTTGCTTTTATCTGTTTAAATGATTCACGATTTGTTAGGATCTTTAATTTTTTAGAATCTTGTCATGATTGTGCTGAGATCAAGACTTATTTACTTCAGAAATCTCTCAAGATCGTGCTTTGCCAAGAAATTTTTGAGAATGATGTGTAATCTTTTCAAACAATTAGGTATACTTAAATAGTTTCTAGCGTATGAAATCTAACCTATAGTATGCTATACTATGAAATTATGGGAAATAATTATTGAACGTAGGTTAAGACAAGTATCAAATACAACAAAGAACCAATTTAGATTCATGCCAGGCATATCTAATGTTGAAGTGATTCACCTTTGGAGACGTCTTATGGAACATTTTAGAGCAAAAAAGAAAGACCTTCACATGATATTTATTGATCTAGAAAAAGCTTACGATAGAGTATTGAGGGAGGTTATTTGGAAAACCTTGAAAAAAAGAGGTATCTCATTGACATACATTAACCTTTTAAGAGACATGTACGATGGTGCAAAAACATGTATGAGGACTCATAAAGGATGACACACTTCTTTGAAGTTAATATTGGGTTACATCAAGGATCATCTTTAAGTCCATACTTATTTATAATGGTGATTAACGAGTTAACAAGACATATTCAAGATGAAGTACCTTGGTGTATGTTATTTGTAGATGACATTGTGTTAGTGGAAAAGTCTAAGCAAAAAGTTAATAGAAAATTGAAACTACGGAGAGAAGCATTAGAAAGCAAAGGCCTCCAACTTAGTAGAACAAAAACAAAATATATGGAATGTAAGTATGATCATTTGGTTACTTCAGAGGACATAAAAATTAAAATTAGCACACATTGCATCCCCAAAGGAAAGTTTTAAATACCTAGGGTCAATTTTTCAGAGTGATGAAAGAATTGATGGAGATGTTACGTATAGAATTAATGCTAGTTGGTTAAAATGGAGAAGAGCATCAGGTATTCTATGTGATAAGAAGATATCATTAAAGTTAAAAGGTAAATATTATAGAGATGCAATTAGACCTACCATGTTTTATGGTTCTAAGTGTTGCAATTAACTATCAACATGTACAAAAGATGCCTTTGACAGAAATGAAGATGTTCAGATGGATGAGTAGTCATACAAGAAAAGACCGTATATATAATGAGGTTATTAGAAATAAATTAGGAGTGACACCAACAGAGGATAAAATGAGAGAATATCGTTTAAGATGGTTTGGACATGTAGAAAGAAGATCAGAAGATCTTATAAGAATGAATGAAAAACTACATTTGAAAAGTATTAAAAGAGGTAGAGGACGACCACAAAAGTGTTGGAAAGAAACAATAAAGAATGATCTAGCTTATTGTGAGTTAACTGCTAACATGGCACATGATAGCGCCCTGTGGAAACAAAGAATCCATGTAGCTGACCCCGTCTAGTATAGAAAAAGGCTTAGTTGTTGTTGTTGTTATATCTATCACTTGATGCTTATAGGCAAGAATTTCTTGGAAATCAAAAACCCTTTCAAGAGGAAAGAGAACATATTAGATGGGTGAAACATTGAAACCAGTGGTGGATCTGATAGATCCGAAGTGAGGTGGTTGAACACCCAAAATTTGTAAAACTCAAAGAAAAGAAGTATTCTCTCTTTTGTTCATGCACATAGGTTGTCTTTTATTCAATAAATAACAAAAAGGTTGTCTTTTATTCGATAAACAACAGTAAAGTACATCGATGATTGCAAGTGGCATTATTAGAGGTACAGTCTTGCATTTTTCTTTCTTTCTTTTCTAGTTGGTATCTCCTCCTCCCTTTATGTTTCTTCATCCCCTTTGAGTCTCATGAGTTGTTTCTCAAAAAGCTTGATTCTTCGCCTGATATTTGTATGCTATCTTCTATATTCATTATTGTGGTCGTTTTGTCCTAAATTGATTATACATCGATGATTAATTTATAAGTCATTGTATAATCGAGTAGAAATCCTTGTTCCTTGCATATGATCAACTTTTTCTCGTTCTCTTTGTTCAAAGGAGTAAGCAAAGTACTATTTACTTTCACCAATTAAAATAAGGTATTGTTCATTGGTCTTTCTTCTTCTTTGACATATAAAATCACATTCCTATCTTTTGCTTCATTTGATATGGATACTCATTTCCATTCATTTGTTATGTAGAGTCGTGAAGCTTATCACCCTTGTGTTACATTATGGTGGGAGATGGGAGTATGAGCTAAAGATGGTTTATATTGATGGATTAATATCAACACTTCAAATTGGTCCACATTATTTGGATTTTGGATATTGTTTTAGTTGTTCTCACAAAAAGATACTAGTGTCTTCACGATATGGTATAAGCTTTCATGATAGTACTAGCAAGTCTAAGTATATTGAGTTCTATACAAATGATCATGTTAATACAATGTTCAAACTATATGGATGATGCAATATTATCCAAACAAAGAAAGAGGTAACATAGGAGGAACCATGTGAATAGTTGATGAAGTTGTTGAGTACGAAGGGACATTGTTCAGAGATAAGCATAAGGAGATAATTGATGTTGACTTTGAGTTTAAAGTAGAAGAGAAAAAATTTTAAACTCACAAGAACAAGAAGAAGAGACATCTATAGAAGTTGATGAAGATGAGCCATCTAAAGAGAGGGAGGAGGTAGAGTAGGGGCACAACATAGTGTAAGACATTTAAAGGATGAGGATGAAGATCATGATTAGTGTCTCAAATTCAGAAGTAAAATCACATGAAGAGTTAGAGGAGGATGTTGATGGGCAATTCTATATACATTAATTGTCTCATCATATAAGTTATGATAACTATGTGTATAACCCATTAGGGTCAGATGAGGAGAGTGTTGAGCAAAAAAGAATAAACTTTGATGAGAGCTCTCTCTATCATGATACACATATATACTAGAGAATGTGTTTTAAAAACCATATTGTATATTGGAATATATTGAGGGATTGGTATGTGTGAAGGAACTTTGATTACATGTACGTGGAGTAATTCGCAAAGGATCATGCAAGAATAATTGTAGCTTTTACATGCATGCTTCAAGATATAGAGGAACAAAATTATCCCAATAATTTTAGGAACCATTTAGTTGATACATAACATACAAGTAAAAGGAGCACATATATAATAATCCAACATGGTCAACATATGCAAAGCAAGTGCAAATGAAAAGGAAAGTGAGGGCACATGTATTATACCGGTAGCGTTGTAGAGAAAAAAAAAGGTAGAGAATGAGATCTCAGGGATGCTTGGAATACAATACTAGAGAAATATGAATTATTATAACATGATACTAGTAACTGAGCATGAAAGTTCTTGTAAAGTACAATTACAAATGGGTGTTTGTTAATAGACATTTTCATAGTCGACTAGTGACCAGAGTTACCCGTCATACATTCCATCACAGCCAATTCCCTTATTATTTAACAGAAGTGAGGCAATTTGTCAAGCATTCGGCCTTTTGTTGGTCTTGATGAATGTTATTTGAAAGGCGCCTTTGGAGGGGAGCTCCTGCTGCGGTAGCCGAGCACATTTTCTATTGTTTGTTGGGTTTTCAAATGTACGTATTTTTTTTATTCTTACTATAACATATACAATATGAAATAGAGAGCAAATCATACTTGATGGATCTTCAAGAGATACCATAGGTAGTGTTATGATGCTGCCGACATAGAGAGATCGAGGTTGAGAGAGAGAGCGGCAGAGAGGAAAGACAAAGAGCAATCTCGTTATGTTAGAAGTGGGAAGACAGTGATCGAGAGAGGGGGATTTAGGGACTTGGATCTTGGATTTTTATATCAAATTTGAAACAGATCCTTATCCTACTATCCAATTGACGTGGATGTTGAGTAAGCGATATGCATGCACTCTCGTCTGTCATATCGAATGATCATTAATAGCTTTAGGTTTAGAGTACTAAAGTCATGAGTTTTTTCAGAGTTATCAGTAAATTACAAGACACTAATTTAAATGTCTTTTCTAGGATAATGAGTTCTTTCTTCTTTTATAGCTAACAAATTCAATGATCAAATATGTCAATCAAAGTAAACAAAATTCTCCAAGCAACCCATGATTTGGGTTGTACATTACAGTAGTGTAACCCTTTCAGAACCGGTTGGTTAGTTTGAGTAGTTTGACACTTGTTCCCCTTAAGCAAGGTATCGAGTTCAAACCCGGGGAACGGAAAAAACCAGCACTAGAAGAGTTTTGCCCTCATAGTGGCTTGACCAAGCTCAAACTGGATTAGTCATGATCCTTTCAGCAGTCGGATACTAGTGGCATACTTCCCATAAACAAAGCAAAAACATAATACGAGATCAGGGGTGCTCAAGAAACAGCAACGGAACCAAACCTCCGAAACAAATTCAATGTTCAGGGTTTCAATGCTAGATTCAAACCGTGAGAACCAAACCAAATGTTAATTTATATACATATATGTATATGTATGTGTATATATACACATATGTATGTATGTATATATATATATATATATATATATATATATATATATATATATATGTATATATATATATATATATATATATATATACAAAACAACAACAACAACTAAGCCTTTTCCCATACTAGACGGGGTCGGCTACATGGATTCTTTGTTTCCACAGATCCCTATCGTGTGTCATGTTAGCAGTTAACTCCCAATAAGCTAGATCATTCTTTATTGTTTCTTTCCAACACTTTTGTGGTCGTCCTCTACCTCTTTTAATATTTTCCAAATTTAGTTTTTCTAACCTTCTTACCGGTTCTTCTTTTGATCTTCTTTCTATATGTCCAAACCATCCTAAACGAGGTTCTCTCATTTTATCCTCTATTGGTGCCACTCCTAATTTGTTTCTAATAACCTCATTATGTATACGGTCTTTTCTTGTATGACCACTCATCCATCTCAACATCTTCATTTCTGTCACAAACATCTTTTGTACATGTTGATGATTAACTGCCCAACACTCAGAACCATAAAACATAGCAGGCCTAATAGCTGCTCTATAATATTTACCTTTTAATTTTAATGGTATCTTCTTATCACAAAGAATACCTGATGCTCCTCTCCATTTTAACCAACCTGCATTAATTCTATGTGTAACATCTCCATCAATTTTTCCATCACTCTAAAAAATTGACCCTAGGTATTTAAAACTTTTCTTTTGGGGAATGCAATGTGTGCCAATTTTAATTTTTATGTCCTCTGAAGTAACCAAATGATCAAACTTACATTCCATATATTTTGTCTTTGTTCTACTAAGTCAGAGGCCTTTGCTTTCTAATGTTTCTCTCCATAGTTCCAATTTTCTATTAACTTTTTCCTTAGACTCCTCCACTAATACAATGTCATCTACAAATAACATACACCAAGGTACTTCATCTTGAATATGTTCTGTTAACTCATCCATCACCATTATAAATAAGTATGGACTTAAAGTTGATCCTTGATGTAACCCAATATTAACTTCAAAGAAGTCCGTCGTTCCTTCATGAGTCCTCACGCATATTTTTGCACCATCATACATGTCTCTTATAAGGTTAATATATGTTAATGGGATACCTCTTTTTTCCAAAGTTCTCCAAAGAACCTCCCTCGGTACCTTATCATAAGCTTTTTTTAGATCAATAAATATCATGTGAAGGTCTTTCTTTTTTGCTCTAAAATGTTTCATAAGACTCTCAAAAGGTTAATCGCTTCAATAGTAGATCTGTCAAGCATGAATTCAAATTGGTTCTCTGTTGTACTTGATACTTGTCTTAACCTACGTTCGATAATTCTTTCCCATAATTTCATAGTATGACTCATTAACTTGATACCTCGATAATTCACACAATTTTGAATGTCTCCCTTGTTTTTATATATGGGTATAAGTGTACTTGCTCTCCATTCCTCGGGCATCTTTTGGTTTTTCCATATTTCATTAAATAGTCTTGTGAGCCAAGTGATTCCTATTTCTCCTAGTATTTTCCAAACTTCTATAGGAATATTATCTGGTCCTACCGATTTACCACCTTTCATATGTTTAAGAGCCTCTTTGACTTCATTCTTTTGAATATTCAGTAGAAATTATGGTTTATATACTTTTTTGACTTAGCTAAATCTCCTAAACTAATACTAACATCTTTATTTTTATTAAAAAGATTATAAAAATAGTTTTTCCATCTATTTCTTATATCATTATTTGCCACTAGAATTTTTTCATCCTCGTCTTTTATGCATCTAACATAATTAAGATCTTTAGTTTTCTTATCTCTAGCCCTAGCTATTCTAAAAATATCTCTTTCATCCTCTTTTGAGTTGAGTTTTTTATATAAGTCCTCCCAAATCTTAGCTTTTGCTTCACTAATGGCTTTTTTCGCTTCCTTCTTTGCTTTCTTATAAGCTTCTAAAGTTTCACTAGTTTTTTTGGCATAATGTATTTTATAGCATGCCCTCTTTGCCTTGATTTTATTTTGTACTACTTCACTCCACCACCAAGCTTCTTTTTGTGCCGGTACACCTCCCTTAGATATCCCTAACACATCTTTCGCCACTTTCATAATATGTATAGCCATATTGTTCCACATATCACAGGGTGTGCCAACATAATTCCAAACATCTCCTTGAAGGACTTTCTGTTTAAATATATCTTCTTTCTCGCTTTTGAGGTTTCACCGTTTAGTCCGAATAGCTCGATACACTCTTTTCTTCTTTGTCTATTTTTTTATTTGTAAATCCATAACTAAAGTCGATGTTGGGTGGTTAACCTTTTTTCTGGAATTACCTTACAATATTTACAACACGCTCTATCTTTTTTTCTACAAATAAAGTAATCAATTTGTGTTTGTGATAAGCCACTCTTATAAGTAATTAAATGTTCATCTCGTTTTTTGAAGATTGTATTGACTATAAAGTGATCAAATGCTATAACAAAATTTAAAATCTCCATACCTTCCTCGTTTATATCCCCAAAACCAAAGTTTCCATAAATCCCTTGATATCCTAATGCCTCTTTACCGACATGTCCATTTAAATCTCCTCCTAAACAAATCATCTCCCTTTGTGGAATCTTTTGAAATACCTTATCGAACTCTTCTCTTCGATCTTGATATCTCGTTCTTTGAAGTATATATATATATATTATATATATTTCATCTATGCTCAAATCCATTTAAAAATCACAACCCTTTGATTAGACAATTTGAACTACAAAAGAAAAAGCATTGTTGTACTCTTATGTTTTCCATTTAATATGTCATATACATTAAATCATTTTCGTTTTATCACCTCAACCGTTCTCTCAAGATTAACAGTAGAAACGTTTAAGTAAAAAAGTAGATATCAACATGAATGGCTCATATTCACCACCCACTATATATAATATAATCTAGACCTATATGTAATGTATAAGTTTATATACTTATATTGATATAAATCCACATAAGCTTATATAATTTTATAACCTCATATACATATCCACATATCCAAATAATTTGATAGCATAACCCTCTATACTAAGTCGGACCCTAAAATAAATAAAACCGTGATTCAAAACTGAACTTCAGAACAATGAGCTCGTTTTAGTTTAGTTCTAACCATGCCACAGTTTGATTCGATTCTTTAAAAACTAAGAACCAAAAACAGCAATTTAGACCGAGGTTGAAGTCATAACTGAACCAAATCGAAACATGAACACCCCTAAACCAGACAGCCAGTTCGACTTGTGCGGGCCGAGATCTACTTGCTGTTTCAACTTTCAATCATGTACAGCTCTTATTGGAACTTTTGATTTATCACATGGAGAAATAGCACCACCACCGAAACACAGAACTCAAATTCATACAAGAAATTGAAATTCAACCATACAAGAGCAACAATAATAAGTTCACAGTATCCATCTCAAGAACTAATAACAGGATCAGATTACACTAATCACTTTATCAATAACAGTATTTCACCTCAAAGTCTTGTTCTTCCAGGTTAAACTCAAAACTAGGTAACACCACTCTTAATAGTAAGCACAGCATATTGAAACAACAAAACATTGTTCTAACTCGATTGCCGCAGCTCCGGCCTCACAAAGTCTGCATCAGCAGGTACAGAGATGTCAACTGTTGGCCTCAACTGAGCGCAGACCTCTATGGCACCATGCACAGGATCAGACAAGAAGTTGCTGACAAGGTCCTGGTTGATTGATGTGCCCATGTCCACGGACACAAATGCCTGCAACATAAATCAATCAGGGTATTATCGGCGTTGGGAAGTGCAAAATAAAACTACATTAACAGAAAGGACATGCAATCAAAATGCCTCAACTTTCTCTGATTATAAGTGGTGCCAAACATGCTAGATAAGGAACAGAGCAACTGAGATTGATCCACATATTCAAGCCTAACAACTGCATGCAACAATTTATCCACCTCACATTTTATACTCTGATCTTGGAGCTTCGTAAGGCAAGGCTGGGGGTACTGGGACTGAACTAGTTTGTCAATGGAGGCTTTAGCTATTCCCAATAGAAATGGCTATAGAAGTAGTACAACTATGACAACAACAAGAGAGGGATCCCATTTCCAGCAAAAGGCTACCTGTTGGGTCAGTATGTAATCAAAACGAGGGGCCCATTTTCTTGATCCAAGTCGTGCTGTCGTTGAACAGTTATCAACCATGAATGAGACTCCCCGGGCATGCATGAATGGGTTCAGAGAATCCACAGCTTCAATCAGACTCTCATTAATGATCTCTGAATACGAGTGACCTTTCTTTCTCAGGACTTCAATCTGCAGCAACAACATAAGTTTCTATATCAATTATCAAACACCAATAATTCAAAGAGAAAACGGTGAGTTTATGGGCTTTTAAACGTATGTGATCCATTTCCCAGAAAATCAATTTCTATTTTTTCAAATCAAATCACAGGGAGCAGTGTTCCAGCATAGGAAGTATATTACATCTGTATCCTTTCACAGCAGTGATTGGCACTTCATTTAGTATAGACTTAATTGGATGTGTTTTAGATTAAGATTTGAATTTGTTTAGCATCCAATCCTTGTTGGACCAGCATTGCTCAGTGAATTGAGATATGCAATCATGCAAACATTACATAAAGTCCAAAGTCAATAAAGGATAAAGCACCTGAGCCATCATGAGAGCAACATAGACACCTGCAGTGAATGGATGCAATAGGCCCAAGTCACCAGCTGGCCTGGCCAACCGGACCCGCTTTCCAACCTTCCACATCCGTGTCTCGTCAATGTTACCCATGGGAAAAGCTGGTAGCCCCTCTTTTTCCTGTTGAATCAATGCAACATCAAATATCAAGAAGACAACTTCAAGCAGGCCACTTGGAAAATCTCTAAACTAATGTAAAACATATATTCACTTAAAGAGGAGATTTAGCTGCTAGTGTTCCAAGAGCACAAAAGACAAGCAAAACAATTAAACAATCTAAACTATTACTTGACTCCCACTAGAGAGTGCAGAAAATCTAAACAATTTCAAGAAACTTTTGTTGTTTTAGGAGAGACTTTTACACAAAAAGTGCATGGGACTGGTTCCTGTATGGTCTTGAAATTGTTTTTCATTCCCAAAATCAAGGGGATGGTTTTGACATCAGAAAACTAAAACTTCAGGGCTAGTAACCCTTTCCACACCTTTGTCATAGAAGAAACCGACCCATAGAAGATAAATATGCAGTAACAAAGTTCCATATCCAAATAAATTAGCAAGGAGGATTTACATACATAAAAGCGGCGGCCAGCCAATACAACGCTACGAATCTCGCTGCCACAAGCGACGTCCTCATAGCACTCATACAATATGTCCATGCAAGGATAGTATGATGCACTGTACGCAGCTTCAAACTCCTTTTTTCCTTCTTCATTGAGAGAATTGTATACGGCCAGCATACCCTGCCCCACAAAGAAGTAATCGTGAAAAGAAATTCCACCATACGAAGGTGCAGTAAAAAACAAAAGGCAACTTAAATTTTCAGCCTATATATTGAAAGAATTTGGAGTATCAACATATTAAGTCTATGATGAAATGTACAATGATACAGCTCTGAGCCATCAAGCTGATGTTCATATAGTTAAAGAGTGCAAAATATATCACCATTCAATTCAATCAAAGAGAATAAGGTATTGACCAAGCACAGTTCAAGCACCACCTTTGTTGAGATGGTCTTGGATATTATTCCAGTAATACCCTCCACTGTGTTCTTGTATGCCAATTCTTCGTTCATCCCATTCTCAGTATATCTTCTAAACAATGATTCAACAATTCCATGAACAGCTCCAAGCAATATTCCTACAGTAAAATGAGTCAGACACTAAAGCACCAAAAGAGGACCAAAATAAATCCGACCACTAGAGCCATACCTCGCTCCCCAAAAATATCACTTTTGTACTCTTGCTCCAAAGTAGTGGCAAAAGTAAATGGCGATCCAAGTGCTACCGACCATCCTAATGCAACATCTGTCGCTCTGCCATCAACATCCTAAAGGATTGGCACATGTTTCGTTATGCCTCAAGTAATGAATTCATATAATGGTCTCATACAGATGAGAGCATAATTTTGTGTGCATTCAAGCATGTGTGTGTGTGAGAGAGAGAGAGAGAGCGACCTGATGAACTGCAAAACTAGAATTGATCCCAGCACCATTTATTTCCTTGCCCTGAACATACAGCCTCCTCACAGATGGGCCCATCCCCTTTGGGCATACAGCAATGACACTAATGTTCTTAGGAAAATCTGTCCCAAGAGATTGCAGATGTCCAAGTAGAAACCCATGTGAAAGCCCAAGAATGCTGTTTGGCTTCATGTGAGAGAATATTTTCTCATAATTATCAGCCTGCAATACAACCATTTACTAAATTATTGGTCAATAACACTAACCAGGTCTTTAATAGTGTCCTGGGCTGCACGGGTCCAAACCAGTGTTGCAAATATCAATACATAAGCAGTATTTGAAAGGATCGACCACAAACCTTTATAAAAAGATAAATTAGTGAATAGATATGAATATGATTTACCATTACCACTTCCTCACCTTTCACAAACTAGGCCAAAACATCCTTACCTTACCTAAGCCTTTTTTTATGCTAGGTAGGGTCGGCTAGGGTGCAACACGAGGACTTCCTAGGAGGTCGACCATCCTAGTACTATTCTCGCCCAAACATGCTTAACTTCGGACATAAATTATAATAGCTGGAAGCAATATTTCGAAGGAGGATCATGGTTGTATGCATGTCTGTCCAAGACCGGAGGAAAAGTTACACATCTATGTTCATCATCTACTAACCTGAGCTGCATCTGAGATTAACAGCAATAAGAGATCGCTGCCAGAAATAGTTTCGTAGATATCACCAAGGGTTCCATTTTCTTCTGTAAACCCAGCAGTACGTGCCTCAGCAAAAGAACGGGATCCTTTCCGTAACCCAATCTGCATGCCAACATATGAAAATATCACAAAACGTTCACAAGAGTAGAAGATACAAAACAACAAAAATAGTGTGAACTAGATGATGCGATACATATCATCAAGGTTTCTTACATAAAACCCGTTATGTGGAGATCTTATTATATGAAGCCAACCCAATTACAAAACCTACCCTCGAAAATACCCAAAAATGAGAACATGTGTTGTTTTCATGAACCATCCGTAAACACACTTGATGTATATTAGAAACGGGGCTAGTATTTTGCAGGTTGCATCAAGAACAATCCACAAACGTATTTTAAAGTTTAAGCATGCACCAACAGAACAGATTAAATTGATCTGTAAATAGCTTTTAGATAATCTTTTTCTTAGGGGAATAGGCTCTAAAGTATACCTCATACATTATGGAAAAAAGATACTCCAGAAAGTTCATATTCAATACAATGGAAATGTTTTGCATTATGTGAGTTAGTTTAAATTATCATGAAAACGTTACTCCAGCAAATACATCATAAATATCATGGGGAATTTTTCTCGGCAATACTAACGCTGTTGAAACTTTGCTAGGAAAAATCATAAAGATGATATCTAATCATCTTATACCCCTTGCAGTGACCAGCAAGCTGGTCATCAGGCCATACATCCATTAAACATTTCACCCCCTTTTTGTTTCGAAAACTGCAAGTGATCATAGTAACAAGCTTTCGATAAATCTTAGATCAATGGCCATATTACCAAGTTTCCACTTATTCTTAAATCACCCAATATTTGGCATCACTTGTCATGACCAAGTATGATAATGATACTCATCATCATGGACTTTGTTTGCATATAGTACATTACTAGCAATTGGAGAACTGTTCATCCTATACCGGAGCAACCATCTTGTGATGATCATGTCACTTTAGAATCACAAGCATTGGCATACCACCTAGATACCTACTCAAAAAGGAAACAGAGAAATATCAGCAGGAGACTGAAAAGGACAGGCGCACATTGAAAGTACAAACCTTTGCATTAACATCGTTAAAGAAGTTACGCAAGTCCTACAGGCACAGGGAATGATACATCCTCATTCTCTGTCCTATAATGTAGGAGCAATAAACTCGTGGAATAAACCATTACCCTAAAAAAACTACAGAATGTCAGCATTAGATTTTATTAGCTACACCGACCTTTCTACATGTTCATCATATTCAAAAAGTCACCCATGATTGATATGTGAATCAGCAATGGACACTTCATAACAACTTTCCATATGCATGCCACACAAAAAGACAAACAGTGAGAGCAGAAGACCAACATCGGAGCTAGTCCAGCCCAAGAAACCCAACTGCTGAATTAATATCTGTGAATTCAATGCAGAAGCTATGACAGGATATAACCAAGACATAATAATCTCACCTTGACCACAATGTCAGAATTTGCTGCAGCTAGTGAGTCCCTCAAGTTTTGAGCTTGAGCAGGGCCCTGCAGGAAAAACAGTGGTAAAGCAAGAAAATATAGGTTGAATAAAAAAATCAGTAACTCAAAATTAAACTCAGACACCATAGGAATAAAAAATAGCGGAAGTAAATTCATGACATATTGGCAACATACACACCAGAAAAGTCAAACAGCATAAAATGCCAAAACCAGATCCCAAATGAAAACCACTGAAAAATAAAACTTAAGGAGAAACCTTAATGTGACAGTATTTGGAGGCAGGCATGTAAGAGTTCACTGATTGGCTATTCAAAAGTCAGTCAATAAAGGCACACACCCGTACTATGATACTGTACAAAAATGTTAATTTAGGGCATGCAATGACTGGTCATCCTGTAGAGAACCCACAGGAAATTCAGAGCCATGATTTTACAACTCTCCCCTTTGCAAGATGCCCATTCAATAGTCAAAATTTTGTCAGGAGGTATGTGATACAAGAGTATATTTAAATCCCAACCCACTGAATGAATGCAGACACTCCAGACACTAGAAACCAAGATGCACCATGACATTGGTAAGCAAGAAATTCAGAGGACAAAACAAGCATCTGACCAACTTGAGAATTCATTCCAAGTCGATCTTCAATTGCTAATTCAACCCCTTTAATTCTAAGCAAGGGAAAGGCTTCAGAATCACCGAACATAAGAAAATCCAGAAGGAATTCAACAAGCAAACATTCAGATTCAGGCAGAAGTATATCTTACACCTTTATAAACAGTGAAAGCACACATTTAAGAAGTTATACAAAGCTAGTTTATTCAGGGGGAAAAGGTCTCTCATCTAATTTAATCCGCCAGGCTTAATCTTCACCAAATCATTATTCACATCTGGTCAAACCCATGTTTGAAAAATGGCTTTGCCAAATCTACATACTTCAACGATACAAAAAAGAAACAAAGGAATGATTCGATGAACGCATAAACGTAAAACCAAGAACAAAACGAATTCCGTAATTTACCTGAGAACCCCATCCAATTACTCCAATCTGCTTGACTCCCGCGAATGCCTCTGGCAGCAGCTTGAAAAGATCCCTCCCTCCTTTCACAATATACTGAAAAAAATGATCGAAAGATGGACCAGAATTCAACCAAACAAGCCAAATTTTACACGAAACAAAAGCTATAACAAGATGACTTCCAATTACAAATTATACTAATTAAACCCAACAGTTGTGAGAGTAAGAACAACTCAAGCTCTAAAATTTACAGAAAACGCAAGAGCAACAACAGAGAACGTGAAAAAAAGTAAGACCAAAAACCTAAAACCCTTGTCAGAAACAAAAAAAATGCAATCTTTAACAAATGCAGTCACCATTAAAGATCTATTTCAACGAAAAGGCCAAATGAAACGTGAAAAAGGGAAATGAACCGTCACCTCAAAAACCAAAAAGAGCAGCGGAAAACGCAAAACTGCAACGAGAAGGAAGAGAAAGAGGACTTTCTACAATCTGAAACCGAGGGAAGACGAGAACTCAAAGGTAAAAGCAACAAAAAAAGGTCAAAGAAATGGATGGACCAACCTCTTCCTCGCCGGCAAGTGTGATTCTCTCCTTCTTGAAGACAGAAGTCTCGAAATCGAGAACTTTCTGGTGCTTCACTGCCGGCACGGCAACCATTTGAGCTCCAAGAGCTCCTTTCCCGGCTCCGCAACTCCATTTGGGGCGGAGGAGCAGAATTTGTGAAGAGAGAGAAGCAGAGAATGAGAGAGAAAGCGACTTAAGGGTTGGGTTTAACGCTGATATTCCTTCCCGAAGACGAGAAGGAGAAGAAGAAGAAGGAGAGGGAGAGGAAGAAGAAGAAGGAATGAGGGTAGAAGCAGAGAGAGGGGCCGCCGCCATGACTTCTCTACGCAGAGGCAGGCACAAGCTGAAACAGGAAGAGAGTTCGGGTAGGTTTCAGCACAGCGCTTATATAAAGACTCTCTCTCTCTCTCTTATCAGGCGGGGAGATGCATCACCATCATGAATCGCTGCCGCATACTTCTATTTGAAAATAGTTTCCTCGTTTGCATTTATATTTATTTTTGTTGTCTGCTATTTTGTTCTGTTGGAAAATTGATGACGTTCTCTTCGTTTGAATTTAGCCTCGTCTAGAGACATTAGGTTTTGGCAGAGACTTCCCGCACGAAATTGGAAATTATTATTGTGAGAAATGAGAGTTGAAGCCCACAAAATTTTATTGGTCCACTCTGAATCCATATTGTTTTTAATTGGAATTCAATAGTATTGTACTTTTAAAAGTAAGTAGTAGAATAGCTCTTGATCTCTACAACAACAACTAAGCTTTTATGGAGTCGGAGGTTTCATAGCTCTTGACCTCTATCGGAGGAGCGTAATCAAATATCAAATGAAATGAGCCTAACTAGACTTTCAGAGTTGCTCAAATATAGCACGACTCGACCTTAAGCAAGCATTGATGCTACTTATGCTGTTGTTCAACTTTGTCTCCTCACACCCCCTACAAAATGTTGTCGACCGTAAGGATATGTATCACAAGGTTGAGAGGTGCATCACCATTATGCATCTCTGCTGCACGGAAGATTGACTTGTTTATCGGGATCCCTCCCCACAAGGACCACACCGGGTCCTGTTCTCCTCCTCAATGGGGTAGAGTTTTCTTGGCGTGCCCGAAAGATTCGAACTGGAGACCTTGCTTAAGGAGAAACCACTTGAACAAGCAAAGCGTTCGTCACAAATGTTTCTGTTTACTTCTGATATTTTGATTGTTTGCTCTTTTGGTATTTTGTACCAAGAAGATTACACGTACCGGGTTTCGTTTGTCTTTGTTTGAATTTAGTTATCTTCGTGAAGGGATTTGGGTAGTGGAGAACCATTGCCCAATGAGACCCACTTCCCTTATCAAATTGGAAATTTTCATTGCCTGAGGAGGAATCGGTGAGTTGAAGCCCACGAACTTAGATTGGTCCACTCTGGAATTGGAACTGCCTTTTAATTAGAATTTAGTTAGAGCCTTTCAACGTACCATCCATAGACACTGAATACCATACTTCTAACACATCGAACGGCAGTGATGTATGTTTGAGTTCAGTGTTACATCAACATACTTCATGAACATTAACCAATTATTAGTTTATATTGATTGATTACTACTTTATTTTGAAATTAACTTTTAAAAATTGTACTTGTTCTTTAGTTGTGTGAGATAGTGCTTTTATATATATAAGCGTCCCTTTTGCACACATGTACAAGTTATGGAATTCCCAAATTACCTAACCTTAAAATCTTGTACTTATTTGAATTATATTTATGAATAATGGAACTTACCTATAAGGTTTTATAAATATTCAATCAATTAAAATGTAGATGCAAGTCAGCCCAATACCAACTAGGGAACAATAGCATAAAATTGTAGGATTGATGTGTGCACAACCCTTTTACTATACATACACTTTTTTTACCTTTTTTTGCTGTTTTTTCTAAAATACTCTGGGTTATTTTTAATAATTACAAAAATACAGGACATTCTCTCCTCCTTGTGGTCATTCTTCAGTCCACTATTTGCTCCTCGACTTATTCCAACCACCTATTACTCGATCTACAATCATTGTTAACCAAACAACGGATCAAAATCTATCAAAAAAGAAGAAAAAGATAATAAAAATGATCGATTTAAAGGAGGATTCATCGATTTATAGATTTATATTGTTGAATTGGTTTTGGTTTTTCTATTTTTTAGTTTTTTTGATTGATTTTTAACTGATATCTTAATTAGAATTAAAAATCAAGGACTATGGCATCCCAATGAAAGATATGAGACTTGGGCACGTCTCTCCTTAGGAGAGACATGCCCAAGCTTCATCTCTCCCAACGAGGGAGATGTGCTCAGGTCACGTCTCTTCCTTCGAGATGCTCTAATTTTTTATTTTTTATATTTTTATATTTTCTTGTTTTTCTTGTTATTGTTGTTGTTTTAGTATTATTGAATTGCACTTATTCTTCTTATTGATTTTGTTTTTACTTTTATTTTTCTTGTTTTTTATTTTTGTTTTTCTTGTTTCTTCTATCTTATTTTTTAATAAGATTCGTAAGAATATGCATTGGGTTGTGAAGAAAACAACAACACTAAGTGAAACCTTTGTTGTTCGAGCAAAGAGATATGACTAGATGGACCTTTGTTGAAATTGGGTAGGAGAGAAGAGATTGGATGAGAGAGGAGAGAGAAATGTTGAGATGAAAATGAGACAAAAAAGAGTAATTATATTATATGGAGGGTAATTTTAGAATTTATAAAATTGAGGTGCACGATAGTAAAAAAGGTGTACATATAGTAATGTCCTAAAATCGATGTACTAGTATGGGATTGGGTATAGGTATACCGGTCTCTCACCACTAGGGATGGCAAGAGAGCGGCTTGGGGATGAGTATACCTCTACCTAGCCCCTACTCAAGGGATGCAACAAGTTCGGGTTCTTTTTCTGTATAAGAATACGAGAGAAAAATAGGTTGTGTATAATATGTGTGTGGTACAGGTCGGTACAAGTAACGGGTCGGGTACGGATCAAGGCATCTTATCTTCATACCCAAAGGTCAGGCATTCTCCACCTTGTTTGGGTTGGGTCGGATCGGTGTCACATGGGTCGGGTCAACATTGTCATCCTAAATGTCACAATATCAGATGTGCACGGATTGTCGTGCCTTGTTAGAAGTGTATACCGTCGGATATAGGAGGTGCATTCGCATCACGTAAGGTTCACTCGAATGATAGAAGATTATTCAAATCAAAGTTCAATTGGTCATTCCATTTCACACCCTTAATATTCAAATTAAATCGATTGGCTAATAACTGGAAAAACATTGCGATTAATTAATGTCACCAACTCAACCCATACCCTACATGCACATATATGTTATATATATGTGTATGTATATATAATGAGAGAGGGAGAGGGAGAGGGAGAGGGAAAGAGAATTTAATACATATTAGCATATTTAGACAAATCTCAATTATAAGTGATCGATGATTATATATATATATATACATGTGTGTGTGTGTGTATGCATATATAATAAGAGAGAGAATTTGATACATATTAGCATACTTAAATAAGTAAAACATCTATATTTGAATCAAATATTTCTGTAAAAAGCACACATATACTTTTTACTTTTTTAATTCAAACTTTAATCATTGATCACTTATGTGTGTTTGCATATATAATAAGAGAGAGAATTTGATACATATTAGCATACTTAAACAAATCTCAATTGCCGAAGACTGAGGCATGCACCGGGTATCAAACTCAAGACCTGCAACTTGTGAGTGGGCACCCTTAGCCAGGTGATCTATTTCTCGTAGTGCTAGGTGGGTTAGTTTTATGAGTTGCTTAAGTCATACTCACCTTTGAGTAAAAAATACAATGTTTTATATTTCTTTTGAAAGCATTTAGGATTTAACCCTTTGTTAATTATTCTTTAATAGAATGAACCAACTTTGCACATCTAAGCACTAAAGCTCCATATCTCACTGTGGAATCTAGCTTCGTTGCAAAACCTACTCGGGTGCTGCGAGGCGGCGGCCGCCTCACCCGAGAAAATTTACGTCTAAGCACTATAACCCAATGGACCTCTTACGAATGACCCATAACAAAGTGCGAAGATCATTGGGAGGAGTAGACCAGTTCATGAAGTATGTTTTTGATTCCAACCCTCACTTAGAGACAAACATGGCATCACCTGAATTTTATCCAACTGAACTTTTTTTTTTATGCATGCTCCGGGTATTACACTCATGATCTTCAATCTTTTTTAAGGAGCTTTAAAAAATAAAAGAGATTTTTATTATACTCATGTCACTTAAGAGCTATAGAGAGACATGAGTAGACAAATATAAATGTGGTCTGGATCCAATCTCTCTCTCTCTCTATATATATATATTATGCATGGAATGAATATCAAATACAAACTTGATACTATAGTTGAATATCTCTCATCCTGGTTTTCCTCGTTAAAAGATCACATAACGCAGTTATGTTGGTTTAGTCAATACCTATAGCTCCTCCCGTTGCAAGTCGGGCCTTTTGGAACCACATTGGGGACTTGTAATATGCCGTGAAAAGGACAAAATCATGCCTTCTTTCCTGATCGGTCCTTTGTGATCATGCAAGTTCTGAATGATGCACATGTCTCAGGAATCGAACCCCTAACCTTTAACTTGAAGGTTCTTTTGAGTCAATGCCTCATGCACACATAATAAGAATTTGGGAGTAAAATACTTTATCAAATCCAAAGTTGATTGCACCCAGAACGTCAACTCGACGGCAGCGCACCTTGGCGCCGGGTGGAGAGTTCTGGGTGCATGCGTGGGTGTGTGTTAGGCTTCAACCTCCTCTTATAACAAAAAAAAAAATGTTGGATCACCACTTTAGATCAAGGGAACAAAGAGTACGCTCGCCTTCTACTACTAGTGGGTGTGGTTGCAGAACTCGTTTGGATATAATTATAAAATTTGTCAGATTATTAGCATAATTTACTTATGGTGGTTTGAGAGTGGCGTTGAATGATCAAAGGAGAGACCGTCTCCTTTGGATATTTGCGCTTCTATGAATCAGAACACTCTCAAATAAATAGGTTTCCTTCAACTTCTACTTCCCAAATAGGGCTTCACAATAGAGTTCTTCAATCTCAATGGATCCATATGTAGTAAGAATACCGTATCTTTTGCTGTTAACTAAGCTTGCCATTAATTTGACAAGCTTTGTCACAAATATGGTGTCACAGAAAAAATAGCTACATGGGTGTGGTTGCAGGTGCTGCATATGGTATGGGTGTGCAATCTGGAAAATCATGTGTGGGACATGAACCGCCAAAAAGTAAAGCAGGACATGAGTGCAGACGGTCAAAGGTGTGCAGGAAACCATCGTCCACAAATTGTGTATTATTTTATATAGTAGATAATATGTCTCACGAAACTAAATGAGAACTCAGCTTTTTACAAGTTATTAATAACAAATGAAGTAAATATCAATCTGATGACATAGCACTAAACTATTTCTAGATTAAAAATTTTAGATTAAAAAATACTCAACTAATTCGGAGTAGAGGTGTTCAGGGTTCAGTTTAGTCGGTTCTAGCCTCAACCTCGAACCAAACTGTTACTTGCGACTCCTGTATTTTGAGAATCTAACCAAACTGTAGCATGATCAAAACTGAACAAAATCAAATCGATAGTTTCATCTAAATTACGGTTCTTTCTATTTAGGGTTTAGCTAAAGATTACTGTGAACTGCATCCTTCCAAAAAATATTATATGATCAATGATCAATGACCAAATACCAAATATTAATATAGCAAAACATATAATAAACTTCATCTTAGCCGAAAGGCTAAGAAAATATGCCCCTTAAAACTCATTTTATAGATGCTATGAATTTACTCACTCCATTTTTGTATTCAATACGGTACTAAATACCTATTTTATAGATGCCATGAATCTCCTTCAGCCTCCTTAATTAAATACTAAAGTTTTCTTTTGTTTCTAGTAGTTTGGTTTGGTTTTTATGGTCCAATTTCAGTATTGGAACCGCAAACCGAACCATTCAGTAATTTTTCTATTAAAATCTACCCGAACTAGACCACCGATTCGGTTCCGGCTGCTCTTTGAACACCCTTAATTAACATGGGAAGTGTAAAGTGTCATACAGGCTACAGCATCCCAGTACAAGCGTCCCTGTAGTACAGGCTTCTGCAGCAACCTTTTTTTTTCCCAAGCAGATATTTCCAAATAAGAAATCCACAAGCACACGATATTTGTTGTTCACATCAGATCAATCTGGTGTAAATCACTTCCCCCATAAGCATGAACTGTACAAAGACACTTCTTTTATACAACAGGAGAAACTATCTCACCTTCACCTTCACCGCCAAAAGAGAGAAAACAAATCTCACCTTTGCCGCTGAAGAACAAGAAGGGAAAAGGCTCAACAGAATCTAAGAAACCCTAGCAAGGACCTACATCTACCTTCTCTACAGAAACTAGAAGAAATGGCAAATCAGGGTTCAGTGAAGTGAATAGTGCAAGGGAAATAAGAATCTGACTAGGAAATGTAAGAACAAGCTTTGCCCCACGGAGTGGAAATTCTATATTTGTCTTTTTGAAGATATCATCAGAAAACCAAGCAGACGACTTTGAGAACTTCAGCTCAAATACGGAGTCATCGGTATCCACCCATTGGCGGCATTCCGTACGGCGCATGGGACGCATTCCCATCCCAACCATTGGTGGTGGTGCCTGAAATCCTCCTCATATACCACCCATATCCACAGGCGGTGGATGCAAAGCAAGTGGAAGAACCTGGGCGTACATGAGCATGATAAATCACCAAAGTTCTTTGTAATTTAAATAGCAGAAATTGAATTACTTCAAAAGCAGTAGAGTTTGACTTAAAAGGATGGAATATCAAAGGGCCAATTCTCGGACTACCATTTGTCTCTTTGGTTCATTCAACTGAGCCAAATAAAAAGAGATCGGCCCCTCCATCACATCAAAAGTAGTCTTGTGAAGAACACTCGACACACGAGAACAACGAGAAGATATTGGTGCAGAGCTCCTTGCATATGACACATTTTCTGATGTGGTTGGTATTCAAAAGATCGAAATTAATACCATGAAAAGAAAGTTTGAATATCGTTATTCTTCAAGGACACCTTAGGTTTATTTGTCACCACGAGTATAAAGTAACTGATTGTAATGGATCCCAACAAACGCCTTTAGAATATAACGAAGACCTTTGGTTCATAAGATAGAATGCAACCGAGTCTTGAAAACTCTCTTAAAATACTGAGTAGAAAAGAATTCACACCATGAAAGAAAAGTTCGATGAATATTGTTTACAATATCAATATATTAGACATGATAAAGATGCAACTTATAATATATTGTTAATGAGTATAAATGACATTCAAGAAGGTGACTTTTAACGCTATAATATGATTGCTAAATGCATATAAGTTATGTTCACTACATGTTCTACTAATGAATACAATCATCACTCAAGTAAGTGACTCTTAATACCGAAATATGATTATAAAATGCTCATGAATTACAACCACTATGTATAATAAATAAATACTGATATCACTCAAGTAAGTACCTCTTTATGTCAATAATGTTCATGAGTTACCATCATTATATACGTTATTAATGAGGTGGCTCCTAATACCAAAATATTATTGTAAAATACTCATAAGTTAGAATCACTATATATATATATATATAAACATAATTATTATTAAAATAAATGACTCTCAAAGCCACAATATGACTGCAACTAACACATAGGTCCACAATACAAACAATACAAACAGGAACAGTGCAGATTTGGTCACACATTTCTCAGCCCGTTGGTTAGACACGGCGATTCACATAAGAAGTGATCACCCCCAGATATGCCTCCAAAATAGCAATCAAGTCATTCTCATTTTTTCTCTTTCCTAAGTTTGACGGGAGAACAGTCGACATAGGAGAACGGTGAGAAATAGACGGTCATAAAGCAGTGAGATTTCGTTATCCATCGCTTACCTGCTGGGCCACCATATCTTTCTCCTCTTTCTCTTTACCCTTAGCTTCTTCCAGTGCCTCCAGCTTGTTTTTGACTAGCTCGTCTACTTTGGTGGTGTATTCACGAATAAACTGCAATTTGGGCAACATAGAATAAACAAACAAAAGAACAATGAAAAGGCTGTTACATCTAAATAGGGTCCAAAGGAAGGGACAGGATACCTGTAGGAGAAAAGGGAAAGTGAAATCAATCACGTTACTCATCCAAGCAAGCTCAAGAGCAACATCAAGCCGAATCAAATCATAGCATACGAACAAACATGAAGCAAAGCACTCTTTCTTCCTCTGCAGATCAAGTAATAAAGAAAACAAGAAGCAATATGAACCCTATTTCGAATGGTCGCTGCCACGAAAGGTTAGGCAAAACTATGCAACTGATAATTTGCGATCCTTTTAAGGAACGTCACCAACAATTGATAGCAACGAACGTATATCAAGCCCAAACAAGGATTTCAATGGCCAAAATGAAATGCAGGCAGGTTTTTTCATACGCGGGACCAACAATAGCAGAAACACATACATGGCCTTTTGTAATACGAAACCTGTTATAATCTTCATCGGTGCATACCTTTTCAATAAAGTAAACCAGCAAATCTTCAGCCAGCTCTCGCTTCCCTGATTGGGAACATGTCTCAGTCGCATCCTTGTAGAGGTTATCTTTCTTTGATAGTGCAACTGACTACTGCCATCTGCCAGCCTTCTTATGTGTAGGTTGCGATCCTTCTCATCTCAAGAAGTTCATGTTTCTCAAACTGTTTGCGAATGTATAAATAACTAGCAAAATATACTATAAAATGACCCACAAGGTGGTAAAAAATAAATTAATTTATTAACCTTCTGAGCTAGGCCGATTTGATCAAAGTTGTGCATAGTCTTCTTCTTCAACATAGATTTCATTCAGAGCTTCACTCACTGCAGCAACATTGTTGCTTTGCACGGCAACCATGTATGGCTTAACAAGGAGAATCACACTCTGTCATCACCACAAAGGTGTTACTATCACGAACCAGCATGCTTGACAAAAACCCAAATACCAAAATGCAGGCAGATGAAACATAAGGTTTTCCATTCTTATCGAAACAAACACAAGAAATAAACAGAGCGTCTCATTGAAAGATCTGGGATAAACATGTGAGTAGTTGAAAGACGAACCAGAATAGGTTCACCACCTTCATAACAAAAAAAAACTAAGAGCGAGCTACTATAGTGGCCAAACCCACTGAAGGTTCACGCAGTTAGAGGACCTTAGCGCACAGACAACTTAATACAGGGTTCCAATGGAAAACAGTATAACTTCAGTCTAAGCACTTGTCATGTCTCGCCAACTGATATCAGAAGAACGAGTGAAACTATTCCGATCAATCAGTGAATATTTTCAAAGACGCTTGTGGGCAAGCTCATCTAAGTAGAATACCTATCTGGTTTAAACTAGCCAATAAGCATCTAATATCAGTTGGCAGCATCTTGGACGAAACCAAGAGCCCAGGCTGACTTGAAGTTCAGCAACATCCATGGCTTGTAAGCAGAAAAGTATAAATTACATGCAGCATTACATCGACAACACGAGTGTGATCCACCTTAAGTACAAGTACATGAAAAAGGTCATTTATTAGGTCAGGATGCTCCTGCAAGTAAAAGTGCACTGTCTTGTAGTAGAGATCCACGTTGGCCACCTTGACTACCACATCCTTGAACTGCATATGGTCTCAGGCTTCGGGTGAATGGTTCATGATAGTTGTGGCAGCATTGTCAAACTCATCATAATTGATATACAAGTAAGTGAGTTCTTTCCACTGTTGCTGCTCACCCCATACATGGATAAGCTTTGAAACGTTAAGTCGTGTAGAGAACAACTTAATATGCTCCATAAGCTTTTCTGGGCGATACCTTGCATACAAGATGCCCAACTCTATGAAAGTTCCCATATGTGTCCGCTCCAAACCAAGACCGCTCTCCACAAGACTGAATATGCTCAGCAAAGAACACTTTGTTCTGATAGTAATCACTTAACTTCTTCCAAATCATTAGCCTGCACAAGATCATGTGTCAAGTGAAATACATGAATCATCAGTTTTGTTGATTACTATAGCCATCAAGCAGTAAAATTAATAAAAAGCTGAGGAGAATTGGACTACTCACCTGATGTCCGATGATGTTAAGACTACATATTTTGTTGGCGACTTTGCTAAAATTACGTGAACCAAAATACTTTCTCTTCGAGGCATGAAGAGCACTATCCTTTAGGCTATTTTGTCTTGAACAATTGAGTTCCAAAGAGGCCTTTTCTTTTACTTGAATTGTTGAGACATTTTTCATATACAAAATGGGTCCATGATCTTAATTGATGGACTTGAAGAGACCTTTGTCTTTGCATATGTGTCCGGTCGCACCGGAGATGAGCCACCATATACCAATGTCCTCAACCATGTTCACTTCGGTTGCAACAGCAACAAGGTTCTCCTTAGACTCAGAACTTTGTTTGTTAATTCTCTTGAAAAACTTGCAATCTTCTTTAAAATGTCCGAGTTTTCCACAATGGTAGCAGTGACCTTTCTTTTTCTTGATTTTGGTCTCCTTACCATTTTTGCTTTGAGATTTGTTAAACTCTCTATTCTCCTTTTCCTTAAGTTTAGATTCAACTTCTTCGGTCACATGGACTTTCTCTTAAGCAACTATTTCTTTAGAACCTTCTTGCTTTCAGTATTCATCTTTTATCCTAAGATGATTCCAAGTTACTCAAGAAAAATATCTTTCTTCTTGTGTTTAAGAGTATTTTTGAAATCTTTTCAAAGAGTAAGTTTGTCAATAATTGAGGAAACAATATTTGTATCATCCATATGCATTTGTATTGTTTAAAATAATTCAAAATCGGTCCAAGGTCATTAAATTGCTCCATGACAGATTTTCCATCAATCATTTTGAAATTGATGAAGCAAGTAACTAAAAATTTCTTACTTGCAGCATCTTTAGCCATGTACCTCGCTTTAAAATTTTTCCAGAGGTCCTTCATGCTATGAGAGTCCTGGTAGAGATCGAATAAAATGTTTGACATTCGATTAAAGATTTGGACAATGCAAATATAATCATCATTGTCCCATTTCTAGTGTTGATGAGTCCTCTCTAAGGTTTCATCCTCATTATCTTCTCGCCTCAGAGTGGACAACACATATACCACCTTGAGAGTAGTAAGCAGAAATTGCATCTTTTTCTGCCAACAAAGAAAGTTTCCTCCATCAAAATGATCTAGCTTGATGAAGTTAACAGTCATGTCACATAAAGCACCATTAAAAGGAACAAGTTCACTGACCTACAAAAGAATGTTGGCAACTTTGATGAAAAAATGTGAACCAAAATACTCTCTTCGAGGTATGCATAGCACTATCTTTTAGGTTATTTTGTCACCCCCATATTTCTATCTTTCCAAATGCAAAGGACACCAACAAATGCCTTGAGGATACAACGAAGAACCCTAAGTTTGCCTTGCACAAGCTAAATCGAGTCTTTGACAACACATGTACTCCAAGATAATGCCGTGAGATTTTCTAGGGCCCAAGAAACCTTGCTCGTTTAAAGAGACTCTCTTGACTCAAAGAATATAGGTGAGGGAAGTCATCATGCTGTAAGGATGCTTACAAATGTGGGTTCTCTCCTCTTTGGCCATGGATCAAGTGCCCTTTTATAGGCATAAGTGGCTTTTTAAATGCCCACTATTATGGCTCTAATTATTCGCTTTATGAGCCACCATGCCCATTCAACCCATGTAGCGTTGTGTAACCTTTCTCTATTTAATACAAGAGATAGGTAGTGAGTATTATTTTACATGTTTATACGTAAGTAGGCAACCTTTGAGCTGCCCAACTCTCTAATTGTAACTGCATGATTTTAATTTTATTCACACCCACTTTCACCACTATCAATTGTAAAGTTCTGCAACATATTTGAGCCAAGAGGAATTCCTCATCATCAACACAAAGTAAAGCATACCTCCTTCCAAGTCTTCGAACTGTTAACTTTCCGAGCTGCATCAACAGCACACTGGAACTGTCTTAACTTTACAAGAGTACTTGAAAGTATTGCGCAGATTGAAATAAATGAGAATATGATCTTAGCAGCTTCATATAAGGCTTCCTCATACAGACGATCCCCCACACTTTGAAGATTCGCCACACTTGATCAATAAGTTGGCTTGTACTCATTGGCAGAAGAAAGAACTTTTTCCCATAGTTCTGGTTCCATCCTCTCAACAATGTACCTAGGTTACAGGTACAAATTTTAACATCATTAAGCCCAAGAAGAAGGAACCATGATACAAGAGCAGGAGATTTTCAAGTCAATATGACCAGTTTCATACCTTGCCTGCAACTTGAAAAGGGAACTTTTGTTTGTCACATTGATAAGCTCATCATCACACTGACCACGCCTATAAGCCACAACAACAAGAGTTGGATCCCTTTTCTCACAGTATTTACCAACAACACGTGAATCATAGTAAGGATTAGTAGTCAGGAAGTGTTCCGGATTTTTGTTGCTGTCTATAATGATTTTGCTAAGAGCATTATGAACATGAACATCTTGGCTGCCTTCGTTCACAAGATACTCTAAGAACTGTGAAAGAAAACGGAGGAGATTCCTGCAATAAAAAGAAGAGACAAAACAAGAAAATGTAGCAAGATGATCATTACCAAATACATGCAAGAATATATTCCTAATCCACATACGAGTAGAAATATCCAAAATCATAAAACAGTTAGTCATAAGTGGGGTGGGTTGTTGTGAGCAACAGATCGTGAGAAGAAATTTACCTCTTGTAACATTCATGCACTAGTGGTTCAACAGGAAGAAGAGCACGAAGCAGAAAGAATAAGGCCTTTGATAAAATCTTCCTTGCACTCATCATCTAAAAGCTGGCCTACAACTACAGGTGCACTCCTATGATTTACCTGTGAAGTAAATATGAAAAATGGAGCAATTAAATAAACTCATATGCGATGCAATCCAAATGCATAAATTAGAGCAACCAATAAATGTTTCAGGGCAACGTCAACAGCAAGAGCTTGCAGCCATTGGCACTGACAATCAACCATAAGTCAGAAAGTATTAGCACAATCACACATAAGCACAACAAAACCAAGTCCTAGCTCTCATAGGGACTGGTTGAGATTCACAACATCAATCTATTATATTGGTGATTTAGTACCCCAAGCAAAGCCAAAACAGAGGGTCACTGCCCTACAACGAGCATGATTTTTTTCCTGCAAGTTCCCAACCTCTTCAAGTGTTGGAACAAGCCAGGGACTATTTTCCTGCCTTCATGTGTTAGGGCCAGTTCTTCCTCGTAATAGCAAGCAGTGCATTAGTGTAGATGGGTTGCCCAATCATGTGCGTCCATGCAAGCATGCATGCTTGCAACTGGCCCATACAATGTTAGGGTCAATTTTTTGGTTAATTTCGGATATTGCACTAATATTAAAGGACGGTGTGCCCAAGTGCATGTTATGCATATGGAAGTGTCTGCACCTTTCCTTCACCCCCAAGAACAACAGTGATAGAATCTGTAAGTAACGCCCGTTACTGTGCAGTAACAGCCATGTAAGATGAAGGGCCTTTAAAAAGGGCCCTTCATACTACATTGTCCAGGGAGTTGGGGCAGCCTCGAACCAGCCGGAAAACGAGAGGAATCGGCCGGAATCCGGTAAGTTGACTTATTTTTCAGATTTTTGTTTTTTCTTTCTAATTTTTGATGAAAAACTTATTGAAAATCATCGTTTTGGGCTTAGATTGGAGGTTTGAGGTAGAACTAAGTGTTTTGGTGGGGTAGGTAGGCAATGGCATCGATTTGGTCGGAAAACGGTTGTGATTCGCCAGAAACCGACGATGATGCCAAAAAAAAAAAAAACTTTTGGGCATGTCCTTCATTTCTGTGTCGTGTCATGTCTGAATTGTCATGAACCGACAGTGGTTCGTGTCGTGTCCTCGTGTCGTGTGTTAAGAACCAGTTCTGTGTCAAAATAGGTTCTGTGTCGGAAATGGGTCTAGTTTGGGTCGTGTCTTGAAATGGGTTTCTGGGTTAAGAATAAGACCTGTGTCAGTAGTTACAGGTTCTGTGTTGATACAGTGACACAAACTACCTATTGTGTCACTCATTCGGATTAGGTATGAAATTGGGTATCGATTTGGATCTCGAATAGCTTAAACGGATCCAAATTAGGGTTTGGGATTCGATTCGGATATAGTTTGTTTCGTTAGACTTATAGTTAAATAAATTTTAATGTTTTAATTATTTGTAATTATTTAGAGATTAAAATTGGAAGATTTAGTGGTGATAAGAGTGGCCCAGCAGCTTGAGGACTAGATCTTAGCGCTCCTTCAAGTAGGGGGTTATGCATTCTTTTACAGAACCATGCTAGAAGTGATTTTACTGTTTTAGATAGATTTAAATGTGCATGATTGATAATTGTTTTATTGAAGTTTGTGAAATGTTATTCGCAATTATGGGTTATTTGATATGCCTTTTAAATAGAACATGTTTATGACACTGTTTGATAAAGAGCATGTTTTAATATGCATGTGTTGTGTGAACATGGTATTTAAATGTTGTGAATGTGATGAACTGTAATTGGTTTTAGAAATGTAATGATGTATGAATATACGAGCCGTACTTGTGTGGTTTGTGTGGGGTCTCTAGAGACTTGCAGGTTCCTCGGGCAATCCGGCTTGGGGCGAATACAGGGTGTGTTCCCGGGCACTCTGCCGTGAGAGTCGGTGTGGTTACCAACGTGGACGGGGTTACCGAGGTCACGTTAGGGAGGGCCGGACGACTCCCGTGGCCTTTGGGGCAGACACAGTATGGGTTGTAATTATCGAAACTAATGATGTGCGTGCGTGTGTGTGAGTGTATGCATATGAATTTGAGATCATGATTTAAAGGTAAATGTGTTTTGCTATGAAATGGTTGCGAACTATGCATGCTTTTAGTATGTTTTCTGTTTAAAGATGGTTAACCTCTCTACTGAGCTATGTATAGGAGCTCACCCTATTGTTTTACAGCTCATCCTGAAGCTAGCACTTTGAAGGCACACGGAGCAGAGTAGGAGTTTGATAGAGCAGCATTTTTATTTTAGATGGTATGCTAAGTGTTGAATAATTTAGAAAGTCTTTTATTCGGGGTTATTGTTAGGTGAGCCCCGCACCATTTTGGACGTGTTGTTTAGAACTTCGATATGAATATTTATTTCAGTTAGATATTTCTTGAGTTTGAATTAAATTGGTATTGTATTTGTTTAATACTCACCATAACGCCCGTGCGAGAAGTGGCCACGTGGCATCGGCTCGGGCCGGGTCATGGTCGCAACCCGTGTGGGTGTGACAGAATCAGTAATAACAATAACTATAACGATGGCGTTGAGTGATGATGATGATAGTGGTTTGATTTTTAGGGTCATCATTAGGCTCGCATAAACGCTAAACCGTGTACATCAATGATTCAGCAAAATGCAGCATCCCAAATCCAGCTTGATCTTTTACACCACTTATCATCCCAATTCAAGAGCAACAGCAAAGGATATTATTAGGAACTTCTTAAATAAGATGCACAAAAATAAGAAATTTTCTTTCATTCTCACCAGAAGACTACAAGATTAGAGTCAACATACAGTGTCAAGTACAATGTACATAAATCCAGTAAAAGGTGGGTAGGAATTAAGAATGCCTAAAGCTAAGTATGAAACTAAGAAGTAAAGTGCTTCACATGATTTGAACTTAATGCATGCGTCTACCCCAAGCTGTTCAGAGTATTCTTTCGCTGTCCGTATCATGGTGCAACTTATTAGAAGTGCTGTGTCCATGCAAAAGTTGCCACGAATATTAGTACAGTGCACCACAAATATTTGGAGGTACAGTTTACCTGTTCAATTATCTGAAGGTTGCCTCTGAGGTTAACCAGTAGAAGGTCTTTCATGCATTCTAAACCACACTCTCGAGACACAGTACCAAAAAGCTCTACCAATGCCTGAAAGAAGATAGAGTGTCATCGCACCCACAGCGTTACCTCAACGGTAGGGAGCTCAGCGCCATTGCTGCTGGTGGGGGTTCGACTCCCAGAGGGTGCATGTGCGGGTGTGTGTTAGGCTTTGGCCTATTGTATCTTTTCTGCATGGGTGAGAAACGTCAAAGCTACAAACCTGAGGCTCAATAGCATGCGTATTAAAAACGACACGTTTAATGCCAGGTAGATCAGTACAGCGCTGCAAAGAGGAGAAACAAAATTCACAATATACTCAATACAACAGATATCAAGAGAATTGTCACCTGAAATAGCATAATACAACAATCCTGCACCATGTGTGCCGAAGGGCTTTCTCTGCAGCACAATTTAATCCATAAAATCAGCTATATTTAACATGATGTTAACTGATTTACATCAAAATGCCTTGATGAAGTCTCAAACCGTTGTTCCTTTTGTTATAATAATTCCTTTAAAGTGCCCCACCTTACTACAGTTCAAGCACTTGATTCAAGTAGGTTCTTCTGATTTCTTGAAATATTGACCGCCCTTCTTATCATATTTGCCAAACTTTTTATTTGACTTTCTCTTGTTTTCGTTGTACTTAGAGCTTAACCCTAAATCATCCTAAGCGGTTAACAAATTTTCTCTTTTATCCTTATTCATATGTTCTTATTCAATTGCAAGTTTGAAAAAGGATAAAGTTACATATAAGTCTAAGAGTTGGTCACCATATTCCATGAAGGGAGATGAATATTTAGGATAGTGGATATCTGCATGGGTTCAAAAATAATTGATTTCGCAGCAAAATACTTAACTATAACCAACATTTGGTTTACATGTTCAACCATATTATCTCCTTCATTCATTTTATAAGAATTATATTTGAAATAATAGTTGAACATAGAGTTTAGTTGTAGTATCATATTTAGTTATTGTTGATTCAAACAACTCTTTAGTAGTTTAATATTCCTCAAAAACCTAATAAGATCTTCCATGTATATAAGCATAATAGCCTTGATTATTGTATCATCCTTTATGAAGGTCTTATATTTTTCTTTTTTCTTCTCTATTGCATTTAGTATACGGAGCAATATTGTTTCCTTGAGTACATAGTCAATACCCTCTATGGTCAAGGCAAATGAAATTCTTCTTTTTTATGTTTGAAAATTTAGGTCATTTAGTTTCTTAATCTTTACCAACTCCAAAACACAAATTCTAGTTGTCATTTAAAAATATTTGATAAAGATAACAACAAAAAGATTTATATATTTCAAATGTGAAACAATAAGCGGGCAACAACTAAAAGAATTAAGACTAATTATATTAAACGACTAATATAATTTAGTCAGGCACAAAAGTGTAATATCATAAATATCCATGTACTAAACTATAAATATTTTTGGACACCTATCTACAATATTACACAAACCGTAAGTACCATTTCAGAAATAGACAAAACTTAGATAGATTCAGTAATTGTAGAATAAGCTTGGGATATTATAGTAATATTCTCCCTTTGCTTTTGTAATTTTTTGTATAGAAAATGGGCATAGTTGTAATTTTAACTATTTGTTTGTTTCATTAATTTTATTAAAGTCTTAATAAACAATTCAGGGCAAAATTGTAAATTTGCCCTATGACATTTCTATAATTTTGTAAAGTGTTTAAGGGCATAAACATATTTTATCATATGATAATTATGTGAATTTAACTAAGAAATATGGACCAAATAGTAAAACACATTGTAAACCAGATTCTATAATTCCCAGATTATACAGGACAAAAATGTAAATTCATGAATCAGGTAAGCCCTAATTCAAACTAATTGTCAAAGGGTAAAACTATACGAACACATGCCAAAGAGTATTACAGTCATTTGACATGAAAATATATGAACAAAATCATAATTTTGCTCAATAACATATGATGATATTAACCATTATTAGGGGCAAAATAGACATTTTGCCCCACCACATGAGGTACTTTTGGTTGGAAACCAGGGTTTCTTACCATGATTTCGAGAAAACTGTGACTAGGTTTTGGATCTCTAGAAACCAAGTCTAGTTATTTGCCTAATGTGAGACGAGACAAACAGTGAGAGAGAGAGAAGAGGAGCCTTGTGTGAGCAATATCTCTTTGGTTGTCTTTCTCGTCGGCCATTGTTTCTTCTTTATACATTGTTTATTGCCTTTTTGTTCCTCTTTTTAGGTAAAAACTGGCAAGAACAGGAGACATAGAAGAAGAAAGGAGAAAATAAAGGAGTTAGAATGAAAGATAAGTATTCTTTCGATCAACTTCCTTCCTTTTTTCGTATAACTCTTCTTGAACCAGAACCAAACATATAATGTTCTACTTCTGTCTTTTAGGTGTATAACATATCAATTATTTTTTGAAAGACTTTGTTTCGTTTTGTTTTGTCCTAGGTAATAGGAAGGCATAGCTTGTAGCCAACAAAGCAACACCATCGACTCTGTATGGTTCTAATACCAGTGAAGGAAACATTCATGCCTTGGGTCGTCAGATGTCTAGTGAAAGTCAAGCTTAAACCAGGAAGAAGAAGAGAGGAAGAAGGTGATATTATGCACGATTACCCACATAGGGTTTTCATAGGCTTTACATCCTCATGTTTTCCTCCGTGAGCTTTCCGTTAAAGCTATTATTTATGGCGAGAGATTTTCGAACTTTCTGAATAAAGTAAAATCTATTTTATTTAAATATTTATCTTTATTAAAAAGCATTTCATGAAATATGAGAAGCTATCCCTTCTTCACACATTTCATGGATGTAATATTGAGGCCGAAAGTGGCCATCGACAACTTACAGATAATGCAAAAATACCTATATTTTAAAATTATCACTTTAACAAAGATATTATGATATATTATCGCAATACTTTCAAGACAAATATCATTCTAATTTTTGTCCATATCTTTGACTCTATAATCCCTTTGTGTAGATTTTATATACTTTGTTTATAAGAAAATAGTTTTAAGAACTAGTATTTATTATGTTTAATTTTCTTTATACTTAAAATTCATCCTACAATTTTCAAAAAAGTATAATATCTTGAAAATAATTATGCAGAAAATAACTGAAATCACCAGGAACAAGAAGAATGACTATGATCCCAGCCAGAGCTCCTAGGTGCAAGACATAGCATACCAGATAAAACGGGAAAAATATAGACAGAGGTAAGAGTTTTATGCCCTCTTGCTCAAAATTACAAAAGACACACCACTGAAGTGAAATTTTGAGAGTCCAAACATTATGTAGCATGAAGAGTGAGACTATGTTGACATGCACATGTGCATGAGCACACACATGTATCGACACAAAGTGCATGCATGAATATCACGTGTAGGGAGGCGAGAAATAACCAAAATTTCTGTCCCTGGAAAGTTTCCTCTTGTTGCGAGGTTGACAGCTAACTCCAAGTTGTTCAACTGTAGATGAGGCTGCCATTGTTGTGAATACCTTCAGATTAAGGAATAATAATTGTTTGCTTCAAAACTCACCTGCCCACTGATAGAAGCAATAATTGTTGCCTCATTTATCTAAGTTACTACATTTCTTTTTGTCAAAGTCACATCTTTTTATCTAAGTCACTTTTTTTTTATGAGTATTGGGAGTACCCCCATTCAGAGGTCTGAGATCCACATGTATGAATTGAAAGGTCTAAATGATCAACTCCGCAATCAGTTGTTAGGATCAATAAGTGTTCAAATCGTTCATTTGAACAAATTGAAACCTTTCTTATTGGATGATCATGATACATTCCAAAGATCGAAATTCTTGATCAATGGAAGACTAATATCAACATTTTTGTTTAATAAAATACTAAAGTTGATGATTGAGTCACTCCATACTATGAATAATCACAAGAAATTCTTTGATAACACTGATTCCTATTTCATATCCCACAAATGGAACAATTGGTTAAATTCCGTGAAAGATCATTTATATCTACATTTTATAAAGTAAATCTATAGAATAATCCACATCACTTTTGCTTCTACTCTAACAAAAGATTCCCTTTTATGTATAAAAGACATGTACCAATCATTAATTATGATCTTACATATGAATAATCCCACCATATTTCGTTCATCCAAAGATCTTTTGTCTCGTTAAGAAAAAACATGTTTTTTGGAGAGAGAAACTATTCACTAATCGAGTCACTAGTAGACATATTCATACCTAACAATTATCTATAAAGTGGTGACAAAATGTACAAGTTGTACAAATCTCAACCTCTTTTAGATATAAATCTATCTGATTTGGAAATAAAGGAGTTTCATCAACAAGAATTGGGTTGATTCATTCTCCATGTTCTAAAAAATATTTACCAGAAACATTGTCTAAAAAAATGCATTAAGAAACAACAGATTTATAGAGCCTTTCAACAAAATAGTGCTTTTTCAAATCTCTCAAAATGGAATCTCTTGCAAATGTATATGTCATGGTTTTTTTACTTCGGCACAGTGCAAATATATAAATTTCATCCTTTTAAATATGTATCCTTTTTTTTATGATATACTCGAACCTGTGCATGTTTTTGTTTCAGATCATGTTAGCCAAAGGGTTATGTACATTTGTCATATAAACGATCTAATGTAATCGTTGAATAAACAAACCAATCACACAGAGAGTATCTGAACGAATTTTTGATGAGAAATTCCAAAGAAATCTTCTTCCTAGCTTCAAGGACCAACCGAGACAAACACACAGTATTCTTTTTTTTTTAGCTAACTTTATGTCTTTTTTGAGAGAGAGAGAGAGGGAGAGAGATTTGCTAAATTTTAAGTGAACCTATATATCGATGACATTAGAAGGCCTCTTGCTCGAGATCCACTGGTGGAGATATTACATACCGACCAACTCAAGCAACTTGTTTTGTTTATCTAGAGAGAGAGAAAGAGAGAGATTTGTCAAATTTTAAGTGAACCCCTGTCTAAACATGGTCGCTTTCGGCTGGAACCAGTTATCTTAAAACCTAAAACTGAAACCGAACCGACCTGGGACCAGTTTCAAGGTGGACCTGGAGATATTACACACACACACACAGCTTCGCTTCCATAGGGGTGCACACGTTTATGTTTGTTCGCCATTGGGCATCCGCTCGCCGTTGGGAACCCTATACTCGCATTCGGAGCGTTAGCTCATCTGGTAGGGTCTCCACTCACAAGATGAGGGTTGAGAGTTCGATGCCTTGGCTGTGCGTCTCTGGTTTTGGGCCTCCTCGTTGTAAGCAGAAAAGAAAAGTTCAAGATGTCATAAGTAAAGAAAGAAGGCTTATTTGGGAATTTCGCGAGTTCACGTAGCTCACATAACGGTTGAAGTCTCAAACGGTCCTTCTCTCACCATCCAAATTCTGTCCGCTAAGAACGGAAATGCTCCGAATATTCAGGCATTTCAATCTTCCCTTCCTTGCATTTTCGTCCTCTAATCTCCAATCTAGTCCGGAAAATCAACAAAGACACGGTTTCTTCAAGCAAAAGAGGGACGAGAAAGGGGAAATTGAAGAAATCTTCACTCGGAATTTTCTGATTCCCCCATTTCATTTCGTCTCTCAAAGATGGATTGAACGATTCAGGGTTCAATGTTCCTTTTTTCTCTGGTCGGTAGGCACCGAAGAAATTCTTACCGGTTCGATTTCTTTCTACCAAGGAAGTTTTTGAACTTTCTTGGTAATAGATCCTCGCAATGAAAGCCAATATTCATCTAGGGGTTTTTCCGGCGAATCGTCGAGGTTTTTGATCGGAAGAGCCGTTATGCCAATGCTCAGGATTTTCCTGGCATTGATTCTTTGTGCGTTTTCCTTCAGAGTTGAAGGTGTGGATGCCGGGGGTGATCAGAATTACGTACCCCAAGATTCCATTATTCTGAATTGCGGGTCTTCCACGGATGAAGTCGATGCCGATGGCCGGAAATGGAAGAGCGAAGCTGGATCCAAGGTGTCCCTGTTATCACAAAACTCAATTTTGGCGCAAGCCCAGTATCAGGACCCTTCGCTTCCGTCAACGGTGCCGTACATGTCTGCTCGGGTCTTCAATTCCGAATCAACCTACACATTTCCGGTGACACCGGGCCCTCATTGGGTGCGCCTCCATTTCTACCCTTCTTCCTACAGCAGCCTTGCAGCGAACGACGCCTTCTTCGTCGTCACCACTGGCGAGTTCACTCTGCTTCACAACTTCAGCGCAGCGATCACAGCTCAAGCACTCACTCAGGCCTATATTCTGAAAGAGTTCTCTGTCAATTGCACCAGTGACTCTTTCAATCTTACATTCAATCCTTCTGCTGACCATAAATCTTCCTATGCCTTTGTTAACGGCATCGAGGTCATCTCGATGCCGGACATTTACTTAGGCAAGTCGGTTCAGCTCGTTGGTTTTGAAGACCAAACAATTGATATCAGCTCTGGATCTTTGCAAATGATGTACCGGCTCAATGTTGGTGGTCAGTTCATATCAGCAGCTCAGGACTCTAATCTCAGCAGAACTTGGTATGTGGATTTCAGAAGTAGTTCCTCATTGCCTGCTTTATTAGTACTTAAAAATGTGTAGGCACAAAAGGAGTAAGTTGTGAAAGTGCTTTCAAGGTAGTCATATTAGCTAAAGGTGTTCGTGGTCAGGTTTGGTCGATTCTACGCTCAAGTTAAAACAAAACCAATCTAATTTTTCTCAATTTTGGGAGCCAAATCAAATCATTGTAAGGCATAAAACTTCATCAAACCACACAATAGGTTCCGATTTCAGTTCCAAACCATGGTTCATTATGCTTTAACGTGTAGGAGAAATAGTATATAATGAATATCAGGACAGATAAACTTAATGAATTACAGAATAAGTTGCTCAAATGAAAAATACCACCTGACAATTATGTACAACATTGTCACATTTTCTTGCATTCACACTTCAATAATGGCACCGAATAACTACTAAATAGCAGATTCTACTCTTAATGTATCTACCTTAATTAAGTGAGTTTGTGTCGTCTGTATATGTGTGTATATATAAAATCAAGTGTGCATAGACACACACGCACATACGTATATATACATACAGAACGACCAATGTGTACGTACACACACATATATTACGGACAGGTTTTGTTTCAACCTTCAAACAGTAAACCGAACTTTAAGAAGAGTTTAATCAATCCAAACCTAATTGCAAAGAAAAACAACCTCCATTAGGATCGGTTCTTGAAAATCTCTTGTATTAGAATCTCCTTTCTTCACATGACGCTAACCTAAATGGGATTATCTTTACTAACATATACATATATGCACACACAAACACAATATATATGTATATACATATATACATATATGTGCACATTTATATCTATAGAGAGAGATGTCCACATGGCATGCTTGCAAGATTGAGTAAAATGATAGTGTAGTATTCTTATAGATGCATCTGGTTACTCGACTGAATGAAATTATAGCTAACTTTATATTTAAAATAGGTATGATGACACTCCTTATTTATATGGTGCTGGAATTGGTGTCACAACTGCTGCTGGTAAAAATACAACTATAGGATACCCGACAGACATGCCTGAATATACAGCTCTGGTTGATGTTTACTCGACGGCGAGGTCGATGGGACCTGATCCTAAGGTCAATCAGAATTACAATTTGACATGGACTTTTCAGATAGACCAGAACTTCACATACATAGTCAGGCTGCATTTCTGTGAGCTACAATATGATGAGGTAAATCAGAGGGTCTTTGATATCTATTTAAACAATCAAACTGCTCAAGGGGGTGCTGATGTTGTAGGATGGACATCAGCAAAATTTGTTCCTATATACAAAGATTATACTGTGATGGTTTCTACAGTGGATTCCTTGTGGGTAGCACTTCACCCCTCAGATGTGAATCGGCCGGAATATTTGGATGCCATTCTTAATGGTATAGAGATCTATAAAGTGAATGATTCCACAGGAAACCTTGCGGGACCGAATCCAACTCCTTCCCCTCTAATGCCTCCACCGGTTGATGACTCAAGTTCAGCAGTGGGGAATTCGGGAAATAAACTACATGTGATTGGTGGTGCAGCTGGAAGTGCTGTTGCTCTGGGTGCCATTGCCTTCTGTGTTGCTTCCTATTTCAGGAGAAAGAGAGAGGGCTTGTCAGGTCAGTGCATAACCCATGGAACAGGGTCTGCATGGCTCCCCCTTTATGGCAATGGACATTCTCACACAATGGGAAGCAAGGTGTCTACCATATCCGGCCGAAGCTGCACTAGTAGCCATGTTTCATCAATGGCTGCAAATCTATGTCGACACTTCACCTTTCAAGAAATCAAACAAGGAACCAAGAACTTTAATGAATCACTGGTAATTGGAGTTGGTGGATTTGGAAAGGTCTATGTCGGCGAAATTGATGGTGGTACGAAGGTTGCAATTAAAAGAGCTAATCCTTCTTCAGAACAAGGCATAAACGAATTCCAAACAGAGATTGAGATGCTCTCAAAATTGAGGCACAGACATCTTGTTTCTTTAATTGGGTACTGTGAGGACCAAAATGAGATGATTTTGGTTTATGATTACATGGGGCAAGGGACACTAAGGGAACATCTCTATAAAACTAACAAGCCCCCTCTGTCATGGAAGCAAAGGCTAGAAATATGTATAGGAGCAGCTAGAGGTTTACATTATCTCCACACAGGTGCAAAATATACAATAATCCACAGAGATGTGAAGACTACTAATATTCTTTTGGATGACAAGTTAGTGGCAAAAGTTTCTGACTTCGGCTTGTCAAAAACCGGGCCAGGACTGGATCATACTCATGTGAGCACAGTTGTGAAAGGAAGTTTCGGCTACCTTGATCCAGAATACTTTAGGAGACAACAATTGACTGATAAATCTGATGTTTACTCATTTGGGGTTGTTCTCTTTGAAGTTTTGTGTGCTAGACCAGCTTTGAATCCTAGCCTTGCTAAGGAGCAGGTCAGTCTTGCAGATTGGGCTTTGCACTGCATGAAGAAAGGGGTGTTAGGTGATATCATTGATCCACATTTGAAGGGCACAATTAATCCCGAATGTTACAGGAAGTTCACCGAGGCAGCACAGAAATGCCTTTCAGATCATGGCATCGATCGGCCAGCAATGGGCGATGTTCTTTGGAACCTTGAGTTTGCTTTGCAGTTACAGGAAAACTCAGAAGAGGGAAAATTGGTTCCAGAGACAAGTAGGCTACCTGCTGCTACTAATGATATGTACAGCCAAAATCCACTTGGTGGAATGGGCGGTATGACTGCGATTGCTGAGGAACCCAGCAGCATAACCTCAAGCGCAGTCTTCTCACAGCTTATCAATCCAAAGGGAAGGTAAAGACCATTTTATTTGTCGAAAACCTGGACTCATGGGAAACTTATTGCTCACAAGCAGAACTTCTTCAAAAGCATAGAACCAATTTTTAGAAAAAGAGCTTATTCAATTTGTCTCCGTATGTATATCAAGGAATTGCCGTACTTAATTTCATCTTGTATTCTTGAACATGGAAAGCTATTCTTCATTTGTAACTAGCTTCATCTTGGTCATGCTGTTTATGCATTGTCGACAATATTTGTTTTAGGAGCATATCTTAGTGACAGAATTAGCAATTTGTGTAGAGTGAATATACAAGTCCATAATTTCAGAGCATTCATACTCGTAGATATGCAGCTATCATGTACTTAAAGTGCAAGGATCAATTATTAATTAGGGTCATGTTTTGAAATATATAGATGAGATCAATATAAAAACATCTTTCTTGCAATGTATTAATTCGAATCAATAAGAGGTGCTTCCAACAAATACCACATTGCTCTATAAGTAGAATTCGATCTTTTCTTTCTGGTAATCTCCTAATTGTTGCACAGCAACGAGAAAGAGACTCTTTAACTAGAAAGAATTGTGTTCAAGTGTAGGATATCCATCAAAGAGTTTTCACAACTCATTTATGTGTTATTAAATAGTTTAAATTTTGATTCTTTCTTTTAGATCCCTCTCTATATCTCAGCAGAGACTCAAAAAATTTAAATTGAAATGGGACGATCGGATGCTTGGCCTCCTCCTTTTGTCTCAAGGATCGGCACAACTTCGATCCTGCCTTCTTCTGAGATGAGGTGCTTCACTGAACAACCAAAAGTTACCTAGCTGTTCAAAGGCGGAAGGTACAAGCTTGGTGGCATGGCATTTCTCTATGCTTATCAAATAGTTTGGTTTAAGCTCGATCAGGATCTGAGTCCGATTGTCCGGGTTTCATAAAGAAGTTAAGATGCAAGTAGCAGGAGGGGTCAGACATGGGTTTCAGATTAAGCACACAGTCTAATTCGGATTTGAATTTTGATCCTTAGATCCAGGTATTCAGGCCAGTCTTCTAAGTATTACTATGCAACCTGTATGGCAAAGGCCCAAAAATACAACAGTATCGTACTGTTTAAAAGTTGGAAATCTAAAATATTAAAGCAATTCAGATATGTTATTCTTCAATTATCTTAAAGTACACCGATATACACCCCTATATGGTAGGATATCTAAGATTCGAGTTGACCTTTTGGTGGTGGATCTGCATTGAGGCAAGGTGAGGCAGCAGCCGCACCTCAGTTTACCTCACCTTAAATAGTCGAATTGGCTATTCGCCCTACTCTACTAAAAATTCTACATCCGCCACTCATGTCTTTTGTTATCCAATGCGTGATCGTGTCGCAAAAAGCTTACAGTTCTCCAGCATGCATTAAGGCCCCATTTTTAGACCCAACTCTCTCTCTCTCTCTCTCTCTCTCTCTCTCTCTCTCTATATATATATATATATATATATATATATATATATATATATATATATATATATATATATATATATATATATATATATATATATATATATATATATATATATATATGTGTGTGTGTGTGTGTGTGTGTGCATGCGCGTGCACGTGTGTGCGTATGTTTGCACTTGTGGAGACTGAATTTGGTGCACTAGTGATGCATCACTACACCAAATCTAGACGGTTTGATTAAAAGATCAGATGGTTTACATGTAAATTTGAAAAGCAAACAATACATACTCTCTGCTTTTTGAAATTAAAAGAATTTCTTTTTTCATATTCAAAAAGTGATTCGAGTGCACTGGTGCACTAATTCCAAATTTCTTATATATATATATATATGTGTGTGTGTGTGTGTGTTTTAAAAAATCACCCACCATTGATAATGTAAGTATGAGTATCATTTAAAAAATTATAAAAATATTATTACACCTACCATGTTTTATGGTTCTGAGTGTTGGGGAGTTAACCTATCAACATGTACAAAAGATGTCTCTGACAGAAATGAAGACGTTGAGATGGATGAGTGGTCATACAATAAAAGATCGTATACATAATGAGGTTACTAGAAACAAATTAGAAGTAACACCAATAGAGGATAAGATGAGAGAATATCGTTTAAGATGGTTTGGACATATAGAAAGAAGATCATAAGAAGAACCTATAAGAAGGTATTAAAAACAAAATTTGGAAAGTGTTAAAAGAGGTAGAGGACGACCACAAAAGTGTTGGAAAGAAACAATAAAGAATGATCTAGCTTATGCTAACATGGCACATGATAGAGCTCTGTGGAAACAAAGAATCCATGTAGCCGATCCTGTCTAGTATGGGAAAAGGCTTAATTGTTGTTGTTGTTGTAGTTTCATGCTCCCCAATAATAAAAGATGAGTTATATATATATACACACACCAGGTATGATGCTAGTCAACCTGATTTTAACCTGTACCCAGAGTGTCCCTACCCGGTAACACAATTTGCCACCCCTAGCATACTTGCCACCAGGCAAAGATAAGATAACAAGTTTCCTTGTCTTCCAACGTATGTAGCACTCATTTAAGAGCTAATGAGCTACATGAATTTCAATCGACCTTTTCTTATACAAATACGGAGGCCGAAGCCAGACACACACCCCGTGCATCAAAATCACAACCTTCAACTTGTGAGTCAACCCTCTAGCCAGTTGAGCTGTTGCCCTTTGCACGATTTCAACTAACCCTTTTATTTCACGATAATTGCCATTGGATTAATGTAAGTTCAAGATGGTACCAAAGCCAGTCAGTCGGTCTAAACCAAACTCTTTGTGACCGTTCTCTGGCTCATTTTTGGCATTTCATAAGATGGTCACTGCTAAATTCACTTGGCTTTCATAGCATCTTTCGGATACCATCTTGAACAACTTATTTGGAATAAACACAATTTTATTACTTAACATGTTCTTCTAGACACAATTTTATTACTCAACATGATCTGCTAGATATGTAACGATCATCGGGGAGGCATAGGCAATAAGCGGCCGGTTAGTATTGCAAGCCTCATGGAGGCATTCTTTTGATGTAATAAATACAAAAAAAAGAGGAAAATCTTGATTATCATGGAAAATTAATTCTTCATTGCAGGGTGGCACTGGATTCTCTCTCACATGATTATTTCATGTCATTTTGTTCTTCCACCTAGAAATAAGTAAATTTAAACGGAAGCTAATTCTTTTTCTATGTACACCCGTATTTTGCTGTTCACACACCCTTACCACCTGTCTACTGAATGTAGTAGACTCACCAAACACTTTCTCTTCTTCCCCTCCCCCCCTTCTCTCTATTCCCCCTCCCTCTTCCCACCGGCATCTCCCCTCTAGGTTTCCTCTTCAAACCCCCTTTCTCCCTTTGTGGCACCATGTGAGGTATGCTTCCTTCTCGTTGTCCCTTTCCCGCCTCTCCACCCCACTGCCCTCCTCACTTTTTCTCCTCTTTCTTCATGGCACGTTTGCTTGTCATTTAGAGTCTGCTCCCAAAATGTCGTAAATGCTTAAGCGCATCCATTTCAGGGAGCAGATGCCAGCATGCACCCAAATGTATCTGATGCATCGAGCTTACACCCAAGCTAGCATCTGATCCGTAAAATGGGTGTGCTTAAGTGCTTATGTTTGTTTTAGGCTTGTTATTCTTTGTCTTATCCCACCTTATCTTTTGTCTTATTTTTATCCTTCTTCGATACAGGATGTCAAGCGATGGACTGAAATATAGATATAACTCTAATGAAGAAATCTATAGTAACAAATGCATTGATTGAGTGTGTGAGTGATGGAATTGATTATTTGTTTATATTTGAAACTAATGAAGTGGTATATAGTTAGGATAACTTAATTCAATATAAAAGAAGGGTTGAAAGAGATTATAACATTTTCGTTGTAATAATTCATCGGAAAAAGAAAAGTAAAGTGTGGCTTGGATGTGATAGGAATGGTAAATATAGAATGAAGAAAGCAGTTGATGTTGAAAATAGATGTTGGAATCAGTGGCGGACCTACATTGTAGAGTGGGGGGCCGACCACTGCCCCATAAATTTTGAAAATTCTGATTTGGGGCTTGTTATTTTTTGAAAAACTGAAAATTGCCTCTTTGAAAGTTTTCAAAAATAAAAGGTGGTTATATGAAAATGCTACAATGGTAGAAATCTGCATGTAAATATGATAACGTGAAACCTTTTTTCATTATTAGTAATAGGTTTGAATCAGATTTTCAAATTTGGTCCGAACCAAAACCTATTACCATCATTAAATGATTCGTGAGACTGGATCTGTTATCCACTTATCCAACCTTAATTCTCCTCTCTCTCAATCAACCGGCAACTTGATACAAGGGCCAAGGGCCAGTTTTGACTTGCTCCCTCTCTCTTTTAGAGTGCTTTATTGCAAAGATAAATTTATTTTGTAATAAGAATTATATCGAGGTTAGGAAAATGAAGGATAACTATACAAGACTAGTGGCACGAGCAAGACGAAAGCAAAGTGAGGCAAAAAAATTGCATCATATCCATAATATATTGCAGAAAATCCATTTGTTTTTATATTTATTGCTTTGCATATCAACTCCAATTAGTTGTTAAGAAACATAAAGAAATAATTCAATTATTTGATACTATTTCTATAATCATGAATTGTGTTTGAGGTTCGTATAAGTGCCTTGAGAAGCTTAAAGAATTGAAACTTTACAGAGTTCGTAAGAAATTAAAATTTTGATATAATGAAAATGACAAAGGATAAAATCATCTCCTTGGAATTAAAAGGGTTGGAGACACATGTTGGGGTTCAAATTATTATACCTTGTTAAACTTAATTAGAATATTTCAATCTATTGTAAATGCGTTTTATGTTATCAATGATGATGATATCAAAGGTAGTACTGACAATTTGTGGAAGATAATCCAAACATTTGATTTTGTATTTATTATATATTTGATGGAAGAAACTTTGAAAAACACAAATAATTTATCACTAGTACTACGAAGAGAAGACCAAGATATTATCAATGTTTTGAATCTTATAAAGTTTTTGAAGAGACAATTAAATAAGTTTAGAATTGAAGATAATGAATGAAAATATTTTATTAGAAAGATAAACTTATTTTGTAATAAGAATGTTATCAATGTTAGAAAATAGAGGATAACTATATAGGACAAGTTACATGACGAAGGCAAAGTGAGGCAACAAATTTGTATCATTATTGGTACGAGGTATTCAACTTATTGATGAGAGAAATACCGAATTGCTTCTTTATGTTCAGGTCTTGATCAAAGTTACAATTTTGCTTTCTTCAATAGAGAGAAGTTGGTTGAGCTTGCAAATTTTTATCTTTATGATTTTTGTGCTAATGATCTTTGGCAACTTTAACATCAACTTCATAACTATATTATGAAAATGCATGATGATCAAGGGTTTCAACTTAAAGGAATAAGTGAAATTACAGAGGTGTTAGTAAAAGAAAAGAAAGGATAAGAGCTACTTTTTGGTATATTGGTTAATAAAAGTGGTATTACTTTTACCTATTGCTACTACAAGTATGGAGCGAGTATTTTCTACTATGAAGATTGTAAAGAGTCACTTGAGAAACAAAATTGGTGATGAGTTTATGGATGATTGCTTAGTTACATCTATTGAGCATGACATATCATCAGGAATAAACAATAAGACAATTATGCAATGGCTCCAAAAGATACGGCCTCGGTGATAAATCCTTCCTAATAATTGATTATATAAGTGTTCTTAACATTGTATACTTTTTTAGTATTGATTTAGTTAGAAGAGTTTATTATACACTTCCTTTTGTATTGTAGGTTTGTAATGGGTATCATTTTGTCTTTTTTGAAGTACTCTTGTAAAGGCTATCTAAGATTAAAAGATTTTAGAAGTTGTATTGTTATGAATTTAATAGGTATGTGCATTTAATAACTTTAATTATTTAAATATGTTATATTAGAAGTGTTTGACTATGTAAGTGTCAGATAATAAATATTCATTGCTAATAGTTATTTGCTATCATTTTTGTATTTCATCTTTGTGGTATTTATAGAATCTTAGTGATGTTAAATATTTTGGTAGTTCGGTTATCAACTTAAGAACTATTGCTAGTTATATTTGTATTAAGATATTATTTTTTACTCTTAAGAAGTTGATTACATATATAAATAACTATACTATAATGAATTCTTAGTAATTGGTAACTTTTTTACATATATCAGTTTTGTATATAATGAAGCCGGGCTAAACCTATATTTTTGCCCCCTACCCCCTCTAAATTGTCTAGATCCACCACTATTTGGAATGGTACGACGAAAGTAAGATGTCTATTTTTAATTTAGGGAGCTAGTGAGGTAGATGGGTTTATCGAAGTTGGTTTTTATTAATGAGATGCATAATCATCCTCTCCGCTATTGAATTCAAATTAATAAAAAAGATGACATAAAGTCATTATAAGCAAAAACAAATATTACCACAATTGAATTTTAGTAACAATTTAAATGTTAGCAAACATTTATAATGTGATGATGAATATAAAGCAAAAACAAATAGGTGGTTGAACAATTCTTCAAGAACTCTTATATGAAATGGATCACCATCATTATTACACATGACATCGTAATATATTGAAGACAAAATATGTGAGTGATATTATATTTATAAATCCTACCTCAATTCAACTTTTATGTACATTTTTAAATGTATTAAAAGTTGATTGTACTTATAAGATGAATAGGTATAAGATGCTTTTTCTTGAGATCATGAGATTTACATCTACTAATAAAACTTCTTTTGTGGTATTTGCTTTCTTAAGTTCGAAGCAGGAAGAAAATTATATTTGAGTATTGATATGTTTGATAGAGTTATATGCTTAAAAGTAGTTTTTTTAATGTAACATGTATAGATCATGAGCTTGTATTGATGAACAAAATTGATATTGTTTTCCCCTAGTAAGTACATTTTATATAGCAACATATTGCAAAGAATATTGAAGGACATATTATTCGGTTGATAAAAAGAAATAATATACTACTATAATTGGTATTAGTTGGAGGATAGTTATTGAGTCTGGAGAGGAGAGAACTTATGTTGAGTAATTGGGTTTAGTGAGAAAAAGTGGAAGAATTTTTTTGCTAGAATGCCATACATTAAACAACAACAATTAGGTTAGTATAAGGAAAAGATTGTATAAGTACCTGTTGCATTGTATTTTGAATTAGAATGCTCACATGACTAACAAGTATGGAACCTTCTTCATATATATATATATATATGTGTGTGTGTGTGTGTGTGTGTGTGTGTTATTGAAGTCATACATATTTATATGTGTATACAAATATGGTGTAAAAGTACATCCAAATGAGATTATTTATGGTGTTGTATAGGGTTGAGAGTGTGTATGCAAGGTTGAAAAGATTTGTTGATAGCTCGATTGAGAGGTTTGATACGATATGGACTGACTTCATTCATTAATTGATTTACAAATTTTGAAAGTGAAGAAATCATTTAAGAGATCTTGAATCATCAACAAATACTATTTTACAGATTTCTTTGAGTTTGTTAAAAAACTAAAAAATAAGGTTTAATGTCATGTACTTGATTTAATCATACAAAAGATAATCGAGAAGAAGTTGTTGGTTGGGATCCAACAATATGTTGTATGGCATGTGCTAGTTACATAAGTTTTCATGTGCTCATGAAATATTCATTTTGTTAAAGCATGTTAGCATATGCTATTGTCATCCATTAATCCATTCTAGAGGAAATATGATATGAAAAAGGATGGTTTGATATACCTCATGAAGATGCAAAGTACAGGTAGAAAATTGAATTGGAAGAAAATTTTAGTAGTTAAAAAACAATATCAATATCATTGTAGGCAAGTAATAAAGTAGTTGCAAAATAGTTTGAATCCTCATCTACAAAATCTATAAAGAGAGAGTTGTTCTATTTGGAGTATGGAGAGAGGAGTATTTCTCAAGTTAAAATACTTTTATATGAAATTTTTTAGTTTTACGATGTCGAAGTGTAACGTTGAGCGCCTGTGCAGTAACGGACGTTATTGCACAACGCCCAATGGGGGGATATGAAGGGCCTTTAAAAAGGGCCCTTCATAGTGCATTTTTCCAAGGAGCTGGGCAGCCTTGAACTAGCCGGAAAACAGGAGGAGGAGGCCGGAATCCGGTGAGTTCAATATTTTTTTTTCTTTTTTTCTTTCAGATTTTTGTTTTTCTTTTTAATTTTTTTGATGAAAAGCTTGTTGAAAATCATCGTTTTGGGCTTGGATTGGAGGTTTGAGGTAGAACTAAGCATTTTGGTGGGGTAGGTAAGCAATGGCGTTAATTTGGCCGGAAAACGGTTGTGCTTCGCCGGAAACCGGCGAGATCGATGCCGAAAAAAGAAAAAAAGAAAAAGAAAAGAAAAGAATATGAGGCCTTTTGGGCATGTCCCTCGTTCCGTGTTGTGTCGTGTCTGAAATGTCATGAACCGACACTGATTCATGTCGTGTGTTAAGAAACAGATTATGTGTCGAAAATGGGTCAAGTTTGGGTCGTGTCTTGAAATGGGTTTTTAGGTTAAAAACGAGAACCGTGTCAGTAGTTAAAGGTTCTCTGTTGACACAATGACGCAAGCTACATATTGTGTCACTCATTCAGATCAGATATGAAATTGGGTATCGATTTGGATCTCGGATAGCTTAAACGGATCCAAATTGGGGTTTGGTATCCGATTCGGATATAGTTGTTTCGTTAGACTTATAGTTAAATAAATTTTAATGTTTCAATTATTTGTAATTGTTTAGAGATTAAAATTGGAGGATTTGGTAGTGATAAGAGAGACCTAGCAGCTTGGGGACTGAATCTTAGCGCTCCTTCAGGTAGGGGGTTATGCATTCTTTTACAGAACCATGCTAGAAGTGATTTTACTGTTTCAGATAGATTTAAATGTGCATGATTGATAACTGTTTTATTGATGTTTGTGAAATGTTATTCACAATTATGGGTTATTTGATATGCTTTTCAAATAGAACATGTTTATGACACTGTTTGATAAAGAACATGTTTTGATATGCATGTGTTGTATGAACATGGTATTTAAATGTTGTTTAAATATTGTGTGGATATGAGTTTGATTTTGGATATTCGTGGATCTGGATATGATTTGTGAATGTGATGAACTGTAATTGGTTTTAGAAATGTAATGATGTGTGAATATACGAGCCGTACTTGTGTGGTTTGTGTGGGGTCTCTAGAGACTTGCAAGTCCCTCGGGCGATCCGGTTTGAGGCGAATAAAGGGTGTGTTCCCGAGCACTCTGCCGTGAGAGTCGGCGTGGTTACCGTCGTGGATGAGGTTACCGAGGTCACGTTAGGGAGGGCCGGACGACTTCCGTGGCCTTTGGGGCAGACACAGTATGGGCTGTAATTATCGAAACTAATGATATGTGTGCGTGTGTGTGAGTGTATGCATATGAATTTGAGATCATGATTTAAAGGTAAATGTGCCTTGCTATGAAATGGTTGTGAACTATGCATGCTTTTAGTATGTTTTCTGTTTAAAGATGCTTAACCTTCCTATTGAGCTATGTATAGGAGCTCACCCTATTGTTTTACAGCTCATCCTGAAGCTAGCACTTCGAAGGCACACGGAGCAGAGTAGGAGTTTGATAGAGCATCATTTTTATTTTAGATGGTATGATAAGTGTTGAATAATTTAGAAGGTCTTTTATTCGGGGTTATTGTTAGGTGAGCCCCGCACCATTTTGGACGTATTGTTTAGAACTTCAATATGAATATTTATTTCAGTTAGATATTTCTTGAGTTTGAATTAAATTGATATTGTATTTGTTTAATGCTCACTATCACGCCCGTGCGAGAAACAGCCACGTGGCATCGGCTCGGGCCGGGTCGTGGTCACGACTCGAGCGGGTGTGACACGAAGTCATGGTCGTGAACGTAGGGTGTCATTAGGACTTCAGTCTTCTTCATTATCAAGTAGTGTTTGCTCATTGCCTGGTATAGAGACATCATATGATGACAAGATACTTTAGTCTATGATATCATATGTTGTCAAATGAGTTGATTTTATAGGAGATGATAACTATAGATATTAAGTTGTTGGGAGCTTTGAGGAAAAGGAGAAGCATATTGGATTGAGAATTGGAGAAAATATTTTATAGAAGTATATAATGTTTTGACATATACTCTCTAATTTTCATAGAAGAGGGCATATCGAGGGCATTTTGCGTCATATTGCTTGCAATGCTTCTTCATGTAGACCAACTTAGTGGATGCAGATGGTTGACTTAGGTTGAATAGTTGTTGCATGATAAAATGTTGCATTAGTGTTGCTTTTGAAGATGAGGTCGACAATATATTATAATAACTAGCAACTATCCACCACCGTATGAAGTATGATATATGTATTATTATAATGAATCAAGATGACATTTCATAGCAATATGGAGTCCTCCAACTTCTAGTTTGTATTGTATATTTAGCAAATGTAGATGCTTAACTTTTATTGTATTTTACTACAATTATATATATGGTCAATGGAGCCCTCATGCCACCTATATGTTTGATGTTGGAATGAAATTAGTATCTAAGTATTATTAATTGAGACTTATCATTTCGTGCATGTATTGTTGAATATACAAAAGTGAGGGAACTCCAAGATTATATTATTCATCATATTGATGAGTTATACTAGCTTTTGTATTTGATATATGTTAAATCTTTTGTATTTCTTTATTTGATCATGAATAGTATGTTAGATGATTCGGTATGATATCAGTCTCAACCCCATGTGGTCGAAAATAAGAGTAAGAGAATATGATTAAATATTATAGACATTTTAAGAATATTCAATGTCATTTATATGATATAAGTATAATTCCTAGCCATTATCTAATGTCTCATTGTCATTGTTATCATCATGCGACTAATAGACAAGAGTAGGAGTGGACGCAACCAAGTGATATATATATATATATATACAACCATATACATATGTATATATATATATATATATGTATATATATATACATATGTATATACATATATATATATATATATATGTATATACTATATATATATATATACATATATATACATATATATACATATGTATATATATATATATACATATATATATATATATATACATATATATATATATGTATATATATATATATATTGATGACATTTCTCATATATTGACAGTGTATATTGATATGTATATACATATGTATATATATATATATGTATATATATGTATATACATATGTATATACATATATATACATATGTATATATATATATATACATATGTATATACATATATATATATATATGTATATATATATATATACTATACATATATATATATATACATATATATACATATATATACATATATATACATATATATACATATATATATATATATATATATACATATATATATATATATATATATATATATATGTATATATATATATATATTGATGACATTTCTCAAGGTTGTTCCTAGGCATTGACAGTGTATATTGATATAATTGATGTATAAAAAGAGTTACTCCCTCCATGAAGCACTACAAACATTTACATTGCCATCTTTGTTCAATCAACCTTATAAACAATATAAGAAAAACAACTACTTTACTTTTAGTAAATTCAATGATGTAGGGTAATTGCTTGGTGGAGGGAGTAACTCTTTATAATGTTGAACAAAATCTCTCAATAAAAATCGATGAGTGTGAGAAATGTACCAATCCATGTATAATCTATTAGACTTATATGAGTAGGCTTCTTTGATGTTAGAGTGTTTGATAGATCCATGCAGTGTGAGTTTTGTGCCTCCCAACACTCACCCTGTGGGTCATAACTCTATGCATATGGCTTCTCTAAACTATATACAATTATCAGCCTCAATAGAGGAAGAGGAATGTGATATTGATGACCAAACTCATGAACAACTCTGATATATACATTTATCATATCTAAGCAATACATACAACCATGATATTAAGACAACATGTACTTATCTATTATATAATTTTTTCAAAAACAGGGATGCCAATCAATTTGTGACAAAAAAAGAGAAATTATACTATAAATATTATAAAGTATGTAACTTACAAAATAAATTTCAGTTGTATGTTTGTATCTCAACTGTTGTCATAAGATCTAACTTCTCACATTACCCAGTAAGATGGGATGTAAGATGCTTCATATGAGTAATATTGTTCATCCATCTACCTGCTTGTGGTTGTCTCTCAACCCAATATGAGCATGCATTTACTCTAAAGGCTAGAAATACTCATAAAGTTTTCTTGGAGCACATATTATATTTGATATTAAAATATTATAGAAAACTTAGTATACTATCCTTGCAATATAGGAAGGAAAGACAATTATTATCTAAAGTAGGTAGTGTGACCACTAAGCTATTGTGCATCAGCACTAGAAGCCTTACCCAATTGTCAATATAAATAAGTGTCACCACACCCTAGACATACTCAGCTGATATATATCTCATGCATGAGCACAACTAAATGTCCATTCATCTGAATGTCAAGGATTTTATAAGCATCATTAAGGGTGATCGTCATCTCACCCTAGGACATATAAAAATTGTTTGTATCTTATCATCGTTTGCTAAAAGCACTAAGCAATACTTGATCCATCACTTTATATATAATAACTCTCCTCAAATATGTAGTGTAGATGATCTCCCTCCAACTCCTCAGTTGTGTTTGAGAGTCCTCCACTATAATATTCAATTTATCGACTATTTTGTATCATGAATGAGTAGTAATCATTTTTAACATACTCTACAAGTTTTATGAAATGTATGTCAATTATAATCATATTTAACTTGGAGGAAGATTAATCTTAATTAATAATCACATTTATATTTGGAATTTAATTGATCATAGCACACCTTATATGCAATATGATATATAAGCTTGGAAGTAAATCCAGAACTAGAGGAATATTGCTCTTGCTACACTCTTCTTCACCTGTTCATCATCGTCATCATTATTTTCACTTTATAATGTATCAAAATCCCTATCACCAGAAGGGTTGACTTGGTCGTGTTCTGAAAGACCTTGTGCAGGACCGACTTCATCTGCTAACATAGCTTCAACATCATCATATCAAAGTTGTGGAAGTGGGTGGTGGTAGTGGCTGTGATGAGTGACACGAGTGAAGGGAGAGAGAGATGAGGGAGTCTTTGCAGAGTGAGGCAAGGAGTGTGAAGGGGTATGTAGGTAGCAAAATCGGGTGTGTAGATAGCAGCACCCTTATTTTTCTATTACTTTAGGTGGACATAAACTTGGACTCTTCAGGTCATATCTAACACATAATGCAACATCTTGGTTCAGGTTATGTTCCTGTGGAAACAGGTGAATAAGAGCACCTGATTTTTTTTATATTACCTTGAGTGAACCTAAAGACAAGTTTCAGGTCGAGTTCATGCCAGGTTCTTGTGTCGTGTCTTGTATTACCAGACCTACTTCATAGCTTTGAAGAAAGATAAGATAATTTGCTGCAGGCAGAACATAAATATATTCACTTTAATCGAATTGACAAGAAAACTGATACTTGTGTCCATGTCTTGTTATGCTCGTTTGTTTTTAGAGCTTGAGCGAGCTCATGAAGATTGATGAGCTTGATTAAGTTGAGCTCGATTTGAGTTCATGAATGTGCCCCAACTTGAGCTTAAATTTGACCCTGACCAACTAAAAACCCTACTAATTTGCAGGATAAACCACATGTTTCAATTGAAAAATCTCTTGTGCTAAATTTTAACTTAGTCAAAAGGATGAGAAAGATGTACTTTGTCTAGATTCCTTTCATCTCTTTTCTAGTGTTTTGCTCCCTCCCGTCAATACAAGACTAACCTAAACGTATGATGCTCATTTAAGATTGCCAGAAAATCAGGCCAAGATGGTGAGCTCGAGATCGACTCGTTTATGCATCAATCTTGGCTTGAGCTGGCCTCGCGCTGGGGAAGACCAAGCCAGGTTCGAACTTTCATTGACTCAATTATGGGTAGCTCACTAGGAGCTCCATTCCCTTGCAATGTTTGTTACACTGTCATTTTTTGTTCTTCTTTTTCGGTTCTTTAACTTGTACAGTTTTATGATCGTAATATTGGAGCCAAACTTGCCAAATATCAAAAGAAAAAAATAAATTTGCCTACCACTACCAGAGTCGGTCCATCTGAATCGTTTTGTCTTGACAAGTATCGGTTCCTCGTCTACCCGAAGCACCCTTGGCACCGAATCCTGAGCAAATGGATAAATCTTTTCACACTTAAATCTGAAAAGACGTAAAATTCATTTGATTAGACCCTAACTTTTCTGACCGATATTTGACCCGAACCGACAGATCCAGACATGCCAAAAATGGATCTGTGCCATACCCACAACACGTTTCCATTTGGTTCGGGCACTGAGTACATTGGCACTTCACGTCAACGCTCTCTCAAGAAACCCAAACACGTGAATTGCATCAGTCGAGTCATGTCTCCCAAGACTATGAACCGGCCCTACACTCAAACCCGACCCAGATTGTCATATGAACCTCATCCACATCACATCCGGTGTTTGCGTCGCCAGCCCATGTACCGCAATGCCCGAACAATAGCCTCCTGGTGGATTGAATTCACCATCTTCTATCTCGGGTAGGCTGCGAAACTAATGAAGCTTGCGATGCTTGGCTTGGTTCGACTCTTGACGAGTTCGTTCATGTTGTGGTTGTGATCTAACGAACCAACACAAACTTGCCTGTAACACTACATGAATTGAACATGCACAATATGAGTTTGGTGCGGCTCAACTCGTGTAAGCTTGCTGAGTCAAGCACATTAAATTGTGTGTTTAGTTCGGGTTGAATTATAAAAGCTTGATTAGTTCATTGTATAAAGTTTTATGCGCATATATGCTAGGATGCCATATAAGTAACTGGGTAGGTGCTGCAATTAAATGATCAAATTTCATTTTGCAAGGATATCCTATAAAAGGTAAAGTTTAAGTTATTTCTTATTTAGAAATTTTAAGTTTTTACTGAATATACATATATATAAGGTTACCTGCTACACGTACTCGTGTTCATGAATGAGCCATGCACAGAGAAATAGAAGGTAAGAAATAATTTAATTTGAGGAAGGTAAGAAAAGATTCATCTTGTCCGCCTTAAAGGTAAGAAAAACGCATAAAATAATTTAATTTGATAAACATAATTTTTAAGGAAATCAGAGATATATGTCGAGTTTCACACTGTTTTTCCCAAAATTAACTGAGTCTGGATTATATTTTCTGAAAAAATATTATCTATAAAATACAATATTGATAAATATTGTTCTTTTTTTCTTTAATCCTTTTTGATGGTTGGTCTATCTTGCTAATATAGATATTGTTTTTGGAAAAATGAAACAATATGCGCAAAGAGAGACGGGTCTCCTGGCTAGGGGCTCAAATAGAAAGAATCTTAATACTGAAGGTCATCAGTACGATACCTGGGGCTTGCATATCGAGAATGGGTCCATGTCCATGGAAAAAAAGGAACCGATCCGTTGTAGCTTGATATTCTACTATGCATGAAAGGAACTTCAAGAGTTTCAAATATCAAGAATTAAGGGAACCGGGAAATTGTAAAAGAAAAAAAATGTAAAAATCATATAAAATGGAACCAGAATCCGAAGCAAAAACAATAACAGGACCAGGGGTCCAACCCGTCTGATTGCATTGAAGGTCATGAGTTCGAAGCCCAATGGATGCATCTGGCGTAGGCCCTGCTCATTGTATCAAAAAATTTGTATAAGGCAGGAATCTTTAATGGCTATTTCCATTTTTACTGATGATGATGCACATTGTATCGGCTGTGACCTTAATCTCTATGACTATAAATGGTTCGAGTTTGCCTAGAACTAGGAATTGGAACGGAACTTAACCAGGTGTGAGACGGTTCCAGTGCCGGTTTAGAACCTATTCATGGTCTGTTTTAGGTAAAAGTTGTTTCTTCTTTCTCCCCCATAAATTGAAATCCCCGCCTGCGAGTAGGTGCCAAAGGGCCCTACCGGTGAGCCAAAGCTCTGGCACTACTCAAGGTTTCAAGCTTCATTCCAGTATAGAAAGTGGAGGGAGTGTCTGTGTATGTGCGCGCTGGTGAAGGGGAAGGGCACGCTTACAGAGCCAACTGGGAACCATTGAGCCTTGAGCCCCACCACAAACAGCGCCGGTGGGCTCGGCGCATCTCCCGTTGTCGTTCTTCGCCAACCGAATCCCGAGCCCGAAGCCTCAAAAGTCCACCCCGCCCGGATCCGAGATGTTTTCCCTTACTTACCCTTCCCAGTAATTTCTCAAAATCCCAAACAACCGCATCACTCGATCCAAGCGGAGAGATGGGCCCCACACCTACACCGAAAACCTCTCACGCACCAATCCCACGCCGTTGATGCTCACATGCGTACGTGCCAGATCAAACGCTCACACGCGTCGGAAAGCTGGAGGCGGGCAGGCCGTTACTGCTGGCACGACACGTGTCATAGTACGAGAGGGCCACCCGAAACGGCCGTATGGATTCAATTGGGGAAAACGGGATTCCCGTGATTCTTTGAATCGAGTCGGAATGGAAACTATGCGTATCGATAACGGAGTAGCTGGGCCTCTATCCCTGTGGACTGTCCCGTCCCGACTTGGTTCTCAGAAAACCGGTACCCGGAAAATAATAGCCGTTTATGACCTTTCATTTCTTCTAAAAGGACTACGATATTATTAGGGCTGAACAATCGCTTTTAGTTGCTTGGCTCGTTCTGTTGAAGACCGGAGCTAACGACTGGTTCTAATGAGCCAAACTAATGCAAACAACATCTTTGCAAGCTGTGCACTTTTGTTTGTGAGATTTGTTAGCTCTTGAATTTGAATTAGTTCCTATTCAAATTCTGGGTTCGCTTTTGTTTTGCACATAATCCAGCAAAAGACCCTACAAATAGGGAGGGTCTCCCCACTGAATGTGATCGACTACTTCGTCTTATCGCCGGAAAGCCGAAAACTTGCTTATTATATATAGTCGGAGTTTTTATGCACACTCTGTCTAATTGTCGTTGTTCGAAATCCTGAACGGAGAAAGAAAAGCTTGGTAGCCAGGGGATAGGAATTCCGAAGCAAGGGCATCATTTATCCTACCAGATATGCATGCATGCACCACCCCAAGTATCCATCTTCAGATCTCCCTAGCCGGAAAAAGCCTTGTGCTACAATCACCGGCATCTCATATATACAAAATTACTTCATTCTTCCACGCCCCAAGTATGGAACTCATGACCTTCAACTTGTGAGTTGAGTATTATTGCTCGTGCTAGCAACATTGTAGGGGGTCGTCTCAAAACACCCTTCAGAAGGTCGCGAGTTCGATACACTTCCACTTGCACATTTACATCAATCACCTTGTCCGCGATTGACTCGTCAAAATTAAAAGGTAAAGAAAATGAAAAGGGGAAGATCAAACATAAGGACAAAATGGAAATAAATCTTCCCTCTTCGGCTTCAGCCAAATATGTAGATACCAACTACATTCTCACTCGAAATATTAGATACATATTTTCGCAGGAAAAAAAAAGAGATGAAAATCGGGCATGGAAATAAATAAATTTATTAAAAAAGGGGGGAGGAAGAGGCGATTCTTCAGGCGAGACGGGACAAAATAGGCCGAAAGTATCGGAAATGGACGAGACAGCGAAAGAAGCAGGACTCCTCACAGGGAGGCCTGAGGGGCTGCATTGAAGGCATCCCAGGTGAAGAAATCGCCGACCTCGAACGAGCATTTGTCGACGAGGCAGTCGGTCCACGGCGACGGCATGGGCGACCACAGCGTCTCCTCCGTGTCCACCAACCCCAGAAATGGGTCTTCGAACTCCTTGGCGTCGAGGGCGCCAAAAAGTCCGAGCTCGGCCTCGCCGGAGAAATCAAAGAACCCGCCAGGCGAGAACGGCACGTCCGGAAAGAAGTCGACTCCAGAAACCGGCAAGTCCAAGCTCCCTTCACCTCCGCCACCTTTTGCAAGCTTTGGCGATTCCTCTGAAGAGGAATTGCAGCAACGGAGAACGGATGTTGGAGATGAGAGGTCGAGTAGCTCCTCTCCCGAGTCGTAACCCGATAAGCTTGCTGGGTTCATCTCGGGCTCGGGGCTTGACTCAGTGGTGGCCGCAGTGGTGGTGGTGAAGTTGGTCATGGCATCTGGGCCACGAAGCTGAATAGCGGCGTTGTCGTATACCTTGGCCGCCTCTTCGGCCGTGTCGTAGGTGCCAAGCCAGAGACGTATTCGGCGGGCCGGGTCGCGGATCTCCGCCGCCCACTTCCCCCATGGCCGCTGCCGGACGCCCCGGAACTTCCGGCTGGTCAACGAGTTGCTACTAACGCCAGGCTTTGTCCTCTTCCTCGCCTTCGATTCCGTCCGCCTGTCGCTCTTCTTCTTCCCGCCAAATCCACTTCCGGCAGCTACAGAATCGTATACCGTTTGCACGCCGGCGGAACTGGTACTGATGGACGACGAGCACGAGGTCTGAATATCGATTTCGTGGACGAAACGCTTCACTCGGTGATGGCTGTTGTAGGAGAAGCTGGCGTCCTCTTCGTCGCTAGATGAGTCGGTAGCCTCGGCGTCCGTGACGATAAGGCGGACCAGCCTCGGGGTGGAGTTCTCCGACGAATTCCGGCGATCACCGGCATCAGTTTTCAGCCTCGAGGACGCTGACCTTGCCACTATCCGGGACCTCGTCCGGTGCTCGGTGTACTTAATGGGAGGGAAAATCGAGCAGTCCATTGTTTCTCTCGAGAGTGTTCTTCAAGATTGCAGGGAGTCTTCCTCCCTCTCTCGCATTTGCTCGAAAATGTATCCTTCTTCGTGCCTGAACCCCACCAAAACCATATGGATGAGAAAAACATCAATAAACTAACAAATGATAATCAACTGACAAACACAGAAAAAGAAAGAAACGTCTCTCTCTCTCTCTCAAGGTTTTCGAGCACAGGGAGGAAACGGTGGTTTGTGTCTAAAGGGGATAAGGAGAAGAGAGTAATGAGTAAGGTGTGGGGTTTAGAAACGGAGAAAGGACGACAGAGACGTGACCAGAAGATAGTGAAACCCATCACTCCGGCTATTTTGGATCGATTGACGCCGAGTTCCGGCAGAAAATGGTACATTTACCCACTTTGGGTACTCTCTATCATTCATTTGGATGCTTCGCAGGGTCTTACCGTAATAGATTCACCATTTTCTTGAGATTCTTTTTTCCTTACTGTGGGTAACTTTCCCGGCATTAGTTGCCGGATAAAAGAACTCCCAAAACTGACAAATGGTGGCCTAGAAATAGTATAACGAAATGAATAGAATCTCGAGTTTCCAGTTAGAGAGAAGAAAAACTAACTAGGAGGATGATTGGCTAGAAGAAAGAGTACGAGTAACGGACTCCGGTACTAAAAAGTCACTAAGGGAAGTGACTAAGCCCGCCAGATTCGTATTGGAACTGCAGACGACGAAATGAATGCTGAGAGGGAGAGAGAGTACGGAGAGGTAGTTTCTTGTTTTGGTAGAAAGCACAGAAGGGGGAAACAGAGAGAGTGCTCCGGAAAGATAGAAAGTTGACGAATTACCAACAAGTTTTCTAGCAGAAAATCTTCGGAGACTTTCCTTCTAGAGAGAGAGAGAGAACGGGAAGAGATTTTGCGGGGAAAAGGATTCCTCTTTACCTGTTTGCGGAGCCGGGCCGGTTCTCGCCAAACAAACAGAAAGAACAGAAGCGAGGAAGAAGCACGAAGCTCTTCGAGTGAACGGTGTAACGGAAATCCTTTTCCGCTTAAAGTGAAAAGAAAATCCCAGAATTTCTCTTTACGAGCAAACACGGGGGTGGAAGAGAACTTCTCAGAGTCCACAAAGCGAAGAAAAGGGAAAAGCGGTCTCGCAGGAGAAGGGGAGCGAGTGCAGGCATGGGCGACTCCCATTTATAGGATTCCCCTACATCCGATATTCTCTTACTGACGGATTTACCCCTACCAAAATCCAACAAAGGCATTTAATTCAGCTACACAACACCTATTTACTAGGGTTGTATCCGTCATTATCGCAAAAATTCAGTGACATTAATACCCTTCCTTCCCTCGTCACTACAGCCAGCCAGCCAGCCACACACAGAAGCGTCATAAGAGGAAAATGTACGGGTAGAAATGGAAGGACAGGACGAAATGACGCTTTTGGGCTTCTAGGGAGGCCTTTAAACGAGCCGCCGCTTACGGAGATGACCTATAGTCGGGACGCCACGTGTCAAACGAAGCGGAGATGAACGGCGGGGGCGTGACCAATAAGGAGCCAGGAAGAGGTAATGAGTCAGACGGTGGGCCCGCCACCTGGCACTTGCCAGGCATGCTCACGTGCGAAGGGAGACCGGCTGCCGTTAAAAATGACGGTCAATTCGTCGGTTCGGGCAACACGTCAGAAAGCCTTTGACTGGTAAATCGTAACTTTTACAATTTCAAATTACCCCCTATCTCCCTTCCCAAAACACCCTCTTTATTTCCTCATATGATGTGCAATTCAACATTGCTTACTCTACGGTAGCGGATTTTACTTGGGCTATTTTTGTCATTTGCTTATCAAGGTGAAACGTATATGGACGCCTTTCTCGGTATCATTGAAATAGATAGGGGTTGTTTCGTAAAATGAAAGCATTTAATGATATTTTTGGCCCTTTCTTTTTTTACAGTTGTTTCTTTACTGGTGGGTTGCGAGCTTTTACCGCTTCGCTCTCAGTCGGTGAGCGCCTCGATCCACTCAGAGACCACCGAGTCCGTTCTTTCACCAGCCTTTTCCCCAGTGACGTAAATGCCCCGCACCGTTTTTGCCGCGGTCGAAAATGGCTCCCTTGCAAAACGGGTCGGGTCACCATAGATCCCTGTTCGGAGCCGAAACTCAGAAGGCTTGTAGCTCTGCAGCTAAACCTGGCCGGCTCCACCAAAACCTGGAACCGCGAGCGAATCATCCCCCTCCGGGTCTGGGTCCTGTTTCGGTTCCGTTGTCACCCGAAACCGCTCACATCTACGTGTAGCTGACCTGGATCTGTCTATGGATCTACATATGAAAGAATAAATGTTTTCTCTATTTAGGGAATCATGTGTATACAACGGTTGCGAACCAAAAGTAGAAAGCTTTAACTAAATGCATAAATTCTATGATTTACATATGATGATTTACATATGCAGAAAATCTTTAACTTCCATAATTAGACTACAATAAAATTGCTTTGAGTTTATTAGAATTATTTGTTGTTTAAGCCCTTTGATCAATATTAATGAATATGCACAACCATCAATATCTCACCTGGCCAAGTGGTAGTCACAAGACGATCTCAAGTTCAACACCCAGTGCATCCTTCACATTGTACCCTTTTCATATATATATATAAAGAGAGAAAGAAAAAGATAAATAGATAAAAAATAGATCAATGTTATTAAACTCATGTTCAGTAATGATCTAGTTGAGTTGATGGCACCGTGGTTATTAAACTTTGCTTTTTCTGTTATTACACTCGTTCCTCCAAAAAATAATTGTAAGGCATAGAGTAACAACATTAGTAGTGAAGAGGATCCAATCACACACACACTCCCTCTCTATATATATATAATACTAGGATTAATTGATTAAGCAAGAATTATTAAACTTTGATGAGGATGAGGGAAGTGCATGTATTGTGCAATCGGTTGTCGTATCTAACTAACTTTTTTACAATATCCTTCAGATTTCACATGGTAAATTTTCCTTATGTGACTCGAGTGCAATAGTGTCAAAGCAGCTGACAGATTTTAGAGAACCTTTAATTAAGATTTTTGTCGCTGTTTCCATTTTTCTGGCTATGGAAAGATAGAAAAGGTCGTGATGCACTATTTCTTTGGATTGAGTTGCTGCTAAAAATGTCGCTTTGTTCGCTTTACATGCATTTCCTTCGTCAACAAAGTCGAACTTATTTGTAGGCATGCCTGTTAAACAAACACAAAATCACATACCTGTGTTATGCACACACACAGATATATATATATATATATATATATATATGAAATTGGATTCAACATGTATATCATACATTCCCTATGCTTTTCTAGGCATATAATAAAGTCATTCTTTTTATTTTCTCAAGCATGTTAATAACTTTTTAAATGTTAAAACTAGGACATGCAACCTTCAAGAACTGCATGTAGATTTAATATATCTATTTTTTATGTATGTATATATGTGTGTGATGCATGTTACAGGATGCTATCAAATCTAAACCATCTAATTTAAAAGATTGATTAAGGGTTGAATTAAAAATAATAAGTTTTCTAAATCAAGTAAACTTACAGTGACTTTGAGTATATTTTTGTTTTTTAAATTAAAATATCAATCATATATTTTTTAAATTTAATTATTCATATTTGTTTGAGTTTAATAGTATATGAGTTGTGAGTATATAACATATCCAAAACAAGTATCAATAATATAATTTGAAAGACAAATGATTGAAATTTGAAATTTAAAATTAAGAAGTATACTCTTTCTTTTCGTAAGTATAATTGATTGAAAAATAAGTTTTTGTTTTTTCAATTCAAATATTAACTATATATAGTGATTAGATTTTGCCATCATTGTTTTGGAGTGTCATAAGTGTACTAAACTTTTCATATTTTTTCAAAATTCTTTAAAAAAAATTAAAATTACATTTGTATAACTCAAAAACAATGAATAAGTGCATAAGTGGATATTATCAGGTTTTTCTCTCGTACCCACATATGTATATACATACATATACATACATACATACATATACATACATATATTTACATATATTTAAAGCTCCCCCTTCCCCCTCCCTCTCTTTAAGTGGCAATCGTAAGATATTGTTCGGGCAGTTTAGTCATTGTGCTAAAGCCGAGAGGGCACGGGGTGCGATAAACATGGCTGCTTTTTCGCCAACGAAGTTGTTGCTTTTTAAGTGGTGTGTCTGTGTACTTCCCCCAGTTTTTAAATCCCACATATCTCTCCATTTAGCTGTCAAATCCCAACCGTGAAGAAGAATGGTTGCAAAGATGCAAACAATTTCGTCAAAAAACGAAAGGACACAAATAACAATAAATTCAAGTATAAATTGGGCATTAAAGAAACAAAATCCAAATCTACAACGGGGAAGCAGCTGATCTTTTCCATTTAAATGCTGTTCATATCTTCTCATTTCTTAACAAAAGTGTCATTCGTGGGACACAATAGTCAAGAAATCAAAGCGTCCGCAGAAAAGGAAGCACCAACTGCCACAACACAAAGCCTTCCTAACATAATCACCTCTGGCTTACTAACTACTCCATCCATTAAATTCGTAGTACATTTCCGTCTCAAAGCTTCAAAACAAACACATATATATATGTATGTATATATATATATCTATATATATATATATATGTATGTATGTATATGTGTGTGTGTGTTTGTGTTTGTGGAGGATCTCCATGGAGGGGTAGGAGGCAACCACCTCTCCTGAAATTTTACAGCAAAACTTACGTTTTGCAGACTCATGCTTTACCCCCTAACATGATCAAATGTGTATATGGTCCCCTCGAAAACTATTTTTTAGATCCATCACTGTTTGTGTATATATGTATCTATATATATAGAGAGAAAATTTAGTTCAAGCACATATATATTTTTGCTTAAACATTGTCAAAGATCTCAATAATTCGATCTTAAATATCAATGGTTATGACTTTTAAGTAAAAAGGTAAGTAATATGATGAACATTTATTTGACGTGCAAAAGTACTTAGGTACTCTTTTATTTTTTAAATTTGAATTTCAACGATTGATTTCATTGATTGAATGGTTAAGATTCTTGAAAATGTTCAAGCATGAATTAATATGCCTATGGACTATGCTCTTTCTCTCTCTCCCTCTCTCTCTATATACTCATGATATCAAAGAAAGATGGTCACGCTAGATATGGCACAAACTATAATTCTTATAGGATTGTGGAACTCATATAAGATAATGATCTTTCGGGTAGCACCAAATATGCAATATTTACAAAAAAAATATTTTTTAATTTTTGGCACGAACAATAAGAAAATAATCCATGTTCTTCTAATGTCGAATGAGGATTAACTAGAAAATTTTGTCACAAATGGTCAAACTCTTATTCAGTGTCCAGGTATATACTATATCTATATGTACATTTATATATATATACAGACAGACAGACAAACATATGTATATATTTATAAACATACCTACATATACTCATATATATATATATATATGTATGTATATACGTATATATATGGTGGGAAGCTATAACTAGGTTATGCTTCTGTACATTATATGTATAAGCTACTCGGAAATAATTCTAATGAGTTAACACAAAAATTTAGGTCACCCACTATCAACAAATTAACCATAAAAAACAAAATTAAGGAAATAAGTTATACTTGTCTCAGCCATATACCGGGTTAAAAGAATTTGGTGCCATTTATGAGAAACATATTGAATTTATTTAACTGTTTATTTATTAACATCTATAAAAGTTCAAGATAGGACCTTATGGAAACAAGTGCTTTTATAAAGAAATTAATGGCATGCAGATGATATTTAGAGCACAAAGTATAGTGTCACATAATAAAAGAGGATGGTGGCCTTTGTTAAATGTTTATGTTATAAAGAATGCCATTCGCGCCTGTCATTCATTAAGCCCGGGAAAATAATCTTAATGAAAAGAAATACACGAAGCTTTTTGTCTACATTAAGCTTGCAAAATCATTTTTATGGAAAATACAACAACAAAGTCATCTCCCATACTAGATGGGGTCATGGATTTTTTTTCTTAATAGGGCTTGATCATGTGTCATATTAACATTTAACTTAATATAACCTAGATCATTCTTTAGTATTTTCTTCCAACACTTTTGTGGTCTTCCTCTTCTTTTTTTAATATTTTCACTTTTTAATTTTTTATATCTTTTTATCGAAACTTCTTTGGGTGTCGCTTCAAAACCATCTTAAACTATTTTTCCTCATTTTATCATCTTTTGGTGTCACTTCAAATTTGTTTCTAATAACCTCATTATGTTACAGTTTGTCCTTATGTGACCACTTAGCTATCTAAGCATCTTCATTTTTGTCACATCCATCTTTTATATAGGTTGATGATTTATACTCAAAATCATATAACATAAGAGGTTGAATTGCTGTTTTATAATATTTATCTTTCAACTTTAATGATATGTGAAAATATTAAAAAAATATCACATCGACCAACGTTTAATCTTAGACGATATTGCACGACGTGTCTCGAGTGCAAGCCATGCACGTACACATACTCACCCATTACGTTGAATAATTCAAGTAATATATAGAGGCCATGTGCAAATGGCATTAATGAGTGCTATAGAAAGAGCTCAGTGGACCCAAACAGGGGCTATTTATGGCTTAGATGGACCATTTATTGTGTGAGGCGAGGTGGCCGTCTCAACCCCCGCAAAAAAAAAAATCTAGGTGCGCCACTATTCATTTCATACACACAAACGCGTGAGCGCACACACACAGAGAATTTCCATTATTTCTCATGAGTTTATCAAATCCTTCAAGACAGGCAGAGCAAAAACCAAAAGAGAGTTGCTGAAAAGATGATCTTTTATATTAATTTCCTCAGAATTTAGATCATAATTTTATTTTTTTTAATGGAATTGTATTGGGACCATTTAATTCCATCTAATCTCTCCCAATTAGTTGCATTGACATGGTTGTAAACACACATACACACACACACACAGATATATATATATATATATATATATATATATATATATATATATATATAAAAGAGAGAGGCTATTCTAGGAGTATATATTTCTAAAGTACCATCGTCTAATCGTGGTTGATAAATAATCGGGACTGCACTCATAAAGCACAATCCTTATCACATGGTGGAATCTCATGTAACAAAGATGATCCTTGTTATTGCCATCATTAATTGTTTATCAAGGGTTATCAAACGGCTATGATATGGGAGTATATGCTTTTGGAGTACGCCATTATTCTTAATAATATATATATATAAAATAAACTAGCAAGAATATAATGTTGCAATATATGATGATATGGCATGACATGTATATCAATACGAGATCAAGGGTTCAAGTAAGCTGAACTGCTCACGAGCTCCTCGGGTTTGATAGAGTCGAGAAAATCGATTTTCGATCAAGTTGCTTGCTAGCCATCCTCGAGCTCGCTCGTACTCATCTCAACAAAGTTGTCAAGGTTAATAAAATTCAATATTATAAATATAAAATTTATTTATTATTTAAAAGTTTTATGCGTAATCCAGTCAATCTTGGTTGTGCCAACTCGAGTTCTTCAAACATTATTCTAGTTTGACCTTGAGTCGAGCTTGCTTGTACTCGAGCTGGACTTGGCTCGATTAAAATAAATAAACTTGTGCTGAATACCTTAGTTTTTAATTAACAGATTGTTCATAATCGTGTGCCGCATTCCTCCCACTTCTCCCTTTTCTTCTTTTATTTTAAGTGCGTGCGTGCGTGAAGGTGGGTGCCTTCCTTCTTTCTCACTCACATGGTGTTATCATCACACGTGCGAGGTATGAGACGTACACAGACCTAGTATAATTATCAGTTTCCCTTTGGGACGACGTAATGAAATTTTACTAACTTTTGTTGGACTTAATGATCACTTGCCTGTATTAATAAAATTTTCATATTTCCCCGTTGGTTGGTTAACAATTGGGTCTAATTGAGCCGAGTGGAGCTCGAGTACAAGCAAGGTAAACCCAATTTGTTAAGAAAATGCTTGGCTTTAGGTCGAACTTGAGCTTGAACGAGCTTCAATCTTCATGTTCGAGCTCGAGTTATGAAGATTGAACTTAAGCTACCAAGATTGAATTGACTAAGCTGTGCTCGATATTAAACTAAATCTCAAATTTATATACATCAAACCAAATACATATAACTTTAAAATATAAAAAAATGTATAATCATATTATATGATATTCTTATTTGAAGAGTGGAAACAGCGTGAACTTAGATTTTTGGAGCTAAAAATGCACTCTCCAAAGATAACAAAAAGTAATATATACCTCAGAAAGGCTAAACGCTAATACGAAAGAGTTAAACTACCGATGGGTGATCCATAATTTTGTAAAAAGTTAAATGGTAAAATGGGAACTTTGCTTTACATAAACTCCATGCTTTCTGTAAATTAATTATCAGCATAACTCTACATGCCACTGGAAAGGTTCCACAAACATATACACACAAGAATTTTGTCTCTGTGTTTTCATTAAAAACAAAAGAATTGTGTCCATGGTGTGCACGTGCCTCTCTCTCCCTCTCTCTCTCTCTCTCTCTCTCGCTCTATATAATATATATATAAACTTATTTGTTATTAATGCCACCATTGTGTTAAGGTTGACAATGAAACATGAGATCAAGTTTTAATGCATCACAATACAAATTGGGTTTCGGAACTTATGATTATTTTGGACATTGATTTTAAGTCACATAAAATGGCCCTTAAATCAAATTTTGGTGATTGAAATGTCAATTTCATGTTTTTTTATATGTTCTATAGTTGATTTGCTACAAAGCTAACCTATTTGCAAGTGTGTACTCGACCAGCATTTCCTACCTGGAGATTCTCTCTTTCTCTTACACCCACAAAATTAACATGACAGCAGACCAAGAATGCTGAACATGGTTACGTGTATATACATACATACATACATATATATATATATATATATATATATATATATATATATATATATATATATATATATATATATATATATATATATATATATATATATATATATATATATATATATAGGAAAAGTCGATCCTGGTTATTCATGCCCACCTATTGCATAAATGTAATTTAAAAATTCTTATAACACAAAAACAATGAGCGAATAATGTCAGAGGTGGACATGATTCAATCACTTTCCCTCTCTATATATACATATACATATACATGTATAACAACCTCTCTCTCTCTTCACGACCATGCACGGTCACATTGCATGTACCGACGTGCATATATTGAAAACAATGCCTGACTCATACTTTAGTCCCCATTCTCCCGCACACACATGGTGTCACGGTCCAATCCTAATTCATATTTAGATATTTCCCGTATAGCTTCATAAAAAGATGGGTCTCTCTCGGTGTACCCCAAAAAAGACCTCTCTCTCTCTCTCTCCCCAAGATAATAATCCTACAGTAAGAAAACAAAAGTGTAATAGATAGCAGTAATTGAATCAAACGCAAATAAATTGAAAAAGATGTAGCATGTCAATTATTAGCTGTTGTTCTTCCTCACAACCCGAGAATCCTAAAAGTGAAATTCAAGGCTGATCTTTGCTTGCATTCACAGAGGCGTGCCTTTCGAGTAACCAGTTCGTTAGCTCGCGGGTCTCCTCCCAGAGTTCCTGGGTGCCCATATCCCACAAAGTCTTGGAACTGTGAGTCCCATAAATTAAATCCTGGAAGTTAAAATTCTGATGCCACCCACTTGCATCCCTTTCTCTCCATTTCGAGACACTAAAAATTCGCCGATTTCTCTTACTAATGTTTTTTCCCGGTTCCGAAATTTTCGTGCTGGGAAGTGGGTTTTGAATATTCATTTGTAAATTAATTACCTTGGGAGATCTCATGTAGGGATTGTAAATGAACCAAGCCGCCCGTAGTCCGAGCTCGTCGTTGCCTCGTTCATGGTCAGTTCGTTAAACAATTTGAATCGAACAAGGCCCTCTATGCCCGCCTCTACAGTAGTACCCAATTGAGCCTATTCCCACCGTTAAATATAGCCGGAAACCATAATTTCTGATTGTTGTTGACCTAATTTTGACCATTGAATCAGACGAAAAGAAAATGCTGAAAACATTTTTATTGGAATATGCTGGTGAGGAGTCTTACTCACAACAGTCGGAATATGCTGGTGAGGAGTTCGACTCCCAAAAGATGCATGTGTGTGTTAAGGTTCAGCCTCCTCTTGTAACAAAAAAAAACAATGTAATTCCACTAGGGTAAGGTAAATAAGTGACCATTTTGTATCGAGTAATTGTAAATGAAAGCTCATGTGGTGAAAGGCTGTACTTATAACTAGAGTGTCATTGGGAAGATAACGTTAAGAAGTTCATTTTTTTCCAGTTTCGTTTCTTCTATTTGTATCAAAAGAATCACTAATAATAACCAAATTAAACATTATAATCATATATCAGCTCTTGATTGCCATTTAGATTGGTCGTAGCTAGCTCCAATGTGTTGGCTCTAAGAGGTATGTCATGAGCTGGGTTCAGAGCATAGCGAGACGGCTCGGTCTGTGTCGAGTCATGTAGTTTAGACATATTCATGTAAGATCAGTGTCTAGGGTACTAATTAAAGTATGCCATTTCCGAGTAAATCTGTGCATTGCCAAAGTGGACTTCATATATATATATATATATATATATATATATATATATATGAAATAGTCCATACTCAATCATGTTTAATAGCTCGTTTGGCATGGTTCCATTGTTTCAATAACTGACCATCACCTTTCATCACTTTTCGCTCTTCTACTGCTTAACTGCGTTTTACCAACCAAAATTATCGCCATGACCACCAAAACCACTAAAAATTTTAAACAAAAAAGAAAACTGCCTATATATCAATCTTTAGGTTTTTTTAGGTGGCCTTAGTAGTAGTGGCAGTAGCTTTGACCGGTAGAAGGCAGTCTTTAACAGTGGAAGAACAGTGGAAGGCAGGTGATTAAAATGGTACAATCATGTAAAATGAGCCCTTGAATATGATTGAGTGTTGAGTATTAACTATTTCCTCTCTCTCTCTCTCTCTCTCTCTCTCTCTCTATATATATATATATATATATATATATATATATATATATATATATATATATATATATATATATATATATATATATATATATATATATATATATATATATATATATATATATAAAGAGTGGACAGAAAACCTGCCAGCACTCTGAGTGCAACAATTTCAAACGAAACTGAAGAACACAATTTAGTGGCCAGCTATAAAGTTTATATAATTGGTATTAATGTGAAAATATTGTACGATCGAGCATATTTTCCTCTGAAGTTGAAAGATCATGGCTGCACATGTCTGAATCTGAAATGCAGCTATGTTGCTTGCAAATAGATTTTATTTAAGCCGTTGCAAGCACACGCCACTACAACATCATGAGTTTGCAATACCATTTCTTACTAAGCCAAACATAGGCGTTTCCCACGTAGAGCCAAATACTTAAAAACCAAAAACTAGAATGTTTATAATACATTTGCATTGATAACTTATATTAGTATGCACGACTTATTATACACAAACATTATATATATATATATATATATATATAGAGAGATATAGATATAGAGAGAGAGAGAGAGAGAGAGAGAGAGAGAGAGAGAGAGAGACTTGTGCATGAAAACTGCACTTTCAATCGATTTGAACGTTTCAAATTAAAATATTTTTTTGCATTTATATGATAAAGTAGAAAATAAAGTACAGCCACTCAAAAGATAAAAAATAACTTTACTGTTATAATGTAGACCATTCATCTCTTTTAATTGAATGGTTAACGTAGTTTGCAATCACATTCTTGCAGCAGGTTGATAAGTGCACAGATTCATACATACCTTATACGACGAGCTAAAACTTCGAGCACGACTCGCAAGTGTTATAGCACAACATACTCTCTCTCCCTCTCTCTCTCTCTCAAAATATATATATATATATATATATATATATATATATATATATATATATATATATATATATATATATATATATATATATATAGCAATGGCCTTCTGCAGGTCTTTAGATAACCGTGGGGAAATTAATAATTAGTTCACCTGAAGCACATCAAATTGTCGATTGTAAGAAAAAGTAATATTTTGTTCGGAAAAGAGTCGATTAGAATATAGTTTAGGTGCAGTTCGCGCACCTCGCCATGTCGTATTGGCTTAGACTTTCCTACTTGGAAGAACCACATGAAGGCTCTTCCTTCACCATATATTATACAATATCCCGGGAGACAAACCAAGCTTGAACACATAATTAATTATAGTGAGTTACAATAAATAAATAACGGGCCGCACCGGGAACACTTTGTGTCCGGCAACGCTTTTTCCACGCCCCATATTTTATTTCTTCGAATTTTAAATAAGGGTTAGGAAATTATTTTAAAAGTCAGGGAAGCACAATAGAAAAACGAGGCGTCCTCACACGTCTTGTCCAGTGGGTCGAACGATCCGATACGGTTCGGAAACGATGGATCCAATTCGATTTGTTTGCTCGGAGCGCCGTTATCGATGTGGGCTTTGAAGGCTTTGCGTTTAACGTGACGCCGTCGTCCTTTCCACGTATGCGTGACGTGGAGGTGGAGGCCGGAAGATCTTTTCCTAGCCTTATTTAGGATCACGAAAATACCCTCATGATTATGCTCAGGGACAAAAGTGGGTTTCCAGCTTGAACTACCGGGCATGGACCACTTCGAGTTCCCAGGCTTGGTTCTACTTCTTGTTGAAGGAGACTATGTTACCGGAAACGATCTAGCTGCGTCAAGAAGAAACCGGGTTCCATAAATAACTTTTCAAAATCAAAACAAATGTTTGGGTCTGTGAAATCAGATTTGCAATAGTTGCATTTTTACCTTAACGAGCTACCGATCAGCTCATCAAACTGAGCTTGCATGTAGCTTATGTTCAATTTGATCTAATAAAGCTTTTGTATTCACTTCCGTCTTAGTTAATAGAGCCTTCGATAGAACATATATCTAATGGCGCGGAAACAATGTAATTCTCCATTGCTCACTGATCAAAGGGACCAAGAGCCTGCATAAGCTTACTTGAAAGCTCAACAAACTTTCTATGTTTTGAATACGTGAGAGTACCGACGAAAGAAATGACTAATCGTAATTTCTTTCTAAAGCAAAGGTTTCATCAATCGAGCGAAGCCTACACGATAAACTTTCTAAATTATCTTATCAGGTTCGAGTCGACGAGCCAACAAATGAACAACTGAAACTAACAAATTTTTAAGCAGCCGGCCTCCCTCTTAGAGTCGTCGTTTTACCAGCCGGACCACGAGTCAAAGTCAAGGGATAAAATTGACATTTGGCCACAAACACTAATAGGATCTTCGTGCGAGGAATCGGGTTGGGCTGTCCCTGTTACCTAGTGGGACCCAAGGACAGTAGGGTCCTCCATGCCACGTGGCAGAAAGGTATTCCACGTCATCGCCCACTAGGTTTTGTAGTGGGGGACAGTTGGCAGCTCCAGGGCGGGTTGCTTCCCTGTGTCAGCGCTTTTTTGCTGGGGTTCAAATTTGAAGAGTTGGGTTAGGTCCGGCCTAGTGGGCTCGGTCGACCCATTGGGCTACAGGGGCCGGTCCCAGCTAATTTATTTATGTATTTATGATTAGCTCTTTAGGTGATATGTGGGTTGTTGAATCACGTACGGTTATCTTGTGCTTGAATTGAATGTAGATATACATGTACGTATGTCATCAATATATACTGTATGTGCCAGAGATACATTATACTGCATGTGCCCCAGACACCCGACCGGGCTGAGCTCGAGCCGGAGCTGAGTAACCGGCAAGTCTGGTTTCTGGATTTAATCGTTACTCCAAAAAAGCCAAAGTTTTAATAAAAGAAAGTTATTACGTACTATGGACATTGTTCAAAGTCCACTTCCTTAGTTGGATAAGTCCAAAAGGAATATCGAATACGTGACCCGTATTTGAATAGGTCCAGGACGAGCGAAACCGTACATGACCCATTCATACACCAACATGTATACATGCATACACCAGTGAGGGTCTCTAGACCGGCTAGCATCGCAGTCTCTAGATCCATTTAGGGCTGAATCAGAAACTCAGAATTCTCATATGGTTTACCGTAAACTCGGTTTACTCTGAAGTTTGGATCAAAGATGGATTATTATCCCTATTTGAGTGTATAAAACATTCTTCTTTGATCCTAGTACTTAATTAACTCTACAAATCCTGGTTTACAGGGTGAATCAGAAGCCTGCTTCTGATTTGGATCATCGAGAATTTGGTTTCTGATTTCAATCCTGTAGAGTGGGGAAAACAATCCTCGAACACTTATTTTCACGAATTAAACCGAGTGCGAAATTCTATACTACGTAGTGTAGCCCATGCAATCAACCGTGGGCTATACGATTGCTGTTGCCTTCCACATTTTGGGTGGGATTGGTGGCCAATTTGGGCTCCATGTAGCTCTGAAGCTGTGTATTTTTAGATCACCAACGCTACTAATCTATATAATATTTTGAATATTATATTTTGGAGGACATAACAACATTATTAGGGAAAATAGATCTAACATAACTGTGTTTTTGAAACAAAGTTAAAAATATACAGAACCGGCAATTTCGGTTTCGGCCCGGTTTTAGTTCTACGGAAGGTGAAACTAGGACCAAACCGGGTGCCCCCTGGTTCTAGATCCGATTTGACCGTTCCTTTTAGTAACTATTTGGCATGCATCATCAAGCATGTAAGCTCACTTACACATGCACATCGTGCATGACCATGAGGCGTTTACCATGACCGTGTACTAAAAGAATAGTATCGTTCGTTTTGCACTACAATATCTAATTATTTTACTTGCAAAGATGAACGTAGATATATGATAATTATACATCATATACGGTATGCTATGATACAGTGTCTTCATTTAATGAAGGAAAACTATTTAAAAAGCCAAGAGAGAGATATTCATATGATTTGTTGCGATAATATTGTATGACAATTGTGTAACAAATAAAAAATTTGATATTTTACGGTTCCCTATTACACACCAATAAATAAGAAAATAGTACCCGTATTAATTGAAGCACCGATAGAAGGACATGTGATGAAACACTTATTTTACAAGAACAGTAAAACAAAAGTAAACAGATATTAATTACATGAGAAGCTTAATCCATAAATAACTGAACTAGGGAATTTCTTACATAAATAGTGGTTGAATAAAACTTTCCTTGAGAACAAATCCAACCAGTAAGGGGATTCTCTGGTCCATTGTAGACACACTCACTCACAAATATATATATATATATATATATATATATATATATATATATATATATATATATATATATATATAGAGAGAGAGAGAGAGAGAGAGAGAGAGAGAGAGAGAGATTCGATCCTACTCACTAGTGGTGCTACTTACTCATTCTCAACTATTATTTTTTGGTAACATGAGTATGAGTATAATAACATTGTCGTTCATTATTTCTCAAAAACTCTAAATTTTTAAATCATAAGTCATATCAATGAAAACAATGGTTAAACATGAGTTAGCAAGAAAGAAGCAGGAATGATCTAGTTTTTTCTTCTCTCTCTCTCTCTATATATATAGAAAGAGAGAGCATAGCCTAAGCATAGACTCATGTGCTAAAATTTTATTAAAGATCTCAACCATTTGGTCTCTAAGATCAAGCATTAAGATCTTTAAAACAAAAAGCAAAGCCTTTAATACATATGTAAAATTACCTTGGTACTCTTTGGTTTTTTAAATTTAAATTTAAAGCCATGAGGTGTGTGCATTTACCATGTTCTCTCTCTCTCTCTATATATATATAGTTTGAGACCTATTGAGCCGAATCATGTTCTGCAGGCCTTGGGATTGACATCGATGGCTAGTTGAGCATCTCAAATATTTTCATTTTACCTGAACCTATTGTTGAAGGCTAAACCAGCAATTCAGGTCTTGACCGGAGACTGAACATACTATTGCAAAACCACCTAATTCAAACAAGAAAGGTTCCGCAAGTTTGGTTCTTGGTCCATGTTTTGGGTCATTGAAGACCACCACTGAAATACTAAATAGTGTTTGGTAGTGGCAGAGTTTGCATAATTGATAATATCAGGTAATTCACATGACCCCGCAAAAAGATCTCATTTAGACAAGAAACTTGATAAGTAAGAAACTTATGTTTATTTCAATGCTATATTTTACTTAATAAACCTATGAATAATATTAGATAAACGGAAGAGATTTAGATACTTGCTATATTTTACTCTAACAACAAATAATTAAACATGCAATCAAAGGATAATCTTCTCATACGTGATTTACTAAGCATGCCTAATTTACTATAACTACACAAAATGAGAGATTTAGATACTTCTTGTTCTCCATATGCTTCTAGGCTCATAAATGAGCCAAAATCAAGTGAACAACCTTTAATCGTCGCAATGGCTCATTATATATATATATATATGTATGTATGTATGTATGAACGTATGTATCGTATGGGGCAGGTTTACCTTAAACCCTACCATGGTGTTCCCCGCCCTACTTGCAAGTCTTCTCAGCTTCTTCCTGCCCCACAATGGGGTGAGTTTTTCCCTTCGAAATTGGCGGGGCAGGTAGAGATTGTCATCCGTAGAGAGAATGTAAACCAGATAGAGAAAGGTAGACTAAGCTGAAGGGTTATCACCTTGGTTCATTAATTACCAGCCCCAGTTCATGGACCGCTAACATGACTCTCTCTCTCTCTCTCTCTCTCTCTCTATATATATATATATATATATATATATATATATATATATATATATATATATATATAGGGAGAAAGAGATAGTGGTATATACCTGATGAAACATTTTTACCATCTTACTGACGTGATTAATGGTGAATATTTGAATTTAAAAAGAAAAATGTGTTATTGTACTTTCCATACTTCATGTTTATTACACAACAATATATTTTGCTTTTTAAATTTAAATATTCATAATTGATTGTACTAATTGGTATAAATCTTTAAGTGAATTTAAGGATAGAAGAGTTTGAGCATGGATTATTTTCTCTCTCTCTCTCTATGTGTGTGTATTAGAGTAATTTTGAAGGTTTTAAGGATATTTGTAAAATGATGAATGACAATTTTATTATAATCACGCAACCGAAAAGTAATAGTTATGCATGAGTGAGCAACATCACTGGTTGACAAGATCTTATATATATAAACTAGATCCCGCCTATTTCTCATATGCTCACTCATATCTAATCATTCGTTTTCGGTAGTATAATACCATTTAGAATTTTTAAGAGTTTTTAAAAATATATGAAAGGCAATGATTATACACTCATATTCTCAAAAAGTAATAATAAAGCATGAATAAACAATATTAGTCCTAGACAAAATCCAATCACTCTCCCAAATAAAGTCAAGGCAGTTTTAACTAACAAGGGGCATTATCTAGTATCTGATTTTGGCTGCTCTGCTTATTAAAATGCACCAAACATGTGGTGGTGCACACTGCAGCACGTATGAACCGCATCATACGCACTGAAGTAGGCGGCTTAGGTTTTTCAAGGGGGCTGTGCGGTTCATGCTGAGACGTGGTCCAAAAAGTTAATAACATGGAATCAACTTGGGTAGTGTTCTTTTATCATGTTTGGTTCACTTTGGCTCGGATCGGCTCCTTCCTGGTTCGTTTGTGTTCGGTTCGTTGGATCTACATCATGATATGTTCATCTTGGTTCAGCTCATAAAACTTGTCAAATGACACTTAAATTGTTTTTTTTGGGGTATAATGGGAGGCCCGGCCAGATGCGCACCCCCCAAGTATGGAGCTCATGATCTTTAACTTGTGAGTCGAGGCCCTAGCCAGGTGAGCTATTGCTCATTGTGAGACATTTGGCAAATTTTCACTTCAATGTAATTGTAATAGTGTAATTGTAATAGGATAGTTAAGAATAATGAAGGATCATTACTTTACTTTGAAAATTTTTCAGAAAGGAAGACACACACCAACAGTGAGCTGGGTGCATGCTAATGCAGTGATCATTTGGGACCAACGTCAAAGGCTCGAAGCAACACACACCAAAAGTGAGCTACGTTGTAGCTGTGGAAGTGAGCACTCACACACACACACACACAAGGTGAGTAGTTGGATGCTATAGCAGTAAACATGTGGGATCTACGTCAAAGGCTCGATGCCCACACACAAACACAGAGAGCAGATAGCCTTTTTCTCTTGATGGATATGTGTAAGACTTTAATGCAGAGAGGAAGAGGAAATCAAAGAGAATATCTTCACATGTTTTTCTTCCCTCCCTTCCTCATCGTGCTTGGTAACTCTGCGTTGATAATCAGGCCCATGCGACTGCACGTCTGCTACGCACACTCTGCTGATCAAAAAGGGCAGGGTGGTCAACTTATATAATGATTTTTATTAAGAAATAAATTAAATAAAAATATGGGGGCAATTCAGTCATGGGCTTTGGCCATTTATGAGATCCAAAGACCTGTTCCCGTCCCACTTGCCCAAGTAGTAACCCAATGCAAACGGCATCCATTTAATGAAGTTGAACAGATATCACCAATTTTAATGAAGCAGAAGAGTGGCAGCCGCTTCTTTATTGCAACGGCAGGACTTCCGAGTTTTACTCAATAACAGGCTCCTGCTACAAGTGAATATATATTTTTCACCAAGAGCAATAACTCTCTTGGCTAGAGGGTCCACTTAAAAACCTTCAAGACGAAGGTCATGGGTTCGACACTCGGGGTAAACATTTGGTAGGCTCTCCCCAATCCTATTGTGTGTGTACACACATACACGCAGAGAGCTAGAGAGAGAGTACTATAAAGATACTTTTTCAATTATATATATATATATATATATATATATATATATATATATATATATATATATATATATATATATATATATATATATATATTCTATTACACATGTATATATAAATATATGAAAGTATATGTATACACATATATAAAGCTTTTTATTATATATATATGTGTATATATAGCTGTGTGTATATATATTATATATGTATATACATAATTTTTTATTATAGTTAAGTTTGGATTTTAAGTAGATATGGCCGATCTAATATCTAACGGGCTTGGGCCTTGCGGGCCAACACTGCTCTGCTGCATTGGTCCCAAGGGCCAAACGGACCAAGCCATTTGACCCTACTTCTAATATGGGTCGAGATTTTCTGGCCCGGTGCTGTATTTTTCTAGGACTGAGCCGTTCCAGCCTACTGGACCTGGCCCATTTTGACGTCTAAATATCGGTTTCTTTTTTAATTTTTCCGTGAACTTTCAATTGAAGCCTCGAATGGGAGGGTGCGCTTGCTGCTTCGGAGTGCAACACGAATAATTTGAAGCACACAGATAAGTCAAAAGCCAAAAGAGATCTCATCACCAACTCTTATCTATGGGACCATCTATTATATTATATATATATATATATATATATATACACAAATAGAGAGAGTGTAATTGGATCCTATTTATCACGGTTAATTATTGCTTTTCAGAAGCATTAGTGTAATAATATTGTTTTTATTTTTGTTTTTTTTAACTTTTAAATTACACTTATGTCACTAAAAAACAAAAGCATAGTTGAAAGTTATAGGATCTATTTTGCACACACACACACACACATATATATATATATATATATATAGGTAAACTAGATCATGCCCACACTAATACTTACTTATTCATGTTCATTCATTACTTTTGGGTGACATGAGCATAATTTCAAAATGTTAAGTGGCTTTGAAAAAGTAGGAAAGGTGTTTTTATTGTACTCATACTACTCAATGGATGAGTATGAGTATATATATACTAGATAAAGGAGGAAGATTCCAGTTCACATAAAATTTTGTCAAAATGTGGCTTTTTCAATATGGATGCACCAGATTTCATTCAAACTTTGACGTTGTGTGCTTGTGCGAGCACAGTACTACGATAAGTGACCTAAAAAGTGATCGTGTTGCACCTTCTAGTTGATCCCACCTAATAGTTGTGTCACTGGACAATTGGAAGCCCCTACAAAATTTCCACTAATAAAATTTATAGCAGGTTTCAAGGAAAAAAAGAAAAGAAAAAGCCCAAAATTATCATTCAGAGCATTATCTTCTTACCTAATGTACATCAATCTATTTCTGTTCCATTGCAGCAATAGCAATTTTGCTCTCTTTGACTATATAATACACTTGCTATTTTATCTTCTCTCGTGTACATAATCCACTTACTATTTTATCTTTCCCATCAAATTTCTTACTCTTATGATTTGATAGCACTTATTAAGTAGCCTTGAACTCTTAACTTCAAACTTGGATGTGGTTTGAACTATTGATTTAAGTAATTGAAAGTAACCAATTAGGTTTACGACAAAACCTAAAAATCGATAACCGATCCAATTTGAGTACCTCTATGAAATAGACCTCAACAAGAAACTACGAAAGCACGTGTTTGAGTTCAGTGGTTCCTCACATGAAATTATTGACTCCACAGATATGGTAAGAAAACAAAATTGTTTGAAGTACGTAAAGAACAGAAACAACCCATGTTTCAAAGAGAGGAGGATAGATTACTTACAAGATGAGCCACAGCTCATGATCGACTCAACGGAACAAAGCTTGCCTAAAGAAAAATAATAATTCGAAAAACTTGTATCCAGTAATAAGATGTGAGAATTAAATGATCCATACTTTAAAAGAGGGCAGACAAGGTCCTAAGAAGAAAACAACAACATATTTCTTTTATGAAGTTTAGATGTTAATATGGGATAAGATCCCAGCTCTATGGAGGCCGAGAATCCATCTAATCGACACCACTTAGTGTGGGAAAAGGCTTGGTTTGGTGTGGAGGTTCTGAATTCAATGATAAATAATCCACAGTATAATAAAATGAGTTCTCTATACATATTGACATAATTATTACAGTTTAGTTATATTCAGTGCTTCAAATTCAAGTGGGGATTAATTGTTTCTACTGCTGTGTCGCGTGAAACGTTTAGTTGCAAGAATTAATGCCTGAAACTATTCTTTGGGTGATTTGCATCCAAAGCAATCCGGCGGCTCCCTATACATATTGACATAATTATTACAGTTTAGTTATATTCAGTGCTTCAAATTCAAGTGGGGATTAATTGTTTCTACTGCTGTGTCGCGTGAAACGTTTAGTTGCAAGAATTAATGCCTGAAACTATTCTTCGGGTGATTTGCATCCAAAGCAATCCGGCGGCTCCCTATACATATTGACATAATTATTACAGTTTATCATGGCCATTAATGCTTCATAAAGGCTGTATGATTGCCACACTTGAATCATCAGGACCACCAATCATTAAGATTAGAGATGATCTAAGCTGCCCCAAGTGAATTTTCAGCCATGTCAAGAGTTTTTCCTTGTATGATCTCTCACTCTCTCTCTGTCTTATATATATATATATATATCAAGTGTAGGGTTGGAGTCTTGGGTGCAGGTTGAAGAATGTTGCACTGGTTATGGAACCAAACCGTTCGGCGTTTACGAAAGAGAGGGAGAGAGAGAATCAGGTTAATCGAGATGGCCCATGTAGCCTTAAATTTCTAAAAAGTTAAAAATTCTCCAATTTAGGCTAGCATCCCCGAAGATCTTTGTTCAGTGGATTCAACGAGAAATCGGTTTATTTGGCCGGTTTGGAACCGTCACGATGATTCGAACTGGAACCTTGGAAGTGGGTCCTAAACCGGAACTGGCCCAACACTGGAAGCAGAAGCAAAATGGCCGGTTCATAGTCCATTTTAATAATGATTTTAGAAATTCTTTTTAAATTTGTAACTTTTTTTTAATCACTGTTGTCTACGTCTATGCAGCCAATATGTAAATATTGACCTGACTTTGTATTTTATGGGTAATCTTACATGTATGCTATACATATCATTATCATGTCGTTTTTGTTTAATGAAAAAATTAATTAAAAATAAAATGATGAAATGTTTTAAAAAACAGAAAGATGTACAAAATATCGTGCCGGATACAATGTGAATTACAAAATCATCTGGACTGTTTTTCTCACCAAGAGTTAAAAAAAAAGCCAAACCACAGGAACTTCTGTGAAGTTTTTTGTGAAACAACAGTCACACTTTTCGTGTCAGGTACTTACGTGAAGTTTCCCGTGAAAGCAGTATAGATACGCTTTTCGTGTCAATACTGATATACCATATTTACATGTGATTCAGCTGATAGGAGAACAAAACATGCTCGAGTCTGGCCACCCTCCTGAAACGGGCTGCATCAAATCGAAACCCAAAGATCCGATTCAGGCCTACTTGATCTCATCCTGACAATACTGGTATCGGGGTGAAGTTAAGGAAAAGGAAGAGCCATTAAAAGGGCTCAGAGGTTGCTTGTCTGAGTGCCTCTTACGTAGGAAAGGGTGTAACGAATTGCAGACGAAAATCTAGCAGCAGCTAGAGCTAGCATTTAATTCAAGAGGATATGCGTACGTCCATTTTCTTGAGTTCATTTATTAAAGGACCGCTACTCACGTGATACCAATTTTGTCTTGAATGTTAACGCCATTGCGATCTGTCTACATACTAAGCAGATTTCCCCTGTTTCCATATCTAATGGAACCTAAAGAATCACTTGTTTCTACATGCCAGAAGTGGGTGGGTCTGAACTTGCCAGTCATCACCCTAGTTTTTTTTTTTGGTTTTAAACCACTGGCATTGAGAAGCGCATAGGACCTCCATTAATTCTGTTCGAGCAAGGTCGGCTCACTATGGGGGGTAAAGCTCTCCAAGCACTGGCTTTCTCTGAATCTCCCTTCACAAGACTTGATCTCGAGAACTTGCTTAAGTGGTACAAGGCCGAGTTTTTGATTTGTTCATTAAGATGCAACACCCGGGTGGGATCCATCTGAATCGAGCTCAAGAACAACCTTGAGCTCGAACTTCAGTTCGAATTTGAGCCTGAGAGGTTTCTAACAAACTTTAAATTGGAAAAGGAAGCCCATCAATATTATACTTTGATGAGGATATTGCACTCGATCTTAGCCAGGAGAGAAAGGTATGCTTTGCCTCAATTCTCTTATCACCATAAATACAGGATTAAACTATACATAAAGCAAAATTAGGCTCATAAGCAACTGGTGCCAAGCCGTTGACTCGAGCTCGACTTGATCTCAAGAAGAGAAAGCCCAGTTTGAGTTCTTGGCAAGAGTAGAAGCTTATCTCTCTTTCACCCCTGAACGTGGATTGGTACTTTCTTGCAGATAATTAGACAATCAAAAGCAGCTTCTGGACTAATTAGAGGAGCTCAAGGCGACCAAAACCTACATTTTTTTTGTCTGTGTTCTCTCACTTTTAGCTTTTAACTGTCAAATTTCGTGTTGGATCCTAGTATTATCAGATCTGAGTAATTAGATCCTATAGTCAGATTCGTGTTCAGGTTGCAAAATCTTAAAACCCAATCCTGCCTGTTTAGGTATTCAGGTTATGTTTTAAATGCAACCTGATTAGGTTCCCGTTATCCAGTGGATTCAGTTTCGTGTTCTTATTAGGAAATTAAACAAGCAAATCTGGATCCAACCATTCACTGAGTCATGTTTTGGTTATTGGATCTGACAAATCAAATATGGATTCAGGTATCAATCTGACCTATTGACATCTCTCGTTAAATTTTCAAGTGCCGACCAACATCTTTTGGCAAGGTTATCCTCACAAAAATTAAAGCTCCATGGGCTGCCAAGGGGTTGAGTCCGTGACCTGTTAACTGTGAATAGCTCTTTCCTGACCCGATGAGCATTTGGGTCAACCCAACCCTGACTGAGACAATGTGTTTGTTGAGTTTCAGTTTTTGCCCTTTGCCTGATATCCAACATCCACATCAAATTGAACTCAACTATTTTAGTATTCATTTATCAGTAAAAACGTTTAATTTTGTTACTTTTAGATTGCATTACTCTGAACTCTGAGATTGTATTATCGTTAGATTGAACAGCAATCGAAGTCGGAAGTCAGCTTAAAACTTTGCCGGCGTATGGAGAAGTTCAGTTGGAATAAATTCCGGTGAAGCAGTCCATATAAATTTTCAAAAAAATGACATCACATTGTAAACTGTTTTCGACTTTTTCAGATTTCAGGTGAGGCGGCCGCTTCACCTCATGGATGAATAGGTGCCGCACTGATCCATGTGATTGATCCCATTTCATGCTTGATTGAAATTGGATCCCTAGGCTTGTACTCAACTTCAGCGCATATCGGCTCATTAGGATAGTTTCTTGATCAAGCTTGAGCGAGCTCATTAACAAGCTTAATTAAGCTTCGCTTAAGTTCAAGTTCAGTGGGATTGAATTTCTATCAAACTTGTGAATGAGTGAATTCGAGACAAGCCCAACTACAATATGTGGTCCAAGCACATATTAATGAACTTTCTTTGTTAATTAGGAAGATACATAATTATGTAAATACGCATAGACCTTGATTAGAGTCGTAAACAACTCGACCCAAGTATTGGTGAGCTCAAGCTCAACTCGCTAGCATACCAAGCTTGAAGCTCAAAAAGATCAAGTCCGGCTCGAGTAGCACATGAGCAGCTAGGCTCACTTTCAACCCTAAATGCAATTTAATTGGATCAAGTTATCCATTTCGTGATATTGAACGAGATGGTGCTCTTGGTCTTATTTTACAGGAAATGTGCTTGAAATGCATGATAGGTTATGTTTCTGTTGAACATTTGGATTTTTATTGGATCCTTTCCAAGTTTTCATAACCCATTGAAAACAACAAGCAAAGCCACTAATAATACCTTTTATCTACACTGTAGCTAGTAACGTGACAGAGCAAAAGCATGCCAGTAGAATAGCTCAGAAAAGGTTCTACTTCTCTTGGCAGTTCATTCGTTCAAGCGCAAACAAGCTGATGCCCGTTTGCCTAACATGATAACAAAGAACATCCTGATGACCATTTCATTAAATTTACATAAAAGAGAAAGCACATATTCTGCAGAATAAATCTGTCTACAATAATATTGATCTTCTTTGGCTTCCTGAAAAGTAACAATGATCAAAATAGCAGGAGCAATGGCATACTTAGAATGGGAAAAAGACGATGAAAAGCACACAGAATAAATAAACAAGTATGTCATACATAAATAAATAAATGACAGATCCATGGCATACAGAGAAGACCCCAGAACAAGATGATCGCCTACAATCATTTAGATTCCAATGGGTGGAATGAAGTGGAAGAGAGCAAGCTTGAAATCCAAAGTAAAATTCATACTGTAAATAATGGAACCGACATCTTTTCGGGCGACTGCTATGATGAGGAGAATGAGAGTTGGGTGCATCTTCTGCTCACAGATATTGCACTAATAGTTATTGCTCAAAGGCAGACTGTTGTACGTGACCCCGAAGGACAATCTCACACACAGCTTGAGTCCACCATCAAATACCAATTAGGCATGACATGAATCAGTTTTCTGCTCCAGAAGACAGATTCAAGAATTAAGATGGGAAAAATAGGAACACCAATGAATCACCAAGGCTCACGTCTAAAACATCAAATACTCAAAAATAGGAAGACGTAATATTCTTCCCCCGGTGATCTCTGAGCTACAATTTTTTTTTCCAGCATTGAGACCTAACCTACTATGTTTTCCACATTCTTGTTCTATTTTTGTTTCCATTAAAAGACAAATAAAGATAACACAGAGTAGAATGTGAAGTTTATTGGGAGATTTTATCAAAATAAGGGTAACCGTAATATGTGCTTTTATATATTCACAAACAGTTTTCCACAATGAATAAATCATAATCATCCTAGCGCATACCCATAAAATCTCACCAAGTTGACAGAACATAACAATTGGAGTCCAACAAGTGCATCTTGCCACAAAGTTGATGATGTGCTTACTACATGGCACAAGGGGGAATCGGATTTTATGTCAAAGAGTTGAGGAAGGAGCAGTTTTCTTCTCTTCGTCCAAAATAATAAGAAAGAATATAGTTATCATCCCTCAGTTTCGGGACAGAAAGAACTCCTTTGTGGTTCACTTATCATGTGCTGGTTCTCCACTCAACCTCTCGCTATCATGGAACTCACCCTAAAGTTCTACACGAAACTCGAAAACTTCTGGCCTCCACCAAAAGAGGTTCTTCATCGCAATGAAAGGAGGAAGGTACTGTCGGTAACATAGATACCATAGATATCTAAACTCACATATACCTCAACCCAGAAAGATACTTCATACAAACAAAGGAAAGAAAACACATCTAAAGAAGATTGTCAATTTGTATCGAATTTCTTTATGTCATCGTCAAGGTACTTAGAAGGGAATCTTCATGTCCTGAAATTTTTTGCATTATATATAGTGCGATTATTCCTTTTCATTGGCTTTCCCAACTTTTTACATATCATCAAGAGAACAGCACTCGTATAGTAGAATGATAACCATCTCAAAGTATATATAGAGAGAGAAAGAGAGAGAGCTTGTCACTATACTATTGTAATAATATTTTTTTTCATGTTTGCCTTGTGTCATACTTCAGTTTGCACTAATACATTCTAGTACTATGCACTAACACATCTTTTTGCACTAACACATTTTTCATGGTTAAGCATCTTTAAACAGAAAACATACTAAAAGTATGCATAGTTCGCAACCATTTCATAGCAAAACACATTTACCTTTAAATCATGATCTCAAATTCATACGCATACACTCACACACACGCACACACATCATTAGTTTCGATAATTACAGCCCATACTGTGTCTGCCCCAAAGGCCACGGGAGTCGTCCGACCCTCCCTAATGTGACCTCAGTAACCCCGTTCATGACGGTAACCACGTCGACTCTCACGGCAGAGTGCCCGGGAACACACCCTGTATTCGTCCCAAGCCGGATCGCTCGAGGGACCTGCAAGTCTCTAGAGACCCCACACAAACCAAATAAGTACGGCTTGTATATTCACACATCATTACATTTCTAAAACCAATTATAGTTCATCACATTCACAAATCATATCCAGATCTACGAATATCCAAAATCAAACTCATATCCACACAATATTTAAACAACATTTAAATATCATGTTCATACAACACATGCATATCAAAACATGCTCTTTATCAAACAGTGTCATAAACATGTTCTATTTGAAAAGCATATCAAATAACCCATAATTGCGAATAACATTTTACAAACATCAATAAAACAGTTATCAATCATGCATATTTAAATCTATCTGAAATAGTAAAATCACTTCTAGGATGGTTCTGTAAAAGAATGCATAACCCCCTACCTGAAGGAGCGCTAAGATCCAGTCCCCAAGCTGTTGGACCACTCTTATCACCACCAAATCCTCTAATTTTAATCTCTAAACAATTTCAAATAATTGAAACATTAAAATTTATTTAACTATAAGTCTAACGAAACAAACTATATCCGAATCGGATCCCAAACCCCAATTTGGATCCGTTTAAGCTATCCGAGATCCAAATCGATACCCAAATTTCATATCTGATTCGAATGAGTGACACAATAGGTAGCTTGTATTATTGTGTCAATAGAAAACCTTTAACTATTGACACAGGTTTTATTCTTAACCTAGAAACCCATTTCAAGACACGACCCAAACTGAACTCGTTTTCGACATAGAACCTATTTGACACAGAACTGGTTCTTAACACGCGACACGAGGACACGACACGAACCAATGTCGGTTCATGACAATTCAGACACGACACGACACGAAAATGAGGGACATGCCTAATTTTTTTTTTCGGCATCATCGTCGGTTTTTGGCGAATCACAACCGTTTTCCGGCCAAATCGATGCCATTGCCTACCTACCCCACAAAAACGCTTAGTTCTACCTCAAACCTTTAATCCAAGCCCAAAACGATGTTTTTCAACAAGTTTTTCATCAAAATCAGGAAAAAACAAAAATCTGAAAAACAAATTGAACTCACCGGATTCCGGCTGACTCCTATTTTCCGGCTAGTTTAAGGCTGTCCCAATTCCCTGGAGAAGACAGTATGAAGGGACCTTTTTAAAGGCCCTTCATATCTTAGAAATGGCCGTTACTGCACAGCCGGTGCAGTAACGCTCGGGCGTTACATTCTACCCGCTTAAAGAAATTCTGTTCTCATAATTTAGAAAGTACTTGAACAGATATGGATACTTATCTCGCATTTCATCCTCGAGCTCCCAAGTAGCTTTGCTCGGCAAATGATGACTCTAGTGTACTTTTACTGTCTTCAAAACACGATGGCGTAATACTTGTTCTTTTCTATCCAAGATTGCTATGGGCACCTCTTTATAAGACAAATCTTCATGTATGTGTAGCGGCTCTGCCTCAATGATATGTGAGGGATCGGGAACATACTTTCACAACATGGATATGTGAAATACATTATGAAGGTTAGAAAGAAAAGGTGGGAAAGCTATTTAGTATGCTACCGGACCTATACGACGAAGAGAATTTGATATGAGTCCGATGAATTTAAGTGAGCTTTCTGGATTTAATAGCAGCCGACCCGATCGTAGGTGTGACTCTCAAAAACACATGATCACCTTCTTAAACTCAAAGGGTCTTTATTCTCTTATCAGCGTAACTCTTAGGTGACTACGAGTTATCAACATTTTATCTGGATCTCTTTAACCTTTTGTGTTGTTTGTTGCACAAGTTTTGGTCCTAACCGCAGATTTTTCACATCCTGGTACCGGCCTGAGGCATTCTACACCGTCGTCCACTTATAAAGCCTCATAGGGTTCCATTCTTATGCACAGTGAAAACTATTGTTATATGTGAATTCTATCGGTGGCAAGAATTCATCCCAACCTCAAACGCTATCTTCCGTAAAACACAAGCTCTCAACGGAAGTCTTCAACGATTGAATCGTCCTTTCTCTGACCGACCATTCGGTTTCTGGATGGTGTTGAGAACTTAAACGTAGCTTTGTCCCCGTATCGCTTCTTGCAAACTACCCCCAAAATCTTGTCTTAAACCTGTAGATCTCGATCCGAAATAATACTTCAGATGGTACACCATGAAGTCTGAACAATTTCACTAATGTATACTTGAGTCAACTCACTTCCGTTAAGTATTTAATACCTTAATGTTGATGGGTAAGAACTGCACCGACTTGACTAAGTCGATCGACCTATCACGGAATTATAACCACCTTTCGGGTGTCGGTAGTCCAATAACAAAGTCCATGTTAATATGTTGCCATTTTCTTTCAGGAATAGGTATCGCTGGCGTAACTGCACAGTCTGTGCAGTAACGCTTAAGCGTTACAACTTTACAATGTGTAGAAACTTCTAGTTTCTCATTGTTGGATTAGATAGATGGAAAATCCACTCACTGATTTCATGTGCAGTTGTTTGGTAGTGTTCCCTTAATTTTATACATTTCTTTAGATGAAACTCAGTTCACCGATTTCAGTTTATACTGTCTTGTGACTCTTGTCTTTGGTCTCTGTCATTTCTTTATTATCTCTCATCTCAATCTTTCCCCTTATTTGGATGCCTTCTTAGATATTCACTGGAAGCGCACTATATGTATCAATATAGGAAAGGTAAACAAGATCGCTCCATAGAATTTCTGTGGTCTTTGATTAATTTTCTTCTTCTTTCTCCCCTTGTTTTTCTATCGTTCTCGGGTTAAAACCAAAACAAGAGATCCTACTTCAACAAGGACACTGATGGAATTATCTGTGCCTATAAGGGAATTTATGTTAGGGGCAAAAAGGGTCAAGTTTCTCCTGCCATCATACGAAATAAAGAGAAATGTAAGAGGAAAAGGTTATGGAATGAATACTGCTTTCCTTCTTATAATAAATATCTATCATTCTTAAAACTGCAGCAGAGATACACATAACAGGAGAATGTACGAGCAATCGTGACTTGAATGGGAGAGCGATATGCCATGGAAAACAGAGCCACGGTTTGTTCATCGTGATTGTCACCTTCGACCAACGAAAACTTGGAGATCAAGCGATGAACCATCCAAGATCAAGGTTAATCTTGTGACTTCGCTTCTGCCGCGTTATTTTTGCTAGATCGACATTGGTATTAGAGCCTATTAAGATGATTTCCACGTAAAAAATCTGTGGTTAGATGGCAATCAAATGGGACCAATTTATGTAGGCATAATACCCTTGGTTTGATTTCCTTGAAATGTCTAACCACAAAACTGAAACAAAAGAAAAAGGAATCATGTTTCGAATATCATAATCAAGGTTGACTGGAGTCGCATTTGTACTACGATACAACCACCTAAATTGTTGTTTCAAAGATGTTGCCACCTGAATTGTTATCGTATCAGAGAGTTTGATCTTATGCATTGTGTTCTTATGAACCAAGACTCTTCACAACAAACAACTGATTGGGAAGTGCTGGTCTATTGTTTTCACACTTGAGTAGATTGACTTTGGTATTAAATGAAGTTTATTTGACACTTGGTAGATTGAGAAAATTCCTTCAATTTTAATCCTATTGAAAATATATGCGTCTTTCTTCATATACATTTCTCTTTATGCATCTGATTATTGAGCTTTTATAAGTATTGTGGAGTCTAAACATATAATAGCAAGTCAACCATCATCTCCATGGACATCAATAAATTAGATGCATGTGCATGTTGAACTAGGTGAATTCAATTGGCTTAATGGGAAACTCAAACCGACATGGATCTGGGTGAAAGCCATGTCTACCGGCAACATGCATGATTGCATGATGCCATTCGAGCACCGTTTTGTTAAAATTTCGCAGGCTGACCCATTCACAAATACATATATATATATATATATATATATATATATATATATATATATATATATATATATATATTTATTATGAAGTGACAAAATGAATGATCATATTAGTGGTTAAGTTCATAATGGTAATGGATGTGTTTCATTAACTAGTTAAAATTCATTATATATTGTTTTGTAGCATGTATGAATGACTATTTATAATGGGTTATGCATTAACTTATGTCTCTTCTTTTCTTTATGTGGATCCAAGAGTACTATAACTGATTTGGACAAGGGAGATAAACTGAACGGTGTCAACTAACATATTTGACACCACAAGATTTGGTTTCTCATTGAGGAATAGGAACTCACATAAGTCTTGAGGAATGAGATAATAGACCCCGGGGAGGGTTCTACTGCACAAGGTATACGAGATCAAGAGACTTACCTTGAAAAAAGAAAGCCAAACTAGGGCTATACTTATCTATTACTTGAATGATGACTTGATCCTAGTGTACGAGGAGTACCTTACAACCATGACAATGTGACTTATCTTAAAGTACCACTTTAGGAACATATCTGCACCCAAGCTAAGGATGATCACTTATAGGTTCATTATCTATAAGATGTGAGTTGATCACACTATGAAACAATATCTAACGGAATTTTATTGTATAATACAACAATTGAAACATGTTGGATGCCCATTGTGAGATGAACTGCAAGTTCTTGGGGTCATTCAGTCTCTCCCTAATTGGTCATTCAGTCTCTCCCTAATTCATGGGTGACAATGAAGATATTCCCCACTGACGAAGAGGGTATTCATACCTTTGCTTATGTTAGTTGTCATAGAAGCACAAAAAGAAGATACAAAACTAAGGTCATACATTGTCCTATTTATGTCTCTTCAACTATTATGCTCACCGATTCCTTCCCTTTTTTAAAGGTAGATTATAGACTCGGGAGTCACAAACCATGTAGCTTGAGATAGGAACACTTGCAGAGTTTCATCGGACGAGAGCTAGTGCGAGAAAAATATATGTGGGAATGGTTCATCAATGGATGTCAAATGAATAAACTCATGCAAGTTAGAATTGTATGGTGGCCAGATTGTCTATCTCCATGATGTCCTTTTTGCACTAGATATTTGGCGAAACTTGATATCAATTCACTGTTTAGGACATTTAGATTATTTACTATCGTTTGAAACTTCTACCATGTATCTTTGTTATGTGAACTCTGTAGTAGAATATGGATTTGTGTTGAGTGGGTTATATGTACTAAATACTATGTTTTTGGGTAGTAATGTGATTCATAGTTTATCTTGTATTGTGACATCTTGTTGCAATCTTGATAGGGCAAATATATGGCACGTCATGCCAGATTAGGGCACATACGACAAGAGAGGATGACTCTATTAGCTAAGAGTGGTATTTTAATATCATTGTCCCAAGTTGAATTGCCTATGTGTGACTTTTATTTGGTTGGTAAAAGTAAAAGTAAATCATTTGGTAAGGCTATAAGAGTGGACTTTCCATTACAATTAAAACACTGATATTTGTGACCCTACAAATATAAGAGCTATAAATGATGTTTATTTTATAATATTGATAGATGATCATACACATTATGGTCATATCTATCTGATCTTTTATAAGTCTTAGATATTGGAATGCTTCATGAAGTACTTAAGTGAGGTCGAGAATCAATTAGACAAAAGAGTTAAAACTCTTCAAACTGTTCGAGGACACGAGTATTTATCTAAATAGTTTAAAGAACTCTATTTTGAAAAGAGAATTATGAGACAACTTACTATTATAGTGACTTCACAACGAAATTGAAAGAAGAAATAGAAATATGTTGGAAATAATTAGATCAATGATGGTACAAACTATCTTATCCGTTTCACCAAGGTTTGGGATTTAGTTGATCTATCCAAGGGTAGAGGGGCAATTAGAAACAAGTGAATTCTTAAAATAAAAAGGTTGATGGCTCAATTAGTATATATGAAGCTTGTTTAGTGGCAAAGGGCTATGCCCAGCTATAATAGTCAATTTATACTTAGAACTACAAATGTTAAAATTGTATTCCTTAATGAAAAATTGGATAAGGAAATCTATATGGTGTAAATGGAGGGATTTGTTTCCAAAGGTTAAGAGGGCAAGGTTTTCCTACTCCTTAAATCCATATATAGTCTCAAGCAATCATCCAAGCAGCAGTACCAGAGGTTTCATCATGAAGTGATATCTTTTGGCTTTGTAATGATCGAGAGGGATTATGTGCATGTAAAACATTCAGAAGAGATGTTTATGATTTTGTCATTATATGTAGACAATATTTTATTAGCTAAGAATAGTAAAGAGTATCTAATAATTGTGAAATAATTGTTATCTTTGAATTTCAATATAAAAGACATGGGAAAGCTTGTTATATACTTGGAGTTAAGATCCACAAGGATTGCTCAAGATACGTCTTGGCTCTTTCACAAGAGCCGAATATTAAGAAGGTTCTCAAGCACTTCAGAATGACTAATTGTAAGCCCATAAATACTCTTATTTCTAAAGGCAAGAACCTAAGTCTAAATATGTGCCCTTAAACTATGAATGAACTAATGGATATGAAAAAAGTCTCATATGCTAGTGGAGTAGGTAAGCTTATGTACACTATGATGTGAACACATCCAAATGGCACATTGGTTGCTATCACCGATTCACTTGGCAGGATTCTGTTAATAGATACGCAAGCACTTGTTGTGCGGCTGTGGAAGGTAAGAATCTAAAAGCCAGACGAGTCCATGGTCTCTGCCATTATTACCAGTCTATTTTGCTAATGTTTTCCATATTGTTCTTATGAGGGATATCGTGATGCATGCTGCCTTTTCATGGAGATGCTAATTGATGAAGACCCTTCATCAAGGCCACCTTATTATGGAACGCCTAAAAGCGATTATTGCCTATGCCTGGCTATACATGCTCCCCGAAAGGGGATAGTGGAGGTATTTTCCATTTTTTGTAATATGGAGGTTTGCCTTTGTGTATTAAATGTTTAATAATCAGCAACATAATCAAGCTACACAGTTTTAATCAAAGGTAATCGAGTGGAGAAGAGATTTTGTAGTGAATAGGGCATCGGCAGTCTCAATTCTCCTCTTTTCTCTTTATTTCTCTTATCCCCAATGATCGACTGATCACTAGGGTTATTTAACAAAGGTGTCTAATTACATAAAAGACCTCATTCTTGGTCTTCGTGTAAAAACAACTCACTCTTTCTTCCTTTATATAGCGGGTCTATTCATTATCTTAAACATTTGTCTGGATTTATCGGCCAAAGATTGCATTCTTTGCTGGGGTTTCTAATGTAGTTCGCCTTCAGAAAATGTTTTTTTCCTGCTAACAGAGAGAAACTGGATTTGGAGGTGCACTTATTCTGCTTCCTGGTATCTAATGCAGGTCTGGAAAATGCGGACGGGACCACGCCTTCTATTGATTCAGTGTCCGAAAGGAAGCAAGATTTTGCAGTCTGTAACCAAGCTTGAGCCGTCAAACCCCACATTTCCTTATAGTCCTTTGGAAGTTTTCCTTTTAAATGTTGATTCTGGACAGATTTCTGTATTGAACCGGTCAATTCATTGAGGTCATGATTTGTTTAGTTTTGTGCCTATTGCTTTCGTTTTCGATTTATATTTTTGGTGACTTCTCTTATATGATTGTTATGAATTGAAAGTGCAACTCCTTCACGTTCTCCGACTGAGACAGAACTTGGCCGCAAAAATATTCAGTAAGTTTCACAACCTGCTAGTATTTTTTTTATTCAATGTCATTCACATCATCGAACTTCATGGAGGCGATGGGATCATGACTGGTAATGCAGGTTCACTATATAGGTCAAGAGATTTTGTAGTGAATAGGGCATCGGCAGTCTCAATTCTCCTCTTTTCTCTTTATTTCTCTTATCCCCAATGATCGACTGATCACTAGGGTTATTTAACAAAGGTGTCTAATTACATAAAAGACCTCATTCTTGGTCTTCGTGTAAAAACAACTCACTCTTTCTTCCTTTATATAGCGGGTCTATTCATTATCTTAAACATTTGTCTGGATTTATCGGCCAAAGATTGCATTCTTTGCTGGGGTTTCTAATGTAGTTCGCCTTCAGAAAATGTTTTTTTCCTGCTAACAGAGAGAAACTGGATTTGGAGGTGCACTTATTCTGCTTCCTGGTATCTAATGCAGGTCTGGAAAATGCGGACGGGACCACGCCTTCTATTGATTCAGTGTCCGAAAGGAAGCAAGATTTTGCAGTCTGTAACCAAGCTTGAGCCGTCAAACCCCACATTTCCTTATAGTCCTTTGGAAGTTTTCCTTTTAAATGTTGATTCTGGACAGATTTCTGTATTGAACCGGTCAATTCATTGAGGTCATGATTTGTTTAGTTTTGTGCCTATTGCTTTCGTTTTCGATTTATATTTTTGGTGACTTCTCTTATATGATTGTTATGAATTGAAAGTGCAACTCCTTCACGTTCTCCGACTGAGACAGAACTTGGCCGCAAAAATATTCAGTAAGTTTCACAACCTGCTAGTATTTTTTTTATTCAATGTCATTCACATCATCGAACTTCATGGAGGCGATGGGATCATGACTGGTAATGCAGGTTCACTATATAGGTCCCGTTGGTTGTAATGCCGTTTTCTTGGAATGCTGTCATCCCAACACTACACGCAGACAAAGCTAGTAATGCTGACACTCGGTAGAAGTGATCAAGCTTCCATGAGGGAACGAAGCAGAAGTGACTGAAAGATTCAGAAGGTGGCTGTTATGGCGCATCTCCTGCACTTGCTTGTCGTCACTCTTGAAGATCTTGCTTCCAATTCAAACAATCGAGACTAGCAACAAGTAACATGGACGGGAGTAATACAGGCTCTGGTCGGACCTCTTTCAACTTAATTGATTTGGCAGAGCCCTTTGAAGGTGAAGAAATAATATCCACCAAACGCTGAAAATGCTGGCCAAGGGATCGCTGCAAGCTACGAGAAGAGAAGACTTGACTTTGCCAGAATATATGAAATTAGACCGAAACACAATGCGGTGCGTGAAGTTGGAGATTGAATGCAATTACTAATTCATCATCTAGCATGTCCACAATGTGTTGGCTGTGTGAGGTAAGAGTACTTTTTAATGGAGTATAATTTACATATGAGTGTTAGAGCATAGTGGCCATTCTCGCCTCAAGTAACGGCTGGACTGGCCAGTCCGTTACATGAGGGTAGGGCCGGATCGGTAACGGACGACCGTTACCAGGATTTCTGGTAAGGAGCACCTGTCTATAAAAGCAGGAATTACAAACACTCAGTACACAGTGAAAATACAAAAAAAGCAAAAGAGACCGAGTTATCTTCGTTTGTGCGAGAACCCTGCGTGGGAACCTCGTATCCATCATCATCTTCATATTCCGTTGCATCTGAACAATAGCTGCTTACTGAAGAAGAGAACTTCATTGAAATTCATCAAACAGTACAAGAAGGAATTGCAGGCCTTCATCGGAATCCGGCGAACAAGGAAAAGGTACTCCTCTTCACACATTGGTATGAGGGCCTACATCTCTGCAAAAAAAAAGGAGGGAGAGGATTAGTAAAAAAAAAACAAAAACAAGAAAACAGACAGAAAGAAGAAAAAAAAATCGTAGGAAGAAGCAGCGATAGCCGGCAGAGGCGCAGAAGATAGAACAGCCACAACCAAAGGCAAAAACCCGAGGTAGAAGAAGGCAAGAACCAAAGGCAAAAACTAAAGGCAGAGGCCGGCAAAAGCTAGAACCAAAGGCAAAAACCAAAGGCAGAGGCCGGCAAAAGCCAGAACCAAAGGCAAAAACCAAAGGCAGAGGCCGGCAAAAGCCAGAGCCAAAACCGTAAAAACAAAAGTGACAGGCCGACAAAGCCAGAGCCATAAAACCGCAAAGCCAGAGAGACAGGCTGAGCGGTTGGGGAAGGAAGACACGAGGGACGCCGACAACCGACGAACAACCGAACAAAATCCCTCCGACCACCCCCTCCCGCCTCTCTCTTCTCCCTCTCTTTGTTTTTTGTACAGACTCTCTCTCTCTCTCTTTATCATAAATATACTGAAAAAAACAATTGAAATCCACAGTTGTCACTGGGCAAAATTACCTTTTGTCCAGATATTTTTGGGTAAAAAGAATGTTTTGCCCTTAGTGAGCAAAAAGTCAGATTTACTCTCTAGCTATTTATGAAAATTACCAAATACATGGGCTATCAATTTACATTTTTAACCTTCCCAGTTTGGATAATTTCATTTCTGCCAGTCAAAAGATGGATTTACCCCTGTTCTTTTGAAAAATTACAAATTCACCATGAGGGTTAAAATTACGATTTTAACCCCGATCAGTTGCAAATTTTATAGGAATATCAAATAGTAATTTTACAAGTTTGTCCTCATGGTTTTAAAAAATTACAAAAAGATGACAAATAGATAAAATTACAGTTTTGTCTCTTGGTATCCTTTTAGGGGCACAGAGGTAGAAAACCCTTTAGAAAATTTTTAAAAGGATTATTTGCTACATATCATGCATCACTTTAACATGTCTCTTGCTATGCGTGCCTTTGTTTTTGTGATGGTTTCCTTTTTAGACCGCTTGATTGTTATTTTTGTCAAACACTTAAAAATGAGTTCTAGGATATGTGTTCGAATTGGCAAAAATAGAAAAGTTGAACGATATGAACTTTCAGACATGGAAGAGAAGAATTCCCTTGGCTCTAACACTAGAAGGTGTAGAGTATGTTTTAAAGGAAATCGTGTGTCCTCCACCGCTAGACGCAAGTGAGCAATAGGGATGATACCATAGCAAGAACAATCATGTTAACTTACATGGAGGATGACCTGAATAGGGTCTTTGAAGAATTTGAGACCACAAAAGAGCTGTTTGATTCATTAACAACTAAATATGATACAACTGTAAAATTATATGTGTAGTTGCTACTACAAAAATACAATTCCTTCAGAATGAAAGAATGAGAAAATGTAGTAGAGCATGTGAATCACATGCTGGTAATGGCTAGAGACTTAGCCATAACAAAATCAGTCATCCCCGAACTGATGCAGATATCAACCATACTGAACAGTCTACCTCCATCATGGAACATGGTCACCACTGTCCTAAGATTAGGGCCTGAAATTAACCTTTCTGAGTTGCCCCTAAAACTAGCAATTGAACAAGAACATATGCTCAAAAACAAAAATGAGAAATTGCTAGTGGTCCAGGATGAGTTAGCGTGTAGTTCCAAATCCAACTAGAAAAAGAAACCAAATAAGAGGTTTGGCAAGAATAACAAGAAAGGCGGTCAAAGTTTTAAGAAATCTTATGAAGTCGCTTCTCAGATCAAGTGTTTCAACTGTAGATCTGCGTGATTTCAGAATGCCTGTACTTGAACCGCCTAATGACAAGTTGGTGGATAGACTCAAGAGCTACAAGACACATCTCGAAGACCAAGGAAGGAGCTATGGACATGAATGAATATCAACCCGGAGAACATCGTGTGTATATGGGAAACAATACTTTCTCATATGTTATGGGTATTGGATCCTTTAAGATATTTGTACAAGGCAAACCAATTGTATTGACCGATGTGTTAATTGTACCATGTATAAGGCACAATCTGGTATCGGTCTCTGCCTTAGTTAAGAAGGATTTTGAAGTTAGGTTTATTCCTAACAAGGTGACTGTGGGCAAACATGGGAGAATCTTATTCTTAGGGAAATTTGATGTAGAACAAGGACTATTCAAATTATCAGATAATGAAAGTCATCTATCTTCTGCTTATATTGAGAGTGTCTTTACTGTTGATGTGAATATGTGGCATAAATGCTTAGGGCATATAAGTTTGAAAAAGTTGAGGAAATTATCCAACTTTGACTTATTGTCGGGATTTGAGGAAAAGACTTTCAACAAGTGTGAAGCTTGTATATAAGAAAAAATGACAAGAAAAGTTTTTCCCAAGAAAATAACAAGGGCAACAACCTTATTGAAAATTATTCACACAAATTTATGTGAACCTTTTAGAGTAAAGACATATCGAAAAAAGGATTATTTTATAACATTTATCGATGATTACTCTAGATATATGTATATATATCTTTTGGCACATAAATTGGAGGCACTTAATGCTTTCAAAGAATATAAGCAAGAAGTGAAAAATCATCTAGGGCATTAATCAAAGTCTTAAGATCAGATAGAGGAGATGAATATATCTTGGTAGAATTTTTGGAATTTTACAAAGACTTTGGTATTGCTAAACAAAATACAATGCCTAGGATACCTCAGCGAAATGGTGTAATTGAGAGATACAATAGAACCTTACTGAATATGACAAGGTCAATGTTGATTGATGCCTCTCTTTCAAGGGTATTTTGAGAAGAAACAGTAAGTACAACTGTTTATATACTCAATAGAGTACCGTGTAAAGCTGTATTCACTATACCATATGAGATATGGTTTAGAAAAAAACCCAACGTAGGTCATCTCAGGAAGTGGAGATCAATTGCATATGTCAAGATCCTTGATCAGTCTAGAGATAAGCTAGACAGTAGGTCCTTAAGATGTATATTCATTGGATATCCAAAAGGTTCAAAAGGATATCGGTTTTATCATAAGGACCACTGGCTCATTAAAAGCAAAGATGTTGAATTCTTAGAAGATACTAAGAATGACATCTTAGAAAATAATGAGGAATGTGTTGATGATTTGGTAGATTTAGACCAATCATCTTTTGAGCCTATAGAAGATCTTCTTGAAACTACCGATACCTTAAGTGGATATAAGAGAGCAAGAGTCACTCCGTCCTACTTAAAGGATTATCACACTTATTTTGTGTAGGAAGTGTGTAATTCAGTAGATTTGGATGAGTTGATTGATAACTTGACTTATCAGCAAGCAATGAACTCATCAAAAGTAACAGATTGGGAGAAAACCATGGATGAGGAAATTCAATCCATTAAGAAAAACCAAGTCTAGGAATTGGCTAATTTACCAAAAGGAAGGAAAGTTATAGGCTGTAAATGGGTTCTGAAAAAGAAATACAAGGTCGATGGTACAATCGACAAGTTTAAAGCGAGGTTGATTGCAAAAGGTTTTTTGCAAAAAGAAGGGATAGATTATGTTGAGACATATTCCCCAATTGCGAAATTTACATCCATACGGATAATCCTAGCAATATCTGCATACTATGATTTGGATTTACATCAATTAGATGTAAAGACAACTTTTTTAAATGAAGATTTAGAAGAAATCATAAACATGTAGCAACCCGAAGGATTTGTGGTTGAAGGCCAAGAAGATAAAGTATATAGGTTGAAAAAATTCCTATATGGCCTGAAATAGTCACCTCGCCAATGGTATTTGACTTTTCAAAATACCATTATAGAACTTGGGTTTGTGGCTAACAAACTTGATCAATGTGTATATGTTTGGAACAGTGGGAGCCATTTTGTCATATTGTCATTGTATGTTGATGACATATTGTTGACTGAAAACGACAATGAGATGATTATCAAAACCAAGTCATGGTTGAACTCTAAGTTTGAAATGAAGGATATGGGGGAAGCATCCTATATTTTGGGTATAAAGATCTCTCGAGATAAAGGATCTAGACTCTTATGCCTAAGAAAGGAGAGATATATTAACTATATCCTCAAGAAGTTCAAAATGGGTGAATGCAAGACTGCAGATACACCCGTTGCAAAAGGGGTTAAATTAAGTAAGGCTAATTATCCCGATGAAGGAGACGATAAGCCTAATGTTCCTTATGCATAAGCTGTTGGCAGCTTGATGTATGTTATGTTGTGTACAAGGCCTGATATCAGCTTCGCTGTTGGTCTTGTTAGTAGATATCAAAGTAATTCTGGTTGGCAGCATTTGGTAGCTGTGAAAATGATTATAAGATATCTAAAAGGAACAAAAGACTTGAAACTGTGTTTTCAAGCAGATGAACTGAAAGTGGTAGGATACTCAGATGCTGACTTTGTTGGGAGCAAAGATGACAACAAATTAACCTCGAGACAAATATTCTTGTTTGGAGGTGGTGCTATTTCTTGGGCATGCAAGAAAGAAGGTTGTGTAGCGTTGCACACACAGGAAGTTGAGTATGTTGCTTGCTATATGGCTGCAAAAAGTGCTGTTTGGATAAGCCGCTTCATACGAGATTTGAAGCTAGAGATAACAGACGAGCCAGTGGTTATCTATTGTGATAATAATACAACAATTACTCTTATTAAGAGTGGAGCAGATTACTCGAAAAGCAAGCATATAATGGTAAAATACCACTATGTTCATGATATGGTTATGAGAAAGGAAATATCCATCTCATACATGCCAACGGAAGACATGTTGGCAGACCCCTTAACAAAAGGCATAATAGAGGAACTCTTCTCAAAATATGTTACAAACATGGGTTTGAGATATGTTTGATTGTTGTATAGGTAAATAACTTATTGTTGTATAGGTAAATAACCATACAACGGATGATTTGTTGTGTAGGGAAATAATCATACAAAAGGTTCTGATTGCAAAAGTAATCAGGAATCGACATAACTAGGGAAAACCCCTGAAAAGTGGGAGGAAAACCAATATGTCGATACACTTGGCTCGAATGGCCAAGTGGGAGATATTACAGTATAGTGGTCATTCTCGACTCAGGTAACAGCTGGACTGGCCATCCAGTCCATTACCTGAGGATAGGGCCAGATCGGTAACGGACGACCGTTACTAGGATTTCCGGTAACAATCATCCGTTATAAGTTCCCAAACGAGGGAAGCTGCAGACGGATAAGCACGACGAAGGGGGAGCACCTGTCTATAAAGGCAGGAATTACAGACACTTTGTACACAGTGAAAATATAGAAAAAGCAAAAGAGGCAGAGAGTTATCTTCGTCTGTGCGAGAACCCTGCGTGGGAACCTCGTATCCATCATCATCTTCATATTCCACTGCATCTGAACAGGAGCTGCTCACTGAAGAAGAGGGCTTCACCGGAATTCGTCAAACAATACAAGAAGGAGCTGCAGGCCTTCATCGGAATCCGGCAAACCAAGGAAGAGGTACTCCTCTTCACACAATGAGATCGAAGCTCTAGACCGTCTTGGGTGCAAAAGCCGTCCCAGTTTGGGACGGGAAAAGGAAGAAATCAAACATGACCGTCTTGATGATTTCTGTCAATCCATGTATTTCCAGTCGTCTCAGTGGAAGTACGGAGTATGTTTACTGTGAAGTCTTTGAGAATGCTATTTATACCATAAAACATAATGGGTCTAATTGTTACTTTATAATATTTACCTTTCAACTTTAATGGTATCTTCTTATTATATAGAATACCTCATGTACCTATTCATTTTAATCACCATGTATTAATTATAGGTGTATAGAAAATAATCAACTCTAGTACAAGTAGACATGACCGGTTCTGAACTGGAACTGAACTGACCTACAAACCATTGGGTTTCAGAACCGAAACCAGAACTGGGGACCTCTCGGTTGGAACCGAAACTAGCAGTTTCAAACTGTTATTTATTAAATATGTATAATATTTTTAACATTTATATGTACATGTTGGTTGTTGGTTCAATGGTAGATTGTTGTTTTTGGTGAAATATGTTGGAGGTTCAACCCCATGCTGTTTAAATCTTGTGCCTTCAAACTTTATATGTTATACAATTTCTGATAGTTTCCAATTACAAGAGTTGATATGGCCCAATGGTATAACCCTTCATTCAAATTTCATTGGACCCAGTTTGTGTTTTTTTTTTTAATTTAATTGGTTTTGGAGCGATTCCGGAACTGATACAGGAACTAGCAGTTCAAGAATCATAATCGGACCCGGCCTCCAGTTGGTTCAGTTATAGTTCCTTGTTTTGCGAAACCAGGAACTGATGGTTTCGAACTGCCGGTTCCAGTTTACCTGGAACAGGAAATGTCTAAATAACAAGCCTATTTATTTATTGTTGTTTTGGGTGGACACAAACACAGAATTCCAGGTCGTGTATGCTTTTGCATCTGGAGTTGACAACCAGTTTCGGTTAAACATTACCGGAATTTAGGAACCTAAATCTAAAACCAGAACCCTCTGGTTACACCTGTTCCAAGTTCAGTTTCAGGTTTAGTACTGTGACCAGTGGCCGGGCCAAGAATTATTTTGGGGTGAGGCCTTTGTATTTCAGATGAGATGCATTAATATTTTACATCCATAGAGCACTTTCATTTCCTTATATACAGTGACAAACCTAAGAAATTTTCAGATTTTAGGTGAATGGCGCTAAAGTGGAAACACCACTGTCTATGACGGATACAGATTCTTCATTACCTTTTGAAATCCATTCTGATTCCGGAGTAGAGAGGAAGAGAGTGAAAGAAACAGTAACAGAGTGAAAGAGTAGAGATTCGAGAGTTTCAAGAGCAAGAGAAAGTATAGAGTAGGAATTAGTGGGAAGGGATAACGTATTTACGGAAGAAAAGAATGTAGATTTTCAAAATTTAAAACTAAAATATAAGGCTTGAATTTCAAATCTTGGGTCAGGTTCTCCTTTGGAAACACCTGTTCTAATTTTGGTTTCAGTTTCAGGTTTCAGGTTTCAGGCAAGTAGACCTGTACCGGGACTCTGGTTCTAGTTTTACTGGTTTCAATTGAGCTGTGTCGGACCCTAAGGCTAGAAAGCAGGCAACAAAGCATAAACTATGGCAAGACAAACAGGTGTAGCAAGACCACTGTCTCGGCCCTCAAAAAAGCGTGTCGAGGAGAGAAAAGCCTATGTTGAGCGAGCAAAATGATACAATCTATTTTTTCATTTCAAATCTCTATCATTATTCTCTATCATCGATCACGTGGTCAAACCATACACAATACATAATGTATTGAATTCAGCATCTCTCTCTGTATATATAGGCCGGCCAAGAATATTCACATCTTGCAGTTGCTCTCGTGGCCAAGTTAGTGGTATTCAGGACCCGTACCAACAGATTTACTCTGGTGTGAGAAAGAAGACTATAAGCTTCTCATCAGAAGAGGATCTAGCTTAAGCTCCATCTACCAAAGGATAGCATTTGATCAGTGCATACGATCCGTGGAGGCCGTGTTTGCATGTGAAACAATGAGGTGGAACCGACAATTCAGGTGCCACTTCCATCAATGATAGAAGAACCCAAATACCCGGAAAAAGTGGGTTACACAGAACTCGAGCTGTTCATTGACAGACATGAAAAGACTAGTTCCAAATGCCAATTACAATAGTGACACATTCACATGGAACTCCGGCTCCCAAGTTGGGGAGTTCCAGTCTTCTTAGTTAGGAGAGTGGAAACGCCATTGTTTGAAGAGGAAACGCTATTCCTCAACTGATAAAACTTACATTAGGGCACACGCTGACCTTCCCCAGAAGTTCATGTCGATCGGAAAGGCTGGCACTTCGATGCTGGTTAACCTCCAGTCAGCTTGAACCAGATTTCATCCGGGTCATTGATGTCACCCAGGTTCGGGTCTTGGTACATTCCTCGACGGTTGATATGTATATATATGCGCACCGCTGATGTCAAGATTTGCAAAACAGACAAGAGGAGACAGCCAAGCAGTTTAAAATGATCTTCATATCTTAATTTCCTCTTTGATGAGGTGCAATCTTACCCAGTTCCTGCAGAAAGTTACACTATCAATCAGCTCCAAGAAACCTCAAAAACTAATGAATTATTGTCAGTACCTCTGAATACCGTAGATGGTCGTGATCAAAATTAATGGATTTGATGATGGCTTCCCACCTTGGCTCCGTAAGGTGGGAAGGAAGGAGTGATAAGGAAGAGGACTTTTGTTTTGCGACAGCAGGTAATGCACGAAAAAGCCATGACTCTGAAGGAGATTTAGGCAATGGTGGTGGAGGAGCAGCATCAGGGATAGAAGAGTTTATGTCACTACCCACTTCCAAATGGTTCCCATTGATTTGCTCCTTGGAGAAGCCGCCTTCTGACCTGACTGCAGAGCCTAATGTTTGCTCCCCCATTGGCGTCAGAATCCGGTACTCCTTGTCCATATTGCCCCTTTCCTGTTTCAAGACATTCTGCTTTGAAGTCTCCTGGCAAAATAGCAGTTCCGCGCTGCTAAGCAAACCAGTATCAGCTTTGATAGGTTCCGCAGCCTCTATATTCTGTGATTGTGGTTCATCAGCCAATGCTAGCCCACCTTTCTTACATACAAGATATTTTGCAATTGGTTTAGTTTGCATTTGCTTATCTTCCACCAAAGTAGGTGGCCCTTTGTCTATTGGTTGAATTAGCTCTTTCATTTCCTCTGGCCTATATTTTTTATCTGACATCTCCGCTGCACAAACTGAGTCACCACGTAATGTACTTGCATCTGCTGAGCTCATTGAACTAGATGATCCTTTAATTCTGCTCTGAGATGTATCCACATTGGTTTCAAGTCCTTTGCCATCCATGTCTAAGCCATCAAAATGGTAATGCTTGCCTGATTTAGGAATCCCCAGAAAACCGGGCCATTCTCGAAGGGAACAGGATGCTTCTTTTCTGTAGGATACTATACCATCTGCTGAATTCGTACAGGAAGATGATCCATCTTGTGTTTGAGCATCACTCCAGCATGTTACCTGATTGTCTGCTGTATCTTCATATAATGAAGGGCAGCTGCCTGAATCACTTGGCTTTCTTTGACTATCATGCAAACTAGGACACGGTACGTTATGAACTAGTTTATGTCTGTATACATCTTTCCATGTCAACTGCAGAGTAAGAAACGAGTGACTAACAAGCTTAAGTTTTAATTGTTAAACTCGCACAAAGAGTGCCAAATGAACTTTTTAAAGGATAGATTTTACAGAACCAGGAATTTGATTGTAAGATGACTTGTCATAGAAACGTAAAATCACGCAAGTTTGCATACTTTGTCGGTTCTCCAAAGCCTGATCGACACCAGGAGTTCTGTAACACTAGTTCCTCCCAATCCATACTCAACTATGTTATTTGATCAAGATCATTGCTCTTGAAATCTGTTTTTCCTTATTGCTACACACATCTTTGTTTAGGGAATCATCACAATCGCATTTATTCGACAGAAAAGCGTTGCAGTTAAATCAAATGAAACCACAATGCTACATAACCTACTGAAAGCAATGCAGCAAATAACTTACCTGATCACTACCTCTGAAAGATGCACCGTCATTACTCTTGGATCGTAGACTATCCCTCCTAGAAACAGAAGGCAAGGACATTTGATTCTTGTTCTTTAACCATGCACCATGGCAAATTGGATTTATGAAGCGAAGTGAGTTTTTCATGCTCCATGGAAGAATTCCACAAACTCTAGCCATTGAATTCCCTGAAACATCATCATCATCATCATCATCATCATCATCATCATCTTGGACTTCTTCGTCATGCTTCAAAGCATATTGTAGGGTGGTACGAGGCTTAGGTTGATAAAGAAGCACCTCAGTATCTCTCTGATCCCAGCTCCTCTGCTTTGCGGGATCATTGGCCAAAGGTTGTTTTCTAGGAGCATACTTAGGCATCTCAGAAACCACTGCTTTTGCAACCGGCAAGAACCGTTCCATCATGAAATTCCGCTCCTGCAGATCGACAGAATTCTCAATTCTCTTCGACTCGTGACCATCCAAAACACTCATATTGCAAACACTACCGTTAAACAAACTCAGTTCAGCCAAAGAGAATGTCTCCAATGCATCTGAGAACGCATCATAATCACCCCCTCCCGAATTCTCCCTCTCCTTCTCCTTCAACAAACAACAACCATGAACCTTCACAAGCGAATTAGGCCACAGCACTCCTTTACCATTGTTTCGTGACTTCTTCTCGAGTCCGAATTCGCGTCCCTCGTACACAACAGTCTTTGTATCTTGAGTCATGGCATCAACCACAAACTTCAAATTCTCCCTCTTAGCCTCGACCACAGTCTTAACGTTCTGCATTGTGTCACCAACCATCCTGCCGGGTGGGAGCCTTGGCATGGATACCGACCTTTCCGGAAGCCTACTGCTGGAATCCGGGTAACCTACCAGGAAATCCTTTGCCTTGCCAGGCTTATGCTCCCAATCAAACGGAATCATCACGGGGTTCGTCGGTATCTCCGATTTCGACTCGTTCTTATACATTGATGGCCACAAATCCTTCGCCCCTGACCCTGGTCTCTCTCGTCTGGCTGATGCACCAAGTACAGAGGCAGAAGAAGAAGAAGAAGAAGCATGCCTCCTGAGAGAGAGAAGGGGAGCATTGAAATCCAATCGTTTCTCCTCCATCTAGTAAACCAACGAAAATGGAACTCCCCAAGAAACACTAAACTATCATCTCAATTAAACCCCACCTGCAACTAGCTTTCTCAAACAGAGAGAGAGAGAGAGAGAGAGAGAGAGAGAGAGAGAGAGAGAAGGATTCGCAATAATCCACGTTCACAGGGAGCAGTTCGATCAAATTGTGAGAGAGGGAGGGTGTACTAAAGCAATAAAGGATGAGACAAACTCGTAACTGCGGGGGGAAACGGACCGGAGCGAAGGAGAAAGAAAGAATTAATCAGTGCAGCAAAAATGCGCTAACCCAGTGAAAATGAATTCAAAGATATGAGAATAAGCTGAGAGTAACAAAGGGGCCGTCCTCGTCCTCGATGCCGCACGAACGTTAACATAAAACTGTTGTCCACAGACGCAAAATAGGAAGAGACGGCAGAAAGACGACGATAGAAGAAGACAACGTTTTGTCCTACACGCCTCGTCGCCATCGGAGTCGTCTCAAAGGAGCCACACAAAAGCAGATAGCGACGCAAGAACGGCGCTTTCCGTTCACTTTTTCTAAATATATTTATTTATTTTTCTGATGGAAAAATATTTATTTGAAAAACTTAACGTGATTCGTTCCGGGTACGGTCACTGTAAGAACTAGCATGATCCTTCATATTTTTATATCGAGTACAATATATGAAAATATGATTCTTTATTTATGATAATCAGTGGCACATAATTCATGAATTGACGGATGCTATAGAAGTAACCTTTCTTCTCGAACCGTATCTAATATCTCCACAAACAAAAATAAAAGATGCTAAACATAATTAAATATTTTTTCCTGTCCCATCGGGGGTAGTAAATGAACTGAAATCCATCTAGATCAACATATCGGCTTGTGATCATGAACTTACTTGAACTAAACAACTTTCATGTTTTCCCTCATGAAGCTCTTAAAAAAGAAAACTTGTTGAGGGAGTTTATGCTTGTTAAGCTTTCTTTGCGTGTGATAGAGGGAGAGTTCGATTTTAGGTAGCATGAGTATAATAATAATAATATTTTTTATATTTTTTAAAACTCTTTTTAAAAATTTAAATTACATTCATATTGTCCAAAAACAATATTTGGACATATAAGAGATGGATATGATCCGGTTTACATATATGTGGTGCATATAATCTCACAATTAGTGGTTCTCTCGATGATAGAGAGAAGGAGAATATCTCAATATTTATATTTATATAAAGAAAGAGTGGGAGCTGCTAGACAATTTCCCATACTAGATATTACTTCATCATCTACACCATTCATGTAGTTCCTCAAATAGTCATGATTAAAACACTTATCTTGAGTAGCATTTAATGCACTCGTATATATATATATATATATATATATATATATATATATATATATATATATATATATATATATATATATATATATATATATATATATATATATATATATATATATATATATAAGATAGAGAGAGAGAGAGATAGAGAGAGAGAGTGAGAGAGAGAGATGCAACAAGTTCCTTGTTCAAATGTAGTGCAAAGAGTTTGAGAGTTAGTGGTGCTATGGGTGATTGGGAGAGGGAAAACCTCGTTCATTTTGATTCATATCTAAGCAAGCACCTTCGTTCATTTGATTGTTTAGAAAAGGGCTACACTTATAGTCGACGCTCTAAACCGACTGCTATTCTTACCCTTACAAAAAGTAAATAAGGTTCATCGTTAAAGTCGGACAATACACATCCTTGGGACGGCTCAGCTGCGTTGGCCATTTCGAAACTACTGGGCTCGGTTGCAATTGAGTTTCAAATAAGTTGAAAGCAAAGCGGGGCAAGGTTGGTCCAAATCCAAATCCAATTGTAACTAGTGGATCTTGATCAAGACATGATTGAGTGAAAATCTGACATTCTACGGAACCAAAACAGCGAAATGCAAAAATAGAATGATTGTGACCTTTGTAAGTTCAATCATTTGTATTTTGTATTTTGTATTTGACACACAATGCGACCGCAGAAAAGAACGAGTTGAACTGTTTTTGTAATAGACATTGGTTGGTATCGGGTAAAGCTGGTACCGGCCGTTTCAAACCTTTGGTTCCGGTTTTCTTAGAACGGAGAATGTGTTTGATTCATCGTGTTAAGCCCCATGTACTAGAACAATAGGCCTAGACGCATATGGGCTTGTAAGTATGGTTATGAATAACCAATGATTGTATTTTTGGCTAATAAGTAACATTGATGCTTAAGGTTTTGTACAAAGTAGGATAGCAATACGAGAGAAGGAGGTGCTTAGTTTTTCTTGCGAAGCCCCTACATCTAGTTCCTAGGACCCACCTCCCTTGATGTCAAAGTTTTTTTTTATTAAAATTGGGCCTATGAAACCACAACTCTATGAATAGCAGGTTTCGCGTTTGATACACAACAAAACTTAGAACTACGAGCACTAAAAATCAAGGTTTGTAAAATCTTGTATCAAACATACCCTAAATGAACCTGGGCTTACCCAATTCCAGTTACGGTTCCTGTGGCATCAGTTCGGGGTCCTGGCGATTTTAGGTTTGGTTTCCATTCCAATCTGGTGGCGGTTTTGGTTTCTGATTGGGTTTGGATCAGGTATTAATTTCTATTTGGTTTCAGGCCCAGTTTGGTTCCTGTTTGAACCACTGAGACGTTTGCCATGTCTATTGTGGGTCTTTTGACTATCAACAATTTAAAAGGGGAAGTTGGTGGGTTGCTGTTGTTATGGTACGTGAATAAATAAGCGATATCAGGTGAGGTAGATGCAATAAAACAAAAACTTACACCATTGGTTAAACGATTCTCTGCATTATTGCATGAGTCACAAAAGTAACAACCGGTAAGTATACCAATAAAAACTATTTAATTTTGTCCACAGGAAAAATATTTAATTTTGAAGAATTTTTCAATTACCAACCATTTGTTTCCAAGAGCATTATGAAAAAGTGGGTATGTCCTTCAAAGTTTGGAGTGAGCATTTAATAATTATAAAAGAAAAAAATACACAAAGAGCAAAGCTCATCTGGATAGGGAGTCTACTCGCAAGTTGAAGGCCATGAGATTGATACCCAGGAGAATGCGTGTGTGGCTTGGTTCTCCCTATTTTTCTAAAGAAGGGAAAGAGAAGACTTGGTTTTGATCTATACATATTCAAGTCAACCACATGCACACTCATAATCTTCATTTTAATTATGCTTTTATGCGGAAATGTCCTCTCTTAGTTATAGCGACAGACATAGGATTTTTTTTTTGGAGTGAGGCATGCTTATATTTCCGGTGAACTGTACTTATATTTTTGTATATACAATAATGAACCAACAAATTTTTGGTGAGGAGCATACGATTCACCTCACCCTAAAATGAGTCCGCCACTATTTGGTTGAATCACTTATTTTATTATTAATGAATTACTCTTTTATTATTTTTCTTTTGATTACAATGGGAGGCCGAAGATGTGTACTCACCATGAGTCGGACTCCTGCTGCGGTGACAACTTCCAACGTGCATTGCCGTTGGGCCATCATTCATGACATGCTTTTTTTTATTTGTTTAGTTTAGATTCTAGATCACGTCAACTGCTAGGCTATTTATTTTGGCTATATTCCAATCTCTAATTGGTGATAGAGATTGGAGATGTAGTGTCACTGAGATCTACAGGCGTCTCTTAAATATGAGTGTAAAAGCTTCTTAACGTAATGGCCGATCAGATATTATGCATGCACGAAGAAACAAACCTATTATGTTGTATTTCAAAGACTGAATACAACAGTTAAGGTAAATGTCGTGCGTTTTACCATTTCATGAATTTCTTGACGTGACACTCTTAACGGATCTTAGTTCCTTTTCTCTCTCTCATATATACATATATATATATTAAGTATGTATTATTTTCAATATTTATAATTATGAAAGTCATGCTTGCTGAATACTAGAATGCTTTCTACCTCTTGAAGCATGTGGGAAGTTCGACTCCCCAAGGGTTCATTTTGAGCTTTCAAACCGCCATTTATTAAGTACATATAGTATATATTTATTAAGTATGTACAACAATCAGAATGGCTAAGCGGTAAAATGCTTTCTACTGGTTGAAGTATGTGGAATGTTTGGCTCTCGCTAGGATGCATTCAATGTTTCTCAAAGAACTTTTTGAACTGGTTTGGGGGTGGTTCTAGAACCGAATGAAATCCCTCGGGAACTGGCAGTTCAGTACTTGTGTGCTTTTTGAAGATGTATTTTATTTTATACATAATTTTACTTTTTGAATTCAAATTTCAATCATTTATTAATTGAAATTAATGATTGAAAATTGTCTAAATATATTATGTGTATAGACGATAAAGCACCAAACTGTTATAGAATAATAGAAGTATGGAGGATCATGGCCGAGGGTAAGAGACGTGGTTCACTGCGTAGATGATAGTCGTGTATGGGTGGTGTGGTGCACACCGAGTATACATGAAACTTGGTGTCACAAACCAACTTCTCTCTCTCTCTCTCTCTCTCTCTCTCTCTCTCTCTCTCTATATATATATATATATATATATATATATATATATATATATATATATATATATATATATATTTGTTGTCAACAGAAGTGGTGATGCAATTCTAATAGCATTTACAAAAACTCGTTGGTGGAGCTAAACGTCATGCGGAGCGTGTAAGAGAATTCCAACCTTTGCTTTCAAAAGAAAAATAGGATAAGACTTATGTGACGAACGTGAGGAATCCAAACAAACGAGACCTCAGCCTGCTAACTAGCTACATGGAGGTATCCCTCCATGGCTAGCTTCTTACAGGGACTATGAACGTTTAGGCCATGGAAGTTTGAGGCAATATCAGGTCTATGATGCCCTTATATGTTTTGGGTTGCACGTGCACTACACTGATGTATTCAATGAGTTTATAGCCTTGGCCGACAGGCCTGGGTAATTTTGGGAAACTACATCATGATGGGATAAACTATTGCAATTATTGGTCTTCAACGAGGAATTCCTACTAAGCGTGAATCATCAACTCGCATTGACTACATCCCTATCCTTTGTACACACCGCCCGTCACTCCTACCGATTGAATGGTCCGATGAAGCGTTCAGATCACGGCGATAGAGGCGGTTCACCACCTACGATGTCGCAAGAAGTTCATTGAACCTTATCATTTAGAGAAAGGAGAAGTCGTAACAAGGTTTCTGTCGATGAACCTGTGGAAGGATCATTGTTAATCTTGATCTACACACCCATGAACATGTTATCCTCACCTGTCATCGGATTGCCCCGCCCCGGGTGGGCGTCCCTGACTGGTTGCCTGATACCGTTGATACTATATGTTCGAGCAAGAAAAAAAGATGAATGAAACTGATTGTGTGTAATACCATTGGGCGAACTTGATTCAGCCCACCCAAACAGGAAAACACAACACCCGACTTGCGCATTGCTGGAGTACGAGAACTTGCCATAGAAAAAAATGGAAATGAAAACTTACCATTTTCATGGCCGGATTTCATCCGATTTCTAAATGGATTGATGCTATAGGGCAGGTGCTTGTACCTCCATGACTTTGGTTGATTACAAGCAAGACGGAACAATGGGATAATCAGTTGGAAAATGATAAGTATCTATTACCTTTCAATCTTCGGTTTTCTTGTGATTTCCATTGAAGAATCCATCAATTCTGGTATGGGTCAATGTGTTTTTGTTGAATGTAGTGAGATGAAGCATTATAGATCGTCGACAGCCTCAATTTGACCAGAAGTAGACATTAATCATCGTTTTTTGTTAAAAACAAACCTTAGTAGGTTTAAACCGATTTTTACGCTGAAATGGGCTCTGTTCGATGTCAAAATAGTGAAGGGTTATGGGGCTTTCAAGGGTTATGGTGTTAGGGAGAGGCAAAACCTTCATCGGCGTCAATTGAGTTAGGAAAATGGCTCTACTCACTGGATTTCCCATCTTTTCTCTAAAAGATATGATGGAACGATAATGTGGAGACAAACTATATTCATGAAGTTCTATACAAGCCCCTGAAATACCTAGGAGAGGAAGAAAAAGGGAAGTTCCAACATTCTTTAAGGATAAATTTCAAGAACAAAGCAACAAAAAAAGATAAAAATAACCCAACTGTTAACAATAAAGCAATAAATCCTCTTCTTGAATGGTGTGTGGCTAAAAACAAAACAGCAAAAGAAATGAAAGTAACCTAGCAGTGAACAACTAAACAATAAATCCACTTCTCGAATTTGGAGTCCATAGAGTAACAGACACAAGGAAAAAAAGAAAACAACAAAAGAATTACATCATCCCAAGGCTTGAATTTTCCACAAGAAGAAAGAACCCTGAATTAAATAACCAAAAGAATCTCTTTTTCATTTTATTTTTCTAGCGAAACGTCATCACCGACAATTGTTCTTAGGTTTCAAGAGAAGGGGAGAGGCAGTTGGTCAGTTGAGGACCACTGTCGACCTTGGTCATTATCGAAAAATAGTGAAATCACCACCGAAAACCCATGAAATTTGTTCTTGGGTTTCTATGGAGTGTCGTACTTTTGAGCCTCGTGTTGGATAGGTTTTGGACAAGTCAGAAATAAGTTTGGTTTAGGTTGGATCTTGAAATAGGTTTTGGGTTAGAAACAAAGTTTGTATAAGTAGTTTCAAGTTTGGTCAAGGTTTTATGTTGAATTTAGATTAGAAATAGATCCATTGATAGATTGGATCCAAGACAATTTATTTGGATCAAGTTTTGGATCATTTAAGATCCAATTTATTGTGTTAGACTCGTAATATTCTTATTTATAATTGTTTAGAGATTAAAATTAAAAGATTTGGTATAAGGTGTTAAATAGTTATAGTGAATTCTCTAGAAATGTTTTGTAGTAGACTTATCATCTGATGAAACAAGGTTGCAGTATCCTTACCACCTTGCATAGTTAGAACCTATGGGTTATGCTACTTATTCTTAAGGCATCATTCACGGTGCCTCCACTGACACAACTGATATGTATGATTGTATATCCTCGTGTGCATCTCTCATAACGGAGTTAAGTATAAATCAAATCTTTATGAGTCCTACACAAAAATACGATATTATATTTCAATAATTAATTTTCTTATGACTATACTTTAATTAACCTAGGCTCTTATACTAATTTGTCATGCTCGCAAGAGTCACGACCACAACTCAACCTAAACCGATGTCACATGGTCCTACCTCGCGTGAGAGTGAAATGTCAGTGACACTCAAAAACATGTATAACCAAATTCTAATTCTAATAAAATGTCAAACTTAAATATATCAAGTATCGATAAGTCTAAACAATCCACTTAAAATGGTATGGGGTCCACCAGCATAATCAAGTAATGTATAAACATCTAAACAAACTAACTTTACTATGTTATATCAACTTGAAATGCAGTTTGATCAATCTTTTATTTGGTACCGCACGTTATGGAAGTCCTAGCTTCAAGATAAACCCTAAAATAATTAGGATGAGTTTCGACCCATAGCTCAATGACAAAGTTATATTCTTTAACAAAATTCATACTAAAAGTATGTATGTTTCATAATCATTTAACATCAAATCGCATTTACATTCCACCTCATGATTTCAAATTCATACTCACATATAGACACCAATCAATTATGCTAACTACAACTAATATTGTATCTAAACGAAGCCGCAAGAGTAATATAGAAATCCTTTCAATCGACTTTGGTCACCTGTCCATAAGAGTCAAATCATGCCCACTCTCACTCGACTTTGGTCAAGGCAGAGTGTTGGAATTGCCAAGGAACCTATATGTCTCTAGAGACCCCACACAAACCATACAAGTATATCTCATGTATTCATGCATCATTGTGTTTAAAACAAATTGCATCTTATCACATTCACAAGTTCATATCCGGATTCATATATCTAAATTCATATCCACAAAATAATCAAATAACAATTTTAATATCAAACACATGCATATCAAATCATGTTCTTTATCAACTAGATTATAAACAAGTTTATTTTAAAATCATATCAAAGAACCCATAATTTCAAATATCATTTAAGATCTATAAATAAAATATTTAAAAAACATGCACATTTAAATATATAAAAAAAATCACTTATAATATGGTTCTATTAAAGAATGCATACCCCTTACCTAAAGGAGCACCAAGCTCCAATCACCAAACTACTGATCTACTTTTATGACTACAAAGAGATTAAAGGCATAATAGTGGATCTATTATAGCCTTATGAGTGGATCAACCAGCTAAAGAATGATTTTACGGTGCTCACATATATAGATGAGGAAATAAAGATATAGTTAGCATCTAGCCTTTTCAAAGAGAATGCAAAATAATGGCTAAGAACACACAAGAAAACTCGTAACATCCCTTGGACTTGGGATGTGTTCACAAAGATATTTTTTAGTTACTTTTTTTTTAGAATGATCGGTTGCACTTACAACTATAATTGAATCAATTACAACATCACAATATGACGGTAAGAGATTACATTAATCAATTCCTAAGGTTGGCATAGTTTAAATCTAGTGTGGTAATTCTTTAGGCACAAGCGAACAAGTACTCTTTAGGCCTTTTAGATTTGATTTCAACAGGTTATATGCCGCGACTATAGACAAATATAATACAATTTAGAGCTAGGACAAGGCTAACGAAGTAGAGTTTCGATAGTTCGCACGGAATACTAAAAAGAATAGATTGGGCCCGATAGAGAAATAGACCATTAGAGGTACTCAGTTTCAAGTGAAGAGTGACCTTCCTGCAACCAAGGTAGTAAGCAAAATTGAGGGATCACTTACTTCAACCATGGAGGTGTGGGACATAGAGAAAGTGACTACCCATCAAAAAAATATGAAATAAGGATAGCAACAATTTTCGAGCACCACATATAATGAAGATATGAGGGGACACTACTTTCAATGTGAGGAGTTTGGGTACCGTACTAGATTGTTTGAGACCGTTCAATATCTACCCCTCAACTCAAGGTAGTGCCATGGGGTCTTGTCAGCCTCAAGGATCAATTTGTTCGCAAGGGCCGCTTCAAATGCCTCAACTACTGCAACCAAAGAAGAACATGTTTATGCTATAGAGGGCTAGGAGCCAAGTACCTTTAACTTGGCTATTGGTACTTTATTTGTTTGTTGCATTCTTAAACGTATTTTATTTGATTTAGGTGCAACACATTGGTTTGTTTCACCCATTTTTGTAAGTCTCATGGGTTGAGACCTAGAGTTATTAAAGAGATTTTCTAATTATTTCTCCAATGGAGATGTAAGTATATGACGTTAGATTTTATGTAATTGTTCTATGATACTTGGTGGTCATAATCTGAGGCTTGACCTAATTTTATTGGGGATTTTGAATTACGATGTCATTTTGAGTATGAACTCGCTATCTAAGATCATGTTGTGATTGACTATAAAAAGGAGATTACTTTCTCTATTCCACGAGATACCACATTTGTTTTTCAAGGTCAGCAAGAGGAGAACCTGATATCTATTGTATATGCTCTTCGAGCGAATAGTTACATGTTTGACGGATGCGAATGATAGTTAGCATTTGTTATGCAATTTGATATTAAGAAAAAGTCATTGAACGACATCCGTATAGTTAATGAATTTCTCGATATTTTTTATGATGACTTACCCAAATGTGCTATAGATATCTTTTGCACATGTTGATGATTAACTACTTAACACTCAAAATAATAAAACATATCATGTTTAATTGTTGCTCTATAATATTTACCTTTCAACTTCAATGGTATCTTCTTATCATATAGAATACCTGATGCCCCTCTCCATTTTAACCAACCAGCATTAATATTGTGCATAACATCTTTATCAATTTTTCCATCACTTTGAAAAATTGACCTTAGGCATTTAAAACTTTTCTTATAAGGGATGCAACTAAATGATCAAACTTATATTTCATATATTTTGTCTTTATTCTACTAAGTCAAAAGCCTTTACTTTCTAACGTTTCTCTCCATAGTTCCAATTTCCTATTAACTTTTTCCTTAGACTCATCCACTAACTTAGTGTCATATGCAAATAACATACACTAAGGTACTTCATCTTGAATATGTTTTGTTAACTCATCAATGACCAATATAAATAAATATGGACTTAAAGTTGATCCCTAATGTAACCCAATATTAACTTTAAAGGAGTTTGTTATTCCTTCACGATTCATACACATGTTTTTGCATCATCGTACATGTCTCTTATAAAATTTATGTATATAAATTATATACATCTCTTTTATAAGGTTCTCCAAAGAACATCTCTTAACAACCTATCGTAAGATTTTTTTAGATCAATAAATATCATGTAAAGGTTTTTTTACTCTAAAATATTCTATAACACATCTCAATAGGTGAATCGCTTCAATAGTAGATCTACAGGACATTAATCTGAATTGGTTCTCTATTGTACTTGATATTTTTCTTAACCTATGTTCGATAATTCTTTTCTATAATTTCATAGTATGATCTACCGGGCATGAATAAGGTATTTTAGGACTATTTGGATAAATTTGTGTTGTTATTTATTGATGATATCATGGTATATTCTAAGAGTGAACATGAGCATATTGAGCACCTATGCATGGTACTTGGGTTTAGAGATGTTTATAGGACAAGTCGGGGATCAAAGTCCATGTCCTATCCCCATTTTAGAACCCTATCCTCATCCCCGCGATAGGGACCAAAAACAAAACCATCCCTGTCCCCGTGTTACCATGGGTTCTCGTGGGAACCTGTCAAAGAAAAGAGATACTCAAACATATGTTAGAGCTCACTTTTACATAAGAACTGAAACCTATATATAAATACATCAAAATTCGAACATATTATTACAAATAAAATATAAAGAATGATGATGAGTTCACGAATTTAAAAAAGAGGTGATATTTGTTTTATTTTCACTTATAGTTTGTTTTATTTTTAGATGACCCTAACTTTCTTGACCTACTATTCCATGCCACCCCGATCCTCATCAGAGATTTCCTTCCTCCCCCGTCTCCGTCTCCATCCTCATTTTTACTCTACAAATCTACCCCATTTGGGGCCGGTCCCCACGGAAAGCGGAGAATCCCCTCCCATGAACATCCCTATTTGGATTATTGAAGAAAAAGTAGTATGATTTTTGGTTAAAGTAGGTTAGCTTTTTTGGTCACATAATATCCAAGGATATCTTTGTAAATACAATCAAGATCACGACCATTGTCAATTGAGAAATACTGAAGAATGTCTCTGAGATCTTTAGTTTTCTTGGGTTGGTTGGATATTATCATAGTTTTATCGAGGGTTTTCTCATATTATAGCTCCTCTCACTCGGTTAACAAAGAAGGACACCCAATTTCAGAGCTAGTGTTGACACTCCTAGCTAGTAACAAGGATTTTAAGGTATATTGTGATGCCTCACATAAGGGTCTTGATTGTGTTTTGATACCATAAGATAAACATATAGCTTATGCATCAAGACAACTGAAAAAGCACCAGGTGAATTACTCGGTGCACGACTTGGAGCTTGCAATAGTCATATTTTTACTTAAGACATAGAGGCATTATCTATATGGTATTAAGTTTCATATTCAATGATCATAAGAGTTTGAAATATCTTTTTGATCTAGAAGGAACATACATTATGAGGGTGGGTAGAATTTAAAGATTATGATTTTGAATTGAAATATCAATTCTGTGAAAAGCTAATGTAGTCGCTAATTCCCTTAATAGAAAAGTGAAGGAGAATATAGCTCATTGTTTAACTTTAGTGAGAACGACACCCGAACTTTAGTTGAGAGTACGTAGAGCTCAAAAAGAGGATCTTGAGTTACGGATGATTATAGATGAAATTCATGGTAGAGGTAGGAGAGCTTAGAGGTAGTGCATCATAGTAAGTTTAACATTCATTCTGATACCACAAAGATTTATAAGGACTTGAGCCAATAATATCATTGGTTTGGAATGAATGAGTTCATGACTAGATGTTTGACTTGTCAAAAAGTGAAAGCATATCACCAGCGACCCGCAACCTGCAGTTTCAGTGGAACCGATCCGGGCTAGGGACCAGCTGTTTGTCAAACTAGACCCGAAACTAGATATTGAACTGGTGACAACCTGGCTCACTTCTGGTTCAAAACCACCAATTCCATATTTTCTTTTACTTAAGAATTTTTTGAGTTTAAAATGGTATAAGATCCAAACTGGAATTGAAACCAGTAACTATTGGTTCCAAACTGAAACCAGTGGGTCAAAACTAAAACTGGCGAGGTACATGCTCAGTTCCTGTCTCCAAGAAAATCAAACCCGACCTTTTGAAACTGCCTGTTCCAGTTTACCCAGAACCAGCCATGTCTAATTCTGATACCATTCCTGTATATGATATTTGATTCCAATCCGACTGTAAGGGTGAAGAAAGACTGACCACAATCCCGACCAAACAATATCTGCCGTAGATGGACCTCGACTAGACCAGACCCATATGGAGCTACGGGTCCAAGAATTGGTGAACCTAGAAAATATTCTTCGGTCGTGCAAATCACCCAAAAAAGTATTTTAGGGTTGGGCAAACTATGTACCCACGAATTCAATCGTCGTCTATACTGTTTTAAATAGTTTGGGCGTGGCAGGTGCTCCACCTAGTTTGAATGTACCAGTGAGTCCAAGCTAAGTAGACGACGGTTCACAGACACCAAGGATCAAAGCTGAACCAAAAAACTCTCGTAACTCGACTTGGTTTGTCCGAACCCTGGGTCGATCACATCGTCTTTCTATACCATATGAGTTGAACATCAACATGATATGTTCAGGTCGATTCATGAAAGCTCAATGCCGTAATACAATTACCATGGGATATGATTTGGTAAGAACATTAAGAAATTTAACTTGGAATGTGGTCTAGTAAGAATTTAGAAAAATGCGATTTAACGAGCCAAGCCGAGCCGAACTACCTTCCCTAGCCATACTCCCTTGCTGTGGCCAACAGGTGGGCTAGTCTGGTGGTAGAGCTATGGGCTATCAGCGGAGCATCTAAGCTAAGCCTAGGCTAAGTTACACACTGGAGGATCTAGAATATAATGTGAGGTGTGGCAAACTGCTTATTCGACAATTTGAAGTGGGGCAAGGCGATGGATTCAATCATCCCCTGTAACCTTTTCATTGGTTTTCCGAATTTCAGGTGGGTTGCCGCCCCACCGCACCTCAAGGGAAATCCGCCACTGGCTATGTAAAACTCGTACGGTCTGCTGAGCCCAAGCTTGCCTTGGGCAAAAAAAAAAAAGAGACTCTCTCAGTACCTTTGCTGCTTGTGAACATGGATCAGGTATGATTCATGTGGGTGTCACATGTTTTGGGTGAAACAGGATGTTACATTCTCACGGGTATAATGGTTGATGTAATGTGATACCCAAATCATCACCATTTCAAGTCTTGGCCAGGGATGTGAGCAGGTTGGATCCTTGCATTACTGGACACGACTAATTCAGATCTTTCATAAACGGATATAAAATTCAGGTCTCAAAAGACAAATTTTACATCCCCCACTAAGTAATTGTGCCGTATCTTAATGTAACCCGATTTGGATTACCTAAGGGACTTCGAAATCAGGAGCGCTAAATGTGTTGAACGAACTGGACAGCAGATGTTCATGGCTTTGTTCCTCAACTCAAGATCATGTTCTTGTTCAGCTTGTTAGCTCTCTTGGCTCGAGCGAAGCTGTAAAAGGCGGAACATATGCCGAATCACCATTGTTGCTACGTTATATTGACAACTCTTTTTTGGAACAGTGGAGAGGCCAAATCTATATGAACACACTGGGTATCGGACTCATGACCTTCAACTTGTGAATGGTGCCTCTAGCCAGGGGAGATACCTCTCCTTGTGCATATTGGTACTTAATTGAAGAAGATCAGTTTTATCATTCTCTTTCAACACTGTTGAAGTCGTTCTACCTCTTTTAAGGTGTTCATTAGAAAAACTAATCCCTTGAATTTCTTCAGCCTATGATGAGTTTTTTTGGCAAAGATTGCTTGATTGGTCATAAAGAATGGTGTAATTGCTGCTACTCACATTTATAAAGTAGCAACCACCACTGCCATAGTATCTACAAACCTGCTTAGTAGTTCCCATTGCTCCAACTAACAAATTTCCCCTAACAAGATAATAAGCAGATCCATCTTGAGAATTTTCGAGTGTATATGAAGTAGGATCAGTTTTTCCTCCTCTGAAAGATTTCTCAATGATCCCTAATGACACATCCGAAGTATCAATGCGCAATCCTTTCTGATACATGACGTCCTGGTGAAGATTAAGCACATACGTTCTGTTTCCCTGAATAGAAAACAGATCAGAAGTTGGAAGCCTGAAATAAACATAATAATCTGATTGAGTAGTCTGATTCACGGTCACCGAATTGCCGTCGCTTTGAAATACCAACAAGTTTCTAACTCCAAACCTCTGGTTGAAATTGATCGTTAGATTGCCATAAGATGAACTCACCCATCCTGTGGCTGTGATATACCTGATACCATCTGTATCAAAACTCCCATCAAGTCCCTTGTAGTTCATTATCACATTAGGCCCTGAATGTGGTGCATCATACATTACCAACTTGCCCACTGTCTTCCTTCGAGCACCATCTTACCAGAGATGCAAATTTGCATCAACATACCACGTTCAATGCATCTGTAACATTAAACATGATTATATTTAAACAGAAAGTTCTTCAAGGAGATGTTTGGAACTATATTAGTACACCCTATGATATGTGGAACAATATGGCTATACATATTAGGAAAGTGGCGAAAGATGTGTTAGTGGTATGTAAAAGAGGGGTACCATCACAAAAAGAAGCTTGATGGTGGAGTGAAGTAGTACAAAATAAAATAAGGCAAAGAGGGAATGTTACAAATTATATTATGCTAAGAAAACTAGTGATACTTTAGAGGCTTATAAGAAAGCAAAGAAGAAAGCGAAAAATGTAACGCTTAAGCGTTACTGCACAGACTATGCAGTAACGTCCGACAGGTTGTACAGTAATAGCCATTAAGATGAAGGGCCTTTAAAAAGGAACCTTCATAATGTTCTTCTCCAGGGAATTGGGACAACCTCGAACCAGCCGGAAAACACGAGGAGTCGGCCGGAATCCAATGAGTTTACCTAGTTTTCAGATTTTCATTTTTTTTCTAATTTTTGATGAAAAGCTTGTTGAAAATCATCATTTTGGGCTTGGATTGGAGGTTTGAGGTAGAACTAAGCGTTTTGGTGGCGTAGGTAAGCAATGACGTCAATTTGGTCGAAAAACGGTTGTGATTCGCCGGAAACCGACGATGATGTCAGAAAAAAAAACTTTTGGGCATGTCCCTCATTTTCGTGTCGTGTCGTGTCTGAATTGTCATGAACCGATACTGGTTCGTGTCGTGTCCTCGTGTCGCGTGTTAAGAACCAGTTCTGTGTCAAAATAGGTTGTGTGTCAGGTTCTGTGTCAAAAACAGGTCCAGTTTGGGTCGTGTCTTGGAATGGGTTTCTGGGTTAGGAATAAGACCTGTGTCAGTAGTTACAGGTTATGTGTTGATACAGTGACACAAGCTACCTATTGTGTCACTCATTTGAATCAGATATGGATCTGGGTATCAATTTAGATCTCGGATAGCTTAAACGGATCCGGTTTGGGATCCGATTCGGATATAGTTTGTTTCGTTAGACTTATAGTTAAATAAATTTTAATGTTTCAATTATTTGTAATTGTTTAGAGATTAAAATTGGAGGATTTGGTGGTGATAAGAGTGACCCAACAGCTTGGGGACTGGATCTTAGCGCTCCTTCAGGTAGGGGGTTATGCATTCTTTTACAGAACCATGCTAGAAGTGATTTTACTGTTTTATATAGATTTAAATGTGCATGATTGATAAATGTTTTATTGATGTTTGTGAAATATTATTCGTAATTATGGGTTATTTGATATGCTTTTCAAATAGAACATGTTTATGACATTGTTTGATAAAGAGCATGTTTTGATATGCATGTGTTGTATGAACATGGTATTTAAATGTTGTGTGGATATGAGTTTGATTTTGGATAATTGTGGATCTGGATATGATTTGTGAATGTGATGAACTGTAATTGGTTTTAGAAATATAATGATGTGTGAATATACGAGTCGTACTTGTGTGGTTTGTGTGGGGTCTCTAGAGACTTATAGGTCCCTCGAGCGATTCGGCTTGGGGCGAATACAGGGTGTGTTTTCGGGTACTCTGCCGTGAGAGTCGGCGTGGTTACCGTCGTGGACGGGGTTACCAAGGTTACGTTAGGGAGGGCCGGATGACTCCCGTGGCCTTTGGGGCAGACATAGTATGGGCTATAATTATCGAAACTAATGATGTGTGCGTGTGTGTGAGTGTATGCGTATGAACTTTAGATCATGATTTCAAAGTAAATGTGCTTTGCTATGAAATGATTGTGAACTATGCATGCTTTTAGTATGTTTTCTGTTTAAAGATGCTTAACCTCCCTACTGAGCTATGTATAGGAGTTCACCCTATTGTTTTACAGCTCATCCTGAAGCTAACACTTCGAAGGCACACGGAGCAGAGTAAGAGTTTGATAGAGCAGCATTTTTATTTTAGATGGTATGATAAGTGTTTAATAATTTAGAAAGTCTTTTATTCGAGGTTATTGTTAGGTGGGCCCCGCACCATTTTGGACGTGTTGTTTAGAACTTCGATATGAATATTTATTTCAGTTAGATATTTCTTGAGTTTGAATTAAATTGGTATTGTATTTGGTTACTGCTCACCATCACGCCCACGCGAGAAGCGGCTACGTGGCATCGGCTTGGGTCAGGTCGTGGTCGCGACTCGAGCGGGTGTGACAAAAAAAGCCGTGAGTGAAGCAAAAGCTAAAATTTGTAAGGACTTATATAAAAAACTCAACTCAAAAGAGGGTGAAAGAGATATTTTTAGGATAACTAGGGCTAGAGATAAGAAAACTAAAGATCTTAATTATGTTAGATGCATAAAAGACGAGGATGAAAAAATTCTAGTGGCGAATGATGATATAAGAAATAGATGGAAAAAACTATTTTTATATTCTTTTTAATGAAAATAAAGATGTTAGTATTAGCTTAGGAGAGTTAGCAAATCAGAAAAGTATATAAAGCACAATTTCTACCAACGTATTCAAAAGAATGAAGTCAAAGAGGCTCTTAAACATAAGAAAGGTGGTAAATTGGTAGGACCAGATAATATTCCTATAGAAGTTTGGAAAATACTAGGAGAAATAGGAATCACTTGGCTCACAAGACTATTTAATGAAATATGGAAAAACCCAAAGATGCCCAAGGAATGGAGAGCAAGTACACTTACACCCATATCTAAGAACAAGGGAGACATTCAAAATTGTGCGAATTATCGAGGTATCAAGTTAATGAGCCATACTATGAAATTATAGGAAGAATTATAGAACATAGGTTAAGACAAGTATCAAGCACAACAGAGAACCAATTTCGATTCATGTCAGGCAGATCTACTATTGAAGCGATTCACCTTTTGAGACATCTTATGGAACATTTTAGAGCAAAAAAGAAAGACCTTCACATGATATTTATTAATCTAGAAAAAGCTTATGATAGGGTACCGAGGGAGATTCTATAGAAAACTTTGGAAAAAAGAGGTATCCCATTGACATATATTAACCTTATAAGAGACATGTATGATGTGCAAAAACATGTGTGAGGACTCATGAAGAAATGACCGACTTCTTTGAAGTTAATATTGGGTTACATCAAGGATCAACTTTAAGTCCATACTTATTTATAATGGTGATGGATGAGTTAACAAAATATATTCAAGATGAAGTATCTTGGTGTATGTTATTTGCAGATGACATTGTATTAGTGGAGGAGTCTAAGGAAAAAGTGAATAGAAAATTGGAACTATGGAGAGAAACATTAGAAAACAAAGGCCTCCGACTTAGTAGAACAAAGACAAAATATATGGAATGTAAGTTTGATTATTTGGTTATCTCAGAGGACATAGAAATTAAAATTGGCACACATTGCATCCCCCAAAAGGAAAGTTTTAAATACCTAGGGTCACTTTTCTAGAGTGATAGAAGAATTGATGGAGATGTTATGCATAAAATTAATGCTGGTTGGTTAAAATGGAGAGGAGCATTAGGTATTCTTTGTGATAAGAAGATACTAATAAAGTTAAAAGGTAAATATTATAGAGCAACAATTAGGCCTGCCATGTTTTATGGTTCTGAGTGTTGACAGTTAATCATCAACATGTACAAAAGATGTTTGTGACATAAATGAAGATGTTGAGATGGATGAGTGGTCATACAAGAAAAGACCGTATATATAATGAGGTTATTGGAAACAAATTAGGAGTGGCACCAATGGAGGATAAAATGAGAGAATACCGTTTAAGATGGTTTGGACATATATAATGAATATCAAAAGAAGAACCTTTAAGAAGGTTAGAAAAACTAAAATTGGAAAGTATTAAAAGAGGTAGAGGACGACCACAAAAGTGTTGGAAAGAAACAATAAAGAATGATCTAGCTTATTGTGAGTTAACTGCTAACATGGCACACGATAGGGATCTGTGGAAACAAAGAATCCATGTAGCCAACCCTGTCTAGTATGGGAAAAGGCTTAGTTGTTGTTGTTTTTTTGTTGTATGATCCTTAAGATCAAGAATCCCTCCCAAAAACGGAGTGATTTCAATCTCGTAAGATGGCAAATTGAACGAACTGGTCCCTGAGATTGGACCCCATAGGAGAGGATTAAGTCCACTGGTATAAACTACCGTAAATGGACACACCGCACCAACTACTCTTCCATCTAAACTCACAACATCCCTAAATGCACCATTGCCAGCAACAGCAGTTATATTGTTCGTCATCATATACTCATTTGGAGGATTACTATACCAAAATTCATCTCTGGAATGGAAGGAAACGTAAACTTCCAAAACGGCTCAGATGGAGTTACTAGGTATCTTGAGCTGTTTCTGCTGCACACCATCTGAATTTGGTATCACAAAACAATACCCATCAAGCAAAAGAGGAGATCTTGATATGGGCAGTGTCAAATCTAAGAGGAACATCTAAACCAAAACCCAAATTCGATCTTCTTTCACCAACTTGCTTGCGATAAAAGCGAAAAGTTAAATTGCCGTGATATACCCCAGTATAGATGTTGTTAGAAATGCTTAATTGTTTTGTGTAAAACACATTATTGTTTTTAAGGTAGCTCGTTTGTATACAACAGTAGAATTTTAACTATTGAAAACAGGGAATTGAGGAGGTTTTTATTCAATATGTCATTGTATACAAAACCACCGCAATGCCCTGTTTGGTGTTAACTAAGCTGGTAGTGGAGAAGCCATAGGAAGATTATTCTCCCCATTGGCTCCCAGCATCTGTATATATAATACACAGCCCTGGGAAGGCTCAGCTAGGGATGGCAACGGGGTGGGGCGAGGCTGGTTTTCACTCCACTCATACCTGCTGCGTGGGTCTTAGGAGATCAGTCCCGTACCCTTTTATTACGACTCAGCTCTACCCCCCATTTCAACAACAACAACAACAACTAAGCCATTTCCCATACTAGACGGGGTCGGCTACATGGATTCTTTGTTTCCACCCCCCATTTCAACCCATAAAAATATTTTTTAAGAAAAAACATTGAATATATATATATATATATATATATATATTTACATATACAAAATCTTATTTATGATATTTTATATTATTTAGAAAATACTCCGACCTTACCTTACGCAAGCCTTTTCAACACTAAGTGGCGTCTGCTAGAGGGTGCTTTCTTGGAGGTCGCCCATCCTTTTACTATTCTCATCTATGTATGCTTAAGAGTTTGGATGCAATCCAATGTATTCATACTTAAAACGTCGTACTTCTTGAGATCATCAACTGTCAATTGCAACCCTCCTCTTTTATCTCTTTTATCCGGATGAGCTTGGAAACGGTCCCTTAAAAGAGGGACTTGTTCTGTGAGATACTCTTGAAAGAAAATCTGTCGTTCTACGAGACCATAGCATCAGCTAGAAATGTCAAAAAAAAAAAAGAGTGTGACTCTTATACACCCATCAATTTGCATTTTATACTTGACACGTTGTGAGTTGGATTCCCACGGGTGCATGTGGGTGTGTGAAGGCCTGAGTTGCAAGGAGTCAAGTTAGATGAGTTGCAAAGGAGGTGCCCGTCAAAGTTAAAACTGCAAATTCTGCTCTTTGATGTTCATAAGTTTCCCTTTCTGTTTCATACCTTCACACAAGCTGTAGATGTTTTACTTGTTGGATCAGATTGGATTACAGGTCTTTGTGGATCTTTGCCTAGAGATGTAATCAACCTGAACCGATTTCGAGTAGAAGCATTGAATCGACTTGTTAAGAAAATGGTTGGTTTGAGCTTGAGCTTGTTCAGGGAAGCTCTTTTCGGGCTCGAGGCCTGAACTCCAGTTATGTTTGAAAAACTTGAGCCCGGTTCACTTGGTTCATCTAAACTCCGTGCTACCAAGATTGACTCGTTCAATATCAGTGTGAGTTTGAGCTTAGTGAACTCGAATCCTAACCAAGCTCAACTCAGCTCGTTTATGCACACACACACACACACACACACACACACACACACACACACACACACACACATATATATATATATATATATATATATATATATATATATATATAGAGAGAGAGAGAGAGAGAGAGAAAGGTAATGCTAATTGTATAATGCTCCTTCGGTGCATATCTTGCTTAAATATCTTTATCTCTATCATTCGATTTTTAAAATCAATAATAAATATTTGAATAAAAAGTATTGTTTAAGCAAGATTATGCACCTAAGGAGATCATGAATGTAGTAATACCTCTATACAATGAATGAACATATGTACACATATACGCATATACATATATAGAGAGATAGTAATATATGTTTAATCCAATTCATGCTTAAATTTACTCAAATATCTCTATCGTTCAATCATTATGATCAACGATAAAGATTTACAATAAAAAATGGATTGTATTGTTGTGCATTAAATGCGAGTACAAAAAGTAAAATGATACAAAATGTTTTTTAAATTCAAATATTTACCATTAATCTTATAGAGTGATCGGTGGAAGTGTTCGAGAAGATTTAAGCATAGATAGAGATTGAGCATAAAACAAGGCCTAATCACCTCAGGCTCAGCTCTCGAGCATGTCTTGTTCGAATTTTCCTGAGTCAAGCTCAAGTAGCTTGTGATTAGCTCGGCTCACTTGCACCCCCATCTTTGCCCTCACCGGCTAGCCCGTTAATCTTTGCGTTTCACCGCATCGTACACCAAGTTTGTCAACCTGGCCAGAGGGAACGTCAATACTACACAAAGGCCACATTTCTGCAAGTGTGCATGGCAGCATATGTGTGTATTTCACATATAATTTTGAGTAGAAAAATTAACTTTTCATTTGAAACCAAGTCAAAAATTCGTTTAATTTTCATATACAATTGAAAGATTTGATTCTTTAATTACATTATAATCACTAATTTGTTCGGGTAGCATGGTTTTGCAAATATACGTGCACAAAAGTTTTTAAAAAATAGCTAAATCTATCAATATGGAACTTACCAACCATACACTGTTTATATTTAATTCATACAGCTTAATGAACTAAGCTGATATTAGGTTTGTCGAGCAAGCTTGTTGGGAGCCAAGTTGAACTACAAGCAGCTCATTTTATTTACCGGTGCCACAGAGAAAACATTAGGTTACGACCAAAACTAGGTTCGAAAGGAGATTTTACTTACATGTAGACATGTCTTGTTCCACTCAGTCCAAAACCTAGAACCATAACTGAATCGGCCCGGAGCCAGTTTTGGGTCGGTTTTGGTTTCAGTTTGGAACCGCTCAGAATCAGTACTTTTATTAAAAACTTTGAAATACAAAAAAAATTAAAAAATGCTAGCCAGTTTGGTTCCAATTGGAACCACCAGGCCGGTTAGGAACCGGTTATATCTACTTAAATGGACTAGCCTCAAATTCAATATTAATATTAGACATGACTGGTTCTAGTTTGCCTAGAACCACAAAATGAACCGGAGCAAGGTTGGTTCTGCTTAAGAAGTGTTAGTTTTCGTTTCGGTTCTAGTTTGAGTCCTAGAGCACTCAGAACCAGAAAATTGATTAAAAACTTGTGAAATTAAAAATATTTACAAATACAAAGCTAGTAGTTTCTAACCATTGGTTCCAGTTCCATGAAAGGTAGAACCAGAACCATGCTATGTGGTCCCGAGTTTCAGTTCCAACCGATTCCTGAGCCAGTTGTTGAAACCATCGGGTTGGTTCCAAACTGGACATGTCTATTCATGACGCAAATCACGCCATTGGTGACCATGACCTTCCAAGACATGGTTCAGTTTTTGTTGAAATTACCGAGTTTGTTCCGAACCGGACATGTCTATTCATGATATCTTTTCTAAACTAGTTTTAAGCACTGATTCGCCGGATGGGGCATCTGACGCAAATCAGACCGTTGATGACCATTACATGACCTTCCATCTTTATATTTTGTTTTTTATTTAAAAATATAAATTCAAAGTTCAGAATATATTAACTAAAGTATTTCATGTATTAAATAATGAATGTGCCCCACTGTCTTTGCCCTTTAAAAATTGCATGGAGCATGCACTCACATTCCAGTTGCTACATATCAATCTGTACATGGAATCATGTGACGATAATTGTTTTCAATCATTAAATAGGACGAGTCATATGGGGCATGGCCCTTCGTCTTGTTGCTGGGGTCCGTCCTGCTATGGATCCAGATATGTTAGGGTCATAACCGATTTAGGCACGGTAGTATCAGATCCGGTTCTAGATCCTATAAGACCTAACATAATAAGAAAATCATATTTATAAATCCTATAATAAGCCAAATAAATAATGTTTTTATCGAGCCAAACCAAATATAGTGTTTTCCCAATGTTAAACGGGGCTACATGGATCCTTAGTCTCCATAAACATTGATTTTGAGTTAAGAGTTTCTTGGAGAGAAAAACAAGGATCATGTCAGGCTTTATTTATTTGGTTATAAGAGGAGGCCGAATCCGAACACATACACCCACACATGCACTCTTTGAGAATCGAACTCATACCAACACTAGAGCATTCTGCCGTTGAGCTAACACAATGGGTCCTGCTTTATTTTTCTTTTGAATGCTTTAGGAGCCTTATGTTGTTTTTTAAAGTATTCACTATCTAATTTCTTGCGTCTTTGTGTTACTGGATTGTCTCTTCAAATGTCCACCCAACTAGTCACATGCACACCAACTTTTTCTCTAATAACTTAGGAGAGATCTTGAGTTAGAACTAAGGTTAAAACTGGATTAATTTTGGTTCTCAATATTAACAGATATGATGTATCTGCAGTTTTTCCTCTTTTAGCTCCAAGGGTGAACCTGATCATGCTGATATCCCTTGCATCCATCGACTCTAACCAGCTTCGTATGTTTGTCTCAGAGTCTCACTCGAACAAATACTAGTTCTAAGCTTTAAATTAAGAAAAAGGTAGAGATACATCTTTTTTTTTAAACTCAATACATATCTTAAGATTGATGGTTCATATTTTCGAAGATGAGCAAGGATATAAAGTTGTAAGCATATTATGTATATATATAGAGAGAGAGGATACTCCAACATGTTTGTCATGTTATATACTTCTTATATTATTCATCTTTTAACATGACAATCGAGTTCAAAAATAGACAAGGAAGAAATAAAGTAGACATACTTATTTACATCTGCACTTTTACTTTTTAATTTAGTTATCCATATTAAAAAATGAACAATTGAGATTTTTAAAGTCAAACAAGTATATTAAACACATCGTATATACATTTGTATGTATGTGTGCATGGTTGCAACAGTGAGGCCAAAAGAAGTATTCATGCCCTTGAAATCGAACTCACTATCTACAACTTGCCAGTCAAGATCTCTGCCAGGTGGGCTAGCGCTCCAGAGTGCAACCAGTTTCATATACTGATCTGTTCTCTGTCAAGCAATTAATGGACCTAGTTTTGTTACCAAACCCTGACCTTAATGGGTTGGGTCGGAACCAAATCTAGACAAACCGGATCGGGTCATGGTCCTATATCGGGACCTTTTACTTTTTCTTCTCTTCTTTCGAGTAATCAAAACGCAACTATTCCGTAGTGTTCAGACTTCAGACTGCAACACCATTCCCCCAAACGCAGTCTATTCACCCCAGTTAGTGAGCAGCCATGGCTGACCTCTCCCTCGCCTTCACCCTCCTCTTCTCCTGCTTCCTTTTCTTACCCCTTCTCTCTTCATCTCACCCGCACCAGCTAAAATCCAGTCTCTTTGCAAGCCTCATAGACCAGCCAGCCGACTCTCCAACGGTATATTTTGAGGTCACAAAACCCATCCAAGTCCCCAATGAGCCCTCTTGCTCTTCTCTCATTTTACAGCATGATTTTGCCTACACTTATGGCCAGCCTCCTGTAACAGTACACTACACCCCTCCCCAGAACTGCCCATCTCTTGATTGGTCCATGGTTGTGCTTGATTGGTCTGCAACAAGCAAGGGGAGGCAGTACGATAGAATCTTTGGCATATGGTTGAGTGGGGTTGAGATTTTCAGAGGCTGCACTGCTGAACCAAGAGCCAGTGGGATTTTATGGACAACTCAGAAGGATATCACAAGGTTTTCCTCTCTACTCAAGCGAAATCAAACGCTGGCTGTTTATCTTGGAAATATTGTTAATAGTGTTTATACTGGTGTTTATCATGTAAATCTTACTTTTCATTTTTACCCCAAACAAGTTGGTGGTAAAAGATTGGATTTGGCTTTTCGTTTGGCTTCTCCTGCAGATTTGATCCTGCCCATATCAAGACCTCCTCCTTTGGATGATGGGTATTGGTTTTTAGTGGAGAATTCAACTGATGTGCAGCAGAAAGAGTTTAAGACACCTAAGAATACTTACAGAGCTGTGCTTGAAGTTTATGTTTCCTTTCATTCAGATGATGAGTTTTGGTATTCGAATCCGCCTAATGACTATATTGAAGCTAATAATTTGACTAGTACTCCTGGAAATGGGCCGTTCAGGGAGGTGGTTGTGAGTTTGGATGAGAGGGTAGTGGGTTCAGTATGGCCTTTCACTGTTGTTTATACTGGTGGGATTAATCCTCTTCTTTGGAGACCGGTTACTGGAATCGGTTCTTTCGATCTCCCATCATATGACATAGAGATCACACCTTTCTTGGAAGAGATTCTTGATAAGAAGAATCATGTAATCAAGTTTAGTGTCACTAATGCACTGGATGTGTGGTACATTGATGCCAATTTGCATCTTTGGCTGGATGCAAGGAGGAAGAGAACAAAGGGTAAGTTGGTGAGGTATGATGCACCATCTTTACAGCTTAATCTGTTATCAAGATTTAAAGGTCTAGATGGAGTTTTTGATACAAATGCAAGCCGGTACATATCGGCCACTGGGTGGGTGGAGTCATCTTATGGAAAGATCACAACCCACACCATACAGAGATTTGGATACAGAAACTGGATGAAGTTTGCAAAGAATGGCAATGCACAGATTGTGAATCAGACGATCAATTCTAATTATGGCGTTTACTTTAAATTGCCATCTTCTAACCTATACTCGATCCAGTTGGTTCGAACCCTTCCACTTTACCTCTATACTGATATTGTGGGACAGGGCACTGAAAGTTATAGGTATATTACAGATGTGTCTCTTGGATTTGATGTGAATTCCTTTAGTGGTGAACGGTTTGGTTTTTCATTCAGCTCACTTAAAAACTGGCAGATTGCCAAGGGGTATATGATTGTAAGGGGGAGTTTGGTAACTAGTGGTTTAGGAAGTACTGAGGAGGTATACAAGTATGACAGCACAGAAGGATGCTACTTCAGAAATGTGAGCAGCACCAACTACAGTATCCTTTATGATTACTCAAGCTACCTTTGTGGCAAGAGCTCACAATTAGGCTCAGGAAATAAATTCAATGGGGAGTTCCATATTCCATTCCGGAGGGTCTCTTTGGCATCTTACCCGCACAATGGTTGAACGTATTTCTCTTTATTCTTTATTTCACCGTCTGCCTGAAAAATGTGAGTCTCACGTTAGTTTGGCAAGTTTTTCAAGTGCATTAGTCTCAATAACTTCACATATCACAAATGCAAGTTGTTGAGTTATTTAACTGCTTTGCTGTTTTTTCAAAACTCTGTTGAAGGAAATGTCGATTCTCCCATGTTCATTGCCTGTATGCTTCACCTTTGGTTGTTTCTGCTGCTTGTCATCTGCTAGTTTGTATCTGTTCGCAGCAGTATTGCCACATAGTGGAATGTTTCCTTTTGTCGATAAGGGGCGATTGTGGCCTATATGGATTAACAACTTGATTGGGAATCAAATTTCCATCTCCAAAATCGTTGATGAAGAAATCAAGTCCTCTTTCTACCTACTAGTTGGTCATGGCTAGTTATGGAAGGCGATTAGAACCACTGTTTGGAATAAGCGAAGACAGTCACTTTGAAGCACTCCTGCTAAACTTAGCGAAAGCAGAAACGCGGCTTAGCCAGCAGCAATCTTTGAGCGAACCATCTGTTGTAAAAACATGTGCATCTTTTCCTCTGTTTTACTGTGAAAAATGAATGCAATTGGCCTTCATGCTATAACCTATTTATATCATCAGCCTGACTGAACCACTAGAAGTTTCGTCTATAGCTTCTCTTTTTCCAATGAAAACGATCCTATGATCCTTAATGCAGCTAAACTTGCTTACCAATATGAGCAGTCCTTTTATGTCATCGTGCTTACCAATTTATTGTATATATAATTTAACGATACCTTATGTTCCTTGATGATGTGACAGGACAACCAAATTCCTTTAATGCTTGTTGACAGCCTTGCAAAATGGTGGGACGATTGACAAAGAAAACAAATATTGATCGGGAAAGAAATTATGAACTACTGTCGCATCCTCTCATGAAACGCATGACCAGCACACACTCTGGTCAGTGAGCAGGGGACCTTCAGTTATTTCCCATATCTGACATTCCTCTGAAAGGACTCCACCAAAGAAAGGCTGGCGCCGACTCTGGCGTAGATTATGAATGTTGATCGGTCTGGTTTGGTTCAGTTCTAGCCTCAGCTGCGAACCAAACTAATACGATTGGTTCTCATTTTTTTTTGTAGAACTGAACCAAACCAGACCATCATTTGATATTAAACAAATAATCAATATGAGGCAGCACCATACCCAAATTGTGTCATGAAAAAGAAGGTTGGAAGTTATAGCATGTGCTGATAAAAAAATCTAGTCCAATAGAATAAGTAGGAAGAATTTATGCGTATGTCATTCTTAAGTTAAACTTCTGCATGTACTCACAAAATTGAGGCTCATATCAAAGGAAAGAGATAGGACGGTTTGAGAAATTGTTAAAGATTGTTAGGGTTTGGAAAAGAAGAATATAAAGGTTGTTATATATATGATGGGATTTGCTCACCTCTACTATTTACTTGTTGTTTTTGGGTGCCATGAGTATAATTAATTAATTTTTAAATTTTTTTAAAAAGCATAAAGGATATTGTTATTACACTCATGCAACCAAAAGTAGTGTGTGCAACGTGAGTGGTGTGCAAGATAAAATCATATATATATATATATATATATATATATATATATATATATATAGGAGGGAGGGAGAGAGAGAAAAGTTTGTTACATGAGCCTTGGTTTTCCACCAATTTGAATGATGTCATGTCCCTCAAAATAAAGACCAACCTCAAAGATATAAAATAATATGTCAAAGCCACCTCATTGTGTTGTGAAGCTTTTTCCAACACATCCGCACACGCACTGTGTGGGGCGCTTGAGGCTTGTGTATCGGGGTTGAACCTTTGGCACATATTTGAATAGTTTTTTTTAGGGTCTTTTATATTTGTTTTGGTATGTAATAAGAGGTCTTGTATGATCCACATTGACTTGTTTGCCTTAACTTTATTGTAAGGGATAGATCATTAGGATCCAAGTCTTATTCATTTGGGTTTAGTTAGGTTCATTTGGTGTTATTTGAGTTTACCATTTGGTTTCGATCTAGAGCGGTTCATTTGCATCTATTTTCATTTAGTAAGGTTTTATTATTTAAGCTCTATTTGAGCTATTGTAACGGCGAACTCCATCTTAGAGAGTCAAACTCCCTTTCTTCTTCCTATTGCATCTCCTTGCATGTGTGTGTTGCACTTGAGAGAGTCCTATCGGCTAGAGACGGATAGGTTGATATGTGAGGGATTCTTACTCTACACAAGGGTGTATTGGTTGTAAGTTATTGGAAGGAAGAGAGGTTTATCATCACTCGTTTTATCCATTACATATTTAAGGAATTGAGGATGAGGCAATCGGGTGTGATTATTGTCTATCATTAGGTGCCTTTAAGGACTATTTTGATAGACCTTGTAGATGGGTGATGACAATTTGGTATGAAAGTATTTGATCCATGTGAAGTAGCCCGTGGTGATTAGAATGTGGTTAGAGAAAGTTCAAGAACCGGTTGTAGCGGCTTGGGGCTCAAACCCCTTCAAACTGAGATTTTTTAGTAATTTCAGGTTCTACCACATCCAACCGATTAAAACATGTTGTTGTTGGTTGTTCTTATGGTTTTAGATTCTCGTATAGAGAGTGAAGTAGCCTAACATGGTGGTGGAACCCAACCAAATCATGGTGAAAGCTAGTTGAGCAAATCTATCTATTGGTTGTATGTGATTGGTTATATTAGTTCCACAATTGAGTATTGATTGTTGCGGATTAGGTGTGGTTTGATCTGTGTAACTTTTGTTGTGAGAGAACAAAAACTACACGAAATCCTCATGGAACCATAAAAAAAGATTTGAGCAAAGTAGGATTTTTCATTGTCGAAAAATTACAATTTTCTTGGGCACCTTCTGATCACATTTGGTGTGGCGAATTTGGATGGTTACTGGTCGAATTCCTCCATTCAAGTGGAAACCACCCCTTGGAGGTTGTGATCAACTACGTGCAAGTCACATTTGCTTTTAATAAAGTGCTCCAATAGAATAAAATTTTATTGCATATTTATTCGTTTGAGGCAAGCCATATTTTTATATATTTATTTGCAATGACACATGGTATATTTATTCAAGATTTATTCATTCTTGAGGAGGGCAATGGGTAAAAATTATCAGGGCTCATGCGATTGTAGCTCATGTGGCTACAAGTTCTAGTACAGGTGTTGAAGAGTAGGGGTCGGCTGATTATATGACTGACTTGAAGGGTAATTCCTATAAAGGTTGTAAAAGCTTGGTAGACTCAATGAAGAGGTCATTGTACTTCGGGAAGCCATTATTGTGGTTCTCGTGAATGCTTCCATGATCGATCAAAGTACTATATCACTCCTTGCTTTTTCAGGTGACATGATTTCACATGGCTGCACTAGTATGTATAGGGCCACTATGGTATAGATGAGATGGAGGCTATGGTCATTGTGAAGACCTTCTTAGACTTCTATAGTTGAGACAAATTAGGTAAGACATCTAGTGGTAAAGAAGATGACTATGGGTCAAAGAGGTCCATGGGTGGTGGACCATCGAGTAATGATTTGGGTAACCGGTCACAACAAGAAGTTCCTAAGAACCATAAGGTTATAGTTCCTTCTATAGGTCACAAATTTTAATGAGAAGACCACTTCAAGTATGTGCGCGCTTGACGGAAGAGGATGTGGGGTAGGAGTAGCCGATCTTTATCTAGACCGTATTGTGGTGGTTTCTGACATGTTGGGGGTTTGTGGCCAAGGATTTACTGCAGGGGTAGAAACTAGTTGGGGTGTTAGGCCCATCTAGGGAGACCACGTTTCGTGAAGGTATTAGAGTGGTATGACTATAGTGTAGTGGGCATGTGATAACCACATAAGGGTGACTTTTGTGATGTTGCATCATAGTAATCGGTAGAGCAATATGATACTAATCAATTTTGATAATGTTGCAGACTTAGTGATTTCTTGTGGTAGGACCATCATGGTGGCCATGTAGGTGGGCAACTGGTGCATCATGTGAGGTGCAAATGTGTGCCATTGTGCATGAGTACATGGAGGACAAATGAGAGATTGGAGGCATGTAGCTCGAGGTAGACCTCAATTTAACCGGGAGAGCATTCATTGTGTTGGAGTTCATTTGTCGAGACCTTGAGGATGAAGTCTTTTTGTTTTGAAGAGATTTGTTACAAAGCTTTCTTCGACAAGTCCACGTGTATATCGTGTAGGGTGCAGGAGGCTCATATACTAGAGTTGGGCCATTGGCACACATGTGAGTAGTTTTAGTATGTAATAAAAGGTCTTATGCGGCTCATATTATCTTGTTTGTCTTGAATCATGTAAGAGACAGATCATTAGGATCCAAGTCATGCATTTGGGTCCAATTAGGTTCATTTTGTATCATTTGAGTTTACCATTTGGTTTGGGTAAGAAACAGTTCATTTAGATCTATTTCCATTTGATAGGGTTTTATTATTTAAACTCTCTTTGATCTATTTTAATAGAGCATGAATAAAATTTCCAACTTGGCTAGAAAGCTCCATGTGTGTTGCACTTGAGAAAGTTTCATCGGCTAGAGATTGATAGGTCGATGTACGAGAGATCCCTAGTCCACACAAAGGTGTATTGGTCATGAGCTATTGGGAGGAAGAGAGGTTATCCAACACTCATTTTATCTACTACTTGTAAGAGAAATCAGGCTGAGGCACCATCACTGGGTGTGTTTAAGAACCGTTTTCACAAATCTGGTAGAGATGCACACATTGTAAGGTCACATGTCATTACTAAAGAAACTTACCACAAATAAAAGGAAAAGGTATTTTGTTATGCAAAGTGGTATAATTTTCCAACATATTATTTTGATTGTTTGTCCAATTTAAATGTTCTTATCATGCTAGCTTGATGGAGAAGCTTTGTTTGCTAAGTCAAACAACAAAAGAAAGTACTAATATCTATCTTTTCAACAATAATAACTAAGCCTTTTCACATACTAGATAGGATCGGCTACATGATTTTTTTGTTTTTATAGTGTTCGATCATGTGTCGTGCTAACTGTTAACTCAACATAAGTTAAATCATGTTTTTCTTTCCAACACTTTTGTGGTTTTCTTCTTATTTCTTTAACATTTTCACAATTTAGTTTTTTATACCTTCTTACAAGATCTTCTTTGTTCATTTTTCTATGTATCTAAACTATCTATAACGATTTTCTCTCATTTTGTCATCTATTGGTGTCACTTTCATTTGTTTCTAATAACCTCATTATATATGCAGTCTTTTCTTATACGACCACTCATCTATCTTAATATCTTCATTTCTGTTATAAACATCTTTTGTCCGTAAATACCCAACATTTATAACCATATAACATAGCAAGTCTAATTGTTCCTCTATAATATTTACTTTTCAACTTTAATGACATCTTATTATCATATTTAATACTTGATGTATCTATCCATTTTAACCAACCTACATTAATTCTATGCGTAATATCTCCATCAAATTTTCATTACTCTGAAAAGTTGAACCTAGATATTTAAAACTTTTCTTACCAGGGATGCAATGTATGCCAATCTTAATTTCTATGTCATTTGAAGTAACCAAAGGATCAAACTTGAATTCTATATATTTTGTCTTTATTCTACTAAGCCGAAAGCCTTTACTTTCTAATGTTTCTCTCAATAGTTCTAATTTTCTATTAACTTTTTTCTTATACTCATCCACTAATACAATATCATTCATGAATAACATACACCTAGAAGCTTTATTTTAAATATGTTTTCTTAGCTTCTCAATAGTAAGTACAAATAAATATGGACTTAAAGCTAATCCTTGATATAATCTAATATTAATCTCAAATAAATTTATCATTCTTTTATGGGTTCTAATACATGTTTGTACACTATTATACATTCCTCTAATAGGATTGATGTATGTCAAAGGGATATCTCTCTTTTCCAAGGTTCTCCACAAAATATTTTTTGATATCCTACCATAAGTTTTTTCTAGATCAATAAATATTGTGTGAATATTCTTTTCTTTGCTCTAAAATATTTCATAAGACGTGTGAATAGATGAATAACCTTAATAGTAGATCTTTTTGGCGTGAATCCAAATTGGTTCTTTATTATACTCGATATTTATCTAACCTATATTCAATAATTCTTTCGCATAATAAGATCTATCTTTCCAACAACTTATTAAATTTTTGTATTTTTTGTGTTGTAATTGGACATTCTTTTCTCCTTCTTTTGATTTTCTTGACAATGGTGCAAGAACTCTCATTTAATGTCATTTTGGTGTAAAACATGATCCATTTCGTCTAACAACTACCGTCTTCCAGAAGTTAATGAAGTATGAATTGGAGATATCAGTTATATGTCGAGGAATCTCCTTGCAAAATACTTTTTGAAACCCCTTAATTACCATAAAGTAGCCATGCTTATTCAAATCAGCACCAGAAATTAGTGACATAACATACATATGCACAGAACAAGCACATCAGAATTCATTGATATCCATATTTTGGTGTTGAAATGGGAGCTCAAACCCCATGCCTCTTGCACCTAGTGCGATGACGAATAAGAATGACACGAAGGTTTTCTTAAATGCACAAGATCACACAAGAAGGTTCAGTAATATTCTATAAATTTGACAGTTTGTTTACAACAACAAAATGGAATTTCACTGAACAGAAAAAGAATGTTATTCAGCTTGTTACCTTACACCTTCATGATTAGAACAAGTGAGCTGCACCAATGCTTCAAGAGCACCTACCTTGCACAATGCTAGCTGCGCAATGATGCTAACTTGAGTAAATTACAACTAAAAAAATGAAGCGATCCACTGTACTTGTTCCTAAACTCCTTCAGATTTGCAAGAACATGCAAGTGTCGCAAGAGCATGAAAACCACAAGAACTTCCACGCTCACTTGTCGCCTGCTGCCAAATCTGGAAGTGCCTCAGTAGCTTGTTCCTATTGTGGAGAAGATCGTCAAGGGATCTACTTCCTTATGTGCAAAGGCATGTATAATAAGCCGATTCACATTAATAAGCATTGTAAAAGGCAATTCAAACTTAGGTCATTGAGAATTTATCTCAACCACTTAAACATCATGAAATCAGCATCTCTTCCAAAGCAGTTCATGGGGAAGTGCAACGAAAGAGCTTAATATTTTTGAGAATTTATCACACAAACCAAATAAAGTCATGAAATTCAGTTCAGTTATCCACACATTAAAAAAGGTTTCTTGCCCTACTAAAAACAGTGACTTCAACTTATCGAACTACTCTTGAACTAGTAGAGCCATTTTTTGCTTCAACTGCTATAACACTACCTAAAAGCATGACAGAAGAAACAAATCTGCACAAAAGCATAAAGTTCCTAATGGTAATGTCAATAATATCTGGTCCCTCCCATCTTTGTGCAGGCATGACAATTGATCTCGAATGCATCCTGCAAACATGTAGAACCATGGAGAGACAAAATGAAGGCCCATTTTTTGCAATACTCGATACATATAAAAAATATCAAAATGATTCAATTTTTGCTCATCCCTACTCTTTACTTTTATTTTATAGGTATCAGTGTTATTTTAAAAAATTATAAGAACTCTTTAAAGTGTTTGAAAAAAAGAATACCTTTGTTGTATTCGAGGCCTCCCAAAAAGTAAAGGGTGAGGATGAAAATGCTTATGCCAAAGGTTGTAGGATCCAACCTTTGAATGGCAAACTCTAAACTAGTGCCTTTTATTCCTTTTAGAACTAAAACAAAACTGCTAGTTGGTTTGGTTCTTGGTTCCTTTGAACACCTCTAAAGTCGATGTCAAATAAATTTACCAATGATGATAGGATGGAAGGTGACTTCGTTGTTGTATCAAGAGAACAACAGTAATTGAGTTAGCATTTCAAGTGTATTTCTCGCTAACCCCTAAGTTTCAACTTAAACTGCACGGCCAAACCGGCACCGCAATGGCGACCGAACCTTTAGAAACCAGCCTGGAATCGGAACCGGAAGTGGCTGTTCGAAGTCATCGTTAATAGCTCAATGTTAGAGAGTGCTCTACCGTGTTCTACCATTGAGGTTGGTGGGAAGTTGAACTCCCAAAAGGTGCATTTACCCTCTTTTTAAAGAAAAAAAAAATTAAACGGTTCTGGGATGGTTCCAAAACCGGAACTGCCCTGAAACAGACACTTCAATACCGAAATTGGAACGGCCCCTGGGGCAGTCTGGTTCCAGGTCCAGACAACCCCAGTGGTTTGGAATCTTCACTTACGGTTTACCCGGAATTTTCAGCCTGATCCAACAACATGAACCGAATGACACAAAATACATGCCCTGGTAGGGTTGGGTCTTTCGAAAGCATCTTGGTAAAAGATTGGGTCAAGTGTGATTGGCCTGGACCTGACTCGAAATGTCTATTATAAATATTTATATTTATAAGCATGTGTATGTACATAAAACACACACATACACACACACACACATTTTCTGCATATTGGTTTACTCAAGTCAACATGTTTTAACTTGAACCCAAAGTGACCCCACCGGGGGCTGACCCATCAACCTGGTTTGTCACCCTATAGCAGAGTCAGAATGCCTTCTAAAGTTTCCTACTCTACCCATATTGAGGGTTCATCTTTGCCTTCTCAATGATACTGAATGATCCTTTTGCTAGTTTTTGGGTTTGAGTATTGGATCCAAATAATCAAGTAGGTACACCAGAAACTTGTGTGGTTTCATACTACTGTAGAACTGCTATTAAGATAAAAAAAGTAGTCAATAATTAATCTCATTGAAAGCACTAAGTACCAACTCTCCTAATCATATTGACATTTTTTTTATTATGCAAGATGTAAGAAGTTCCATAATTTGCCATTAAGTTTCATGGACACTCTGGAGATGCTTTGTACATCTTGCTACATATCATGAATGGGATATTTAGATTTCAAAAAGATGTTAATTAAAAAATTTCATAATTCACATGATAAGCTTGTATGGGTTTTCAACTGAAATTTAATTTCCTTTTATGCTTCTCATGTTTAGACAATTATTTTTATTCTATCATTATTATTTGTCCTTTTTCATTTATTGAATCTAAGGATGCTAATAAACTCAACATGATCACAAGATGGCCATAGAAAGCAAGAAAAGGTTCCTTTTTATACCTAAAAGATCATTTCAATAACAATATACAACCACAATCTTAGCAAGTATTAGTTTCAGTCCATTCTAACATAATCTAATGGTTGTATATCTTCATTAGTAAGTGGAACTTGCCACTTCCATAACCTAAAAGATCACACCGTGTACTTTTTTTCTGTCGAAACGACCAGAGAAGCCCACAACGACCCCAATTAATCCGGTTCGATCCAGGTCGGCCAACTATGGAGCAAAAGCTCGAGCTTGCGACCGACATCATCACACAAGTGTGGAGAAAGATCCTATCCATGTTTTTCATACCATATATCTTTAAATAGAATTTCAATTCGCTATGCTCATTAGTGGAATAGTTTTTTTTCGAGGTATTGATGGTTCTGGATTTATTCATATCTCTTAACTCAGTCCAGTCTGTTCTTTGCCTCATAAGGGCAATGAGAGAAGAAAGAAGATGAGACACATTAGAGATTTGATCAAATTGTTTTGAAATATACTTAACGTGGTAAATTATCCTGTTAAAGATGATGGATGAATTTGTTGAGGAACTTTGATTTTTGTTCTCAAGTTTGAAACATTTGAATTATGATGATTTTACTATTTTGTAGTGCTCTAAAAACTTAGGTCGGAGAAAATCATTAAGAAAGTTAAAATAAAAAATATGGACTTGGCGGGTTGGCCAATTCCGGTTCCATGGAACCAGAATCAAACTGAGTTATCCATGTACTAGCAATGAACAAGCACGACCAATGCCTTGCTAGGTCTTGTAAAACCGAGCCGAACTAACCCATTAACCCGAACACATTCATAATGGCTTTCATCCTTTTGCAAGATGAGTCGAAACCGAGTTGATATACAGACTCAACAACAACAACAACAACTAAGCCTTTTCCCATACTAGACGGGGTCGGCTACATGGATTCTTTGTTTCCACAGATCTCTATCGTGTGCCATGTTAGCAGTTAACTCCCAATAAGCTAGATCATTCTTTATTGTTTCTTTCAAACACTTTTGTGGTCGTCCTCTACCTCTTTTAATACTTTCCAAATTTAGGTTTTCTAACCTTCTTACAGGTTCTTCTTTTGATCTTCTTTCTATATGTCCAAACCATCTTAAACGATGTTCTCTCATTTTATCCTCTATTGGTGCCACTCCTAATTTGTTTCTAATAACCTCATTATGTATACGGTCTTTTCTTTTATAACCACTCATCCATCTCAACATCTTCATTTCTGTCACAGACATCTTTTGTACATGTTGATGATTAACTGCCCAACACTCAGAACCATAAAACATGGCAGGCCTAACTGCTGCTCTATAATATTTACCTTTTAATTTTAATGGTATCTTCTTATCACAAAGAATACCTGATGCTCCTCTCCATTTTAACCAACCAGCATTAATTCTATGTGTAACATCTCCATCAATTCTTCCATCACTTTGAAAAATAGACCCTAGGTATTTAAAACTTTCCTTTTGGGGAATGCAATGTGTGCCAATTTTAATTTCTATGTCCTCTGAAGTAGCCAAATGATCAAACTTACATTCCATATATTCTGTCTTTGTTCTACTAAGTCGGAGGCCTTTGTTTTCTAATGTTTCTCTCCATAGTTCCAATTTTCTATTAACTTTTTCTTTAGACTCCTCCACTAATACAATGTCATCTGCAAATAACATACACCAAGGTACTTCATCTTGAATATGTTTTGTTAACTCATCCATCACCATTATAAATAAGTATGGACTTAAAGTTGATCCTTGATGTAACCCAATATTAATTTCAAAGAAGTCTGTCGTTCCTTCATGAGTCCTCACACATGTTTTTGCACCATCATACATGTCTCTTATAAGGTTAATATATGTCAATGGGATACCTCTTTTTTCCAAAGTTCTCCAAAGAACCTCCCTCGGTACCCTATCATAAGCTTTTTCTAGATCAATAAATATCATGTGAAGGTCTTTCTTTTTTGCTCTAAAATGTTCCATAAGACGTCTCAAAAGGTGAATCGCTTCAATAGTAGATCTACCTGGCATAAATCCAAATTGGTTCTCTGTTGTACTTGATACTTGTCTTAACCTACGTTCAATAATTCTTTCCCATAATTTCATAGTATGACTCATTAACTTGATACCTCGATAATTCGCACAATTTTGAATGTCTCCCTTGTTCTTATATACGGGTATAAGTGTACTTGCTCTCCATTCCTCGGGCATCTTTTGGTTTTTCCATATTTCATTAAATAGTCTTGTGAGCCAAGTGATTCCTATTTCTCCTAGTATTTTCCAAACTTCTATAGGAATATTATCTGGTCCTACCGATTTACCACTCTTCATATGTTTAAGAGCCTCTTTGACTTCATTCTTTTGAATACGTCGGTAGAAATTGTGGTTTATATAATTTTCTGACTTGGCTAAATCTCCTAAACTAATACTAACATCTTTATTTTCATTAAAAAGATTATAAAAATAGTTTTTCCATCTATTTCTTATATCATTATTTGCCACTAGAATTTTTTTATCCTCGTCTTTTATGCATCTAACATAATTAAGATCTTTAGTTTTCTTATCTCTAGCCCTAGCTATCCTAAAAATGTCTCTTTCACCCTCTTTTGAGTTGAGTTTTTTATATAAGTTCTCCCAAATCTTAGCTTTTGCTTCACTAACGGCCTTTTTTGCTTCCTTCTTTGCTTTCTTATAAGCTTCTAAAGTTTCACTAGTTTTCTTAGCATAATGTAATTTATAACATGCCCTCTTTGCCTTGATTTTGTTTTGTACTACTTCACTCCACCACCAAGCTTCTTTTTGTACCGGTACACCTCCCTTAGATACCCCTAACACATCTTTCGCCACTTTCCTAATATGTATAGCCATATTGTTCCACATATAAGAGGGTGTGCCAACATAATTCCAAGCATCTCCTTGAAGGACTTTTTGTTTAAATATATCTTCTTTCTCACTTTTGAGGTTCCACTATTTAGTCCGAATAGCTCGATGCACTCTTTTCTTCTTTGTCCATTTTTTTATTTGTAAATCCATAACTAAAAGTCGATGTTGGGTGGTTAAGCTTTCTCCTGGAATTACCTTACAATCTTTACAACACGCTCTATCTTTTTTTCTACAAATAAAGTAATCAATTTGTGTTTGTGATAAGCCACTCTTATAAGTAATTAAATGTTCATCTCGTTTTTTGAAGATTGTATTGACTATAAAGAGATCAAATGACATAGCAAAATTTAAAATCTCCCTACCTTCCTCGTTTATATCCCCATAACCAAAGTTTCCATGAATCCCTTGATATCCTAATGCCTCTTTACCGACATGTCCATTTAAATCTCCTCCTAAACAAATCATCTCCCTTTGTGGAATCTTTTGAAACACCTTATCTAACTCTTCCCAAAAAACTGTCTTTATACTATCTTCTAGTCCTACTTGGGGTGCGTAAGCACAAACTATATTCAAAACCTCTACTCCTAACACTAATTTCAATGTCATGATTCGGTCACCATATCGTTGTATGTCTACTACACTCTCCTTTAAATCTTTATTTGTGATAATACCAACTCCGTTTCGGGCCTTTTCTTTACCTGAGTACCATAATTTAAAACTTGTATCCTCTATCTCCTTTGCTTTTTCTCCAACCCATTTTGTCTCTTGTAAACATAGAATATGAATATTTCTCCGAATCATAGTATCTACCACCTCCATTAGCTTACCCGATAATGTTCCGATATTCCAAGAACCAATACGAATTTTATTATCTAGGACTAGCTTCCTTACCCCCCGCATCCGTCCATAATCAAAATGCGGAGACCCTCTCTAAAAATTTTTCACTACATTCGGGCGGCAATGTAGCGAGACTAACTTCTTTACCCACACCCGTCCATGATGTGGGAACCCTCTCTGCAATTGATTCACTACATTCGGGCGAAAATGTAGTGGCCCTTGCTTACTTCTTACTACATTCGGGCTCTGCAGCACGTTGCTAGGCGGGAACGCCCCAAAGCAATGCTCATAATTTTTGTAATCCATGTTGTAGAAATCCGACGAATAATCTGCAGTTGATATACAGACTCATTTACCTAAAATTCTTCCTTTTAAGAGTGGCTTGGATCATTTACAAGCACTATGCCATATATATATATATATATATGATAATCTGGTCCAGGCCAGCCAAAGTCCAAGTATCGAATCTCCTGTTTAATAACAATTTGAGATGTATCTCCTGCAGTTGTTGAATAGATGAACTTTGGTTATATTTTGAAATAATGCCATGACTACCAAGAGAAACAATAACTACATCAATTCACTCAGGTAATATTTTTGATTTTGAAGACCATATATATGTTTTTGGTTTGACATTGCTAACATAACACTCATCAAATAAAACAAGGGTCTATAAGGCAGAATGTGTGCCTTAACAGAACCAAGAACAAGAAGGAAATGAAAGGGAAAGTTTTGTGATCTCCCTAGACTCCAGCTAACCCTTGCCCACGCCATGCAAGTTCAAGAGGTTGGCGTGGTTCGTGCTCCATGACTTCGAACTTTGTCCATGGGAGCTTGTGTTTGGCAAGCTTGCGTTTCTTCATTCTCACGCCGAGCACGTTTCCAGGGCTCTGCACCATACAATAAGGTAATTAAAACAACCTTAAGACCCACCCGCCAGTGGCGGATCTAAAAACTCTTTTAGGGTGGGGTGAATAGCCCCTTTAACGGTTTCAAGAGGGGTAAACTATGTATATAGCTCAAGGATCCCAACATATGCTATACACTTTAAGTTGATTCTCAAAATTTTGAGTGGGCCGAACCGTCCAACCTTGGTTCAATGTAGATCCTTCGCCACCAACAAAAAAAATGCCAGTAGGGAAGGCCATTAATGAAAACTGAGCTCTGAAAGGGTGTGATTGAATTCTATTAGAACTTCTCAAATTCCAAGAATTCAAACCCGGGTTGGATTCCAGACTCATCAGATGTAATAGCCAGAACAGAAAAATTAAGATCTAAGGAGGGTGTTTACCTGTAAACACAGCCCATCTGCAACTTCACAAACTGGGTAGTCATTAGGGCAGCAGTACAGTGAATCTGGGCAGCAAACTGCATCTGTATATTCACAGCAGCCATAAAGGAAGCAAACAGTTCCGACCTCGAAAGTGCAGCAACAAGTCTCGCCGGAACCACAGTATGACCCATCTCCACATGCTACTGGTGAGGGACTTGGTGGTGGTGGAGGTGTTGGGGATGGAGCAGAAAGTGGTGAATAATCGGGGCTCGGAGAAACTGATCCTGTTTTAGTAGGATAAGAAGCCATCGCATTGATTGCACAGAGTCCATACTCCAATCCAGTGTTCCTCCTCATCAAGACATAGCCATTCTCACCCCAGCTTGTTCCCCATGAGTTCTTCACTATCCAGTAGTCTTCGCTGCCTTGAGATCCGTAGCCTACTATGAGGACAGCATGGTCGATATCGTCAGGATTGTCCGAGCAATCACCATCATAGATCCCCTGCAAAAGTTATCAGTACATGTTTAATTGCTACCAGCACTTGTTCAGGTGTTTGATGTGCCGGACATCGGCCGAATTCTGCCTTGAAGGTGCTAGAATCGGCCTTTTCCCTTTCTTTTCTAATGCTATACAGTATGAAATGATGATTTCTGGGAAAGATTGTCCTTGCATTTAGACTTAATGGCTGAAAAGCAATGCTTACCCCAGTGTAGAGCTGAAAATCCAAGGATGATCCATCAATTCCAACACTAACAGGCTGGCTAGCAACTGCGCAGAATAACGCACTTTCATCTTCAGAGACATCTTCATAGCCATCGATGCTTACAACTTTGTCTGCCTCCTATTCAATGGTATAATACATCACCAAATCAAAGGCAAATAACAGAAGCAGAATTCGTTAGATGTACTAAGAATTAGTGATTCAGGAGAAATGAAGTCCACCATAAATTTCACTGATTTCATCTACACCATTCTACTAAAAATCTGCATTCTCAATAGTTGCAGGCTTACAGCTCGACTGCCAACCTTTGAGTTTGTGAAAGTTGTGTTTACCTTGGTAGTATTGCAGACACCATCTGCACCAAAATAGCTAGTATACGGATAATCGGCCTCGGTGTCGATGCCACCATTTTGAACAACCCACTCGAAGGCATAATCCATGTATCCTCCCTCGCAACCATAATTACCGTCTGTATCACAATCGATCAGCTCCTGTTCAGAAAGGCTAATGAGTTCTCCCGTAACTAGAGCATTAATCCCTTCTATTCCTCCGGTTGCAGAAAATGACCAACAGCTTCCTGGTTCACACAAAATACTAACTTAACGATTCTCACAAGGCCTTTACTTCAATCAAATTCAGCACACTAAAACGAAAAAGCTGCATAACATACCAACAGCTAGGAGTGTAAGAACATGAAAAGAAATGGATTCAAATCGATGTGTGTATATGTGTATCATCAACATTGATTGTATATACATTTTTCTTTTATAATCGAAAGTGCCAAGCCAGATAAACTCCCCAGATATCAAACTCATCACGTTCAGCCTCTTAAATCGACCCGCTAACCAGCTGAGCTATTGCTCTTTCTGCGACCACATGTTACTATACACTACAAGTATCATATACTGCTGTGATACACGAAGGTCAGTACAGAACTATAACGGGAACTGATGGTGTCGTTTCGTTCAACCTCTTAAACTAGTTCGTCTGAAGTTAAGCTTAGAACTAGAGATAGCTGACAGCAATTTCAAACGGTCCGTTCCAGTTTTCCAAAACTGGTCGGTTTAGGTTCGGTTTTGGAACAGCTGGTTTCGGTTTCTGTCTTAGGCTTCTCGAAACTGGTAAAAATATTAAAAATTAATATTTATAAGAAATTTTAAAACTGATGAAAAAGGTGGTTTGAAACTGTCATTCCTGGTTTTAGGCTGGTTTCAGTTGTATTTTATGAAGGGTGGCACCGAAACTGAACCAGATGGTCTTTGGTTATGAGTATGGATTCACCAGTTCTGACTCTTATCAGAGCTTGACCCAGTCCTGTTTTGGTTGAGCTGGTTCCAAGCCGATGATGTCTACTCAGAGCCTAACCAAACCTGTACCAACGGCTACCGTCTCCTAACTAGAGGTAGACTAGGAAGATCCTTCAAATTTAAATATCTCCAGTCGGACACTCGAAGCAGTCTGTCTAATCCGGGCTTCGCTGTAAGAAAAGATGGCAAAGCAAAAGCATAAAAAACACACACAGAGATTTTGATACCGCAGTCGCCTTGATCCTTGACGGCAGTTACAACACCCTTCTTCCTCCAATCCAACGTCGCCGGCGCGACGCACGACGCCATGAGCTCCCTCCTGCTCCGCCACTCATCACTCCCTTCCTTCTCCCCACCCCTGGGCCGCCTCTTCGACAGTGGATGCATCTTCCTCGAATAGATTTTCTTGAACTCCTGGTTGGTGAGGTCCGCGAACCGGTTAAGCCCAACTCTATGGCTCGAACCACGTCCCTTCTTCTCCTCATTCTCCTTCCTCCACCTCTCCACGTACTTTACACTCTCCTTGAACGCTACGTACCGCCTCTGCCTCTCCCCTTCCTCTCTGTAAACCCTGCCGTGCTTCACTCTCCACCGCTCAAACAACGCCACCATGCCCTCCTCCGAGCCCACCTCAGCCGGGTCGTAAACCAACCCCGTGCCGCTCGCACGCAGCGGCGAATTCCACAGTGCCACCAGTAACGCCACCACCTCCGCCAATCTCATCAGCCGACCCATTTTGGATCTCTTCCCTCAGACTCCACTACAGTGAGGTGTTGGTTTGATTTAGTAGTTTAGTTGATCCATGGCTATTCATATAAAGCCTGCTTCCTTTTTGATTGGTATTGATTGGCTTGACTCCACGAGGGGGCAGGGTAGAATTACTTAAGTATCCCTGTGATTTTAGTCAATGGCGTTTGTATGTTAATTAATTCAGTCAGTCGTCATTATTAGTCACCCACGGGTTTTTTTTAATGGAAAGGCCAAAGCCAATGCTTGTGAGGTGTAAGTGTGTTATTGCTATTTGTCTTAGACATGGCCGGCTCGATGATTTTAACCGAAATCAAATAGGGTCAAGAATCGGTTGAAACCGGACCCAGAATCGGTCATGTCTACATCCACCAATAAATTTTTACCTTCAAACTAAAGAGAGGTGATCTAAATGATTTGGATTATTTTTTTAAAAAATTCTTGATTTAATATTTTAGCTGGTTATGATTCTTAAAATTTCACATATAATCAACTAAAATGAAGAACTTTCCTAATTATCTGCACCGAGTTTTAGTTAAAGTTGTTTGGCTCAAACTTGCATTACATTGACACTTCTTTTTTTTAAAGTTATAACGCGCGTTTTTAACTACCACCTATCTACATTTTCGAATTATGTGTTTCTTTCATTTTATCTTTATTGATCTGATTTCAACTTTTTCTTTAATAATCTTATAAAAAATGTTTCCTTTTAAAATTATACCCAAGTCATCTTCATTTCTATCAAGACATCAAATGGGTCTATTAATGAAAGATCCAATTGACATTTGAAAGTTTCAGTTCAATCTTCAATAGAGTTCTTATTTTAGGTTTAAACGAAGTGAATCAAAAGCTTACTTCTTTTGCAACCAGAGCGTTAAGTCAACAGCAGAGCGCTCTAGCGTTGTTGGTGGAGAGTTTGACTCTCATTTGGTGCATGTATGGGTGCGTGTGTTAGGCATCTGCCTCCTCTCATAACAAAAAAAAAACTTTCTTTTTTTAAAGATAAAAATTACATATGAGAGAATGAAAAGATCAACCGGACCTCAGCTTCCATATACATTGTAGGCTATGGAACATAGACATTAATATTCATAGCGTCAACTGTTTCATGTATAATGGTATATGTTTGTAGGTAAATAAATATATGATTAGCTTCAGAAGATCTAATAAAACTTTTCAGCTTACCTAACAGAGATCATGTGCTTCATCATATTAGATACATGCCTTGTTTCATTTTTGTATTGTATCTAAAATTCAATGAGTTTAATCAATTGTAAATTGTCAAAACCAACGTTTGGTTCCTTCAAGCGGTTCGGCACTTGCTCCCCTTGAACAACGTCTGGACTTCGAATCTCAGAAATGAAACAAACCAGCCTGGGAGAGCTTTACCTCCATAGTGACCCAACTCGGCTCGCACTGGATTAGTCAGGGTCTTTGGGCTTCTCACACTGCAATCCCCTTATTAGACCCCACCCTGCCCTGCCACTCTTGGGGATCACACCCTGCACCCACTTTACTATAATCCACCCTGCTTTAACCTACAAAATTGATTTTTTCAAAAGAAAAATCAATTAATGACTTATATCTACATAAATTATAAAATCCACTCTATCACATTTCATATTATTAAAATTTAAGTGATTTTATATACATGTGTGTATGTATGTAAAGCATATATATATATATATGTGTGTGTGTGTGTGTGTGTGATCACACCCTGCACCCATCCCACACCCACTTTACTATAATCCACCTCGTTTCAACCTAAAAAATTTATTTGTTCAAAGTAAAAATCCATTGATGTCTTATATTTTACATAAAATATAAATTCCACTCTATGATATTTCGTATTATTAAAATTGAAGTGGTTATATGTACTTTGATTAGTTATCAAGGATAAGACCTTTTTCTGTCCTCAGATACAAGTTTGAAGGTGACTTTGGTAATTAACAAAAGTGAGATATCCGTGAGCTGGAATTCCTACCGGTCTTTGACCTAACGGTCATCTATGATGGTTTGGTTCCTCTTGAACGGTTGATGATTCGACCTTTCAACCCTCCGGTAAACCAGCCGAGCTGCTCGTGGTTTGGTTTAGCTCTGTGACTCATGATGAGCTCGTTCGTGTTCAGTAGTTCGCGAACTAGATGAGCCGGAGATGAACTGGGTTTTGGTTTTTTTCGTACGCCCACTCTCGTGTTAACCTTAACCAACAGTTTTAAACCACAGGTTTTGGGTTTTTTAGAATCAAGAACCAGAACCGAACTGGGACCTGTCCTAGTGGTTTCCAGTTTCAGATCTGGTTTTATTGGTCCCAATTCCAGTCAGTTCCTGGACCCGTTCCGTTCCACTTGAGACCGCTTGACAGGTTTGATACTGGCAATATCTGGGTTTGGCTCAGCATGTATCAGCTCCTTTAGTTAAATGCATCAGATAGTGTGTTTACTTTATAAAACTCAGCTAGTATAAGAATGTCTCGATTTTTTACTGGGACTGGACTGGACCAGTTTTGTTTCTGACCTGGTGGTCTTCAGTTTCGGGTCTGGTTTCATCGGTCCCAGTTCTGATCAGTTCCTGGACTAGTTCGGTTCCAGTTGAGACCGCTTAACAGGTTTCATACAGGCAATGTCTAGGTTTGGCTCAGCATGTATCAGCTCGTTTAGTTAAATGCATCAAATTGTGTGTTTACGTTATAAAACTCAGCTGGTAAAGAAAGTCTCTTTTTTTTTAATAGAAAACCCGGGGTTGGGCAGACCCTATGAGATATGCACACCCCAGGGTATCGATCTCAGGACCATCAACTTGAACCCACAAACTAGGAGAACTAAAGCTCCTTGTGCAACTAAATTATACATGATTTTATGTACATTTACACTAGAAAGCCATGTCAACACAACTAAATTTTACATAATTTGCACTCAGAGCGTTAGCTCAACGGGAGGGTGCTCTAACACCACACCACCGTTTGCTGGTGGTGGAGAGTTTGACTCTTAAAGGGTGCATATTTGTGTTAGGCTTCACCCTCTTGTAACAAAAAAAGAAGAAGCTTTCAATATTCAAGAAAAGCATAAAAGAAATGACTTTTATATAATCTAGATAGAATATTTGAGGAAAGAAGACCACAAAAATGTTGAAAAGAAACAATAAAGAATGATCTAGTTGTTAATTGTCATCATGGCATATTGAAAACAAAAAATCTATGCTAGTACAAGAAAAAACTTAGTTGTTATTTATTTTATTAACTTATATTTAGTACTGATCAATGTGTCAACTTTATCCTAATATGAGTTGATGTGATAGATAACATAACAGCTAAGTGCTACATCAATGTATCAATATACGCGTCATGTTAGCAAATATTATTGCCGTTATCATAGAGGACCTTTTTCGTTAGCTGTGAAACCTCATATTCTGGTTTTATTTCATGAGAACTTTATGTTTGAAAATGTCAAAACCGAAAAACACAAGTTACTTTTATGAAAATTTTCCTAGCTTTTGCGATGATGAAGAAATTCATTAGAGACTTGAAGCTTACTCATCTTGCTAGTTTCCAATACTTCTTTTTCTTTTTCTTTAATAAGTTTGTATGACACACACCAAAACAATAGACCATGCAAAGTGGTGTAGACTGTATGGATATAAAACAGAGGATTTAATTTGCTGTATGGATCAACAAAAACTTACTGCTGATCCATCCTCTACTTCCAAATGGATCCCTTCCATTCCGAGATTCACCCTTCAACCAACAATTTTCTATAAAAGGAACCAAAATTGACAGCTTATCGAGATAATTAGCCAAGACTATTTGTTGATTTGAATCCAGAATGAGAAAACCTCGTGCTGCTTTTGTTATGCAAACAAGATTGAACTGTTGTAACATTTTGATGTTAAATTCCACTTCTAATAGTGGTTTGCCTTCAAGGTGGTGCTCATTGAGGAATTGTTGGATTCCTTTAGCTTTCCACCCATTTGGATTGAGACCCTAAAGCATTGGATTTAAACTTCTTCATGGTTATCATAAGTGTGATTTTGAAGCATTCAGAGGATAAGGAGATTGGATCAATTTTTTGAGTAAGCCGAGATAAAGGAGAAGGGTTGCATTAGGTAGCCAACAACTAATATAAAAAAACTTTATTAAGTTGTAGGGTGCACATGCATCGGATGTAATAAAAAACTCCACAGTTAATTGTGCATAAACAAGAGTATTACTAGAATAGGCACTTCCTAATAAGTTATTTTCCTGGTTTCATTAAGAGTTAAGAGAAAAGAAAAGCATTACTTAGAGATTGCAACCTGTCAAAATAAATTCATCAGTTTGATGTAAGTTAGAACTACGTTGGAGTCGAACTTTTGATGGTGATGATGTAGTTTTCTTTTTAAGTGTTAAAAAGATATTAGTGGCCTGTACTCAAATTCATTGACTAAATTAGTAGTATCGTGTGTATCGAAAGAAAATCTCATTGAGCTCAAATATAATTATTTTATCGTTGCCATGAATGCTACATATCCTCATATTCATCAAATTCTTAACAATTTAAATAATTTATGCATTAAGCATCAAATAACAAAAGGTCCATGAAATTTATCAAGCTCAACAAAAACAATAAATCATGTCTCCAATCACAAATCTCGAAATACTGAGAAAACCAATGCTTAATAGATTATCGACCAATAACAACATAACAAATCCATCTTTTAATGACATTTAATGTTATGATAATCCTAACCCCGAAAAACTATTACATTGTGCTCTGTTACAAACATGCCATACCTTATGTTTGCAGGTCCTGCATCGATCAACCCTAATATAAACCCATCTAACGTGGCACTCGAGCTCGAAGCGTGAAATGATAAAAACTTTGGAGTATAAACAAAATCTCTCTATGTATACAACTCACTGAATTTGAACAAAATTATGTATCTACTCCATATGCTACAAGTTTACAAATCAAATATGACAATTTACATTATTTAGAAAATAGCATAACCTTATATATGCATATGATTTTTCTGCTTTATAACATCTCCAATCTCTATCTCTTAAAAATCATCGCTATCTAAAAATTTACTCGAGATGAAGTACGGCGAGCATGGTCAAACTCACGTTGTAGGTGAATAAACCAGGTTAACATGGTGACATGAAGGCATGCACAATCATACAAATTTAAAATAATAAGATATATGTACAATTTCTATGATCAAATAAACAACATTATATTTGCACACCAATATCCATATCATAAACAAGTCACTGTTAGAGTCCAAGTATGGTGTAGACTGCCTACTCTCACTTAGTCATACTCATTTGCTATAAATCATACCCAAATAGCATGTTTATGAGAAACCTTACTATACATGCATACCGTCAATAACAACCTAAAACATACCAGCATGTCCTTCGTGACCATAGCTAACACACATTTGATACTTCCTCTTCTAATCGGTACAAATCTTGCAACTTATATACAGTAAAACATCCAAATTATTTTCATCGTCCATATCATTTCATATACACAAAAATTCATTAACAAATTCATCATCATTAAAAAAATATAAAAGCAACATGTCTATACATCGTATATAAGCAAGAACATGCAAAATAACCCATAGCCTTATCATATCAACTCAAGTTTATTCACCTATTACCTCAATCCAGCTTTAAATACAAAATTATAGAAATATATAGATCTAACGTTTTGCCTCAAATTACCTCAATTTAAACATGAAGCATGCATAAAATAATAGGCATGTCAAAATAAAGAAAATCACAAGTCCAATGATTGAAACAGAATCCAAATCAAACACTAAACAACTCCAAAATCGAAGAAATGTGAATATTGGATTCTATTAAAATTTCCAAGATCCAATTTTCTAAATTAAATATTCTCTAATTTAATTGCTAACTAAGCATTGAAATGTCATAGAACCATTAGAGATGTCAATACGGGCCGGGCCAGGCCAGCCCACATTTTATATGGGCCTCTAAAATGCTGGCCCATGCTCAGTTCATTTCACCCCCAAAAAAAATTCTAGGCCACGCCCCACACAAGCTTATCATATCAGACAACCATCTTCGTGCTTGCAATAAATTTCTTTTTTTAATGAAGTTGCTACAAACTCTTTTAAAAATCAAGGACACGGGTCTCAAACTAGCAAGGAATAATTTAAACATTGACATATATAATCACTAATCTGCTCTTCATGTTTGCAACGAAGACTTACGTTTCAAGCTAGCAAGGCATACTTTAAACATTACAATATAATCACAATTAAAGTTCACAATATTCAAATTAAGCATGGGCTCAAAACAATCATCCAATGAAGATGCTTAGGCACCCACTCAAGCGCAAGTCAAAAGCCAGGCACACATGCACACATAAGTTATGGTGCAAGCAGTGGCGGATCTAGAAAATAGTTTTGGAGGAGCGATGTACATATTTCATCGTGTTAGCAGGGGCGAAGCATGAATCTCAACCATATATTCACAGTAAAACGTAAATTTTACTGTAAATTTTCAAATTTTCAGGGGTTCGGTCGCCCCCCACCCCTCCATGTAGATCCGCCATTGGGTGCAAGTGAGCTGAGCTGCTCACTAGCTACTGCAGGATCAACTTAATGACGTAAAACTCGAAGTCGACTTGGTCTTGTCAAGCTTGATATGTGAGTGAGTCAAGTTCGAGCTCACAATCAACTTGAGTTCCTAACCAACGAAGTCGAGTTTAATATGCACTATAGAAAGAGATTAAAGGCATCGAGGCAAAGCATACCTTTCGTTAATATGAAACGTAGTATCTTTGGTGTGCTTTTCTCAGTTTAAAATTGTGGTTATCATGCAAATCGGTGGAGTTTTCAATTGATCAGGCTCAAATGCGAGCACATGTTGAAGCTCATTCACTAGCTTAGTCGAGTTTGTCGTAATCGAGCTTGTTTGCTAGTGAGTCAAGCTTGTAATGTGAAACAAGCCCAGTAAGTTGAGCTGAACTCGAAGCTGAGCATTTCTTAAACCAGCCAAGTAGAGCTTGTATACTCACTCGTGTTTGACTTGGCCGAGAGAGAGAGAGAGAGAGAGAGAGAGAGAGAGAGAGAGAGAGAGAGAGAGAGAGAGTACTTCCCTGGAGTATTCGAGCAAAGAGGTGATTGTAGGAGTGATGATTTGGTATATTTGTGAAGAATGCAAATTTGGTAGTCACAGCTGATATTTCATGGGAAAATGATAAATGCAAGTAATCCTCATTATACAGCAATCCTCCTACCGATTTGAACTTCAGGATGAGTGATGAGGACTCACACAAGCAGATATATTGATGGCAAGCCTTCAGTTTAGATAGTTGATTTTCCAGCCAGATCGGCCCACACTATGCGAGTAAAGCTCTAAGAAAGCTGGTTTTCTCCATTCAAAAGCTTCGAACTCTCGAGACCTTTGCTTTAGGGGAGAAAGTACGGAACCACTTGAACCAACCAAGCGTTCGTAGTCTCATGAATGAGATTACATCGACACAAAATCATATTCTGTTAGATTTTCTGCATAGCTTTGATCTGCTTTTTCTTTTGAAATTATTCATTTTCACCTCATCATTTGATATCTGCTTGTCAAACTTAGTGTCTGAATGGGTTGCGTTTCCAATCATGCCGAACTTTTCATTTTCCGAGATCCTTTACCAACATGGAAACAGCTTTCCCAACCATGCATTACTGTGCCCGAGAAAAGTTTTCCGGCAACCGAGAAGAGCAATTCATAGACAGCACATCAGCCATGTTTGCATCAGTCATATGCCCAAATCCTTGTTTTGCAACGCTACCTCTGTACGAAGGTATGGAGATCTGACGTTGGGAATTATTTTCATTGTGGAAAACTATCCTACTGCATTTCTTCTGTGGATCACTACCCTCAAGCAACACAAATTTTCCAGATATGGCCGGAAGCACCATTCAGGCGTTTTCGTGTTCCCAAACAGTTCCAAGATGATCTTATGAAACTACTGTTTTTGAATTGGTATGGGCTTCTAACTATTAAGAAAGATGCTATCAGAGCACTACCTTCGCTGGCTTATTTGAGAACGATCAGAGCAACTCTATAGTCGTTAGGACGCCAAAGAAACTTCGCTAAGTTGTCAATGCAAAGCGAGTTCTTTTATGCAGCCAACCGGCTTTCTACTACTTTGTTCAGAGGCCCTCTTTGTTTGTGCCTTCATTTTTAAACGTTTCTGGGATCCATCTACATACCTTTCCGTGGAAAAAGCATGCAAAGATCTGCGGCCTGGATTTTGCAGTTTGCTTTGCAATCACACTTATCATCTCTTAGTCCACTTCTCAATGGCCAAGTTTGGTGTAGCTGGTTAAAGATGCGTCGTTGTCCATCCAAGTTGTTCTACTTGATCAAGGCCGATCGGCTTTACTTTTTGAGTTGATATCTATCTAAGGAAATTACGGCCATTCTCAGCAACTCCCGCACAAAAACGGTTGGACTGGCCATCCAGCCGTTATATGTGGGGAAGGATGACAGTAACGGATATCAAAGGCCGAAACCGTCGGACGGTTTTCTGAGCTTATCCATAATCGTTCGGATAAGGGGCTATAGGGAAGGAAAGTCGAGTAGAAAATCTGAGAGGAAAGAGGAGCAGACGCTACTCTATAAATAGAGAGCAGCGCATGAGAACATTATAGTGAAAAACAGTGAAATACACTGAGAAACTGAGCATTCCTCCCAGACAAAACCTACTTAGAGGAAACATGGAAAATACCTAACACACATACCTCTTTGAAGATTCTCTGCTTCTGCATACCTAAGCAGAAGGAACAGAGGACACCGAAAGGTCGATTGCAATCTAGAACCGACAAGAGAATCGACGGAATATCCCACATATGGTATCAGGGTCTGGTTTTGACCATATAAATAGGTATGCATTAGTAAATAAAAAAAAAAAGAGAAGAAGAGGGATAGAGAACTTCAAATAACTCTCGAAAGTGGTAGAACATTATGCTTGAGTCGAAGACAAGGCAAGAGAGAAGACCCTACTTGAGTCGAAGCAGAGTAGAGAGCAAACCCTGCCAAAGTCGAGACAGGGCAGAGGCAAACCCTGTTTGAGTCAAGACATGTAAGAGGTCGGCCGCAAAAACAAGAAGGTGATCAACAGAACCTCAGCCAAGAGGTCAGAGATCGGTCGCAAAGGCAAGAAGGCTGCTAGAAAACCCTTGGCTAGGAGGCCAGAGGAGGGTCGGAGCAAAACCAACAATAGAAGGTTGCGGGTGACTGTAGGCTAGGAGGCGGAGTGGGCAGCCACTACCCTCTCTCTCTCTCTCTACATTTTTAACACGTGAGAAAATCATTAGCGGTTTCAAGAAAATCGTCTCGAACAATGGATTGAAAAGTACATTCTGCCCTGATCGATTTTTGAAAATTACAAACTACCACTCGACAAAATTACCAAAATATCTAGATATTTTTGGGTAAAAAGATTATTTTGGTTTATTCAGGCAAAAAGTTAGTTTTGTCCTCTGGCAGTTTATGAAAATTATGAAAAACCAGGATATTGATTTACTTTCTTGTCCCTATCCTTTTAAGAAAATTACTGATTCAGACTAAGGGATAAAATTATTAATTTACCCCTAATCAGTGGCAAATTTACAGAAATACAAAACACCAATTTTACTATTCTGCCCTTGGTCTTTTTGGAAAATTGTAAAACTAGACCAATAGATCAAATTACTATTTTACCCTTGGTGTTTTGGGAAATTAACAAAAGTAGGAATTTTTTAGAAAAAATTATGGATTTATCTCAGTTTGTTTTTATATTAAAATGAGTTATTATCAGCTCATTTTTGTGATATTCTGTATCGTGGTAATTAGATTCATGCTATTTGTGTTTTGTTGCTTTATAAACGTTTTCTATTTAGACCATTGTTATAATTGCAAAACACATAAAAATGAATTGTAAAATATGAGTGTCGGAACTGGCAAAGAATGAAAAGTTAAATGGTCTAAACTTCCAAACGTGGAAGAGAAGGATACCACTTACTATAACACTTAAAGGTGTAGAGTATGTCCTAAAAGAAACTATGCATCCGTCACCACCAGACGCAATAGAGCAACAAATAGAAATGTATAAAATATTTATTAAAGACGAAACAATAGCAAGAACCATCATGTTGATGTACATGAAGGATGACTTGATTAGGGTCTTCGAGGAATTCGAGATAGCAAAAGAGCTTTTAGATTCTATAACAGCCAAATACGATACAACTGTCAAGTTGCACGTTTAGTTGCTACTACAAAAATATAATTCTTTCAAAATGAAAGAAGAGGATAATGTAGTAGAACATGTAAACCATATATTGGTAATGACAATGGACCTATTTGTGGCAAAATTAGTCATTCCAGAACCGATGTAGATATCCACAATATTGAATAGTCTTCTCCCATCATTAAACATGGTAACTACTGCTCTTAGACAAGGGCCATAAATCAATCTTTCAAAATTGCTCCTGAAACTAGCAATTAAGCAATAACATATGAGTAAAAATATAAGAAAAAAATTTGCTAGTAGTTAAAGATGAGATAGGGTCTAGCTCCAAACTTAACCAAAGGAGAAATAAACTAAACAAAAAGTTTGGTAAAAATAACAAAAAGAAAGATTAATCTTTTAAGAAAATACAGAAAAATGCATCTCGAGTCAAGTGTTTCAACTGTAAAAAGATGGAACACTAAAAGAGAGATTACCGTAACTAAAAGAGTGGAGGAAACAACCTACAATATGGACAATCAGAGAAGTAGGACATAATATGCGTAATATCGAAATGTCTCTACATGGACCGCTCGGTGACTGGTTGGTGGATTGACTCTTGAGCGACCAGACATATCTCAAAGTCCAAGAAAGGGGCAATGGATCTAAAGGATTACAAACGAGGAGAACATCTGGTGTCCATGGGAAATAATTCTTTCTCGGATGTTCTGGATACTAGGTCCTTTAAAATTTTTGTGCAATGCACATCAGTTATATTGATTGTGCCATCTATAAGGCGCAATCTGGTTTCAGTACCTGGCCTTAGTAAAGAAAGGTTTTGAGGTAAGGTTTGTTCCTAGCAAGGTGATTGTGGAGAAACATAGGAGAGTATTTTTCTTTGGGGAATTTGATGTAAAATATGTACTGTTCAAACTGAAAGTTAATGAGAATGAAAATTCTTTTGCTTATATTGACTGTGCATTTAATGTTGATGTCAATGTATAGCATAAAGACATTGGGTATGTAAGTCTGAAAAAGTTGAGGAAATTATCCAACTTTGACTTACTGTCGAGATTTGAGAAAAATACTTTTAACAAGTGCAAAGCTTGTATACAAAGAAAAATGATAAGGAAATTTTTTTCTAAAGAGACAACAAAGACAACAACCCTGTTAGAGGTCATTCACATGAATTTATGTGAACCCTTAAGAGTAAGGTCACATCATAGAAAGGCTTATTTTATAACCTTTATCGATGATTACTCGAGATATACGTATTTATATCTCCTAGCATATAAATTTGAGGCACTTGAAGCCTTTAAAGAATATAAGCATGAAGTTGAAAATCAATTGGGGCATTCAATCAAAGTCTTAAGATCAGATAGAGGTGGTGAATATACCTTTGCAGAATTCTTGGAATTCTGTAAAGACTTTAGTATTTCAAAACAAAATACAATGCTGAGGACACCTCAATAGAATGGTGTAGTTGAAAGATATAACAGGACCTTACTGAATATGACAAGGTCAATGTTAATTGATGCCTCTCTACTAAGGATATATTGGGGAGAAGCAGTAAGTACAACGATATACATACTCAATAGAGTACCATGTAAGAATATATTCACTACACCATATGAGATGTGGTTAGAAAGAAAACTCAACCTAGGTCATCTTAAGAGGTGGAAATCTATTGTACATGTAAAATTCATTTATCAGTCTAAATATAAGTTAGACAATAGGTCCTTCAAATGTATATTCATCGGATATCTTAAAGGCTCAAAGAGATATCAGTTTTATTATAATAACCATGGACTGATAGAGAGCAAAGATGTTGAATTCTTAGAAGATACTAAGAATGATATCTTGGAAAATAATGATGAGTATACTAAAGATCTAGTAGACCTAGATCAATCATCATTTGAACCTATAGAAAACCTTCAAGAAACAACCAAAACTTTAAGTGGACATAGTCACACCGTCCTACTTAAAGAATCATCACACTTATCTTATAAAAGAAGTGTGTAATTCAATGATTTAGATGAGTTGACTGATAACTTGACGTATCAACAAGCTATGAAGTCATTGGAAGCAACAGAATGGGGGAAAGTTATCGATGAGAAAATTGAATCCATTAAGAAAAACCAAGTTTAGAAATTGGTTGATTTGCCGAAATAAAAAAAGTCATAGGCTATAAATGGGTTATGAAAAATAAATATAAGGTCAAGGGTTTAATCGACAAGTTTAAACCGAGGTTGATTGCAAAGGTTTTTTCACAAAAAGAGGGGATAGTTTATCGTCAGATATATTCTTCTGTTGTGAAATTTGCATTCATAAGAATAATCTTGATAATATCTGCATATTATGATTTGAACTTATATCAATTAGATATAAAGATAACCTTTTTAAATGAAGATTTAGATGAAATCATATACATGTAGCAACCCAAAGGATATATAGTTGAAAGCCAAGAAGATAAAGTATATAGGTTGAGGAAATCTGTATATGGCCTGAAACAGTTACCTCGCCAATGGTATTTGACTTTTCAAAATGTCATTATAGAACTTGGGATTGTGGCTAATGAGCTTGATCACTGTGTATATGTCTAGAACAGTAGGAGTCGGTTTGTCATCTTATCATTATATGTAGATGACATATTGTTGATTGGGAATGACAATGAGATGATTGTCAAAACCAAGTCATGGTTAAACTCAAGGTTCGAAATGAAGGATATGAGGAAGCATCCTATATCATGGGTATAAAGATCTCTTGAGACAGAGAATCTAAACTCTTATCCTAAGTCAGGAGAGATATATTGACTATATCCTGAAGAAGTTCAAAATGGGTGAATACAAGTCTGCTATTACACCCGTTGTAAAAGGGGTCAAACTAAGTAAGGCTGATTGTCCTAGTAAAGGAGACGATAAGCCTAACGTTCCTTATGCACAAGTTGTGGATAGCTTGATGTTTGTTATATTGTGTACAAGACTTGATATCAGCTTTATTGTTGGACTTTTGAGTAGATACCAAAGTAATCCTAGATGACAACATTGGATAGTTGTAAAAAGGATTTTAAAATATCTGAAAGGAATAAAAGACTTGAAACTATGTTTTCAAGCATATAAACTGAAAGTGGTAGGATACTAGATGTTGACTTTGCTAGGAGCAAATATGACAACAAATCAACTTTGGAACAAATATTCTTATTTGGAGGTGGTGGTATTTCTTGGGCATATAAGAAACAGGGTTGTGTAACATTGCATACACAAAAAGTTGAGTATGTGGCTTATTATATGGTTGCAACGAGTGTCATCTGGATAAGCTGTTTCACACGAGATTTGAAGCTAGAGATAGCCGACGAGCCAGTTGTCATTTACTGTGACAACAACGCATCAATTACTCTTATTAAGAGTTGAGTTGATAACTCAAAGAGCAAACATATAATGGTTAAATACCACTATGTTCATGATATGGTCATGAGAAAGGAAATATCCATCTTATACATGTCAACTCATGATATGTTGGCATACCCCTTGACTAAAGGTATAACAGAGGATCTTTTCTCAAAACATGTTGCGAACATAGGCTTGAGATACGTTTGATTGTTGTATAGATAAAAAACCACACAACGGGTGGTGATTGCAATCGCAAGCATAAAATGACATTACTAAGAAGACCTCGCAAAAGTGGGAAGAAAACCAGCATGTCAGTTCACTTAACTCGAACGGCCAAGTGGGAGATGTAAGGAAATATATAGTCATTATGGGCAACCCCAACACAGAAACAACTAGACTGGTCATCCAACGTTATATGTGAAAGGGATAAGGGAAAGGATGGATGTAGATGCTGCTATATAAATAGAGAGCAATCACCTACTAAGCTTATCCATAACCGTTCAGAAAAGGGCTTGAGGAAAAGAAAGCTCAGTAGAAAATTCGGGAGGAAAGAGGAGCAGGCGTTGTTGTATAAATAAAGAGCAGTGCACTAGAATAATATACTGAGAAATAGTGAAATACATAGAGAAACTTAGCATTCCTCACATGTGAAACCTACTTAGAGGACACCTAGAAAATACCCGACACACATACCTCTTTGAATATCCGTTGGTGTTGCGTACCTGAGCAGGAAGAACCGAAGACTGCAAGCCAGAACCGACAGGTGAGTCGACAAAATATCCCACAATTTCTATATCTCATCACAGCATTCTGTACTTTTATGTCACCACTCGACTATAGGCCACTCATTGTAAAACCTTCTTCAAGGGAAGAATTCCGATGTATGTATTGTAGCAAATTTCAAGCCATGCACTCCTTTCTCCTATAGTATCAGCTTTTTCTTTTTCTTTTCTGTTTTTAAGTTCTTGATGGATATATTCACCGTATTATTCGGGTATCAAAGGACTACTCTCGATTTTAGTATCTGGGAAAGAGGACCAACTCTCATTTCTTATCGAAGGATGAGAAAATCTGCAAAAACTTATCTAGCCATTTGGTCGGGCGCCAGTCATGTTCTTGAATCCCGTTCATTATCGAATGATCAGGAAATCACATTTGGACAAAATGCCAAATCATTTTCCTGTACTTAACCTATTCTTTTGATGCTTCATTTTCATCTCGCAAATGCAAAGGCTTTGTATTATCTAATCGTTAGAACGTCCAACTTGTCTTATTTTAGTGTCAGAACATCCAGAATGCGCTATCAGACTGAAAGACCACGGAAATCATAAATACATCCAACTAACTGAACCACCTCCCAGGAAACCCAAAACGTCAAATACATACAGATACTTGATGCATGCAAAACAGCTTATGTTTCATCCATAACATCAAAGAATAACAAAAGCAGTAAGGGGAAAAAAAGAAAGACACCATCAAGACTTTCAAAACAATAAACACCAGAAAACGATGTATTCATAAAAGGAGATTTAAAAAGAAGCACTGTGATGGTCTGTTAGAAATAAAAGAGAGATGAAAGAAGTTCATTTAAAAAAAAGGTGACCGAAAGCTTCTAAAACTCATAAAAACCATGATAAAAATCAAATCTTTTAACCAAATACATACACGAGAAAAAATAACCTAATCATAAACTATATCAAAAAATCCATCTCTCTCAGTAATAATAAATTTTATTAAAAGCTTCTCTTTCTCTCTTTCACCTCCGGTTCTGGAACCAGACTTTGATCCGCTTGGGCTGACACTCTCTGATCAACTGCTGGCTTCTCAAACTGCTAGGCTTTGGGCACTCAGCATACACCCTCTCTAACGCCTCCACCTGCTCCGGCGTGTATCTCACATACTTTCTGGCGTCCAACTGACTGTCCTTCCCTTCCTTTTGCTCACACAGTGCCATTTCTCTCTCTTTACCACTCTTCTTTTCAGTATTCACCGACACTAACAACGAGATATCCCTCAAACAAAAGCGAAATGCTTCCCCTTTCACCTTCTCCTTAACCACCTATTACTCCTTTTGGTGGGTGGCATCAAGGAAGAGGAACCAACGAAGCTCTCTGTGCAGGGAGCCCCCTCTTTCCCACATCACAGAGACACGCTGATGAAGGATACAAGTCCGTAACCACCGTCGTGTTTGCTGCTGAAACCCATTACTCCCTTGGTTTCTCTTCCAGGACAGAATGAAGAGGATGGTGAAGAATGCCAAAGGAAAATTCCTAGCCGGAGTTTATAGGGAAAGGAAGGCGCAAGAAAACAGTGAAAAGCTTCCTATTTTTTTTCTCTTGGATTTGGTCTTTGCACAGTAGAATAGTCTAAAGGAGCTATTTTCGTAATGGACAAACATGGGCAGGTCAACCCTTGGTGAACTCCCTTTCCTTCTGTAGAGCACTGAATTTATGCATTCTGAGTTGTACATGATACCGTGAACTTATAAAGCGTCGTGGCCTTCTACCTTTGGGCTCTGCCAATTCTATCGGTCTCCTCTCTTTTCATATGCCATCACTACGTGCAGTATCGATTAATTCGGAACTTGATTTGAAAGGTATATTTTGATATGAATGTGTTCCTGCAATCTTTTTTTTTTTTTGCGGAAGTCTAGAATACACAACCCATGCACTACCTCGACAGTTCAAACTTGCCACCAGCATCGTGGGAGTCGGAGAGCCCTGCCAGGTGAGCTAACACTCCTGGTTCACTTTGGGTTGCTCCTAATAACCAATGAATGCCAAGTGATTTCCTTGGTAAATATTTGAACGAGATCCGAGAAAAAGAAGAAAAGTAGCAGGAGAGAGCAGAACAGGCAAGGACTCTCTTTAGACATATCAACCTGACTTCCAGCACCACCCGGTGAAGAATAACAAAGAAGAGGAGAGATGGGGAAAGGCATCATGTCTACTGAGTTCGATCTATCGGAACAACTCTGATCGAGTGAGGGTCATAGTTTTGGTGTGGTCTTGAGTGGGACTTTTCGCCGCATGAGCTCATGAGAATGTCATAGCAGCAACATATAGACCAAAATTCTGAAATTTCCATTCAAAGAAGCAAAGACCAACTTCAGTAGCTCACTAATGATAAGCTTATGAATTTATCAGATCCTTGTTGCTAAAAAGGACCGCCCACAAGAGCAAAGCGCGTTCATTAGGAAGTTTGGCCCACATTCTTAACTTCAAGTCTTCTAAAATATTCTGGACTGATATGTTGTGGTATGGTGCATTTCAGGCAAGTTATACTGCTCCGTGGGCGTTTTGGCTTAAAATTCCTAATAGGAAGCTATTTCAGGTATCTGCCCCAAAACCTCCTTGCCATATGCTGCACTATGATGTATATTGTGGAGAATCTTTATGTTACTATCTCTTTCAGAGTGATGATAATTGTCATGTATAGCTGCATGATGATGTTTTCTGTGGATAATGCTAACGTGTTGTATCAGTGACCTTTAATACTTTTTTGTTCACAAGAAGCTGCAGAACATGATCCCAAAGCCGATAGGATGTAGAGATTTAGCAATGAATATATTAATCATGCTTTCCAGTAAAGAGAGAGAGGCATTGAGAATTTGAGTCGATCCACAAAGTACACTACTACTACGAAGGACAGCCTGAACTTGTTGAAATCACAAAGATCCATCAAGCAAGCTAATTTCAAGGTACTTGACAACAAACCATCAGAATAATCATCTTTAATCTCTACAGAGAGAATGGCATACAACTGCACATGGACATTAGCAGCATGTCGTTACAGATTGAACCGTTAGGAACAGATGAATTAAACCTCAAAGAAATTCTAGATTGCAACTTATTAGCATGTAGGCTCATGATGCAAGAACCATCAATGCTGAATACCCTATAGTGCAAAGATACCATGTTATCACCCACCCTTATAGTACAACAGCTTTATCCTTGAAAAGGAAAAGGAAGATATGTTTGGTCAGTCTTCGATCTATTCATAACCGAGGGAAGGCAGATGCCTCAACCGAAATCTGAAGAGGTCCAGATCAATACAAGCTGTTTGAATTTTTCGAAAATTAATGCAAGTCCTCACCTGAATTTCACCCAATTGTAGCCCCAGAAGACTCTCTAGGTCCAGTACCGTGTTTTCATGATTTAGTTTCCAGGATCATCCGAAGCCAGACTGCATACTCACACGATCTTAGACAAGAGACACGAGCACTCGGCATAACCGGTGAACTACGCTTGCTTCTGGATAAATGTGTGGGACAGAGGACTCATGGTACCTGCTTCCCTCCCCAGTTCTCCACTTTGAGAACGAAGAGTGAGCAGAAGGGGAGAAGTGCTCACTTCCGTTCTCCCCTCCTTTATGACAAAAGCAGTGAACATGATGAAACTGTCATAAAATCCTCCACTACTTGTAAACTGGAGAGTCGGCATCATACTGAACTGCTAACGGATGGTGCAAAGTAGAAGATTTACATGCAATACAACCAAATGCAAAGAGATTGCAATAAAATTCAAACTATAAAGAATTATCTGATAATCCCACACAAAGGTTGTCGAATTACCGACTTATTTCTCAAGGGAAAAAGAAAAACTGCGAAGGTTTACAGTTGTCATGCTTGAACTCTTCTCGTATCGACATTCTCTCATCACAGGTTTGGATATCATACAGCAAAAATCTGTCTTACGTCCTTCAGGCATTTGCCATGAATCTGGTGCTTCAGACTCCAGAGTCGCTCATCTTTGGAACCATCATCTGAGCGTCACTCCCGTTATCCCGTGCAAAAGTGAAATCCTTCTTGAGCTGCATTACTATTATTGCGAGTAAATGGAACCCCCAACTCCAGAATGAAACCAAGGAAAAGTTTCTTTCTGTCCTTTCAACCATGGAGTCTGGAACTCCAATTTCAAAACCAAAAGCAAGCATTTTACGCCATTGAGCTGGATCTATTGCCGTATTAACATTTAACTCCAAAAAAAGCAAAGCCTTTGATTCTCCAATCAAGTAAAGAAAACGCATAAATGACTGTCAATTTTCTCACTCACTAGGATGCATGAGCCGCATGCTTGAACGCGCTTATACTTAATACCTTTATCAGAAGAAACTGCTCATCTTGCTATGAACTTATTCGGGTTGTCAATCCTTGATCACTCAATCGATTGCAGAGACCAAAACCATAGGAAAAAGGCAGGACCTTTGGTTTATTCAAAGGAGCTGTTAAGAGGCATTGGGGAGGAGGATCAGTATAGAAGTCAAACAAATCGCCTCTTTTGAATCTACCGTGTTTCTCGACACCTAGTCCGAAATCATACGTTGTTTCAACTCATCTTCAAACCTTCTACATGAATCTGCTCTCATCTCGGTGCTCATATCATCATCTGGTGCAGGGTAGTAATCCTCCCTTAACTGCACATCCCGGAGATTCGGGATCCTCAGCAACATTTTCATGAAATGCTCGTACGCCGTCCCGTGTATGAAAAGCTTCCTCAGCGTCACGCACTCTGACAGGAGGCCGGCGCCGGGAAGCGTTAGGCTCCGGCTATTCATGTCTCTATCTTGAGGAGGCCAGTAATCCAATTCGCTCAGCTTCGATTCTCCGATCCCCGTCAGGTAAAATCTCTCCCACAAGCTGAGATCCACCTGCCCAAGCGGCGCGCTCAGCGCATAGCCGATCACATCTCCACAATCAAGATTCATCTTTACGAGTTGTGGGTAGCGAACCAGAGAACTCAGTCCAAATGCCGGCATGGTGAGCTTCGCGCACAGCCGGCAGTCACCTTCGACCTTGATCGCGACCTCTTCCAGCAACGGGCAGCACTCCAGGCCAGTTGCCGCCAGCGGCGATAGGAGCTCGCCAACCGGAATCCAGAGAGAGAGAGAGCGCAGCCTAGGCCATGTCTTGCACCCGAACTCGCTGCCGGCAGCATTGCTACATTCACCATCGGAACTATACTTCCCCTTCTTCCTCACGGCACTTCCATCCACTCCCCCGTTGATATACCGGTGGCATTCCGTCGTCTCCAAGCACAAATTCAGATCAAATTTGCGTTCATCCTTCTTCTGCTTCGCTGCCCCATCGGCCGACTCCGACGAGCCCCAAAGGCAATCAATGTGGAGATGCTGCAGCCTGTCCCTAACGGGCTCCAACGCCCGTAAAGAGCTCGCAGCATCGAGTTGCCTGCAGCACGATATCCTCGCATCGACCAGCGTCCGCCGGAGCCCGCAAACCGCTCTCAAAATGCCAGTTTCCGACACGCCCAGGCAACCCTGGATTTCAAGCTTGGAGAGGCGAGGACAGCCGGCGGCAATGGCGATCAATCCAGCATCTGTGAGGTCGCTCGAGCTCTTAATGCAGAGCGACTCCAATCTGCTGCACGTCGCCAATCCGTCCGGCCTCGGGCCGTCACCCCGGCAAATGCCCAGAAACTGCCCGACCTTCAACGACCGGAGACCCCGGCACTTGGTGCCCAGTACCTCCAGCGCCCCGCCGGACGCCGGAACGTTGTGGCAGATGTCCAGCGTAAGGTCCTCCAGCGCCGGCAGACGGGTGAAGACTTCTTCGAGAGTCCGGCCACTGATCCCAGCGTCCTCCTGCGAGAACTCTTCCGATTCCGGATTCGACCGTGGGGAGACCAGTGCAGAGGCGTCGGCGAGGTGGAGGCACCGGAGCTTGGGGCAATTCTCCGCAAGGACGAGAAGGGCGTCGTCGCCGACAAAGTCGACGTAGCGCGGATCGAAGAGGCAAGACACCAGGAAGGTAACCAGATTGGGGCAAGCAGAAGAAATGTCCTGGAGCTCTTGCGACTTGAACCCCTCTGAGGAGAGAATCAGCAAATTCAAGTGCGTGAGGGCCGCGCCGGCAGATCGGTGGTCGAGAAGCGCGGCCGGAACGTCCTCCGTCCAGCAATAGAAACGGGAGAGATCGAGGGAAGAAAGAGAGGGGCAATGTTCGAAGAGGGGAACGAGGTCAGCACCAGGCGGCGACGGAGGCCGCTGATGGAAGCGGACGAGATGGACAGATTTGAGAGACGGGAGGTGGGGAGCGAGGATCTGAAGAGTAGTGGGGTGCCGAGCGTAGAGAGTGAGGAAAGAAAGACGGGGGAAACGCTGAGAGAGGAGATGAGCAATGATTCGCGGATCGAAAGGAGAAAGGCAAAGAAGCGCATGCCCCCACGGAGAGCAAAGGGAGAGATCAAGATGGGTGACGCAGCCGAAGGAGAGGGGGATCGAGAAGAGGTCGCAGACGTTTGCTCGGAGCGAGAGGGACGTGCGGGAGGACCGGTCTTTGTCCCTCCATTTCCGGCAGACGAGCGACATGGAGTTCCGGCTGCGGGTATCCGTCACCAGGGTGAAGATGGTTTCGAGTATTTGGTCGGCGAGGTCGTGCAGACGGGTTTCCCCCGACGAGGAAGAAGAAGGGGTAATGGATTCTGCAGGCATCATTTACACAATTCCTGACGATGGTAGTGATGGACACTTCAACATCTGACGGTATGCCGCCGGACACAAGTCGCTCGGGAGACGTAGTGAACGGTGGTTTATTATTTGAGAGGAGAGATTGCATAACCGGCGGCGATTTCTGCAGAAATATTACCAACTGCCCTTGTTGGTAGTGGCTTAAAACGTATAATTGAGAGAAAACTAGCCTTTGATCATGAAGACGGTCACCGGAGACGTGATTGCAACGATGGTAGGGAATCAATTGCAGACGGAAACCACCATTCGTTGCCGTCGTTTGGTGAAATGCGGAATTTAAGACAAACGCAAACCTTTGATCACGAATTCAGGCACTGCTGCACCATAGCCACGGTGGTTTGTAGAGAGAGAGAGACTTTGTCTTCTAGAAAGAGAAGAGAGGGAGGGGAATAGCTAAGCTAGGGACCACAGCGCACAGTGGAACTCGACCCTCATCTTGAGAGAGAGAGAGAGAAAGAGAGATGGGTGAATTGGAGCGGACAAAAGATTTGCTTTGTGTTCTGGTTCGTCTTCTCTTCTCTGGTCTTCTTTCTTCAACCTAGTTTTGCATGAGCTGCTCGTTGTTCAGACTCGTCTCGGCTCGTAGCCAGCTCGCTCTTGGGTCGCTTGTATCAATGAGCTACATGAACTTGGGTGGGTTTAATCAGGTCATTAATTGCTGCTTTCTTTGAATCGATAGAGGGTTCAGACTCGATCCAATCTCTCCATAAATGATGAGAAAGAAAGAAAGGAGTAAGAAGTTTCATTTACAGCAATTTTTTTTTCGGTTACAAGAGAAGGCTGAAGCCTAATACACACCCACACATGCACTTTTTGAAAGTTGAACTCCCCACTAACAACAACAGAGACATAGCACTCTACCATTCAACTAACACTTGAAGTGCATAAGGGTGTCAGTGAGTCCAGCTTTAGTGATAACTCGAACTAGACTCAATTTTATTCAGTTCGACCCGAGCTTGAATCCAGCTTTACATAGGAGTCAAACTGGAGCTTTCTAGTACTCGACTCAAGTAGCTCGTGAACCTAATTGAGCTTTTATAAATTTAATCTTTTTGACTTTTTGAGATATAAAATTTTCAATTAAACTTTCATAATCAATATTAGAATTTCTCTTTTTCAATTGATAATATGGTTAACCCATTCAATTCTTTTGGAGACATTGTTGATTTCAAATAAGATTTTATTAAATTAAATTTTCAAAACTTCTTTTAACTTAAGCAACACTTATTAAATAGTTAGCAGAATTCCGAATATTTTGGGCCTACATTAATAAGTGTATGGCTCACCAAGCATTTCTTAAATAAGCCGAGTCAAGCTTAGCTGTGCTTGAGCTTGATTCGGCTCGATTACACCCCAAAACTCACGGGTTGATCTGCTCTCCTCAGTTGGTGGTGAATATGACTGTTGCTAAGATCCCTAAACAACACTTAAACTAAGTACTAATTGATTTAAGTCGGTTCGTACTGACAACTACATCTAACTCGGGCTAATGTAAAAGCCAGGCTATATTGGACTGATGGCAAATGAGATGAGAGAAGAAGGAGCCTTAGTTGCGCCGGGGACTTGACTGGATGGGTCGAATCGGCGAAGCATGGACTCTTTTGGACTTAGCCAGCAAAGGGATTTTGATGCACGTTTGTGGGTGGGGGAGGGCGGTCTAGGCTCAAGTTTGAAGCCACTCATTGATGTTGATCCAGGTAGTACTAAACATACTTGATCAGATGAGCTCACGGAACGATACTACATGTACCCAGACCAATTAGCCTTCTCCGGAGTCAAAAGGGAAGGAACTTCATCTTGGTTGTAGTAGACAGGTTCTCCAAAATGACCCATTTCATTTCTTATCACAAAATTGATGATACAGTTCATATTGCATATTTATTTTTTCTGGAAGTCATCAAGCTTCATGGGATTTCCCACAACCTCATGTTTGATCGATGTGAAGTTTATGAGCTATTTTTGGAAGATACTATTTAAGTGATTGTTTACTAAGCTCATGTTTAGTACTTTATCCCACCTCAAACTGGCAGATTGACCGAGGTAACAAACTGTACTCTCACCACTCTTTTGTTTACTTTTGTATCTAAAAATTTGTGAAGCTAGGAAGAACAACTTCTATGTGTGGAGTTTGCTTACAACCGATCAATCTATAGCATCATGGGTCAGTCCTTTTTAAAATTGCTTGTAGAGACAATCTCACAACTCCCCTAGACCTAGTACCTATACCAAACTAATCTAGAGGTGATCCTAGCAGTATAAGTTGTGTTGAGGTCATGAAAAGTTTGCATCAACAAGTAAGATAACAAATCAAAAATAAGAACACGGAATATGCCAAACAAGCTAACAAAAGGTAACACCCCACTTTCTTTGCTCTCGGGGACCTTGTTTGGGTCCATCTCAGTAAGCATTGATTTTCACATAGGCATCATTCTAAACTCATGTCATGAGCAGAAGGGCCCTTTAAGATTTTGGAAAAGGTCAATAACAATGCATACAAGGTTGAGCTTCCACAGTAATTCAGGGTCTCTAACTCCTTCAATTTGAAAGATCTGACACCTTACAAGGAAGATGTTGATTTGAGGACAAATCTTTAATTACCCCAGGAGGATGATATTGATCTAGGTAGTACTGAACATAGTTGGTCATATGATCTCGTTGAATGATACCAGGGCCCTCTTATGCGCTCCTGGACTAGTTTTAATGACCGGACCCTATTTGAGTTCAAATTGAAACTATACAGGTGAGGCGTAATGGGTATTGAAATCAATAAAGTTTGTTTACTACAACAGGTGAGGAATCCTCATAACTAACACTAGGCCCATCAAGATTAATGAAGTTGTTGGAAACAATTAAGTTTGGCACTAGTTTTCTAATTATTAGTATTAAATTAGTTAGTTATAAGAGTAATTAGAATCATTCACCAAAATATGGTTTTAAAGACATGCCAGTAATAGTTAGGTTGAATTTTCATTTTAAGTAGCCTGTATTTAATATTTTTTCATTATCTAGGAATTTTGCTCATTTTTTACGAATTCTGCAGTAATTGTTTTGGCCCAACTCAAAGGGATGTCTTGAGCATAATATAACAAGTCTATATGAGAAACACAAGTTTTTAAGTTATCAAGGATTCTCTCAACTCAACTTCTTGTCGGCCAGCACACCATAACATGACTTAGTTCTTGAGCATTTTGGATTTGGATCAGGGGCCCACAATGAGGGGATTCACATTTATCCACATGATATGCTGAGGTTGGAAGAAGAGTGCGAAGTAGTTGGCGGTGCTTTTTATGTGTTAGAGATAATATCTATTTTGGTAGTGCCCAGGGGCGATTACATGTGTGTGTGCGCGCGAGCATTCGACCAGACCTAGCTAACTTTGACCGGTGAACCAAGCCTTGTTTGGGTGCATTAGACTCCGTGCCCAGCCTACTCAAGTGAGAGTTTTCATTGGTCTTATGAGGTTGACATGGTTACTTTAGTAAATTATATCAAACCAGTTGTCACCATAATTAATTTTTCTCCGTACATAACCTAGAAACAAAAACGGACAGTACTATTTCTAAAAATTACGAAATGAACGTTGTTATATATATATATATATGAAAACTGATATATCTTAATATACATTCAAATTAAAATAAATCTCAACTATGAAAAAGGATTGAAATTTGAATTTTAAAAAATAAAGTGTTCATATGAACAAACTATATTTACAAAAATTATACATTTACTTTTTAAATTTAAATTTAAGCCCTTAATTACTTTTATAAATGATTGAAATTCGTTAAGATTTGCTAGCATGTATGTATGCTAGAGTTTTTATATATGGAGAGAATGAATAGATCTATCACTTACTATTCACTCGTATTTGATAGTTCTTTTTTAGAGTACAAGTGTAATAATAAGGTCTTTTGTTTTTTTAATTTTTTAAATAATACTCATATATCAAAAAGTAATGAGTGAATATGACAACCATGTCACAAGTTAACATAATCCAATTTCATTTATATATCTATATCTATATTAATGTGTATGTGAAAAGTAGTAAATGTATACTGTCACTCGATATATAATGTTGTAGGAACATCTTCGTCATTCAATATTTGAGATTCATGTTATTGTCCAAATCAAAACCTTTACTATGACTCTCAATTTAAGTTTCCAAAAAAATTTGACGATGGCGATGGTTTTAACGTGTAGAGAATGGTATTTAACTCTTAGAAATCACGAGTCATGTAGCTCAATCTTTAGAAGGTAGGTTGTGATAAAATAAACCATCATTTTTCAGTTATACGGGTAAAATAATTGATAAAATATCTTATTATTTACTTAGCCTCAAACCCTATACAACAACAACTAAGCCTTTTCCCATACCCTTAAACCCTATACGATATATAAAAATTAAAAAACTCTTGGAGTTATATGAGTAATAACTGATATAATATTTTATTTATTTATTTGTGTAGCCTCACTCCTAGTTTAGCAATAAATAAATAATCAAACTATATATAATTGTTCTTGATTAATCTTTTTTTTATAAGTATTTTTGTTTGTATCGTAGTGGTGGAAGGAGAAAGGAGGAGAAGTGGTGGGTTGTGGATGAGGATGAAGATGAAGATCCGCAGAGGGACCCGCAGCAGTGATGTCGCGATGCGGGTGCCATGTGATCATCATCCATTTAGATAGAAATTCTCTCTTCTCTGTACTTTTCTTCTCTCGGGCTTGTTTTCTTTTTAGACTCTTCTCTGTCCTTTCGACATTTTTTATTAATATCAACAATTGAGATATTTAAACTAAAAAGCAAATTACCTGCAAAGGTCTTCTTTTGATTTTTAATTTTTAATTTCAACGTTCAATCTTATCAATCCAACGATTACAGTTTTTGGAGAATGTTTAAGCATGAATGAATGTGTGCATTGACCAATTTCTCTCCCTCTCTCTATATAATATATAAAGGGAGAGATAAAGACGAGAAAAGCTGAGGGGGATAAGATTAACTATATATTATATGTAATATATGTAAAGCTTGATTAGGCTCGTGAGTTACTTGAACATCGAGCTTGAGCTTGAGCTTGATCAAACCAAGCTGACTTCGAGCTCTTGTCGAGCCTCAAGCTGATCTCAAGTAGCTTGGCTCACTTACACCCCTCCTGGAAACTGTTTTATGCAGGGCATACTATACCGTATAATCCACGTATTAAACTGGTGGAATGTATATCCTTAAAAACAACTCTGTGGAATGCAAATTTTCAGTCAACTTTCTGAATTTTAGGTGCGGAGAGCGACCCACCTAGAATGGAAATAGGTGCAGATGTGGAAAGTATAAAAACAGGTGCATATGAAAAAAATATCCTCAACAATGAAATTATTGAGAACTTATGTTCTTTTTTATTTATTTTTACAATGAAAGGCCAAAGCCTTACCGGCATAGCTATGCAGGCCCCGTGAATCGAACTCACTAAGCGATGGGAGTCAAAGAGTCCTACCAAATGAGGTAATGATATATGAGCATTTTAATATAATATCTTCATATTATAATGTTGTAGAAGTTCCCCTAACTAATGTAAATAGTCTTTTGGTTTTTTGAGTGCTTTCAGACATTACACGAGTAGATGTTGAGGGTTTGGTTGTTTGTCGACGAGAGGTAAATAAAGACTCTACAACATATCAAGAAGATCGAAGAGTAGTAGGTAGTAGTAAATACTCAAATCTATTTTATCATTTCAATCATTCAATATTTGGGATGAACGGTTGAAATGATAAAGTAAAGAGTATTTAATGCATCAATGCAAAGTGCAAACATATTTCTAATTCAAATATCCACCTATCATGATGGTAATCAAAACCGTTTACCACCACCTATACTTAAATAAGACTCTTTGTAATGGATCAAGAAGAAGATCGACATTGCCTTTCCGATAGGTCTCTCAACCATTTCTCCTACCACTGTTCATTCTCCACGGTTTCCATTTGCGCTCACAAAAAATGTGAAAATATAGCTTACTAGTCACAAATATATATATATATATATATATAGAGAGAGAGAGAGGTAATAATAAATGCTCAAACCCCACCTATGCTCAAATTTACTTTATGATCTCATCCCTTTAATATTTGAGATAAACAGTTGAAGTGATAAAGGAAAGAGTACTTAACGTATCATGTGCATTAATATAATGTACAAAATACAATGGTACTTTTAATTCAATTATTCACCTATCATCATGGTAATCAAATGGTTGATATGATAAAGTAGATTTCGGCATAGTTTATCACTACCTGTAGGAAAAGTAGACATGTTCGGTTTTGGGTTACCTGAAATCCAGAACCATAACTGAACCGTCCTTGGAGTAGTACGTGTTAGCAAAGTTCGGTTAAAACCGAAATACTGAACTAAATCGAACCGAAATTCATGGTACAATTTGGTAACCGCAAGATTTGGTTTGGCTTCGGTTTAGGAAATGGTATAAAATAGATATTTGGTTCAGTTTTAGTTTTTGGATTTTCCAAAACCGAATAACTAAAATTCATATTTTAAGTAATACTCAAAACATGCCCTAGAATAATTGTGCTTTTCCAATCTCTCTCGATCCTTCTTTGTTGTGCTAGTGTATGAAAAAGTTGAGATCTTAATCACCGACCATCATCAAACTTCTTTCCTTGAGGTTTCCGTCTGCGACATTTTGTCTACAACCAAGTGTGCTCTCCGATATATAAAACCAAGGTAAGTCTTTTTCCACCCAAACCGAAAACTGAAAATTGTTGTTTTTCATGAAGATGAGTATTCTTTTCACCCAAACTGAATCTGAACAGTAATCAATGTGAGTGTTCACAAGCTCCTTATTTCATGAAGTTTCTTCTTTCGTGGATGTTTCATAGGTGTGTTTTCATATTCTCATTTCTATAATGGCAATTGGCTTTTATTTGTGCATCAAATCAAATCCCTTTTATTCGTGTTTATGTCTTATGTCAAATATCAAGTTGTGTTTTGCCTCTCTCATCATAGCATAGTGTTTTGCACTTGAATCAATAAATCAAACCATTACTATCTACAATAGTCTAAGCAAGGCCTAAATCAGCTTCTACTGCATCTCAAAGTGCATCTCAAATTTCTAGTAACTTCAAAAAGAAGTTGAAATGATGCAAAAATCATATAAAAATATAGTTGATATGTTGACCCAAATGTTTTCTTATTTGTTCCATACACATTTAGGTCTGCCAAAACAAGAAGAAGTGGTGAGTGAAGGGACCATAAATTGAATATAGTCATTCATACATTTATGTGAGCAACAGACTGACAAATGACGAATGTAATCTGACTCATCTCAAAACCTTCCAGCTATAAGAAAATCAAATAACTAGCAATATATTGTTTGTTCCCACTAAGTCAACATCAAACTTTAAATGTTAGATAATATTGTAATTTATACTTTTGTGCCAAATACCCTCCTAAAAACTATATAATCATATGTTTTAACCGATCTTCTTAGATAGTGTATTTTCATTTGGGATGAAGTTGATATATATAGAGAAAGTTATAGAGAGAGAAAGATACTTTTAATTTATATAGGTGAAGTTTAGTACATGTTGTATTAGTTTATATTTTATGCAATACATATACTTGTTTTTATTATTTGAGATGTTTCAATTACAAGGTCTACCTCAAAGGCTACGAAATGTAATCTCAGTGCAAGTAAACTCAAATACACTATGGTTAAGTAATGATACAACCTCTCCAAAGACACAAAGGAAGACCATAAAGACAAAACCTAACTATGAGAGCCTTTTACCAACTTACAGTTGTTTCAATTGATATTAAAGTAAAATGCAGTTTATTGTATTAGATACTTTTGTTGTGATCCAAAGAAGAATGACACCAGTGGAATAAAAAATCATCTAGTTGTTTGTAAGAAGTTTATAGAAAATGTAGACGATAAAGAACAGTTGCTTTTGTAATCAATAGTTGAGAATGAAACTTAGTCGTTTTATCTACTTGAAAATTTGATCAAATGGCAATTAGGAAAGTCATTGTAGAAATGGTAATTACGGAAGAACTTCTATTTAAGATTGTCGAAAGTAAAGGGTTTAGAAAGATACTCGATATTGCATGTACTAAGTTTAAAATGCCATCTAGGTGGACTGGATCACGTAATTGCTATGAACTTTATATAAATGAAAAATTAAAGTTGAAGAATGTTTTGAAAAAGAATACTCAAAGCATATGTATAACCATAGATACATGGACATCCTTACAATGCATGAACTATATGTATATGACAACCCATTTTATTGGTGATGAATGAAAGTTAAAAAAATATTGATTTTTTGTTCAATATCTAGTCAAAAAGTATTTATAGTTATAGTTGACAATGCTAGTTCAAATGATGATGTTTCATATTTGAAAAAAATTCATAAGTTGGGAACCTGGTATTGCAAATTATAATTTTTACATATGAGATCTATTGTGCATATAATAAACTTGGTTGTGCAAGACGGTCTAAAGAAGGTGAGTATCTCCATTAATTGGTTAAGGAATATTGTCAAATACATTAGGCAATCTTTGACAAAGATTCAAAAGTTCAAAGAATGTGTTGAAGAATATAATATAGAGTGTAAGAGTCAATTGTGTTTAGATGTTATGACTAGATAAAATTCCACCTACAAAATGTTGGGTGTTGCTGAAAAAATTGAGAAGATATTTGAGTTATTTGATGCACAAGATTTATGTTTCAGGCGTGAAGTAGAATCAAATGATGATGATGGATATATTGTAATTGATTGGAATTCTATTAAAAAGTTGAGTAACATGCTCCAATAGTTTTACGTAGTGTATATTTTAGGGTCATCTTATGTCACATCAAATATATTTTGGATTGAGATCAATGATTTAGTTGGAGTAATATTAAAGTGGACCGACAATGAGGATTTGGAGGTAAAGTGTATGGGTATAAGAATGAAAATAAAATTCGATAAATATTGGGGTAATCATACAAATATGAATAAGCTTATTTTTGGTATTTGATCCTTGAGAAAAATTTGAAATTATGGAGTTTGCTTTTTGTAAAATTTATGGTAAAGAAAATAAAAAAAAGTTATTTAAGGGAGTGAGAGAAGCTCTTTTGGACATATACCATGAATATAGAAGGATGCTTCAACCTGAAAATATCAATGCCTCTCAATCAAATGGAAACTCCACAAGAACCCTTGTGTCAAGTGAGTCAAGTAATGTGGGAACAAAACAGAAGGCTAGAGGTTTTTTCAAAGAAGAATACTTAAAAAACAAAATGGAGATTGAAGGTATAAGAAAAAAAGAAAAACTAAATTGAATGTTTATTTAAGTGAAGAAATGCTAGAAGATCGTAACAATTTCGATATTTTAAGATGATGGAGGATTAATTCTGAGAGATTTTTCATTCTTTCATGTATGGCAAGCGATATCTTGGCAGTTCATATATCTACAATAGCTTTTGAGTCTACATTTAGTATTGAAGGGAGGGTTCTTGATGCATTAAGAGTTCTTTAATGCCTAAGGTAGCCAAGAGCTTGATTTGCAAGAAAGACCAGCTACGACATAGTATTATTTTGAATACTTAGAAAGAATTGGAAGATGTTGAAAAATTTGAAAATGGTAAGATATACTAATGTTTTAATTGACTTTACCATTTGTTATCTAATTCTTTGTATTACTAATTTATCTCTTATGACATTTTAGGCTTAGAAGCTATTGGATTTGGAGGGTAGTAGTATTGATTAGCAACACAAATTCTTTAAGTAATTATATTATACTATATCAACTATTTATTTTATTATCTTTTTTATTATTATAGCATTTTTTTTATGTAGGTCAAATGGAGTTGGATGAAGAATGAAAATGATTACCAAACAAAGTAAAAAATAGTTTGATTGATATTGAATATATTATTGTAGATTGGTAATTGAAATGATATATTGAAGAAATAATTTGATTTCTCTAATCATAGATGTTATGATAGCAATATATTATTTTTCTTTGCATTAAAGTGACATGTGCATGTATAGATTTCCTTATATCTACATAATGAAGACAGTGTGATATTTGAACTACAAAGGGCCTTCTGAAATATGAAAAGTAATTGCAAAGTGTGATCTTGCAAAGATTCTTTATGATATGCTAGATACAAGTAATTCTTGTGATATTTAAACTATTCTGAAATCTGAAAAGTAATTGCAAAGTGGGACCCTGTATTGATTCTTTATACTCTAAATTCATTCAACTTGCTTTACTAGATCCTGAGTTGCATGAGATGACGTTCAAGTTGGATTCTCAATGAAACATTTATGCTTTGATCAAATATGAAAGTTTCTTCATTCAAATTAACCCAATTATATACAGATTCTTTATATGTTGTCATGTGTAGTGTTGCATTATTGAGTTATCATATCTTAACATGATGTGTAGGTGAGATTTTGATGATATTCAGGTTGTAGATTTAGTATGATGAATAATCAAACAAGTATCTTTATTTATTTATTTTGCATTGGCTTGGGAGGAGAGGATTCAATATGTGTATTTGATATGCTAGTGCATCGAGTTCACCAATTTACTTCTACATGGAAATGGGAATGGAGAATTCATCAAAGAAAAGAGACATTTTTATGCATGTACGAAGAAATCAGTACTATATTTACAAATTGAATACCACATATCTTATGACATTTTCACCTTTAGATGTGGCAAAATTATCACTGCTTTCCTCTGGATTATGCTTGTATTATGTTTAAGTACAATATGTTGGATCTGCTTCAAGTTTTGCAGTGGATTGTTGGCTCACAGTTTTGAAAATGCTAACGTGTTGATTGTCTCTTATCGTTCCATAAAGTATTCAGTTCTATCCAATCAGGCTTATCAATTGGTATAACATGAGACTTGAAGACTATTCAATTTTGTCCAATTAAGATAGCATAAGACTTGAATATCAATACATAACTTAAGCAGGGTTCAACATGTATGGCTTTTCTATTGTCAATATTGTATATGTTTTACCTTTGGGAAATATGATGCCAATATGCTTTACGTGGGATTTGATTAAAAGGTTTAATTTTTCTAGATAAGGAAATGATGGATATTAGCATAGCCATGAAGCATCGGAGAGTATTGTCTATTTTTCGTGTTTTTTTATTAAAAATCTAGCCGACTAATCATACCATTGAAAAACGAAATCGAATGACCAAACGAACCGAACCAAACCGAACTAAGTTGGTTCTGGTTCGGTTATCTATTGAGTTTAGTTTGGTTTCTGTACCATTAATTATGTACATTTCGGTCATCGATTATTTCAGTCCGGTTCGGTTATTGAACCGAACCAATTGATGCTCAATCCTAAGGGGCGGTTCCGGTTTGGGTCGAAACCGCCCCAAAACCATTAAACTTTTTTCTGTAAAAATGGCGCCTGGTTGCGGTGGGAGTTGAACTCCCTCCTGACTCAACGGTAGAAAGTGTTCTACCATTGACTCAGGCCTTAATATGTGTCAAAATACATGTAAAATATAAATGTATATGTATATATATTATTAATGAGTAGTTTAAAACCGTTGATTCCGGTTCCGGTTTCGAGTCAGTTTTTGAAAAATATGAACCATAACCGAACCGCGAGGTACCTGGGTCTGGTTATTGTTTTGGGGCTGGTTCTGGTTACTGGTGGTTTAGAAGCCGGTCCAAACTGGCCATGTCTAAGGTAAAGCATTTATAAATAATGATAAATGTTCAAACCCCACTATACTCAAATCTATTTTATCATCTTAAGCATTTGATTTTTGAGATAAACGGTTGAGATGATAAAAGAAAATATTTAATGTATATCATGCATTAAATATAAAGTAGAAAAGAATAACAATCTTGTAATTCAAATAACTATGCTAATCAAAATAATAGAGGTGTTTGAGTAGATTTGAATGCTTGGGCATTTACCATTATATATATGAACCTAATAGGTCCAACTTTGAATTCATTATCCTTCTCACTTTGATGCTATCTTTAGCTGACCTAATGCGGAGGACCTTTCGTATCGACTTGAGGACGCCTACTTAACCCATGTATTCCAAGCGCACTAATAAGCTAGCAATGTTAGTCCTTCACAAACTTTGACACCAGGGAAGCCTCATAATTTACATCCATCATTGTCCATTCTTCTATCCATTCTAATATGACATCCATATAGATACTATTAAAAAATCTTACATTAGACCTCTCTCTCTCTCTCTCTCTCTCTCTCTCTCTCTCTCTCTTTTCTATTGCGAGCCTTTTGAAGTTGACGTGCTCGAAGAGTTATATTACTTGATTATTTTTAAAAATTGAAAAATGTAGTGCTTGTCTAGTTTGTTGATGTATAACTCTGTCTTCTACAATGGAGTCTGAAACCTAACATATACGTACATGTGCATGCACGCTTTGAAAATCAAGCTTACAACTATCGACCTAAGAGCCAAGCCCTGCCAGATGAGCTAACACATGTAACCAATGTATGATCATCGCGAATATATGTAACCTCGGGCTTCTCTTTGGTGACTAAGCTGGGTTAGGCGAGACGCCGACCAATAAGACTAGGAAAAATAAAAAAAATTATATCATTCAAGTGGTTTATTAGTATTGTTGAAACCAAGATCGCAAAGAACCAGAATTAAACCTATGGGTGGTCCGCAGGTACGTCTTTTCATGCAATCCTTACTTCTAATAGAGATATTAATCACGTATTGCTTCTTTCATTAGCAAACATAGTAACGTTAAGTGTGCCATTTGAATAATGAATGTGAAAGTAGTGAGTAGATAAGTTGCAGTGGAACATTCGGTTCTTCAATGTAGTTCCAAATATGAGTTCTGATCCAAACCCCACATGACGAAGTCTGTGTATTTCCTTCTCCATGTAGGCTGATTCGATCTGTTCACCATTGATGCTGCTTATTCTTGTTCGATCGTTACTTTTAGGGGTATGGGTGTAATAATGCTATCTATATACTTTTTTTTAAAACCTTTAGTGGTGGGTGGTGGGCAGATTCAATATATTAAAAAAATTGAAAGAAAGACTTATCAAAAAGATTCTCTCTTTGTTTGAAACACCGATTTTAGTTCTGGTTTGGTTTTGGTATCATAGAAGAAGGAACCGTGACCGAACAAGGTAGACCCCAGCTGTGGTTACGGTTCTAAGTCCATTTCGACTGGTTTCGGTTTTTTTTGGGTCAGTTCCATTCGAAGCACTAATCCAGTTATGTGAACTGGAAAGGCCAAGATATGTGCGTATGTGCTGATTTCTGCATGAATCTGTGCTTCGAGACTTCCAGTATCATGTGGTATTGTTCATATCGTTGCGCATATGAAATATTCATATTTTTTATAACTTGTGCTTGGAACTAACATGAACTAACAAGCAGGGCTCCTTCGGCAAAACCAACTGCATATCAAGCTCGCTGCTGCTTTGCAGTGTCAATTGTGCTTCACTTGTGGATTTTAATGGCAGCAATTCGGTGAAGAAGAGGCACACTGATGAGTGTCTACACGAAATAAACGAATGAGAGTGGTAAGAATCAATGATGGTACTCGAGAAAGTTACTGATTATACTAAACCAGTCTTACTAATAAAATTTTCTTTTTCGGTATGATGGGGAGGCCGAGGCTGTATGCATGCCCCAGGTATCGAACTAATAACCTTTTAATTTGTGAGTGGACCCGCGAGCCACGTGAGCTATTGTTCTTTGCGGTTTTGTGTTTTTGCTTCATCAAAGATCATTTTTATTTAACTTTTGGGCCTATCCTCTAAACCTATCTATTCCTCTCCTGTCAGCTCCATCGTAAGAGAAAAATAATGTACGTAGGATAAGTTTAAAAGTTAGGCCTACCCGCATGGCACTCTAAGGATAAACAACGACAAAAGTGTGCATGATCTTCTATGGCAAAATAAGCGTGGGCACTTAGTCGTCCAATTGCCTTTTTCTTAGGACTTAAAAAATAATTCATGTTCTACACTTATCTAATCAAGACGTAATTTAGGTTTAGGGAGTTAATTATCTGAAAACATCATCACATTCGACTACACAAGTCAACGTTTTCAATGTTTGAAGGACGAATAAACAACTGCAATTGCTGACTTCAAAATCATTCATGTTCTACACGATCTAATCAATCCCTGATTTGGGTTTAAGGGGTTAATTATCTTAATAAATCATCCTATTTGACTGCCCAACTCCACATTTTCAATGTTTGGATGGAGAATAAACAAATGCATGCGTTCTGAACTTCAGAGCATCTTGCCTTACCAATATTTAAGTGTGAACCAGCGAAAGAGAAGATAGAGACGTCGCTTTGTATTATAACTGCATGAGATAATCTATACGATAACGAGATAACATATAGAATAAAGAGCTAATCTATAGAATAGTGAGATTCTTTCCAACACTATTCTTTTTCAGAGGAACATTTTTATATATATATATATATATATAGAGAGAGAGAGAGAGAGAGAGAGGCAATGGTTTGTGATCAATTGAGCATAGTGTTCGATCCTTCGTTTTGCATGGTTTCACCGATTCAACACTAGTTTTCACCACTTTCCATCACCTTGGTTAGTCCTTAACTACTCAAAACCACCCTCTACCAGTTGAAACCATTGTTGCTGTCGCCAACAAAGCAACCTAGAAAAACCCCAAATATATATATATATATATATATATATATATATATATATATATATATATATATATATATATATATATATATATATATATATATATATATATATGCATGGTTTTGTAGTTTTCCTAGATCGTTTTTGTGGTTGCAAAGGATGTTTTGACTGGTGGAGAGTCGTTTTAGGCAATGAAGGAGTGATAAAAGGAGATTGAGGGTGGCAGCAAGTGGTTGAATGAGTAAAACTATGTAAAACAAGTGATTAAGCATCATGCTCTCTCTCTATATGTATATATATATATATATGTGTGTATATATATATGCTCCAGCATTGACTAAGAACCTCATACAAATGCAGTAATGGACACACGCACGTGCATTGTTGTTGTGATCCACATCTTGATATTAAAGTCTTAAGATCTTGCAATTCTTTGAGTATTAAACAATCTAGATCCCAAGTTTAGGATCTCAAATGATACGATCTTACTATAATCCCAATTGGGATCTTAGTTAATATTCTTAGGATCCTACATGCAAAAGAAGCCACAACCTAAAACTGGACTATTTATTAAAAATCTTAATATCCCATAAACCTTTTTCATTAGTGTAATAACATTGTTCTACATACTTTTGCAAAAACCATTGAACCTTTTAAAATTACACTCAAGAAAAACAATGGGTGGTTATCTCAATGGTAGACAAGACCCAATTTTCATATATATATATATATATATATATATGTGTGTGTGTGTGTGTGTGTGTGTGTGTGTGTGTGTGTGTGTGTGTGTGTGTGTGTGTGTGCTTGTGTGTGTGTGTGTGTGTGTGTGAAGTTTGGTGTATGTTAGCAAAATTATTCAATCTTAGAGATGAATAATTAATATTTTTAAAAAGACAATTGATTTTTGAATCTAGTGTACCTTAAACAAGTTTTACTTTGTATTTTTTGAATTCATAATTCAATCATCAATGCTTTAGATTAATTAGTTGAGAGTTGTTTGGATATAGTTGCATGTAATGTTGCTAGGATATATATGTATATATACAGAAAGAGTGAGGTAGCACTAGTGCATGATCTTGAATAAATACATTTATATTGTATAATCTTAAAAATCAATAATAGAAATTTGAATTAAAAGAACTATTGTACTTTTACATTTAATGCACCATAGGCATCAAATACAAAGTGTTTTATCACTACAACCATTTATCTCAAAGATCAAACAATGGAGAAGTTGCGAATACTAAAACCCTCAATAGGAATATGTCATGGGATGTCGGTTGCATGCCAATAGTCCTTACACATGATTGGTATGACATGTGGATTCGGATTTGGAGTAACTATATTTGGATTGGTCATTTGGATACATTTATTGTTATTTGGTTTGTCGTTCAAGTATTAGATTTAGATCCAAATTGTGTAGGATCCACATTGGTGTCATTGTATCACATTTGTATGTCCTTGTCGAGTGTCTTTTAGTCATTTATGTCTATCATTATTTCAGTGTAATGCGGTCCTTTCTGTATTTGGACTCTATTCTATATAAAGGTATTCATCCCCATTATAGAGATGATTTTACCATAATTTGTATTTAAGGTGTCTTATACCTTTTATTGAGTAGATGGAAAGATACAACTCCCTAACTGATCGATCTTTTGTATAAATACCTTTCTACCATTGAAAGACTCTCATTATAGCTTCAGCTATAATTAGTTACTCCTTTTAAGCACTTACTATTGGTTGAATAGCTTGTCAATGGTTATTACTTGGATTGCATGTATACCGGCTCAATCTACTCATTGCATATGTAATATAAAGTTTAGTACATGTTATCGCATTCATCAAGCATCCAATTGCTTTGTCATACTCCAATTTACTTATGCATGAAAGTGGGAATGAAGAATCTGGATAAGAAAAGAGGCATTTTAATGCATGTACGAAGAAATCAGTTCTATATTTATGAGTTAAATGTCACATATCTTATGATATTTTCACTTTAGATGTGGCAAAATTATCATTGTTTTCCTTTGGATTATGCTTTTACTATTTTCAAGTAGAATAAGTTGGATTTGCTTCAAGTTTTGTAGTGGATGGTTGGCTCAGAGTTTTGAAAATGCTAACGTGTTGATTGTCTCTTCTCGTTTCATGGAGTATTCAATTATGTCCAATTAGGCTTATCAACTGGGATAACATGAGACTTGAAGATTATTCACTTCTAGTACAGACTTGAATATCAATACATAACTTAAGCAGGGTTCACCATGTCTGGCTTTTGTTATTGAAAATGTAGTCGTTGAAAAACAAAACCCAATAACTGAACAAACCAAACCAAACTAATTTTTTCGGTTTTGGACGGTTATCAAGTGAGTTTGGTTCGGTTTATGTACATTTCAGTATTCGGTTATTTCAGTTCAGTTCGATTATTGAACCGAACCAACATATTGAACCGAAACCGTTAAATTTTTTTGGAAAAAGGGTACCTCGCACGTGTGGGAGTTGAACTCCCGCTCGGCTCAGTGGTAGAATAACAAGCCTGAATATATGTCAAAATACTTGTAAAATATACATATATAAGATGGATGACTTCGGTTTCGGGCCTGTTTCTGAAAAGTATGAACTGTAATCAAACTGGGAGGTACTTTGGTATTGTTACAGCTCTGCGGCGGGTTTCGGTTTCAAAGCTGGTTCCGAACCTGCCATGTCTAAGGTAAAGTATTTATACATAATGGTAAATGTTCAATCCCTACTATACCCAAGTCTATTTTATCATCTCAACATTCGATTTTTCAGATAAACAATTGAGGTGATAAAAAAATATTTAATGTATATGATATATTAAATACAAAGCATAAAAGTATAACATTCTTTTAATTCAAATATCTATGCTAATCAAACCATTGAGATGTTTGAGTAGATTTGAGTGCTTGGGCATTTTTACTTTGAATTCATTTTCCTTCTCACTTTGATGCTATCTTTAGCTGACCTAATGCGGAGGACCTTTCCTATCGACTTGAGGACGCCTACTTAACCCACGTATTCCAAGGGCACTAATAAGCTAGCAAAGTTAGTCCTTCACAAAGCTTTGACAGCAGGGAAGCCTCATAATTTGCATCCATCATTGTCTATCCATTCTAAATGATATCCATATAGATACTATTAAAAAATCTTACATTACACGTATTGAGAGCCTTTTGAAGTTGACGTTTTCCAAGCGTTATATTACTTGATTATTTTAAAAAAATGAAAAATGTAGTGCTTGTCTAGTTTGTTGATGTATAACTCTGTCTTCTACATTGGAGTATGAAGCCTAACATATACGTACATGTGCATTCACGCTTTGAAAATCAAGCTTACAACTACCGACCTAAGAGCCGAGCCCTGCCAGATGATCTAACACATGTAACCAATGTATGATCCTTGAGGATATATGTAACCTCGGGCTTCTCTTTGGTGACTAAGCTGGGTTAGGCGAGACGCCGACCAATAAGACTTGGAAAAATTAAAAAAATTATATCAATCAGGTGGTTTATTAGTATTGTTGAAACCAAGATCGCAAAGAACCAGAATTAAACCTATGGGTGGTCCGCAGGTACGTCTTTTCATGCAATCCTTACTTCTAAGAGAAATATTAATCACGTATTGCTTCTTTTATTAGCAAACATAGTAACGTTAAGTGTGCCATTTGAATTTTTATAACAAGTTTGTCTTGTGATGTCTGAATAGATTATGGTTTCATTACCGCAAGACTGGATGTTATATTTGGTTAATTGATACTTATCATCACCTCCCCAATCAAAATCTCTCTCTCTTTCTCTCTCTCTCTCTCTATATATATATATATTGTGAGATATGTGGAATGGTGTGCAATATCACATTCGTCCACCTTCCTGCTGCTCGAACTGCCAACTGCCACCTTCAGTAACCTTGTTTTACTCTCTTTCACTCATTTTGCGACACCAATCTCTCTGTCTCTCTCTCTCTCTCTCTATCTATCTATTTATATATATATATATATATATATATATATATATATATATATATATATATAAGATATATGGAGTATATATTTATAAATTTTCAAAATTTTTGATGGAGCGGTTGCCTCACGCAGCGAGGATGTGGATCCGCCCCTTGTGTGTGTGTGTGTGCGGTGTGTGGGGGGGGAGGGGGCAGGGGGCATTTCCTTCATTCTTTCCTTCCTCCTTCCAAGTGAATACGTGACCCTCCCGGCTCACATGAGAGCTGCATTGTATCACACTTTCTCTATTCCGTTGCATGCAGCCACTTGAAAGCAGCTGAGCTGAACCACAGCTGTGTCTAGCCCTCTCGCTATTAAATGCTCTTCATTGAACAATATCTATGGCAGACTAACTTTAATTTATTTTCATCAATTAATGTACATACTGATTGCATAGAAATTTGAGGATTTTGATACATCTTAGGGTTTATTGTGATTACATAGATTATGAATCGATTTGTTTTTCTGATTGTTCGATCTTAGGATTTCAGGGTTTATGTGAATCGGTTCACAATAAGCAATTTCACATTTCTTGCCTTATTATGTATTTCTTATTGCTGAGAATAGAAAATAAATAATTTCAGGGATTTTGTATAACTTAAGGTTTAATTGTGAAGTGTGTGTATATATATATGTGTGTGTGTGTGTGTGTGCCCTCAAACAGGAAAGCAACCTGCACAATTTTTTTCTCTCAAACCAAACAAAACCAAATTATCAATTTGGATTGGTTTAACCAGTTCTTTGACCACCGCTAGATCTACATATGCATTTACGTAGATTACATGTAACAAGGCACGCATACTTACATATTCACGTACATCATATATAATAATGCATGCATGATGCATATACAATGCTACACATATTTAATAACGTTTCATGTAAATCCCTATGCATCATTTCATGTGACAAGGCACGCATGCAAATCCTTGCGTATTATCCACAACATGATCAAATCACCATACCTAGATACGATAACTGGAAATAATGAATGCTTATCTTTGCGTGGTTTATGTATAAGAGAAAGAAGACAGCCCTCCTGACGGATCAACTCGAGATGAGTCCGGGGCGTCGTAGATTCAGGTGACCTCAATCATAACAACAAGAAGCAATTATGAATTATAACTTCATGTTCAGGCAATTAATAAACACAGTGCGAGTTAAATGAATAATGAATGTGAAGGTAGATGAGTAGATAAGTTGCCAGTGAAACATTCGGTTTTTCAATGTAGTTCCAAATATGAGTTCTGATGCCCCACATGACCGAGTCTATGTATTTCCTTCTCCATGTAGGCGGATTGGATCTGTTCACTATTCATGCTGCTTATTCATGTTCGATCCGTACTTTTCAGGGTATGGGTATAATAATGTTATTCTAAATACTTTTTTACAAACCTTAACTTTTTAAATTATACTCATGCCCCGCGAATATGTATCGGTAGATGGTGGTTATGATTCAATATATTAAAAAAAATTGAAAGAAAGACTTATCAAAAAGATTCTCTCTTGGTTTGATACACCAATTTTAGTTCCGGTTTGGTTTTGTTATTATACAAGGAGGAACCGTGACCGAACAAGGTAGACCCCAGGTGTGGTTACAGTTCTAAGTCCGGTTCGACTGGTTTTGGTTTTGTTTGTCTCAGTTCCATTCGAGCACTGATCCAGTTATGTAAACTGGACTCGTCTAAGTGTGGATGAGATCTCCACGCTTTCTATCTCCCACAGTTTAAGGCTAAGGCGCACCTAATGTACAAGTAATGGCTGTATTCACCGCAGTGCTGGGGTTCTCAGGTCAAAGAAATGGATTTGATTTGAATCGGATTCAGCCCTCTGTGTGCGTTAGGTGCATATTTTGTCTGGGCCCTTATTTAATGTTTCTATTTAATACATAGATATGTCCGTATGTGCTCATTTCTGCATGAATCTGTGCTTCGAGACTTCGAGTATCATGTGGTATTGTTCATATCGTTGCGCATATGAAATATTCATATTTTTTATAACTTGTGCTTGGAACTAACATGAACTAACAAGCAGGGTTCCTTCTGCAAAACCAACTGCATGTCAAGCTCGCTGCTGCTTTGTAGTGTCAATTGTGCTTCACTTGTGGATTTTAATGGCAGCAATTCGGTGAAGAAGAGGCACACTGATGAGTGTCTACACGAAATAAACGAATGAGAGTGGTAAGAATCAATGATGGTACTCGAGAAAGTTTCCGATTATACTAAACCAGTCTTACTAATAAGTTTTTCTTTTTCGGTATGATGGGGAGGCCGAGACTGTATGCATGCCCCAGGTATCGAACTCATAACCTTTTAATTTGTGAGTCAACCCGCTGAGCTATTGTTCTTCGCGCTGATATGTGTTTTTGCTTCATCAAAGATCATTTTTATTTAACAAGAGAATGTGCATGACATGCTCAACTTTTGGGCCAATCCTCTAAACCTATCTATTCCTCTCCTGTCAGGTCCATCGTAAGAGAAAAACAATGTACCTAGGATAAGTCTAAAAGTTAGGCCTACCCGCATGGCCCTCTAAGGATAAACAACGACAAAAGTGTGCACTTGTGTGCATGATCTTCTGCTGCCAAATAAGCGTGGGCACTTAGTCGGCCAGTCACCTTTTTCTTAAGACTTAAAAAATATTTCATGTTCTACACTTATCTAATCAAGTCGTAATATGGGTTTAGGGAGTTAATTATCTGAATAAATCAACACATTCGACTACACAAGTCAACATTTTCAATGTTTGAAGAATAAACAATTGCAATTGGAGACTTGAAAATCATTTATGTTCTGCACTTGATCTAATCCAGCCCTGATTTAGGTTTAAGGGGTTAATTATCTTAATAAATCATCGTATTTGACTATCCAATTCCACATTTTCAATGTTTGGATGGAGAATAAACAAATGCATGCGTTCTGAACTTCAGAGAATCTTGCCTCACCAATATTTAAGTGTGAACCAGCGAAAGAGAAGATAGAGCCGTCTCTTTCTGTTATAACTGCATGAGATAATCTATACAATAACAAGATAATATATAGAATAAAGAGCTAATCTATAGAATAGTGAGATTCTTTCCAATACTATTCTTTTTCAGAGGAACATTTATATATATATATATAGAGAGAGAGAGAGAGGCAATGCTTTGTGATCAATTGAGCATAGTGCTCGATCCTTCGTTTTGCATGGTTTCACCGATTCAATACTAGTTACCACTTTTCATTAGTCCTTAACTGCTCAAAACCACCCTCCACCAATTGAAACCATGGTTGCCGCCTCCAACAAAGCAACCTAGAAAAACCCTAAATATTTACATATATATATATATATGGTTTTGTAGTTTTCCTAGATCGTTTTTGTGGCACAGAGGCAGTTTTGACTTTTGGGGAGTGGTTTTAGGCAATGGAGTGATGAAAGGTGATTGAGGTGGCAACAAGTGGTTGAATCAGTAAAATTATGTGAAACAAGTGATTAAGCATCATGCTCTCTCTCTCTCTCTCTCTCTATATATATATATATATATATATATATGCTCCAGCATTGACTAGGAACTTCATACAAATGCAGCCATGGACACATGCAAGCACGTTGTTGTTGAGATCCATATCTTGATATTAAAGTCTTAAGGTCTTGCAATTCTTTGAGTGTTAAACAATCTAGATCCCAAGTTTAGGATCTCAAATGATACAATTTTAGTAGAATCCCAGTTTGGATCTTAATTAAGATTCTTAGTTTTCTATGATGCAAAAGAAACGAGAACCTAAAACTGGACTATTTAATCAAAACCTTAGTATCCCTTAAACCTTTCTCATTAGCATAATAACATTATCCTACATACTTTTGCAAAAACCATTGAACCTTTTACATTAAGCTCAATCCATAGAAAAACAATGGGTGAGCATTTCAATGGTGCACAGGACCCGATTTTTACATATATATATATATATATATATATCTGTGTGTGTGTGTGAAGCTTGGCTAACTTAGCAAAATTATTCAATCTTAGCCTTGAATAGTTAATATTTTTAAAAAGACAATTGCTTTTCGGATCAAGTGTACATGAAAGAAGTTTAAGTTTACTTTTTATTTTTGAATTCAGATTTCAATGATCTATTTTTTAGATTAAATGGTTGAGAGTTGTTTGAATATAGTTGCATGTAATGTTGCTAGGATATATATGTATATATATTGAAAGAGAGAGAGATAGAGGTCCGTTAATGCATAATCTTGCATAAACACATCTATGTTGTATAACCTTTAAGATCAATAATAGAAATTTCAATTAAAAGTACTATTGTACTTTTACATGTAATACACAATGTGCATTGAATTCAAAGTACTTATCATCTCAATCATTGATCTCAAAGTTCAAACAACGGAGATGTTTATATAATAATGTGCACCAAAGACATTATTCATATAACAATACCTATACACTCACTCTCTCTCTCTCACACACACACACACACACATATATATATATATATATGAATCATAAGCACCACGAAAACTATACATGTTGAAACAAAAACAAAAACATCATGTTCATAAAGTAGAACATAGATTTGAACATTTATATATGCATAAAGGCCACGATAATCTTCTCTTTATTGTTCCAACTTGGTTAGATGTCTCCGAAGGGACATAAAGAATAATATAGGAATAGTTCTAGCTTTCTATGTGGAGTTTATCTAATTCACTGGTTAAGTGGAAATCTAGTTGTCAATTTATTCATAACGTCTCAAACTACTTATGAAAAGAAGAGTACATGGTTGTGATAGAACCACAGTTTATGTAGAACCACGTAGTTTATATAATAAGGGGTCTTGTCTTGTTTCAAGAGTCATCGAATATAGGCCCACTTATAATATTCCCTCAGTGTAATGTAGACATATTCTCATTTTTAACTTCTTGAGGTCCCTCGTAAACACGAATGAAATATGTATTGAAATCATTAGACGTAGACATGTACGTGTGTGATTTGTATGTGTAAAAGTCAAGACCATTGTAGAGAATATAATGGACCACACTTCAATTCAGTCAAATAAAAGTGTGTGCAAGTTAACTTAAGTATACATACAATGGAATCTTGTTCTTATACGCAAAACCACACACACACACACACACACACACACACACATATATATATATATATATGCACATGCACTAACTATGTATGCATATTTCTACTAAAATTTGAGTAGCTTGTGCCTCTCATGTAAGGAGAGCAAAGGTGTTGCGAATACTAAAACCCTCAATAGGAATATGTCATGGGACGTTGATTGCATCCCAATACTCCTTCCACATGATTGATATGATGCATGGATTCGAATTTGGAGTAACTATATTTGGATTGGTCATTTGGATACATTTATAGTCATCTGGTTTGCGGTTCAAGTATTAGATTTAGATCCAAATTGGGGAGGATCTACATTGGTACCATTGTGTCACATTTGTATGTGACACAATGGTTTTGTCATTTAGGTCTATCATCGTTTCAGTGTAATGTGGTCCTTTTTGTATTTGACTCTATTCTATATAAAGGTATTCGTCCCCATTATAGAGATGATTTTACCATAATTTGTATTTAAGGTGTCATATGCTTTTATTGAGTGGATGGAGAGTGAGAGACAACTCTCTAATTGATTGCTTGATAGGCGGTCAAGCAACATCATCATGAATCGAGCCGAATATATTTCTATGTAGTTTTTGAGTTTATCAGAGCTCAATTGGTGACAAAATCCTGGTAGGAGTGTAACCTAAAGTTGAGTTATTAAAACAACCGACACTGGAGAATGATGTATCACAGCTATTGAATCATTGTTGTAACTAAAGAACTATCAACACATATCAACAATGTTTTGATGTTTAACACATCAAGTAGATATTTATTATAGATTTATTAAGAGCAAAGCTCAATCTGGTCTTATTACTTTTATGGGACCAAATAACTTTGGTCTTGAGAAGCTTAACTAGCAAGTATTTACAATCTCACTAATAATGTATGACTATCAATCTAAAGATCCAACCACTAGTTGAAGTATGATCTTTTGAATAACTATCTTTTTACCATTAAAATACTCTTATTATAGCTTAAGCTTTAGTTAGTTACTCCTTTTAAGCACTTAATATTGGTTGAATAGCTTGTCAATGGTTATCACTTGGATTCCCTGTATACCGGCTCAATCTACTTACTGCATATGTAATATCAAGTTTAGTACATGTCATCGCATTCATCAAGTATCCAATTGCTTTGTCGTACTCCAAATTTACTTCTGCATAGAAATGGTAATGAAGAATCCATATAAGAAAAAGACATTTTCATTCATGTACGAAAAAATCAGTACTATATTTACGAGTTGAATGTCACATATCTTATGACATTTTCACCTTTAGATGCGGCAAAATTATCATTGTTTTCCTTTGGATTGTGCTTGTACTATATTAATTATGTACATTTCAATATTCAATTCAGTTCAGTTATTGAACTGAATCAACCGATTCTAAGCCCTAAGGGGCGGTTCCAGTTTCGGAACCAAAACCATTAACTTTTTCTTGTATTGGCTCAATATATGTCAAAATACATGTAAAATATATATATATATATATATATATATATATATATATATATATATAACCATCAGTTCTGGTTCCGGGCCAGTTTCTCAAAAGTATGAACCATAACTGAAATGGGAGGTACTGGTTACGGCTCTAGGGCAGGTTTGACCAGTTTCAGTTACCAGCGATTTTGAAGCCGGTTCCGAACCTGCCATGTCCAAGGTAAAGTATTTATAGATAATGGTAAATGTTCAAACCCTACTATACTCAAGTTTATTTTATGATCTCAACCATTCTTTTTTTGAAATAAACAATTGAGGTGATAAAAGAAAATATTTAATGTATATAATGCATTAAATACAAAGCAGAAAAGTATAACAATCTTTTAATTCAAATATCTATGCTAATCAACACTATAGAGATGTTTGAGTAGATTTGAGTGCTTGGGCATTTACTTTGAATTCATTTTCCTTCTCACTTTGATGCTATTTTTAGCTGACCTAATGCGGAGGACCTTTCGTATCGACTTGAGGACGCCTACTTAACCCATGTATTCCAAGCGCACTAATAAGCTAGCAATGTTAGTCCTTGACAAAGTTTTGACACCAGGGAAGCCTCAGAATTTACATCCATCATTGTCAATTCTTCTATCCATTCTATATGATATTCATATAGATACTATTAAAAAACTTACATTACACCTCTCTCTTTTGTATTGAGAGCCTTTTGAAGTTGACGTGCTCGAAGCGTTATTTTTAAAAACATGAAAAATGTAGTGCTTGTCTAGTTTGTTGATGTATAACTCTGTCTTCTACATTGGAGTATGAAGCCTAACATATACGTACATGTGCATGCACGCTTTGAAAATCAAGATTACAACTATCGACCTAACCGACCAATACGACTAGGAAAAATGGAAAAAATTATATCAATCAGGTGGTTTATTAGAATTGTTGAGACCAAGATCGCAAAGAACCAGAATTAAACCTATGGGTGGTCCGCAGGTACGGCTTTTCATGCAATCCTTACTTCTAAGAGAGATATTAATCACGTATTGCTTCTTTTATTAGCAAACATAGTAACGTTAAGTGTGCCATTTGAATTTTAATAACACGGTTGTCTTGTGATGTCTGAATAGATTGTGGTTTCATTACCGCAAGACGAGATTTTATATTTGGTTAATTGATAATTATCACCTCCCCAATCAAAATCTCTCTGTGTATATATATATATATATGTATATATATATATATATATATATGTATATATATATATATATATGTATATATATATATATATCTTGTGGGATATATGCAATGGTGTGCAATATCACATTCGTCCACTCATTTTGCGACACCAATCACACGGGCTCTCTCTTTATATATGTATATTTGAAGACGGAGTCAGCGGATCTTGAAATTTGTTTCAGGTGGGGACAGGCTTCAAAATAAATTTTAAAATTTAGGATGGAGCGGTTGCCTCACCCTGCGAGGATGTGGATCCACCGCTTGCGGGGGGGGGGGGGGGGATTTCCTTCATTCTTTCCTTCCAAGTGAATACGTGACCCTCCCGCTCCCGACTCACATGAGAGCTGCATTGTACCACACTTTCTCTATTCCGTTGCATGCAGCCACTTGAACGCAGCTGAGCTGAACCACAACTGTGTTCGCCCTCTCCCTTTTGAACAATATCTACGGCAATCTCACTTTAATTTTATTTTCATCCATTAATGTACATACTGATTGCATAGAAATTTGAGGATTTTGCTACATCTTAGGGTTTATTGTGATTACATAGATTATGAATCGATTTGTTTTTCTGATTGTTCGATCTTAGGATTTCAGGGTTTATGTGAATCGGTTCAAAATAAGCAAGTTCACATTTCTTGCCTTATTATGTATTTCTTAATGCTGAGAATAGAAAATAAATAATTTCAGGGATTTTGTATAACTTAAGGTTTAATTGTGAAGTGTTTATATATATATATATATATATATATATATATATATATATATATATATATATATATATATTGTGTGTGTGTGTGTGTGTGTGTGTGTGTGTGTGTGTGTGTGTGTGTACCCTCAAACAGGAAAGCAACCTGCACAAATTTTTTTCTCTCAAACCAAACAAAACCAAATCACCAATTTGGATTGGTTTTACCAGTTCTTTGACCACCGCTAAATCTACATATGCATTTCTGTAGATTACATGTAACAAGGCACGCATACTTACTTATTCCCATACATCATATATAATAATGCATGAATGATGCATATACATTGCTACACATATTTAATAAGGTTTCATGTAAATCCCTATGCATCATTTCCTGTGACAAGGCACGCATGCAAATCCTTGCATATTATCAACAACAAGATCAAATCACCACATCTAGATATGATAACTGGAAATAATGAATGTTTATCTTTGCATGGTTTATGTATGAGAGAAAGAAGACAGCCTTCCCGACGGATCAACTCAAGATGAGTCCGGCGGATTGTAGATTCAGGTGACCTCAATCATAACAATCAGGGGCAGATCCGATGACTTTCTAGGGTGGGGCGTATGCTGAATAAGTATTTTCCAGGGGCACGCTATATTTCGGTATGGCTCGGATCAATATTGCCATCTCTAAAACACACACAAAATGCGCAGTGCAGCCTAAAAAAGTGAGTGCCTTCTTTCCTTCTTGGACTTGGCAATTGGAAAAGACCAACAAGAAGCAATTATCAGAATTATAACTTCATCATGTTCAGGCAATTAATGAACACAGTGTGAGTTAAATGAATAATGAATGTGAAAGTAGATAAGTTGCCAATGAACCACTCGGTTCTTCAATGTAGTTCCAAATATGAGTTCTGATCCAAACCCCACATGGCCGAGTCTATGTATTTCCTTTTCCATGTAAGCTGATTGGATCTGTTTACCATTGATGCTGTTTATTCATGTCCGATCGATACTTTTAGGGGTATGGATATAATAATGTTATTCTATATACTTTTAAAAACCTTTAAAACTTTTTAAATTATACTCATTTCACGGAATAACACCGGTGAGTATGTAGCGGTTGGTGGTGGACAGGATTCAATATATTAAAAAAAAATTGAAAGAAAGACTTATCAAAAAGATTCTCTCTTGGTTTGAAACACCAATTTTAGTTCGGGTTTGCTTTTGGTATCATAGAAGGAGGAACCGTGACCGAACAAGGTAGACCCCGGGTGTGGTTACGGTTCTAAGTCCGTTTCGACTGGTTTTGGTTTTGTTTGGCTCAGTTCCATTCAAAGCACTGATCCAGTTATGTGAACTGGACACGTCTAAGATATGTGCGTATGTTAGCATTTCTGCATGAGTCTGTGCTTCGAGTATCATGTGGTACATTGTTCATATCGTTGCGCATATGAAATATTCATGTTTTCTATAACTTGTGCTTGGAACTAGATAGGTAGCACCCACGATACATGAACTAACAAGCAGGGCTCCTTCGGCAAAACCAACTGCATATCAAACTCGATGCTGCTTTGCAGTGTCAATTGTGCTTCACTTGTGGATTTTAATGGCAGCAATTCGGTGAAGAAGAGGCACACTGATGAGTGTCTACACAAAATAAACGAATGAGAGTAGTAAGAATCAATGATGGTACTCGAGAAAGTTATTGATTATACTAAACCAGTCTTACTAATAAGTTTTTCTTAACTGATTATACTAAACCAGTCTTACTAATAAGTTTTTCTTTTTCGGTACGATGGGGAGGCCGAGGCTGTATGCATGCCCCAGGTATCGAACTTATAACCTTTTAATTTGTGAGTAGACTCGGGAGCCACGTGTGTGCTTTTGCTTTATCAAAGATATTTTTATTTAATAAGAGAATGTGCATGACATGTTCAATTTTAGGGCCTATCCTCTAAACCTATCTATTCCTCTCCTGTCAGGCCTACCCGCACAACAACAAAAGTGTGCAGTTGTGTGCATGATCTTCTATGGCTAAATAAGCGTGGGCACTTAGTCGTCCAATTGCCTTTTTCTTTGGACTTAAAAAATAATTCATGTTCTACATTTATCTAATCAAGACGTAATTTAGGTTTAGGGAGTTAATTATCTGAAAACATCATCACATTCGACTACACAAGTCAACATTTTCAATGTTTGAAGGACGAATAAACAACTGCGATTGCCGACTTGAAAATCATTCATGTTCTACACTTGATCTAATCAAGCCTTGATTTGGGTTTAAGGTGTTAATTGTCTTAATAAATCATCCTATTTGACTGCCCAAATCCACATTTTCAATGTTTGGATGGAGAATAAACGCATGCGTTCTGAACTTCAGAGCATCTTGCCTCGCCAATATTTAAGTGTGAACCAGCGAAAGAGAAGATAGAGCCGTCTCTTTGTATTATAACTGCATGAGATAATCTATACAATAACGAGATATTATATAGAATAAAGAGCTAATCTATAGAATAGTGAGATTCTTTCCAACACTATTCTTTTTCAGAGGAACATTTATATAGAGAGAGAGAGAGGGAGAGAGGCAATGGTTTGTGATCGATTGAGCAAAGTGCTCGATCCTTCGTTTTGCATGGTTTCACCGATTCAAGACTAGTTGTCACCACTTTCTATCATCTTGATTAGTCTTTAACTGCTGAACTTGAGAGCATCTTGCCTCGCCAATACTTAAGTATGAACCAGCGAAAGAGAAGATAGAGCCGTCTCTTTGTATTATGACTGCATGAGATAATCTATACAATAACGAGATAATATATAGAATAAAGAGCTAATCTATACAATAGTGAGATTCTTTCCAACACTATTCTTTTTCAGAGGAACATAGAGAGAGAAAGAGAGATTGTTCCTGCCAACAAAGCAACCTAGAAAATCCCCAAATATTTACATATATATATAGTTTTCCTAGATAGTTTTTTTTACCACAGAGGTTGTTTTGACTTGTGGAGACTGGTTTTTGGGAATGAAGGAGCGATGAAAGGTGATTGAGGGTGGCTACAAGTGTCACACCCGCACGAGTCGCGACCACGACCCGGCCCGAGCCGATGCCACGTGGCCACTTCTCGCACGGGCGTGATGGTGAGTATTAAACAAATACAATACCAATTTAATTCAAACTCAAGAAATATCTAACTGAAATAAATATTCATATCGAAGTTCTAAACAACACATCCAAAATGGTGCGGGGCTCACCTAACAATAACCCCGAATAAAAGACTTTCTAAATTTTTCAACACTTATCATACCATTTAAAATAAAAATGTTGCTCTATCAAACTCCTACTCTGCTCCGTGTGCCTTCGAAGTGCTAGCTTCAGGATGAGCTGTAAAACAATAGGGTGAACTCCTATACATAGCTCAGTAGGGAGGTTAAGCAACTTTAAACAAAAAACATAGTAAAAGCATGCATAGTTCGCAACCATTTCATAGCAAAACACATTTACCTTTAAATCATGATCTCAAATTCATACGCATACACTCACACACACGCACGCACATCATTAGTTTTGATAATTACAGCCCATACTGTGTCTGCCCCAAAGGCCACGGGAGTCGTCCGGCCCTCCCTAACGTGACCCCGGTAACCCCGTCCACGACGGTAACCACGCCGACTCTCACGACAGAGTGTTCGGGAACACACCCTGTATTTGCCCCAAGCCGGATCGCCCGAGGGACCTGCAAGTCTCTAGAGACCCCACAAAAACCACACAAGTACGGCTCGTATATTCACACATCATTACATTTCTAAAACCAATTACAGTTCATCACATTCACAAATCATATCCAGATCCACGAATATTCAAAATCAAACTCATATCCACACAACATTTAAATAATATTTAAATACCATGTTCATACAACACATGCATATCAAAACATGCTCTTTATCAAACAGTGTCATAAACATGTTCTATTTAAAAAGCATATCAAATAACCCATAATTACGAATAACATTTCACAAACATCAATAAAACAGTTATCAATCATGCACATTTAAATATATCTAAAACAGTAAAATCACTTCTAGCATGATTCTGTAAAAGAATGCATAACCCCTTACCTGAAGGAGCGCTAAGATCCAGTCCCCAAGCTGTTGTGCCACTCTTATCACCACCAAATCCTCCAATTTTAATCTCTAAACAATTACAAATAATTGAAACATTAAAATTTATTTAACTATAAGTCTAACGAAACAAACTATATCCGAATCGGATCCCAAACTGGAACCGTTTAAGCTACCCGAGATCCAAATTGATACCTAGATCCATATCTGATCCGAATGAGTGACACAATAGGTAGCTTGTGTCACTGTATCAACACAGAACCTGTAACTACTGACACAGGTCTTATTCCTAACCCAGAAACCTATTTCAAGACATGACCCAAATTGGACCCGTTTCCGACACAGAACCTGACACATAACCTATTTTGACACAGAACTGGTTCTTAACACGCGACATGAGGACACGACACGAACCAGTATCAGTTCATGACAATTCAGACACGACACGATACGGAAATGAGGGACATGCCCAAAAGGGCCTTTTTTTTTCTGACATCGATTTCGTTGGTTTTCGGCGATGATTAAGGCCGATGATGGTCCTCAACCGATCGCTTGTCCTTCTTCTTCTAACCTAATCCATCAATGGTCGTCGGCGGTGTCATTCTTGTCGAAAAATTAATAAAAAATAATAATTCGGATTTGAGAAAATTTTCATGAATCTACGCTTGTTTTGAGCCGATTTTCACGTAATAAGGCTTGTTTTCGAAGGTTTTGCAACTAAAATGAGAAATTTGACAAAAATAAAAATGGGACTTTTCTTACCGGATTTCGGCGGCTCTTCACGTTTTTCGGCTTGCTCGTGCGATTGCTCCTGAATCTCCTCTCCTGCAGGTCCCCCCTACTCTGTCCTTATATAGCCTGGCGAGGCTAGTAACCGGCCACTAATGGCCGTTACCATCCTTGGCCAGCCAAGGGAAACACGCATTGTGCAGTAACGATCACGCAGGCGTTACTACACAGCCTGGTTGTGCGTTACTGCACAACCGCTACATTCTACCCCCCATAAAAAAAGTTTATCCTCAGAATTTAGAAAGTACCTGAAGAGATATGGATACTTCTCTCGCATTTCATCCTTGAGCTCCCAAGTAGCCTCACTCGGCAAATGATTACTCCAGTGTACTTTTATTGTCTTCAAAAACTCGACAACGTAAGACTTGTTCCTTTCTATCTAAAATGGCTATGGGAACCTCTTCATAAGACAAATCTTCATGTATGTGTAGCGGCTCGACCTCAATGATATGTGAGGGGTCAGGAACATACTTTTACAACATGGATATGTGAAATACATTATGCACTCCAATCAATGACGACGGCAAGTCCAATTGGTAAGCAACATCTCCAACTCGTTTCACGATTTGGTAAGGCCCAATATACCTTTGACTCAATTTACCCTTCTGTCCGAAACGAATCACTCCTCGAGCTGGAGAGACTTTTAAGAATACATAATCACTGACCATAAACTCTAGATCACGACGTCCCTTATCTTCATAACTCTTCTATCGGTCTTGAGCTACTTTAATGCGTTGACGAACCAAGTTCATCTTATCTAACGATTGTCGAAGTATTTCTGGACCTGTTGTAGGTCGTAAACCAGGGATATCCCAACATAGTGGAGTCCTACACTTTTCCCTATAAAGCATTTCATAGGGTGACATCTCGATGCTCGCTTGAAAACTATTGTTATATGCAAACTCAATCAAATGCAATTGGTTATCCCATTGGTCCTTATTGTCCAACATACATGCTCGAAGCATATCCTCTAGACTTTGAATTGTACATTCAGCTTGCCCATCGGTTTGTGGGTGAAATGTCGTGCTAAACTGCAATCTTGTTTGTAGAGCATCTTGTAAACTCTGCTAGAAATGAGAGGTAAAACGAGGGTCTCTATCTGAAGTGATGATCTCTGGCACACCATAGAACTTAACGATCTCAGCAATATACACAACAGCTAATTTCGATAACGATATATTCTTTCGAATGGGTATAAATCGTGCAACCTTAGTAAGTCGGTCGACAATTACCCAAATAGCATCGTGCTTCAGTGAGGTGAGAGGAAGTCCCATAACAAAGTCCATGTTAATATGTTGCCATTTTCTTTCAAGAATAGGTAATGGTCTCAAGGTTCCTGCTGGTCGCTGGTGATCCGCCTTCGCCTTCTGACAAGTCATACATTTAGTCACGAATTCATCAATAGACTTTTTCATTCCAGACCAGTAATACTGTCGGCTTAGGTCCTTATACATCTTTGTGCTACCCGGCCATATAAATAATGTCTCTAAATTTTTAAAGCAAAAATCACCGCTTGCTAATTCAAATCATGCGTTGGATAATTTTCCTTATGTGACCTTAATTGTCTAGAAGCATAAGTTACTTCCTTCCTCTCACATTAATACACAACCTAATCCCTTCTTAGAAGCATCACTATAAACCACAAAATGTCCTAAAGGATCGTGATTACTAAAATAGGAACAATAGCAAGTTTTCTTTTTTAATTCTTGGAAACTTTTTCTCACATTCCTTGGTCCACACGAAAGAGTTTCTTTTCTAGTCAAGTCTAGTTAATGGCAAAGTTATTTGTGAAAATCCTTTTATGATCCTACTACAATATCCAACTAAAACCAAGAAACTTTTTATCTCGCTATTGTGTTTGTTCCGCTTCCAATGCATTATTGCTTACTAGGGTCTATAGCAACTCGTCTTGATTTACTATATGCTCTAAAAATTTTATTTCTCTCATCCAAAATTCACACTTTTTTCAATTTTGCATATAACTATTTTTCTTTCAAAGTTTCTAACACTATTCTCAAATTAGTTTCATGCTCCTCTTCCGTCTTTGAATAAATCAAAATATCATCAATAAATCAATAGCAAACTCTATCTCTCGTTCCGGAGGTAATCCCGGTACATCATCACGAAAAATATCAGGAAATTCATTAACTATATTAATATCATTTAATAACTTCTCTTCAACACAAGACTGCATAATAAATGCTAAGTATCCTTCGCATCTGTTTCGTATATAATTATATGCTTGAAGAGCAGATATAACTGATACTGGGTTCTATTCTCGCTGACCTTGGAAAATAAAAGTAGTTCCTCGAGGAATAGAGAAAGTAATATCTCGCTTCTTGCAATCAATCACAACACGGTTCTTAGATAACCAATCTATACCCAAAACTACATCGTAGTTCGAGATCTCCAACAAAACCAAGTCGGCTCTCAAGTCATGACCACCAACCAATACAGAATAATCTCGCAAAATCCGATGCGACACAATAACATCTCCATTAGGGAAACATACAGAGAATTCATCTAATTGTTTCGGGTTTAAACCCTACGACTTACAAAAGTAGGTGAAACAAAGCAATGCGTTGCACTAGAGTCAAATAAAACACGCGCAAGCAAAACACAAACTGATAAGGTACTAATAACCAAATGAGAGGTACCTGACTCATGGCCCTCTACAGCATAAACACGGCCCTAGTTAGTTACTTGAGGGTGAGGCAATCGAGGTGGTCCTTGTTGACAAACAGGTACTAGAGGACGAAGTGGCCCCATAGTGCTTTCCTGAATTGAAGAAGAAGTAAAATACGTAGCCCGTGGACAATCAACCTTACGATGACCGAACTCTTTACATATGAAACAATGACCTCTCATGTCTTCCTTCTATATACTGTTAAATGTCTAAGTCTGAACTTCCTTAAAGTTCTTTTCTGAAGGACATTCTCTAGCTCTATAACCCGTGCCTCTACAGTTATAACATGTGATCCCTCGATTTTGTTGGTTGTTTTGCTCACGTGAAGGCTCACTTCTCGCCTAAGTCTAACTACCCCTATTTGTCCACTGATGAGCTTGGGTTGATTTACTTTTCCTCGTGTCTTCATGTGAGTTGTCAAAAGTTGATTCTGTTGGCCTCTTCTTACTCTTATAATGCAACATATCTGTCTCTACATGAGTAGCAACAGCTTGTAATTCATCAATATCTGTATATATCTTTCCTCTCAATGACTTACGGATTGGATCAGAAAGTCCCCAGAAATATTTATTTGCTCGTGCCTCAGGAATTACCATACCCGGGTCAAAATGTGACAACCTTAGGAATTGGTTGGTATATTCTCTCACTGACAAATTATCCTGTTGTAGTTGATTAAATTTAAGTTGTAAAGGCATCCGATCATTGTGAGAAAAGAAATGACTGAAAAATGCCTTCTTAAATGCCTCCCAAGTCCACGGAGTGCTACGAGTCCCTTTCTGTGCTCTCTACCACTGTTTTGCATTTCCTTCGAAAAGACTCGACGCCAACTGCACCCTCCTCTCCTCGTCGGTAGGAGCCAATATATCGAAAGCGTTTTCCAGTTTGTCAATCCATTCATAGGGTTCCAATGGGTCTGTAATTACTCCTTTAAACTCCTTACAACCGTTCTTTGTCAAGTGTTGAATGATTACAGTGGATTCTCTCAGAACATGTTGCAATAAGTTGATCATCTGACCAAGTAATATCACTGCATCTTGACCACCTTGCACAAGAGGAATATGTGGTGGCTCTATAGGTCCTTGAGGTATACCGGATGGAACCTCCACTGCTACAGCAGATCCGTAGGATAACATTTCCTCGTTATCATCACTCATAACGCTTAGAGTTAAGTTAAGATCCAATCCTCGTGAGTCCTACACATAAATAAAGCATTATATTTCAACGATTAACTAGCTATTAAATATACTTTAACAACCTTAGGCTCTGATATCAAGTTGTCACACCTGCACGAGTCGCGACCACGACCCGGCCCGAGACGATGCCACGTGGCCACTTCTCGCACGGGCGTGATGGTGAGTATTAAACAAATACAATACCAATTTAATTTAAACTCAAAAAATATCTAACTGAAATAAATATTCATATCGAAGTTCTAAACAACACGTCCAAAATGGTGCAGGGCTCACCTAACAATAACCCCGAATAAAAGACTTTCTAAATTTTTCAACACTTATCATACCATCTAAAATAAAAATGTTGCTCTATCAAACTCCTACTTTGCTCCGTGTGCCTTTACGATAGGGTGAGCTGTAAAACAATAGGGTGAGCTCCTATACATAGCTCAGTAGGGAGGATAAGCATCTTTAAACAGAAAATATACTAAAAGCATGCATAGTTCGCAACCATTTCATAGCAAAACATATTTATCTTTAAATCATGATCTCAAATTCATACGCATACACTCACACACGCGCACGCACATCATTAGTTTTGATAATTACAGCCCATATTATGTCTGCCCCAAAGGCCACAGGAGTCGTCCGGCCCTCCCTAACGTGACCTCGGTAACCCTATCCACGACGGTAACCACGCCGACTCTCACGGTAGAGTGTCCGGGAACACACACTGTATTTGCCCCAAGCCGGATCGCCCGAGGGACCTGCAAGTCTCTAGAGACCCCACAAAAATCACACAAGTACGGCTCATATATTCACACATCATTACATTTCTAAAACCAATTACAGTTCATCACATTCACAAATCATAACCAGATCCACGAATATTCAAAATCAAACTCATATTCACACAACATTTAAACAACATTTAAATACCATGTTCATACAACACATGCATATCAAAACATGCTCTTTATCAAACAGTGTCATAAACATGTTCTATTTAAAAAGCATATCAAATAACCCATAATTGCGAATAACATTTCACAAACATCAATAAAACAGTTATCAATCATGCACATTTAAATCTATCTAAAACAGTAAAATCACTTCTAGCATGATTTTGTAAAAGAATGGATAACCCCCTACCTGAAGGAGTGCTAAGATCCAGTCCCCAAGCTGTTGTGCCACTCTTATCACCACCAAATCCTCTAATTTGAATCTCTAAATAATTACAAATAATTGAAACATTAAAATTTATTTAACTATAAGTCTAACGAAACAAATTATATCCGAATTGGATCCCAAACTGGAACCGTTTAAGCTTCTCGAGATCCAAATTGATACTCAGATCCATATCTGATCCGAATGAGTGACACAATAGGTAGCTTGTGTCACTGTATCAACACAGAACCTGTAACTACTGACACAGGTCTTATTCCTAACCCAGAAACCCATTTCAAGACATGACCCAAACTAGACCCGTTTCCGATACAGAACCTGACACATAATCTATTTTGACACAGAACTGGTACTTAACACGCGACATGAGGACACGACACGAACCAGTGTCTGTTCATGACAATTCAGACATGACACGACACAGAAATGAGGGACATGCCCAAAAGGGTTTTTTTTTTGTCATCGATTTCGTTGGTTTCCGGCGATGATTAAGGCCGACGATGGTCCTCAACCGATCGCTTGTCCTTCTTCTTCTAACCTAATCCATCAATGGTCGTCGGCGGTGTCATTCTTGCCGAAAAGTTAATCAAAAATAATAACTCGGATTTGAGAAAAATTTTATGAATCTACGCTTGTTTTGAGCCGATTTTCGCGTAATAAGGCTTATTTTCGAAGGTTTAGCATGAAACAAACAAAAGCCCTATGATCTAACTTTGTTTTTGCAACTAAAATGAGAAATTTGACAAAAATAAAAATGGAACTTTTCTTACCGGATTCCGGAGGCTCTTCACGTTTTTCGGCTTGCTCGTACGACTGCTCCCGAATCTCCTCTCCTGCAGGTCACCCCTACTCTGCCCTTATATAGCCTGGCTAGGCTGGTAACCGGCCACTAATGGCCGTTATATATATATATATATATATATATATATATATATATATATATATATATATATATATATATATATATATATATATATATATATGCTCCAGCATTGACTAGGAACTTCATACAAATGCAGGCATGGACGCACGCACGTATATTGTTGTTGAGATCCATAGCTTGATATTAAAGTCTTAAGGTCTTGCAATTCTTTGAGTATTAAACAATCTAGATCCCAAGTTTAGGATCTCAAATGATACGATCTTACTAGAATCCCAATTTGGATCTTAGTTAATATTCTTAGGATCCTACGATACAAAAGAAACCACAACCTAAAACTGGACTATTTATTAAAAATATTAATATCCCATAAACCTTTTTCATTAGTGTAAGAATATTGTCCTACATACTTTTGCAAAAACCATTGAACCTTTTAACATTACGCTCAAGCCATAGAAAAACAATGGGTGGGCATCTCAATGGTGGACAGGACCCAATTTCCAAAGAAGCTTGGTGGTGCAGTGAAGTAGTGCAAAATAAAATCAGAAAATTTAGTATTTTAATGGCAAATGATGATAAAATAAGAAAACTAAGGATCTTAATTATGTTAGATGCATCAAAGACAATGATCAAAAATTTTAGTGACAAATGATGATATAACAAATAGATGAAAAAACTATTTTTATAAGCTTTTTAATGAAAATAAAGATGTTAGTATTAGCTTAGGAGAGTTAGCCAAATCAGAAAAATATATAAACCATAATTTCTAACGACATATTCAAAAGAATGAAGTCAAAAAGGATCTTAAACATATGAAGGGTGGTAAATTGGTAGGACCAGATAATATTCCCATAGAAGTTTGGAAAATCCTAGGAGAAACAGGAATCACCTGGCTCACAAGACTTTAATAAAATATGGAGAAACCAAAAGATGCCCGTGGAATGGAGAGCGAGTACACTTATACACATATATAAGAACAAGATAGACATTGAGAATTGTACGAATTATTGGGGTATCAAGCTAATGAGTCATACTATGAAATTATAGGAAAGAATTATTGAACGTAGGTTAAGACAAGTATCGAGTACAACACAGAATCAATTTGGATTCATGTAAGGCAGATTGCCTTTTGAGACGTCTTATGGAATATTTTAGAAGAAAAAAGAAAGACCTTTACATGATATTTATTTATCTAGAAAAAGCTTACGATAGGGTACCGAGGGAGGTTCTTTACATAACTTTGAAAAAAAGAGGTATGCGATTGACATATATAAACCTTATAAGAGACATGTACATTGGTACAAAAACATGTGTGAGGACTAATGAAGGAATGATAGACTTCTTTGAAATTAATATTGGGTTATATCATGGATCAACTTTAAGTCCATACTTATTTATAATGGTGATTGATGAGTTAACAAAATATATTCAAGATGAAGTACCTTGGTGTATGTTATTTGCAGATGACATTGTGTTAGTGGAGGAGTCTAAAAAAAAAGTTAATAGAAAATTGGAACTATGGAGAGAAACATTAGAAAGCAAAGGTCTCCAACTTAGCATAACAAAGACAGAATATATGGAATGTAAGTTTAATCATTTGGTTACTTCAGAGGATATAGAAATTAAAATTGACACATATTGCATCCCCCAAAAGAAAAGTTTTAAATACTTAGGGTCAATTTTTCAAAGTGATAGAAGAATTGATGGAGATGTTACGCATAGAATTAATGCTGGTTGGTTAAAATGGAGAGGAGCATCAGGTATTTTTTTTGATAATAAGATACCATTAAAGTTAAAAGGTAAATATTATAGAGCAGCAATTAGGATTGTCATGTTTTATGCTTCTAAGTGTTGGGCAGTTAATCATCAACATGTACAAAAGATGTCTATGACAGAAATGAAGATGTTGAGATGGATGAGTGGTAATACAAGAAAAGACCATATATATAATGATGTTATTATAAACAAATTAGGAGTGGCACCAATAGAGGATAAAATGAGAGAATATCGTTTAAGATGTTTTGGAGATATAGAAGGAAGATCAAAAGAAGAACGTGTAAGAAGGTACGAAAAACTAGATTTTGAAAGTATTAAAAGAGGTAGAGGACAACTACAAAAGTATTGGAAAGAAACAATAAAGAATTATCTAGCTTATTGTGAGTTAACCGCTAACATGGCATATGATAGGGCTTTATGGAAACAAAGAATCCATGTAGTCGCCCCCGTCTAGTATGAGAAAAGGCTTAGTTGTTGTTGTATATATATATATATGTGTGTGTGTGTGTGTGTGTGTGTGTGTGTGTGTGAAGTTTGGTGTATGTTAGCAAAATTATTCAACCTTAGAGATGAATAGTTATTATTTTTAAAAAGACAATTGCTTTTTGAATCAAGTGTACCTGAAAGAAGTTTTACATTATATTTTTTGAACATTGATGTTTTAGATTAAATAGTTGAGAGTTGTTTGGATATAGTTTCTTGTAATGTTGCTAGGATATATGTATGTATATTAGAAAGAAAGAGAGAGGTATCACTAATGCATAATCTTGTATAAACACATGTGTTGTATAATCTTTAACATTAATAATAGAAATTTAAATTAAAAGTATTATTGTACTTTTACATTTAATGCACCATGCACACACACAAATATATGAATCATAAGCACCATGAAAATTATACATGTTAAAATAGAAACAAAAATGTCATGTTCATGAAGCAAAAAATAGGCTTGAGCATCTAACATATGCATGGGGGACACCAAAATCTTCTCTTTATCGTTCTAACTTGGTGAGATATCTCCGAAGAGGCATAAAGAAGAATATTCAAATAGTCTTAGCCTATGTCACATGGGTGCGGGATACGGCAAATTTCAAAAAAATTGGGTGCGGCGACACGGCTAAGGTATATAATATTATATATATTATATATTCAAACTAGAAGCCTAGAACAAGTGAGACATCAATTAACATAAGTATATGACGACAATAGTAAGTACACAACTTTATATTAAAGCAAAACAAGAAAAGAACTACTAATTTCATCATAATATACAAATCAATCAAAAGAAAATCAGCATTTGCATATCAACAATATTATCAACTATGAACAATATTAATGTTTGATAAATGAAATGAACATGTACCTGATAAATTATATATCTTCACTATCAACAATATTATCAACTGAAGGGAATATTGGATCAGTGAGTTCCATATTAAGAGTATGCAAGTGATATTCCTCCGGGTTTGCATCCCAATATTTTAATGCTCCTTCATTGCGATATATTCAAATAAATAAGAAGGAAAGATCAAATATAATCATCATGATTAATAGAAAAGAAAACAATTTTGAAAGATTAGTAATTTTTACCTATACTCAGCATTAGATCGTGAAACTAATCTCAGATTTGAGTGGACATAAACCAAGTCTTCAGCACGACTACTTGATAGATTGTTCCTTTTGATATTGTGAATTTAAGAATATGTACTCCAATTTCTTTCACAACAAGATGAAGTAGCAGGTTGAGATAATAATTTTGATGCAAGCTTTTGAAGAAGAGGCATATGAAATTCATAACATGCTCACCAATCTAGTAGATCTTGATAATCCCTTGCTTTCAGTGCTTCTAGTGAATCAAGTCTGGCACAAGAAAACTTTCCATATTCAGAATTTACTTGCCTACGTAGGTATGAGTCACGATAAATCCTTCCCAAACACATTTGTCTATTCTTTGCTCTTTCAGGATCTTTATTAGGAGGACTACGCCTAATGCTCTCATGCAACCATTTCTTCACATAATATCTTGGATTTAAAGAATGTACTAAACAATGCAAGGGAGTGCTACTTTTGTCCCATCTTGAAACTAATATAGAAGGAATATGACCATAAAATGATGATGTCTCATGAAGTTTTTTTTTCCTCGTGCTTCAAAATTATTGAATCAACTTTTTCAATCATGGTATCCCACATTTCATAAACTTTATAAAGCATTGGTTCTTCTTTATCAACTTCTCTCAACATCTCCCACATAGGCTCTGTGAATTCAAGAAAATATGATATCTTGTTCCACCATAAATCATTAAGAATAATAGTCTTCACTGCTTGGGCCCTTGCTTGATCTTCAACCTTGTTACCACTGTATGCATCCCAACTCGGATCAGTAACCATCTAAACCAATGATGTCTTCATTGTGTTGAATCTTTTTACCATGACAATCAAATAAGCAAAACGTGTTTCTGCAACCTTCAACAACTTTAAATGAGAATGTTTATTGAATATGGCTGAAATTAAATGGTGATTCATTACAAAATTCCTTATCTTTATACAATTTGCTGCCATATCTTCAATCCATGAACACGATTCATATGTACGAAGATTATCTTTATCTTCTGATGACTTACATATACGAGAAAGAGCCAAATTTAAACTGTGAGCTACACAAGTTGTCCAAAAAATGTGTGGATAATTACCTTCCAAACTTAACCCTGCACTTTTGTAATTAGTTATATTATTAGTGATTATATGTACAACATTATCTGGTCCAACACTCTTCATAACTTCTATAAATAAATCTTTCAAGTAATCTGCAATTTTAATTTCTCCAAATGCATCAACAGACTTTAAATATTGACCCACTAATTGAATAAGCAATGAAATTAATGAGTGGACGCCTTTGAATATCACTCCATTCATCAGAAACAATAGAAACACCATTAGTTTCTCATGAAAACTTCTTATGTTATAAAAGTCTTTTAATATTGGCTTTTTCTTCTTTAAGAATAATGGTTCACAATTTTTCAGAACTTGGAGGAACATAACTATGTAAATTACAATTAGCCAATGAATTGACAAGATCTTTCCAATATGGATTTCTTGCTACATTAAAAGGAAGTGAACTTGAAAAGAAAAATCTTTCAACCTTTCTATCATCTCCTCCCTTCCAACTACATTAAATAATTTTTCAATTGCTACTCCTCTAAAACCTTTAAATTAACTTTCTTTTATTTTCTGCATCTTCTTTGTATCCACCAAACAACGGAATATTTGTTTCTTTTTCACTCCTTTCGTTCTTTTTTTCATACTCATCTTGCTTTTTCATTAATTATCTTCATAAATCCTCATCCACATTCGGACATGCTCTTATACCATGTTTTGTTAATTTTAAAAGATCTACCTTCACTCTGGTATATGATCCTGTAAAACTCATGTTGCAAAATTTACACATAAAATGTGTATTACCTCCACCACCTTCGTATAATTCTTTCTTTTGTACATACATCCACAATGGTGCATCATCACGAGGTATTGAAATTGAAGGTTTTGTAATTTTTGTTATTGATCCTAAACTTGAAGAAACACTTCCACCAGAACTCCTAGTAGGGCCAGTACCAATTGATACTCCTTTTCCTTTTCTATTGTCGACCATTTTTAGGATCAACTCAATTCATAATTTCACAATCTGATTCGAAAAACAAAATATGAAATGGATCAAAATTATTATGCAAGAACTAAATATGAAATAAATGAGGCAATCAATATGTACAAAATAAATAAACAAAAACTGAAATGCTGAAAATAGATAATCTAAGACTAGTATGCAGAAATTAATTTGCGAGAAATTAACAGGCAGAAACTAAGCATGCATAAATTAATTGGTCATGCAATAGGATCGTGCAAGAAATAAAGAGTCAAGACTCAAGAGTATCTAGTATGAACAATTATGCAAGATTACCATGCACATCTATGTAATAAATTTTAATTTTAGAAATATCTAAAGTTCAATATTAACATGTACACATGTGCAATAATTTCTAATATGCATAAATATCTAACATACAATGATACCTAATATGATCAATATTTAAGAATACTGAATGTACTTGACTATGCAAGAAAATTTAATGCACACAATTATGCAAGAAAACCTAATGAGAACCCAACGAAGAAGAGATGTGGCAGGCATGTCATGACCGATTACTAACTCATACCTTTGGAGCTAGCACAAAAGGGGCAACAATCCGGCAGATCTGTCATGAGCAATTAGAAAGAACAATAGATGTGCAAGAATTAATATGCATCACTAACATACAGAATACCTAACAAGCAAGAATACTTAACATGCAAGACTGCCTAACATGAAAAAGTACCTATCATGCAAGATTAATTAAACATAAAGATTAACTAAATATTCAAGATTATCAAATGTACATGATTCACCTATTAGAATCAAGAAGCTAATATGAGACGGAAGGGTGTATCGGACTATGAGATGGAAAGCACGGTCAGCGAGCGAGTTGCACACAACGGGACTTTGAGCGGGCCTCTCACCACCAAGCGGACAGCCAAGAAGAGTGCCCGCTTCAATCTGTCGCTAGAGACGAGAGGCAAGAGTGTAGCAGATGATGTGTACATCGAGATCACGTTCGATATCCGGGATGACTCTATCGCCATGCACAGCGTGAAGACGACGGCCGGTGAGGAGAAGGAGGACCTAGAGGTGGAGTGGCTGGCGTGCACACTGGAGAAGAAGAGAAGGGAGACAGTAAGGGTCGAGGGGCAGCAGCGGCGCAGAGAAGACAGTGAGGGCCGAGGGGTAGCAACGGCATCTGAACTGAAAGGGAGAGGCCAGGAGGGTTCAACTTCTGAACTGAATGAGTTCAACCTTTTATACATCTGACCTAAATGATTAGACGAAAATGGCCATCAACACATTGACCACACCCATTCTCAGCCTCGACACATTGACCATGTCACAATTATACGGCACCGTGTCGGTGACGCACCGACACCGTGTCGGTGTCGCACCCATGTCGACACTGACACCCTACCTCCTAGAGTTGTCTGTGTGACATAGGTCTTAGCCTTCTATGTAGAGTTTATCTCACTGGTTAAGTGGAAATGTAGGTGTCAATTTATTCATAACATATCAAACTACTTATGGAAACAAGAGTACATGGTTGTGATAGAACCACATAGTTTATGTAGAACCATGTAGTTTATATAATAATGGGTCATGTCTTGTTTCAAGAGTCATCTAATATAAGCCCACTTATAATATTCCCTTGGTGTAGTGTAGACATATTCTCATTTTCAACTTCTTGAGGTCCCTCGTAAGGACGAATGAAATATGTATTGAAATCATTAGATGTAAACATATAAATGTGTGGTTTGTATGTGTAAAAGTCGAGACCATCATAGAAAATGTAAAGGACCACACTTCAATTCAATCAAATAGAAGTATGTGCAAGTTAACTTAAGTATACATACAATGGAATATTGTTCTTATACTCAAAACCACACACACACACACACATATATATATATGCACGTGCACTATCTATGTATGCGTATTTCTACTAAAATTTGGGTAGCTTGTGCCTCTCATATAAGGAGAGCAAAGGTGTTGCGAACACTAAAACCCTCAATAGTAATATGTCATGGGATCCCGATTGAATGCCAATAGTCCTTACACATGATTAATATGAAGCATGGATTCAGATTTGGAGTAACTATATTTGGATTGGTCATTTGTATACATATATAGTCATTTCGTTTGTGGTTCAAGTATTAGATTTAGATCCACATTGGTGTCATTGTGTCACATTAGTAAGTCCTTATCAAATGTCTTTTAGTCATTTATTTCTATCATCGTTTCATAATGTGGTCCTTTCTTTATTTGGACTCTATTCTATATAAAGGTATTTGTTCCCATTATGAGAACTTTTTACCATAATTTGTATTTAAGGTGTCTTATGTTTTTTATTGAGTGGATGGAGAGAGAGATAACTCTCTAACTGATTGTTCGGTAGGCGGTCAAGCAACATCATCACGAATCGAGCCGGATATGTGTCTACGTAGTTTTTGAGTTTATCAGAGCTCAATTGGTGACAAAATCCTAGTAGGAGTATAACCTAAAGTCGAGTTACTAAAATAATTGACAGTGGAGAATGATGTATCACAGCTAGTGAATCATTGTTGTAACTAAAGAACTATCGACACATCTGAATATTGTTTGGATGGTTAACACATTAAGTAGATATTTATTATAGATCTATTAAGAGCAAAGCTCAATATGGTCTTATCATTTTTATTGGACTAAATACCTTTGGTCTTGAGAAGCTTAACCAGCAAGTATTGATAATCTCACTGATAATGTATGACTATCAATCTAAAGATCCAATCATTAGTTGAAGTATGATCTTTTGAATAAATACCTTTCTACCACTAAAAACTCTCATTATAGCTTAAGCTATAGTTAGTTACTCCTTTTAAGCATAATATTAGTGGAATAGCTTGTCAATGGTTATTACTTGGATTGCTTGTATACTAGCTCAATCTACTCGCTGCATATGTAATATCAAGTTTAGCAGATATCATCGCATTTATCAAGCATCCAATTGCTTTGTCGTACTCCAATTGGTTAACTAGATACCGTTCATTTGGTATAAATACAATATTACAATAAAAAAGAGAATGAATAGAAGAAAATATTTAAAATATCAATTTTTTTAACACTTTCTATATAATATAACTAAGAATATTCTATGTTATCAATTACTCCTATATCTCTCATGTCAAAATTACTTGACAAAATGTCTTTCTACCATTAATTTTATATAGATTAATATTGAAAATAAGAATGTCAACAACATATAAATATATCAAAGTACCTTTTTCATTATGAAGTATCAGACTATGAGCACGAACTACTTGATCCATCTTTTGATGATATTGAGTAGAGGCATGCTTTAAACCATAAAGAGATTTGCTTAACTTAAAAACTTTATGTTCTTTATTGGATATAGTAAATCCTTTGGGTTGTTCTATATATACCTCTTCATCTAAAAGTTTCAACATTTGTTTGGAAATGACAAGCATATAAATTGAAGAAAATACCACTAGCACTTCAACCGTTGCTATGTGGGCTACTAATGCATATGTATCAAAATAATCAATTTTTTCTTTTTTAGTAAAGCCCCTAATAACTATTATTGCTTTAAACTTACCAGTAATTTTCATCAATTTTTATTTTCCTTTTAAATATCTATTTGCAACCATTTGCTTTGAATTCAAGATGAAGGTCTATTCGTTTTCAAATTTTGTTACTCATTATTGAGTCCATTTCATCTTCTACAACTTCTTTATATAAAGTTGCATGTAGAGACTCTATAACATCTTTATAAGTTTCAAGATCCCTCATAGAATTGTATTAAAATGGTAATTCACTCATTATAGAATTGCATGTTCCTTGAATAAGGAACATAGTAAACCCTGGTCCAAAGGTCTTTTATTTTTTATGCATTTTACTTTTGGAGACTCTTAATTCTCTAGGTACTAGTATTAGTTCCTTAGGTTTTTTATCATGTTTATTTTATAAATATATCCTTTAGTTCTAGAAATTGAGGTAAATTTATCTTAATTAAAAGTTGCTTAACTAGATATCCTTCATTCAGTACAATTATAGTATTACAATCAAAAGGAGTATGAACAGAAAATAATTAAAAATATCAAATGTCTTCAACACTTTTTCTATATAATATAACTAAGAATGTCCTATGTTATCTCATTCTTTAGTTATTTTAACTTTTAGAATAACATTAGCTGCTCTTATATTTTTCATGTCAAAATTACTCGACAAAAATTTCTTTCTACTATAAATCTTATATAAATTACCATCGAAGATAAGAGGTTTGATTAACTTATAACTTTTCTTTCTTGAGTATAATAAATCCTTCAGGTTGTCACTAGCACTCCAATCATAGCTATGTGGGCTACGGGTGCACATGTAATAAAATAATTAATCCATTCTTTTTTAGTAAACCTCCTAGTAACTATTCTTGTTGTAAACTTATCAATAGTTTCATTCCTTTTCAATTTTCTTTTAAATATCTATTTGCAACCAATTGCTTTAGATTTAGTAAGGAGATCTACTAATTTTCAAATGTATTACTCATTATTTAGTTCATTTCATCTTGTACAACTTTTTTACATAAAGTTGCATCTAGAAACTTCGTACCCTATTCATAAGTTTCAAAATAACTCTCAATATTGTAGCAAAATGGTAATTGATTCTTTATAGTCACATATTCCTTTAATAAGAAACATAGTAAACTTTGGTTCAAAGGTCTTTCCTTTTCTATGCCTTTTGTTTTTTGTAAGCTTTTAATTCTCTAGAATACCAATATCATGTTTATTTTAAGTTACTGATTATGTTTTTTTTATTAACATACCATTTGTGTGTAGGAATTGAGGTAAAACTATCTTCTTTAAAAATTGCATCTCTAGCTCAATCAATGTATTAACATAATATGAGTTGTTTGATTTAATAACCATGAACATGTGTGTTATACTATTTTAATTATACCCTAAGAAGATATATTCAATTAGTTTTTCTCCTAGTTTCTTGTTTAAGAATTATGAAAAATTTAGTGGTCTAGGTTGGGCTTTCTTATTTTTGAGAGCTCATATGGGTTAGCTTGTTCTTTTTATGAGGAATAATATTTAAAATATAACAAGTTGTTAACAAGGTTTCACCCTAATTATCATTAGAAAGACCAAAACAATATAATATTATATATTATTGCGTTCACCATTACTAATAACATTATATTTTTCCTTTCAACCGCATCATTTTGTTGTAACAAATAGAGTTGTCACTTGGTTCATGATATCTGAAAATCTTGAATTCTTTTAAGGACTTATCTTTAGAATGCATCAAGTAAACATAGCAATATCTAGTACAATCATTTATATCTGGATGTACCAAGTGTAACACTTTATAAGTTATTTCTACTTTAAGAAAAAGAATTCTAGTTATTTTGGTGAGCATATAAGTTGTATATGATTCATTTTGGTTTATTTTAGGAATCAAATTATAATTTACCATATCATTTAATTTCTTAAAATTAACATGCCCCCAATGATAATGTTGATATCACAATAAACAACAATATAAGCATATATATCATTATTATTCATTACAACATTCAACTTGCACATATCATTATAGAGATGGTCTTTCGCAACAAACATGTATCTCTTTGATAAGATAAAACGGATCCCCTCAAATATATATTTAAAATCATACTTATTTAGTAAGGGTGTAAATAATAAGTTCTTTCTTACATCTTGTATATACAAAACATTCATAAGAGTAAAAAATGTTCTCAAAGTAAACTTGAGTTTCACATATTCCTTATCTTTAACTTGAACGGTTGAAGCATTACTCATATATAATACATATTCATCTTCTTCATCCATGAATTTAAAGGAGACTTTTGTTATTGCATACATGGCAAGTTGCTTCATACTAAACCCACCATAAACTAAGGCCTTCAACTAAGTTCACCTTGGATATAACCATCAAAACAGTATCCTGAAAATTGGAACTCTTTCTTTAATCAGATTTTGTAATTTCATCACTTGTCCTTGTAATGCCCAGGCTTTCTACAATGATAGCATTTTCTTTTTTTCACATTGTCGGTGACCTTACTATTGTGGCATCGAGATTTAGTAAAAATCTCGGTATCTTCTCTTTGATGGTGTCATAGACATATCTTTTTCTATAATATGAACTTTCTCTTGAGTAATTAAATCTTAGTTTTTGTAATTTTACATTTTTAGACCGAAATTGTTTCTCCTTAAATAAAGAAGTGAGGTTTGAATCATTAATCAAATATAGACTTGAGGTTCTAGATCTTGATCAAATAGGCGTACTTATTTAATTAACATAATTTGCCATGAGATATCTATTTGACTAAAGGTGAAACCTCTAGTTCCTACTTGATGCAAAAAATAGTTAATTGAGAAAACCACAAGATACTTTTATAAAATTTTCCTAAATCATCTTGCTTGTTAAATGCTTTCTCAAGCCTAAGATGATTTCATAACTATTGAAGAGAGATATTTTCCTTTGTGGTTAAGAGAATTTTTAAAATCTTTCTAAGAAGAGAGAAGTTTATTTATGATAGAGGATACAGTAATGGTATCATCTATGTTCATACTATACTGCTCAAGACTGTTTAAGCTCCATTCTACTTCATGAAATTGTTTCATAACTCATTTGTTATCTATTATATTGTAATTGTTAAAGTGAAAAACTAGAAAATCCTTACATATCGAGTCTTTTACAATGTACCTCACTTCCAACTTATCCCATAATTCTTTTGCACTTGCCGTAGTTTGATAGGTATCAAACAAAGTATTTGATATGTCATTGAGGATGTGACCCATGCAGATGTAGTCATCATCATCCCACTTTTGCCTTTTACTGGTTTGCTCGATGATTTTATTCTTTGTATCTTCTAGTCTTGGGGTGGTGAGGACATTTGATACCTTTAAGATAGTGAAGAGAAAATACATTTTCTTTTGCCATTGAAGGAAGTTGTTTTTATTGAACCGTTTCAACTTATTGAAGTCAAAAGTTAACTCCCTTAGAGAAGCCATATTCACTAAAGAGCAAAACAAGCCTAAAGATTGTTGGAGTCGAAGGCCTTTTGGAGATTGAAACTGCCCAACTATCAGTTTCTTCTTCTCTAATGTTACACTTTGCATGAGCTTCTATAAAAAAAATGGTGATTTGTAAATGTCTTCAAGGCATGAGTTTCACTAATGTTTATGCCTACTCGCTGCATTTGGCATCAAAAGACCAAGCACAAAGGGTATCGGCGAATTCCTATAGGATACAGTAAGATACCTTAACTCATCTTGTACTAGTGTAGTCAACTCTTAGTCATGTCAGTATATTAGTATAATGGGCTTATGCAATTCTTAGTTGCATGGTTAAGAACTACAATGGGTTTTCGCAAAACAAATATGAAAAAGGAATAAGCTGACTGCATTGGAAGATAGAAGGACAAGCCTCTTTTATGCTATCCCATTCTCTATTTATAGAGCCTTCCTTTCTTGCCATGCATGAAACCCAATAAATATTTTATTTAATTTTCATAGAATTCGAGAAGAGTTTATTTAATACCTTGTAAAAGATGAAATGGGTCTATTTAATTCTCACACAATTTGATGTAAATTTATTTAATTTCCTCATATTTCAGGATGAATTCATGACCAGATGCATCTTCCTTTTCTAAAGAAACATGTAAACAAGTTGTGAAACATGTAAATAAGTTGTGTGACTCAATATGGTCCGCACATTAAGCACAAAATGTGGCTCACTATGGTGCACATGTAAGTAGGTCTTATGTCTTAATATGGTCCACACGTTAGTCGATTTAGCTAAACCGACTTTATTTTGAAAATCGTCTTTCATACCATAGAACTAGAAGTAGCGGCTCAAATTGTCAGCTTGGCCATGTTAATCTTTTTGAAACTTTTAAATTCTGTTTATATTGTATCTGTTTTGAACAGTGTTAGCTCAATATGATCCACACATTATGCAAGCTATGTGGCTCAATATGATGCACACGTAAGTAGGCTCCATGATTCATCATGATCCATATATTAGTCGGTTTAGTATATAGTAATATAAAATACACCTTTCTGTAAATATAAATACACATAATCTACATTATATATAAATTTTAGGTCATGCTCGGGATGGATCTGGGTATACACAGACCTAAACACAAACTTTTGTCAGCTCATTTTTAAATAACCTTAATCTGACCGGCAGTACCTGAATCCCGACCTGGAAGACTTTTCTTGTTGGGTTCAAGTCGGGGTGTCTGATCTAAGTTGCCACTCTACGACTGCGTCAAAGAACAAAACGGGGCCCATTTGAATTCGTTGCCCCACGTGAACAGCATCCTTATCTCCGGCAAATCTCTTGAAAGCGTCTCCGGACGTTATCTGCTCTCACATCACGATGAAGTCTATCTATCCCGTGTGTCACGGGACAATTTTCAAACTAAAATTTTTTCGTCCGCCCGTGATGGCTAGAATCACCACGTGATTCTATCAGCCCCAATTCGAAACATGCTCCTCCTTAACTGCACACGTTCTCCCCTTGCTGCAAGCCTTTACCGTGGCTTATCTTGAATCCCTAGCTCACTCTATCGAACGTGTAGGGATGCAGGATCGACTCATGTGATCTCCACGCACTCTATATTCCAAAACCAGAACATAACAAACAGAACACACACTTACAGCAACTGGACTAAACTGAACTACACACCTAGACCTTTGCACGCACGGTTACAGTAGACTGCTGTGGGAATCGACTGCACTATTATGTGAGGCAATAGGCTACAATGAAGTGTCGGTACCACACGCAATGACACTCGGCTGAAACACGGCTATACTTAGCCGCAGGACATGAAGTTGCACACAGCTGCAACTTGTTGAAGATGACACCTGCTGCAAGACTTACAGCTGCACCTGGCTACAGAACTCCCTACTGCACTAGTCTCCACGAGATGGTCCGGCTGCCACTTGATACCGGAACGACCAACTCACCAACGTTGGTTCTCGGTTGTACAGCTGCTCGCATTCGAAGGCACCTTGCTGCCCTCACTCAGCTGCAAGGTTAGACGCTTCAGCCACTGTCCACGGTTCACAACCTCGCCTCAACCTTCCACGCTCTGCTTGGTTACCAATCTTCCAAAAGAGCACGGTCTGCACTCTGCACAAAAGGATCCACCTCACTAAGGAAGCGGCTCCACCAAAGCATCGGTTTCACTCTACAAAGAAGACTCGGTTGCAGTGTCATTTAGGGAGCCCACGACTACCTTCTGCTACAGCAACACACCTTCAATCGCACGTGGATGTTCTACACACCACTCGGCTGCTCACTGCGGTAGCTTGCTGCAGAGTTCACGGTTGCACTGCTGCGCTGCCATCCAAAGATCTCGCGGCGGTACTGCTGGATATGGAGTCGGCTGAACCTGATCAATGGCTTGCTGAAGTGAACGGACTGTTCCTTCTGCCCGCAAGCTCCCTTCCTTCAGCCGCAACACATCGTGATGCTTAACTGCTACAAGGAATCATCCTCTGGTTGGCTGCTCCTCTCACGAACTGCGTCTGCCCAAGGATTACTTCCTCTCACGAACTACGTCTGCCCAAGGATTACTTGGCTGCCACCTGCAGCCAAGGGGAATCGGTTCAGCAATGTCTCCCACTCTCCACCGTCTGCAGTACTGCCTGAGCCTTCAAGGCTCCAGCGTCTTCCACAAGAATGCTCCTCTCAGCCCCAAGGAAATCTCAGCCTTTCATGGAACTCCGCCTCCTCTGCTTCAAAGTGATGCTTCCACTTAAATCCGCAGGCTTGGAACTGCTCCCGCCAACTCCACGCTTCAGCAACCAACTCCAACGTGTTGGCTTGAAACCGTAGAACACAAGGGACACGACTGGCTTGGGGTAATCGTTCCCCCCAAGGCAAGGGACGGTTACTCAATAATCGCTCCCAATCAGCTCTCGGTTCAAGCAGGAACCGAACGAGCACTTGACTCACAACTAACCTAACTCAACTAAGAACTGACCTTAGTTGCTAGACCCAATACCTAATGGATCCATATCTGATCCAATACATGAACCGATACAAGACCCAACCAACAATCGACCCAACCTAGCTAACCTAGTTGGATCTAACTCACACCACTAGACCTAGCCCACTATGAACTGACACAACACTAAGCCAAGTTACACACACGACTCGACTTAGCCCAAGTTCATAGAACACACTCGGGCTTTACAATGGATCGAATACAATATGTTCAACACATACATGTAGAAAGAAGGTTTACATCCATCGGCGCGTGCGTCTACGCCCATGTGTCGCCTGGCGATCGCGCTCTCTTAAGCCATCGGACGAAGGATGGGAATGGGTGCGCGCGAGCGCGCACGCCACAGAAATCCGTCTTGTGACAACTCTCTCCCTGCCAAGCTGGACCTCACCCTCGAGGTCTCATGATCATGTGCCTCGCTCTAGACACTCTTCACGTCCTCGGCCCTCTGCTCCTTCTCCTCACTCAGCTCCTGGAAGAAACCTCGTCGTCGGACCCCGGTCTAGTGTCTGGCCACCCGCCTCCTGCGGCACGGCCCTGATACTGGCGTTGGCCATCCGCCTCCTGCAGCACGGCTCTGGTCTGGCGCTAGTCCACTGACGATGTGCGGGCGGTAGTGCTGGTGCTCTACGTCTAACGCCCATCATCTCCTCGGTTGGCACCCTCGCCACTGCCTTGACTGACCTTGGCACCCCGTCCTTGTCCCCACTGGACGACCCCCTACCACTGGTGAAACCCGACCCTACCACCGGCCTCTCACTAGTCACATGTTTGGCAGCTCTCAATGCATCTCGTGTCATGCCTCCACCACGTTCCCCACCTGGAACGCTGCCTTGTCTCGGCGTTTGACCTCGCCCCTCCAAGGAACCCGGCGACAAGACTCTCCACGTTTCTACTTGAAACAAGATCTATAATTGGCGCGAGCATCATCTGCGCGCCTGTCTCTCGGTACCAATCCCACGCGCCTCTTGGGATGTACCTACTCCACATGACTCGGGAGACACCTCGAGACCTTCGACCACATGGAGGTCCTCTCATCCTCACTCGAACTCTTGAGCACTCGTGCTCCCTACATCCACCATAGGTGTTCCGATGCGTGTTTTCCCAGCACCATCGGCAACTCCTCTTCGACCTCTTCATAGGTCGGCTCCAGTCCCATCTTTTCCTCTCTCTTGGGCCACCTGCCCATTTTCTACTCATGTGCACACGCCTACCGGCTACCCACCTGATTGTCCTAGGCCTACGATGTGACCCTCGAGATGGCACCATGTCCACCCGTCGTGAGTATGCAACTCCCTGTGCCAAGGAAGGTCCCTTTCAGTCACTCACCTGTACCGGCATGCGAATGTCACCACATCTCGCACCTACCTCAACCTAACTCGCACCAACTCCCCGTTCACCACCACCTACTCGGCTCACACCTGCTGACGATATGGCCTTCGGAACGGCCTGTTGTTGTGCTTCGGTTGCAAGAAAAACACTCCTCTCACTCACATTCGTCGCTTGTGCAATGGGAAATACAGAAATTGAGGAACAAGATTTGCGTGCCTGATCATGCATATACTCGGACTGGAATGAGGCTAGACTGAGTTCCCTTGGATGGACCTCTGGTTCGGTGAATGTCTGCACCGTCTGCTCCTCCAACTGAGCTACGTGCATGCTCATCTGAGCAAGGCTCCGTTCCAAGTCTTGTTGTAGTTCAGCTTGGGATACCTGCAAGATTTCCATCTTCTGCAAGATTTGTCGCAACAGATCGCCTGCCTTTGGTCAGTGGGAACGACCAATGTCTTCCCCGGCTCCTGTTCCTGTCTTTTTCATTATGTATACAGCTTGTTTACAAGAATTGACACGAATCTAGAGCTAACAGACCCAAAACCGAATGGTTTTTACAGACTTAGCAGATTTTTTGCAGAACCGTACAGCGGATTTTTACCAACTTTGACACTTAAAACAAACCACTTACAGACACCGAATGGAAAAACCAAAAAGACCTAGAACAAGTCTGATATACATAGAATACCTGTGCCATATTTCGGCTCAATCCAACTTAATTTGCTCTATCAAACTGATTATACAAAATCACAAAAATCCATATTCTGGTTTTGTATAACAGTCTGTCTGTAACTGTGGAAAATAACTTTTTCGGTGGATTTCTTCCAAAATTCCGGCCACTCTCTATTGTTCAGAGTCACCTTGTTCCTGATTGATGTCTTCACACTGAGAAACAAGATGTTAGTCTCTTAAAAACACCAAACATATCAGTCTACACAAGAATTTCACAGACGTTCCATTTCTGCTAAACTGGTTTTTCGGTCCACTTCCGCTAGAGCTTTCGGACAGCAACCTTCATGATTTTCACGAACCGAATGCTTTCTATCAAAGTTTGATAGAAATACTCCACCTTGGAACAGCTTTAGTCTTGTTCCAATCAGCCTACACAGTCCAAAACCGAACAACAAATTATCAATTTTCCTGCAGAGAATGTATGGAATCGAGCATCTAGGCTCTGATGCCAAACTGTCACGAGACAATTTTCAAACTAAAATTTTTCGACGCCTTCGTCGGCCCGTGATGGCTAGAATCATCACGTGATTCTATCAGCACCAATTCGGAACGTGCTCCTGCTTAACTGCGCACGTTCTCCCCTTGCTGCAAGCTTTTACCGTGGCTTATCTTGAATCCCTGGCTCACTCTATCGAACGTGTAGGGATGCAAGATCGGCTCCTGTGATCTCCACACTCTATGTTCCAAAACCAAAACATAACAAACAGAACACACACTTACAGCAACTGGACTAAACTGAACTACACACCTAGACCTTTGCACGCACGGTTATAGTAGACTGCTGTGGGAATCGGCTGCACTATTATGTGAGGCAATAGGCTACAATGAAGTGTCGGCACCACACGGAATGACACTCGGCTGAAACACGGCTATACTTAGCCGCAGGACATGAAGTTGCACACAGCTGCAACTTGCTGAAGATGACACCTGCTGCAAGACTTACAACTGCACCTAGCTACAGAACTCCCTACTGCACCAGTCTCCACGAGATGGTCCGGCTGCCACTTGATACCGGAACGACCAACTCACCAACTTTGGTTCTCGGTTGTACAGTTGCTCGCATTCGAAGGCACCTTGCTGCCCTCACTCAGCTGCAAGGTTAGATGCTTCAGCCACTGTCCACGGTTCACAACCTCGCCTCAACCTTCCACGCTCTGCTTGGTTACCAATCTTCCAAAAGAGCACGATCTGCACTCTGCACAAAAGGATCCACCTCACTAAGGAAGTGGCTCCACCAAAGCACCGGTTTCACTCTACAAAGAAGACTCGGTTGCAGTGCCGTTTAGGGAGCCCACAGCTACCTTCTGCTGCAGCAACACACCTTCAATCGCACGTGGATGTTCTACACACCACCCGGCTGCTCACTGCGGTAGCTTGCTGCAGAGTTCACGACTGCACTGCTGCTCACCAAGAATTGCTGCGCTGCCATCCAAAGATCTCGCGGCAGTACTGCTGGAGATGGAGTCGGTTGAACCTGATCAATGGCTTGCTGAAGTGAACGGACTGTTCCTTCTGCCCGCAAGCTCCCTTCCTTCAGCCGCAACACATCGTGATGCTTAATTGCTGTAAGGAATCATCCTCCGGTTGGCTGCTCCTCTCACGAACTGCGTCTGCCCAAGGATTACTTGGCTGCCACCTGCAGCCAAGGGGAATCGGTTCAACAATGGCTCCCACTCTCCACCATCTGCAGTACTGCCCGAGCCTTCAAGGCTCCAGCGTCTTCCACAGGAATGCTCCTCTCAGCCCCAAGGAAATCTCAGCCTTTCACGAAACTCCGCCTCCTCTGCTTCAACGTGATGCTTCCACTTAAATCCGCAGGCTTGGAACTGCTCCAACTGCTCCTCTCACGAGCAACTTTTATGCTTCATTCACAAAATTACATTCTGAATACATGTTAACCAGTGCTGTTGTGATAAAGCAGCTAGGCTCAAAACCACACTGAATCACGTAAGCATGCAATTGTTTCCCTACTGTCACATTTTTTAGACAAGCACAAGCTTCCGAAGCACAGGGGAAGGTAAATAATTTACAAAAACTTTTGCATATGATGGACATAATTTAGTACCATTTCCCATGTCCCATGGCGAGCATAGCCAGCTATCATGGTGTTCCATGAGACAACGTCCGGTTCAGGCATCACATCTAACAATCGAGCTCCTTGCTCCATCAAACCTTCCATTGTATATCCTGCAATCATTGTGTTCCATGAAGCTACATTTCTAACTGGCATCTCATCGAAAACTCGCCTTGCATCATTCAGACTACCACACTTGACATACATATGAAGAATGGAATTCATCAAAACAACATCATGGTGCAATCCTTCTCTACAAGCGGTGTCATGGATCATCTTACCCATCTCCAGATCCTCTGAAGCAGCACATGCCTTCAACACGGTAGCAAGAGTGAAGCAATTGGGTTGCTCACGCTCCAACAGCATCCATTGGAAGACGCACAAGGCCTCTTCTGGCATGCCGAACTTGGAATTGCATGATATCAACGACGTCCAGGAAGCAACATTCTCACAGACATTCCGTTGAACACTTGGCTTGCAAACGCAATAAACCTGAAATCAGAATAAATGGATATGAGATTGGGTGCCACAAACACGTCACGACTCAAGCCACCTTTGATAAGCACACAGTGGACGATCATACCCGAAATACAGGCTCCCCATCTTCTGCAATCCCTCAAAATCTCATGAATTCTACGATAAGGATCAATAGCAGCGCTTGCAGGGGTTGCAGATCAAATATGCAATGAACTGATCGCCTATCATCTAGTGACCAATATTTCGGTAGTGAAAATTGATGGGTTGCGTTCATTTGATGATGAAGAATGCGAAACCAAGAAAACTCGCGCCTCTTCGCCAGCAGACCCATGCTCAAAGTGACACTACAAATCGAGCGTGCGGAATCAAGCCGAAATAATTTCGAATCAGATCGGATGAGTTATATTTCGATCATAGAATTCGTTCTTTCTGTTCCTCTTCTTCGTATCTTTCTTCTGTTGATGGTGACGACGACGAAGTTACTTGGAACCATCATTGCTTGAAATTTGGTTTCTTGGATTCACGGAAGTTAGTTCCATTAGCTGCATTCCCTCCGACGTAGCAAGCAAAACTTGAGCAAGATTCTTCTATAGAATTTCAAGAAATTTGATGCCGTTTATGTTTTGAATCTTTCCATCTATCGCTGGGTACGGTTCAGATATGCATCCTGATTCCCATAAACTCTGTAATCCTTGACTTACTCGTGGCACATTAAGATTACGAGAAACTGGTACGACATTCACCTCCAAATGATAGACGTTCAAGTAATGTGTTTCAATTACTAACGACGCTCTTATCATTATTCAATAAAAACTTGTTTGATTGAGTTATAAACTGCGCTGGAACACTTCTTCTTGCATAATAAAAACGCGTATAATTTCCAGAACATTCAATATAAAACGTGTATAATTTCTATAACGTTTCTCCTAAAGGCGCACCCTTAATTATTCAGCCCACACTATTTTCTCCGCGGTTCACTGCACTCTCTCTTACCTCTCCCTCTCACTTCACGGGCTCTCTCTCTCTTATCTCACTGGCCGAACACCCTTTCTCTCTCTCGACGACATATCCGTCCCTCTTTCTCCTATTTGCTCTCCCCCTCTAGTTCCTGTTTCTCCTTCTCTTTTATTTGTCGCATATTTTCTAAAGATACGTGAGAAATATTCGTCTCCCTTCAAACAGAGATGAGCATATCATGTCGAGACGCTCACTTCGTGATCGTCCGTTTCTATCGAGGGACACAAAAATAAGTGTTTTTCCTCTCACTCGCCGTGTTCTTCCTCTACGATGAAATGAGAACCCAAAAGCGTACCTCTAAATAAAAGATGCGCTTGAGCATATTCTCTCTCATGAAAGAAATATATTCTCTCAACAAAGACGTGCTGCATACATCTCTATTATAGAAGGAACGTATCTATCCTATGTCACTTGCATCTTTCTATAGACACATGTTACATGTATCTTTATAAGAGGGATGCACGTTAAGTGCGTCTCTCGCACAAGAAAGATGCAAGCCATACGCATTTCTTTTGAAGAAAATACTATTTTAAGGCATGTCTCTCTTAAAATATGCACACGAGGCACGTCTCATTTATGTAGGAGACGTGCACTTCTTTTACAGGTGAGACATGTCTTGAGTGCATTTTTTCTTTTTTATAGAAAAAAAGAGAAGAAAGAGAATGAGAAAAAAATGAGGTTAAGAGAAAAAGAGCTGAAATGCCTTGTCATAATGATTAGTAAGTAATAAACTTGAGTTTCACACGGGAGTTTAGATGTCTCAAGAGAGTGTTTGTAGGTGAGAGTTGAAAAACAGAGATATAGATCTATTCGAGTAGTAATTTGTGATGTACTTTTAGTAACACTCTTTGTAGAAAGAGATATGGATAGACTTACAAGTGAAACGTCATGAGTTCGACTCTAGGGCCAGTCTCTTTATTTTTAAAAAAAGGTTTTATATGTATATATATAAATATATATGTATATATATATATATATATATATATATATATATATATATATATATATATATATATATATATATGTATATATATATATATATGTATATATATATATATATATGTATATATATATATATATATGTATATATATATATATATATATATATATATATTATGAATACGTAGTGAGCCAAAATTGTCCGAGTGTCTTCCTTGAAAATTCAACTTTTTCTCCGTTATCTTTTCTATAATTATAAATTTTTTTTTTTTCTGCACTGTCCTTCTGGTTAAGATGAATGGCAGTGTCAATAGTTTGTCTTTTTCAGTTTAAAGTTATTGTTTATCCTGCAAATTGATGGAGTTGTGGATTGAGCAAGCTCAAGTGCTCATTTGCGAGCTCACCAAGCTCGACTTAATTGGGTTTGTTCAATAGCTACTCAAGCTTGAAGATAAGTACTAACAAAAACCATGTTCGAGTTGGTCGAATGCAGCTCAAGCTGAGCTTGAGTTTGAGTTGAGCATTCTTAAACAAGCCCAATCGAGCTCGCCCATACACGCATTCAGCTCTGCTTGGTTACACCCAGCCACCTCTCCCACAACCAAGTTGGCGCGATGAGGACTGCAATGTTCAAGAGGACGTAAATCAAAGGTGAAGATGAACAAGCAACCGTCAAACTATGTTGCACAAAAATGGAAACGAAAATGGACACACGAAAATGCAGTACAGGAAATGGTAACTCTCCAATATTGATCAATTCTTCTCTAGTTTGAGATAAGGAACATCTCCCTGAAACTGAAATTAAGCTGCTTGAGTCTACCATAAGTGAGAAGGCTGCCCTTAAGTGGTGTTGTCTCGTTGCTTTGCTTCGGTCTTCTTTTCACAGAAGCGCCCAAATCATCCAAGTTCAGCCATCATTGAGAGATCGCCACTGCTCTTTTTTTCATTGAAAGCAAAATCAAAGTCAGTTCATGGCTTCTATAAGCAGCATATCTACAGTACAAGGGGAGGATGGTTACTGCACACTTCATTGCCTCCATGTTTTTCAACATGTTGAATGTAGCAGTGGATATTCAATACACGTATATAACAATCGTGAGTTGACAAAGGATGATTATGAAAAACCTTAGAAAAGATAAGAATAGTGTCCAATGCACTTAACAATAGCAAATACACTCAAAAGAATGTATATAAATTGGCCAAGAAGGCATGCATTTACTTAATATAAGATGAGTATTTATAGAGTGGAGAGAAGAGAGAGGAGTGAGGTAAATAGTGGGCAGCCTGCTGGAGATAGTCATTGGGATCCACTCTGGTAGCCTTGGTGTATTTATATTTTCATAATAAAAAAATACAATAAAATACTCAAATAAATGCATGTATTTTAACCGTTTTCTTATTGTGCCAACAGTATCGTAAATAGTCTTGCTTGGCTGCCTTGCCACACAATTGTGATATTTAGAGTCCACTATGATATTAAGACGTGTCGCAGACTCAATGCTATTTGCAGAAAGATGACTGCCTCCACTAATATCAACCATTCTCATGCGCAATTGTTCTTTAGTAATAAGGATTAACCTTCTCTCTCCAAGGAAATGGTTTACCTTTGGTAGAACATCTTCCACCATTTCCTTATCGTCTTTGCAGATCTGGAAATCCTGAAATCTGGGGAGACCCTCTACATTTCTTAGTAATTTCTGTTTCTTCACTACCTAGTAAGCATCCTTCCGAAAAATCTCCTTTCAGGTCATCGAACTGGTATACAGGTTTCACATCTTAGTCTCATCTAAATCTTAGAAAATGAGAAGGATAATATTTTTCACTATAGATCAAAGGAAAGTTTTGTAAGTGTGAGAAACTATAAGGTGACATATTAAAGAAAAAGAAGAATACCACAAAGCGTTAGAAAGAAAATAATAAAGAATAATATAGTTTGCTTTTAGTTAATTGTTAGTATTGCACAAAATTGAGCTCTATGAAAACAAAGAATCTATGTAGCTGAATCCATCTAGTATAGGAAAGGCAAGGCTTAGTTGTTTGTTGTTAGGTACTTCTCTTCATACGCTGTCATTTGCATTCGCTAGGCTCAGTTTGTTGTATTCTTTCATCTCTTCCAGTGTTGCTAAACGTGATGACAGATTTTATTTGTTGACCCGATGTTGCACTGAACTTAGCTAAGATTATTCTAACACTTTGGCATTCCAGTTAGATATTTCGCTTTATAAATATGAGGTTGTCATTTGCAAAAAATTGATATGAGATCGAAGGAGCTCTTTTACTTGCCTGCAACCCATGAATTTCACCTCTAATTTCAGCCGTTCTTAGCATTGCCATCAAACCTTCACCATAAAGAACGAACAGGTAAAGGAATAGTAGATTTCCTTGCCTAATGCCCCTCTTTCCTTTAAAAATTTATGACTCTTGGCCATTGAACATAACAGAGTATGATACCAAAGTCACACTTTTCATCACCAAATCCGCCCGCCCACTTCTAAACCCATGTTCTTCAAAAGTTCTTCAAGTTAGTCCCAATATTCTACCCGATCATCGGCTTGTTTATATTGATTTTTAAAGACACATAACCTTCTTTACCTTAATGACATCTCTTCATGGTGTGTAGAAGTTCATAGGCAACTAATATTTATCAATGCTTCTTTTATTCTTCACAAAAGTGCTCTGTATTTCTGAAATTAATTGAGGAAGCACTCTTCTCAACCAATTAGCTAAAATCTTGCTCATCAACTAGTAAATGGCATTACGTAAGGTAATTGGCCTATACTGTTCAAGAGTTTTTGGATCCTTACTCTTAGGAATTAATACATTGTGGGACCTGGGTGCGATTTATCTCTTCCAATTCATCACATTTATTCATAAAATTCAGAATCTTTTTGCATGCCAAAAGGCTGATTGACCTTTACTTAGAAGGGCAGCTGATTTTCTCGATTTTTTTTACTTTAAATTCATTTCTTGATGAAAGATATGAGGGAAAACCAATAGAGGGTTCTTTTAAGTTCATCCTTGGGATAACCCTGAAATTTCAATTCAAGTTGCTTCGAGATTCTTGCTACAGGTTGTACCCCGTTGCTTTAATTCTCTCAATAAAAAGCAAACCCAATTTTCTGGAATCGATAAGGGAAAGTTCATACAACCAGGCACGCACTGTTACTTGATGCTTTGTTTCTTGCGCGTCTCTGCATTAGAATCGGGCATGCATAGTTTGTTGCTGCTTAGTTTATTACACGTCTTTGCGTTAGAACCAGGCACATGCAGACATTTTCTCATGGAATGCATATATAAGATAACAAATCAAGTGCTTTCTAGTAGTAGGGGTGTTCACGGTTCGGTTTTAGCCTCAATCTCGAAGAGAACCGCAATTTATGTTTCACAGTTTTTAGAGAACCGAACCAAACCATGGCTTCGTCTGAACTAAACCAAACCGATGGTTCCGATTTTAGGGTTTAACTAAATACCGAGTATTATGTCATCATATTATTTGGATTTACAATCCCAATTTAATATGTATATGAGGTTATAAAACTCATATATATATATATATAAACTTATCAGGATTTATATATGTATAAGTATATAAATTTTATACATATATATATATATATATATAAAGTTATATGCTCATGTACATATAAATCCTGATAAGTTTATATATATATGTGTGTGTGTGTGTGTGTGTGTGTGTGTGTGTGTGTGTATACATACGTGTGTGTCAGTTTGGTTTTAACACTGGACTGTGAACCAAACAGCCAATTATCTTTATGTTAGAACCGAGTCAAACCAAACCGATTGACATGTAAAACCGAACCAAGCCAAGGGTTTGGTTCTGTTCCAGCGGTTTCTTGAACTCCTCTACTTTCTAGCATTTTATGCAGACCCCTCTCAGAGAAATGGTTCTTTCTGGGCAATCTATGTGTTAGGACATCATTGCTAAGTGCTACAGATCTTGTGCATTTGCATTAGGCTTCGGCCCATGTCCAGTTTCAAAAGGAACCGAATCGGGCCAAGAACCGACTAGAACCAGAACCATTGAAACTGGATCAGAACTAGATCTGGAACTGAAAATTACCCGGTTCAGTTCCTGTTCCGCCTTTCACAGAACCGACTCAAAATTGGAAGCAGCGGTTTCAAACTGCTGGTTTCTTATATTTTTTTTTTAAATTCCAAATTTGTAATGTTTCTTTTCGAGTTCTAGACGGTTTATGCCTCAAACCAAAATCAGCCTGATTTCGGGTAAACCGGAACCAGCCATGTTGGTTGTACAGGTACTTGCAATTGGTGAAGGAAAGCCAGTGGTTTGTGAATATATTGGAAGGTAAGTTACTGGCTTGGCCAATTATCAATGCCTAGCTTGCCATAAGGCTACCTGCAAATAATGAAAAGGAAAAACTCAATGGTTACAGTTTCAGCTAATGGATCAGCCTAGGGGTGTAATTGAGCTGGGTCGAGCCCGAGTATGAGAAAACTCGACTCTCAACTTGCTAAGGAATTGTTTGCTCGATCTCAAGCTTGATCTTGGTTCAGCCTCTAGGTTCAAGATCAAGTTGCATTCAAACAACTCAAGCTTGGCTTGTTGGGCTTGTTTGAACTTCATGTGATCACAAGATTTACTCGACTAAGTTCGGCTCAAGATCGCACTCAGTGTGCTTAATTTGACCAAGCTCCATTGAGCTCATATATTAGCTAAATTTGAAGAGCTCCCACAGGTCGGGTCAATATTGCCATCTCTAGGGCCTAAGACGGTTGGGGTCAATATTCCCAGTGCCTAGACTGCCATAAGGCTACCTGCAAAGAACTCAAAAGGAAAAACTCAACAGGTTACAGTTTGAGCTAATGAATCAGCCTAGGAGGAGTAACTGAGCTTGGTCGAGCTCGAGTACAAGAAAACTTGACGCTCGACTTGCTAAGAAATTGCTTGCTCGAGCTCGAACTTGATCAAGATTCAGTCCTTAGACTCAAGCTCGAGTTGCATTAAAAAAAATCAAGCCTGGCTTGTTGGGCTTGTTTCAACTTCATGTAATCACAAGATTGACTCGACTAAGTTCAGGTCAACATCACACTTGAGCTTAATTGACCGAGCTCCATTGAGCTCATATACTAGCCAGATTTGAAAAGTTCTAAGATATGGCTGGTTCAGAATTGGACCAGCGGGTCCAACCAGAATTGAACCGGGACAAGAATCGGCTAGAACCAACTGGACCGGAGTTGGAACCAGGATTCCCTTGTTTGGTTCCTATCCACCTTCCTTGAAATCAAAACGGGCGGTCCCAAATGGCCAGTTATGCCATCTTTTATTATGAATTAATTTTAATTATTTTTCTGGTTTGTGATGGTTTGGGATTCAAACTGAAACTAGCTCGGTTCCAACTTGGTTTTGGTTCTTTGTTCCACGAGAACTAGAATTGAAAGTTTAGAACCACCGATTCTCGTTTACCTGAAACAGGTCATGTCTTCTAGCCTTATTGTTTAATGCACGTACAAACACAGGGTGTGGTTCTAAAAGTTGGTTGAGGCAAATATATGAACCATTAAACATTTTAAATATAATAAATTTATATTTAAATATGATAAAGCTCGATGAGGCTTTGAGCTGTTTGAGCTAAGTATTGACGAGCTCGAGTTACTCGTGAGCAGCTCAGTTCACTTGCGTTCCCACTCAGCCGAGCTTGGAGGCGTCCAAACTGCGCACCACAGGGCCTACTACGGATAGCGAGGACGGATATACTATACCCCACCTTAACAGGGAGGGTACAAGCTTATGTTTTATTTTCCTCAATCAGTACGAAGAGGGTGCAGGGCAAAAACGGGTAATATGTACGTGTTGAAGGCTTTCAAACCACGCATCACCGAGCCTAGAGATGCCCGGCCCCAGCCCTTGCGGGTCGGGGAAAATATGGGCCAGCCTGGCCTGGTACTGCCCGCATATATATATAGTTTTTTCCATTACATTTATATATATTATTTTTTCAATTACATGTACCTATATATATATATAGTTTTTCCATTACATTTTTTTCTCTCTGTGTATGTGTATGTGGATATTATACACATACACAAACTATGTGTATAATATATACCCAAATCCAAATGTATGTGTGTGTATGTGGATATTATACACATACACAAACTATGTGTATAATATATATTTGTGTATCTCTGTGTGTTTATATACATATATGCATTCAAATATGGGCATATATGTATTTGTCTTGTTGAAACCTGAAAGGTTGTGGTTGGATTTGGATTTCACATAGATTTGGATTGAGTCTTATAGATCCATCTAATATACAATGGACATGTGACCCGGACCTTGTCGGCTCCAGGGCCACATGAGACAGGTCATTTGGTGCTTCAAATATGGGCCAGAATTCTCTGATTCGGCATGTATTTTTCAGGGCTGGGAAGCCCGCCATACCAGGCTCATTTTGATATCTTTAACCGAGCCAAATGGGGATGATGACAACAGTACGAATTGGGTATGTGTATACTTATAGTCGGCCCAACCTAAATCTTAACGGTTGTGGTAAGAGTTTGGGTTATCTTTTTTCAATGGGTACGAAAGAGGATATAGCTCAAAAAACTGTCATATATGTATGATATATATAAGAAATTTTATCCTTCCCACTACTGACATGCCTACTTATACTCATCTATTGTTTTTAAGTGGTATGAGTTTAACTTAAAAAGTTTTAAGGGTTTTGAAAAAAAGTTTGTAGGACTATTATTACATTGATATCTTTGAAAAGTATTGATAGGGTTGAGTGAGTATCAGTTGTGAACAAGATTCAGTCAATATATAATATATATATATATATATATATATATATATATATATATATATATATATATATATATGTGTGTGTGTGTGTGTGTGTGTGTACATACATAAATATATATAAATAAATAAAACCCTTCATTTACCTTAAACTTCACTATGGTTGTATATCTAGGCTATCAGTGCTAAGTCTAGGGCCTTTTGTTAGTGAAGACAATCCCTTAGAATGTTTTGCGAAGCTACCACAACTGAGTTGTAGCATGTAAGAAAGATACACAACCTTCTTTCTATTCTCAATAAAGAGATCTTTGCTTCCATTTAAGTGTTATGCCTATGTACGAACTCGTAGAAACTTGCAAACTTAACATTCTTGCTTCCGCAATTACACAACAAACTTGAGTGAAGGCTAGCTACATCGGGCATAGCAAGGTACCGGTCACAAGCCAAATATTGTGACCATGATACCTCTCATATCCAAAGGTCACAATTGGAATAGGAAACTCTTGGAATTAAAGGATTAGTTATCGGCGTTAGGGATACAACTATATGGCAATGATTTTGGAAGGCATTATGGATCCTTTACTACCAGTTCAAGGAGACAAAGGCATGTCTACTACAGAAGTTGTCACTGATTTAGAGACCTCCTTACAAAGGTTCGACGAAGAGTGTGCTTTCTTAAGGCAGCCATTGGAACGGATTGCAACCTATAATAACAAATTGAATGAAGAGTTGTTTGACAATAAAACATCCCTAAGGAAATGTATTGAGTCTTGGGACCATCTAAGACTCATTTCTTACCCATTTGACAGATATCGAGTAGAAGTAAAGTTTTGGATGGAAGAGTGAGGGCCCCTAAATTGAAGATTAAAGGCCTAAAAGCTTACCCGAGCATAAGAAATGGTAAAGTGATTGAGAAATCCTTATGTCGGCTAAATATGGACATTAAGGTCAGACTTTGAGGATGAGAAACAAAAGATGGCTATGACATCGACCTTCTTTCATAATGATGCTTTTTTTTAGTGGCATAATAAGCTTAAAGAAATTGAAAATGGTGATTGTGAGATGAAGGCATATGATGCCTTTAAGAAAGAGCTAATAAAATATTTCCTACCTTACAATGTTGAGGAGATAGTGAAACAAAAACTCTCTAACTTGAAGCAAACCAGTTTTATTCATGATTACATCAAGGAGTATCAATCCTTGATGCTACGTATCAAGATGATGATCACAAAAGATAGTATCTTTTACTTTTGAACAACTTATAACCATAGGCTGAGTAAGAGATTGATTGTGGGAAGCCATAGATATTGTCTGATGTTATAATAGCTAGTGAATAGCCATAAGACTAATGAAAAGAAGTCTTTCAAAAAAACTCTGGCGGTAAGAAGGGGAAGGACAATAAGCGCGAATATACACAGGGTGACATCTAAGTAAAGCCTAAAGGACCATATAAACTTTAGTGTTGGCTATGTGAAAGCCCACACAAGTCCATAGAGTACTGAACAAGATAGATGATGATTGAGTAAATGCAATACAATAACATGACCCGGTTTAGCCACGGATGGGAGCTCTTTGACATATGAATGTAATGAAAGATGCTAAGGCATCAACTCTGATGATATTTCTATGCAAGGGCTTGATGTACTTAGATGTTTTCATCAACGACCAAACCATGAAGGCACTGGTAGACATGAAAGCAATGCACAACTTCATGATACCAATAGAGGCATGCCATTTAGGTGTGATGTACATTAAACAGGAGGGTTGTGTAAAGGCGTTGAATTTGATAACCATAAAGACGATGGGTGAGGCAGAAGCAGTGTCAATCCATATTGAAAGTTGAGATGGGGTAACCAACTTCTTTATCTAACAATTACCAAGTGGTTTGAGGCCTTGAGTTCTTATATGAAAGTAACACAAAGATACAACCTCGAAGGAATTTTTTAACAATTCTGAAATCTGCCTAAGTGCAATGAATATCAATCTATCTTAGTGGTAGTTGACCAATTTTCTAAGTATGTAGTATTCGTGGTAGCCTTGCTGAATGCATGTTAGATGTATGGCAAAGCTCTTTGTCAAGGAAGTCTCTTCTAACATCATTAATGATTGTCATGCCCAATTTACAAGTAATTTTTGGTGAGAAGTTTTTCATTGGTTGGGGTTAGAGTTATTATTCTTAATAAGTTGTCACTCTCAAACGAATGAACAAACATAGATGATGAATGCTTTAGTAGGATGCTATTTGCGGCACTATGTTTATGCAAACCCAGGATTAGATCAAGTGGCTAGACCTAGCATAGTTTTCTTATAATTTGAGTGAATCCATAGGCAGGAGCCTCTTCGAGTTGGCATAAGAACAACAACCCCAAACTTATCACTTATGGGTGGCAAGCTACACAGGATGAGTAGTCGACATACTCATTCGTTTCAAACATGTAAGAGAGGAAACATCTGGCACACACTCTCCTTGCGAAGGCCGAAAAACGAATGAAGTAGACCGACATCAAACATCACACTACCACACTTAACGTAGGAGATCACGTTCTCATAAAACTCTATCATAAACACTCACAATAATTTTATGGGTAACATCCAACATTTATCAGCAAGTACGATGATCCTTACAAAATCATCAAATGAGAAGGGAATTGGGCATACAAGTTTGATATGGTTGACCATGTTCAAACACACCCTTCCTTCCATATAAGCAACTTGAAATCTTACAATGCAGATGCAAAAGACCAATAATGTAATGGTCCAATACTAGCACCAGGGTATTTAAAGACTCCAAGGGCGAAAGAAATAGAGTTGATCCTATACCATGTATTGGGAATGTTGGAGAGAAGATTGCCAGATTTCTCGTGAATTGAAAATGACTCAACATGAATTAAGCGAGTTGGGAGAAGGAACGCACCATGAGGCAATTCCCTGAAGCTATCAAGGAGTACCATTGGTTGATCTCAACATTATCGCAAATATCAATAGTTCGGAGAGAAGAATCTAACCCTTCATCCACCATGAACTTTGCTATGATTATATTTTTAGGGCCGTTTCGTGAGATAACTCGACAACTTTTGTTTTAAGTCTCGGATCTTTTGTTAGTAAAGACAATCCTTTACTTAGAACATTTTGTTAAGTTAGGCAACTGAATTGTTAGCATGTGAAGGGAATACAATTTTCTTCCTATTCACAATAATATAATATGATCGTTGTTTTCTTCTTCCTTTTTGTGAACTCTTACAAAAGCAACGCTACTCTTAGGGTTGGTCACGTGCCAAACACTTTCGCTGTGACATATTTTATATATATATATATATATATTACTGGAACCCAAAGGCAATCTGGTCGAGTATCGCTCGAGGCCTTACGAGTCAGACCAATATTCCTATCCCTAGGGCCGACCCTACCGTTTCCTCTATTGCCAGTTACTATACAAAGCGAAGCCGTTCACTATTGGTGTAAAATCGTGATTCGACCGTAGCATGACGACGACCAGGTCATCAAATAAAACGACCAAGACGCGGGAATCCGGACTCAAGAAATAAGCGTGGCCGGGCGCGCTAGAGAGATAGAGAGTAGGAGATGTTGGGGCCCGAGACGACGGGGCAATCTCGGCCGTCCGTCCGTCCGTCGCTGTCAGGCGATCGGACCGATACGCCGGAACGCGGCCCGCGATACACGCGGCTTCTACGCCCTCGCTTCCGGCGGTTCACGTGCGAGAGCAATGCCGAACGACGGTGCGTCGTTACGTCCAGCCACCGACGTGTCGAACTCCGACGTGCGAGGGCCTCTTCTCCTTTTATGATAGCCCCCGGCCTCAGATCCGGCTGCTAAACAACGCCTCGCGGGGAAAGAGAGGGAAGAAGAGGACATGGAGGCTGTCGGACGGGCGACCGGTGGTGGACGGGAGGATTGCTGGAGCGAAGGAGCGACGATCGCGTTGATCCAAGCATGGGGCGATCGGCATCTCGATCTCAACCGGGGAAATCTGAAGCAGAAACACTGGCAGGAAGTCGCGGAGGAAGTGAGCTCCCGGCCGGGCGCGGCCAGGGCCAGGGCAAGGAAAACGAACGTACAGTGCAAGAACCGGATCGACACGCTCAAGAAGAAGTACAAGGCAGAGAAGGCCAGGGTTTCAGCGACGAACGGTGCGTTCGTGAGCAGATGGCCATACTACGCCAGGATCGACGATCTAATCGGACCCAACGCTGTCGGAAAGAAGGGTTCGGCGTCGCCTGCATCTCCGATGGGGAAACCTGATCCGCCGATGGCGCTACCGTTGCCGTATCGAGGATTGACGCTTCCGGTGGCGGCGATGAGGGCAACCAGCGTGAAGGAGAAGAGTCCGGCTGAGGAGTACTTGTTTCGTCGGATTCCAGCATCGGACACGCAATCAGGGTCGTCCAGATCGAAGATGAGCCCGGGTAGTGCGCAGAGCTCGAAGGAGAGCAAGGGAAAGGGCCGTGGAGGAAGCGGGCAAGGCCTTCGGGAGCTGACGAGGGCGATCATGAGATTCGGCGAGATCTACGAGAAGGTTGAGGCGGCAAAGCAGAGGCAGATGATGGATCTGGAGCAGAAGAGGTTGGAGTTCGTCAAGGGGTTGGAGTTCCAGCTGATCCAGATCTTCATGGATTCGCAGGTCGAGCTCGCAAAGATGAAAAGAGCGAAGCGTACCAGGACAGGTGAAAAGGATTTTCCCTTATTTTTCTTTTCTTTTTTCCTTTTTGTTGTTGCAATAGACGATAATGATCATCTTTGTGGTGATCGAAACCTCGTAATCGCATCAACTCCGGCGTTGTGATTGATTTCTTTTGGTGTTCTCTTATAGCTTAATCATATTTTTCTACTTTCCATTATCAAGAAAATATCATAGTGCGGTATTAATGATTTATATGCAATTCAAGTCAATCTCTGTTTAAGTTCAGAGAGTTCTGATTGTTATATTTTCCGATTAAACTTGGAGGCTGTTTGGGTGTTTAGCTGGGTTAGTCTTTCCATCTCCAGATTCATATTTACTTTCTTTTCTTTGATCTTCTTTTCCGTCTTTATTTTGGTTTTTAGTTCCTTTTCCTAATTAATTGGCAATGCAGTTTATGGTGCTTTGTGAAGTGTACGCCAAAATATAGTTATAAGCTAGGACATAGGAGAGGGGAACTTCAGGTTCGCAGTTTGAACTGTTTGATGCATAGAGGTCATTGCGGTGTCTGACATCAACGTCATGGATTCAAGCTATTCAAATTGGTAGAGAAGCGCTTATTTTTCAAAATCGTTTTGTACAATGGACGAAGTGAGCATCTGTCTACTGGAACAATTTTGTTCGTGTGCCGTTGCTGAACCCTGCCGTAATCTTGTACGTCATCGTTAGTGCAAGATACGTTGTCAACCTGAAAGTTTGAGATGCCTTATGGTTTTTAGACTGATGACCTCTACTTAGACGAATGATTAAATTCATGGTCTTGCTTTTAGTTCGGTGATAAAACCAGTTTGGGTTGAGGATGCAATTGGATGTGACATCTTCATCTTCTTGGTCAAACTTTCAATATCCAGTAACACCTTTTGTTGTTATTGGACATAAGATTGGAAATTCTTACATTATCGAGCTCTATGATTAAATTTCACATATAGATGATTTGTTTAGAACACTTAAATGGACATGTCGGTAAAGATGCATTAGGATATCATGGAAACTATGATTTTGGGGATATAAACGAGGAGAGTAAGGAGATTTTAAATTTTTTATGGTTTTTTATTTCTTTAAAGCCAATACCATTTTAAAAAACGAGATAAATATTTAATTATTTATAAGAGTGGTTTGCCACATACACAAATTGATTATTTTTTTAGAAAAAAGATAGATTGTGATCTAAAGATTGAGAAAACTTAGCTACTCAACGTCGACTTTTAGTAATGGATTTGCAGGTAAAAAAGTGGACAAAGAAGAATAGAGTGTATAGATCTATTTGGACTAAATGGTGGAACCTCAAATATGAGAAAAAATATATTTAAACATAAAGTTCTTGATATTAGGAATTATTTAGGTACACCTTGTGATATGTGGAATAATATAGCTATACGTATTAGGGAAGTGGCAAAATATGTGTTAGACAAATTTAAGGGAGGTATATCGGTAAAAAAAAAGCTTGGTGGTAGAGTGAAGTAGTGCAAGATAAAATTAAGGCAAAGAAAATAATTACATTATGCTAAGAAGACCAGTGAAACTAGTGTTGTCTGATGTGTATCGTATCGCTTATTGCTAGGCTCCACGATACGGGTGTATCGTATCATATTGTATCGTATCACTCGCATCATACTTTAATATTAAAATAATACAAAAATTAATTAAAAAATCAAGAAAATTAGGAAAAAACTAGAAAAATTGCTAATTGCTTTAAATTCTTATAATGCAAAGTTTAGTAAAGATTGAACATTCAACACTGAACAATTGCATCCAAATTTACATATTTTGAATAAAAAAAATGAAATACATTTACATTTTACAAATTATAATCAAGATCATCAACTAAATAATCTTCATCTTCTCCTTACTGAAGATCATCATCATCAGCGGTACCTTTTCTTGGAAATCAAATTCTTCGTCTCCTTGATGTTGTTGTGTTCCTTCTAAATTAATCCATGCAATGTCTTCTTCAGTTAGGAGAGCATTTTCTTCACTATCTTCTATAATCCAATCTTCTAATATATCAAAATTATCCAAACTTATTGGATCAAATTGGCTTTCTTGTCTATTTACTTTTTTTAATTGCCTACAACAAACAAAGATAAACAATTAGTAAATAATATGAACAAGTGAAGTCAAACAATTTATTGAATTAAACATTTAAGTAATACAACATTACCTTTCACGAAGACGCATGTTACAACAAATAAAAACTAAATTATTTAGTCTCTTATGTTTCAACCTGTTGCACTTCTTTGAATGGATGTGTTCAAAGACACTCCAATTCCTTTCACAACCCGTTGCACTACAGGTTTGGCTCAGGACTCTTACTGCAAAATCTCTAAGGTTCGGACAATCAATTCCAAACATGTTCCACCAAACATCGGTAGAAAAAGATAAACATTAGAGACATAATCCACAGTAATATAAGATGAAACTTAAATATGAAGATAAACAATTTACCTGAACGCATCGTAATGTGGTTGCGAATTGCTACAAGCAAACCCATCAAGTGAAGAGCATTATCATAAATCTCCATCTCTCAATGTATAGCATTTGCTATGCTCTCATCAGGGACTAATCGATCAATACAATCAATGATGCCTCGATTAACCTCATTGTCCCTTTTGAAGGTTGGTGAGTACCTGAATGATGGGTTTAGATAATATGTTGTTGCATGAATAGGTTGATGCAATTGTTTATTCCATCTATTATCAATTATTTTTCACACGGGCACATAATCTCTCTTTTTCCATTAAAATTATTTCTGATGTTTTCTTTCGTCCTATTCATGGCTTAATAAAGGTAGCTCATAGATGGTTTCTCCTTGCTGTCAGCTAATCTCAAAACCTTTACTAAAGGACATGTAATCCTCAACAGTCTAACACATGCATTCCAAAATGTACTCCTGAAGACTGTCTCGAAAATCTCATTCAGCTTTCTATTTCTTTTGTTTTGAGGCAACTCTACAAATTGTTGCCACTCATCTGAGGAGAACATTCTCTTCAATGCTTGCTTCTGTCTCACAATACTCTGTACAGATAAGAAGTTTGTTGCAAACCGAGTTGCAGTTGTTCGAAGAAGCTCTGCACCTTCTGTATATCTCCTCATCATACACAAAACAAATGCATGGTTGTAAATGAATTTTGTAATATCTTGGCAACACTCAGTTGCTGCCTTTATTTCATCCATCTCACCAATGTCCTCAAGGATGAGATGTAAACAATGGGCTGCACATGGTGTCCAGTAGAAAGTCTCATAAATATCAACTAACTCCTTCTCAATTGCTTTATAGTTAGCTGCATTATTTGTAATCAATTGGACTACATTCTCTAGCCCAACCTCTTGTATAACCTTATCAAATTCTTGTCGTAGAATATCCGTAGTGTGCCTCTCCTCTGACATATCCAAAGATTTCAAAAACATAAGTCCTTTAGGACAGTAGACAAGAAAGTTTAGCAAGGTCCTTTCTCGCCTATATGTCCATCCATCTGCCATGATAATGCAACCTGTCACCTTTCATGACTCTCTCAATGTCGAACAGTATTCTTGTACTTCGCTGACGGTCTTGTCTAAGATCTTTTCTCTTAACTTCTGATAGGAGGGCATCTTGTATCCTGGATCGATGTTAGCAATTAAATCTGTCGTTGCTTGAAAATGAAAACTGTTTGCTGCATTTAATGGAATGCATGCATCATAAAACCATCTGCCCACTGCAAGGTATGCCTGATCATGCAATTGTTCTGAAGCCATAGCAGCACGAATTCCAGGTTGAGCACCAGGTGTAGGAGGAGAAGGAAAAAATGAATGTACGTTAGAAGAAGATCTTCCTCTACTCCTTCCTTAACTTGCTCTTCTACCACCTCCAAAGTCTTCAGCAACCCTCTTTCTCCTGTTAGGTGCTCGTGAACTTCTAGTATCAATCTCTGTTCTAGCATCTGAAGGCAAACTATCTGTGAATCCAAATCCAGTAGCATCATCATCTTCTTCAAACATCTCCAAATCATCCTTTTATTGTCTCATTTCGTGTATACTCTGAATCATCTGTAGACATTGTCATTTAATGCCTTCTTGCAAACTTCTAACTCTGCCTGTACATGGAGTAACTTTTTTCCTAGTACCTGTTAGTGTTTCAACCTTAAAATTCCACCACTAACCATTCTCTCACAAAATAAACATCTAATTTTTAATCTAGAACCCTCAACTGGTGTACCCTACTGCCATGCCAGATCATCAGAACGAGAATAAGAGTCTCTAACACCCCTTCCTGCCATCTCATTTGAGTACTTTAATTCCTTAAAAAAACTAAAAATAAAAGCTCTTTGTAAATCCCCAATCGTCAAATAACACTCAAATAGAGTGCCTCCCACTTCATGAATGCAATAAAAATCATATCCACACACTTAATAACTTTATATTTTGTTATTCAAAAAAATAAAAATAAAAATAAACAAATAAAAATAACAAATAAAAAATAAAAAATAAAGAAAAACACTAAAAATATACCTAAATCCGAGATAGTAGGCTTGCACGGATACCGTAGAGCACGTTTTTGGAGCCTTGAACACTAAGGAGGCGAAGAACGATTCTTAGGGAGCTTGGAGAAGTTTGAAGAAAGAGGAAACCTGTAAAAAAACGTGGGTTTCGGTTCGATACGGCCCGTTTCGCACAATACGGTACGATAACTTATGTTTTACGATACACTAGCCTATATCGTGATACGATATGTATCGCACCATATCATACGATACGGATAACACTGAGTGAAACTTAGGAGACTTATAAGAAAGTAAAGAAAGAAGTGAAAAAGGCTGTTAGTGAAGTAAAAGCCAAAATTTGAGAGAATTTATATAAAACGCTTTACTCAAAAGAAGGTGAAAGTGATATTTTTAGGATAGTTAAGGTTAGAGATAAGAAAACTAATGGTCTTACTTTTGTTAGATGCATCAAAGACGAGGATGATAATTCTAGTGGTGAATGGTATAAAAAATAGATGAAAAAATTATTTCTATAAGTTTTTTAATGAAAATACATATTAGTATTAGCTTAGGAGAGTTAGCCAAATCAGAAAAGTATATAAACCGCAATTTCTATCGGCATATTCAAAAGAATGAAGTCAAAGAGGCTCTTAAATATTTGAAGGTTGGTAAATCTATAGGACCTGGCAATATTCTTATAGAATTATGGAAAATCCTATGAGAGGTGGGGCTCACTTGGCTCACAAGACTATTTAATGAAATACAGAGAACCCAAAAGATATTCAAGGAACGGATAGCGAGTACATGCACTTATACTCATGTATAAGAATAAAGGAGATATTGATAATTGTGGGAATTATCGATGTATCAAGTTAATAAGCCATACTATAAAATTATGGGAAAGAATTATTGTACATAGGTTAAGACAAGTATTGAGGACAACAGAGAACCAATTCAGATTCATGCCTGGTAGATTTACTATTGAAGTGATTCACCTATTTGAGGCGTCTTATGGAATATTTTAGAGCAAAAAAGAACCTTCACGTGATATTTATTAATTTAGAAAAAACTTATGATAGAGTGTCAAATGATGTTCTTTGGAAAACTTTGAAAAACTTTGGAAAAGAGAGGTATCTTATTGACATACATCAATCTTATAAGAGACACGTACGATGGTGCAAAAACTTATGTAAGAACTCGCGAAGGATTGACATACTCTTTTGAAGTTAATATTAGGTTATACCAAGGATCAACATTAAGTTCATATTTATTTATATTAGTCATTAATGAGTTAATAAAACAATGAAGTACCTTGGTGTATGTTATTTGCATATGACATTGTGTTAGTGGATGAGTCTAATGTAAAAGTTAATAGGAAATTAGAACTAGAGAAACATTAGAATGTAAAGGCTTTCGACTTAGTACAACAAAGACAAAATTTATGCAATCTTATTTTCGTAGTATGTACTACCTCCATCAGCTTACCGGACAATGTTTTGATATTCCACCAATATGAATCTTATTTTCTAGACTAGCTTCCTTATACCCCGAATCTCTTCATATTGAAAATATGAAGACCCTCTCTGCAATTTGTTCATTACATTCGGGCACCAATGTAGCAGGACTAACTTCTTTACCCACACTTATCCATGATTTGGGAATCCTCTCTGCAATTGATTCACTATATCTAGGCGAAAATGTAGAGGCCCTTGCTTACTTTTTACAGCATTCGGGATTTTCAGTGCGTCGATAAGAGGGGACACCCCAATGCAAAGCTCATAATTTATATAATCCATGGTATAAAAATCTGACAAAGTTTTACGCCAGTTGTCCTGGGCTTGCGACTGGTCCTGCCAGGGTGATCCCTTACATGGGTGGAGTTATCTACGTAAAGGTCTTCATAATACTAGAGGCACTTATAATTGGTGGAAATATAAAGAACACTCTTAAGTTTTATCTATGTCAGGGTACCTGGATGACCTGGTCGAGAGAATAGGATACATCATATACTAGTGTCGATGTGCACAGGGTCACAGGTTCCGGCACATGCACACAGCATACGGACACCCATGTTGGTTTGCATGTGTCTGGTTACTCTCTTCTAAAGAACTTGTTGTTTTGTTTGGTCCTTTTCTTTATCATATAAAAGCTTAGTAGGCCTCTTCTAAGTTGAGCAGCATGGCTGTTCTATCTGTGGGGCAGTTGGTTGCTGTGTACCTGCATCTAGCATTGTATGTTGCATCTTTACTAAACACCTTTTAGAGTATTTCCATTGGCAAATATTAAATCATCTGGAATCGCCATCTATGTTCGACACTTTTTGATGCCTGCCCTCTTTCTACTCTAAAAGGTAAGCTTGGTACTCGGCTAATTCTATTGTGGATCTTTGATGTCTTCTTTTGACTATATCTTTGTTCATTACTGTTTGTCAACTAAAAGATCGTTTTCCATGCCTTGAACTTCTAATTCATAATCAATAACTTTCATATTCCTCCTGTGGGATTTTGTAAAATGCAGTATAGTTGTGCATTTTTTGTTTGTTCTTTTTGCCCATCTTTAGACCCATGTCTTCTGGAAGCATCTATCTGTACCCTGTTGCAGCCCACATAATACATTGCCGCGTTTGTGGCTACAGTTATGTGCCGGTTGGAATATGGATCTCATGATACCTACGCTTCTAAGCCTTTTCAGTATCGGCGTCATGTCCACGATTGTAAGAAGGTAGCCTTATTGGTGGCACCTTTTAGTTGATTGTGGAGCTTGTTTTGCTTTCTTCTAAAACTATACTGTGATGATCTGTAACTAAAAATGCTACCCTTTACCAAAAGTACATTTTACCAACTGAAGTATTGTTTCCAAATAAAATCTGCATGAATTATCTGACCAAGTTACAATCAAATTACTGCATTGGGGACAACTTTGGTAGTTTCATTAATGTATGAGATTATTGACGTTGCTTTCATTGCAGAGAGTTACTTGTAGCTGTTCTACGACACATGAGAGCTAGCCGGCTACATGGATCTGTTTTGGAGATTGAAGGATGCCGAAATTGCAGTTCCACAAGGCACAGAATTTAGCGTTGAATGCTTGCAGCGCCTTCTCATAGTATTTCTCGATTGTCGATGATTCATCTGACATGGTGAATAGCGTTCTAGTGAGGTAATTTCCATTGAAGATCTGTCCACAGCAGGAATTCTCTGAACTATTTGTATTCTGAGAAAAGTATGCCTAGTTTAGTTGCAAGCCACTTTTTACAGGTGGAGAATTGGTTAAGCAAATATTACCGTGTAAAGTTATTCCAATCTTCTTAATAGATGCTTTCCATTACCTAGTTAATAGAGGGTCCGCTACAGCGCACTATAGAGTTTTAGCGGCTTCATGGCCACTATAACATTGGGCACTTGGCGGCTGACCTTGAAAAACACTAATAGAGCGGATGTTGGTACCATTGCGACCGCTAAGTCTTGAAAATTGTACAAGGTAGGTCGAGCCACACGGACATGGGTCTACGGATCTAATTCAAGAGTTTAATAAAAACCAACATGTAAAACCTAGCAGCAACAACTGCCTCTCTCTATCTTGCATGCTGCTTCTATCACTGCCAGCAACAACCAACAGCAACGGCAACAGTAAGTCTCTCTCTCAACTCTCTAATTGAACGTTTGAAAGGGAAATTAAGGATTTTAAATTTTAATGAAGAGTTTTGTTACTTCAATTAGGTTTATGCTTTTTGGGTTGCTTTCTTCATATTTTTGAGTTATTCCTTTATGAGAATTTTGATTTTCATTTCTTTAATTTGCAGTTTGGAGCTTGTGCTTATGTTATGTAGTTCACTAATTTTCTAATTTGTAAATCAAGTATTGTATTTGTGTATCTGTTATGCCTTTCTATGAAATACCTATAGTCATGTCATGTATTGGTTTAATGACCACATTCGTGTTTTATTTGAGAAACAATATGCAGGTCCAAATGGTAGGTGAGCAGAACAGTACGTTATAGTTTGGAAGCATGCATCTATATATGTTCTTGATTTGTGTGTCTCTCTCTCTCTCTCTATATATATATATATATATATCATTAATTAAATGCAAACATGAACTTGGGAAGATATTCTCTCTTTGGTTCTTTTGGGCATGTGAAAACAACGTTAAATGCATGGAACATCATTCATTTTCCTTATTCTATTCGCTATTTATTTCCAAAAATTTGCTTCAAAATCACGGGACCATTTTGTTTTACAAATTTATTTTTCTAATCCAAATTCACTTCAACAATCTTTATACTATTGTTTTGTCTTCTTAGAATTTAGTTATTTGGTTTGATTCATATTTATGAACGTAGTGGTGATGTGTTTCTTGATATTTCTCATAAATTAGAGAATCTATTATGTAAATGTATATATGTATATATAAGTTTTTAATCTTAAATGATGGTGTACTATTAAATCCGTTATATCCTCGCTACCCCCTATATTAGGGTCAAGCGCTAATTATCCGTTAAATTGATAACATAGTTTTTTAGTTATTATTTTAATAAGGAAGATCTTAAAGAGCATCTAGTTACGTGGACTTAAGGACATAAGGAGTTGAAAGCTACTCTCATACAAAGATCCGGTAGAAATCTTGCTAAATCACAAGACTTGATAACCATGTTAACCAAAAAGATGAGTGCGTTTAAATGTTATCCGTTTTGATCCACCATCTTATTTGATATATTCCTTTACTGGGTGTATCTATCACCTTGGACGGGAGAAAGTGTATCTATAAGAAAGTGTGTTCATCAATCACGTGGGCAAGTGCATTGGTATTGTGAAAGTGTCTCTAGTGCATTATTTAACTTATTCTCAAACAACAGAGGCATCTCATAAACATACTGAACGAAACCGTTTCCATGTTTCTGAATAAGTATTTTTTTTGTTACAAGAGGAGGCTGAAGCCTAACACGTGCACCTTCTGAGAGTCGAACTCCCCACCAGGGACAATGATGGGAGAGCGCTGTGCTGTTTAGCTAATGCTCTCGGTGCTTCTGAATAAGTATTGTTGCACATAAAAGGATAGTTCTTTATGATGTTAGTGGTTGGCCATTAAGAATCAAAACAATAGGTTAGTAAAGTGTTAAAAGAAAAACCACTAAGTCAATTTCGTAATGACTTTTTTCTTTCTATTTATTATTACAATTGACATCTTATGGAACATTTTAGAGCAAAAATGAAAGACCTTCACATGATATTTATTGATCTAGAAAAAGCTTACAATAGGGTATCGAGGTAGGTTCTTTGGAGAACCTTGGAAAAAAGAGGTATCCTGTTGACCTACATTAACCTTATAAGAGACATATACAATGGTGCAAAAACATGTGTGAAGACTCACGAAGGAATGACAGACTTCTTTGAAGTTAATATTGGGTTACATCAAGGATCAACTTTAAGTTCATACTTATTTATAATGGTGATTGATGAGTTAACAAAACATATTCAAGATGTACCTTGGTGTATGTTATTTGCATATGACATTGTGTTAGTAGAGGAGTCTAAGGAAAAAGTTAATAGAAAATTGGAACTATGGAGAGAAACATTAGAAACCAAAGGCCTCTGACTTAGTAGAACAAAGACAAAACATATGGAATGTAAGTTTGATCATTTGGTTACTTAAGAGGACACCGAAATTAAAATTGGTACATATTGCATCCCCAAAAGGAAAGTTTTAAATACCTAGAATCAATTTTTTAGAGTGATGGAAGAATTGATGGAGATGTTACGCATAGAATTAATGCTGGTTGATTAAAATGGAGAGGAGCATCAGGTATTCTTTGTGATAAGAAGATATCATTAAAGTTAAAAGGTAAATATTATAGAGCAGCAATTAGACCTACAATGTTTTATGGTTACGAGTGTTTTAATCATCAAAATGTAAAAAAGATGTCTGTGACAGAAATGGAGATGTTAAGATGGTTATTAGAAACAAATTAGGAGTGACACCAATAGAGGATAAAATGAGAGAATATCGTTTAAGATGGTTTGGACATATAGAAAGAAGATCAAAAGAACTTCTAAGAATGTATGAAAAACTAAATTTGGAAAGTATTAAAAGAGGTAGAGGACGACTACAAAAGTGTTGGAAAGAAACAATAAAGAATGATCTAGCTTATTGTGAGTTAATTGCTAACATGTCACATGATAGAGCTCTCTGAAAACAAAGAATCTATGTAGTCGACCCCGTCTAGTATGAGAAAAGGCTTAGTTGTTGTTGTAGGAGCAAGGAGAGAACATGAGGTGTGAAACATTACATTTTAATTAAGCATTTGCTTTTTGTGAACAAAAGGAAAGTTTTAAATACCTAGGGTCAATTTTTCAAAGTGATGAAAGAATTGATGGAGATGTTACGCATAGAATTAATGATGGTTGGTTAAAATGGAGAGGAGCATCAATTATTCTTTGTGATAAGAAGATACTATTAAAGTTAAAAGGTAAATATTATAGAGCAACAATTAGACCTGTCATGTTTTATGATTATGAGTGTTGGGCAGTTAATCATCAACATGTACAAAAGATGTTTGTGAAAGAAATGTAAATATTGAGATGGATGAGTGGTCATACAAGAAAAGACCATATACATAATGAGGTTATTAGAAATAAATTATGTATGGCATCAATAGATGATAAAATGAGAGAATATCGTTTAAGGTGGTTTGTACATATAAAAAGAAGATCAAAAGAAGAACCTATAAGAAGGTATGAAAAACTAGATTTTGAAAGTATTAAAAGAGGTAGAGGATGACCACAAAGTGTTGGAAAGAAACAATAAACAATGATCTAGCTTATTGTGAGTTAACTACTAACATGACACGTGATAGGGCTCTGTGGAAACAAAGAATCCATGTAGCTAACCCCGTCTAGTATGGGAAAAGGCTTAGTTATTGTTATAGTTGCTTATTATGAATGAATAAACTATCCAAGCAGTAGTGCATCCAAAAGTATCTCTTAGCCAACTAAACAACAAACCAAACTTTTTAAGGGTGTGGCAAAGTGCAAACCATATATTGCATACTAAAGATAGGGATGGCAATATTGACCCGACCCAAATGGTGCAGGAAATACCCAAACCTAAAACTGATTGGGTGGGTATATAATATATAGAGAGAGAGAAGGGGAGAGAGAGAGAGTACATGCACACATCAAACAATGCTTAAACATGCTTTTAAATCGCAATCGTTTGATCAATGAGATCGGCAGTTGAAATATAAATCTCAAAAGCAAAAGGGTATGTTGGTACTTTTTGTAGCTAAAATAAATGCACCTAGTAGAAGTTGCTTTTTGACTCAAAGATTTCAATAATTGATCTTTAAGATCAAATAGTTGAGATCTTTGAACATGTTTAAGCATGGATTGATGTGCATATATACTACTTTCTCTCTATATATATTTGGTGTATGTATGTATATATAGAGAGAGAGTATAGTCAATGCTCACACCCTCCATGCTTAAACCCATTTAAAGATCTTTGTCGTTTAATTCATATGATCAATGGCAGAGATTTGAATGTTAAAAGCATTCAATATATATATATATATATATATATGCATATTAAATATAAAGTATGAAAATTATACTTTTAAATTCAAATCTCTATCATTGATCCTAACAATTGAATGTTAAAGATCTTTAAGTGAATTTGAGTATAGATGAGTGTGTACATATACTAGTTTCTCTTTCTCTCTATATAATATATAATATATAATAGAGAGAGAAGGGTAGTGGTAAATGCTCAAATAAATGCAGGCATCTTTTCTATTTGATTAGCATGATCAATGTTAAAAAATTGAATTAAAAGTATCATTATACTTTGTTGTTTTATTATCTTAACCATTCATCTCAAAATCAAATGGTGGAAATGATAAATTATATTTGAGAATAATGATGTGGTATGGGTATTTACCATATCTTCGTTATGTAAGTCTCTCTCTATATAATGTTTTTTAGTACCATAATTTTACCTAAACATCTTCATCTTTTGATCTTTGATATTAACGGTTAAGGCGATAAAATACTTTGTATTTAAAGATACATTAAATGCAAAATTAAAAAGTACAATCCTACTATTAGTTCAAATATCTACCGTTAATCTAAAAAATCAAATGATTGGTGAGAATATTTATGCAAGATTATGCAAAGAACTTTGTATGCAATTAGCACTACCCCTCTCTCTTCTCTTATATATATGAGATAAATTTACATATAAAAAATAATTTTGCCCAGTACTATTGAAAAAAGAACACAAACCTATATCTACTCTGTTAAGGTTCAAGTCTAGTCCAGACATGAGATATACCTAGACCCGACCCATTGCCATCCTTATTTAAGGATGCAGGCGTTGGCTATAACTTTTCTGGTACAAACAACAACAACAACTAAGCCTTTTCCCATACTAGACGGCGTCGGCTACATGGATTCTTTGTTTCCACAAATCCCTATCGTGTGTCATGTTAGCAGTTAACTCCCAATAAGCTAGATCATTCTTTATTGTTTCTTTCCAACACTTTTGTGGTCGTCCTCTACCTCTTTTAATACTTTCCAAATTTAGTTTTTCTAACCTTCTTACAGGTTCTTCTTTTGATCTTCTTTCTATATGTCCAAACCATCTTAAACGATATTCTCTCATTTTATCCTCTATTGGTGCCACTCCTAATTTGTTTCTAATAACCTCATTATGTATACGGTCTTTTCTTGTATGACCACTCATCCATCTTAACATCTTCATTTCTGTCATGGACATCTTTTGTACATGTTGATGATTAACTGCCCAACACTCAGAACCATAAAACATGGCAGGCCTAATTGTTGCTCTATAATATTTACCTTTTAACTTTAATGATATCTTCTTATCACAAAGAATGCCTAATGCTCCTCTCCATTTTAACCAATCAGCATTAATTCTATGCGTAACATCTCCATCAATTCTTTCATCACTCTGAAAAATTGACCCTAGGTATTTAAAACTTTCCTTTTAGGTAATGCAATGTGTGCCAATTTTAATTTCTATGTCCTCTGAAGTAACCAAATGATCAAACTTACATTCCATATATTTTGTCTTTGTTCTACTAAGTCGGAGGCCTTTGCTTTCTACTGTTTCTTTCTATAGTTCCAATTTTCTATTAACTTTTTCCTTAGATTCCTCCACTAATACAATGTCATTTGCAAATAACATACACCAAGGTACTTCATCTTGAATATGTTTTGTTAACTCATCCATCACCATTATAAATAAGTATGGACTTAAAGTTGATCCTTGATGTAACCCAATATTAACTTCAAAGAAGTCTGTCGTTCCTTCATGAGTCCTCACACATGTTTTTGCACCATCATACATGTCTCTTATAAAGCTAATATATGTCAATGGGATACCTCTTTTTTCTAAGGTTCTCCAAAGAACCTCCCTCGGTACTCTATCATAAGCTTTTTCTAGATCAATAAATATCATGTTAAGGTCTTTCTTTTTTGCTCTAAAATGTTTCATAAGACGTCTCAAAAGGTGAGTCGCTTCGATAGTAGATCTGCCTGGCATGAATCTAAATTGGTTCTCTGTTGTACTTGATACTTGTCTTAACCTACGTTTGATAATTCTTTCCCATAATTTCATAGTATGATTCATTAACTTGATACCTCGATAATTCGCACAATTTTGAATGTCTCCCTTGTTCTTATATATGGGTATAAGTGTACTTGCTCTCCATTCCTCGGGCATCTTTTGGTTTTTCAATATTTCATTAAATAGTCTTGTGAGCCAAGTGATTCCTATTTCTCCTAGTATTTTCCAAACTTCTATAGGAATATTATCTGGTCCTATCGATTTACCACCCTTCATATGTTTAAGAGCCTCTTTGACTTCATTCTTTTGAATACGTCGATAGAAATTGTGGTTTATATACTTTTCTGACTTAGCTAAATCTCCTAAACTAATACTAACATCTTTATTTTCATTAAAAAGATTATAAAAATAGTTTTTCCATCTATTTCTTATATCATCATTTGCCACTAGAATTTTTTCATCCTCGTCTTTTATGCATCTAACATAATTAAGATCTTTAGTTTTCTTATCTCTAGCCCTAGCTATCCTAAAAATATCTCTTTCACCCTCTTTTGAGTTGAGTTTTTTATATAAGTCCTCCCAAATCTTAGCTTTTGCTTCACTAACGGCCTTTTTTGCTTCCTTCGTTGCGTTCTTATAAGCTTTTAAAGTTTCACTAGTTTTCTTGGCATAATGTAATTTGTAACTTGCCCTCTTTGTCTTGATTTTATTTTGTACTAATTCACTCCACCACCAAGCTTCTTTTTGTGCCGGTACACCTCCCTTAGATACCTCTAACACATCTTTCACCACTTTCCTAATATGTATAGCCATATTGTTCCACATATCACAGGGTGTGCCAACATAATTCCAAACATCTCCTTGAAAGACTTTCTGTTTAAATATATCTTCTTTCTCGCTTTTGAGGTTCCACCATTTAGTCCGAGTAGCTCGATGCACTCTTTTCTTCTTTGTCTATTTTTTTATTTGTAAATTTATAACTAAAAGTCGATGTTGGGTGGTTAAGTTTTCTCTTGGAATTACCTTGCAATCTTTACAACACGCTCTATCTTTTTTTCTACAAATAAAGTAATCAATTTGTGTTTGTGATAAGCCACTCTTATAAGTAATTAAATGTTCATCTCATTTTTTGAAGATTGTATTAACTATAAAGAGACCAAATGCCATAGCAAAATTTAAAATCTCCCTACCTTCCTCATTTATATCCCCAAAACCAATGTTTTCATGAATCCCTTATATCCTAATGCCTCTTTACCGATATGTCCATTTAAGTCTCCTCCTAAACAAATCATCTCTCTTTATAAAATCTTTTGAATCACCTTATCTAACTCTTCCAAAAAAGTTGTCTTTATACTATCTTCTAGTCCTACTTGGGGTACGTAAGCACAAACTATATTCAAAACCTCTGCTCCTAACACTAATTTCAACGTCATGATTCGATCACCATATTGTTGTATATCTACTACACTCTTCTTTAAATCTTTATTTATGATAATACCAACTCCGTTTCGAGCCTTTTCTTTACTTGAGTACCATAATTTAAAACCTTTATCCTCTATTTCCTTTGCTTTTTCTCCAACCCATTTTGTCTCTTATAAACATATAATATGAATCTTTCTCTGAATCATAGTATCTACCACCTCCATTAGCTTACCGGATAATGTTCCGATATTCCAAGAACCAATACGAATCTTATTATCTAGGACTAGCTTCCTTATCCCCCGCATCCGTCCATAATCAAAATGCGGAGACCCTCTCTGAAAATTTTTCACTACATTCGGGCGGCAATGTAGCAGGACTAACTTCTTTACCTACACCCGTCCATGATGTGAGAACCCTCTCTGCAATTGATTCACTACATTCAGGCGAAAATGTAGTGGCCCTTGCTTTTTTCTTACCGCATTCGGGCTCTGCAACACGTCGCTAGGCGGGGACGCCCCAAAGCAATGCTCATAATTTTTGTAATCCATATTATAAAATCTGACAAAGTTTTACGCTGGCTGTCGGAAGCCTAACACAACCCTTCTCCTTTATCCGGGCTTGGGACCGACAATGCAAGGGTTCAACCCTTTTCCGGTAATTAATGAAATTCGAGGGGTGAACATGTTGCCTCAGCTGAACGCAGATCTACTCGACTCATGCATGCGAACGACATTTCTGTGGTGGCACTTAATGGTCTTCTCCTCCCATAAAAGTTTTCTGTTGCGCAGAAGCCGATGCTTGTCCCTGAATGCAAGACGTTTTCACTCATCAGTGGGCCCTAGCCTGTAAAAGTTATTGTTCCTTGTGCCCTCTCCCATATATCGGAGCTCAAAGGCATACAGGTGGTAAATTTTCCTTTTTTTTTTCTTTTAACAATCTTATCCAACACACATGCAGACGTGCACACGTGCATTGTGCACGCATACACACACACACACATATATATATATATATATATATATATATATATATATATATAAAGAGAGAGTTTCTAAACTCTTATTCCTATCAGACATATTATGCTAAACTGTCCGTACAACTGCACAAACAACCTAGAGGCACATGTGATTTTGCTTGCCATGGAGCCTCCTCTATCTATCTATCTATTTATATATATATTATATGCACTCCTAAAAGAAAATAGATTTATATATAATGATGGACAACACATAATTATATATAATCCTCCATATCAAATCCTTCGTTTGACGTGGTTTAATACTTTAAATACCAGTATCATTTTTTATCACCTTTCACTAGTCTTTTTTCTTCATCGAACAAAACCATTGCTTTCAACATAAAAAAAGCACCTAGAAAACTACAAAACCCTATATAATATGTATGTATATATATAATTTTTTAAATAGTCTTTACTCCAATGCTTATAATTTTACAAGATAAAAGAATAGTGCAAGGTGATAAAAGGTCATAACAAGAACCAATGAAAACATGTCAAATAAGGAGACTATATACATCATTATGCTTATATAAAACTCTCTCTCACCCTATAAATATATGTGTGTGCATGTGCATTACATGTACACCAGTTGTTCCCCAACAGGACTATATATGTCAGTTTCAAATAATTTTGGATAAAATTTCGAGTAGAACATTTAATTTCTTATCAAAATTAAGTCATATTTCATAAAAATTGTGTGAAAAATCGAAGGAATCCTATCATTTAATGACAGTAAACACGCCTGTTTTTATTCTGTTAATAACATGGTTCTTAGCATATATAAATAGATATATGTATGCCAAAAAGTTCTATAATGGCTCTCTCGAGTGGGACCTGGACCTGAAACCAATAAGTTTCATTCTAGGTAACATGTTGGGTCCAAGTTGACATGCTTTTGACCCAAACAAGAAGTGACCTGACTTGTGACTCGATTTTCCTCTCCTATACAAGATTAAGGTGTGTTTGATACAAAGTTTAAAGGGAACTGGATCTCAATCTTCGGTCTCTCTATTCCAAGTTTCATTGTACATCAAACATGGGTTTAACTATAGTTCCATATACCCAATTTGAGTAAAAAACGTTAGCCCAAAGGAGAGGTGAGTCACATGAATTAGACTTTATGTGCTTCTCATAAAAAGCGAAGCACCGCCTTTTCTCTCATGTTTGTATTCCGTCTTACATGAAAACTGAAACATTAGTATCACTTGTCAATCAAAAACATAGTTATGGTTCTTGACTCATGATTACAATCTCATGTGGGTCTAAGACTGTAGTTCTTGTTCACAGGGTTTAGCACCACAAATCAAACACAATAGTGAAAGTCCAAATAGTGATAGGAAGCACCAATCGAAGCCCATGGCATCCTAGGACCAAGATCTACCCCTTTAGATTGTTGCTTCACATGGATACGAGTCTGGACAGTGGACACGACCATGGTGAAGGTTGGAGACATTATTACATGATGACTTATGGCTCGACATGTTTTCTTATTTATGGAGTAATGAGACTCGGCACCGTATCCCATCATCCAAACTCGTTTGAGAAGGTCTTCAACCCCAAAATTGTCTCTATTTTGTAATATAGATAATGTAATATAATATATTTAGAAGTGTACGAGTACAATAGAGAATCAATTTGGATTTATGCCCGACAGTTTTACTATTGAAGCGATTCACCTTTGAAGACGACTTATGAAACTTTTTAGAACAAAAAGAAAGACCTTCACATGATATTTATTGATCTAGAAAAAGCTTATGATAAGGTACCGAGGGAGGTTCTTTGGAGAACTTTGGAAAAAAGAGGTATCCCATTAACATACATAAACCTTATAAGAGACATATACGATGATGCAAAAACATATGTGAGGACTCATAAAGGAATGACAAACTTCTTTAAAGTTAATATTGGGTTACTTCAATGATCAACTTTAAGTCCATACTTATTTATAATGGTGATTTATGAGTTAACAAAACATATTCAAGATGAAGTACCTTGGTGTATGTTATTTGCAGATGACATTGTGTTAGTGGAGCAGTCTAAGAAAAAAGTTAATATAAAATTAGAACTATGGAGAGAAATATTATAAAGTAAAGGCTTTCGACTTAGTAGAACAAAAACAAAATATATGGAATGTAACTTTGATCATTTGGTTACTTAAGAGGACATAAAAATTAAAATTGGCACACATTGCATCCTCAAAAGGAAAGTTTTAAATATTTTGGGTCAATTTTTCATAGTGATGAAAGAGTAGATCGAGATGTTATGCATAATTAATGTAGGTTGGTTAAAATGGAGAGGAGCATCATATATTTTTTGTGACAAGAAGATATCATTAAAGTTAAAAGGTAAATATTATAGAGCAACAATTAGATCTGCCATGTTTTATGGTTTTGAGTGTTGGAGAGTTAATCATCAACATATACAAAAATGTTTGTGGCAGAAATGAAGATGTTGAGATGGATGAGTGGTCATATAAGGAAAAACCATATACATAATGAGGTTATTAGAAACAAATTAGGAGTAGCACCAATAGAAGATAAAATGAGAATATAGTTTAAAAGGTATAAAAAGGATTTACATAGAAGAATTAAACAATTTTTCTATTTTCAAGCCAAACGTGATTTCATGAATATGTCTGTTCAAAATAAGAAAAATGGCACTAACTAAACTATTCTACATGCAGCCCTCTAACTTTGATACGCATTATATATATACATATATAAAGTAATCAAATCATTAATTATGGATACATTAATTAACATAAATAATAATCATGTTATTAATGACACGAGGACCTGACGATATCCTAGAGTGGGAATGGATCGGATATTAGATCGGATATTGCATTTCATTTGATATTTGAGGCTTGACAGTTTGCAATACAAAAACCCTGCTGCTAATGCTTCCTCCATTGTGGATCCAGTATGATCATATTCGATTTGGTTAAATGTTGAACTTTGCTATGTTGGATCTCACTTGTATCCGATAAATTTAATTGGTTTGTCTTTTGATAGACAAAGCCTTATTTTAATATCACCATTTGGGTTTGGAATCAAACCCTAGATTTAGGTTTAGGGTCCTTCTATATGGTTCGGAATATGAATGTGAACTAGAGTTGACCATAAACTTTCTGACCCAATTAATATTGCAATAGTTGAACACAGAGGTGGCCCGTTTGGACCCGGCCGGACAGGTTGAACCGGACCTGACCACCCCCCAAAATTGGCTGAAACCAGAAAGTGGCAAACTGGAACCGGAACCAGAACTGAAACCTGTGGTTTCAAGCCTTCTTTTTCGGTTCCAGATCTAAAATTCCACCATTATTTCTTGAAGTTTTCAAATGAAACAGAAAACAACCGAACCAGATTCCACCTGGAATCGGGTTTAGAGCCGTATCCAGAACCCGTGAAACCAGAACCAAACCATAATGCAAACGGGGACAGTTCTGTTCAGGTTTGGGTGGAACGGAAACTGATGGTTGAAACCAATGGTCCCGGTTACCTGGAACTAGCCAGGTCAATGTGAATGTGCTCTCAGTGCTGATTCAGGTCAGTCTCAGTGCTGATTTGGGTCAGTCCATGACCTGGAACTATTTTAGGATGCCAGTACGTGACCTGGGTCTGGATCCTATATGGTCTACCATGAGGAGAACAATACTCAGATCCTATGATAATCAACATCATACTAAAAAGTAGAGTTGTCAAAATGGGCCTGGCCCTGACAAAATACAGGGCCGAATGACCCTAGGAGCCGATGTGGGCCGGCGTGATTGGCCTACAAGGCCACAAGCCCATTGGATATTAGATCAAGTCTATAAGACTCAATCCAAATATGATTGAAATCAAAATCCAATCACAATATTTCAGGCTTTAACAAGCTATATACACATGTAACAAAAAACACTATATATGTATAGTTTTTTATGACATGTATATATATGTAGCATATATGGTTCATATATACATATATATATGTATAGTTTTTCAATTAAAAGTACAGTTTCTTCCATTACATGTATATATATATATATATATACACACACTGACACACATACATATATAGTTTTTTCGTTATATATATATATATATATATATATATATATATATATATATATATATATATATATATATATATATAATGCATACATACATACATATATATAATGGAAAAAACCATACATATAGTATATATATACATGTAATTGAAAAACTATATATATGAGCCATATATACTATATGTACATGTAATAACATCCTATACATCAATATATGTAACAAAAAAAACTATACATATATACATGTAATGGAAAAACTATACATATACATAATATATATACATGTAATAAAAAAACTATATATGTGTGTGTGTAGGCCAGGCCGCGGCCCTGCAAGTGCCGGACCTGACCAAGGCCCATATAAAATGTGGACTGGCCCAGTCTGACCCACATTTTCCTCTGCCCACAAGGGCTGGGGCTGGGCGACATCTCTAGTGAAAAGCAAACACTAGCCGTAATCGCTATAAATCTGTTAACTGTACCCAGATCCACATTAGCCAGAACTCGTGGGTCTAACCCATATAACTCGATAAGTTTGTTCAGTAGATAAACAAACCCTAACCATAATGGGTTCAACTTGGATTAAGTTAGACCCAGTCACAAGTCGGCTCTATGGATGGCAATATTGACCCGACCTGTAAAACCTTGACTCGACCATAATGCCTCACCCAATCAGGTTTGGATTCGGGTATGGGATAGGGTGCCCTGACCGATGCCCAGTACTCTCTCTCTTTCTATCTATTTATCTATCTATATATATACCGTACCGCCTCATTACCCGTTGAAGAAAAAAGAACCCGAACGTGTACACACCCCGTTGCGGTTTGGATCAAGGCCGGATATGGGTAAACCCGTCCCTGACCCGCCCCCCATTGCCATCCCTAATGGGCTCTAGATTTGGGGGAGGAGTTATTCATCTGGGTCTGGACCTGACTGACTCTAAATCCAGTTCTTTGGACAAAGGGATGAACCCAAGATGTGTAGTGGCGAGCGGGTCCGAACTCCAAATGCAACGAACTTCTTAACGTCATTGACTACCTGATTTAGGGTAAGAGCGTCTTTTGCTACTCAAACATTTCTGGTAGTGTCTCGTTAAGGAAGGGTATCTTCGTCACAATCGGGGCAAAACGTGCTTCGTTACATGTTCTTCCCGGAGAGAGAGGGAGAGGAGAGAGAGAAAGGAATCCATCCGCCATGAAGGCTGGTGGTCGAACGTAGCGGGTTTTCATGCAGAGACGAACCAGAAGAAAGAGAGAGAGTCCAGAGTTTACCGGAAGGCTTGGTTTGTTTGCGAGCTTTGTCAGAGAAGCAATCTTCGCGAAGGCTTGATTAGTCGAAGAACTATGTAAGTCTCACGACGGCGAAGACTTTGATTGCGAACTTTCTGAGAGCATAAATGCAGTAAAATCTCGAATTGAGGCTCTCAGGTTGCACTATTTTTTTTATGAAAACCGTTTCCGAGTTCTTAGAGAGAATCGACCGCCCTGAAAGCTCGACACCTTCCTCTCTGGAAGCAGACGGTCATGATCGAAGGAAGTAAACAGAGAAAATTGAAGTCGTTTCTTGCAATTCTCGCTGGAAGGCAATGATCGTGATCGCACGAAGTAGAAATCACTAAAGTCGTTTGCCGAGGGAGACAGAGAGAGTACGGTGAACGAACAACTTTCGGCATTTTCTGAGGAGAAACGCTATGCCTCTGGTGCGGTTGGAGTTGAAGAATGAGTATGGATTAGGGAACCCGGAGCTGTACAGGGTGACAGAGAGGGATGACTCGAAGACTCTCCTTGAGGGGGTCACTGTTGCCGGGCTTGTCGGCGTCCTACGGCAGCTGGCTGATCTCGCGGAGTAAGCATTTTGTGCGCCAAGTCTCTCTTCTCCGCATTGTGGGGTTTCTCGTTTTCCTCGTCGAATTTGAGTATTTGGCGTTGATATTTGTGCCTTAGCTTCTTACGCCGAAGTATTTTGACGCATATATTTCAGTCACTCTTTCTTATGCATCTTAATGTGAGAATGCTTGGGTATGAAAAGGAATTGCCTATGCATCTCTGGCATTTTGGACATCTCTTATTTTGTGGTTATTACTTTGGGTGTACTCCAATGCAGTTCAGCATTTCGAATTCTGTACTGCATTTTTCAATTTTGAAGATGGATATCTGCTGTGGAGGTTCTGATTTATTTTACTTGAATTTGCGTTTGACTGGCAGAGTTTGGAAGTTTAGACGCTCATTCCCATTGTCAGTCCATTGCTTTCAACGATTGTCTTATATCCAAACCAAAAGCTCTAGAATCCATGGTAAATGGTCAGACTCAGTTTTACAGTGGCTGTCTGCTGCCTAACGCAAATCTCCCTTGAAACTATACTGTGTTGTTCCCTTTTTGTAACATCAAACATGCACAAACCAATTGCAGTATAATTATGAAAGCATTTCATGATGAAGGTATTGCTCTTGATTTTATTTGACACCGGTTTGTATATTTTCACATTCCAAAGTTGCTTTGTGAAATTTAGACATTCTTGTGTGTTTGTTGGGAAGAACAAATCACTTCTTTGTGCACCCCACATCCCTATATAATGATCTGAGGTATGTGGGACTTTAATTTCTTCTTTTCTTTTAGATTCGCATCCGAGATTTTTCATGATTTACATGAGCAAATCATGGCCACTACTTCAAGAAGTCAAGACATGATGATCCGTGTCCAACAGTTAGAGGAAGATCTTCCTTCTTTTGAGAAGGCCGCTTTATCTCAGACTAGCCATCTTCATTTTGCTTATACAGAAGGTATGCTCTTTAAGCTTGGAGTGCGATTCCAAATTACTAGCCTTTCAGTTATTCCAAACAGAACCCATACTGCGAATTTGCATAGTTTAATGTCCTTTTGATGCGGCTTTGTGCATCTCCTCTATTTCAGTTTTGTTATTTCTGTGGATAATATCTGGATTCAATCTGCAATGCAATCTGGTATGCTTAGTCTCAGCTGTAGTTGTCAGTAATTGGATGGTCTATTTGGGTCTAGCTTCATGCCAAGGTTTTTGAGGCATGGAGTTTTATTTAGGTGCAGATGATGATCCAAAACATCTGTAATCACATTTCAACACAATGGAGTGCAGAAAGCATCTCCAGACCTCATTCACTTTCCTGCTTTTTTTATAATCCATAAAGGAGGCAACAATATAACCAAAGTTTTTTCAGTTCTTTCGACTATTCCCTCCCTCATGACAGCTGGATATTTCAAAAAGCATCTCACACAATATGGTGTACCTTACAAATTTTTGCAGTGTGTATAGCTCCACTTGGTTTTTGCTAAAGGTGTTTCAAACTGGTACTGTAAGAAGCACTATATGACTGCTTTCTGTATTGATCTTCAGGAATACCATCCATATCTGTCATCAATACTTCTATTTTTTCCTTTTAGCGTAAAATGGGATTTGGCACTGGTTTCTGTTGTGCTATAGATTTAAATATATACCATATGTAAATCCATATAGTGCTTCTCCACTACCGAATTAGATGATCCATGGAAAACACTTGCTTTACAGGTTCGGACTGGCATGCCAGTGTCCAAATAGAAGAAAATCATGTGACTCGAGGTGATCTGCCTGGTTTTATAATGCATGCTTATGAAGAGTGCCGTGGTCCACCTTGTTTATTCCTGCTGGACAAGTACAGATATGTTTTTTCCTTTTTGTTTTTCCACTCCTCTTAAAATATGCATATGAAAGACCACATTTCTTGTCCCAGATATGATGTTACTGGAGGTGGTGCCTGTTTAAAGAGATATTCAGATCCATCATTCTTTAGGATGGAATGGGCCACCATGGAATTTATGAAAGCTGAAAAGGTTAAACATGAAATGAAAGTCCTCAGGAGCAAGGTAAATAATATGCAGTACCGATGCTGGGGAAGTTCATTCTAGCATTCTGCAAAATAGTGACGTGTTCTTATATTCTCTAGGAATTGTTTCAGCCACTATATCTGCCCTGCAAGCTAGAATACTAGTTACACTACAGTGAAACCTACACAAAATGTACCTTCAATGCATTGATGACAGTTTACTATGCTTGGAGAATCAGGCCTTCTAAATAATAAATTGCTAAAAGTTATAGTTTTGAAATTATTACTTCCTTAAGGGGTTTATTTTGTCTTTTCTGATTGGTATTGGACAATCTTGTAAATGCCGTATAATACTTGTACTGTACGAGGTGTGAACGTTCATATATATGGTAAACTTTCGAATTAAAACATGCACAAATTGTAAAAGAATCAGCAAAAGGGCAACATAAACAATGTACAGGCAAAAGAATACATAAAAGATTATAATTGTTAAATAGAAATGTATAAAGAGTACAATAACACACAAAGTAGTATCAGAAGTCAAGGAAAAGAAGTAACAATATCCAAACATTATGCTAATCGTATTTCCATCCATATGCATAATTAAAAAGTTAAATCAGTGTCAGCCTCTCAAATCAACGATGTCTTACACTATGCCTCAATCCACCCTTTTTGGATCAAAACTGTACATGATCATCATGAACATTATCTTCGTCTTATGCTTCTCTCCCAACAAAAGCATTTTTTTCCTTTTGAGCTTGAGGTTTTGCTTATGCTTCCAACTCTCACCTTATACTAAGGTTATTCTGGCAACATTCTTGAAGTTAATCAGGTCATATTCTTCCTCCCCTTTTGGTCTTCTTTTATCATAAGAATTTAATAAATAAAAGATAACAAGTTCTAATTAATGAATATAATATATACATACCATGAATTTGTAAATTATGATTATTCCTTTGTCTCATCTTGATAGTATATGCAATAAAAATGAGATCGTTCTGTGAGTATTCCAGTTTGCTACATTCAAATAGAGCTTCAATTTATTCACACCCATTAAAAATGTAAGTTTTACTCAAAAATATATTGAGCAAACTTTGATAGGTTTGGAGTTTCAATACACTAAGACAATATTATGTGATATTTGCAATACATTGCAGTACACGTCAATAAATAGTAAAAACGCTATAGATACCTGATTCATGTGGATCCAAGTACCAGTATGCAATACTATCACATCGTGTGATGTTTAAAGAACTGCCCCAGCAAGACAGAGATATTATTGTATATGAACTTGGTGGATTAACACGCTTTTATTGTTTCCTAGTCCTGAGTACAATGAGTTTTGCTAATGTCCTTGAGCATAAGTTTAAGCAACAAAACATGAGGTCTACGCTAAACATGGCCTTAAACTCTTGTGCCCATTCTTAGAAAGTAGTAAAATATGAGTAAGAAATTCATATTTTGAAAAAACCCTAAATTTCAAGTTATGTGGTGGTAAAATGTTGGAAACTGATTTGGCTTTGAGACAAGGGTTTTGGATTTCATAAGTTCCTATTTGAAGGTGATTTGTGAGAAGGTGTTTGGAAGTAAGTTTGAACACGGGTTGCTTGAGGAAGAGGGCTAAAAATATGAGGCCCTGTAGCTCGTTTTGGGCTTTAAATAGACTCCAAGTTGCCTGATCTGGCACAAAAAGTTTGAAAAACTTGACTGATATGATTGTATTGTGCAATACTGCATCATATGGTATGTCACATAGTTTATCAAGTTATACTGGCGAGATATACCTATAACTGGGTGAAAATCATAACTATACCTGCATTGTCAGGTTATTACAGACAAACGTAACATATCGTATTGATACTTGCAACTTGGTATTTCCATAATTTGTTTGTCATCCATTCATTACTTGACCAACTTTTTCTGCTCAAATTTGGCCAACAGATCACATGGTGATCCGGTCATGAAGTGTGATTGCAATATCCATGTAACTTCACAAGAAATAAGATTCTGTATCTTGACATACATGAAACTACAGTCATGACAGCCGTTCTGGTTACAAGTATGGAATAGCCACTTATCTCTTAAATCAATGCTGAATCCTTTGTTCCAGTTTATATCTTCCATATTTTCGTGGAGCTTTTACCTCGTAGTGCTGGTAAATGTAGCAGCTGCAAAAACAGCTGCCAGTTTTTGAAACTTATGTCTTGTTTCTTGCTTCAGAAAAAATTGAGAAGGCAGAGAAATGGAGGAGCAGCAGATGCTGGCCCATTGACTAGGAATCATAACCTGTATGTGGGTGTGCATGTGTATCGGTGTGTCTGTGTGTGTTGTTATGATCTGTAATTTTATTTGGTGACACCTAATTATTGCAGAGCTTTCGATGCTTCGTCGGGTTTTGATCTGCCAATCCCCACTGGTGAGGACATTTCAATATACAGTATGAATTCTATGGCTGACAGGGTGATCGGATCCCATTCATTTAACTCAAGATCAAAAATAAGCTACATGGAGAGTTTACTTGATGTAAGCATGCCATCTGGATGTAGAAATATAGAAGCAGACGCATTAACTAATTCAATCTCAAAACCACCATGCACCACTGTTGGAACTTCTGTTATTTCTGGAAGCCCATCTCTCACAGGAGATGAAGTTCATCATGGGGGAGCGTTTGATGCTGATAAACCAGAGCCACGTGCTAGTCTAAGCCTGGACGATGATGTAACTAGTGAGCTAGAAAACTATGTTGATGCACTTAACACCACGGAATCAGAAGGTCAACCTGACTATGAGTGTAGCCTGTGTAGGTTAAAACAAGAAAAGGAATGTCATTATGCAGGTGAAGAAGGAGAGATTAGGTCAGGAATCAACAAGCAAGAGCTTTCAAATTCTGATGTTGAAAATCTGAGTGTGATGAATGAAGGCTTCATCCACGTTCTAGAGAGTAAGGTTCCTAGAAGTCAGCCTTCCCTTCGTATATCTGAAAATGAAACTATTTTACAAGACTTTAAAATTATAAAAGAAACTGTTTCCAGTTCTGGTGCTGATGGTGATGCCGCTGATCCTGCTGCTAATAATAAAGTAATGGCGAAACAAAGTGACATCCAGTCCACCATATCCTTTATTGGCCTACATGAAACCAATGATTTCACAGAGGAATCATCAGTTTTTCAGCAATTGTATGAGCATTCATCGATCTCTCACGATTATGAAAGTTTTTATGATGGATCTGTTCCTATTGATGTAATAAGGGGGATTGTGCAAAAGCAAGATGATGGAGAAACTGCTGATCCCGCCCATGAGAAAACTGCCTCCAGTTCTGCTACACTTATGCAACAAAGATCTGAACTTGAATCCTCAAAATGTGCGCTCTCTCCAAAATCACATCGCTCAGACTGTTCATCTCCTCCATTGGAGCACATGGAGATATCTTTTCTTCCCATTAATGACCTAGATACTTCCACACTGAATCCAGATTTGCCTGATGATCTTGAAGATTCTTTGACATCGAAACCAATAGAAAGTGGAACAGAATCAGATGATGATACATTTGGCAAGCCATCTGTCAGTTTCTCGGAGGACATGCTCAGTCAGGAGTGGGAGTCAAACTCAGAAAGATGGGAATGCAACCAAGTAAATGGACATGATAATGATGTGCGAGATAATTTACATAGAAATTCTTCAGCCAACTCAATTTCCTGCTCTTCTGTGGTTGAGGAAACAAGCAGGCAAGCTATCGGGTCAGACTCTCCACATGAGATAAATGGTGAAGTAAGGTACAACCATACAAAATCAAGGAAAATCTCAGCAGCTGGATCAGTAGACCTCTCAGCCAACTCCACTTCTAGTTCTTTCAGGCTAGAGGAGACGACTGTGCACCCTATTGGTGCAGACTCTCCAAATGAGTTTAATGATATAGGAAGATACAAACTTCCAAAGTCTAGAAAAAGCTCAGCTGGTTCAGTAAACTTCTCAACCAACACGGTTTCTGATCCACTGGGGCTTGAGAAAACAAGCAGGAACTCTGTTGGACACAAATATTTGTACCAGGTAAATGACACAGAAAGGTGCAATCATGCAAGGCCAAGGAAAAGCTCAACTGCGGGGTCAGTAGATCTTTCAGTCAACTCACTTTCTAGTCCTTCGGAGCTTGAGGAGACAAGCAGGCACCTTCTTGGACATGAATATCTGTATGAAGCTAAGGATGCCGGAAGGTCTACCCGGTCAAGGTCAAGAAAAAGTTCAACTGCTGGATCAGTTGACTCAATTTCTAGTTCTTTGGGGCTTGAGGAAACAAGCAAACAGAATGTTGAATCAGGTAGTCTAAATGAGATTAAGGACGAACAAAGGAACTACTACTCAAAGTCCAAAAGGAACTCAACTGATGGGCGAATAGATCTTTCAGGAAACTTAATTTCTAGTTCTTTGGGGCTTGTGGGAACAGTTGAGCACCCCATCAGACAAGAGTATCCATATGAGAGCATGGATGCAAGAAGACCGAGCCATTCAAAGTCAAGAAAAAGCTCAACAGCTGAAACAGCAGATCTTTCAGTCGATTTAAATTTCCCTTCTTTTGGGCTCGAAGAGGCGAGCATGCAACCTATTGTACCAGACTTTAATGAGGTTAAGGAAACCCCAAGGCACCATCATTCAAGGTCGGGGAAAAGCTCGATAACTGGATCAGTAGATCCTTCAGCTTATGGGGTTCAGGTCTCTCAGAATGATTGCTCGATAACAGGATCAGTAGATCCTTCAGCTTATGGGGTTCCGGTCTCTCAGAATGATTTGCAAGAAAATGATCTAGCTGCAAAGCGTCCACCTAATACTGAGTTGCCTCATGCTGCTGCAGCTCCATCTCTTCCTCCTCCGCTGCCAAAGTGGGACCATAAGAGATCTCCAGTTTCTGTTCTTCATAATCAAGAAACTCATCTTCCCGTCAATCAGCCACCAGATGTTCGCAAATTAAAGGCTGTAGCTCCTAATGAAACTAAGCCTGCTGCTTCATCGTCTCTACTGGAGTCCATCACTTCCCATGATAAGACCACAGTAGTTTCTCCATACTGTTCTTTAATTTGGTTCTTCCATGTTTGATAAAGTTCCAAAATTTGTTATCCTAACACTATTTGCATCATATTTTACAGCTGAAGAAACCTACAATGTTAAATAGGAGTCCAGCTGTTCAGGAACCAGATGATCGAGACTCGATGTTAGCACAAATAAGAATGCAGGTTTCTACCATTCCGTCTATGATAGTTCAGTTTTCCTTTTATTTTCAAACTTGTTTAGGCATTATTCTGAATATATGAACTTGTTTTTGTCTCTTGAGTTGGACCTAAAAACATTGTCTAGATACCATTTGGATCTTTTAAATTGTCTATACAACATTTGAAATCTTTTATTGGAGCATTATTTTCTGATGTTTCGTTAAGGTTGTGAATAGGGTTATGCTTGAGCATTTCCAGTGTGATATATATTCGTCTGAAACTGTAGAACTTACCAGTCCAAAGGTTAGGTGATTAAATGCTTCATATAAATGTCAATTAGGAATCACCATCAAGAATATTAAACTGATAATATGATCCTTCTGCATCAACTTGGTCCAGAATGGACTGGCATGTGGATGTGCTACAGAATGTTTAGAAACTGAAGTCTGCAGGTATAGTCTTTTACTGAAAAAAGATTGTATTTCTAATTTGCGTAGTGTTAAACATGTTAGTGATTGATGTGCTCGAAAAATCCCTGCATAAGTTTGGTTTTTGCCTTCTACTGACCTGACCGAAGGACTGGAACAAGAAGCTCTGAAATGTGTACTTCCCTTGGCATAGGAACAGTTTGTGTTGCCGTACGTATATTTACATAGACTTTCTTTGGTAGGTTAATGCTTGCTTAATATTTTTGAAACTTCCAGTCATTTTGCTTGAGGCGCACGGACACTATTGCAAGGCCTAGCCTCTTTCTGCCGAGGACTACGACTAACATCAAGGTGGCTGCTATTCTGGAGAAAGCGAACGCAATCCGCCAGGTTCAGCATACTTCCTTACCCTTCTCTCTTTTTATGGGACTGGACCTTACTCTTATTTGAATCCTCCAACAGGCTTTCGCTGGTAGTGACGACGGAAACGACGACGAGGAGAATTGGAGTGACAATTGAATTTTATTTGAGCAGTGATGCATCATTCACTTGACAACCTTAGCACACTTGAAGCTGCTTATCTCTGCCAGTTTTCCGAGGATCCCACTGATTGTATATTTGCTCTGGCTGTGTGACGTGAGAGAACCTTATATGACGCAAGCTCTGGGTTTAGCATTCAAAAATGGTTCCTTGCCCTTGAGCGGAACAAGTAAGATTTTAGGTTACACAATTTTCTCTCTTATATGGTATGCACCATAATATCAAATTTGCTAGACTGCTGCTTCTAGTGGATCAAAGTCTGATGCATCCCCTTGTGGGCTTGTATCATAAGACATTTATACAATGACGTGTACTTTGTTTAGTGCTCTTGGTTTGTATATTTAATTTGTTAAGTGGTTGCGACGAACACGTACTAGCTTTCTCTGACTTGCTTGTCTATCTTGTTACGAAGATCCTGTAATGCAGCCTGATCCAGCTTGTATAAAGATGGTTTGGGGCGGTGTTGTGATCCATCGAGTGCAACCCTGGTTCGGAGCGACTGCACCACCCATCCAGCATGGCTACTAAGACAACTTCCTGCACAGACCTCACCTCCTTTGCCTCCCTGCCCAATCAGGCTGGTTTTAAACAGCTTAAACTGTGCTTTGTGATAGCTTGGGCTTAAGGGACTGAAGGATTGAGACGGCAAGACTGAGTAACATGATCCTTCTCAATTGAATTCAAGGCTCGCTCCTGCTTGGCTCCACCTTGCCATGGCTCTTTCTCTTTCTCTTGACAATCCCCTTGATCCTGGAAGTTGCCAACTACTCGTACTACTCCCTTGCCATGGTTCTTTCTCTTTCTCTTGACAATCCCCTTGATCCTGGAAGTTGCCAACTACTCGTACTACTCCCTTTGCTCTTCATTATATCACCATTAATACTCTCTCTCTCCATAGAGGAAGAGTTTGATTGCATAAGTCTTCTTGTTGACATCAATTTGCAACTGGAATATTACCCCCTAACTAGATACTGTCTATCTCAAGTAAAATAAAGTTTAGATAATCAAATGTCATTTATTAAATGTTGAAATAAAACATAAACCAAATAACTGAATTATCAGTTCAAATGATGATTAAGTGGGGCTTGCTATTTTAGGATCCAAATCCAAAATGGGACTCGCATGAAATTGGAGCTGATCTAGGAGTAAATCTCGTTAATGCGGTCCATTCTCCTCTCTGTTTGGGTCTAGATCTAGGAAAGGATCGGAGTTTGACGGAAGCGCATAATATACCTTTAATAACTACATGCGTCTATTTTTCCCTTAAAAACACTGATTAATATCAAACTCTCTCTCTCTCTCTCTCTCTCTCTTAACGAGAGGTTTTAAACATATTTGCTGCTCCTTTTTACTTGTAAAGCTTTTCCAACAGTGTAATGTCATGAGTGCTAAATTGGCAATAGTTTGCATATAAATTCATGTGCTGCTGTTCCTAAAGCCCCGATACTGTTTTTCTCTTAGTGTTCCCATAGGTTTGAGAAACTTTTGCTGCTACCCCAAAATTTCTTTTCTTTCAAATTCTTGACAAGAATGCCTCTTAATCATCTTCAGTGCACTGCAATGTGGGCATCAATATCATCAATCTATAAGATCGTAACATTCTTTTGCATTAAACCCCACGCTCATAGTCATGCATATCATAAAAATGTCGCCCTTTGGTCTGATATACGCCAATAATTTAAGCATTGCCTCTCATGACAGACTTTTTTCTTCCACATTAACACTATATGATTGTGGGTGAAATTCCTGTTTGTACCAGTTAACTGGGCTTCAAAATGCCAGTGAATATAGTCGATTCTTGGGGTTGTCATTCACTATGAACTCCCGATATGAGATTGAAAATGTTCTTGGAAGCTCTCGCATGCGCGCCAAATTCAAGGACACTCGATACATACATGAAATTTGTGTACATGACTAGACAATGGCTTACACTTAGCTTTTGGGGCTGCCCCACTATCTTTTCTGTGTTTTTTTTTACTTTTTTGGCTCAAAACTGGAATAGTAACTGAAACCCAATGTTAGAAACGGTCGCGGATCGAGCATCAAACAGTTCAAAAACTATGAAGTGCCTCGCCTTCTCAATCCGTGATGGCATTGTCCAACCTCCTTTTGAGCAACCAGCCCGTTCTTCGCTCAATCACACTCACGCACCAGCCGAGCTCCATTTCGCAGCTGCCTCTTCTCTCCCAACTCAATCAGAAACTCTTAAATGTAGATTATGGCATATTGTTTCTACAATAGGAAACAAGACCCTTATTATGGCAAAAGGCCTAATGCATACACCTAATCACTATGAGACTATGACACGGCACTAATGCACAAGGACACCATCACATGACACTCCAAACGGTGACTCTCTAAGACACCATAACACTACTGACAAGGATCCTGCATGATTTGGATCCAAACCCATTATATACCATATGACCCAAATAAACTCTAAACTGATCCAAGATATAATCTAACTGATTCTAAAACAAACCAAATCTAAATAAAATGTGGCCCCTCCAAATCCGAAGCAGCACCCTTTATTGATCACGTCTGGAGGCTGGTGGCATGCGATTGGCTTCTTTGACAAGAATCATGACTAGGGATATTCAAGGAACCGCTGGAACCGAACCGAACAGCTAAAACCAAACCAAACCGTCGGTTTGGTTCGTTCATAATCCCTATATATATACCCCTTCATGTATGTGTTTGTGAAAGGGAGTAAACGAACACATACGTGAAGGGAACCAATCAATCAATATCATCTCATGAACTTGGCACAATCATGTTTTAATCATGTTAAGCATATATATATATATATATATATATATATATATATATATATATATATATATATATATATATATTAGGGTCATCTTTGATTTAGTGTCATCTCTTGCATAAATCACGTCTTAAGCGACATAACTTACACGGTCTTTGCAGCATTGGAGAACAGGTTATTCCCACAGTTTTTTCGGGGATAAATTCCGACTGCATCGAACCAACGAAGTTCAACAGTTTTAGTTTATTCCGACGGTTTCAACTGCCGGAATTGACTAAACTAGCAGCTCGACCCGTCTGGAAAGGCTTTCCCAAACTGCCGGGAACATCCAGATTAGGTATGGTGTTGAACAGTTGCGCTGACAACCATGCAGTACCCAAGAAGTGAATACATGCATAAAAAGCATCACCAACTATATATTGCACATGCACTGGCATTGATCTACAAATATTTCAAGTTTTTTAAAGTGAGGACGTCACAGAAATGATGCACATATGCATGTTCTATCCCAATAAGAATATACAAACAAAATTCACAGCCTTTTGGATACATGTGGGTGTTCTATTAATGTACGAATGTAAGAAGATGGTTTCAAGGGAATAGTCACGGATGAGGGCTGCAGAGATTATGTACATGACGATGCCCACAAACATGGGTACATATGCCCACAGAGATTTCAGAGTTGAGTTGGTTATACAGTGAGCATAATTTTACTTGCAACCATGGCGTGCTTGTGGATCGGCATGTAGAAGAAAAAAAATCATTAAGGTGGGAATGGTTCAATTATCAGCATGAATCCAACAAATATATATATATATAGAGAGAGAGAGAGAGTGATTGGATCTTGTCCATCTCTTACGCTGCCTACTCATGTTCACTTTGGGTGGCATGAGCATAATAATAATAATGTCTATATTTTTTGAATCTTTTAAAAAATTTAAATTATAATCATGTCGCTCAAAAGTAACGAGTAAGTGTGTTCAAAATGGGCAAGATCTAATTTTAATATATATATGTATGTATGTATGTATAATCATTTGCACTTCTAATTTTATGATGATTTTGACATCCATAGCCGTAAGCCCAGTCACCCATTTATACCCATTTATATAGTAGTAATAATAATAATGGAAAGGCATTTCAAAGTGGTTGTCAGCTGGTATACACAAATTTCACGAATATAGAGAAAGATACATGAATTTTATAGCAAACAGTTTCACGCATTTGAATCTCATTAACATATCATTTGATGTACTTGAATTTCGTAGGTAGATAGTTTAATGCAAATAAATTTTATAGGCATAGTGATATGAGTATGAAATTTATGAGCAGAATAACGGTTTACTGCACACTCTGACTAATATGCAACCCACTTAAATGCTTATTGGAAAAAGAGATGTAAATAACGGCCGTGCCCCCACCTTTAAATATGCACAACAGAACGCCATGCATGTCATTGTGTGGGAACGGATCACCCTCAATTTTATGAGCATTTCGTTTGATGAACGTAAATTTCACATACATTGGCACACAAATTTCATGAATATTTTAAGGGAGAATGCACCTGGATATCATGAGAATTTAAATTTACATGTATATGGGCATCATTGTGCACAAAGTTAGGAATTTGACAAGAAGGTTGGGTTGGTAGTATAAACTTCTGTAAATTGCATTCAGTGGCTACTCACTTGAAATATTAAAATTTCCTAAGTTTACTATTGTATATAGAAAAAACAAGTGCTTCATCAACCAGGTTTATGAATATGAAATACAGGTACACCCCACCCGAAATATAAGTGTGCCTCTCCCAAAAAAAATTTGGCTTCACCTCTCGTTGCATGTCCGACTCAAATAGCAAATGGAGTTCTCTATGCAGATTGTATGGTCACATACATACGTATGTGTACGTGTGTGAACCTTGTGCAGCATGACTTATTCGGGGTGGACTATTAATCCATGAGAAAGGGATAAGAAATTATTTTTAAATATATTTCAATTGACTTTCTGTTTTTATTTTTTAGTTGTATTGATGGATGAGACAAAATATTCAATTAATTAAAAGATAAAAATAAATCTTAAAGAAGAATAGCTTTTGATTTAATAAAACAAAGATAAAATATAAAATTTAATACAGTTTTAAGGATGACAATCTCTTTCCACCGGGTGAATATCCACCCAGCCCTGTTCCTACATGGAGTGGGTTCTCAAAGACGAAAAACCCGTCACGCTGCAGGGTAAGGCGAAGCTGAGTGGGGGTTTAAGGTAAAAACCCGTCCCTAGATGGGGTGGGTTTTAAGAGGAAAAACCCGTCCCGCTGCCGTGTTTTCTCAAAGTTTAGGCCAATATTAGGTCAGATGCAGAATTTTAGGCACTGGCCATGCTTCCTTTTTCAAAAGAGACTTGTCTCTTTCGACATATAATAATGACAGGCAATGGTAACGAGTGGTTCATTTTTCTGCACTGGACGTGCTTTGCGCCACTATCGTCCTTTTTACGTCAACCACCTATCAATCTTTATAACACCACGGACATATCATCTCTCTCTGCACGCGCTCAGGTCCGTCTTGTGATTTTGTGGACTGAATTTGTTGTGAAGTATCGGCTTTTACGAGCACACTTGTTTACTATTCACATTTTTTAAATACTAAAATTACCTTTGTAACACTTTCTCTCTTCTCTGGTTTAATTTCTACAAAAGTTTTTCTCTCTCATCAAATCTTCTTACTTCGATGATGATTGACATCTCGTCAAAGTTTTCAACCTGAAACATGAAGTGTGTACCCTACCAATAGAGAGATGCACTTACACGTTTGTGAGGCATGCCTCTTTCATCAGGAAGATATGTGAGTGCTGTGTCTAAAGTTGAGAACTTAACGATTTTTTGTTTTGATTATAACTGAAAACAAAATCAATACATCAAATAAATAACAAAAAATACATCAAATCAATAAAATATCTCACTAATCACCCAAACTTTCTTAGAAGGAGCCTCTTTATCCCTTTTTCTTTCTTGTCTTTTTTTTTATTTTTTATCATATTAGAAGCATTACGTGACAGTGGATGATTCACCATCACGCATTGAATCGAGCGTGAGTTGTGAGAGAAATGGTGTATGACAATGGACGCTAAGATGAAAAAAATCGAAATTATGGTAAAAAAAAGTGTGTAGAAAAAGTACGTGCCTATCAATTCAAGCGTGGACATGTCAACGACCTATTTGTCTTTATAAAGGAGTGAACTTATCATCAAGTGGACATATCATCTATATGTGTATACGGACTGAATGTGTTGCGTCATATCTGCCTTCGTACCTCCACCACTCACCTATAATGCGGTGGAATTGTCATTTCCCTCTCTCTCTATACATACATACATACATATATATATATATATATATATATATATATATATATATATATATATATATATATATATATATATAAAGAGAGAGAGAGAGTGAGACCTGGTTCGGTTCAGTCCCATTTGTGACCTTAATTGAGCTGCAGATGAACATGGTGTTGTTCAGTTCAGTTAGACTGGTGAAGCTCACGAGAAAGTGCGATTTGCTTGTAGAATTGTTGGTCTCATTCAAAATGAGCACAAATGCCAACTAAATGTTGGGTCGAATGGAAGGGCGGAGCCCCTTACGGTGGTTTCAGGCCCCTAGTAGTAGAAATGCATTATTAGAATCGCACGAGTTTTTCACCAACGTTCAGTTTTAAGAAACAATATTTCTACATTTGAATCATGAGTAGTACTGATGTTTGATTTTCATGCGAAGTAGAGTAGCAACAAAAGAGAGAATGAGGCTTTTGGGTTTTTGTCCGAAGGCCCTAGATTCAATTCTTGTGAGCCATCTATCCTTAGTGTCAAAAGTTTTGTCGCAAATTAAGCTTTTAAAACCGTAGTTTCATGCCAATAACACATTTTGTGTGTGATACACAATGAAACTTAAAACTACGAGCACAAAAAAATCAAGGTTTAATTTCTCTAAAACAAAACCTTTTATCTAACACACCCGTATGTGTCTAGTTTTGAGTCAATTGTCCGGAAGGATCCCTGCCTCCGATGCCTAATGCAACCCTGGAAGATTAGTCATCGAACAAAAGAATGAGCACAAATGAGCTACATTTAAACTTGAATCATTATGAAATAATGAACTTGAGCACAAAAGAGTCGGTTCAGCTCCCTTACTAGATCCAGTCTTCGCAACAATATCTACTTATCACGTCTATCATTCTTCTAATTTTCAAATATCATTGCCATAAATGCCTCTAACTGCAATGTGGATCAAAGCGGCATATTCCGTTGAAATTTTCCTGTTCATAATCGTCAACAAACACACTGACCTGCTTTGACGTCATCCGCATGTTCCAATGATACATGAAACTTTTAGAATATTTAGACGCTTATATTTGTTGTGTTTTGTTGCCATGAAACAATGCCGTTAAGCTGTGAATCAATTGACACGCCTTTTTCGAAGAGGTTTCATAAGATCACAAAAAAATTCACAGGAACAGAAACAGAGATCAATCACATATGATTTTTGTAACTCCCATTCTAGTTATCCTTGCATTTTTTTTATTTCTCAGATTTGTATTTCAGCCAAGTGAAGTCAGCATCATAATGATAAATGATATTTGGTGTATAATCTTACAAAACATCTTCACCATCGAATCTTTTAGATCGATAGTAGAGATTTGAATTAAATGTATCATTATACTTGTACTTATATTTAATAAACATGAATACATTAAATACAGACTGATTTAAATCTTTACCATCGTTTTGAATGGACGATAAAGATGTTTGTAAAAGATTACCTCTCAATATGCACCTAAGACGTTCTTTCTCTCTCTGTAATTTTAGGAAAACTTCAGTTTAATATTATGTGGTACAGTGAAAATCCAACGGCCAGTTGAGACGAAAGGGGCACATGAAGAGCTCACCAAAACCCACACACAAATCCAACGGAAAACACCGATCTTTGCTCATGAACAGTCGCGAACCCATTTTAGGGGCAAGGTAACTAGTGAGGCATGCGTGTCACCCGAAATTCAAATTTTTTAGCTTTTGTTATTGTGTATAAAAAATAAATACAAGCACTTTGTGGGCGACTCACCCTCACCCGAAATAGACCTCGCCACTGGCCAGAAACGGCTCTCTGGTTCTGTATACAACTCCATCGTGACGAAAAATAGACACCATAAGCGATGCGCCAGCCTTGTTGTATGATGAACTCTCTTTACCGGAAACCGGCCATATCTTCTTGATTATAATAGTAGATATTATCATTAGCTTGTACAGTGTTGTTTATTATTTCACTATTTTTTTTTATAGACACAGTTACAGTTATCATGAGATTGCCATTGATTACTGGTAATGTGCTGTAATAAATATTTTAAGCAAAATTAGTCAATATGCTGTAATAATATTTTAATCAAATTTGTGCTATTTGCGCCAAGTTATGGGAGAAATCTTGAGGACCATCGCAACACACACACGCACGCACGCACGCACGCACGCACGCACACAAACAGACAATCCTCGGTTTTGTTCCCCCATAGAAGGTATCCAAGACGGACTCCTGAAGCCACTATATATATATCAGAACCCTTGAGCATGCGCCGCGCCCTCGGCGGTCACTTTTCAAGGAGAGTGGTTTCAGTACTGCATTAGGTTCTCCTTCGAGCCTTTTTGGTTTGTGGGTACGTCGATTTCCCTTCAACTCAATAGAGACGATCGGTCTTTCACCTTTTCGTTCCGTGGTTTCTGTGTCGTGTTACGCATTTATCTTTTCGTGAACCGTCGCGTTCTTTGGTGCATTTTCTGATTGGCATTCATCAAATTCATGCAGACTTTACACTTTGAGCATTTCTGATCTTTAGACAACCTTTTTGCGGATCTTCGATTTTGATCCGGTGAATCTTCTTGTGGTTTTCGTCGGAAACCATGTCGAAAGTGGAGAAACATGCTTCGATTGATGCGCAGTTGCGGCTTTTGGTACCTAGGAAGGTGTCTGAAGATGATAAACTGGTGGAATACGACGCCCTTCTTCTTGATCGATTCCTTGACATACTTCAAGCATTGCATGGTGACGATATTCGAGAGACGGTAACAATTGGATTTTTCTTCTGCTGATTACCTGTTCCTGTTTTTTTGTGTTTGCTATTTACATGTTGGATTCTTGGGTTGTTAAGAAAGCGTTCTTGGTATGTCAGATTCCGGGTTCATGGTTGTTTTTGGTGTATCGTTTTGAAGCTTCTTTATATTTGTTGATTTGTGAGAATTCTCTGGCCTTCGTTCATCTATTCCTTCTTTGGTTTCCAGTTGATGGTTGTTTTTGATATACCATTTTGAAACCTTTTGATATTGGTTACTTTTAGAGAATGTCACGCTTCCGTTCATCTATCCTTTCCCTGAATCTTTTGTTGATCATTTAAGTAGACGCGAGGTTCTCAGTCAACAAACTTTTGAAGCAGCTGCTTTTTGTTTTCTATATATTTGGTTTCTGTAAGATCCTCCAAAATGGGAACTTTTCCTTGACGGTGTGGATTGATTTAGCAGTGTCGCAGATCTCAAAATTCATTGATGTTCGGATTTTTATGTGATGGATCTGATCTGAAACTGAGTTCGCCTATTTTTCAGGTTCAAGATTGCTATGAGCTTTCAGCACAATATGAGGGGAAGCATGATACAGACAAGCGTGAGGAACTTGGAAATATGTTAACAAGTTTAGATCCAGGGGATTCGATTGTTGTTGCTAAGTCCTTTTCTCACATGCTTAGTTTGGCAAACCTTGCCGAAGAGGTTCAGATTGCATACAGAAGGCGGATCAAACTCAAAAAGGGTGATTTTGTTGATGAGAACACAGCAGCAACTGAATCTGACATTGAGGAAACTCTCAAGAGACTTGTACTGCAGTTGAAGAAGTCTCCTGAAGAAGTTTTTGATGCTCTGAAGAATCAAACTGTTGATTTGGTATTCACTGCACACCCAACTCAGTCTGTTCGAAGATCATTGCTTCAAAAGCATGGAAGGTTTGTCATGATCTTACAATTTGTCTTCACTAACATTCATGCGGTTGTATGGTTGAATATGTTCCTACAGCCTACCATGCATGCCACAACTTTCAGTGAGAGAGTACCATTAAGGCTTGAGAGAGTTTTCTGGACACTCAGTCTTGGAAGTTGTAACACTCATAGGTTGAAGCATCTTGATATGCTCCGGAGAGTATTATAGGCTGAATAGGTAGCATCTCAAACACAACGTAAATCACTGCCAATAGAGACAATAAGTCTTCTCGTTTCACCTGATTTGCGAGTTGTGAAGTGCACTTGAATGCTTCAGGTCTAAATATGAAGACAATTTGTCAACTATTTCCAAAGTGATGTAGGTCTGAATCCTTCCAGAACTGGCATTGACCTTTAGTAGTAGCATTTGTTGTAGGCATGAGGCTCCGCAATGAAGTGTGATATGTTTACCTGGAATGCTATGACTCATATGTTAATATTTGCTTGCTTATTGTTGGTTCTCAAGTATAAAAAGAACTGCTGACAACAAACATGATCATCTAATGTTGATGTTCATTATTGCTTCCAACAGAAAAGGAAGTGCAAACAAGATTATATAACTTGTTATCAAACATTTTATATTTTGCAGGATACGTAATTGTCTGACACAGTTGTATGAGAAGGACATTACACTTGATGACAAGCAGGAGCTTGATGAGGCTCTTCAAAGAGAGGTACATTTCTTGTTTCGATGTAGACAAGTTTATCAAGAGCATGGTTAAGCGTCTCCATAGGTCTCATTTGAGCTTTTCTAGAGGTTTGATGCTTTTGCCCCATTGATTAGAGCACCTAGGAAGTTTTCTTTTCTAACTTTATTATGCATATTCCAATTAGTTATTTTTATCATTTTAGAAAATATTTTGTTCTTCTCTATTTTATTTCCTTTTCTAGAATACTCATTATGCCTCTTAGGTTGGTTTAAGCTTTTAGGGAGTCTTTGTCTAAGCCTCTGCCAATGCTCAAAATTTTGTCATTCTCCATTAACAGTAATGAGGTCCCTTGGTTAAGCTGAAAAAACATGCCCCTGTACTGCCCTGCTGTCTACAAAGCTGCCTTGCTATCTGTAAAACACTTCACTGCAAGGTTCCTTTCAAATCCAATTCCTTCCATAAGAGATAGTACCCATAAGCCTTCGCATCCCAAGTACAATAACTCTATATTCTGCCTTTGATTGCTTCTTGCTTTTTCATGACACTACATTTTCACCCACACTTAGTAAATAACCTGAGATAGATATTCTATCTTCTATCTTCAGCCGCACCAACCCAATCAACATCGGTATAAATTTCGATTCCTAGAGAATGACTCACTGAATACAATAAACCGTGGGTAATTGAGGATTTTAAATATCTTATGATATGAAATACATAGTTCATATGATGTCTTGTAGGGGAATGCATCCATCTGCTTATGTAGCTTACTGCGAAGCTGATATCTGGCTTGGTAATAGTGAGATATATAAGTTTTTCCACTATTCTTTGATACACGCCCACATCTTCATATGAGTCATGAGTTGTACTATGAGTGATTGATTGGAGTAAATGTCTCATTATAGTCAATTCCATATCATTGGTTATAACCTTTAGCAACCAACCGAACTATATATCTCTCTATACTTCCATTTGTATTGAATTTGATATTGTATACCCACTTACAACCCACGTTTTGTTTGTTTGGTGGAAGGTTTGAAATAATCCATGTTTTGTTTTGTTTCAATGCTTTGATTTCTTCATCCATAGTAGCACACCATGTGGGATTATAATTTGCTTCTTCAAAACTCTTGGGAACGTGAGTACTTTATGCATTTATCACAAATAACTTATATTCTTTTGGGAAATTAGTATATGATACCATCTGGTTAATGAATATGTATCAGTCTCACGTTTTCCTTTTTTCAATGCAATATGTATATTATCATAAATAGTAGAAGTATTAGATGTTACCTAAGGAGGTGGAGGAATTGTTCAAGGATAAGGATCTTGATCCAAGGTAGCATCTTGGCTTTACATGCTGACTTTCCTTTCTTTTCTAGAATAAGTTTTCCATTAAACCCATTTTTGTGGCATGTTTTCTTGTATATCCATCTCATTTGTTGGAATTTCACTTGAAGGCATGATCGACAACACCATAGGGGGATGGTTACTGATTGATTGACTGTCCTTGTTCTCATAAAATTGAACTTTCTCATGAAATGTCACATCCATAGTAACATAGAATCTTCTATTCCGTGTGTCGTAACATTTGTATCTCTTTTTGGTAGAAGGATAACCCAGTAAAATACATTTAATCGCTCTAGCATGAAGCTTGTATCTAACATTTTTATATTAATGTAGAAAACAAGTGCAACCAAAGGTTTTTAAAGGAACATGAAATTGTTTTTGGCCTGAACATAAAAGGTGAAAAGGAGAATTTCCATTAAGAACAATACTAGGCATACAATTTATAAGATAGACAACAGATAATACAACTTCTCCCCGGTAGAATTTGGGCACATTATATCCAATCAACAGTGTTCGTGCTACTTCCAAGATATATCTATTCTTCCTTTAGAAACTTTGTTCTGTTGTGGAGAATGAGCATGAAACTTGATGTAAAATAACTTTATTGAGAAAGAATGTGTTCAAAGAGTTATTTATATACTCTCCCCTATTATCGTTGTGTATAGTTTTTATGTGCAGTTGAAACCCTGTATGAATAAATTCACAATACGCTGGTAGAATATTTATGATTTTATCTCTAGATCTCACGAGATAAACCATAGTAAATCTGGTGCAATCATCTATAAATGAAACAAAATATTTATAGTCACGTAAAATAGTAATAGAGCATGGTCTCCAAATACCAGAATGCACAATCTCAAAGAGTTTTAAAGATCGAGTTTCATTGATAGGAAAGGAGGTACGATGATGTTTTGCTTCTGACAAGTTTCACATCTAAAAAAAATCATTATAGTTTTTAAATTCTGCTAACAAAAATCTGATTCTAAAGAGTGGTGCACGCACTCTCGTCTGCTATCAAAATTCTCTTTGTCTTCAAGTTTCCTTTCTTTAAAGTATCCATGCACTTGTGATCACACAACCCCTTTGCGGTTCGAGTGAGTGAGTCTCTGAGTGTCAAGGCCTCGGCACACTTGGCACTCAGGGGAGGGACATCTCACGCGCCATTTTGGGAAGTTGGTGGCCAAACCCTATGTTGTCAATAGCGGTTAGCGGGTTGTTAGCGGTTGACCCTGATATAGCGGTAGCGGGGATATAGCGGATTTAGCGGTACACTTTTATTTATGATTAAAAAATTATATATATAATATGTTTTCTAACTTTAAGAAATATCAAGAAACATAACCAGTTCTTTAATAAATGAATGAGCAAAACACTTACTAATGAATAGGAAAAAGTAGTAAAGGAGGAATGCCACGTACCTTATAGCGGAGATATAACAGATTTGCCTTTCTTTTCTGCTTTAATGTTCAAACTATATATTAACCATATCCACTCGATGTTCACCTACATCAGAAGATAACGAATGTGCCATCATTTTCAATGCTTAATATAAGTCAAATAACAAACTATAAAAAACAAGATCACTTGCAAGTTGCAACTACATATAACATTATTTTGATCATACTTAATGAAACTGACCCCATACCTCGGAATCAAGAATGTCGATTCTGGCAGGAGCCTTTTTTTCTTTTGCTTCTCAAGCTGAACTTGCCAGATCGCATCCTCTACAACTTGGCACTATAACATAAACAACACAGGAAAGAAGATGCCATGACTCAAAGTTGCTGGTACAACACTTCATATATGTCATGCCTTCAAAAGAATATCCTGACCTTCCAGAATCAATCAGACCAACAAGGAAAGAGGAAGATCCACAAATATCCAAACTCGAGTTTCCCCCATCAACAACAACAAGCAGGCAACCATTGTCTTCAGAGCAATCCAATGGCCTCCAACAACAACCAAAGTAGCACTATAAGTTGGAACACAATCAAATAAGAACTTCCCAAGCAAAGAATAGTTACCAACTGATATACCTGCAAATAATGCGGGCTTCTCCTACCATTGAGAAAATGAATTGCACATTTTCATTGAAAAACGAAAATGTTTCTATTAAAAATTACAAAGCCTCTCAATCTTTTATGTGATTCAACTATTAAACATACCTCCAAAGTCGCCCTGAAATCCTTCCAACAAAATATACTCCAGCGTTCCAAAGAAATCCTTCTTAAGATGCCCGACAGCTCCCTTCAATATTTTTATGTGTTGACCAGATCTCCAAGAAGTCCCTCTCCGCCTAATAAACTCTAATAACTAGCAACCACATATAAATAAAAACAGGAACAAGGAACTCAAAGATAAAATCCAGATATGTAAAAGAGGTTTACAAATTACAAGTAAGTCAAATGAGGCACTTATCATCAGAATATATACCAATCCTTTTCTTATTGCATGGGCTCACAACAAGTACGGGTGCAATCTCACCACAGTCCAATGTCAAAGAAAGAGAACACAAACAAGTTAAAATTTGATAACAAAAACAATAAAACGCATTACAACAAAAGAGAATAGGGGACTGGCCATTATGATATCATCAAGAAAAAAAGAAAAAAGGGTTTCAATAGAAAATGAACTAGGGAAAATTGTTATTCTATTACCTAAGTAAAATGAACAAAAGTTGTGCTCAACTTACAGATCTAGGAGAAATTAGTTTGGAGTTATCGAGTATCAACCTTCACAAGCCAACCAATCTTAAATAGTTATAAGTTTGTGTGTACTACTTACATAGTTTTAGCAAGTAGAAAATTCCACTACCTCCGGTACCAAGAAATTACTTACCCACTAATCAAAAACAATGACAATTTCATTGAACAATAATTTGCAATAAAGCATCGAAAGTAGCCTTAGAAAGCATCTCTAAAGATTGTACATAATGTTATGCTTATGCATCCATCAAAAGTACATAAATCCAATAAGCTAATTCAAAAAGTACATAACATCCATCAAAATTCAATTACAAATTTACAATCAGTATCACACTTAATTGTTTAGGTCATGTTCATTCATTTTCAGAAAAAGATCCGTATTCTTCTATTTCCTCTTCCTCTTCATCTGTTTCTTCAAAATTAAATTCTTCTTCATCTTCCATAGGCATCTTATCCTTCCCTTTGCTTTGCCTTCTTTGTCGCTTTCATGTCCTCGATCTTGTATAAATAGCAGTAGCACCCGCTCTTGATGCTTTAGATGCCATATCAATATTTCGCCAAGTAAGGGAATCATCGTCACCAACGAACTCATCATCAGTAGGATATTCATCATGATCTTCAACCGATGCCAACATGATGGGGTCAAAATTTACTCCATTAGATTTTCTTTCTTCGTACCTTCTTCTGAGTTTTTCGTTATATTGTACAAAAGCTAAATCGTTAAGCTTTTGATGCAATAATCTATTCCTTTTCTTCGTATGAATCTAAGATAAGAGAAAGAATTTAGGTAAGTTGTTAACTCAATAAAAAACCTTCATTTAATTATAGTGTAAATAAAAAGCATAATTCTTAATTTCTTACCATTTCAAAGGTACTCCAGTTGCGTTCACATGGGGTAGCACTACAAGTAAGACTCAAAACCCGTATAGCAAAATTTTGCAATTCAGGGCATCCATAACCAAATGTCATCCACCATTCAGCTATTACAAAAAGTTAAAATTCATGTGTAAACAATAAATTAAACATATTTAAAAATCCTAAATCATATCTTAATAATGAAATAATTAAGAAAGCAAAGTTGCTTGAATTAATTACTTGGTGCACATGTTTTCCTCGAACTTATAGCTAATTCTAGTCCAAAACCACTTGCTGCACTTCGATAAGTTATAAGTTGCTGACTGATTTGTTGTTGTTCTTCCTTACTTCATACAAGTATAGCTATAACTTGAAACAAATCACCTTTAATCTCAACATTAGATTCTATCCCATCATAATCATAATACAACCCTGGATTCAGATACAATACAGCAGCATGTAATGACTTATGCATTTTCCTGTCCCATCTTTTGTCTATGATCTCCCAAATAAAAGCATATTGCTCTTCTTTGTTTTTCATATTAACCTATAAAACAAGAAGTTAAATGTTATAAGATTAAGAAGTAAAAATTAACAAATAAGTTAATAACACATAAAATTGAAATATTTATGTACCTTTATTTGTTTCTTTACACGATCCATCTTCTCATAGATGTAACCCATGGCTGGTTTTTCATCACTGTCGACCATACGTAGAACAACTACCAAAGGACCCATTGCTCTAAGTGAAAAACTAGAGCCCTTCCAAAATCTAAGTTGCAAAATTATTGCCTTAGATTGCTTTCCTTCAATACTATTTGATAAAGGGCATTTTTCTCATTGTTCAAAAATAACCATCGACCTTAAAGATTCTTTTGACTGCCATAAGCTGTTTAGAGTTAAGAATCTAGTAGCAAAACGAGTCACAACCGGTCTATGTATGTCTTTCCCTCCTGTAAAATGTCTCATCATATGCAATATTTGTCCATGAGTATACAGAAATGTCACTAGCTTCTTTGTCCTGCTGAAGATGCCTTTGAGTTTTTTTGTCTCTCCAATATCTTCAAGCATCAAATCTATACAGTGTGCAGCACATGGTGTCCAAAACAAATGATTAAATTCAGCCATCAACATTCTACTAGCTACAACATAATTTGCTGCATTAATTGTAACCACCTACACAACATCCTTCTCTCCAACCTCTAAGATTACTTCTTTTAACAATGTATACAATTTATTTGCATCCTTTACTTCATGGGATGCATCAATAGACTTAAGAAAAATTGTACATTGAGGACAATGCACTAAAAAATTTATTAGTGTTCTCTGTTTCTATCTGTCCATCCATCTGACATAATAGAACATCCATAAGTAGCCCAATGTTTTCTAAATCCATTTGTAAACTCTCTTACTCTTCCCACTTCCTTCTCCAAGAATGTTTCCCTTACTTCATGGTATGATGGAGCCTTCATTCCAGGTCCAAATTGCCCTATATCATTTACCATCGCTTGAAAGCTAGGGGATCTCATAGCACTAAAAGGGATTCCATTTTGATACATCCACCTGCTAATGGATATGCATACTCGTTCTCTTTCTTCTTTCTTATATCGATTTTCCAATGTAGCTTGTCGTAGTGAGTTTGGCGATGAACGCATAAATGAATCCATGGGTCCCTTCGAAAGCGGTGGTCGTGAGCAAAATAACGATGAAGATGATAAACATTGGGTGCTTGTCACTATGTTACCTTCCATACTAGAAAGTTCTCCTTGATATGGAAATGAAATCTTTTCGTCCTTCTTCTTAGATGTATTATGCACATAATCATAAATCATTTTCTTTATTTCTTCAGTTGCATTCTTACAAGCTGCCACATTTCTGCTTCTTCCCATTAAATGGTCCTTGTACCTTGTTATTCCACTGGTAGAAATATGACCACATAATGTACAAAATACTGACATACTATTCATCTTACATTTTGTCAAACCCCAATTCCATCCTGGATCCTTCGAACCTGGGGGTCTATAGATGTATGTTGGATTTGAAAACCTAATACCAGTTGTTTTACTAGTTCCTGTGCCACAACTGCCGCTGCCACTGCCACTGCCACTGGCACTGCCACTGCCACTGGCACTGCCACTGCCACTGCCACTGCCATTTTGAGAACAAGCAGTTGCACTAGATGATTCCATACTCACTACAAAAATAAGAATAACGACTCAGCTTCAGTTTTCTAACCTTATAAAATTTAAGCTCTATTAAATAATTAACATTCATCGATATCATTAGACAATCCTAAACTACAAATTATAAAGGCAGCAACCATTCCTATTCAAACCATAGACAACACTGCATAGCCCATAGCCTCACCTCATACACATAATGAGGTTATTAGAAGAGAAAGAAGAAGAAATATTTAATCTTTCATTGATGAGTGAATCCTTCATTAATGCAATTAATCAAGCTTACAAACCAATGAGACCATGCGAATTTAGAAAGAAAATTGAATTACTTGCTAGCATGCGAATAGTCCATGGTACGCAACAGAGTGTGCAAGAGAGTAATCGTCAGACATGAATGAAAACCTGGTTCTTTGGACGAGGACAAGAAGTAAGAAAATGTCACTAGAGGTTTAAGGTTTAATGTTGTGATACGATACTAAACTCTATATATTAATCAAATGACATATGAGGAAAAGGAAAGATAATATAAAAAAAAAATTCACACACTAAAGAACAAAAAGATGATAGAAAACTAGAACTGAACCGGATCGTAAATTGGTCGAAACCAGAATAAGATGAACGTTTTAGCGGACCTCGTTGGTGCCAAGTTTGATTAAGTTCCAAAGGTAACCCTAAAAATTTCTCCGACGTAAGAATATTTTCTATAAATCAAACAGAAATGAAATTGTTTTCTACTTAAAGAAAGGATGAAAAGTCATCAATAAAAAAGAGACAGAGAGCAGTGAACTCTTCGTCTCTGATCTGCATCCCAATTGAAAGATTGGGGTCTCTCAACAACAAAAGGGGTTCTGTAAATCTCTCAACAACAAACGTGGTAGTGGTGGTGACTGCGACTAGAGAAAAGAGAGAGAGACTCACATAAGTGATCGCACCCAAGGATGACAAGGAAGACGCTCTTCAAGAAAGCGATGACTGCGACTGAAGGTGGAGATAGAGGTGAGAGGAGTGAGAGGCGTCGGATGCGGGCGACAAGGAAGACGAGCGGTGACTGCGACTGAAGGCGGAGATAGAGGTGAGAGGAACGAGAGGCGAGAGACAGCGGTGATAGGGTTTTATCTATTTTGGATCGGGTCGATCCAACGAATATTGGATCGACCAGATCCAAAGTCCATGGTACGCTAACAGTGATATAATGGACCGCTATAGCGGTCCGCTATTGCGTTGTTAGCGGCGCTAATTGCGCCCAAACAGTACGCCCGTAATTTTATGGGCGCTATAGCTACCTGAGGTCCGCTAAAACGCTATAGCGCGCTATAGCAGACGCTATAGCGCGCTATTGATAACATAGGCCAAACCCCAACACTCAAGTGAAATCCGCTAAGGCTTGTTTGGTCCCGAGGCCAAGCACCGGTCCCGGAAGAGCCCGTCAGCGTCTGGAGACGGTTTACTCGTGACAAAAGTGATTGTTGGTGCCACAAAGTAAGATTTGCTTTCTATTTTTTTGCAATAAGAGCCGATCTATCTCGAGTGATGCTAGTCTCCTAATAGAAGTACAATTTTCTTTTCATGCTATCATTACCACAGATCCTCCCTGTTTTTAATTCCTGAAAGACATAATGATTAAAGATCACTGCATGATGTAAATCTCTAGTCAATATATGTATAGAAAGTAATTTGACTGAGAGGGTAGGAACATGTAGGATATTATGTAACTCTCAGAGATGTAACTATTACTCCCTTTTACAATAATAGGAGTGTTAGATCCATCATCCATTTTGATTCCAATATTTTTTTGAATTAAGTGATAGTCTTGAAAAAATGATATGGTTCCCATCATGTGATCTATGACACCTGAGTCAATTACCCAAACTCTGAAATTAGACATAGAATGATTACCCATCATTATAAAAGAGAATGGATATGCCATAGAGCATAGGGGTTAGTGGTGGAAGTGGAGGTCTTCTGGGATTCTACAAGTCGAGACTCTAACTCATCTATCCTCTTCTGCATTTAAGTCATCGAGTTTTGACCACCCTTTGATGCGCTCTTCTCATCTTGGTCACTAAAGACTAAAGAGACCTTTAGTTAGCTGATTTTGATTATATGTTGGTCGACCAATCAACTGCCAATAGGTTTTATTCATATGCCTTGCTTTTTCATAATGGGTGCATGAAAGTTTATCTTTATCATTTGATGATTGTTGAATTCTTTCTCTTTCTTATCCTCTTATACCTCTAAATTCAGGGGTAGAGTTTTGATTCCTTCTTATGAAAGCTGTAGTTTTAAAATTGTTGATTTTTCCTTCTTTTTAAAACTATTTTCTGTCCTCTTCCCTTAATAATAGAGTATAAACTGTACTAAGGGAGGGAAGTTCTTCTCTACTTAAGATATTTTTCTTCACAGCGTCATAATCAATTGAGATACCCCATAATAAGTTGAAGACTTTACTTTCTTTAAATTCTTCGTGTCTTTCTTTCATGCAATTTTGACATTTTCTCTTGGAATAAATTGATAACTCTTCCCACTATCCTCAAAGTTCAACATAGTATTCACTTATTGATCGGCTGTCCCGTCTGCATTTCCTAACTCTTTTAATGATTTCATACAACCAGATTTCATGGGCTGATTTTAGAAACATGAAAGTGCAGCCGATATAAGGAATCATGGATTGTATTAACCACACACTTATCAGGATGTTTTCTCTACTCTATGTAGAGTATGTCAGATAAGTAGGGTTTGGTGTGAAAATCTTTCCATTAAGATATTCCCATCTTCCTCTCGCCAATACCGTAAGTTCAATAGATAGCATCCACTATAGATAGTTTTTTCCATCTAATTTGATGCTTGTAATTTGAAATGTTTCGCTTTTCTCACTGCTGAACATTTATGCATTTTCCAACATTTCTCCCTTTTCAGTTATGATCGCCCCCCTTACTCTATGTCACGATCTAAAGTTTTTCTTGACTTTTCTTTTTTGAATCTTTGTATGGTATGATGTAGGACAACTTCAACTTTTTTTCTTGATTGTTTCTTGGGTAAACTCTAACCCTTAGGGTCCCACGGATTAAGCTATGATACCTTGTACATAAACACACAAAAAGCAAGTAATGAAAAAAATTAATTACATAATAGAAAACTCAGTTATAAGGGGTTGAGAGTCGGCCCCACATCCTTAGCAACCACCCTCTCTCTCCCTCCTTTCTTTCATGGATTCTTTGTTTCCATAGAGCTCTATTATGTGCCATGTTAAAAGTTTACTCACAATAAGCTAGATCATTCTTTATTGTTTCTTTCCAACACTTTTATGGTTGTCTTCTACTTCTTTTAACACTTTTCAAATTTAGTTTTTCATACCTTCTTACTAACTTCTTCTTCTGATCTTCTTTCTCAAACCATCTTAAACTATATTCTCTCATTTTATCCTCTATTGGTGCCACTCCTAATTTGTTTTTAATAACCTGATTATAGATACAGTCTTTTCTTGTAAGACCACTCATCTATCTCAATATCTTCATTTCTGTCACAGACAAACACTCAGAACCATAAAACATGGCAGGTCTAATTGCTATTCTATAATATTTACCTTTAAATTTTAATGGTATCTTCTTATCACAAAGAATACCTGATGCTCCTCTCTGTTTGAACCAACCAACATTAATTCTATGGGTAACATCTCCATCAATTCTTCCATCACTCTGAAAAATTGACCCTAGGTATTTAAAACTTTCTTTTTGGGGGATGTAATGTGCAATATGACTATACATATTAAAAAAGTGGTAAAAGATGTGTTAGGCGAATCTAAGGGAGGCGTATATGCACAAACAGAAGCTTCATGGTGAAGTGAAGTGGCATAAGATAAAATCAAGACAAAGAAGGCATGTTACAAATTGCATCCAAGATGACTAGTGAAACTTGAGAGGCTTATAAAAAAGTAAGAAAGAAGCGAAAAAGGTCGTTAGTGAAGCAAAAGTTAAAATTTGAGAGGATTTATATAAAAAAACTTAACTCAAAAGAAGGTAAAATAGATATTTTTAGGATAACTAAGGCTAGAGATAAGAAAACTAAGGACCTAAGGATCTTACTATTGTTAGATGCATCAAAGATGAGGATGAGAAGATTCTAGTAGCAAATGATGATATCAAAAATTGATGGAAAATTTATTTCTATAAGCTTTTTAATGGAGCATTGCTTTGGGACGTTCCCACCTAGTGATGCATTGCAAAGCCTGAATGTAGTGATAAGTAAGCATGAGCTGCTACATTTTCGCCCAAATGTAGTGGATTAATTTCAAAGAGGGTTCCCACATCATGGAGAAGTGTGGGTAAAGAAGTTAGTCCTGCTATATTGTCGCCCGAATGTAATGAATAATTTACAGAAAGGGTGTCCACATTTTCAATATGGACGGATGCGGGGGGTAAGGAAGCTAGTCCTAGATACTAAGATTCATATTGGTTCTTGGAATATCGGAATATTATCCAGTAAGCTAATGGAGGTGGTAGATACTATGATTCGGAGAAAGATTCAGTATATGTTTACAAGAGACAAAGTGGGTTAGAGAAAAAGTAAAGGAGATAGAAGATATAGGTTTTAAATTATGATACTCAGGTAAGGAAAAGGCTCGAAACAAAGTTGATATTATCATAAATAAAGATTTAAAGGATAGTGTAGTAGACATACAACAATATGGTGACCGAATTATGATGTTGAAATTAGTGTTAGGAGCATAGATTTTGAATATAGTTTGTGCTTACGCACCTAAGTACATAGAAGATAGTATAAAGACAACTTTTTGGGAAGAGTTAGATAAGGTGATTCAAAGGATTCCACAAAGGGAGATGATTTGTTTAGGAGGAGACTTAAATGGGCATGTCGGTAAAGAGGCATTAGGATATCAAGGAAACTTTGGTTTTGGAGATATAAATAAGGAAGGTAGGGAGATTTTAAATTTTGCTATAGCATTTGATCTCTTAGTCAATACAATCTTCAAAAAACGAGATGAACATTTAATTACTTATAAGAGTGGCTTATCACAACCACAAATTGATTACTTTATTTGTAGAAAAAAAAGATAGACATGTTGTAAAGATTGTAAGGTAATTCCAGAAGAAAGTTTAGCCACCCAACGTCGACTTTTAGTTATGGATTTACAAATAAAAAAATGGACAAAGAAGAAAAGAGTGCATCAAGCTATTAGACTAAATGGTGGAACCTCAAAAGTGAGAAAGAAGATATATTTAAACAGAAAGTCCTTCAAGGAGATGTTTGGAATTATGTTGATACACCCTGTGATATAGAACAATATGGCTATACATATTAGGAAAGTGGCGAAAGATGTGTTAGGGGAATGTAAGGGAGGTGTAATGGCACAAAAAGAAGCTTGGTGGTGGAGTGAAGTAGTACAAAATAAAATCAAGGCAAAGAGGGCATGTTACAAATTACATTATGCTAAGAAAACTAGTGAAACTTTAGAAGCTTATAAGAAAGCAAAGAAGGAAGCGAAAAAGGCTGTTAGTAGTGGATCAAATTGGCTTTCTTGTCTATTTACCTTTTTTAATTGCTTACAACAAACAAAGATAAACAATTAGTAAATAATATTAACAATTGAAGTCAAACAATTTATTGAATTCAACATTTAAGTAATATAACATTACCTTTCATGAAGGCGCATGTTAAAACGAATAAAAACTAAATCATTTAGTCTCTTATGTTCCAACCTGTTGCACTTTTTTGTATGGATGTTTTCAAAGACACTCCAATTCCTTTTACAACTCGTTGCACTATAGGTTTGGCTCTGAACTCTCACGGCAAAATCCCTAAGGTTCGGACAATCAGTTCCAAACCTATTCCACCAAACATCTGTAGAAAAAGATAAATATTAGAGACATAATCCATAATAATATAAGATGTATTGATTTAAGAAGCTTAAATACGAAGATAAATAATAATAACAATTTACCTGGACGCATCGTAGTGCAGTTGCGAATTGCTACAGGCAAACCCATCAAGTGAAGAGCATTATCATAAATCTCCATCTCTCAATGTATAACATATGCTATGCTCTCATCAGGGACTAATTTATAAGGTTCCCAGGGCGTATCGCCCGTATCGTATCGCACGATACGGCCCGTATCGCACGATACAGTGTGATACACTTACTAAAATGGTACACCCTAGTGTATCGTATTGTGGTTGCCCACGATACGATACGTATCGCACCGTATCGTACGATACAATGCGATACAGATATCACTGCCTTTGTTTTTTCTCCAACACACTTTGTCTCTTATAAACATAGAATGTGAATCTTTCTTCAAATCATAGTATCTACCACCTCCATTAACTTGCTAGTTAGTGTTCTGATATTAGAAGTAACCATACAAATCTTATTATCTAGAACTAACTTCCTTACCCCGGTATCCGTCTATGCTTAAAATACGAAGACCCTCACTATAACTTGTTCACTACGTTCGAGCAACAATGTAGCGGGACTAACTTCTTTACCCACATCCGTCCATGGTGTGAGAACATAGAGACCCTTGTTTACTTTTTACTGCATTCGGGCTTTGCAGTACGTCGCTAAGAGGGAACATCCTAATACAATACTTATAATTTGTAAAATTCATGGTAGATAAGTCTGACAAAGTTTTACGTTGGCTATCGGAAACCTAACGCAACCCTCCTCCTTTGTCCAGGCTTGGGATCGGTCATGCAAGGGTGATCCCTTACATGGGCAGAGTTTTTAGACAATAGTAAGTGTGTACGTAAAATAGTAGATTCACTGTATAAAGTTTTTTGAGTGAAGCACCTTGCATTATGTTTTTTCACTAGAGTTCATTTCACTCAAATGTGCATAATCCACACACACACGCACATGAGAGCACACACACACACATATATATATATATATATATATATATGTGTGTGTGTGTGTGTGTATGTACGCATATATGTATGTATGTGTGTGTGCATACAGATCCAATATGAATGCATTATTAATCACTCTATCTAATTCTCAAAGCCTAACACACACAGACACATGTACCGCTGGGAGTCAAACTCCCCACCAGTAGCTTCAATGCCAAGGCGCGCAGCTGATGAGCTAATGCTCTGGGTACACCCAATTGTCAGTTTTGAAGGCAATAATGCATGCTTAAATATGTTTGTTTTGCTGCCCTAAAGAAGGCAGCTTTCCAATGAGGTTAAACCTGCTTATTGTGAGTTGATGTTTCTTGAGCTTGACTAGGGCCTGTCAACTTCCACTTACCAATAACCTGGATCCACTTAAGCTAATCTATATTTGGATAAGGGGTTCATCTTAGATCTGATGCAACTATGAGTCTATGCCAACATGGTTCTTGGTCTAACCTAACTTTTAATGAGAGAGCTCAGTCTTCCTAACTTTTGTATGAACGCTCGTGTTGTATTCTGCGTCAGTGCCCAGTGTCATGCCTCTGAAATAGATATCATAGGCTTGATCTAGATTTGACAAGTGGATTTTGATATAGCTTCGATGTGAAGCCAAGTTTGTACATATCAAATTTGACTTGGACTATATTACTTAAATCTAGCGCACCAAAATCAGAATGGTAACCATGTGTTATCAGTTATCACACACTAAGTGGTGTCTATTACATGGATTAGAGTTGAAACCTAAGTCTAATCCACATGTACGTTTTAGATTTACCATAGTACATGATTTGTGCATTTTCTCCAAAATTCTAGGATAATGTCTAAAGAATGGTGCCATTTAGAGCTTTTGCGTAGGAAACATTTCATGCAATTCAGTGCATCCTATCATGGGTATACATTGCAGCTGATTAGTATGGTCTAGCTAGATGGTTGAAAGCAATATCATAAAATATGGTATGATATTGTGCATCAATATTAATTGCTGACCGATGCAATCCATGTACCTGTGTTGCTTTCACATACTTATTGGTGCGTAATGCATTGTATCATAAAATGTCATATGATATTATCAGTGTACTGTGTGATATATAATTTTTGTTTCCATATTTTTAGATTGTTTTCTCTTCATTAAGTAAAGAAACCGTTTTGTACCATATCATGTACGAGACACTATATATATATATATATATATATATACAGGGTCTGTTATGATATTTACAAACATCGGGTGGAGCTAGTTTGAGTTGGATCTGTTACAATTAAAAGGATGGTACTGTCTGGTTGAGATGGGCTTGAAATACTCGTTCATAATTGAATATTAAGGGACCCGTTGCAATGGAAGTTCGTTTCCTGATCACTAATACAATCAGGTCTACTTTACTTGTCTACTGGCCTAATCTGTCCCATCTGGTGCCGAATGGGGAGAAATAGGATCTTGACTGTAGCAATAATCTCAGCACCCAGTCACCTAAATATATCTGGACAACTAGTTCATGTTTAAGGTATTAATAAGTATGAAGTTGTGGTCGAGATTGTTTCTCCCATATACCACTTGATTGTAGAAATTGCAGACAAAGAAATATTACCTTGAATTGGGATGACAACTGCTAACTTTTCTGTAATTTTTTTGCTGATGGCATCAACGATTGATCTTTTTGTGTGTTTCCATTGAATATGTGTCAGATCCAAGCTGCATTTCGGACTGATGAAATCCGTCGAACTCAGCCAACTCCTCAAGATGAGATGCGAGCTGGGATGAGTTACTTCCATGAAACAATTTGGAAAGGTGTTCCTAAGTTCTTGCGTCGTGTTGATACAGCTTTAAAGAACATAGGAATAGATGAGCGTGTCCCTTACAATGCTCCTCTTATTCAATTTTCTTCTTGGATGGGTGGTGATCGAGATGGTAAGGCACTATTATTTTTCCTTTTCCTTTCCTTTCTCAGGCTAACTGCTTCTATTCCTTGCTTTAAATGCTGGTAATCAAAATTGGATAATTGGTGCCATAAAAATGTATTTGATCCTTTGATAATTTGCATAAAAGTGTTGGAAAGAAACAATAAAGAATGATCTAGTTTATATTGAGTTAACTGCTAGCATGTCACATGATAGGAGAATTCATGTAGCCGACCCCATCTAGTATGGGAAAAGGCTTAGTTGTTGTTGTTGTTGATAATTTGCATAAAAGGAATAATTTATCTTTCTTCTATCTTGATATTTTTGTAAATGCCTAGGGCCGTATAGTAGATATGTCACACCCACACAAGTCGAGAGCATGACACTACCCAAGTCAATGTCACGTGAATGCTCCTTGTACGAGTATGAACATAAATAACAATCAAAGCTAAGCATAAGCAACCCAAGTCAAATAAAATACCAACTTCAAATGTCTACATATCTAAACAATTTGTTCTAAACGGTGGAGAGTCCACCAACATAATCCGTGAAAGACATCTATTAACAACTAAGTTAGCTCTAAACCAAGCTGTTCCAACTCGGAATGCAACTTCAAAGAATATGCTATTCGGCACCATGTGCCCTTAAAGTGCTAGCTTAAGCATAAACCCTAAAATAGTAGGGTGAATAACCCAATAGGGTGAGCTACAAACCTTAACATAAACCTTTACATTTGAATTCATGCTTTCGAACCAACTCACACACACGTACACACATAACATGAATTCCAATATTAACAACTCATATCGTGTTTAAATCAAGTTGCATAAATTATTCAGCCCTCCCTTATATAAAAACCATGTTGATGCTCATAGTAGAGTACCTAGGAACATTGCTTCAAGCTGGAACGCTTGAGGCATGCAAGTCTCCAGAGACCCCACACACAATCATAAAATATGGCTCATGAATCCAAAATACGTTGTCACAAATAAGTTCCATCCTATTATATCTGGAAGTTCATATCAAGATCCATATATCCAAATCAGTGTTGTTTGTAGTGTTGTCTGACGCGTATCGTATCGCGTATCGCTGGGCTCCACGATATGGACGTATCGTATCGTACTTTAATATTAAAATAATACGAAAATTATTTAAAAAATCAAGAAAATTAGTAAAAATCTGAAAAAATCTAGAAAAATATAGAAAAATCTGATAATTGCTTTAAATTCATATAATGCAAAGTTTAGCACAGATTGAACATTCAACATTGAACAATTGGATCCAAAATTACATATTTTGAAGCAAAAAATGAAATACATTTACATTTTACATATTTTAATTTGTATCAAGATTATTAACTAAATAATCTTCATCTTCTGTTTGATAAAGATTCAAAGTTTCTCATCACCTTCTGCTTTAAAATAAAAATCTTCATCTCCTTCGTGATGTTGTTGCACTTCAAATTAATTCATGCAATGTCTTCTTCGGTTAGGAGTGCATTTTCTTCGTTATCTTCCATAATCCACTCATCTAATATATCAAAATTAACAAACTGCTATCTTTGTACATGTAGTTGTCATATTTGCTAATTTTCATATGTGAGCAAAACAATGAGCTCAATTTCTTTGATTATTGACTCTATGACACCTCATTGATGTGATATTATTACTTGATGATATCCCTTTTTCTCTTACAATTAGCTTTTTAACTAATGCTTGAGCTTCATTTCTCACTTCACAGACTGAGTTAAGCCTCACACACATTGATCATGTTCAACTCAATGGAAGTCACGTAAGGTGAACCCTAAAATAGTGAAGTTGTGAAATGCCCACTCAATGAACCGAGACAACCAAATGTTTTTAATTGTTTGCGATCTCATGAAATTAGAAACTGCTAGCAGAAATATACCTAAAAGTTGGCAATAGAAAGGAAAATGATTTTGTCACAATTTTTATTTGTTTATAAATTATTTTTATTCAATAAATAAAATTATAAACCCAAATTACAAGCATAGGGAAGCGAAGAGAGGCTAGAAACCTGCAAAAAAAAATTAAATTCTTTTTTTTGAAAAAACAAATTTGAAATTTTTTTTTGGGCGTATCGCCCGTATCGTACGATATAGTACGATAACCTGTATCTTACGATACAGGTTACCGTATCGTATTGTGGCTTCCCACGATACGATATAACACTGGTTGTTTGTATTATATCGTGATGTGTATCATTTTTCTCCGTAAGATATGTGTATAAGGTCGTAAATTTTGTTATAAAAATATTTTAAAAATAAAAAATAAAAAAATCAAGAACAATTCTAAACAATTCTTGTAAATCCAAATTTGGGTAAACATTCATGATTATCCATTAAACATTAATTCAGATCATATTTACAACTTTAATCATCAAATAAATAGCAAATATTCTTTAAAATTATAACTTTCGTAATTGAAAAAGAAGAATCACATATTGTAATAATGATTATCAACTAAATAATCTTTTTTCTTCTCCTCTTCTTTCAAGATCACCACCTTCAACAACAAAATCAATATCATCATCCCCTTGGTGACATTATTGCACTCCTTTCAAATTGATCGATTATCATAATCTCCTTGTTGACATGTTGAGATGGATGAGTGGTCATAAAAGAAAAGACCATATATACATAATGAGGTTATTAGAAACAAATTAGGAGTGACACCAACAAAGGATAAAATGAGAGAATATCATTTAAGATGGTTTGAACATATAGAAAGAAGATCAAAAGAAGAACCTATAAGAAGGTATGAAAAACTAGATTTTGAAAGTATTAAAAGAGGTAGAGGACGACCATAAAAGTGTTGGAAAGAAATAATAAAGAATGATCTAGCTTATTATCTTAGTTGTTGTTGTTGAATGCCTTCTTTAATTAGGAGTGCATTTGTTTTATCATCTTCCATAATCCACTCTTCTAAGACATCAAAATTATCACATCAACTTGGTTCTCATACCTACTTGAGGATAACTTTTTAATTCTTTGGAAGAATGATAAGTAAATAAAAATTAAAACTAAAAGTTTAAGAATAAAAATTAAACTGAAACATTGAATTAAATACTTAATTAATAACTAATTCATTAATTATCTCTCTCATAGCCGCATGTTGTATCATATGAATACTAGATCATTAAGCCACTTATTTTCAACCAGTTGCGCTTACTCTCAACTAACTCCTTTAAAACTACTTCATAACTAGCAACATTATTTGTAATTAATTGAATTACATTTTCATATCCAACCTCTAATATTACCTTATAAAATACTTGTTTTAAGATGTGTATAGTATGACACTCTTCTAACATGTCAAGTGATCTTCAAGACATAAGTCTTTTAGGAAAATAAATGATGAAGTTTAATAAAGTCCTTCCTCACCTATCTGTTAATCGATCTCTTATGATAGTGCATCTTGTCTCCTTCTATGACTCTCTTAAAGTGGAATAATATTCTTGTATTATTTAAAGAATGGTCTTATCTAATAAATTTTCTCTCAACTTATTATAAGAGGGTATTTTATACCTTAAACTAATGTTAGCAATGACATTTGCTATTGCTTGAAAATGAATTGAATTTGTCGCATTAAAGGAAATACATGCATCATAAAACCACTTTTCTATTACAAGGTTTGCTTGTTCACGCAATTGCTCTAAAGTCATAGCAACACGAATTCTAGGCTGAGCACCTATGTAGGAGCAGGAGAAAAAAATGATTGGATGCCAGAATAAGATCTTCCTCTACCTCTTCCTCTTTTATAACTTGGGTCTTATTCCAGAACCCTTTTTTCCTTCTTGCATAAGAAGGATTGCTATCATTACCACCAATATCCTTTAACTCTTCCTCAAGCATCCCACTACTATTTAGTGACTTCTAGCACTTTCCTAACCCTGCTCGTAGAAGGAGCAATCTCTTTTCTAGTTCTTGTTAAGTGACGTTTCAATTGAGAAACTCTACCACTTATGACTTTTCCACAAAAATTATATTTATCCTCAATTAGCTTCTTCCAACCGAGTCTTCGTGCCGAGATTGAGAATGTAAGCCTCTTCTTAACATCTCAATTTATCTTCTTGAATCTTAATACAATAACAACAACTAAGCTTTTTCTGATACTAGATGTGGTCGACTACATGGATTCTTTGTTTCTAGTGGGCCTTATCATGTGCGATGCTAGCAGTTAACTCAATATAAACTAGATTATTCTTTATTGTTTCTTTCCAACACATTTGTTGTTGTCCACTTCCTCTTTTAACATTTTTACAATATAGTTTTTCATATCTTCTTACGAAGCATCCTTGGGTCACTTTTATATATGTCCAAACCATCTTAAATGATTTTTCCATCATTTTATCCTCTATTGGTGCTACTTCCAATATGTTTCTAATAACCTTAGTATGTATATGGTTTTTCCTTGTGTGATTATTCATCCATCTCATCTTCATTTATATTACGGATATCTTTTGTACATGATGATTAATTGACCAACACTTATAACCATAAAATATAGCATGTCTAATTGTTGTTGTATAATATTTACCTTTCAACTTTAATGATATCTTCTTATCACATAGAATATTTGATGCCCCTTTCCATTTTTCCATCACTTTGAAAAATTGATCCTAGGTATTTAAAACTTTCCTCAATTTTAATTTCTATGTCCTCTAAACTACTCAAATGATCAAACTTATATTTCATATATTTTGTCTTTGTTTTACTAAGTCAGAAGCCTTTACTTTCTCATGTTTCTCTCTATAGTTCTAATTTCCTATTAACTTTTTCCTTAGATTCATCCACTAACACAATACAACAACAACAACAACAACAACAACAACTAAGCCTTTTCCCATACTAGACGGGGTCGGTTACATGGATTCTTTGTTTCCACAGATCCCTATCGCGTGCCATGTTAGCAGTTAACTCACAATAAGCTAGATCATTCTTTATTGTTTCTTTCCAACACTTTTGTGGTCGTCCTCTAGCGCTTTTAATACTTTCCAAATTTAGTTTTTCATACCTTCTTATTGGTTCTTCTTTTGATCTTCTTTCTATATGTCCAAACTATCTTAAACGATATTCTCTCATTTTATCCGATATTGGTGCCACTCCTAATTTGTTTCTAATAACTGTAAATATTCGTCAATGAACGAAGGTTGATATAGCATGAATCAAGTTCACCAAGTCGCCAAGAGTCAAGTGGCATTCAATCACGAATGTCAATCTTGAAGAATAACCAATATGAGAGCGGAAGCATGTACACAAGTCAAAAGCAGTGCCAAGACTGCATACTTTATTGATGAATGAAGAGCATATTTATAGGCCATTTACAAGGGATTTAGAATGAACAAGAGGAAGCAAGAGTGGCTAGTGCTGGCCGGCCAGCACTAGTCGTTGGGGGCAGCTCCAATGGCTACTAGCCGTTGGAGCTCCCAACGGTGGTGGCCAGGGCCAACCCCTGCTTCATACGTGGGCTGCACGGGCCCTAGTGACCCGTGCCCCTATTACATTAACACCCCCCCTCAAACTTACGGGGTATACACTGAAAGTTTGTCCAGTAGAAACTAAAATCGAGAAGCTGAAAAGGATTTGGTGAAGAAGTCTACAAGCTGCATCTCAGATGGGACATAACAAAGCGAGATCTTCTTACTTAGACACTCTTCACGAACAAAGTGACAGTCCATCTCGATATGCTTTGTCCTCTCATGAAAAGTGTTGTTGGAGGCAATGTACATGGCGCTTTTGTTGTCACAATACATGATGGCAGGGTATGATACAGTGACTCCCATGTCGGCTAGAATGGCCGTGATCCAAGAAATCTCCATTACAGTTGTAGTCATGGCTCGATATTCGGCTTCTGTGGATGAGAGGGACACCTTCTGTTTTTTTTGCACTTCCAGGAAACAAGAGATTCACCTAGAAACATACAAAAACCAGTCGTAGAGTGTCTATTGTTAACATCTTCACCCCAATCAGCATCCGTATATATAGACAAATCAAAAGATGAAGAGGAAGTTAAGAGGACCCCCTTGTGGGCAGTGTTTCTAATATATCGAATGATGCGCAAGACAACACTCATATGAACAGAAGTGGGTGACTGTTGAAATTGGCTTGCTATGTGTACTGCATGAGAAATATCTGGTTTAGTAATGGTGAGATAAGTGAGTGCACCTATGAGTTGTCGATAAGGGGTGGGATCCGCCAATTTCTCACCATCAGTGGATCATAGTTTGGTGCTTAAGATCTCCGGTGTGTCAACAACCTTAGTATCTGTAATAGTAGGGCGTTGAGTTCATCTTTCATAGCATCTTCTCATTGTGGAATACCTTTAGCATAGAACCTAGGTTCCTTAACTTGACAAAGGGTGGCAATCAAGTTCCTTTGTTGTGGTTCAAAAGATTCATAGGACACAAATCGCTGAGGAGGTCTTAAAACCCTAGGTTCTAATCTTATACTACCAGGTTCGACGTGGACATCATTGGTTTCTCTAGGTCGTCTTGTATAATGTGAGGGGAAGGGTTTGACAGTTGAACGAGTATCAACAGTTGTGTGTGAAGTGTCATTGTCTTCAATAAGATTTTCTTGAATGTTTTGATGATCTACTGAGTCATAATCATTATCTTCTTCTAGCTCAAAAAATCTTGAGGAACGAAAGGTTCAGAATTTTCCAAGGATTTGGACTCATAATACAATATCATTCTAAAAAAATTTTACATCCTTAGACACATACAATTTGTCTTCTATTGGATCAAAACACCTATACCCCTTCTTGTCAATGCCATAACCAAGGAAGACACATTCAATAGCTCTAGGTGATAGTTTATCATTTTTATCTGTATACACAAAACATCTACATCCAAAAACTCTAAGTGGTTAATAGTATGGAGAGATGTTGTACAATTTTTAAAAAGGTGAAGTATTTTCAAGGTTAGATAAAGGCATTCTATTTATAAGGTATACTGCGGTAAGAGTAGCTTCAACGCATAAAAATTTAGGAACCTTACTAGCAATTAGAATAGTTCTACAAGTTTCAATAATATGTTTATGTTTTCGTTTCAATAATATGTTTATATTTTCTTTTCGCTAGACCATTTTGTTGAGGTGTTTTAGTGCATGATTTTTGATGTACAATACCATTAATTTCAATAAATTTATGAAATTCATTATACATGTATTCTCCTCCCGAATCGGATCTAAAGATTTTAATGGTTGCTCCAAATTGGTTTTTGATCATATTACAAAATACTACAAATTTTTTAAATACTTCGGATTTGTGTTTTAAGAGATATATCAATGTAAAACAAGTAAAGTCATCCACAAAAATCACATAGTATTGCAATCCTCCTTTAGAAACAATGGGTGCGGGGCCCCAAACATCCGAATGTATTAGATCAAAGGCTTTCTTTGGTATATAGTTTCTTTCTCCAAAAGGAAGATGATGCATTTTTCCAAGAATACAATCTTTACATTAAATTTTTTTCTCTCTAATGCTTTTCATCAAAGGAATATTACATAATTTTTGAGAGTCCAAGTGTCGAAGTCTTTTATGCCAAAGTGTAGCATCTTGGGTTATGTTACAAAAATCGGAATTTGCCATAACAAGATAGTCTATTTTGTATAGTCCACTTTCTCTATGGCCTTGACCAATCACCTTCTTCGATAGGTGATCCTGCACCATACAATGTTTGGATGAGAAAGTGACTATACAATTGTTATCAAATATTTGAGCAACCAAAAGTAGATTTAAGTTAAGTTTAGGCATAAAACTTACATTTTTAATTTTAAAGTTTTGTTTTTCAAGGCTTCCTATTTTTTTTATTTGAAGTTTTGTTCCATCGACCGTAAACACATGCTTTCCAATGGTTTCATAAGAATTAATCAAAGAATCTTCACTATGTATCATATGAAAGGATGCACTGGAATTTAAAAACCAAGACATACCTTGAGAAGTGGATAGAGCATTCCTAGAGATGCTTGCTTTTTCTTTGAAGATTTCTTCTATGTATGCTTTGATATTGTTGGGCAAGACACCCCCTTCTTCTACGGCTCCCACATTTCTACTTCTTTTTCGAAGTAGAGGACGCATGGTTTTGATGTGTCCATTTTCCTTGCAATAGTGTCTTTGTTGGGCCACGGTCCCATGGGCTTCTTTGACATGCCTTCATTGTATTTTGCATGTGGAGGCTTGTAGGTCTTCAAATTTGCTCTCGGTTTTGATGCGGTAAGCATGGCTTCCTTAGCCATATTCATGTTCTTCAATCTAGTTTCCTCCATAACAAGATCGGCCAAAAAGAAATCCCCTCTAGGTCTAGGTTTTCTATGTATAAGGTTTGATCTAATATTTTCAAAATCATCTCTCAACCCACGCATAAACAAAAAAAAGTATTGGTTATCTAGAAATTCTTGAAATTCATCTAATTTGTAAAGATTTCCAAATTTGTCAAAACTTCTCAATTGAGTCCATAATTCCAAAAATTCATTATGGTAGTCTCTAATGCTAAGGTTTCCTTGTTTAAGCATTACCATTCTTTCCATTAAATCAATTTGAAAAACAAAGTTATCTTGAAAATGAAGTTTTTTCAAGTATTCAAAGTTTCAAAAGTGTTTTCAAATGCACTAATCTTATTTCTAAGCTTTTCATCCACATTTTGGCAAATAATCCATGTGATTTTTGCGTTCATTTTTTTTCATAATTTTAAATCTAACTTGTATTTTTCATGAGTTTTGACGATTTCATCATCGTCTAAATCATCAATGTTCGAAATTGGTTCTTTTATGGTTCCATCGATGTAATCCCAAAAATCCTTTGACAAAAAATACTTTTTCATGGTCCTAGCCCAACTTTGGTAACATTTCGGGTCTAGGATACATCTAAATGACTCGTTTTTACCTTCCATTTTGCAAAAATCACAAATTATGAACTAACCTTAAGTTTGGCAAAATTCTTCAAATTTTGTACTGATGACATGCTTCCCAATGCACCCGATTTCTTCAATCCGAGGCTCTGATACCATGTAAATATTCGTTAATGAACGAAGGTTGATATAGCACGAATAAGTTCACCAAGTCGCCAAGAGTCAAGTGGCATTCAATTACGAATGTCAATCTTCAAGAATAACCAATATGAGAGCGGAAGCATGTACACAACAAGTCAAAAGCAGTGCTAAGACTGCATACTTTATTGATGAATGAAGAGCATATTTATAGGCCATTTACAAGGGATTTAGAATGAAAAGAGGAAGCAAGAGTGCCGTTGGGATCCAACTGCTAGTTGCTAGCCAGGCCAGCACTAGTCGTTGGGGGCAGCTCCAACAGCTACTAGCTGTTAGAGCTCCCAATAGTGGTGGCCAGGGCCATGGTGGCCTTGGCCCCTGCTTCATACGTGGGCTGCACGAGCCCTAGTGGCCCGTGCCCCTATTACATTCACAATAACCTCATTATGTATATGGCCTTTTCTTGTATGACCACTTATCCATCTCAACATCTTCATTTCTGTCACAGACATCTTTTGTACATGTTGATGATTAATTGCCCAACTGCTCTATAATATTTACCTTTTAACTTTAATGGTATCTTCTTATCACAAAGAATACCTGATGCTCCTCTCCATTTTAACCAACCAGTATTAATTCTATGCGTAACATCTCCATCAATTCTTCCATCACTCTAAATAATTGACCCTAGGTATTTAAAACTTTCCTTTTGGGAGATGCAATGTATGCCAATTTTAATTTCTATGTCCTTTGAGGTAACCAAATGATTAAACTTACATTCCATATATTCTGTCTTTGTTCTACTAAGTCGGAGGCCTTTGCTTTCTAATGTTTCTCTCCATAGTTCCAATTTTCTATTAACTTTTTCCTTAGACTCCTCCACTAATACGATGTCATCTGCAAATAACATACACCAAGGTACTTCATCTTGAATATGTTTTGCTAACTCATCAATTACCATTATAAATAAGTATGGACTTAAAGTTATCCTTGATGTAACCCAATATTAACTTCAAAGAAGTCTGTCATTCCTTCATGAGTCCACTAACACAATGTCGTATGTAAATAACATACACCAAGATATTTCATCTTGAATATGTTTTGTTAACTCATAAGGACCGATATAAATCAATATGGACTTAAAGTTGATCCTTGATGTAACCCAATATTAACTTCAAAGGAGTATGTCATTCCTTCAAGAGCCCTCGCACATGTTTTTCCACCATCGAACATGTCTTTTATAAATTTTATATATACCAATAGGATACCTCTTTTTTTCAGGTTCTCCAAATAATATCTTTTAGTACTCTATCGTACACTTTTTTTAGATAAATAAATATCATGTACATGTTTTTCTTTTTTGTTCTAAAATATTTCATAAGACGTCTCAATAGGTGAATCGCTTCAATAGTAGATCAATCGGGCATAAATCTGAATTATTTTTATGTTGTACTCGATACTTGTCTTAAACTACATGCGATAATTCTTTCCTATAATTTCATAGTATGATTCATTAACTTGATACCTCGATAATTCACAAAATTCTCAATGTCTCTTTTGTTCTTATATATGGGTATAAGTGTACTCACTCTCCATTCCTCACACATCTTTTGGGTTCTTCATATTTTATTAAATAGTATTGTGAACCAAGTGAGACCCATCCCTCCTAGTATTTTTCATACTTCTATAAGAATATTGTTTGGTTCTATAAATTTACCAACCTTCGTATATTTAAGAGCTTCTTTAACTTCATTTTTTTGAATACGCCGATAGAAATTGCGGTTTATATACTTTTATGATTTGGCTAATACTACTATATGTATTTTCATTAAAAAGCTTATAAAAATATTTTTTTCATCTATTTTTGATATCATCATTCGCTACTAGAATCTTCTCATCCTCATTTTTGATGCATCTAACAAAAGTAAGATCCTTAGTTTTCGTATCTATAACCTTAGTTATCTTAAAAATATTTTTTCACCTTTTTTTGAGTTAAGTTTTTTATATAAATCCTCCCAATTTTTGGCTTTTGCTTTATTAACGGTCTTTTTCGCTTCTTTCTTGTTTTCTTATAAGAAACAAGTATGGGAAAAAGGCTTAGTTGTTGTTGTTGTTGTCTTGTTTTCTTATAAGCCTCTCAAGTTTCACTAGTCATCTTGGCATATTGCAATTTGTAACATGCTTTCTTTGCCTTGATTTTATCTTGCACCACTTCAAAAACTTCTTTTTGTGCCGATATGCCTGACACATCTTTTGCCACTTTTCTAATATGTATATTCATATTGTTTCACATATCAAAAGGTGTACCTACATAATTCTAAGCATCTTCTTGAATCTTAATAAAGCTCAAAATAAAAGTATTTCATAAATCGTCACAAATCCACTCACTTCATTAAATCTATACTTCATAAACCGCTAAAACACACAAAGACATTCACCCACTTCATATATTGCCACAAATTTATAAAAAACATATCCATTGACTTTATATATTGTCATTTAAAAAATGATAACATGAATAGATAGAAAATAAATATGAAAAAACAAAAGAAAAAGATGTACCACAAGGAAATGCCGCACTACCGCCATCGGAGTGGTGGTGCCTTTGGGGGTTGGACGGTCGAAGACTTGAAAATGCTCTTTCCCAGCCGAAAACCTTGTAGTCGTATAACAGACACTCAAACAGAAAGCACAAACCAAACAAAAATCACAGTGAAAACTCAAAGATTTGGGTGGGTTTTATAAGCCACGAACATAGACATGGCCGATTTGGAACTGACCCGATGGTTTGAACCCAAACCAGCCTCGAAACTGATGGTAATTAGAATCGGCTGAACCGGTCCTAGATCCATAACCAGACCTTAGTAACTCCCGGTTTGGTTACGATTCATAGTTATAAGGAATGAGAACCAACGGATTCAACTCTCAAAGTGGCTCAACTGTAGACAGTGGTCAACCGTTGGGTCAAGTGGGAGTTCAAATCGGGCACCCTTTTATCAATTTTTTTTACAGTTTCAACTAGAACCACCTCGAAACCGATGCCCGATGGTTCAAATCGCGCAGGGTGGTAGGCGCCCTTTTATCATACGATACACGCGATGCATACTGGTATTATGCGATATGTACTTGTATCGTGTGATACGGTTTTTTATCGTATGACACATGCTGATACAAGGGCAATATGGGATACACTCCTATTATATCATGATTTCTCAGGATAAGATATGATATGTCCCATATTATACACTGATCAAATCGATATCCATATAGTTTCAAATCACAATTTTATATCAAATACATGCATAACAAATCATGATCATTATCAAGTTCTAAACAAGATTATTTAAATACATAACAAATCACCCGTAATTTTCAATGTCATCCATGAAGCATCAATAAAACAATTACAAATTGTGTTCATTTAAATAATTTAAAATGTAGAAAATCTCCTCTAACATGGTTCTACTAAAAAATGCATAATCTGCAATATGAGTGAGTGTCAAGATCCAATCTTCAAATTGCTGAGCTACTCATATCACGTCGTCTAAAATCTTCAATTTTAATCTCTAAATAATTTTAAAATAATAATAATATTAAAATTTATTGAGTTATCAGTCAACACAACAACCTAGGTCCAAATAGGCTATCCTATATCCAAACTATTACTTGTATCCGTTTCTAACCCAAAACTAAGTATAATAGGAGGTATTATGTGTTCCTGTCAACACAGAACCTGAAGCAAATTGATGAAACCAGGTGGACGGATTTTCCATCTCCAAGGAAAAACACTATTATCTCCTATCAGAAAAATACCTAATTCTCCCTTTGGAGCTTCTACTCTCACATAAAGTTCTTGTTTTGACAATTCAAAGCTGGGAGAAGGTTTTTTACTAATGAATCGATATTCAAAATCATTCAATTCTGAATCTTTTGTTCCAGCAAAGCGTCGGAATTCTAAATTTTCATAAGGCCCCTCGTATCCCTTCTAGGGCACGTTGAATGATTTTTATTGGTTCCGTCATTTCACTAATTCTTACTAAATAACGAGCTAATGAATCTCCCTCTTTTTGCCATTGGACTTCCCAATCGAATTCATCATAACACTCATACCGATCCACTTTACGAAGATCCCATTGGATTCCGGAAGCTCGTAGCATTGGTCCTGATAAACCCCAATTTATTGCTTCCTCTCCCCCAATAAGGCCTACCCCTTCAACTCGTTCTAAAAAGATGGGATTGCGCGTAATAAGCTGTTGATATTCAACAACTCCTGTTAAAAAATAATCACAGAAATCTAAACATGCCTACAGATAAGAGATGTCCTATGTTCAGTTTTGTACTTGATCCATGAACCTATTTCGACCCAACATGAACTCAACCTATTTCCTACATAGAACAGGACCCAAAGCACAACACAATACTAGGCCGACGTGACACTTCATTGAATTAGACAAGACACCAACCGAGACGGTCTTAGAGGACACAACAATGTAAAAATATCACCAATATCTTGCCAAAGTAATCCACAAACTCAAACACAAGCTATCTCGAAGAATCTTTAACAAGCCAAATCGCCAAATGAACCACCAAACACTGGTGTATAAGCCAAACCAAATATCAAACAAGTCAAGAGAGCATGGAAAGCTCTAATAATAAGACACCTCCTCTATTTATAAGGGTTTTTATAAGAGAGAGAGCTGATTTTATATGAGAGAGTTGCTCCCAACGGCTATAGCAAGGGACTGAGGCCCATTCCCCAAATGTCCCCTAGGGACCTACTGGGCCCTACTGGCTCACCTTCACTATTACAATTTAACACTCCCCTCAAACTTGCTGTGTATATACCAAAAGTTTGTCAGATAAAAACACAAATCTAGGGGCTGACAAGGATTTGGTGAAGAAATGTGTCATCGGTAGCTCTGACAAGGATTTGGTGAAGAAATGTGTCATCGGTAGCTCCGAAGGAACATAACACAAAGTCAATCTTTTCTCGAAGCATTCCTCCCTAACACAAGGATAGTCCATCTTAATATGTTTAGTTCTTTCATGAAGAATATTATTTGAAGCAATGTACATAGCATTTTTGTTGTCACATTAATTCTGTAGAGTCCTCCAGGGTAACCTCCATGTTTGTCAGGAGTTTAGTGATCTAAGATATCTGAGCAGATGTGGTGGCTATGGCTCTATATTATGTTTTTGTAGACGATAAAGATACCTTCTGTTTGCTTTTTGCACCTCTAAAAAATTAGAAAATCACCTAAAAACACAAAATCTAGTGGTAGAATGTCTATCATTAACATACCCACCCCAATGAGCATCAACATAAACAGTTAATTTAAAAGAAGATGATAAGGTTAGAATGATCTCCCTTTCTGGTATATCCTTTATGTATCTTACAATTCGCATAACTATACTTATGTGTATACTGATTGGGGCTTGTTCAAACTGGCTTGCCACATGTACTGCACGTGCTATCAAAAGGATAAATATTTTCAAGTTTTGTTAAAGGCATTCTATTAATAAGATATACAACAGTAAGAGTAACTTCTGCCTATAAAAACTTAGAAACATTAATAGTAATTAACATAGTTTTACATGTTTCTATAACGTGCCTATGTTTTCTCTTAGCTAAGCCATTTTGTTGAGGGGTTTTAGTGTAATTTTTTTTATGTAAAATTCCATTAGTTTCAATAAACTTTTGAAACTCATTTGCATGTTGCAAAAGAGTATTGAACTCCTCCCTTAGAAACAACAAGGGTAGGATCCCAAACATCAAAATGTATTAATTCAAAAGCTTAGCCTGGTACATAATTTCTTTCTCCAAAAGGAAAATGATGCATTTTTTCAAGAACACATTCTTTATATTCAAATGTATTTTTGTTCTCTAATTTTTTTTCAGTAAAGAAAAATTACATAGTTTATGCATATCCAAATGTCGAAGTCATTTATGCCAAAGAGTAGCATCTTGGGTTACATTACAAGATTCAAAATTTGACATAACTAAACAATCCATTTTGTATAGTCCACTTTCTCTATGTTCTTTGACCAATCACCTTCTTCAATAGGTGATCCTGCACCATGCAATGCTTGGATGAGAAAGTAACTATACAATCATTATCACAAATTTGAGAAATCGAAAGTAAGTTTAAATTGAGTTTAGGTATAAAACTTACATTTTAAATTTTAAAATTGTCTTTTTCAAAATTTAATACTTTTTTAATTTGAAATTTTGTGCCATCAGTCGTAAACACATGCTTTCCAAAGATATCATGGGAGATATGCCTTTTCTTTAAACATTTTTTCTATTATATATACTTTGATGTTGGTAGATAAGACTCCTCCTTTATCCTCCACAGCTCACGTTTCTGAATTTCTTTCGAAGAAGAGGATAAATGGTTTTGATATGCCCATCTTTTTTCCAATAGTGACATATAGTGTCCTTGTTTGGCCATGGTCCCGTGGGTTTCTTGTTTGTCTCTTCTCTTGGTCCTTCGAAGTTTTCACATGCGGGGGCTTTTACACCTATTAGCTTCCAGTTTGGAGGCGGCAAGAACGACTTCTTTGACAACATTGATGTTTTCTAATATTGTTTCTTCAATAACAAGATCGGCCAAAAATAAGTCTCCTTTTAGTTTAGGTTTTTTATATATTAAGGTTTGATCTAATGTTTTCAAAATCATTTTCTAAGCCACGCATAAACAAAAAAAAAATTGATTGTCTAAAACTCTTGAAATTTATTTATTTTTTAAAGTTTTTTGAATTTATCAAAACTTTTAAGTTGAGTATATCATTCTGAAAACTCATTGCGATAGTCTCTAATGCTTAAATTCTCTTGCTTAAGCATTCTCATCCTTTTCATTAAATCAATTTGGAAGACAAAATCATCTTAAGAGTGAATCTTTTTCAAATATTCCCAAGTTTCAAAAGCACTTTCGAAAACACTAATTGTATTTATAAGTTTTTTATCTACATTTTGACAAATAAATGAAGTTATTTTATCATTCATCTTTTTCAAGTTTTTAGATCTTGCTTATATTTTTCATGGGCCTTAAAGACATCTTCACAATCCAAACCTTGAAAGTCTAAAATGAGTTATTGGATCGTACCATCAATATAATCCCAAAAGTCTTTAAACAAAAAATACTTTTTCTGTTATCATTGTACTTGTCCAACTTTGATAGCATTTTGGGTCAAGAATGCTTCTAAAAGATTCATTTTTGCTTTCCATTTTATACAAAAACAAAAGTTTTAGAATTACCTCAAGTTTCAAACGATTTCACGAAATTTGTAATTTTAGCATGCTTCTCGATGTGCTCAAATTCCTCAAAATGAGGCTATGATACCATGTAAATATTTGATGATAACTTAAAGTTGAACCGCCTAAGTTGCAATTCGTCAAAGTGCCAAGATATCAAACTATTAACAATGGATGTCTCAAGTCAAGAATGCAAGAGTCAAGAGAGACAAACTACAAATAAAAGTTGTGCTAAACAACATATATTTATTGAAGAGAAAAGGGATATTTATAGAGTACTATACAATGGAGAGAGCAAGATACAACAAAACAGGGGTAGCAAGTGTTGACCAGGCCTTGGCAGCACTAGCCGTTGGATTCCAACGGCTACTTGCTGGCCAGGCAACTAGCCGTTGGCCAGCAACTAGCCGCAAGTAGTTGCAGTGGCCCGCACCATCCATAACAAGTGCACGGGCCCTAATTGCCCGTGTCCAGGGGACTTGCCTTTGAGGCCCAATCCCCAAATGTCCACAAGAGACCAGCTGGACCCTACTGGTCCAACCACACTATTACAATTTAAAAGTTTTAGATGTTGTTTGTTGTTGAATACCTACGTCAAAACCCCAAACCAGAAAACTAATGGTTTCCAATGACAATTTCAATGTTTTTCGGTGATCACCACGGTTGAAGGCAGTCCCCCACAGTCTGCCTGGTTCCTCTCTTCTGGCAGGGCCCAACATCGGTCGGTGGTGGTCACATTCTTGTTCGAAAAACAAAGCAGAGAACAAGAATGGTGGCAAAACAGAAAATCAACATATCAATGCCTTTTCTCGATTAATTTGAAGCCAATGAAGTCGACTTTTGACCGTAAACAACAAAGCAATCAAAAGCCCCCTGACACATATCGGATTTATCATTGAAAACATCAATTTTTGTTTGGAAATCGAATGGAACCCTAACGGGTTCCTTTTCTGTGGAAGTCCAGCAGTAGAGACAATTTTCTGGCCAAATCAAAGCCAAGAATGCATAGGAGACTATAACACACTAATCCAAACCCAGATTGAGTTTTTCATCAGAAATCGAAAGAAAAATGGGACATGATATCAAGGGAGAGAAGTTGCCGGATTCTGGCCGTCCTTCCATGATTTTGCTGCTCATTCAGTTCCCTCTTAGGGCTGCAAATCATCATGTGTTGGTGAATCTCTCCCGCTCTGATCCCCTTCTTAAAATGATCAAAAATATGGTGGTAGGTAGAGGTTTTTGCCACCCATCAACATCGGGCATTACTATGTTGGGTGCTCCAGGTGGGTCTGGATCCGGCCCCAATCCAGTCTGACCCATTGCATTACAGGATATGCCTTGTCTCTCTCTCTCTCTCTCACACACACACACACACACAGCTTTACAATTGTTTTGAAGGCAGTAAGCTAACTTCTATGAGGTCAGGGTTACAAAACTTATTTTCTCATGATGATGGAGGCATAGCCCACTTGTGAACCATGTTATGAAAAGTAGAATACAACATAGCACCAGCAGCATTTTCCCAATTTGGCTAAGACTGCAGTTACTTTTTTTCTTCTCCATTGATAACATTTGTCCATCCTGGTGCAGGAAATCCTAGAGTGACTCCTGAGGTGACAAGAGATGTATGCTTACTGGCTAGAATGATGGCTTCAAACTTATATTACTCTCAAATAGAAGACCTTATGTTTGAGGTATCAAAGTTGTTTTTGCTTTCTACACTCATGCGTGAATGTGGATATGAAGAGCAACATTCTGGTTTTGGATCTCGCTGTTTTGGTTCTGCTCACTTGTTTCTTGGTTTGCGTGTGTGCATGTGGGTGTGTATCAATTAGTTATACTTTTTCTCCAATCTATAGTTTGGATCATATTTTAAGTAGTCCACCATACCATATTGAAAAATTTGTAAACTTTTTGAAAATTAAATCTAAAAAATCCAAAAAGATCTAGGATACCTTCCACGTGATAATTCTTTAATAGTACATGCAGTAACTACTGAATAAAACTAGCATATGGCATGAGACATGCTAACTTATGAAATTGTAGGACTATAGGCTTTGGAGCGTTGTAAGATAGAAAAGCTTTCATTATTCAAAATGTTTGATCTTAAAATGTAGAAAAGCTTTCATTATTCAAAATGTTTGATCTTAAAATGGAAAGACCAAAAGAGTTCACTTTGGTGATGTTGAACAAGATCTTCATCTTCACGTCCTTGGTTCTAAAACTGTTCTTTCAACAGTAAATTCTGGAATTTCTCATACAAATGTACACAATAGATTGAAGCTAGCTCACAACATGCAAATGAAGAGTAAGATTTTTCTCCATAAGGTCTTTGAAGAGTGTAGATTTTATGCATGAGGAACTTTACACAGTCTCAGCTTTTCTCCATGTAATCTGATGCTTTTGTGAAAAAATTATGCAGCTGTTTAATATGAACTGTTATTTTGTTAGAATAGTTTACTATGTCCTTACCAAAAGAGATAATACCCTAGCATGTTATTATTTGTAATACACACGCACACCAAAACCAACATAACTACATGTGTATGTATGTGTCTGTATTTCAATAATCCATGTCAGATGAACTGAACTGGCAAACCAAATTTTCAGTTATCTATGTGGCGCTGCAGTGATGAGCTCCGGCTTCGAGCAAATGAACTCCATAGTTCAGCAAAGAAAGATACAAAACATTACATAGGTATGCATATGAGAAAATTGTATGAAGACCATCACATGTTTTAGGACCTGTCTTCTGTGATACATGACATCCTTCTTGTCATTTTCGTGATGAGAAAAATCATTGTTTCAAGTGGAAGCTGCATTTGTATTGTGCTGCCATGTTTTTCTATTTCTTAATTGGACTGTATATTTTGCATTCAGAATTCTGGAAACAGATTCCTCCAAACGAGCCTTATCGTGTTATACTGGGCACACTGATGTTATGGATGCTATTACAAACCACTTGGAGATTGGATCTTATCGAGAATGGTCTGAGAACGCAGGGCAGGAATGGCTGATTGTCCGAGCTCAGTGGAAAGCCACTCTGTTTGGCCCTGATCTTCCTAAAACAGAAGAAAATAGCTGATGTTTTGGAAACCTTCCATGTCATTTCAGAACTTCCCTCAGACAACTTTGGTGCCTACATCATCTCAATGGCAACGTCCCCCATCTGATGTGCTTGCTGTGAGAGCTTTTTACAACGTGAATGTCATGTGAAGCAGCCATTAAGGTTGTCCCTTTGTTTGAAAAACTTGTTGATCTTGAGGCTGCTCCTGCTGCAGTAGCCCGTCTATTCTCTATAGGATTGGTACAGAAACCACATCAATGGGAAACAAGAAGTTATGATAGGATACTCAGACTCAGGAAAAGATGCTGGTCGTCTTTCTGCAGCATGGGCACTCTACAAGGCTCAAGAAGAGCTCATAAAGGTTGCAAAGGAGTTCGGTGTTAAGCTTACAATGTTCCATGGCAGAGGAGGGACTGTGGGAAGAGGAGGAGGTCCCACTCATCTTGCTATATTATCTCAGCCACCAGATACTATTCATGGCTCACTTCAGGTAACAGTTCAAGGTGAAGTTATTGAACAGTCATTTGGAGAGGAGCACTTGTGCTTCAGAACACTTCAGCGTTTCACTGCTGCTACCCTTGAGCATGGAATGCATCCTCCCTGTCCCCTCTTCACTGTCGCCATTTTCTTGCAGATTTCCCTTTGTTTATATATTTAGGTGTAAAACTAGTGACTTTGCAATATTTGCACATATTTAAGTATTTTGTGTCACCCAATGTAAAACTTAGTTATGGCTTTCTTTTCCTAGGTGCATTATTTTCCATAAGCTGTTCAAAACCTGTCATTTGTTTATGAATAGTGGTCTGTTTTAGATTAAATCTTCTAATTTTACTGGGACACTTTTACGCAATTGTTGAAAGTTATCATGATGTGTTCACATCAGGTTTTGTAATTCAACTTACTTTGGATTCGACAGGCAACACCGGAGCTGGAATATGGCAGAATGAACATTGGTAGTCGGCCATCTAAAAGGAAGCCAAGTGGTGGCATAGAATCACTTCGTGCCATACCCTGGATCTTTGCATGGACGCAAACTAGGTTTCACCTTCCTGTTTGGTTAGGTTTCGGAGCTGCATTCAAGCATGTCCTTGACAAGGATATTCGAAATCTTAGCATGCTACAGGCTATGTACAATGAGTGGCCATTTTTCAGGGTCACACTGGACTTGGTAGAGATGGTCTTCGCTAAGGGAGATCCTGGCATAGCCGCATTATATGACAAGCTGCTAGTGTCTGAAGAATTGTGGCCCTTTGGGGAGAGCCTCCGAGCTAACTATGAAGAAACCAAAAGCCTACTTCTTCAGGTAAAGATAATCTTCGTTCTCTTCTACTTTTGAGATTCCAATTCCATTTAGAATTTCAATGTGATGCGTGTAACTATTTACTGTATTCCCTGAAATTAATACATCAAAGCCAAGCTAATACTCGTCAGGGGCTGAATTTGAGTCAACCTTGCACTTCCATTAAATAATTTTCCTTTATTTCAGATAGCTGAAAGATTTTTACTTGTGCTCACCTGTAAATCCTCACCTTGGAGCAGGTTGCTGGGCACAAAGATATTCTTGAAGGAGATCCCTACTTGAAACAGAGGCTGAAGTTGCGAGATTCTTACATAACAACATTGAACGTATTACAAGCTTGCACACTGAAACGGATCCGAGATCCAAATTTTCATGTGAACTTAAGGCCTCACATATCGAAGGAGATAACCGAATCAAACAAGCGGGCTGCAGAGCTAGTTAAGCTGAACCCCACGAGTGAGTATGCCCCTGGCCTTGAGGATACTCTGATATTGACCATGAAGGGAATAGCTGCCGGAATGCAGAATACTGGTTAAGGTGGTTTAGAATCTGCTAGGGTATAGGTATTCTGCTCTGCATTTATTCCTTTGGATGTAAACCGGGAAAATTGATGCTTGAGCTAGGGCGCATGGAAAGGTTTTTTGCATTAAACCCTTTATTTTATACAGAAGCCGCTGAGACTTCTCAATGGTTGTTCCTATCAAGTTTATCTTAAAACATAACATGCTATTTATAGAAGAACCATATGGGCAAAGATGTTGTGTAGCTTTCATGTGCTATTTTGAGGTGATGGTATCGTTTATTCCTTATGTCCCTTCTTCTATACCATGTTATTTACCATTATCAATGTACAAGTCTTAAAATCCTTCAGTTCCCTGTCAGTACAAATAGTTCATGCGAGTTAAAAAGGTTCCAACAAGATCTTGCCCTACCTTATTAGGCGTTCAACTCACGGTCTGCTGATATAATTTGGAACTTGACCGCCAAAGATCTTTTCATAGTTAAGCAAGAAAAAAGGAAAAGAAAACCATGTTTGGGGCAGCACCACACGGCCTGCGTGCAAGAGAGAAAGAGAGATGCAAACAGTTCAAGTTGACCTGATATCAAATGTAGAAGAAAGGAATTCAGTTTAACTGAGTTCTAATACAATGCAAAGCGGCAAAAATCAGCAAATATTGAACCTGCAAGCGGGTTGCAGATTTCTATTCTATAACCATATCACGGAACTAAGTGCACATGCTACGCATTGCGTTTCTCATAAGTATTAGGGAATACTGGAGCATCCATCTGACTTATGTTCGCTTGTTTATATCAAGTATGGCAATAGATCCATCCAGGCGTCAAACCACCGTAAGAAAATTACAAGAAATAGTCCACTTCCCATAAGATCAATTGTGATTGGGACTCCCATCCAAAGACTGCTGCAGCAAAAGCGGCAGCTGGACTCCGTTTATGCTTCTTTCTTGTTTTCTCCTACAGTTGAAGCTTCCTGAATTGCTTGAACAAATGTTGCAACTTTATAGGTGAAAAATCCCACCAGCATTGGTATCAAATCAAGGGGGATAAATCCATGCTCTGGTACTAAGATTCTGCGCACAAGCAGATAATTTCATACGATCTCAGCAATCAAACTGGAAATGGAAATGGAATCTAACAATATAAACAGATGATTGCTGTGGGAGTTTTATATCATGCAGAGAGATGAAAGCATATTTGTGAAAATCAGATGAACAAAAGAAGCCCCCATAAAAAAAAAGACATGTAATTTGGTATCTTACAGGTTCCACCGATTGTAGATCATGACCAAAACCACTGGAACGAATAACCTTGGCTGTGCAATTGCTCCCCTGCATTCCTTATGTTAATATATAACTTTAACCACTGAAATTATAAGCTACAAAGTTACACCAGTATTTACATTTAAAACATTGAAAATAACAATTGCAAGTCTAGATTAATAAATATTCTTTTCATAAGCATCAAGATGGTAATTGATGAATAACACCAAATTCAGCATCCTGCAATTGGCCAAACAAAATTCCGATGAATGGACACCCGGGTTGTCACGAGTCTGATTTTGCAGACTCTATTCTGTGATGGCTAAGTTGCAAAATTCTTGAGCCTGTTAACTCTCCTAAGGTTGACCATTAAAGGGTGAGCATAAGGAAGTTGATTCTATAAATTAGAGATCCAGGTTATCAGTTTTGAAGTTTAGCTCGTCTGAGTGGATATCTGACGTACTTGAGTAGACCTTTAGCGCCACCTCCTATAGAATCCACGCTTTTGCTCAGCATTCGTATGTAGACCAGTGAACCAAGCAATCCAGCACCAAAACTGAAGCAACAAAAATGAAAAAAAAGAGTTCCTTAGAGGTTTGATCTTAGTCCCATAAGAAAGATGATCAATTTGCAACTAAGACATGATCATATACCTCAGTGCAATTTCTGGAGAATAAGAAACGTAAGCAGAAACTACACCCACACCGCCAATACCCAGAGTTAGAACTTGCAGCCTTTGTGTTAACTGGATAAAAAGAAAAATAAAAAAATGCCAAATATCAGTAGGTATTCACTCACTGTACCATCCAGAAAGGGATAGGAACGATGAAACTTCTAAAAGTTAAATGGACCTGACTGAAGAAAGTACCTGGAGATACTGAGTCCTATCTCGTGCTGCTAAAACTTTTGGATCCTCTCGCTCTCTATTTACTTCACGCAACAGGACATCCTAGATACAAATTTTGCAAGCCACATAACAAAAGTAAACAATGATGACAAACATAATTTGATAGATAAGTGTAACATGTTGGAGATGCCTGCCCTAAACATTGAAGAGTAAATACATTCCATCCCTTTCTTTGTTCATTTCAAATCTTTCCCTTGGTTGACTTCACAACGGATCAACTCTAACTTCTGTACACAACTTTTTCTCAGGAATATAACCGGTATGGGTCTGCATAGCTTAAACCCACTCGTCTTTTCAGAAAAAATAAGACACTCTAACTTCTGACACCTAATAATTTACACTGCTGGTGTTGGCAAAATACTGTTTCTACAAAGTCTCTTTTCGCAGCTGTACTTGAAGTTATGCATAGGAAGATGAAAGTAGCAAAGGACAAAACAGAATTCACTGACTCAAATTGGATAGAGTTGGCATGGATTGGCAAATTGAGCTTACAATTTAAATGTATAAAATAAAAATCTTCTAAATGACCCAATTCAGGCTGTAACAGTTCGATTATGGTTGACAAAACCCTTTCAACTAAAAAATGGTCAACTTTAGCTCACCCCTGTGGCGACCCCATTTAACTGCATCACGTGAAAAAAGCCAATTCCATTTAAATAAGCTTATTCAAGATGGTTTGATTCTGACACATTAAAACATGTTCTTAGTTTAGATAACACTTTTTGTCATGAGAAGAGACAAATCAACTGCTTTTTAAGAAAGATACCAAATGAAAATGGATATCTGAACTTACACTGCCTCCTGTTGCAGCCTTATTCGCTCTATTCCATTTCTCTTGTTCACGATGAGTTGGTGCGAACCTCCATCTGGGAGAACCATTGCTCGGAATCTGCAATCATTTTCCTCAGAAAGTTCATACTAGATTGGACTCACGAAGAACTAAAAGTACATGAGATATGTGGAATAATTTTATTAACATGACTTCTTCCTCTTTTTTCCCTACTCTGGATGGTACGTTTGTAAACACAGATAAATAGAAACGGTGCTTCCTGCTGCATCTTCTGTTGTTTGGAAGTGATTTTACAGAAATAATGCACTAGGATGGTTATGACAAATGCAGAAAGATTCCAGATGCGAGATTTAAAATAGCTCCTTGCGGATGTTGTTGCCAAAATGAATTTGAGCTCATGGTTGATGCATTTTCTGTAAAATTATTACTCTCATACAACACAGGATCATCTGGACACAGCAAAGCATGATTGGGAATGACGTTTTCACGTTTCTGTGTTCCCAACCAGAGACTTAACTATATCAGGCTTAACAAAATTAAGGATGTGAATCATACTTCACTTAGCGAATGACCACGCCTTGCAGCCTCAACTTGTAGCTCAAGCACAGGCTTTGTAGGTGAGGTAAGCTCCTTGCTTAAGTCAATCTCCACACTGTCCACATCTTTTGAATGTTACTTTGGTGACATCCTAACAAGAAAAAATTGATTCCGTAACGTTTTGTATTCGTAAAGGAGAACAAACCTATCGAGCTTCATTGCTCGGGTCAAGCTCAGGAAACCTGAGGACTCTTCCTGATCCAGAAACAAACAGGAGGGTAAGCAGAAATAAATTAGAGTACCAAAATATCGTACTATACACAAAGAAAGACAAGTTTTGTTCTTTTTGTTGCCCAGTAAACCAAAGAGTGAATGGATAAACACAAATCAGGCACAAGGCTAAATGCCCAACCCACAATTTTTTTCTCAAGTCAGAACGTAAATAATAAATTAGTAGATAACATATTGGTGTGGCACTAATAACAGATGAAATGGAAGAGGCATGCTTTAGGTGTTTTGAAAATTCGGAAAGACGAACAAATCAATCTCCACTAAAAGGTACGGGAATCTAGACTAAGAGCACTTCAAAAGATGCAGAGAAGACCTCCAAACTGCCTGAAGGAAACGATAAAACATAATCATGTTTATTTGCGAATTAAATGCCTATAAGACACAAGGTAACAAGAGCAAGCACCACGGTGACTATGAATCCATGTAGCCAACCCCACCTAGAGTGGAAGAAGTCTTGGTTTTGATTGGTCATACCAATTATTACATGAGGAATTCCCATTTGAAATTCAGCACTGAACCTTTCGAGCTATAATACCAATTATTTTTCGAATAAATCCATAAACGATTACATATAGGAGGATTTTTGGTGTACCTGCTTTTGCTTGCATTCATGGGCAGGGGACAAATCACAATCTACATTCAACTTTCTCTAAACTTCACAATAAGCTAAAGAAATTCACAAGAAAAACAAACCTTTGAAGAAGAAGCAACGGTTTTCGGTTTCTCCTCGATCAACCTCTTCATACGTCCCATGAAATCCTTGTTCCAAATGAAATCGTCTTTCGACGTTAGTGGGTCCTCTTCCCCTCCCCAATACTTCCTTATCTTGGTGGTGAGAGGAGGGCCGCCGTACTCTCCCGGAGAAACCCCCGTCGACCATTTCTCTGGTTTCTTCTTGGGGAGGATTATTTTCGTCGGCAAAGAACTCGATTGCTCGAACGTTGGTGTGCTGGGATTGGTGTGCTGTGAAGTTGGTGTCCACGCGGCTTTGATGGAGGAAGATATTCTGAGGCAGAACTTGGATTGAAGCAGCGCCATTGGGAGAGGTTAGTTTCAAATTACAGTGTTTTGAAGTGCGTGGCCTGTGAATTCTGCATATGTGCGTGTTGTGAGGAGGAGGAGAAGAGAACTCCCCTTGTCCACTCGACCTTTTGAAAGGGAAGCTAAGCGCGTCAGTGTCATGCACCGAGAATATCCTGATCCTGATCTTACCGCTCTCTTTCACGTTAAAATTTGAATGCGGTCACATTGGCGATAATTTTGAGGGTATGTGTAGACCTCCGCAGTTCCTACCTGGCCCTGTGGCTGTGGGTTGAAGCAGAACCAAGCCCTTCGCAAAACTGACTGAAACCAGTGACCCCGCGGTCCGGTTCTAGTTATACTTATTGAAGAACGAAATTGAAACTGAAATCGCCAACTTCAAGTAGCTTTTCTTTCCCGTTTTAAAATCTCACTTTATTTAAAAAAAAATCGAGGCCAAACCGAAGTTGAAGCTGATGGAATGAGAACTAGAACTGAAACGATTTCAGTTTCAGGTTTTGGTAGAATTAGAATCGTCGTTTTAGGACCAGCAATTCAGTTTGTGTTATGGGTCTAGGTACGTGTGCACGTATGCGCAAAGAAGCTGAAAGAAATCCAATGTTAAGATTAGTGAGTGGTTTGACTTGATGTGAAGTTAAGCTTAATATTAGACTGATACTCTGACAAAAAATCAAGAGTAACTCACGTGCCATGCACTGACTGCGGGCCTCCAGCCCCCACGCCTTAATGAGTCACCTATTTATGACTTGAAAACTTTTTATTGGTAAACCGTGGTTTACTGAAAACCTTAAATTTCACTTTCTCAAACTCAAAGAATTTAATTTTGAAAAACTCATTGTTTTGGTACCTTCGAGGCTGACGTTGTTAGTGACCATCTGATGCAACAGACGGGAGCACATGTATATCATTGACTCAGCATCCATGTCAACCAAATAAGCGGTTCGTGATATGTTTCAGATCTAATGTCTTATGTCTATGGTTTCATAGATATTCAAAACAGTATGGTATAACTGTCTTTCTATGTTTTCCTTCTTCTCCAATAATCTCTTTCTCAGGGTGGTCTTCTATCTTCTAACTAACTACGACCATTACCACCATCGATTGTTAGCATTTTTTAGTTTTCCTTCTCCTCAAAAACTCCTAACTTCTTCACTCTCCTCTATCACGGAGGTCTTCATCTTCTAACCAATCGCGAGTATCACCATCATCGATTGTTAGTGTTTTTTCAGTTTTTCTTCTCCCTTAATAATCTCTAACTTCTTTGCTCTTCTTTCTCATAGAGGTCTTCGTCTTCTAACCAATTGCGAGCATCCACATCATTAATTGTTGACATTTTTTTAGTGTTGTCTTCGTCTTCTAACCAATCACAAGTATCACCATCATCGATTGTTAATGTTTTTTCAGTTTTTTTTCTCCCTTAATAATCTCTAACTTCTTTACTCTTCTTTCTCATAGAGGTTTTCGTCTTCTAACCAATTGTGAGCATCAACATCACTAATTGTTGACATTTTTTTAGTGTTACCTCTTCCTTCTCCCCAAGTGGCGATTGTAGCAAGTACACTCTCTTGCTCTCCACTTTTTTCCTTTTTCATTCAAAATTCTTTGTTTATTTGATAGTATTTGGCATGGATTCGATTCTGATAAACGGTATCAACATCATTGGTTTGAAGTAACATTATTAGTACGCTTTCTTGTGTAAAAGTTTGCATTTTCTTGCCTTTTCTTTACATGAAATAGTAAAATGTTTGAAGTGGTACCTCATGAAATGATGGTTTTCACCCTAATATCCTATATTAGGTTATCATGTTAATACTAAGTAGTCACGCTAGTACATTGTGTAAAGTATATGATTTACTTTTTCTCATTTTTTTAAAGCAATATGCAAAATACTCTTTAGTGGTTTTTCTTTTTCTTCTTTGACATATAAGATGATCTTTTGCTTCATTTGACATGGATATTTATTTTTGTTCATATGTTATGTAGGACATGCAACTCATCACTCTTGTGTTACATTATGATGGGAAATGGGAGTATGAGCTTGAGATGGTTTACATTGGTGGATTGACATCAACAGTTGAGATTCATGGTGACAATTTGAGTTTTGGATGTTTTAGTTGTTCTTAGAGAGGAGATTTAATGCCTTCATGATATGGTATAAACTTCATGATGTTCTAGGAAGTCTAAGTATATTGAGTTGTACATGGATGATCAGGTTCAGATAATGCTTAGATTAAATACAAGCAACAATGTTATGGAATTATATTATATAACTTTTGATGCGTTGAACATTTTTTACCCAAACAAAGAAATAGGTAATAGAGGAGTAAGGAGACAAGTTGTTGATAAAGTTGTTGATGATAGTAGTATGAGCATAAAGAGGATTTGGAGGAGATAAATAAGAGGAGACAATTGATGTTGAATATGAGTGCAGACAAGATGAGTCAATAGAAAGAAGATGTATCTATAGAAATGAAGATGACACATCTATAGAAGTTAATAAACATTAGGCACCTAAAGAGAGAGGAGGTACAATCACATTCAGAAAAAGAGTACATAGTACAACATAATGCAAGACATTTAGAAAATGAGGATGAAAATCATAATTAGTGTCTCTTGAATTCAGAAGTAATAGAATCAAAGGATGAAGAGATAGAAGAGGATGTTGATAGGCCGATTTGTGTACATCGATTATCACCTCGTGTAGACAATGATAACAATGTACATAACCCAAGGTTGGATGAGGGGCATGTTTAATGACAAGGAGTAGACTTTGATAAGTTCTCTTTATAAGAATACACATATATGCTCGGGAATGTGTTTTAGAAACTATATTATATATAAGAATGCATTGAGAGATTGGTGTATCAAAGAACTTTGATTACAAGTATGTGAAGAATAATTTACAAAGATCATAGTGAAGTGTAAGAATAATTGTGGCTTCTACATTTATGCTTCAAGGTACGAAGGAATAAAAATGCTCCAAGTAAAATATGGAAAGTAAAACATATATATGCTACCAAGTTTAAAAAAAGGTGGAAAAGATCTTAAGGACTTTTGAAATACAATATAGGAGAATTATGAACTTTTATAATATGATATTAGTAACAATCTTGGAAGTTCTTGTAAAATAAAATACAACCCAGTGTTTGTCAATGAACATTTTCAGAGTCGACCAGTGACAAAAACTGCTCATTATACATTCCATTAGAGCCAATTTTCTTATTTCTTTATATGTATTTTGGGTTTGGTGTACAAAAGTAAGGCTATTTGTTAGGCATTTGGCCCTTTGCTGGCCTTGATGAATGTCATTTGAAAGGCGTGTTTGGGAAAATTAATGTGCTAAGTTTCCCAAGATGAGATAATAGAATTTATCCGTTGACACTTGCAATAATTGACGTTGAATACAAAGAAATAATTGTTTTCTCAAATGTTAGTGGTTGACTATGAATCTTTAGAAAAAACTAAGTGGGTTATTAAGCCATACAAGTAAAAGATCATGCTATAATACTTGGTGTACTTGCTTATATTTATCCTTTCGATCTTATTTTGTTTTATAGATTATCATCTTTTTTATGTAATCCTTATCATTTTCTTATATTGTAGGGATTGTAAGAAGGAATGCGATAGGTTATGCTTAGGGTGGAGTATTACATATGAATCACTTGGAGAGAATCTGAAGACTAAGTGGAAGAGGAATGGGCCTGAGTATAGAAGAAATTATGGGATATTGCAGCCATATGCTTGATAAATAAACTGAAATATCATGTACAAAGTTGAAAACAATGCTTGATGGGGAGACTATTTGCGCATGGTTAATGCAAAATGAGTGTAGCATGTGGTGCATATCATACTTCTCAAAGCATTGTAAGATATATTTATTAGTCAACAATATATGCATGTCATTCAATGCTTTTATCTTACTAACAAGAGCACAACCTATCCCGACCATGTTGGAGACAATCAAGAGGATAACTAGGTAAAATGATTATCACTATTGCTTTTTATTTTTGTTTTTTCTGATGTTATTAATGATTTCTTTTCATATTCTTATTTTGTCCTTTGTCAATATTCTTCATGGTTAAGTATTGTCAATGATATGAGGACATTCTTAAATATGATAATCTTTTAGGTCTTATAGTATAATAAAAAAATGAAGATTATGGTGTGGAGATGAAATCGAATGACCCTACAAGTTAGACATGGTATTTATGGAATATTCTTCAAAAAAATTATTTTGTAGGTCTACCTAAGCATGAATGCAAGTGTAGAAAGTGGAAACTAAGTGGTCTTCTATGTAAGTATGTTATAGCTTTCATATGTGCACATAGAGGGGGGTTCTTGATGATTATGCCAACAAAGTATATAAGAAGGATATTTTCTTTGCTATATATAATAAAGTGATACATCCCATTCCTAGTCATGACTAGTAGGTATAGATTGATCAACATGATGTGTAGTCACCAATTATTTGAAAGTCAATATATAGACCTAAAAATGTCGAGGAGGAGGAAACCATATAAACCACAACCTCCTGATAAGGTATCAAAGGTCGACGGCATAATAAGATGTGGGCATTGCAAGCAACTTGGGCACAACTCTAGGGGGTGAAAGCATGCTGAACCAAAAAGAGTCCATATCACCATAGGATGAGGTTAGACGACGAGTGTCAAGGAAATACATCTACTTCATAGGTTTTGGTTTCTTGTTATTATGTTTGTTACATATGACATTATTGCAACCTTCCCTAGATATTTTTTAATATAGTTGTGCTCATAATGTTCTTCTTGCATCGTAATCTACGTTTATGTATGTCAATAGGATACCTCTCTTTTTCAAGGTTCTCCAAAGAACGTATTTTGGCATTCTATCGTAAGCTTTTTCTAAATCAATAAATATCATATGAAGGTTTTTCTTTTTTGCTTTAAAATATTACATAAGACGTCTCAATAAGTGAATCACTTCAATAGTAGATCTACCAGGCATGAATCCAAATTGGTTCTCTTTATCGTACTCGATACTTGTCTTAACCTAGGTTTGATAATTCTTTCCCATAATTTCATAGCATGACTCATTAACTTGATATCTCGATAATTCGTACAATTTTGAATGTCTCTCTTATTCTTATATATGGGTATAAGTGTACTCGCTCTCCATCCCTCGGACATCTTTTTAGTTATCCATATTTCATTAAATAGTGTTGTAAGCCAAGTGAACTCCATTTATCCTAGGATTTTTCATACTTCTATAAGAATATTCTCTAGTCCTACAAATTTACCAATCTTCATATATTTAATAGCCTCTTTGACTTCATTCTTTGAATACACCGATAGAAATTACGGTTTATATACTTTTCTTATTTGGCTAACTCTCCTAAGCTAATACTGACATCTATACTTTCATTAAAAGGCTTATAGAAATATTGACAGAACACTGATTAATTTTAATTGGAGTTTCACAAATATGTGCTAATTGTATGAAGATCAAGTTACTTATAAATAAATTTAGTTTAGAACAAATCTGCATGAGACAAAAATGTGCAAACTCTTTAACAGTGTTTTTCAAGAGTTCTTTTAAGCCCTTTTCTCATGGCTTGGAATGATGTAGCAGAATACGAATTTTAGTGCAGAAATTGTCACACTTCAGGCCCACGAGTCCCACCTTTGTGAACCCTGCACCAACCTATTCAATGTGGCACACGACCCCGAGGTGCATAGATGCTAAAGCTTTCTAAACGTAAATACATCTTTATCTTTTGACAATTCACCAAATCACAATGAATTACATATCAACTCCATGAATTACAAAATTACAAACCGAGCATAACTATTTCCATTATTTACAAAATAGTATAATTTTACTTGCACATAGAAACCTTTTGTCACTCTTTTGCATATTCAATTATCGCATCCAAAGCCAGCTAGTATCTCCAAGTATCTAGTGTGAAGCACGGTTAGCACCATCCAGCTGACAACATAGGTGAATATCCAAGCCTAACATGACAACACTAGAGGTATGCATACATCAAACATGTATAATATATATAATAAAAGACAAAATACAAGTAGAGACTAGAGTTCTATAATTAATTAAATAATTATAGTTGCATATCACAAATATTCCATAACATGAACATGTATATAATCATGATCAACATCATAAACAAGCTACAATGAAAGTTTATATGTAGTGTATAAACCATGCTCGTAACTCTCCTTGACAACATGCTTATGCGTAGATAGATCTACTGTACATGCACACAACCGACAACATAGCTCGAATATATGACTGCGTCCTTGACCATAGCTAGCACACATTCCAAAACTTTCCTTCACAAACACATAACACGTTCCATCGTCCATCTCATTTTATCATTTGCGTCATCACATATACAAAGCAATTTAATTTACAATTTCATCATCAATATAACAAATCTAAAATCACATATGTATACATCATGTATATCCAGGAACATGCAAAATAACCCATAACCTTTTCATACCAAGACAAGTCTATTCACCTACCTCAAACAATACCTACCATCTTTAGAAGCAAAGATCCACAAAAGAAGATGTCCATATCATCTTCATTTTGATCACTAAATAAGAATAAAAGCATCATTATGATATAGTCTATTTAATCACGAACCTAGCATTTCAAATAGCATGGGTGTTGGAGTTCGAACATCTATAAATTTGTCGAAGAACCCTAATCGGATCTTATTAAAGGCTTTTAGATCCAATTTTATCCACTAAATCTATCTTAATTTAGTCACTAGCTAAGCATGAAAATGTCATAAAACTATAGTTTATTCAGCTAAGAGTCTAGCAGTTCAAACCATGCTTGAACTAGAGTATGAACGGATCCAAAATTGTGAAAACAGCATAACAGGGTCCTGTTTGCATCCTGATCTGATCTGACCTGACTTTGCCTGAACCAGATGACTGTGAACAACGAAAAATAAAGCACTTCCCACCATGGTTTCAGCCAATACTGGTAATGAAAATGGTCATGTGAATACTTGACGGACTCATCTTTCAGAGACCTACTTAATCACACCACTATCACCACCATCCAGCCACCGGTTCACTGGAAACAGAAAAAGAGAAAAACTATACCCTAGAGTGGATTCTTGCTGATTTCCAACTGAATACTCAACCAAGAGGGTCTATCTTACTGGAAAAATATCCATATCAATCTCGTTTGTAGAAGCCCTATCCTTGTCGGCATCTTTGGCTGGAGATTTATAGAAACTTAAAACAGAAACTAAAACCTTACCTAAAGCCGCTGATTTTGGCTTGTTCTTCCACCAAACGCTGCTGCTCCATCCCTCTTGATATTCTAGGGTTCCTACAACTCAAATAATCTTCCTCTGGCTTTAAATAGCCATGGAGGAAATTGAAAATCAATAGGGATACCTTATTCTACGATGGTTGCCTCTATCAGCTTCCATCATTTTTTAACATTGGATGTGACTTGGGTTAGGGTCTGGGCCTAACCATAAAATTGGTATTATAGAAATGGTGACAGGTTTACAGAGTGTACACTGCTCAACATAAGAATCAGAAGTTTGACTGTCCTCCTCCATGATTTTGACTGTGTGACTAGAGCTGGTTTGTGTGTCAATGTCCAATGATCATACTGCTTTTTGTATCTAAACGCCCAACCAGCCTGTACTAATTCTTTTTACATCATTGGTCTATAACAGTCTGTACTAATACTTACGAGACTAATTTATGCTGAATACCTCTTGTTGTCTTCACATTAGGAAGAAAATTTGTTATACGTCACACTCTCTGAATTATTTATTCTAGTTCTTTAAGTTCCAGTTAGTTGTGGTACAAAATGAATGATGATGCCTCCTTTACAAAAATTAGGGCCATAAAAATGAATTGGCATCATCAGAATTTGCCATCCATCAGCACTAGTGATGCACATCACCCTATCAGATGCTGTCGAAAAGATAATTTCAAATGAAGATCCTTAAGAATTTCAGCTACACTATGTTTTATCAGCACCTTTTCTTGATTCGTTTTTCTGTATCTTTCTTGTCTTACCATACTTGATTCTGCGAGTGTTTTGTTAGGCGAGCTTCGTTTGACACCTGCTGTGATTGACACTCGCAGTCAACTCACAATCAGGGTGTATCAATAAAGAATGATCTAGCTTATTGTGAGTTAGACTGCTAATATGGCACATGATAGGGCTCTGTGGAAACAAAGAATCCATGTAGCCGACACCGTCTAGCATGGGAAAAGGATTAGTTGTTGTTGTTTGTTGTTGTTGATTGATAGAGATAGGAAATCTTGAAGCCTGTAGTTTTGTCATAGAGCTAGACTTGAGGCGGCCACATCCTACTCGTGGAAGTGACTTGTCAATCTGGGAGGTATTGTCGATTTATTTTCAGTTAACTTGGGAATTGGATCACCCAGGTTGTCAAATCTTAACCAAGTTGAATCCTCCTCTAAAGATGTTATCGTATAGTATTCAGCCAGATTTACTTGTCGTTGAAAACCAAAACTCAACCCACTCATGAGTAATCTCATCTAATAAACTGTTGAAGTCCAAGACGATATTTCCTTGGAGTTCCTTGGCCCCTTTTGTCCAGTTTATGAGCCATCTTATGGTGAGACCTCACCTCCTGGCTTGTGCACTTGTTTTGAAGGAAACGAATGATGTTTTCTTCATGATGTGTTCTGTCATTTTGGGTTCATACTTCTGTTGCCTTGAGTCGGACTTCACTGAACACTTCGTTAGTGCCTATATACACCTGTATTTCTCCATAAGAGTGGCTGTCCATTTGGCTAGAGAGATTGGCTTATAAAACCTCAGGTTGCAGGTTTCGTTTTGATATCTGCCATGGGAATACCTTGCCATGACGAAGAAGCAGCAGGCTGCCTGAGGGATAGGGGACACCGTTTGGGGTTTAACGCTGCCATATTCCTAGCTAACTTTGTATGCACCAGCTGCGGGCTTGATAAGGGCCGGTGACAACCAGCATGGCATAATCAAAGGAAGAGTTCCTCATCAGATATCTGTAGCATTTTCTTCTTCCTAGTCGAATTCCTGCGAACCACTTAGCCTATTTTCATGAAATTGTACATATGGATTTTGAAAACAATCAACCAACCCAATCCTTTCTGATACTGCACGGAGTCAGCTAAATGTATTCAGTCCTAATGGTGTTTGATCTTGTTGTGATTCTAGAAAAGCGGAATCATGTTTTATTGGTTTCAACACTTCTGAGATGTTTCCTTTCGTCTCTTTTGAAGTTTCACCAACTATTTCACAGACCTCACTGGAGCTTCATCTTTCTGCCTTTCAAAATAACCAAATCACCTTGAGTGTGTATCTTCATTGGTCTAGTTTCAACTTTGCAGCTACCTTATTTTATTAATTCATCATGAGTCTGATCTGCACTATCTGGATCTTTCGATTCCAGGTAGTTGCTGCACTGCCGTATCTAGACAGAGTGATGTCACCTGCTACATATAGAGCATTCTTCATTCCTTACATTTGGCAAGAGCAGAACGTCCTTGGCTTGTACAAGTTGCTGAAGAGGATTGGCAAGTAACATAGTTGAAGATGATGGAAGACTTGACCTGATATTTCAGTAAAAGTTTTGCTAAATTCCGATGTTGTTTAGGCCTTGTATTTGTGTGTTTAATTGTGCTTATTCTAGTGGATGTTAACGAATACTGTAACTCTTTCATATCTTAGATGAGTAATTACTGATGTATGTTATCTGTTCTTGGTTTCTTGGACAGTTTCAACCTACAGAACATTTAACATTTTGCATATGTATGCGTGTGTGTGTCTGCGTGATAAACATGTGCTTGGGCATGTGTCAGGAGTGTCCACTAGATGGTTTTCATGAAGTTGGTCAGAATTCATAATCTCGCAAGAACCAGTTTAGGTGGAGAAGCACCAAAATTGATCTAATGGTTACGTTGGCGAAGATGCATAGCTTGGTTCGAATGGATTCAGGCTGGCCTGTGGTTGACCCAGCCTACTCCCCAACTAAGTGAAAGGTTTGGATCTGGATTTAATTGGTGTCTCATGGAGGAGTTTATCGCTGTTCCGAGAAAGATTGAAACGATCATTTGATGAATAGATTTCTTTGTTTGCAACTCGACAAAATAACCTTGATATGAATTTGATTTGGTAGCATTGATTCAAGTGGATTAGGGGTCTTGATTGTTATAGTAAGAGATGGCACCAAGCTATCATTGCTGGAAGTGGTCACTCTTCTTGCATGTTCCGTGCCTCGTCTTTACCAGGGTACACCTTCAGTTTTCCAGCCTGCTTGTTGAACCAGAGACCTTTTGACGGTGAAGGGAATGACACCAAATCTGGTGAATCCAAATTCTTCCTGAATGGTGGTGCTTAGCAGGGTGTAACTAGAGAACACTTGGGGGGTGTTTGTTTCACCCCCATGATGGATCTGGCTCCATGATTTGGATGCAAAAAGGTCACAAAGAGTGCGCCTGCATGGGACCTGGGCTGTGCAGGACCTCGTTTGTGTCAAGCAGGGTGCAGGCCTGTGTGGCCCTTTTTCCTGGAGTGGAGGCTGGCAATGCAAACTTCCCCCAAGGAAACATAACGCTCTTCAGGCTGCGGCTTCCAGGACTTGTGCTGTGAGTTCCTTGTTCTTGCTGGAGGTGCTGCAACCGACTGGATTGATTAGTTACTTTTTTATATGAAAAATCTGAATCCAGTAATTTTTGGGGATGACTATTGTGCATTTTTTTTACTATGTACTTTTAAAAATATCAAAATTACCCTATTACTTTCTCTCTCCTCTTCCATCTCTCCCTTGCCATATCTCTTTACTCCAGCCACAGATATTTCATTCAGTTTTTTTCCCTTTCACAAGTAGACAAGGCATACTCTTATAAATCTTACCAAATAAAAGAAAAAAAGAGAAAAAAGAAAGAAGGGTCAAGAACAAGAAAAAAAAATCAAGAAAAAATCAAGAAATATATGAAAAGAGAAAATAAAAAATAAGGTCAAGTTTCCAACATAAAATGATATAGTACAAATGTGTTTCTCTAACAAAAGAGATGCACCTTAGCCGCGTCTCCTGTCACAAGAGAGACACTTTTATTAGGGAGATGCCCTTGTGCTACATCTAAGTCAAAAATTGAATAACTTTTTTGTTTTGATTCTCACTGAAATCAATATATCAAATAAATAATAAAAAATATATTAAAAAAAAATACTCAACTTAAACCCTCTTTGAATCAGTGGATAGTTCAGTATCGTGCATTGCATCGAGTTTTGAGTCCTGAGCCATTGAAAAAAGCGTGAAACGATGGATGTTATGGTGAGAACCGAGGAGAGGAAAAGTTTCTTACGGTGATAAGTATCGGAGTAATTTTTTGATTTGAAACAAGAGTAGAATCAGAATTATAATTAAAAAAAGTATCCATTTTACCCATTCTACAATTTTGTATGTTACTCATTTTTTAATTTTTTCAAAATTTTCAAAGACACGAAAATCGTCTAGAAAGTTATGAGAATGCTTTAAAAATTATAAATATAATTTTTATTATAATGGTGCCCCAAAAAATAAAAAGTGAATAAGTATGCATCAAAGGTTGTTGCAAGATCGAATCACCATTGGGAATTGAAGTCGCCACTACAACGTGAATGTCAACAGGCCTATAGCTGACCGCTTTGCATCGAATAGATACCGTTCGTCCAAATATTTCGATCCGGAGGAGACGCGACCGTTTGGTGATGAAGAAAAGTGGAAGAAGGAAGAGAACGGTTATTCATCGCAACCGAAACTCCTAAAAATGCATCGGCGGAAATTCGACAGAAGGCCGAGAATGTTGGACTCAGATGTCTCTCCGTCGCTCTTACCAGAAGAAGAGAGCATCCCTCCAAGACGTCGGCACGAAGTGGTCGCGGGGAAAAGGGGTTCGCGGCACTCTTACAGCGAGAACTCCCAAGAATCGAATTCCAAGTCATGGTCTTCGCCTGAACCAACGGAGGAAGAAAATGAAGAAGAAGAAGATGATGATGGTGGTGAATGCGAAGACGAAGGGAGCAGGATCAGGAAATACAGGGAGCGGCGATTCACAGCGCCGTCTTCTGTGGTGGAATCGAGCGCTGACACCCCTTTCTCTGGAGTGTCCTCCGGCAAGAACTGGACGAGCCAGCAACCGACGTACATTAACGTCGCCCCACTCCCAATCTTCCGAGGAAACCCCAGTGAGTGCCCGGTCGCGCATCTCAGCCGCTTTGCACGCGTCTGCCGGGCGAACAACGCGGCCACCGCCGGCATGATGGCACGGATTTTTCCAGTGACTCTCGATGGGGAGGCTGGGCTTTGGTACGAACTCAACGTTGAGCCCCTGCAGGATAACATCCCCTGGGAGGAGATGACGTCTCTGTTCGTCAAGGCCTTCCAAAGGACCGAGTTCTTTGATCAGTTCCGCTCTGAATTGATGTCGCTCCGGCAAGCTTCGGGCGAGTCTGTGAACGCTTTCTACCTCCGCATTCAATGGGTACTAAAGAAGTGGCCGGATCACAGCATCCCGGAGAGCATGATCAAAGGAATTTTCGTTGATGGATTAAGGGAAGACTACCAGGATTGGATTATCCCCCAGGCGCCTTCCTCTCTGGAAGAAGCACTCCGGCTCGCGGTAACATGGGAGCAGGCACAGATTATTAAAGCTCGCCGGAGACTATTTTCCGGCAACGAAAGCAGCGCAATTAACACAAGTGGGAACACTGATGAACTAACTAGAAAGGCTGGAAAGTCTGAAAGAGTATTGAAGATTGAAGGCAGCCGGACAAGTATTGTTGCCGGAGGCGAGAAGGTTGGCACAGCCAGATGCGAGTTCTGTGATGGGCCGCATGATGAGGAGGGTTGTGAGATAAAGAAGAAGATGAAATATCTGTGGAGGAAGATGCACGCTGAGGACGGGGAGAAGACAATGGGAGGTGATCAGTCGGCTGGAAAAGATGCCGGCAACTTACCAGAAGAAGCCATGTTTTCGCCTTTCGGGAGCGCCGGGAGAGAGGAAGAGAAAGGAGGTTCTGTTGTAGGATTGGAGAGGAGCAGATCGTCTCTGTGCCAGTGTTGGAAGCACCGGTGTTGGAAGAGGAATGAGAGAGGGAGTGTGGTGTTGGATAGGACTCCCCGCTCCACAAGCAAGGGCTAGTGCAAATATTTTGAATTGTCAGTCTATTTATCTTTTATGACAAGGGATTATACGGTGTGAAAGTATATCTTCATTCAGCTTGCGTGAAACATTCGCTAGTGCCTTTTCTTATTTGTTGAGTTTCTTTTCAATAGTATGTAAGTTGGAGAGAGAGAGAGAGAGAGAGAGAGAGAGAGAGAGAGAGGCGCTTCACTACTGATTGTGTTATTTGGGCTGTTTCAGTCTTGTTTCTTCTTGAACTCTCTTTCGTTCGTTCATCATATATGTAGAAGATTAAAATGTTCTTCATGAGATTTCTTTATGTTTCTGTGTGTTGGCACATACACATGTATACTGTACGATAAAGTGCACAATATATCCATGAGCTATGGCCTCATCGTGAAAAGTTTTCTACACCCGCCACTGTCTTGGTTGGTTGGAAGGTTGACGAAGACTGCCACTGTGAGTGTGAGTGGAGAGAGGGGAAATTTTGGATTGGACCGACAACAACACGGACCTGACCCAAAAAAATGTAACCAGGCCAGGATTTCTCAGCGCCAAGGTGCGCTGATGCTTTTGGTAAGGAGTTCGGCCTCCTCTCGTAACAAGTTTGAAATGGGTTCCATGGAAGGTAGAATGGAAATTGAACTGGAGGATCTCCGCTTTCGAGTGTAATTTCAACAGTTTAGATGACGGCAGGTTCATGGCCTGGTTTAGTCTCACCGTCGCGCTGGTTCATGTCTACTTTCAACAACTTAAAAGCCAGTCTAAGGAAAGGTGAACTATTGCTCTTTGTGCCACCACACGTCATCCCTTTGTTCGCTAAAACAACTCGTTAAATTCAAGTAATGTGAGACCGAAGCCAAAGGCCGAGACCAAAGGGCGTTTTTTTTTAGGTAAATTGGGGAGACCAAAGCCAGATTCATGCCACTTGTATCAAACTCATGACCTTCGTCTTGTTAGTTAGCGAGCTGATGATAATTTTGTCTTAAAGGGCTATTTCATTTTTCATGTATTATCTCTATCCCGTATTGTCAACAGTGTCTTCACAAATAGAGATGTCAAAATGTGCTTGGCCTGGGAGTTGGTTCGCTCCGACCCTGAAAAATGTTGGGACGTGCTAGAGATTTCTAGCTCATATTTGAAGCTGGGTCGAATGGTCTGGCCTGTATGGCCCTAGGGACTGACATGGAACGGGTTTAGCTAGCCCGTTAGACATTAAATCAGGTCTATACTACCCGATCCAAATCTACTTAAAATAGGCACCAGGTCTGGGTTGATTGAAGCAACTGAAAGGATAAAGATGGATCCCCCTGGGTCCAACCCAAATTTGAACATGTATATATACATACATATATATATACATATATATATATATATATATATATATATATATATATATATATATATATATATATATATATGTATGTATGTATATATATATACATACATATATATATAATACATACATATATATATATATATATCTGGGTTGATTGAAGCAACTGAAAGGATAAAGATGGATCCCCCTGGGTCCAACCCAAATTTGAACATGTATATATACATACATATATATATATATATATATATATATATATACATATATATATATATATATACATATATATATATATATATACATATATATATATATATATATATATATATATATATACATACATATATATATATATATACATACATATATATATATATATACATACATATATATATATATATACATACATATATACATATATATACATACATATATACATATATATACATACATATATACATATATATATATATATATATATATATATATATATATAGAGAGAGAGAGAGAGAGAGAGAGAGAGAGAGAGAGAGAGAGAACAATGAGGTCCTCTAGAATATTTACTCCATAAAGACTGATTATCTTTGATGGATGATTGGGGAGGGTACCAACATAGCTCTTTCATGTCACTTGGTCTCAAGGAAAATAGATATATATATATATATATATATATATATATATATATATATATATATATATATATATATATAGAGAGAGAGAGAGAGAGAGAGAGAGAGAGAGAACAATGAGGTCCTCTAGAATATTTACTCCATAAAGACTGATTATTTTTGATGGATGATTGGGGAGGGTACCAACATGGCTCTTTCATGTCACTTGGTCTCAAGGAAAATAGATTGTATCTGGGTTGTCCTGGTCACATCTTGTGTATTCCTTTGGGAAGGCACTGAGCACACTAGGTCAGCCCTGGATTTAAAGTAAATGGATTTGATTTGGGTTGACCTACTTTTGATCCAAACTTTAAGTGACCAGACCCGTCGACCTGTGTGCCACTCCTAATGTAGGGTTTGAAACTGTTAATGACAAGACATAGAATATGAACATTTTGTGCTGAATAAACGATGGAATGTGAATTAGGTCTCTCTCTCTCTCGTCTGGAACTGTGATTTTAGAACAGTACAAGTAATTGAAGAAAAGGCGATCCATGTAAAATGATATTTTTCAGTAGTCTACATATAATTATATGTTCATGCACTTGCTTTACAAGGGGATTCTAGTAAATCAAACCTTATAACCAAGACCAATTCATTGGGTCGTGCAAGGCACAAACTTAGTCTTTGCCATTGAAAATTGCCTCTCTTTTTTCAAAATAGAAGCATAAGTAAACATATTTGACTTTGATTAAGAGAAAGAAAACTAGTTGATTCTCAGATACAAGCAGGATCCAATTCCTACTTGTCACAAAACAATGAGCTTGCCACAAAGACCTTGTTATTTAAACGCACCATATCCCATATGACTTCATTTCATATTGGTATACCATTTCATATCTGGGTCCTTTCAGAGCTGACCAACTGGGCTAGACATACTGGCTAAAAGGGGTTGGCTCTCTAAGGAGGTTAAGAATTTGATACCCCGGTGTGCCTCTGGTATAGGAGTCAGCCTTACCCTGACATTATTGCAAGAAATGGATCTGAACCTGAGCCTGGTGAAAATAGTCATTGATTGGATCCGGATTCAGGCATACCTGGATGTGGGCGGAAGTCCAACTTGTTGGTATCCCTACTGGCTAGGATGAAGGTTGAGAACTCCCCAAAGTAGGCAGGGACAAGAAATATGCCGTTGGAAGGCAATTGGCCAAGCCTGTTATCAATTTTACATTTAAAGTGAGTGATGCATTTCTAAAATTAGTTATTGTTGGGTAAGTATGAAGTGTCTCTCTCTCTCTCTCTCTCTCTCTCTCTCTCTCTCTCTCTCTCTCTCTCTCTCTCTCTCTCTCTCCAGTTGAATAGATTCTATTTATTTGAGAGTGCAGCTACAAAAAGAGCTCATAGAGTATAAATCAGTAATCGCTGACACTGTATGAACATGTTGATGAGGTTGTTTCCATGTTCAGTTGTTCACCTCATGTAAAATCAAGCAGTAGTTAAAGTTTAAACCTTCTCTCTAACGCAAATGTGTTTTTTCCGCTTCTGTATGAGATGATTTGAGTCATCTATGACGTTAATGCGAGGATTAGTGGCCCTTCAGTTCCACCCCTCGACTCGCCTGACAGGGGCGAACAGAGAAACCTCTCTCTCTCTCTCTCTCTCTCTCTCTCTCTCTCTCTCTCTCTCTCTCTCTCTCTCTCTCTCTCTCTCTCTCTCTCTCTCATACACGCCTATTAAGGGAGGAGAAAATGGATGCGAGAGGGAGAGGAGCAATAATGGAGTGTTCGAAAGAGAGAGAGGGTTATGTTTACATTGCGAAGCTCGTCGAGCAGGCAGAGCGCTATGAGGGTATTCCCATCTCTCTCTCTGGTCTGTGAATGTGTGTCTGTGTGTAAAAAGTATTCTTCAAGATCACATTGGAAGTAACAGAGTTTGCGCCCATCTGAGTAACGATAGACTTCATGTAATTCGTGGAATATTTTCAATGGCAGCGGCGGTTTGTAATGAGAAACATCGTAACTCATGAAACAGGACATGTTGGAGACTGAAAAAACAGATACCGAAACCATGTTAGGACTTTTTTACAACTTGAATGCAGTTTCTTCTTTTTCGTTTCATCAATAAACTTATATGCCAATTTACTTTTCTTTTTCAGAAGTGATTAATTCAATGAAGAGAGTTGCGAGTTTAGATGTGGAGTTAACCGTATAGGAGGGCGAATTGCTCTCTTTCGGGTACAAGAATGTAATTGGAGCTCGCCGATCCTCTCTGCGGATTCTCTCATCTATTGAGCAGAAGGAAGAAACAGAAGGTAATGAAGTGAAATTGGAACGAGTTCGGAATTACCGGCAGAAGGTGGAAAAGGAATTGTCACATATCTGTGGCGATTTGGTGGCTTTGATTGACGAACATTTAATACCTTCATCAACTACTAATGAAACTACTGTATTCTGCTGCAAGTTGTGAGACTTGTGTTCATATCATATTTATGGTTTTCTTTTTATGAACTTGAGGAATTCTGCTTTGGAAGCCTTCTGTTTTCGAGTTTTAGATGCTTAACCTTTTGACCACCTTACGGAAAAGGTGACTGCAATCGATACTTGGCAGAGTTCAAAACTGGGAGTGAGAGGAAGGAGGCTGCTCGAGAAGCATTAAATGCATACCAGGTAAGATTTGGTTAACGTTATTAAGATATGTCTCCAAGTCTGAAGAACAAAGGAGAATAATCAAGCGAACAAACAAGAAGCCACGAGATGGAATTTTTGTTGATGATGATTCTTGAATTTTTGATGGACACAAATTATGACCCGGCCCGAAAATATCGTGGTGGTGCTTTGGCCTCCCATTGCAACAAAAAAAAGCTTCCTTTCTTCATCGTAATAAAGATCTTTTTCATGGTGCTGTCCGTAGAGTAGGTATCTCTGGCTGAATCACCAAAGTGTTGAGTTATTCTTTCTATTTTTGTTGTCTTGAATGTGTTATTCCTCAAACCATTTGCTGTGATTGTGTTGTGTGTACTTCCATAATGTACTTTCACATGATTCCTCATTCTCCTATCGCCGAGGTTGCCTCTGAGAAAATTCCATGATAAGCTCAGTTTTTCTTCTCTTTAGAAATAAGAAACTGGAAGATGATGCTTTCAGTTGACAGAAGAAGGTCAGTATACTTTCGTTATCTTAAGCACTAAACTTAACTATTATTGGATCTCTCTTCATCTTAAATAAGAAAATTGATTCTACTCAATGCTTAGTTTTGTATCTACAGGCAGGTTTCGATACGGCAGAGGCAGAGTTACCACCCACACATCCTATCAGATTGAGCTTAGCTTTAAATTTTTCTGTATTCTATTATGACATGAAAGGTATGGCTGGGGACATCTCTCTCTCTCTCTCTCTCTCTCTCTCTCTCTCTCTCTCTATATATATATATATATATATATATATATATATATATATATATATATATATATATATATATATATATATATATATTGTGACCACATATTTGAGGATAAGTTATGGTGTCCGAAATGTCTTTCTTGGTATCTTTGATTCAGAGGCTGCCAGCTTGCAGAGAAGGCATTTCTTGAGGCTGTTAACGCAATTGATCCTTGGGCCTCAGAATCTTACAAGGACAGCATTTCGATCATGCAGCAATTGTTTGACCTGCTAATATGGAGCCCTGACATGCAAAGCTGATGGAGTTCATACTCTTTAGTTCGTAATTTGTATCTTGTAACAATTACGTCAAATACATGAGATTTCAGATTTTCAAGCATTTCTTTTCCTTTTGTGTGTCCGTAGCTTATTTCATCTGGAGTTGATTGCAGAAATATTGAGATACAATCTGCGTTTTGCAGATAGTATGTTACCTTGGAATTGCAATGAATTTTAGGAAAGAGAACTTAAGTTGCCTTCTGGCATAAATTTTCATGATTGGAACTCACTTGACAATGGAGTTCGAATTCCCTCTCATTCCTTCAAATTCTCTGATTTTTCTTCTTGTGAAAACTCTCTAAGAAACTACTAAACAGTATGCAAGTCCATTTTCAAGCCCTTCAGAGTGATTGTCATGGTTTGTCATAATTCACTGCATCAGCCGTCATAGTCTGTCATGCACTCCAATTAAGAATTAATTTGGTCTAACAAACCGAATATGATGGACGAGCCAGGGAAGAGATGAACCGAGCTGAACTAGGAGCGATTTCGTTCATTTATCACCGAACCCAGATTGGCTTTTCCTCAATCTTGTGCCATGAATGGGAAGCATTTTGCCATTCAGTTCAGTAATTAGGTATGAAGTTGGCTTCTTTCTTTTTCTTTTCCTCCTAAGCAGATAACAGCATATGTTTGCAATTCTTCAATGATACATGTGAATTTCAAGGTTTAGGTTTGTGTCCAAGCAGCGGCAAATCCACATTATGGTGGAAAATTTGTATTTTCGTATTGAAATTTCAAAAAAATTTGAAAACTTTTAAAGCCTGCCTTACCCGAAACAAGTTTCTCCTGTGTCCAAGTATTTTAAGTTAACAAACGGAGAGTTCTTGAAGTAGCAGGTATTTTGTAAGTACTATCGACTAGCAGATCAAATATCGTTGATTAGCGTTAGCCTATGGTTTAATGCAACTATATGTATAGCCCATGAGTTGAACCATCGACTATAATGGCTGAGGAAGACACCTCACCTCTTCGAAACTAATTAGTCAGCTTCATCCTCTGTACAAACTGAGTATAGTATGTCTTTTATAGATTGGAACAGAAAGGCCTCTTTCTGAATCTTAGCTCTTTTTCATTCTTATTACGATAATCCTGCAAAAGTGCTATACATTAGTAGCTTATTTAAAGCAAGAGCAGAGAAAACTCTTGCCGGCGAGGCGAAGATCGGCCAGATTTGCTTAAGCTCGAGGAATAGAAGCACGCTATATCTGGGAGAACTCTGGATCTTTTCTGACCTTGTTGCCCACAAGTTCATCATTCTCCTCTGTAGCCACAGCAAATGAAGAGAGATCTTTCACCTCTTCACTCTTCGGTAAGAAGTATGGGGAGTCGATGCCTGTTTTGCTCTTTGATAGTCCTTGAAATGGAGCTCTCTCTCTCTCCACTATTTGTTTTCTTAGAATGTCATGAAGCCTCCCAAAGAGCTTTTGTTTCACGGTCTCGAAAGCTCTGTCCAAGTTGTCGATCTGAAACACAGACGGGACAGTTGATTTATATATATATATATATAAAAGAAAGAGAGAGATTGGAATTTATAAAGTAAAATGCATACTTTTTATACGTAGTTCAAGGATAACAAATCTAACTAAGTAGTTGAGATTTAAAAAACAAAAGTACTCATGTCAATCCATTTTTTATTTTATAAATTCAAATTTCAACCCTTCCTAATCAAAGATAAATGATTGACATTTATTTGAATTTACTAGCACTTATAAAAAAATGTTAACATATATCAATTTCTCTCTCTCTTTCTATAAGCAAATCCAAACAAATGTTAATCATCTATTTTTAATAATAGATGATTGAGATTTTAATCTATAAAGTAAAAGGTTGGTGTATACTTTTTATAAGTATACTTTATTCGCATGAGCATTTTTATTTTTAAAATTTTAAATATCAATCATTCATCAACAAAGATAACGATTGAGATTTTTTTGATTGGATTTGCCACTGCCTCTAATATATCATTTTCTCTCTATGTATACATATATAATTAAGGAATTTCTACTCATTAATTTATAAAAAGTCGCTATGTCTCTAAATTTCCTGCTTTTGAACTTGTGCCTCGAATAAGCCATCTACTGGGGTACTAATTTAGGTCCTGAACTGATGAGATTTACATCAATACTCTCTCTCTACATCAATACTCTCCCTGACCGGATAGTTGATTTATATATATATATATATATATATATATATATATATATATATATATATATATATATATATATATATATATAAAAAGAAAGAGAGAGATTGGAATTTATAAAGTAAAATGCATACTTTTTATACGTAGTTCAAGGATAACAAATCAAACTAAGTTGTTGAGATTTAAAAAATAAAAGTACTCGTGTCAATCCATTTTTTATTTTATAAATTCAAATTTTAACCCTTCCTAATCAAAGATAAATGATTGACATTTATTTGAATTTACTAGCACTTATAAAAAAATGTTAACATATATCAATTTCTTTCTCTCTCTTTTTATATATATATAAGCAAATCCAAACAAATGTTAATCATCTATTTTTAATAATAAATGATTGAGATTTTAATCTGTAAAGTAAAAGGTCCGTGTATACTTTTTGTAAGTATACTTTATTCGAACGAGTATTTTTATTTTTAAAATTTTAAATTTCAATCATTCGTCAACAAAGATAACAGATAAGAAGATACCATTAAAATTAAAAGGTAAATATTATAGAGCAGCAGTTAGGCCTGCCATGTTTTATGGTTCTGAGTGTTGGGCAGTTAATCATCAACATGTACAAAAGATGTCTGTGACAGTGACAGAAATGAAGATGTTGAGATGGATGAGTGGTCATACAAGAAAAGACCGTATACATAATGAGGTTATTAGAAACAAATTAGGAGTGGCACCAATAGAGGATAAAATGAGAGAACATCGTTTAAGATGGTTTGGCCATATAGAAAGAAGATCAAAAGAAGAACTTGTAAGAATGTTAGAAAACCTAAATTTGGAAAGTATTAAAAGAGGTAGAGGACGACCACAAAAGTGTTGGAAAGAAACAATAAAAAATGATCTAGCTTATTGGGAGTTAACTGCTAATATGGCACACGATAGAGATCTGTGGAAACAAAGAATCCATGTAGCCGACCCCGTCTAGTATGGGAAAAGGCTTAGTTGTTGTTGTTGTTGTGTCAACAAAGATAACGATTGAGATTTGTTTGTTTGATTGGATTTACCACTGCCTCTAATATATCATTTTCTCTCTATGTATACATATATAATTAAGGAATTTCTACTCATTAATTTATAAAAAGTCGCTATGTCTCTAAATTTCCTGCTTTTGAACTTTGCCTCGAATAAGTCATCTACTGGGATACTAATTTAGGTCCTGAACTGATGAGATTTACATCAATACTCTCTCTCTCTCTCTACATCAATACTCTCCCTGTCTCTCTCTGCAGGTTCAAAAAGTACCTTCACTCGAGCTGTTCAATGGGCCAGCACGAGTTACAAAGCCTCTGTCCCATCTCACTACAAAAACAACCAGACCAAGCCAAGCCAGTGTTAAGGTGTAAGGGCGAGTAAGGCATGGCTTGGTGTAGACATGGCCAGTTTGGAACCAGTCTTACCGAAACCAGACTGGCTGAAACCGGAACCAGTGAATGAGATCCAAAGCCAAAGACCATCCGGTTAGTTTCTAGCTCGAAACTGAAGGTTCCATTTTTTATATTTTTTTCTGTTAAATTCCAAAAAAATTGATGATTTTTTCAGTTTTAGGACTCAAACCCAAACCAGCTGAGTCCGAGTTTGATTATGGTTTTTAGTTTCAAGAAAACCGGGACTGGGACCCGGCATGTCTAGTTTTGTTGCTCGTGTTCCCACCTTGGAGTTTGCCTTCAGGTGCTAGTCTCCTCCAACGTGAAAAGAAAAAAGGATATACTATCCTTATTAAGTTTCTAGTTTCCAAGCTATAAAAGTCTTTTCCTTTATGCAAGCATTACCAGATAGTTACTCTCAGATCTTCAAGACCAGGTTGAATGAAACAAAATGAAGACGGCAATATTTAAAAAAATAAAGCTAATTGCCACCTGTTCCGTCGCGTTGACGTTGTACATGAACAATCCATAATAAAGATCAAAACTGTCACCGACTGTGTTCTCTGTCTGCATACAAAACAATGTGTTTCGAGTAAATGATAAGCAAAATAAATGCAAAACAACAATCCGGCTATCTAGCCAAGCCTTTTCCCACATTAGGTGACATCGGTTAAACAGGGATGGCAATTGGGCGGGTCGAAGATGGGTATACATGTACCTAACTCTACAATTAGACCTCATTTTGTGCCTTGTACGCACCCTGTTAACTCATGGGGATGGTTACAGGGTTGGGTACATATGGGGCGTCCCATACCTTAATTCCATCCCAATTAACATTTTCAAAACTAAAAGCATACAACAACAACTAAGCTTTTTGCCCATACTAGATTTGGTTAGCTACATGGATTCTTTTGTTTCCATAGAGCTCAATCATGTGCCATGTTAACACTTTCAAAACTAAAAGCATGTTTATTAAATTAAATAATTCATAAATCTAAGTCAAATAATAAAAGATTTTAAAGTTAAGTAGTTGAAACTTTGAAAATTCAAAATGTTAGGTGCACACATGTACATACATGTATGTCCGCATACATACGGGGTACTTGTTATCATGTTCCCGCCTGTTACCAGGTCAAACCGGGTATTACCAGCCCATTTGGGTCGAGTTGGGTTGGGGCCCTAAAGGACGGGCCAAGATTGTCATCCCTAGGTGCAACACGAGGACTTACTGGGAGATTACTCATCCTTGTTTTATTCTCATCCAAGCAGTATTAGCTTTCTAGTTCATATTCAGTGTATTAGTGCTGAAAAGATGGCATAGACTTCGTATATCTTTGCTCTTATTTTAATTGTGCAAACTTAGATGATAAACGTATTTACCAGTTGAAGAAGGGTCTCATAACCCTTGGTGTTGATGGGTGTAGACTCCAAGTCCAGATATGACAAGATCCTGCATACGCATTGCATTGTTATTTTTGGCATAAAGCTTGATACTTTCATGAAAGATGATAAAGTGAAAATATCGGTTCTTTTTGTGGCATTGGTCATTTAAAACTTACTACACTTCCCAGTTTTCCATAACACCTTTCATATTTTACATGATTACAAACTTAAGCCCATCACACATACACATGCATGCAAGCATGGACAAAGACACACATATACTGTCATCAGCTAGTCACGAGTATCACCCATATGCTGAATTTGGTTTAGCTTTTCGGAACAGGACATTTGCTGAGGTACTGCATAACCTCAAAGTTTTCTTATCTAGGGTTATGTTGTTCCTCACTTTCACACATATATGATGTATACATACATACATACATACATACATATATATATATATATATATATATATATATATATATATATATATATATATAATATATGTATGTACATATGCATATATATATATATATATATATATATATATATATATATATATATATATATATATGAATCTATGTATGTACATATGCATATATATATATATATATATATATATATATATATATATATATATGAATCTATGTATGTACATATGCACATATATATATGTGTGTGTGTGTGTGTGCGTGTGTGTGTGTGTGTGTGTATATATATATATATATATATATATATATATATATATATATATATATATATATATATATATGTGTGTGTGTGTGTGTTGTCTATGTATATATATATATACATATAAATACACACTTAAACTTAAACTTACATGTTTGTAAGTATAGTGACGGGACTACAAAAGAAAAGGCTCATGATTCTAATTAGCATCTCATATTAATGCATAAGAGATGACAAATTAAAGTTGATGCAAACATGCTTGTGGTGGTTTAAATATCCCCTTGGAATGAAACTCCAATGAGGAGGGAGGGATTAGATAGGTGAAGTCTTCAAAAGAAGATAAGAAAGCTATGAAGGCATTGAAAGAAGACAATATAACATGACTTTGCTCCTTTGGAGTTAAATGCTAACACAACACAAGATAGAGCATTATAATAAATATTCATGTAGATGATCCCACCTAATGTGGGATAAGGATAAGTTCGAGTTTGTTTGGTTTTGGCTTCTCATATTGCACATGATATTCATACATACCTTCCAATGGTATGGGTGATGAATTGGCTTCCCGCAGCGTAGCGATCATGCTCTTCGCATGCCATCTCGACCATCCGACATCCCTGAATTTTGTGTAGTTCATACTCAGTTATATCAAAACCAAGAACTACACTAATGGTCATGCATGAATTAGTGAGAGGGGTTTTGACAAAGACTGAAGCATAGACGTGATCCAGGCTTGAAAAATCCAGAGTACTTTATGTGTGTTTAAGATCACGTTTTGTATTATTTGCTCTGGATTCGAATCAATGTAAGATTCAAATCTAGTAAGTTCGATAGAATTAGCTTTGATTTTAAAATGTTTATATTTTTTCCATTTATCAGTTAAGAACTGTATGTAGTATTTTCAGACTATCAATTTTTGCAACTTCTTTTTTATCTATCAATAGATGAGGAGAGTGTAGGACATCTTACACTGAAGCTTTTTTGAGAACTTATTGGCTGCACATTACAGCTAGACATGCCCGGATCAGAACCAGCATGCCAATTTGACAATCATCTTGGAACAACAATTTGGATTCAGAAATCACGTTTTGGATAATTTTCACTAAAATCTGATACCTGGATCAATATGAAAACCATATCAAGTTGGATCTGGTAGGAATAACCTATTAGGCAAGTATATCATTAGCAGTATGTGAACACTTTGTCTGCTGGTATAGATGTGAATAGTAGGATACTTTTGAATGGAATTTGAGATGAGCTTTAGTATTTTCTCTAGTTTTTCAGTTATCTCCTGCATTTTCCAGTTATTTCCATCTTTTACATAGATCTATCAGGAGAAGTCTTGTGCAGCTTTACATAAGCCTCAGATATACATTATATGACAGCCAGGGTTCGGTACGTCAGGTTGGTGAGTAGGCCAAACCCAGTTTGGCTTATGCCATGGCTCAAACAGGAAAGTGAAATACTTAAAAGGAGAGCCAATTAAGGACTTGCCTCTTGTTCAAAGACGCGCAAGAACTCGCTGCAGTTGTGGTTCTGCGCGCCATCTTTGGCAATTCGGACCTTGTCATACACAAAGGGAAGACCTAACCATCCATCTTTCCCACTTTCTGGCCCAAACATAGGATGAGTGCATACCACACCAAACTCCTCTGGTAGGACCTGTTGATATTGGCCAACATGATACCAATTACAATGAAACCTCATAGCAACACAGTATTGATTCGAAAAATATAGAACATTTAAATGGGTTGTAATATTGCAATAGTTTTTAGAATTAAAAATACTCGTTTCAATAGCATTACCGAATCCAAACAAGCACCATATTTCCGCACGGTATATAAGTGCCAGGTTTTCACTAGAGGTGTAGACCAAGAGGATGAGCGATGAAAATGTCATTTTGCTTTGTTTGGATTAAATGCTAACATGACATAAGATATAACACAATGGCGAACTAGCTGATCTCAGAAGGGGTGGCAATCGGGTCGTTTCGCTGGGGGTTGCAATGGGTAACTTCCATTTCAGGACAAAAATAGGCAGACCTGGATCTGGCCTGATTTCTTTCGAGTCATAGTCTTTGATGATTGAGTCAGGTCCAGGTCGACACAACTGTGAATACACATAATATATTAGCATGTATTTACTATATGCATTATACAACTATATAATGTACATATTCAATACATACATACATACATACATATATATATATATATTGTTACAAAGGGAAGCTGAAGCCTAACATGCACACACAAAAGTGCACTCCCAGGAGTCGAACTCCCCATTGTGTGCAAGGGTGCCAAAGCGCCCTGTGGTTGAGATGACGCTCTGGATACATATTTTTGTATGTATTTATCTATGTTGAATATATGTATAATATGAACAATAAATATAATCAGCTTAGTTTGGGCCAGGTCCAGGCTGACCCGGACCCTATCCAACTTTTCTTGGGTTTCTGGGACCGACATGGTCCCTGCCCGGGGCGCTTAAATCCTGATCTGGACATGGGTTTTCGAGTTGGGTCCAAGATTGCCACACACACAACTTAGTGTGGTACAAGGCTGGTTCGATTTTGGTTTTGGATTAGTCTCGACCATTAAGGACTCGTGTCGTCACCAAAAGTTCGGTGCAAATCCAAATGAATTCTACCCTGGTTCGTACCTGCACGAATCTAGATTGTGGGCATTCTTGCCCACATATGTGGTGAAAGAAGTGCACCCGGAATGTTGGTCAATTAAATGTTGATGATACCAGCAGACTATGGTACGCATTTCCATTAGATAGTACCAATTATGCGCTTATTCCTGGTTTGTACGTCACTGATTATGCAATGTGAGCACTAGACTAGACTAAGGCCAAAGAAGATGAAAAACTAAGGGCATTCAAACTCTAATAAAGAATCCAGTTATGCATGTAAACTCACATGTCTAGAGGGAGAAAAGAAGTCTCTCTCCCCCTCTCTCTCTCTCTCTCTCTCTCTCGAGAGAGATCCACATAGTTGTTGCCACCAAAATTGGGCCCATTTATGTTCAAAACATATCTTAGAAATTTTAATGCAAGAGTATATTGATAAGTACCTCTAGGAAGAGATTTCTTGGGAACTGCTTTACGGATAAAACGTCGGCAAATATAGTCCCTGGCTTAAGCTTATGGATTGGAATGCTCCGAAGAATCGATTCCGTTGATAGGATCGATGTGCAGATCAACATGATGTCAGGTTGCTCCTCACAGAATTCATCGATGCTCCTACGAAAGTAGAAAAACCGATTAAGATTTCAGCATAAAAAGACAATTTTTGGCAATGTGATGTACATAAGAATTACATGTTAGGCTCCCCCAATTGTTCCAGAGATTGATTTCGGCACAGATTGATCATCATCAAACCCAAATTGATGAATCCGTGTTTGTGTTGATCAATTTGAATTTGAATGAGAAAGGCTCATGTAGAGCTGGTAAAGGAGTTAAACGAACCAAACATAAGCTTTTGATGGCTTGTTCACCAACTCAAAAGACTTGATCATGAATTTGAGCCAACCTAGTTGAGCACAGGCTACTCATCAATGGTAAATACATAAACTTTGATATATCATTTTCAATAGAAAATTTAATTTCTGGGCGAGGAATTAAGTCAAACTCTTTATACAGCCTTCTTGTAGAATTAAAAGACTCGATCGTGGATTTACATTAGCTCCACCGAATTAGCTCCTTACATGATTTTCTAGTATGTGTGCAGGTAAGAACTATACATACTCAACTATTTAGTTGAGCTTATAAAAGCCAAGCTGAGCCCAGCTCAGCGCTCATTTTCAGCTCGTAATGCTTGATGAGCAAGATCCTGTATGACACATTTACATCAGGAACCGAACATGAACGAGCTTGTCACAGAACTAGGAGCAGCTTGGTTCCATTAACAACCCGCAGTCTATGCCCCTAATTTGGATCCAATTAGCATGAATAACCATTTGACAAAAGAGATGGATTACAGCGATGGAACTCACCGGAAAAACTGAATCCCGTGCTTCCGGCAATAATCCGAGTAATCGGAGCGCGACGTTGCTATCACTCTGTGGCCGTATTTCGCCAATGCCAGAGCAAGGAACTTTCCGAAATTCCCGAACCCGACGATGCCAATCTTTATACCGGTCGCTGAATGAGCTTCGCCGGTGTCGGCCTGCGGCATTTCGCAGGAGATGCACGACACTTTCCTCCGAGGTTCCGTCGACGACGGGAGGCTGAGATTACCGCAGAGCACTGCGGCAGATACGCCCCGTCCCGTCGGGGACTTGACAATTTCTGGAGTCATTGCCGGCAATCGTCGGAGAGAGTCATGGCCGTTCGTGCCGACTCGAAGTGACGACGAGGACATCGACCACGACGAGACCGCCATCTCTCGACTGAGACTCTGATCAACCCACCCTATTTAAGCGGGTAGAAGTGGATAGAAAATGTCGGAAAGACCCAATGCTTTTAAGAAGTTTACTACAATCACAGAGATTTTTCTCGTGGGATTTGAGTCCCTCTCGTCCGATAACGTTTAAACGAGATAGTGAATATCTCCTGGAATGACGTAAACAGTCTCACCATCTTCATATCAATGAGAACATCTCCAGAAGCTCGCTTGCAGAATGACTAAGGGTAGAAAGATAATTTGAATACAGGGATCGTCATGACGCTCGTGGGATGTTCCCGTACGAGAAGAGGGACAGTTTGGTACTTTACTCGGGGAATGATGGGGTGTAGTTCGAAGCAAGTCCTGGCCCAAACCCACGGGCCTTCCGTGGGAAGGAAGGAAGTACAGAGAGATCAAGTATTTGAAAAATCTGCTCCCGTCCACAATACCAGCATCTGATCCAAATCCGAATTCGATTTGGATTTAGTAACCCAAAACCGTATCGCTTTGTTGCTTTTATGTGACGGCAGAAGTTCGACGCGTGACCGGATGTCGGCCTTTAGAACTAGAACTGAATCTTGATTGGTTCATCAAATTCTTTCTGGTAACCAAATTAATCTATTGTTTACACGTCGAATATGTCCGGTTTTGATGCCATTTGAAAGCTCGAATCGGAGGCAACTCGAGCACAAGTTTTAGACAGGACGCAACCAACCGCTCCGTGGATTCAAAACCAGACATTAGATAGTTAATTATCAATCATGCACACTTTTCTCTTACTATTCATAGAGCTCTATTCACCCTGTTGTCATCCGTCAGCTACTCCGCCGAGGCAGTTGCAATCAGGCATAGCGGTTTCGGAATCAGTCTGATGGTTCGAACCTGAACCAAACTACTTGTGAAACTGGTGGAACCGGATCTAGAACCAGAGACCCCTCGACTCAGTTATGGTTCATGGTTTCCGAAAACTGGCCCAGAACCAACGATCCCAAATCGCCTAAAACATGCTGGTTTCAAACTTTTGATATGGTTTTTAAATAATTTTTACAAAACTCTGTATCATAACTCAATGACAGGGCTCCTCCCATGGACATGGACCTAGCTGAGGTGAAGTTCGACTCCCCAGAGCGCATTGTCCTTGAGTTTAAAAAAGAAAATTCGGCATGCTGTCTGTCGGCCTGACAGACAATCCGCTTAAAAAATAATTTTTTTTAAATATAGAAATAATATTAATTAAACCGGACTCAAAACCAAAACCACTCTCAAAGCGGTTCGGTTCCGGTTTACCGGAAACCGTGACATTTGTAGTTGCAATGCATCAATATCCCAACAAATGCAAGCTCGATTACCTATTCTTGGCAACATATTTTCTTTGAGCCTCATTAAAAAGAGAGATGCTATTTCATCAACCCGAGTCACAGATCTGATTCAAATCATGGATTCTGCCATCTGAATCCAACTAATTGGGTCGGGAAATGATAGGACCCAGATTGCCTACTATTGACAACATATTTTCTTCATATTTTCTTTGTGCCTCATTAAAAAGAGAGATGCTTTTTCATCAACCTGAGTCACGGATTTGATTCAAATCATCGATTCTGCCATCTGAATCCAACTAATTGGATCGGGAAACGCTAGGACCTGACCCGATTCACAGATTGGCATGTGCTGAGATCCTTTAACTTGGTCAAATTAATTAGCAACCCACTATGCGCAGACTGTCCTACTTTCCGAGACTCGAAATTTGTCCAACTATAGGGGTACCCATTCGTCTGGTCTGGGTAGATTTTGGGTTGGGTAGAGGTGTTCATAGTTTGGTTTGGTCCGATTCTGGCCTCAACCTCAAACCAAACCTCCGCTCTCGTTTTTTTATTTTTAGAGAAACTAAACCAACCATTTCATTGTCATAAATCGAACCGAACTGACGGTTTCAGTTTAGTTCAGTTATGAATTACTACGGTTCTACTTATTTTAGGTTTTGGCTAAAATCCAAAATATTCTGTCAGTGCATTATTTGGATATATGATTGAGATTTATATGTATATGAGGTTATTAATTATATATATAAATTTATAAAATTTAATCTATATAAGTAACATAAACTTCTATATATAATGGGTTTGTTTCTCATGGTCCAATTCTAATGTTGGAATCTTGAACCGAACAACGAGTTCTGGTTAGAATCAAACTAAACCAAACAGCTCGACATCTAGGCTTGAACCACACTGCCGGTCGATTTGGTTCTGGAAGTTTCTTGAACAACCCTACATTGGGTGTGTGTGATGATTCAAAAGAAGCGTCGATATGGATTATGCAGCGCTATACTAAGATGGGTGGCGAATATCAAACTTGGTGCTGGCTTGTTCTTAGAAGGGATAGGACGGAAGGCAGGGTATGAAAGAAAGATTAACTTGTGGACTGATCCTTGGATGGTGCAAACTCTTTCTCAACCTTCTCCCAGCATCACACATAGGTGATGAACAGAGATGTGCCGAACATGATGATCGTCGATGTTAGTGTGTGGAGAGACAGAGGTCTACCATGACAGCAATATATTAAGCTCAGTAAAGATCCGGAAAGTGAAATCTTCTATCTGCTCTATGTATAGTTTTATGACTCAATTCATGAGAGATGTACGTATCTGTGGACTTAATTGCGAGGCCCCCTTCTTCCTCGCTGTGCAAGCATGTGTTGCTATCTTGTGGGAGGTTGGAGGCAAAACTTTCAGCACAGACGCAGTGTGGGTGGTTTCACGTCCAAAGGGAAGTCCTTTTGCAGCAAATAAACTAATCTGGTGTAGCCATCACCTTCCGAGAGTTGCTATCTTGCTGCTTTTTGCAGTGGAGGACAAACTTTTGACACTGGAGAGATTACTGCAAATGGGTATCATGTCGCAAGATTATTGTAAACTCTGCTACAATGAAGCTGACTCCAGCTCCCACTCGTTTGAACATTCCATAGTGGCCATCACATCTGGAAGGACGCATCGTTCATCTTCGGTTTTGAGCGGCGGGCCCAATGCTCGGTGTATCAGGCACTACTGAAATGGTTGTCACTTTGAAGGATAAGGCCATTCAAAGTGTCTGGCAAATCTGGTTTCTGGTAATGATCAAGGAAACATGGGAAATTCGAAACGAAGTGATACATGGGAAGGTTCAACATATTGACAACAGAAGTGTATACAGATATACTAATCTCGATCAGAGAATACATTCTTCCAATACCACGAAGCTCAGATCACCAAATCCAACAGAGGTGGCTGTTTGTTAATGGATGGATAGCTACCTCCTCCTAAGGGGAACTCAAACTGTCCATTTTCAGCCTTCTAAGGAAGGTGGGGTACACACCCTCCAAGACCACAATAACGCAGGCCGGACTAGTACAATTCCGGGCTTCTCCGACGGTTCCGTTAACACTATTTCCGTTGCTAATGGATGATCGATGAGCGAGGTTTCGTGAGTCATGAATGGACAACTTCGATGTTACTGCTGAAAGAGTTCAACTGCCAAAAGCAAGGATGAGATCCCATAAAAAATTGCTAAGTTGGGTTTTGTGAGTACCGATTTTTTCTTTTTTTCCACGGACAAACCACCTAAATGGTGACCTTGTGAAGAGCACAGCATACACAGATGAAGAAATATTGGTCATAGGTAGCACATTCTTTGGTTGTTGTTTGTGCTCTGTACAGGAACATAGATCGTAGTGTTCTGGGCTTCTTCTTCCTTTTTGGAAAGTGTATAACCATCAACTAGGTAGAGAGCTTTGGTCTCCATTGGCAACAACAAACTCAAGTTTTGCTCTCATGACCATCACAGCCTTCTCTATATGAAATTGTGTTTTTTATGTTGAAGGCTGTTGGCAGTTCTGCCAGTTGTGCAGTTGAGGGTTCTGGCTGGCCTCAGTTTCTCTGTTCTTAGTATTCCTCCGGCAGTGCTTTATTCTTTGTACATATGATTCTTGAAGGTTCTGCCTAACCACATCTTCAATATATATACATATATATTATATAGATATAGATATAGATAAGGTGGATGATGCAAACTGGATGGAAACTCTACCCACCATCGATTTCGATCATCTGAGATTGATGGATCGAACGGTTGCTAACTGCGGTATATAAACCTCGTTTCACAGATTTTTCCCTTTCCCATAGCTCTCTTTCTTCCCGTTTTCCCTCTCCCACAGGTGACCCGTCTCTCTCGTTCTCCCTGGTTTCCTCTCTCCCTTGTTCCCCCCTCTCTCTCATTCTTCCTCTCTTTCCCTCCCCTCATTCAACCTCTCCCTCTCGTTCTCGCTCTCTCTCCTTTCCTTCCTCTTGTTTCCCTTCTTTCTTTTCCTTCCTTCATTCTCCCTCTCCCTCTCGTTCTCTCTCTTTCCCTCTCTCGTAGGCTCTCTCTCTCTCGTCGCTCTCCCCTTGTTTTCCCTACTCAACTCACCATGAATATCTACATGCTTTAACTGATTTTTTCGGGAAGCAAGAACGGCTCTCAGTGTTAATTCATGTTGCTCATGGTGGTTGTATGATCAAGCATAGCACTAAAGAGTTACATCAAGGTTTTGAAAGATAACTCTTGTCGGTTTATGCTTAAGTGCATCAAGGTATATGTTCAAGTGTTTATTTGAATTTTACTTATAGTAAAACCTTTGTTTTCTAATAATAGAATCATCCCTCTTAAACACAGTCACGACTCAATCACCATTTTCCTATTTCAGTATTTTGAAACATAACCTAAGTTGCATTGTATCTACTTGCTTGATTTTTTGCAGATAAAACCAATTTGAATTAGCTAGTATGAGCAACCTTTCAGATGTTCATATGGTATCAGTGACTCAACAAAATCACGGTCATCTCAAATTTCATCTATGATTTTATATAATAAATAAAAGTTGATTTGATAAAACAACCATGAGACAACAATTTAGTAACATAATGGAGGATATCATTCAGAGGTTACATTTCATTTCAACACCACCCAACAAAATCACGGTCATCTCAAATTTCATCTATCAAAAGTATCCCATCATTTTATATTCATGAGTGAAAAAATGATACTTTCACAGGATATCAAAATCCTACCAAAGAGATTCAATAAAAAAGGGACTATGTGTCGATGGTGCCTGCTTGATCTTTTTCCTTTTGGAGAAAGTCTTATGAAATTGTCATACAAAACATATAAACAAATTTATAAGGTTTAATCAAATTTGTATTGAAGGAAGTGGATTCAATGATTTCCTCTTTGTGTGATCGGACTCTCCTTGCTTCACTAAGCAACTGTTAGTACAATCTTCTACATCTCTCTGATTTACCTGCAATAGACAATAAAATAGAAATGAGTAACCACTAGGCTAACAAAAGAATGTAAACTTACACAAAAAGAAAATAAAAAATATAGAAACCAAAAAAGTAATATATGGCTACCCTTAATGTTGCTTAAACTCTCTTTGATTCATTTTCTGCCGAGAGAAAGAGATTAGTCAATCACCTTTTAAACTACATGTTAAGTGAAGAAATAGATGTAGATGTATGAAAAATAAAAATAAAGATATTATAGAGAACAAGAATTACATGTGATAATTTTTTGTAATTTCTTATATCATGACCAATATCATTACATAACTTACATTTCATTTCAACACCACCCAATAAAATCGGTCATCTCAAATTTTGTCCATCAATAGTATCCCATAATTTCATATTCATGAGTGAAAAAATGATACTTTCACAAGATATTAAAACCCTACCAAAGAGATTCAATAAAGAAGGGAAAGTGCATCGTTGGTGCCTACTTGATATTTTTCCTTTTGGAGAAATTCCTATGAAATTGTCATACAAAACATATAAACTAATTTACATGGTTTAATCAAATTTGTATTAAAGGGAGTGGATTCAATTATTTACTCTATGTGATCGGACTCTCTATGCTTCACTAAGCAACTGTTAGTACAATCTTCTACGTCTCCTGATTTATCTGCAATAGAGAATAAAATAGAAATGAGTAACTACTAGGCTAATAAAAAGAATGTAAAATTACACAACAAGAAAATAGAAAAATATAGAAACAAAAAAGTAATATAGAGCTACCCTTAATATTACTTAAACTCTCTTTGATTCATTTTATGTCGAGAGAAAGAGATTAATCAATCACCTTTTAAACTACATGTTAAGTGAAGAGATAGATGTAGATGTATGAAAAAATAAAACATAAAGGTATTATAGAGAACAAGAATTACATGTACGTGATATTTTTTTGCAATTTTTCAATCATGACCAATATCATTACATAACTTACTAACTCACTCATTCTTGATATAGGTCCTCATCACAATTAATATCACTGACAAATTGTATTCCTCTTAATGAATGAGAGACCACATGTCCTACAAATTTGAGCAAGAATATGATCTTTGCTCACTTAGCAAAATATACTCAATAGCAATTATGATGTAAATAAGACCATTGGTTGCATGGGTAAATATGGGTCCAATTTAATCAAACACCAGCAAGAAGAAGGTCCAAGAACTTACTATTGAATGCAACCTACATGTGGGGTGTCAATGATACAACTATGAAATTGATGCCCATGACAATGCTTGTCATGCAAATAACAACCATGACTCGATGTGTACCAATAGTATCCAACATAAAGTGTCTTCCTTGCCTTTATTTTTCCCCAACTTGACCACCATAATCTTTACTCATGATGGCCTCTCATGACAACATTGAGCTCGACTCGATTAACACCTCTAAATAAAACACTGGAGAAAAACTTATTATAGAGGATGGCCACTAAAAGAAGGAACCGAGTGGGCTACTTCGTAATGGATTTTCTATCTCTATCAATTGCATAATTAGGAAAATCTCTCGACTTCAAGAAGCTCTTAATGTCATGGAAACATGGTTTAGCATCAATTGGAAGCTTAATTTGACATAAGACTCACTATAGCAATTGATTTATGAGAGATCACATTTTTGGAGTCATTCTTATATGAAGAACAAGCTGCAACAAGTAAGAAAAAATAAGTAACAATAAGGAAAGAAACTAGTTAACTACTTATTTTAGAACTTACATCTTTTTCAAGCCTTAGCACCGGTTGTTGTGAAGTCTCGATAGAGTTTATATAAGTTCTTTATATGCTTTAGAACATTTTTTTTTATATGTCATCTATAATAAAAGTGCATTGTATTTGGAAATACTTCTCGAATTGTGGCTTTCATTGCATGATCTTGATCGGTGATTATTGCAACAGGAGACTTGTTACACATTACTTTTAACCATTCACTAAACAACCAAATAAATAAATCTTTATTTTCATCATCAAGCAAAGCACATCCAAAAGTAATTGATCGATTATGATAATTAATATTAGTAAATAGAGCAAACAATATTAGGTATTTATTCTTCTTGTAGGTAGTATCAAAAGAAGCAACATCACCAAAGTAGTAGCATTCACGTGCAATAGCATCTATCTAAAAGCAAATAACCATTTCACTCTTTTCATTTGTTTGAATTGTGTAATATAAGCATGCATTGTCAAAGTTTTTTCTTGAAAGAATCTTAACATAAATTGATTATCCTTTCCAAAGTAAGAATTTCTTTCTTTTCGAAGATAAGAACAAACATCATCCTCATCAAAATGATTGTTTGCATACGTCCTTTTGTGCATTATATAATCCCTTTGATGATATATGTATGTACATTTTGGATGAAAAATGCAAAATGTGATTGTATTCCATATAGTGTCCTTGAACTTTTAACCTTTTGATATTTGAACAAAATGTAACAACCATTCTTAGTGCTTTTTAAATCCTTTTTTATTGCATACAAACAACCCCTAATACTGTTCTCTTTGTGTTTTTTTGAAGTATGCTCTCTTATACTAAAGCCCTAAACTTAGTATACATATTGTAAAAATTATTGTCATATGTGTCAAACTCTGTACCTACAATGGGAACATACTCTTTAGAAATGTTAAGAATAAGACTTTAATATGTGAGCATTTTTCCTTTATCATTGATTGATTATACTTTATCACTAAGCGGATCACACTCAAATTCTTTTTCAATACTCAAATTTGGATCCTTGACATTGATTACTATGTTCATTCTTTTCAAAGAAAATAATATTATCCAATTTCATATCCAATCTTCTTGCTATATTATTGTTCGTAGAACATTGACTTTGCATTCATATTTCGTTATACATTAATATAAAAAATTGTCAAGTAGGTGCACAAATAATATATTTTTAGAAAGAACAAAGCATGCTACATTTATGTTTGTTTAGTAGTGGCTAAGAAACCATTAAATGATAGCATCATAGGTTCTAGCACGAACGATCCACCAATCATGAAATAGTAGCAATATAATGTTGTCATACATGAAATTATTTTAGCCGAAATTGCTCTTAAATATACCAAATGCAAATTTATTTAAAACATGATCTCCCAAACTATCAATTACTTTTACAAGTATGAATATGTATTACATCAATATTCTAAACAAGATTCATGGTAGTCATTTACAAAACAATTGAATACTTTAAGGGTAGGAAAGAATCAATCACAAAAGCTACAAATAATGAAAAGTACCTAGATTTCTTCGCCCTCTACAACGAGAAAGATACAAATATAACAAAGTAGGTAACAAAAAGAACTACATAAATGAGTTCATTTGCATTTACGAGAGAGGGAAAATGAGAGGGAGGCCTAATGTGGGGAGGAAGAATGATGAAGAGTGAGAGACGAGTTTGTTGCAGAAGAGAGAGAGAAAGAAAGAAAGTGAGTTGTGATAAAGGGGGAAAATATGTAAAACGAGGGTTTATATACCTCGGTCAGTAGCCATTGGATTTATCATCTCAAATGGCTGACGGTCATGAAGTTTCCATCCAATTTGCATCTATGAGTTTATATATATGTATGTATGTATATATGGACTCAATTGTTCACTGATTCAAGGAGTGCATGAGATGGGTTGAGAACGTCGTGAGACAGTTTTGTTCCTATCTACTATTGGTATTAAAGAGAGAATTGCGAGGAGCCAACCCTAGTACGAGAGAATCAGGTTGGGCCAACCTTTGGTGTACCGGTTGTTATGCCAATAACAACATCAAGCAACTACGTTTGGATGGAGGAACTATTTCTAGCGGGAAATTCTTCTCTATATAAGTCATGGTACGAGTTTTTTAAGCCAAACTCATTTTAGTGACATGAGTGTAATATAAAAAGTTTTAAGTTTTTAAAAAAGTATGTAAGATATTTCAAAAAGTAACGGTTTAACATGAATGAACAATGTGATCCAATTATGTTGGTTCACCACGTCTATGCTAAAACATGCTAAAGGATCTCAACTGTTTGATTGATGAGATTGGTGGTTGAAATTTAATTTTCAAAAGTAAAAGGTACTTTGGTATTTTTCAAGTACAATAAATGTACCTTGGTACCCTTTACTTTTTGACTTTAATATCTTAACCGCCAATCTTGATTGAGATCTTCAAGAAGATTAAAGCACGGGTGAGTGCATGCATGGACTATGTTTTTCGTATCTCTATGAATATATAACTTGAGTCTTGAATACTTCTCGTACTGAGCACTCATGCCTCTTCTTTCTAATTTAGAGCATCATTCACAAAGTTATAAAGGTTTCTCAAAAAATTATAACCAAAACCTTATCATACTGATGCCCCTCAAAAGGTAGAGGAAAGGCATTAATGCTTATTGTAAAGTGTGCGGGATTAAGATCTCTCTCTCTCTCTCTCTCTCTCTATATATATATATATATATATATATATATATATATATATATATTCCCAAGTGGCGGTCCCATACCTCATCGAGGTTGAGAGGCTCTTTTGAAAGGAATGTAGCCCTTCAAACATATCGACACGTTTTCCTTCATAGGCCCCTTCGAAAGAAATGTAACTCTTCAAATGTATGACACATCTCTTTGCTGAAAACCCTTTCGAAGGAGATAAAACTTTTTCAACCTGAGCATGGACATTTTTGGTGGACAATGGGGAATAACTTCACCCTTAAAATTGAGAACGGAAGTATCACAGAAGCAGGTAGTTTCTACGGCAGTGTGAAAAACTGAGAAATGGAGACTGCAAAACCTAGTTGAGTTCAATACATCTTTATTAAAAGGACGATATTACTTGCTCGTTGTTACACAAATACTAATTCACAAACCTCATGAATTAATTGTTTTATTTCTCTTTTTCTTCTTTCTTTTTGGTTACTATGGAAGGCAGAAGCTAGGTATGCACGTCCAGGTATCGAACTCACAACCTGCAACCTGTGAGTTGAGTCTCCAAGCCAAATGAGCTATCGCTTTGAGTCTATGGTCGATAGCTCTAAATTTTCTTCCTTTTCCCTGCTTAGTCCTACCCAGTGGCTGATTTATATTGAGTTAAACCCAAAATTTGGAAAATCAACTTAAAGTCTATAGCCCATGGTGGGATCCATAGGCTATAATACATAATTCGCCCCACCCAAAGCCATTCAAGGGCTACTCGCCCGACCCCAAAAGAATTTCTAGATCTGCCACTGGCCCTGTCCCATTACAGGAGCATTTTAGTGATTGATTTTATATGAAGCGAACGATCATAAAACAACAACAACAACAACTAAGCCTTTTCCCATACTAGACGGTAGAGCGAATGATCATATTTTTTCAAATACCACGCATATGTATGCTCCTTTCACTACAGTATTTCTGAAAAGGTTCTTGGATAGTTATATGGTCAAGGCCCTTTTCCCTCTAATCTTCATGGAAGAAGTGGTTAATCAGCCACCACATCTGTTGATCCCCAAAAGAAACTCTCTGTTTGATTACAAGGCCAGGACTACAGAGCTTGAACTACAGTTCCAGTTCTACACCTACCCCCAAGAGAGGCATTGATCGGCCTGATAATCATGTAAAAAGCAAAGTCATATTTCATACCAAGGCCTACATTTTAATTGAGAGGATGTTCCAGTTCCATAGTTTCACACCTCATAATCAAACACCCCAAAGGGCCTAAGGTACTCAAGTTACATGAAGTTTTGATCCACGAGCTTCCTGAATCAATGGAAAAAATGACTCAAACCTCCCCCTTCTCACTTTCAAGTGTTATAAGAGCAACCAACAGAACATTTGCGTTGCTCTACACGGAGCTATGAACGGTTTACTTTTTAGTATAACCTACTTAACTTTGTTGCTTATTTTGAAGTGACCATTTCTGCTCTTGATATTGAAGGTCTGTCAAAGATGTAATGCTTTTTCATGATTGCTTAAAAGATGGGAAAAGATTTATATATGCTGTTCTCCATAATGAATGTTCAATTAATTTATCTTCACTCCCAAGAAAATAATTGCAAAAAGAAAACAGTTTGCATGGCATCGCACCAATTGGTCCAATTCAAAGAGGAAAGATCAAGTTCTGTGCTCTGATGAGAGAACGCTACGGCTTGCTGCATCCCGAAAATCATCATAGTTCAATGGTTATACTAACTTGTGCCTACTATCGCCCGACTTGCAGTTACATCTAAACTCTCAAGCAGTAGACTCAGGAACAGCAAGATGATGTAATACCTACGCGGTATACTTGAGACCCTTGTTCACATTAAAAAACCGCAAGCTGTTTTTTTTCTTTTGGTTACAAAAAGAGGCCAAAGCCTAACAATACACACCCACACATGCACCCTCTGGGAGTCGAACTCCCCACCAGCAGCAACAACGTTAGAGCCCCTTACCATTGAGCTTGGTTTTTTAGATTATGGAATCATCAACTCAGGCAAGCAATTCACTTTAGAATTTGAGAACGATAACTCCAGTACACGAATAGAATCTTGAGTAAGAAACAAGATAACATGTATTTTGTGAAAAATGTCGCCACAAAACAGGATGAAATTTCTAAAACTTGGTTCCTGAAGAGAGCCTAAGAGAAGCAGATTACTGATGTTACACCCATCTTGGGTTGAATAAACTGCATTTTCGATAGGAAATCTAATTCATATATGCACCAGTGCTGACCAGCAGGAACAGCACAAAGTCAAAACAAAAGCTAGAAACAAGGACCTGTTGTTAATGTCATTCTCTCAAGGAAACAATAAAAACTGAATAGTAGAGGATTCAATTATATTATGGATTTCACTGTGTATCAATATATATATACATGTACACATTTCTCCACCCACCAATCTCTCTCTCTCTCTCTACTACAAACAAGTAGGAATACACGCTCGCCTTCTCAAGATAGCACAAGAGCTGGACCAATCTAATTATAGAAAAGATAATCGGGGAAAAGGACAGAAGATGAAAAAGTAATCCTTGAGGATTTAAATGAAAGAATGGTAAGGCTTAAGCAGGGAAAATGGAACTTTCGGTTCTTGCCTTGAATCTAAAGAATTATTGAGGATCTACGGCAGATGATTGAGAAAATAACTATGCTGAACTGAAATCTTTAGAGGCTGTAATGGCGAACTGCGAACTCAAGTGTCTGCTGGCTCGGGCAGACCATTTCCTTCACTCTGCCGCCATTCTTGTAGATCTTAAAAGTTGGAACTATCCTCACATTTTCTGATCTGGCCACTGCTGGGCTCTCATCAATATCCACCTAATTGCATGAGTACAATAAGATAGTAAGCGTAGGGAATGTGAACTTTTTGAAAAACAAATACGATGCAGCATGGCTCGATAGTCATAATTCAAAAGCATGACGATGGGCAATAATGGATAATTTGCAGTTGGAAGTCAACCTTATAGTCTCATATAAAGTTCACAACTTACATTGAGGAAGTTCACAGATGGGTATCGAGCACAAAGTGTGTCTACAAATGAAGAAATCTGCTCCGATTGTTGGTTTGAACGCCCCTTGAAATGCACCACTGAAACTCCTGGAAGTGAGTTTGCAAAGTAAAATGCGTTAACAAAAAGAACGGTGTTGATGCCATGTCAAACGGATAAAGAAAACTTTTGTCAATATTTTGTTGTGTAATTTTTATTGCAGTCAAATATCATAAAAAAGATAATACTTGTATATAGCAACATGTCACAGGAGACCGGGCAAAATGGTGTCTTTCATATGGTTCATGATGGAATCTTCAAACGTTCACATAATTAAAAAAGAAAATCAGAAGTTGAATATTGAAGTAAATTTACGAGTGTAGTTTCATGTAGTGAAAAAATAAAGGAGATTCCTTAAGCTTTCCAGTCTTTGTAAAGGCAGGGAAAACCTTTTATCTCAGACAAGACCGCAAACCACTGTACTGCCAATATATGGATAATAATACATTCATAAAGTATACTCTGTTTCAGTATAAAGGATATCCGATATGAACTACTACTACAACAACAACAACTAAGCCTTTTACTATACTACACGGGGTCGAGCCCTATCATGTGCCATGTTAGCAGTTAACTCAACATAAGCTAGATCATTCTTTATTATTTCTTTCCAACACTTTTGTGGTTGTCCCCTACCTCATTTAATACTTTCAAAATCTAGTTGTTCGTACCTTCTTACAAGCACTTCTTTTGATCTTCTTTCCATATGTTTAAACCATCTTAAATGATATTATCTCATTTTATCCTCTATTGGTGTCACTCCCAAATCTTTCCTTATGATCACTCATCCATCTCAACATCTTCATTTATGTCACATATATCTTTTGTATGTTGATGATTAACTGCCCAACACTCATAACCATAAACATGACAAGTCTTAATTGCTGCTCTATAATATTTACCCTTTAACTTGAATGGTATCTTCTTGTCACAAAGAATACCTAATGCTCCTCTCCATTTTAACCAACCTACATTAATTCTATGTGTAACATCTCCATTAATTCTAACATCATTATGAAAAAGACCCTAGGTATTTAAACCGGTATGAACAACAACAACAACAACAACAACAACTAAGCCTTTTCCCATACTAGACGGGGTCGGCTACATGGATTCTTTGTTTCCACAGATCCCTATCGTGTGCCATGTTAGCAGTTAACTCACAATAAGCTAGATCATTCTTTATTGTTTCTTTCCAACACTTTTGTAGTCGTCCTCTACTACCTCTTTTAATACTTTCCAAATTTAGTTTTTCTAACCTTCTTATAGGTTCTTCTTTTGATCTTCTTTCTATATGTCCAAACCATCTTAAATGATGTTCTCTCATTTTATCCTCTCTTGGTGCCACTCCTAATTTGTTTCTAATAACCTCATTATGTATACGGCAGTGTTGTCCGTACCGTACGATACGTATCGCACCGTATCGTACGATACGGTGCGATACGTATCGTATCGTGGGCCACCACGATACGATACGGAGCCCCGTATCGCAGGTGCGGGCATATCGCACCGTATCGTGCGATACGCCCTGGGACCCTTATAAAGGGTCCCGGCCCGAGAGAAACCCGCGATTTTTCGCGGGTTTTCTCTCTCCTTTTGGGTTATTCAAGCTCCCTAAGAGTCGGTTTTCGCCTCCTTGGTGTTCAAAGCTCTAAAATCGTGCCCTACGGTGTCCGTCCAAGCCTCCAAATTCGGATTTAGGTATATTTTTAATATTTTTTCTCTTTTTTTCCTTTATATTTATTGTTTTTTGTGTTATTTCGGTTTTTTTTTTGAATGACAAAATATGAAGTTATTAAGTGTGTGTATACGATTTTTATTGCATTCATGAAGTGAGAGACACTCGATTTAAGTGTTATTTGAAGATTGGGGGATTTACGAAGTGCTTTTATTTTCAGGTTTTTGTTTGAATTAAAGTACTCCATTGAGATGGCAGGAAGGGGTGGTAGAGACTCTCATTCAAAGTCTGATGATCCGGCATGGCAGTGGGGTATACCAGTTGAGGGTTCAAGGTTAAAAATCAGATGTTTATTTTGTGAAAAGGTGGTTAGTGGTGGAATTTCAAGGTTGAAACACCACCTAGCAGGAAACAGGAAAGAAGTTGCTCCATGCACAGGCAGAGTTAGAAGTGTGCCAGAAGGTATTAAATGGCAATGCTTGCAGGTGATTGAGAGCATACAAGAAAGGAGACAACAAAAGGATGATTTCCAGATGTGTGAAGAAGCTGATGATGTTACTGCCACTGGAGTTGGATTCACTGATAGTTTGCCTTCAGATGCTAGGTTAGATATTGGTAGTAGCAGTTCGCGAGCACCTAGCAGAGGAAAGAGGGTTGCAGCTGAAGACTTTGGAGGTGACAGAAGAGAAAGTTCAGGAAGGAGTAGAGGAAGAGCTTCTTCTTCTAGCATACATTCGTTCTTTCCTCCTTCCACTACACCTAGTGCTCAGCCAGGAATTCGTGCTGCTATGGCTTCAGAACAACTGCACGATCAAGCAGACCTTGTAGTGGGCAGATGGTTTTATGATACATGCATTCCATTTAATGCAGCAAACAGTTTTCATTTTCAAGCAATGGCAGATGCAATTGCTAACATTGGTCCAGGATACAGGATGCCCTCTTATCAGAAGTTGAGAGGGAAGATATTAGATCAGACCGTGATTGAAGTACAGCAATACTGTTCGACTTTGAGACAATCGTGGAAGAAAACAGGATGCACTATCATGGCAGATGGATGGACCGATAGGCGATGAAGGACATTGCTAAACTTTCTTGTATATTGTCCTAAAGGACTCATGTTTTTGAGATCTCTAGAGAAGCACACTGCAGAGATCCTACGAGAGGAATTTGATAAGGTTATACAAGAGGTTGGGCTAGAAAATATAGTCCAATTGATTACAGATAATGCAGCTAACTACAAAGCAGTTGGAAAGGAGTTAGCTGATATTTATGGGACTTTCTACTGGACACCATGTGCAGCCCATTGTTTAGATCTCATCCTCGAGGATATTGGTGAGATGGATGAAATAAAGGTAGCAACTGAGTGTTGCCAAGATATTACAAAATTTATTTACAACCATGCATTTGTTTTATGTATGATGAGGAGATACACAAAAGGTGCAGAGCTTCTTCGCACAGCTGCAACCCGGTTCGCAACAAACTTCTTATCTGTACAGAGTATTGTGAGACAGAAGCAAGCTTTAAAGAGAATGTTCTCCTCAGATGAGTGGCAACAATTTGCAGAGTTGCCACAAAACAGAAGGAACAGAAAATTAAATGAGATTGCAGAAACGGTTTTTAGAAGTTCATTTTGGAATGCATGTATCAGATTATTGAAAATTACTTATCCTTTAGTGAAAGTTTTGAGATTGGCTGACAGCGAGGAGAAACCATCTATGGGCTACCTTTATGAAGCCATGGACAGGGCAAAAGAAGCGATCAGAAATAACTTTAATGGAAAAAAAAGAGATTATGTGCCCGTGTGGAAAATAATTGATAGTAGATGGAATAAACAATTGCAGCAGCCTACTATCTAAACCCATTATTGAGGTACTCAGCAACCTTCAAAAGGGACGGTGAGGTTAATCGAGGAATCATTGAATGCATCGACAGATTAGTCCCTGATGAGAGCATAGTAGATGCGATACATCGAGAGATGGAGATATATGATAATGCTCTTCACTTGATGGGTTTGCCTGTTGTAATTCGCAACCGCTCTACGATACGTCCAGGTACATTGTTTATTTTCATATTTAAGTTGCATCTTACATTACTGTGGATTATTATGTCTCTAATGTTTATATTTTTTTTACAGATGTTTGGTGGAACAGGTTTGGAAGTGATTGTCCAAACCTTAGAGATTTTGCAGTTAGAGTCTTAAGCCAAACCTGTAGTGCAACAGGTTATGAAAGAAATTGGAGTGTTTTTGAACACATCCATACAAAAAAGCGCAACATGTTGGAACACAAAAGGCTTAATGATTTGGTTTATATTCGTTGTAACATGCGCCTTCGTGAAAGGTAATGTTGTATTACTTTCAAATTTTCAATTCGATATTATTTAACTTCAGTTTTCAATTGTTAATAACTTAATATTACTTACTAATTGTTTATCTTTGTTTGTGTCGTAGGCAATTAAAAAAAGTAAATAGAGAAGAAAGTCAGTTCGATCCAATAAGTTTGGATAATTTTGATATATTAGAAGATTGGGTTATGGAAGACACTGAAGAAAATGCCCTCCTAACAGAAGAAGACGTTGCCTGGATTAATTTGGAAGGAGCGCAACAACATTATGGAGATGAAGAATTTGATTTTGAAGAAGAAGGTGTGGGCATGGCTGATGATGATGAGGATCTGCAACAAGGAGAAGAAGAAGATTATTTAGTTGATGATCCTGATTACAATTTATAAAATGTAACATTATATGTAACTGTAGTGTACTGTAAAGTGTAAACTATGTCTGTATTTTATTTTTTGGATTCAAAATATGTAAATTTAGATGCAATTGTTCAATGCTGAATGCTCAATCTATACTAAACTTACATTATATGAATTTAAAGCAATTATCAGATTTTTCCTAATTTTTTTCGATTTTTTACTATTTTTTATTAATTTTTAATTATTTTTTGTATTATTTTAATATTAAAGTACGATACGATACGATACACCCGTATCGTGGAGCCCAGTGATACACGATATGATACGCGTCAGACAACACTGGTATACAGTCTTTTCTTGTATGACCACTCATCCATCTCAACATCTTCATTTCTGTCACATACATCTTTTGTACATGTTGATGATTAACTGCCCAACACTCAGAACCATAAAACATGGCAGGCCTAATTGCTGCTCTATAATATTTACCTTTTAATTTTAATGGTATCTTCTTATCACAAAGAATACCTAATGCTCCTCTCCATTTTAACCAACCAGCATTAATTCTATGTGTAACATCTCCATCAATTCTTCCATCACTTTGAAAAATTGACCCTAGGTATTTAAAACTTTCCTTTTGGGGAATGCAATGTGTGCCAATTTTAATTTCTATGTCATCTAAAGTAGCCAAATGATCAAACTTACATTCCATATATTCTGTCTTTGTTCTACTAAGTCGGAGGCCTTTGCTTTCTAATGTTTCTCTCCATAGTTCCAATTTTCTATTAACTTTTTCCTTAGACTCCTCCACTAATACAATGTCATCTGCAAATAACATACACCAAGGTACTTCATCTTGAATATGTTTTGTTAATCATCCATCACCATTATAAATAAGTATGCACTTAAAGTTGATCCTTGATGTAACCCAATATTAACTTCAAAGAAGTTTATCATTCCTTCATGAGTCCTCACACATGTTTTTGCACCATCATACATGTCTCTTATAAGGTTAATATATGTCAATGGGATACTCGCCCATGTAAGGGATCACCCTTGCATTGCCGGTCCCAAGCCCGGATAAAGGAGGAGGGTTGTGTTAGGCTTCCGACAGCCAGCGTAAAACTTCGTCGAATTTATACAACATGGATTACAAAAATTATGAGCATTGCTTTGGGGCGTCCCCACCTAGCGACGTGCTGTAGAGCCCGAATGCAGTAAGAAGTAAGCAAGGGCCACTACATTTTCGCCCGAATGTAGTGAATCAATTGCAGAGAGGGTTCCCACATCATGGACGGGTGTGGGTAAAGAAGTTAGTCCCGCTACATTACCGTCCGAATGTAGTGAAAATTTTTCAGAGAGGGTCTCCACATTTTGATTATGGACGGATGTGGGGGGTAAGGAAGCTAGTCCTAGATAATAAGATTCGTATTGGTTCTTGGAATATCGGAACATTATCGGGTAAGCTAATGGAGGTGGTAGATACTATGATTCGGAGAAAGATTCATATTCTATGTTTACAAGAGACAAAATGGGTTGGAGAAAAAGCAAAGGAGATAGAGGATACAGGTTTTAAATTATGGTACTCAGGTAAAGAAAAGGCCCAAAACGGAGTTGGTATTATCATAAATAAAGATTTAAAGGAGAGTGTAGTAGACATACAACGATATGGTGACCGAATCATGACATTGAAATTAGTGTTAGGAGTAGAGGTTTTGAATATAGTTTGTGCTTACGCACCCCAAGTAGGACTAGAAGATAGTATAAAGACAGTTTTTTGGGAAGAGTTAGATAAGGTGTTTCAAAAGATTCCACAAAGGGAGATGATTTGTTTAGGAGGAGATTTAAATGGACATGTCGGTAAAGAGGCATTAGGATATCAAGGGATTCATGGAAACTTTGGTTATGGGGATATAAACGAGGAAGGTAGGGAGATTTTAAATTTTGCTATGTCATTTGATCTCTTTATAGTTAATACAATCTTCAAAAAACGAGATGAACATTTAATTACTTATAAGAGTGGCTTATCGCAAACACAAATTGATTACTTTATTTGTAGAAAAAAAGATAGAGCGTGTTGTAAAGATTGTAAGGTAATTCCAGGAGAAAACTTAACCACCCAATATCGACTTTTAGTTATGGATTTACAAATAAAAAAATGGACAAAGAAGAAAAGAGTGCATCGAGATATTCAGACTAAATGGTGGAACCTCAAAAGCGAGAAAGAAGATATATTTAAACAGAAAGTCCTTCAAGGAGATGTTTGGAATTATGTTGGTACACCCTCTGATATGTGGAACAATATGGCTATACATATTAGGAAAGTGGCGAAAGATGTGTTAGGGGTATCTAAGGGAGGTGTACCGGCACAAAAAGAAGCTTGGTGGTGGAGTGAAGTAGTACAAAATAAAATCAAGGCAAAGAGGGCATGTTACAAATTACATTATGCTAAGAAAACTAGTGAAACTTTAGAAGCTTATAAGAAAGCAAAGAAGGAAGCAAAAAAGGCCGTTAGTGAAGCAAAAGCTAAGATTTGGGATACTTATATAAAAAACTCAACTCAAAAGAGGGTGAAAGAGATATTTTTAGGATAGCTAGGGCTAGAGATAAGAAAACTAAAGATCTTAATTATGTTAGATGCATAAAAGACGAGGATGAAAAAATTCTAGTGGCAAATGATGATATAAGAAATAGATGGAAAAACTATTTTTATAATCTTTTTAATGAAAATAAAGATGTTAGTATTAGTTTAGGAGATTTAGCCAAGTCAGAAAAGTATATAAACCACAATTTCTACCGACGTATTAAAAAGAATGAAGTCAAAGAGGCTCTTAAACATATGAAGAGTGGTAAATCGGTAGGACCAGATAATATTCCTATAGAAGTTTGGAAAATACTAGGAGAAATAGGAATCACTTGGCTCACAAGACTATTTAATAAAATATGGAAAAACCAAAAGATGCCCGAGGAATGGAGAGCAAGTACACTTATACCCGTATATAAGAACAAGGGAGACATTCAAAATTGTGCGAATTATCGAGGTATCAAGTTAATGAGTCATACTATGAAATTATGGAAAAGAATTATCAAACATAGGTTAAGACAAGTATCAAGTACAACAGAGAACCAATTTGGATTTATGCCAGGTAGATCTACTATTGAAGCGATTCACCTTTTGAGACATCTTATGGAACATTTTAGAGCAAAAAAGAAAGACCTTCACATGATATTTATTGATCTAGAAAAAGCTTATGATAGGGTACCGAGGGAGGTTCTTTGGAGAACTTTGGAAAAAAGAGGTATCCCATTGACATATATTAACCTTATAAGAGACATGTATGATGGTGCAAAAACATGTGAGGACTCATGAAGGAATGACAGACTTCTTTGAAGTTAATATTGGGTTACATCAAGGATCAACTTTAAGTCCATACTTATTTATAACGGTGATGGATGAGTTAACAAAACATATTCAAGATGAAGTACCTTGGTGTATGTTATTTGCAGATGACATTGTATTAGTGGAGGAGTCTAAGGAAAAAGTTAATAGAAAATTGGAACTATGGAGAGAAACATTAGAAAACAAAGGCCTCCGACTTAGTAGAACAAAGACAGAATATATGGAATGTAAGTTTGATCATTTGGCTACTTCAGAGGACATAGAAATTAAAATTGGCACACATTGCATTCCCCAAAAGGAAAGTTTTAAATACCTAGGGTCAATTTTTCAAAGTGATGAAAGAATTGATGGAGATGTTACACATAGAATTAATGCTGGTTGGTTAAAATGGAGAGGAGCATTAGGTATTCTTTGTGATAAGAAGATACCATTAAAATTAAAAGGTAAATATTATAGAGCAGCAGTTAGGCCTGCCATGTTTTATGGTTCTGAGTGTTGGGCAATTAATCATCAACATGTACAAAAGATGTCTGTGACAGAAATAAAGATGTTGAGATGGATAAGTGGTCATACAAGAAAAGACCGTATACATAATGAGGTTATTAGAAACAAATTAGGAGTGGCACCAATAGAGGATAAAATAAGAGAACATCGTTTAAGATGGTTTGGACATATAGAAAGAAGATCAAAAGAAGAACCTGTAAGAAGGTTAGAAAAACTAAATTTGGAAAGTATTAAAAGAGGTAGAGGACGACCACAAAAGTGTTGGAAAGAAACAATAAAGAATGATCTAGCTTATTGTGAGTTAACTGCTAACATGGCACACGATAGAGATCTGTGGAAACAAAGAATCCATGTAGTTGACCCCGTCTAGTATGGGAAAAGGCTTAGTTGTTGTAGTTGTTGTTGTTGTTGTTCTCCAAAGAACCTCCCTCGGTACTCTATCATAAGCTTTTTCTAGATCAATAAATATCATGTGAAGGTCTTTCTTTTTTGCTCTAAAATGTTCCATAGGACGTCTCAAAAGGTGAATCGCTTCAATAGTAGATCTGCCTGACATAAATCCAAATTGGTTCTCTATTGTACTTATACTTGTCTTACCCTATGTTCAATAATTCTTTCCCATAATTTCATAGTATGGCTCTAAACCGGTATGAACTCATAAAAAAAAAAATTAATAGTGATCTCACATTCATAATTTTAGAAATCCAAGAAACTTGTTCAAATTAGAATTTCATTCACTTTCACCAACTTTTACAAGGATTTTCAGGAATTCTTCAGTGGCATCAGTATACAAGTCAACTAAGATGCTACTAAAAAGGAAGTGCTTGAGACCAGTGTTGTTTGTACCATAACGTGTATCGTTTTTCTCCATGAGTGTATCATATTGTATTACAATTTTTTTTTAAAAAATTCAGAAAAATAAAAAAAAAATCAGGAAAAATCAAGAACAATTCTAAACAATTCCCTATAAATCCAAATTTGCGTAAACATTCATCCATTGAAGCATTAGGAAAGCATCGGTTTCTTTCAACATTGGAACAACACAAAAAGAATGAAAATTTACACGGCTGTCAAATTTTTACTTGCTGCCACACATATACCTTTAGTAAATATCATATATCAACCTAGAAACAGTGACCACATGCTGACTTATGCGTAAGCAATAAAGGCATAGTGCCTCTTATTTGCATCTTCTACATTTTCCTCAAAAACTGAATTGCTTTGAATTATCAGAGGAACTGAGTTTTGATGTTAACGTTTGGTCCATGGTATGAGGGTTCTCATAGCATCATTATGTTGGTCCATGGTATGAGGGTTCTCATAGCATCATTATGTTGAGAGATACTAAGGTGTGGCTCTTTTATTTTGCTTGGAGAAATAAAATAATAGCAATACCAAACATGTAACACTTATATCAACAATTACAGTTAGAGAAAAGAAATAGTATAATGTTAAATAACTGCTAAAATTCTTGGCTTGTGTGGACGTCCTTTTCACATTCTTTTGGTCAATAATGTCTAACTTTTCAATACTTCGATATCATTATCCTCTGCTACTGATATTGCAATAAAAGTAGAACTGATACTTTACTTTTTTGAAGATTCTAAAGGATTTTCATAAATTAGGACGTATTGTGCAATACGGGGTGATACACATAACTCTGCCTAAGACGGCCAGGAAAGCAACCATATCAGAATAACTATGACTTAAACTCCATCTGAATGTCCATCCAGGGCTTAAAGATATAGTCATTATCCAGAGGTACCACAGAAATCAGGCAAACCTAGAAATTTTTTTAAAGGTGAAGCGAACTTAAAGTTTTGAACTTCACGTTTGCCTGGCAGGCGTTTTATTTTCAAATGTTTTTTAGGTGAGGCAGTTCTAATAATTTTAAAAAAAAAATTGGACCGCCATAGACTTCCTAATTCAGGTGAGGTGACTGGCTCACCTTGCCCATAAGTAGGTCCACCACTGGAGATCAGCATGTTCATACAGTGAACAAGAAATAATAAATCATGTAAAATCAACGCATATGATGTAGAGTCCACTTACCAGGAGAGGAAATGACTGCTTTTAACTGATCAGTGTCAGAAATCTCTTCCACTTCACCACCAAATTTCATGTTATAGACATCTTCACCTCTTGATTTTTTCAGAGCAACTTGGGCATAAAATAACGCTTCCGCTACCTCACTATCAGTTGGTAATTCTTTCCTCAGCATTTCATAATCATGAACTGCTTCCAACCATCGCTCCAACTTCAATCCACAAAATCAGACCCCACGAGTGGATCATCAGTACAAACAAATAATACAAACATATAAAAGGACAAATAATTCAACTTCTAATGGCTCATAAGACTTGAAGACTTCTTCAAGTGCTGAGATCAGAAAGATTTATACATATGGAACGAAACAAATCAATCTATGTGCACCATGAATTTTATGACTTGCGTTTCCTCATTTTCTATATCAAAGAACGTACAACAAAAACAAACAACCAGAAGAAAAACAGAATAAGATAAGAAACTACTTTGCTGTTGGAAGCAGCTCGTCGAAGAAGCGCCTTGATGTAATTGGGCTGAATCCTCAAAGCTTGATTACAATCATCGATTGATTGTTCCCACTGACCAAGCTTTGATCTACAAGCTGCTCTATTGCAATATAGGACAGGGTTGGAGGGATCGTACTCTAGACCTTCACCATAAGCAGCACAGGCTTCGGCAAACTTTCCACAATTGAAAAGATCATTTCCTCTTGCCCGAGCTCTGGCAACAGACCTTACTTTGCTCAAAATTAATGAAATTTCATGGCTTTGTGTATCTAACTGACAAGCTTTCTCTGCCGCTGAAACTGCACTCTCGAACCTGAAACAGACCTATAAATTGCTATAAACTCTGTAATCAAAAGCCAGCATACGAATTTAAGATCTCGCACCTTCCAAGTGACATCTCAACCTGTGCAAAGACAAAAAACAGGTACGATTCACCACTCATCCCAAAGAACTTTGTCTGCGAACAGGAAGGTGGAGCTGATTCAAACTTGGGCATATTAGACAGAGCTGAATTGGCTTCATCCAGTCGATGAAGTTTGAGCAAAGATTCAGCCCTGGATGCAAATATCTGAAAAGACGTGTTTTACTTAGATATACTTAACACTTTATTCTTCCAGGAAGCAACGTGAATTACCATCAGAACTAGTCTTACTTGAGGAGATGATTCAGCTCCAGACGCAATGGCTGCATCAGCTTCTCGCAGGACACTCTTCCAGTCTCCAATTTTTCGGGCATCAGCACACCTTTTCAGATGTCTCTCAACAGTCTCCAATTTCTGCAGCTCTATTGAATCTGGTTGATGAACAGAAAAGTGGAGGTGTCTTCTAGCATTTTCTACTTGTCCTAGTCTGCACAAAGTAGAATCTTGAAAAGTAAATTGACAATACAAATAGAATTTTGTGATGAATGAAGTACATAAAATATACAAGGAAATGCAGCATTAACGAGGAAAATAAAAGCATGAATCCCAGATGCCGACAAGCAAGCGACAAAAACAAAACACCTGACCAGGATAAGAGAAAGTTGCCCATGGACATAGAAAGCAAGCACCATTGTCTTTATTTCCTCACAAGATCACAACATAAAATTAGGGATTTGTTCAAAATTGTTTCACCGATTTGGAGTTACCATATGCTTTTTACCGTTTTTCATCCTAATGGTGAAATCAAGTCCCAAACAATTCTTTTTGCTTATTTTCCCATTATATGTACATTTTTCACCTCATTTACTTCCTCACTTCACCAAATCTCAAACCTCATTCTACTTTTCCTTCTCTAGAAAACCAAGTTTGGTTTTGGTACCTATTTTGTCATGGAAGAAGGAGCCAATGTTTCAATAGTTTGAAATCAATCAATAGCAACTTTCTTTGATGCATGTTTTAACATAGCATCAATCAAGGTGGGACATTATCATTTAAGTATCATGTTTTAAGTTGTAGTGGCAATGTAAGACCATGGCATACACAATTTCAAATGTTGGTTTCAGATAAACTGATGACAATGGGCCAAACAAGAACTGCAGTCCTCAGAGCAAAGCCATGATTGAATACAGAAATGATCCAGACGATTGATCAACAGGTTGTAAGACCACTTAGTTATTTTCGTTTAAACAGGGAGAAGCCAGAATTATATATATCCATGTCTCAAAAATTTTATGCAAATGTGGCTTCCATCTTCTCATTCTCCTAGTTCTCCTCTCCTCCTCATCCGTCTTCCTCTTCTTCTTCTTAGATAGGATCTCGTTTACCTTAAAGACTTTGGTGGTTTGATGAGTAGAAATAGTGATTATTTCTTGGCCTAACTATTGATTTGACAACCAACATCGACTTTTAGTAATGGATTTAAAGGTAAAAAAGTAGACAAAGAAGAATAGAGTGCATAGAATTATTCGGACTAGATGGTAGAACCTCAAATGTGAGAAAGAATATATATTTAAACAGAAAGTTATGTTTGGAATTATGTAGGTACATTTTGTGATATGTAGAATAATATAGCTATACATATTAGAGAAGTGGCAAAATGTGTTAGATGAATCTAAGAGAAGTATATCAGCACAAAAAGAAGCTTGGTAGTAGAGTAAAGTACATAAACTATAATTTCTATCGGTGTATTCAAAAAAATAAAGTCAAAGAGGACCTTAAATATATGAAGATTGGTAAACACGTAGGACTAGACAATATTCTTATATAAGTATGGAAAATCCTCAGAGAGATTTGGCTCACTTGGCTCACAAGACTATTTAATAAAATATGGAGAACCCAAAAGATGCCCGAGGAATGGAGAGCAAGTACACTTATACCCATATATAAGAACAAGAGAGGCATTAAGAATTGTATGAATTATCAAGGTATCAAATTAATGAGTCATACTATGAAATTATGGGGAAAGAATTATCGAACATAGATTAAGACAAGTATTGAGTACAATAGAGGACCAATACAGATTCATGCCCAATAGATCTACTATTGAAGTGATTTACCTATTAGAACATTTTAGAGCAAAAAAGAGCTTTACATGATATTTATTGATCTAGTTGATTTAATGAAGCCTCAAAGATATCATTATTGCAAGTGTGGTAAAGAAAAAACTAGTTTTTTAGCAAGTTTGGAGTTCAAAGTATCTCACTCCTAACTTGAGGGGGTGTTGAAGAATATGAATGTATCTGTTATTTTTTAGTGCTAGTTTTGTAATTTTGATATTTAAGTATTATTGTAATTGCCCGTAGTACTAAGAGCATTTTGGTCTTTTTCATATTTACCAATCCACTATATAAAGACTGGTCAAACTTGTATTAGTTTAAGAGTTTGATATTAAGAAAGAGAGAAAGAGAGGGGGGGCTCTATTGGAGGGCCTTCTCCCTCCTCCTTTTTCGATTCATCGTTTCTTAATGTTTTCTATGTTTGATCATCTGTTGCGCTTCTTACGAATTCCAACAATAGCTTTCTTGTAAATTTCTTGAGTTTGTATAAACTCCCATCTACATATATGTAACAGAGTCCATGTAAACTTCTTCAATTAAGTATCTTTGAAGGAATTCATTTTTTACATCCAATTGCTAAAGTTTTCATTCCTTATTAGCAATTATACTAATAATGAATCTAATAGTAGCCATTTTTGCCAAGTACAAAAGTTTTCTTTGAAGGAATTCATTTTTTTACATCCAACTGTGCCTTATACCTCTTAATGATATCATCAACTCTATATTTAATGGTGTATACCCATTTGCATCCCACTGATTTTCTACTTGAAGGTAAACTTACAATCTCCCAAGTACTATTCTTCTCCAAGGCTTGAAGTTTGGTCTCCCAAGTATTATTCTTCTCCAAACCCTTTTCCACTGAAAAGGTGTTTAACTGTTATGGGACTGAGTGGATGACTGAGGTTCGAAAGATGGATACTCTTCTTGGGGCATGGTAGGTAGCACAGTTCCCTCTAAAGTCTTCTTATGTCTTCTGCTATACACTTATAGGTCACATCTATTCTCATTCTTTGGTTTCATCTCTTCTTTTTGTAGTTTGCCCTCTATGTTTGTATCTTCCACTCTAGGACTGATAGGCATAACACACAAATCTTTAACTTCTATGAGTAGATTCTCCCTCTTACTATCATAGTAGGTAGTATCCTCAAAGAAGGTATATATTTTCTTTCTATTAGGATCATAACAGATATATTCCCTTTACGTAGAGAAATAACCCAGAAAAATATACTTAATAGCTTTTGAGTCCAAGTTATCTCTTTGTTTGGAGTTGTCATGAACATAGCAGTTTCATCCAAATATATTTAGAGGAATATGAAACAGTTTCTCATTTGACATTAATACTTGCAATGGTTTCTTCCGTGTAGTGCAGACGAGGGAGTTCTGTTTATAAGGTAGATAGCCATTAAAACTGCTCACCCTAATGAATCTTAGGAGCATTACTTTCAATTAATAGGGTTATGGTTGTCTCTAAAATATGCACATGTAGTCTAATGAATTATGCTATGATTTTTGAGATAGTTCTTCAAAGTTGTACAACTAAACTCTCCATCATTATCTGATCTAATACACTTAATAGAATGTTGAAATTGAGTTGTAACAAATTTGTGAAACATGGAGAATTTAACATAAACTTCACTTTTATTTTTCATCAAGTAAACCATTGTGAACCTTGTAGAATCATCCACAAAAGTAACAAAATATTTGTAGTTAGACATAACTACTACGGGATTCGGACCCCATACATCTCAGTGAACTAACTCAACTTGATTTATTCTTCTAAACTCACTACTAGAAAAACTAGCTCTATGATGTCTGGCTTTCTTATGAGTGTCACACTCCATTACCAGACTACCTACATAGTTTTGAAATAGGAAGATGACCCAATCTTTGATGCCATCCAATCCAAGAAGTACTAGAAGACACAGTAGTGGAGTTCCTGATATTAAAGCATGAGGCATGGACTAAGGAAGCTTGCAAGTCTGAAGTAGATTCTTATCCCTCTCTGGATCTTTCTAAGTCATCTAATCACTTTAATATCTATGAAAGCATATTATTTTCTTTGTCTACGGTCTCTGATAAACTTGCATGATATGCTTTTTTCTTGAGATACGATGATTTTCTAATGAATTCTTAGCATTGTTCCATAGTGTGTCTTGTCTTCCCACAAAGGAAACACTTCAGTTTAACTTTCCCATGAGGACATAGTGTGTCTTGTGACTCTTGTCTATGGTCTAATGAATTCTTAGCATTGTTCTTTGTCTACGCTCATGTCCACGCCCACTAGCAAAGATACCTCCTCTTCCATGATTCAAATCCTTGTTATCCTTGACTTACAAAGTCTGATTTTTCACCTACATGTGCCTACTCATTCTCTAAATTTTTTCGATCTTTGTGAATAAGTAAAGAGTATACTACACCCAAGGATGGTAGTGTCTCACTGCTAAGGATATTAGCTTTTACATTTTCAAAATCACTTTAGGCTCCCCATAGTAGATCAAAGTCAAACACTTTCTTCTATTCTAATTCTGCATTTCTGCTCTTAACACAATGAGAACAATCTCCTTAACCATAATATTGTAATTCATCCCATAATCCTTTGAGTTCTACATAGGACTTAGTGATGGTCCAATTTTCTTGTTGACATTTTTTTTATTTTTGTATGTATTTCATATTTCTTGACAATGTTGATTTTTTTAGAATACACATCATTAATGGTTGTTAGACCTACTATGTTTTATGGTTCTCAGTGTTAGACAATTAATCATCAACATGTACAAAAGATGATAAGAAAAAACCGTATATATAATGAGGTTATTAGAAACAAATTAGGAGTGGCACCAATAGAGGATAAAATGAGAGAATATCGTTTAAGATGGTTTGGACATATAGAAAGAAGATCAAAAGAAGAACCTAGAAGAAGGTATGAAAAACTAAATTTAGAAAGTATTAAAAGAGGTAGAGGATGACCACAAAAGTGTTGGAAAGAAACAATAAAGAATGATCTAGCTTATTGTGAGTTAACTGCTAACATGGCACATGACAAGGCTCTGTGGAAACAAAGAATCCAGGTAGCCGACCCCATCTAGTATGGGAAAAGGCTTAGTTGTTGTTGTTGTTGTTGACACATCATTAATGGCTGTCTAAATTTCATGTCGTATTCAGGTACATCATGGTACTTCCAATACTAGGCACCATAGAGTTGATCAGCCATGAAATTATGCTAGCATTCTCTCTTCTCCATTTTGGATAGGTTGAATCTCACGCATGGGGTTGGGAAATTTCTTCACTCATGAATTCCCATTTTTCCTTAGAAATCAAGGCAAATTCAATTGCCCTATACCATGCCTTATAATTCTTTTCATCAAACTTTATGGTAGTGATCTTTATTGCGTCTATCTTATTGTTTCCTTCCATGCTTTCTGTAGAATCATCGAAATACTCACCTTTTCAGCCATATACTTGCCTTGAGATTCATGCTTGTATTTTGGATATTGACTAGTGGTAGATTTTCTACTTTTCTTGAAAGATTAGGGTTTATACTCAAACCCTAATATACAAATACCTTTTTTCTTGGACTGTTTGAACTCCCACGGCCTATGAACAATGATGAGGCTATGATACCATGTTGAATAATCAGCAACGCAATCAAGCTACATAATCTTAATCAATGTAATCGAGTGGAGAAGAAATTTTGGAGTGAATAGGATATTGGTTGTCCCATTCTGCTGCTGCCTCTTTTCTCTTTATTTCTCCTATACCCTAATGATCGACAGATCACTAGGGTTATTTAAAAAAGTTGTCTAATTACATAAAAGACCTAATTGCCCTGATAAGTGGCACCTATTTAATAGTACCTTTAAAGAACAAAATTAAAATAAAGTTGAATAAACTAAATACATGATCCATAGACTCTAACAGTACCTTGGTGTAAGTTATTTGCACATGACATTGTGTTAGTGGATGAGTATAAGGAAAAAATTAATAGAAAATTGGAACTATGGAGAGAAGCATTAGAAAGTAAAGGCTTCCGACTTAGTAGAACAAAGACAAAATATATGGAATGTAAGTTTGATCATTTGGGTACTTCAAAGGACATAGAAATTAAGATTGACACACATTGCATCCCTTAGGTAAAGTTTTAAATACCTAAGGTCAATTTTTCAAAGTAATGGAAAAATTGATAGAGATGTTACGTATAGAATTAATGATGGTTGGTTAAAATGGTGTGAGAAACTCTGCCCATGTAAGGGATCACCCTTGCATTATCGGTCTCAAGCCCAAAAAAAGGAGGGTTGTGGTAGGCTTTCCACAGCCAGCGTAAAACTTTATCGGATTTTTATACCATAGATTACACAAATTATGAGCATTGCTTTGGGGCGTCCCCGCCTAGCAACACACTGCAGAGCCCGAATGCAGTGATAAGTAAGCAAGGGACACTACATTTTTGCCCGAATGTAGTGAATAAATTACCGAGAGGGTTCCCACATCATGGATGGGTGTGGGTAAAGAAGTTAGTCTCGCTACATTGCCGTCCGAATGTAGTGAATAATTTATAGAGAGGGTCTCCGCATTTTCAATATGGACAGATGCGGGGGTAAGGAAGCTAGTCCTAGATAATAAGATTCGTATTGGTTCTTGGAATATCGGAACATTATCCAGTAAGCTAATGGAGGTGGTAGATACTATGATTCGGAGAAAGATTCATATTCTATGTTTACAAGAGACAAAGTGGGTTGGAGAAAAAGCAAAGGAGATAGAGGATACACGTTTTAAATTATGGTACTCAGGTAAGAAAAAGGTTCAAAACGGAGTCGGTATTATCATAAATAAAGATTTAAAGGATAGTGTAGTAGACATACAACGATATGGTAACCGAATCATGACATTGAAATTAGTGTTAGGAGCAGAGGTTTTGAATATAGTTTGTGCTTCCACACCCCAAGTAGGCCTAGAAGATAGTATAAAGACAATTTTTTGAGAAGAGTTAGATAAGGTGATTCAAAGGATTCCACAAAGGGAGACGATTTGTTTAGGAGGAGACTTAAATGAACATGTTGGTAAAGAGGCATTAGGATATCAAGGTATTCATGAAAACTTTGGTTTTGGGGATATAAATGAGGAAGGTAGGGAGATTTTAAATTTTGCTATGGCATTTGATCTCTTTATAGTCAATACAATCTTCAAAAAACGAGATGAACATTTAATTACTTATAAGAGTGGCTTATCACAAACACAAATTAATTACTTTATTTGTAGAAAAAAGATAGAGCGTGTTGTAAAGATTGCAAGGTAATTCCAGGAGAAAGTTTAACCACCCAACATCGACTTTTAGTTATGGATTTACAAATATAAAAAACGGACAAAGAAGAAAAGAGTGCATCGAGCTATTCAGACTAAATGGTGGAACCTTAAAAGCGAGAAAGAAGATATATTTAAACAGAAAGTCCTTCAAGGAGATGCTTGGAATTATTTAGGTACACCTTGTGATATGTAGAACAATATGGCTATACATGTTAGGAAAGTGGCGAAAGATGTGTTAGGTGAATCTAAGGGAGGTGTACCGGCACAAAAAGAAGCTTGGTGGTGGAGTGAAGTATGTTAATGTAATAGGGGCACGGGCCAATAGGGCCCGTGCAGTCCCAGCAGAAAGGAGGGCCAGGGCCAGCATGACCCTGGCCATTCCATTGGAAGCTCCAACGGCTACTGCTGGCCGGCCAGCACTAGTGTATGTGTTGGCCCTTTGGGCCTTGTTTTCTCTCCTTCTTCCAACCACCTTATGTTGTCTATAAATACTACTTCAATTCATTAATAAAGAATGCAGTCTTTACTGCTTTTTGACTTGATTTGCATACGCTTTCGCTCTTGTTTGTTATTCTTGAAGAACGGCATTCGGGATTGAATGCCATTTGACTCTTGGCGACTTAGTGATCTTGATTCGTGCAACATCAACCTTCGATCATTGATTAATATTCACATGGTATCAGAGCCTCGCATTGAAGAAAACGAGTGCATTGAGAAGCGTGCCAAAAGTATGAAAGTTGAAGAATTGCATCAAACTTGAGGTTAGTCCAAAATCTTCATTTTTGCACAAAAATGGAAGGTAAAAATGAGTCGTTTAGATGTATTTTAGACCTGAAAAGTTATCAAAGTTGGGCTAGAACAATGAAAAAATATTTTTTATCAAAAGATTTTTTGGATTACATTGATGGAACTATAAAGGAACCAATCTTGGACATTGATGGCTTAGATGATGATCAAAGCACATGAAAATGCATTTGAAACTTGAAAATATTTAAAAAAGCTTCATTCTCAAGACGATTTTGTCTTTCAAATCGATCTCATGGAAAGAATGATTATGCTCAAACAAGGGAATCTAAGCATTAGGGACTATCACAATGAATTTTCAGAACTATGGACGCAATTAAGAAGTTTTGATAAATTTGAAAAACTTCACAAATTAGACGAATTTCAAGAATTTTTGGAAAATCAATATTTTTCTTGTTTATGCGTGGTTTAAGAGACGAATTTGAAAACATTAGATCAAACCTTATACATAGAAAACCTAGACCTAGAGAGGATACCTTTCTAGCCAATCTTGTTATGGAGAAAACAAGATTAAAAAATATGCATGTCGCCAAAGAAGCCGTGCTTGCCGCATCAAGACCCGGAGCAAATTTGAAGACTTACAAGCCTCCACATACCAAGAACAATGAAGGCACATTCAAGAAGCCCACGGGACCATGGCCCAATAAAGATATAATTTGCCATTATTGCAAGGAAAGTAGACACATTAAAACTACTTGTCCTCTACTTCGGAAAAGGGGTGGAAACGTGGGAGCCATGGAAGGAGGTGTCTTGCCCAACAACATAAGGCTTACATAGAAGAAATTTTTAAAGAAAAAGCAAGCATCTCCGGGAATGCTCTATCTACTTCGCAAAGTATGTCTTGGTTTTTAGATTCCGGTGCATCTTTTCATATGACACATAGTGAAGATTTTTTGATTAATTCTTGTGAAACTATTGGAAAGCATGTGTTTACGATCGATGGAACAAAACTTCAAATCAAAAAATAAGAAACCTTGAAAAACAAAACTTTAAAATTCAAAATGTAAGTTTATACCTAAACTTAATTTAAATCTACTTTCGTTAGCTCAAATATGTAATAACAATTGTATAGTCACTTTCTCATCCAAACATTGTGTGGTGCAGGATCACCTATCAAAGAAGGTGATTGGTCAAGGCCATAGAGAAAGTGGACTATACAAAATGGACTATCTTGTTATGCCAAATTCCGGTTTTTGTAACATAACCCAAGATGCTATGTTGTGGCATAAAAGACTTGGACACTTGGACTCTCAAAAATTATGTAATATTCCTTTGATGAAAAGCATTAGAGAGAAAATTTTTGAATGTAAAGATTGTATTCTTGGAAAAATGTATCATCTTTCTTTTAGAGAAAGAAACTATGTACCAAAGAAAGCTTTTGATTTAATACATTCGGATGTTTGGAGCCCCGCGCCTGTTGTTTTTAAATGAGGATTGCAATACTATGTGATTTTTGTGGATGACTTTACACGTTTTACATGGATATATCTCTTGAAACACAAATCCGAAGTGTTTGAAAAATTTGTAGTATTTTGTAATATGATCAAAAACCACTTTGGAGCAACCATTAAAATCTTTAGATCTGATTCGGGAGGAGAATTCATGTCTAATGAATTTCACAAATTTATTGAAACTAATGGTATTATTCATCAAAAATCATGCACTAAAACACCTCAACAAAATGGTCTAGCAGAAAGAAAACATAGGCATATTGTTGAAACTTGTAGAACTATGCTAATTGCTATTAAGGTTCCTAAATTCTTATGGGCCGAAGCTACTCTTACCGCAGTATACCTTATAAATAGAATGCCTTCATCTAACCTTGAGAATACTTCATCTTTCGAAAAATTGTACAACATCTCTCCATATTATGAAAGACTTAGGGTTTTTGGATGTAGATGTTTCATGTATACGGACAAGAATGACAAATTGTCACCTAGAGCTATTAAATGTGTCTTCCTTGGTTATGGTATTGACAAGAAGGGGTATAGGTGTTTTGATCCCATAGAAGACAAATTGTACATGTCCAAGGATGTAAAGTTTTTGGAGAATGATACTTATTATGAGTCCAAATCCTTGGAAAATTCAGAACCTTTCATTCCTCAGATGTTTTGAGCTAGAAGAAGATAATGATTGTGACTCAGTAAAACATCAAGACCTTCAAGAAGATCATGTTAGAAACAATGACATTTCACACACCACTGTTGATACTCGGTCAATTGTCGAACCCTTCCCCTCACATTATACAAGACGACCTAGAGAAACCAATGATGAATCAGATATTACAAGATTAGAACCCAGGGTTTCAAGACCTCCTCAGCGATTTGTGTCTTATGAATCTTTTGAATCACACCGAAGAAATTTGATTGTCACCCTTCGTCAAGTTAAAGAACCTAGGTTCTATCATCAAGCTAAAGGTATTCCAGAATGGAAAGATGCTATGAAAGATGAACTCAACGCCCTAGACAAGGCTCATACATGGATAGTTGCACCCATGCCAAAAGATAAGAAAGTCATTGGATGTCGATGGGTATATAAAATCAAAACTCACAGTAATGGTCACATTGAGAGATACAAGGCTAGACTAGTTGCTAAAGGTTATGCCCAAGAATATGGAATTGACTATGATGAAACCTTTGCCCCAGTACCTAGAATGACCACAATTAGAATTCTCATAACCATTAGTGCAATTAAGCAATGGAATATATATCAGCTTGATGTCAAGAATGTTTTCTTGAACGGTTACTTGAATGAAGAAGTCTACATGAGTCCTCCTCCTGGGGTCACTCTCCCTCCTGCTCATGCTCTTAAATTACGAAAGGCTTTGTATGGTCTGAAACAAGCCCCTAAAGCTTGGTTTGACCGATTTAAAAAATTCATGCATTTGCATAATTTTGTGACTTGCTATACTGATACTGCATTGTTTGTATGAAAAACAACAGCTGGTATTGTGATCTTACTTTTGTATGTGGATGATATGATCATCACAGGAAGTGATGAAGCCGGAATTGTTGAAGTTAAACTTAACCTTTATCAGGAATTTGATATGAAAGACTTGGGTTTGCTGAATTACTTTTTGGGTATTGAGATAACCAAAAATAAGAGTGGATACTTTATGTCTCAAACAAAGTTTGCTAATGATATTATTGACAGATCTGGTCTTACAGATACAAAGGTTGTTGACACATCGGAAGTTCTAGGCACCAAACTACGCTCCACTGATGGTGAGAAATTAGATGACCCACCCCTTATCGACAGCTCATAAGTGCACTTACTTATCTCACCATTACTAGACCAGATATTTCTCATGCAGTACACACAACCAGCCAATTTCAACAGGCACCCACTTCTGTTCATATGAGTGTTGTCTTGCACATTATTAGATATATTAGAAATACTGCCCACAAGGGGGCTCTCTTAACTTCTTCATCTTTTGATTTATCTGTATATACGGATGCTGATTGGGGTGGAGATGTCAACAATGGTTTTTGTGTGTTTTTAGGTGAATCTCTTATTTCCTGGAAGTGCAAAAAGCAACAGTAGGTATCCCTCTCCTCCACAAAAGCCGAATATCGAGCTATGGCTACAACTGCGATAGAGATTTCTTGGATCACAACCCTTCTAGCAGACATGGAAGTCAATGTACAACACCCTGCCATCCTGTACTATGACAACAAAAGCGTCATGTACATTGCCTCCAACAACACTTTTCATGAGCGGACCAAACATATCGAGATGGACTGTCACTTTGTTCGTGAAGAATGCCTCAATAAGAAGATCTCACTTTGTTATGTCACATATGAGATGCAGCTCGCAGACTTCTTCACCAAATCCCTTTCAGCTTCTCGATTTCAGTTTTTATTAGACAAACTTTCAGTATATACCCTGTAAGTTTGAGGGGGGTGTTAATGTAATAGGGGCATGGGCCAGTAGGGTCCGTGCAATCTCAACAGAAAGGAGGGCCAGGGCCAGCATGACCCTGGCCATTCCGTTGGAAGCTCCAACGGCTAGTGGCCGTTGGAGCTCCCAACGGCTAGTGTTGGCTGGCCAGCACTAGTGTATGTGTTGGCCCTTTGGGCCTTGTTTTCTCTCCTTCTTCCAACCACCTTATGTTGTCAATAAATACTATTTCAATTCATTAATAAAGAATACAGTCTTGTACTGCTTTTTGAATTGATTTGTATACACTTTCGCTCTTTTTGTTATTATTGAAGAACGGCATTCAGGATTGAATGCCATTTGACTCTTGGCGACTTGGTGATCTTGATTCATGCAACATCAACCTTCGATCATTGATTAATATTCACAAAGTAGTGCAAAATAAAATCAAGGAAAAGAGGACATGTTATAAATTACATTATACTAAGAAAATTAGTGAAACTTTAGAGGCTTATAAGAAAGCAAAGAAGGAAGCGAAAAAGGTTGTCACTAAAGCAAAAGGTAAAATTTGAAAGGATTATATAAAAAACTCAACTCAAAAGAGGGTGAAAGAGATATTTTTAGGATAGCTAAGGCTAGAGATAAGACAACTAAAGATCTTAATTATATTAGATGCATCAAAGACGAGAATTAAAAAATTCTAGTGGCAAATGATGATGATATAAGAAATAGACGGAAAAACTATTTTTATAAGCTTTTTAATGAAAATAAAGATGTTAGTATTAGCTTAGGAGAGTTAGCCAAATCAGAAAAGTATATAAACCACAATTTCTACCAACGTATTCAAAAGAATGAAGTCAAAGAGGCTCTTAGACATATGAAGGGTGGTAAATCGATAGGACCAGATAATATTCCTATAGAAGTTTGGAAAATACTAGGAGAAATAGGAATCACTTGGCTCACAAGACTATTTAATGAAATATGGAGAAACCAAAAGATGCCCGAGGAATGGAGAGCGAGTACACTTATACCCATATATAAGAACAAGGGAGACATTCATAATTATGCGAATTATTGAGGTATCAAGTTAATGAGCCATACTATGAAATTATGAGAAAGAATTATCGAACATAAGTTAAGACAAGTATCAAGTTCAACAGAGAACTAATTTGGATTCATGCCAGGCAGATCTATTGTTGAAACGATTCATCTTTTGAGACGTCTTATGGAACATTTTAGAGCAAAAAAGGAAGACCTTCATATGATATTTATTGATCTAGAAAAAGCTTATGATATGGTACCGAGAGAGGTTCTTTAAAGAACCTTGGAAAAAAGAGGTATCTCATTGACATACATTAACCTTATAGGATACATGTATGATGGTGCAAAAACATGTGTGAGGACTCATGAAGGAATGAGAGACTTCTTTAAAGTTAATATTGGGTTACATCAAGGATCAACTTTAAGTCCATATTTATAATGGTGATTGATGAGTTAACAAAACATATTCAAGATGAAGTGTCTTAGTGTATGTTATTTGTAGATGACATTGTGTTAGTGGAAGAGTCTAAGGAAAAAGTTAATAGAAAATTAGAACTATGGAGAGAAGCATTAGAAAGCAAAGGCCTCCGACTTAGTAGAACAAAGACAGAATTTATGGAATGTATGTTTGATCATTTGGTTATTTTAGAGGACATAGAAATTAAAATTGGCACACGTTGCATCCCCCAAAAGGAAAGTTTTAAATACCTAGGGTCAATTTTTCAGAGTGGTGAAAGAATTGATGGGGATGTTATGCATAGAATTAATGCTGGTTGGTTAAAATGGAGAGGAGTATTAGGTATTCTTTGTGATAAGAAGATATCATTAAAATTAAAAGGTAAATATCATAGAGCAATAATTAGACCTACCATGTTTTATGGTTTTGAGTGTTGGGCAGTTAACCATCAACATGTACAAAAGATGTCTGTGACAGAAATGAAGATGTTGAGATGGATGAGTGGTCATTCAAGAAAAGACCGTATACATAATGAGGTTATTAGAAACAAATTAGGAGTGGCACCAATAGAGGATAAAATGAGAGAATATCATTTAAGATGGTTTGGACATATAGAGAGAAGATCACAAGAAGAACCTGTAAAAAGGTATGAAAAACTAAATTTGGAAAGTATTAAAAGAGGTAGAGGACGACCACAAAAGTGTTGGAAAGAAACAATAAAGAATGATCTAGCTTATTGTGAGTTAACTGCTGACATGGCACATGATAGAGCTCTATGGAAACAAAGAATCCATGTAGTTGACCCCGTCTAGTATGGGAAAAGGCTTAGTTGTAGTTGTTGTTGTTGTGGTTAAAACAGAGAGGGGCATCACATATTGTATGTGATAAGAAGATACCATTGAAGTTGAAAGGTAAATATTATAGACCAACAATTATACCTCCTATGTTTTATAGTTCTTAGAGTTAGGCAGTTAATCATAAACATGTGCAAAAGATGTATATAGCATAAATAAATATGTTGAGATGGATGAGTGGTCATACAAGAAAAGACCGTATATATAATGAGGTTATTAGAAATAAATTGGAAGACGTACCAATAGAGGATAAAATGAGGAAAAATCGTTTAAGATGATTTGAATATATATAAAGATGACCCAAAGATGCTCCCGTAAGAAGATATGAAAACTAGATTGTGAAAATGTTAAAAGAGTAAGAGGATGACCACAAAAGTGTTGGAAAGAAATAATAAAGAATGATCTAGTTTATATTGAGTTAACTGCTAGCACGGCACATGATAGGGCCCGGTGGAAACAAAGAATCCATGTAGCCAACTCCATCTAGTATGGGAAAAGGCTTAGTTGTTGTTGTTATATATCTCACCATTAATCTCTTGTTATTTATATTTTTCCATCTTAGTGTTGTTTGTTTGTGTGTAAGTGAAATGACTCAAAGATTGAGTCCAAGAATCCACCTTGGGTCCTCTCATATTTAACAAGAGAGTAGCTTTCGGAAACATATAATATAGAAAAGCATTTTAAAGCTAGCCCATGAAATTAGTGAAGAAGCCCAGCTTTCGATAATTTTATCAACTGTATTACATGAACTATTGATCCAGCCTTCATGGTCACCTAAATCAGGTTTTCTACATAACCATAGCTCACATGGTAAAGATGAGACATTCTTGCAGGTTACACATATGTTACAGTTAGCCACACAGGCTTCACGTAAAACTGATAATATTCCCTATTTTCATGGACTAGCCCTTAAACTAATTTATAAGGTGCTTTTCGATAAAATCTTCACCAAAACCGCTTTGTTGCTAGAAGTGGGAGGATCGAAAGTGGATCCTAGAGGGCATTCCAGCAGTTGTTTCATCTAAATGGTAACAAACACCCTGGGACAAAAATCTTAAATACAGAGGTAAGGATAGAATATTTGTGGGTAATCCAAAAAGAAAAGGTAGAATAATTGTGAAGATATCCGGTTGGAGATCATGAGTCCAATACGCTTGCTCCCAGGACATGCCACCAACCCATGGCTTCCGCAACACAAGTAAAGAACAGTACTCAGAGCTAACTAGCCTCCCTTCTAGTGTTAGACAAAATCTTTTGGTTGTAGCATCCCAAATTTCATGGCTTTAAAATTTAGTATATTCACAGATTGGATTTGTGGTCTCACAAGGAAGACCATATTCCTAATGAGGTTATCGGAGACAAATTGGGAGTGGTACTAATAAATGATAAAATGATGAAAGATCGTTTAAAGATGATTTGGACACATGAAAAGGAGACCAAAGGAAGCTCCGGTAAAAAAGTTTTAAAAACTAAATGGTGAAATTGTTAAAAGAGGAAGAGGAAGACAATAAAAGTGTTGGAAGAAAACAATAAATAATGATCTAGATTTTGTTAACTGTTAGCATGGCATAGGATCAAACCCTATGGAAACAAAGAATTCATGCAGCCAAACCCATCTAGTATAGGAAAAGGCTTGATTGTTGTTGTTGCTGTATTCAAAACATTAGCATCTGGTTTCATATGGAACTACTTAAACAACAAAAAACCAAGATCTTGAGATATCTGCATTTTTTCAAACCCTACTTGCCAAGGTTAGCTAGAAACTTGGATTTGTTTCAATCAAAGTGAACTTTGGCAAAGGCATTCAGTCTCAGGTTCAGTATCCCTCTCATTAGGCCCTAAACCATGCTAAATCACCCTAGACCATTATGAAGGAACTTTTGTAAAGCAAACGTTATCACTAAGAGATGTGGCTTCTTTTAAGTGGCCTAAGCAAACTCCTTGAATGCTCTAATTATTCTCAACTCAGCCTCCGGTTGTCTTTACAGCCCACATCCATCAACTTGAATTTGTGTTCAATTTCATCCTTATAGAAGATTTAATGAGCTCTATGTATTCTTCTTTCTCTCATTTTTCTCTTTGAACCAGTATTATCAATATGTATCGTATCATGAGAAACCATGATACGATAACATGTATCATAACGGGCCGTATCACACGATATGGGCAATACGTTCAGACTGGCCGAACAGTTTTGAGGTCTGTTCATAGCTCCCCATCACCGCTCAAGCCTTTCTGGCTCTCTCCTTCCTTGGTGTTCAAGGCTCCCAAAAAAATGCTCTACGGTGTCTATGCAAGCCTCCTAACTTGAATTGTGGTATATTTTAAGTGTTTTTCAAAAAAAATTCTTTGTATTTGTTGTTTTTAGTGTTATTTGCATTTTTTTTAATGACAAAATATGAAGTTATTAAGTGTGTGGATATGATTTTTTATTGCATTCATGAAGTGGGAGACACTCTATTTGAGTGTTATGTGAAATTGGGGATTTATGAAGTGCTTTTATTTTCTGGTTTTTTATTGAATTGAAGTGCTCAATTGAGATGGCAAGAAAGGATGTTAGGGACTCCCAATCTCGGCCTCATGATCCGGTATGGCAGTAGGATACACCAGTTTAGGGTTTAAAATTAAAGATCATATGTTTGTTTTGTGAGAATGTGGTTAGTGGTGGAATTTCACGATTGAAACACCACCTACCAGAGACTAGAAAAGAAGTTACTCCTTGTAAGGGCAGAGTTAGAAGTTTGTCAAAAGGTATTAAATGGCAATGTCTTCAGATGATTAAGAGCATATATGAGAGGAGACAACAAAAGGATAATTTAGGGATGTCTAAGGAAGATTATAATGTTATTGGATTGACTGATAGTATTCCTTTAGATGCTCGAACAAAGATTGGTAGTAGTAGTTTTTGTCCATCAAACATGTAAAAGAGGGTTGCTGAAGATTTTGCAAGTGAAAGTGGTAGAAGAGGAAGCTCAGGAAGGAGTAGAGGAAGAGCTTCTTCTAGCATACGTTCATTTTTTCTTCCTAGCACTACACATGGTACTCAACCTGCGATTCGTGTTGCTATGGCTTCAGAATAAAACAGTTTTCATTTTCAAGCACACACATCTAGCTCATCAACATCAGCCTCTTCATCGTAAGCCTTTGCCTTGACTTGGAAGGGACGTTGCAACTCCTAAGAGCATGAGAGGTTTGTTAGGCAACATCTTTTTGTTCTTTAACCTCTTGCTCATCTTTGACGTCTTCATTTTCAGATGATCTTTTCTCAATACCACTAATACAACTTTTACTATGGGAACGAAGTAACTCAATGGACGAAAAAGATGTGCATACAACACTTTTAGTGTATGACCTAGAACATATTTCAACTTCCACGTATTCATGTAACTTGGAGGCATTCTAGCTTACCTTCTGACCTCGCACACCCTCGAATGCTCTTTCTAAGTCAATCCCCCTATCATGACACCTTTGGTTTTTAGCTTTTCATGAACCTGCAAGCTTTGCAACCTCTATCTTAAATTTTAGTTGATGGTGAGTACCACGCATTAGACATACCTGACATGAATATGACTCTGAAACCACTCAAGCCAAATTCAAGAGTGCATACACAAACGTAGAATGCTTGATTGAACATTGAAAAGAACAAATTTTTTAAAAGAAAATAAGGCTTTATGCTCTTCTCTTCCTTTTGCTTCGTTCTCTTCTTTTGTTGAAAAATGAGCAAAACTGCACAAAAGGGACATCGTTTACATGAGAAGAGTCCTCCGAAATATAAGAAAAGGAAACCGTAATTATGGTGAAATTTTAATTGAAAAGCAACTCAAAAGGGGCACTACTTTATTAATAAGTTGAACTGCAGTCCCCTAAAAGAAAAACGTCCAAAAACCATGCGAGGTTCCCAAAGCATGTGGAAATATATAGGGTTTGAGACACACTGGCTTTTTGAGTGAGAGAGAGAGAGGAGTGAGAGAGAGAGAAGAGAGAGGAATTAAGATAACACGTTACAGTAAAAAGAGGTTGAAATTGAAATTTGAATTGATCAAAACTATTAGATGTTGAATTATTAAGATAACGCATTGTAAGAGCTTGAATGTTGAACTAAGATAACAAGAAAACCTTATAAAATTATAACGTTATGATTTTATTATAACATTTTAACATTAAAACGCATTAGAATATTATAATTATTATTAGATATTATAACGCTATAACAGCAAGAAAAGAACATTTTACCGTTAAAATCATAACACAAAATTTTGATTTAAGATAGCACATGATAAAACCAATTATACGACCAGAAAATCCCACAACCCAAACTCGAACTTCACATTCTATTAACGAAAACACCAGTACTGATCCGCTACTAAGATACTAAAAAGGAATTGAATTTTGAACCAAGAGAAATCAAACGAATGACAAACTTGCACACGGTTAACTCAAGCGCACGTAGACCAAGCAGAAGATGAACTCGATTTAGTAGCATCAATAACGTCCATCCTCCTTGGCAAACTTAAGACGATCAGAAAATGAAAGCCAACGAACGTATTTCTCTCCTACAGAAAATGAAATATACAACTGAAACACGAGTGAATTGGAATAATTGCAGACTAAAAGGAAACTTCTGCATGAAAAGTTTATCGATTTTCAACAACATAACCACTAGAAATCAAACATTTCCCAGAATGTAGGATACACTCCATTACTTATCTAGAAAACGAACTTAAAGAATCAAGAAAAGATAGATTGATTCACCTGAGATGCAACCCAACGAGCCTATGGTGCGCCCTCTCATAATTAGGATCGATCCTTATGGCCTCTTCACATTCTCGGACAGCCTCCGTCAATCGACCAAGCGCCGTGAGCGCCGCCGCCCGGTTGCTACGGCACGCCGGGTTTTCCGGTGAGATGTCTATCGCGCGGTCGTAGAGGCGCAGCGCCTCCGCAAAGCGTCCCTTCTTGTACTGTTCATTCCCGGCCTTCTTCACCTCCTCCGGATCGCCATTCTTAATCGCCTGCTGCACCATCAGTGATGTTCCGACAAGCCTAATATTTCCTGTCGGCATCGGCGGTGGCGGACATTCGCCGTGTCTCCCGCCGGCCCGCATTACGCTCCCGTGCCCGTAATTGCCCGTCCCAGAACCGAGAACGTCACTCCTCCCGGATCCCTTCACCGCAGCCACCGGAGAGCTGCTCCTCACCGGATTCCCAGCCTGGACCAGCAAACCAGTGGCAGACGGACCGGAAGATCTTCTAGGCCCGGCCGGCTCCAGCGGATTTTCCGCTGCGGAGGACACCCCGAGGATATTACCCGTCCGGACGCACCTGCCGGAGTTGCGAACACTCTCGGAAGTAGGACTGCCGCCGCCGCCTCCAGCCCCGCCAGAACTGCCGCTGCTCCCGGCCGAGAGCTCACCGGAGTTTCCGCCACTCGTCTTCCGCATAAGGGGCGCACCGGAGGATCCGGAGGAGCTGGTCGCGGCCACGGCCGGCTGGAGAGTGGACACCGGCGAATCTGTGCTAAGATCGACGGAGTCCCGCTTGTTGCTGGACAGCATATCCCGGAATTCATCCGCTAGATCTGCAATGCTCATCTCCCTGGACGCCGACGGCGAAGCTGTCACCTTCTTCTGAGTCATCGGCAGCGATCTAGATCTCCGGTCCCCCGAATGCGACATCTCCTCCCTCCCGCAGAAAATCGACGGAATTATCGATAGAGAGATGAAGATCTCGTGATCGGAAGGAGGAAGCAACAACTCACACTCTCTCTGTGCGTGAGCGAGAGAGAGGGAGGAAAAATTTTGAAGGCACGCGAAATCAAGTATAAATAGAAAACACTAAGGCCAGAGAGAGAGAGAAAGAGAGAGCAGTCTCTCGCTTGTCTCTGCTGCTTCTCTCTTTCTCACTCCAACCCACCCTTTCCTGCTTCTTCCTTTTATCTCACTCTTTTATATTTCATTATTTTCAAAAAATATCTAAAGCAACTAGTTAATCATTTTCTTTTTTTTCCTAAAAAAAGCACGATTAAGCACTCCCCTCCCCTATCAGTTATATTTATTACAAAATCATATTCAGATAATCATTTTAGATATAAATAAAGCAAATGACCCTTTTAGATTAGGTACCAAATTTAGATTTATATTTACATTTAAAAAGAAAAAAGAAAAGCCAAAAGATATGGCGCGTCTCTTTTTTTTACATTGTATTTTTTCCATTTTTGAATGAGTATGCTCGTCAGTTAATAATTTTGAAAAATAATATTTGGAAAATAAGTTTACCGTTTTTTAGTATTAATATTAATTAAGATACCACGTCACCAACGGTATAGAGAAAGTTTAATTTTCAATTTTGATTATTAGTAGAAATTACTTACGACACCAAAGTGGTGCCTTCTCTTTGCCAATTGTAAAGGAGCGTTGCGTAAGGGTTACCGAAGGCAGACGAGAAAGTTCGTCAGCGATGGAGGGTTTTATCAAGCAGTTAATGTCGTAAATGCCCTTGCATGCCTCTCTATTTGCATCCACGCAAGCTTTCTGCTTTGATAAGGGTGTTTTAGTCATATGAGTTGGGTTTGGCTGGACTCACTTTTTACTAGGGTCCATACTCCAAACTCAAACCCAATCTCTTGCATTCAGTTCCGGATTATGGTATGGATGTGCTCAAATTCGTAGACATAAATGTATTGGTTGGTTCTGGTACTGAATCGACTCTAACGAGACCCAAACTCAGTTCAGGTGCCCACAATTTGTTATCCGATCTGGTTAAAAGTTTAGACTCTAACGAAACCATCTGCAACTTGGATTGATAAATTAGGTGAATGAACCGAACACGGTCCGCTTGTGTTAGACTTGTTTCCCATACAAGTCCTGTTTGCATATTTACATACGATGTCTTTCTCTCATATATATATGTATATATATATATATAGAGAGAGAGAGAGAGAGAGAAAGAGGAAGAAAGGAAATGATATATGTTAGGTGCTAGTAAATTCAAACAAATTTTTATTGTCTATCTTTGATGATAAATTATTGAAATTTATATCTAAAAAGTAAAAAATATATGAGATTTACTTTATTCATATGAGCATTTTTACTTTTGAGATTTGTTTTGTTTTGTGAACACCTAAATACACTAACATCTAACAGTTTTCCTATATATATATATATATATATATATTATTTCATAAATACAGTGAAGTTGACATGTTTGCATACTGCTTGTTATTTTGCAATCACAAACATAAATGATCACACAACAAACGAAACCGAGCCTATCACTTGCAGCTTGATTAGGTTGCAAGTCTTCCCAATCATAAGATTATTTTTTTTTACAACAATTAAGCCCGAGCTGGATGCACTCTCCGTATATTGAACTCATGGGGTTTTGAGGGCAGAAAGGGAATACAAAGTTCTCTCTCTCTAGAGCGTGCTGGCTGGAGCAGGGGGCAGCAGAGTGAGCAGCTGGCCATGTGCGCATTGCCGTTCCAGCTGGCCCAACGAAACACACAAAGAAAAGAACCCTTAAATTTCGAGCCCTCGCCAGCTAAGCAGGCGTTGACGACGGAATGGTTAACGGCGTTAGCGGGGAAGGATATTCCGGCGAGGCGGCGCGAGGTGAAAGGCAAGTCCAGTTAACGAGACGCTCGCTGACTATGAAAGAGCTGTCATCCACGTTTTATTGGGCTGAGGAATGATGACCGGGACACCTCGTCCCCCCTTCCCATGCCAGCTCGGCGCCAGCTCACCACACCTGTTTCTTTCTGGTTACTTAATATTTATGGTATTTACGAAATTTTAATAAGTTTTTATATTGTATTTATTTTTACAGTATAAAGCATATATCAATGGCTTGGATTGGACATGGCTGCTGGTGATTGGTTTAGCGGGTTCAACTGGAACTGAACCACGCCAAGAACAACTGGAATTGGAATTGGTTAAATCGGATTCAGAACCAGAGATTATCCTGTTCAGTTTTGGTTTCATCTCATATGGAACCAGAAAATGAATCAAAGGTTTCAAACTGCTGGTTTGGTATTTTTATTTTTGCTAAATTTTGAATGTTTTAATGATTTTTTTCAGTTCTAAACAGATTAAAACTCATTCCAAAAATGAAACCAAAACTCGGTTGGGAACCAAAATCAGAACCAACCCGGTACTAATTCAGTTCTGGTTCATAGTTTCAAGAAAACGGGTGAAGTTCATGGTGAGACTTGGAAAATTCTTTTGAAGTGAGGAGAAGTTCTAACCGGGTCAAGTTGAGGTTATTTTTTTGTTAAATTCGGATAGCTTGCATAGACTTTTTAAGAATTCATAGTATTTAAGGCGACACCGATTCAAATAAATTTCATGCATATTCTTTCCTAATACTACTTGAATTTCTGTTGCTACATCAAATGATGATTGTAATGTGCAACTTCCTCAAATAAAAAAGAGTCCTTATTGCACAAAGAGCGACAGCTCACGAGACTAGGGGATCAATCACAAGTAAATGACCACGGGTTCATTTAGAGAGGCAGGCATTTCGCTTCATCCCGCCCCCTATTGTACAATAAAAACTTTTATTGTGAGAGAGACGTAATATCAACAAGCCTAGATACCGTAAATGAAAATTCTTGTCTATCTAAACTAGTGAATCACTTGTTTTGGAGCTCCTGTCTACCTCTTAGCAAGACCTGGCTGAATCACCTGTAAGTTATTTCTAAAATTGAGCATTATTATACTATATATATACATACATATACTGATTGGATCTTATCCACATTGATGCTATCAACTATTGTTTTTTGATGTCATGAGTAATTAAAAAAATTTATTGGTCTTCATAAAAGAATAAAGTCAATGTTATTATACTTGTACTTTCAAAAATCAATGAGTGAGTATAAATGAGCATGTTAGACAAAGTTATATTTTCCACACACACACACACATATATATATACATATATATGTCTCTAGACATGCTCAATTGAGCACAATGTTCAATCACCCATTCCGCATGGTTATACTACTACAATCACCAATCGTTGTCCTCCACTATTTTATGCTACTATTTCAACAGCCAAAACCACTCTCCACCAATTGAAATATTTGCCATCACCATCAAAAAACACCTTAAAAACCACTGGACTACTTATATATACAAATATTTAGGTTTTTTAAGTAGTTTTGACAATGACATTTAACTATGGAGGATGGTTTTCTCTAGATGAAAAGCGATGGCTAATGGTTGAAGTAGTGGGAATCATATGAAACATAGAATTAAGTATAGAGAACTATCTTGTTATCACTTATATATATATATATATATATATAATAGATAGATAGATGTGTGTGTGTGTGTGTGCATGTGCATGTGCATGTGTCCAGCTGAATGGATGCTGAGGTTGTTGAACAAGGCCATTCATGTGGTTTAAGGAGAATGCAAGAATTTTGCAAACATTTGAGAAGGTGTAAGACTATGATTGTTAGTTTTAGATACATTAATGGTGGGTGACTTTTGCACATGATACAAGTTCAGGAGAACATGCAGGATGTTTGCCCATTATTTAAACGGCTTGAAAATGCAAATGCTGCCCTTTCTTAATTTGAATACTTAGAAAAAAATTGTTATCATTTGAATCCTGAAAAGCTGTCCGCAGGTCGGACCCAGTTCAGATCCGAGTAAAACCACGTCCGGCTCACACTTTCACATGCTAGTTCGGACCTGGATCTTGGTCCTACTGGGACTACCATGATAAAAAATGTTGACCATATTCGAAAATCATACCTTCTTTCTATTTTAAAATAAAAAAGTTATGGATTTTTTATCAGGATTTGAATTAGATCCAGGTTTGCAAAAGGTTCACAAACCACATTGACCTCTTTATAATAGTTGGATCTTGTGGATCCAACACAAATAACTAAATGGATCTATTACTTCCTACCAAATCTGGATCTCTAACAAAGTGTGTCTGATTGAGGTCAGACACAACTAGTTGATACCTCCAGTATCATGGTTGCATTTGCATGATCCTGCCTAGACATGAACAGTATGGAACTGGCCTAGCAGTTTCAACCAGAACCGAACCAAGCCAGGAACCGACTGGAAACAGAACCGATGAAACCATTCCAGGAACTAGGGGCCACTCGGTTCGGTTTCGGTTCTGCCTCTCATGGAACCAGAACCTACACTAAGCCGGAAGCACGGTTCCATAATTTTTAAAATATTTAATGTTTTTTTCTGCTTCCAAGTGGTTTAGAACTTAAAACAGAACTGTAACCAGCCCAATCCCAATTCAGTTCCAGTTCTTGCTTCTAGGAAAACCAGAACCGGCCATGTCTAATCCTGCCTTCGGTCAATCCACATCCAATATTGGTAATCTTGATACGGGTTTCATACACAAATTTGCTAAAATATCCATTTCCAGTAACAAGAATTTGTTTTAGGTGCATTTATGTTTAACCACCAACTTTGGTAGATTTATGATTAGCCACCTCGGTCAAACCTTTTTAAATCGGTACCTAATCCTTTGAGGACATTCTAGAGGTCAGCTTAGCACATGCATATTGCATGCATTTTATGATCCAATTATTGTGTTATGTGATAAAATATGATTTGCACCTTCTATTATACGATTCATAAACAACATAAATAATTAATTGCCATATAGCATGTTTCTTCTGTAGATTTTGCTTGGGTGGTAACATTGTCCTGACTCATGGGGACCCAACCCGGTCTACAACAAAAGGGGCGAGTATTACTCGGATAAGTATTCAACCCATACCCAACAGGAGTCCGGTTCGGTTCTAAATGCAGGTTTTGGTGGAACTCGAACCACCATTTACCTAGAAGGCTAGAACCAGCCAGGTCTATTTTGAGCTTTGTTTCATAGATTTTGTGCATATAAAGTGAGGCTTAATTTTTTTTTTTGGTTTGGAGGGCATATTTCAACACTTTAATTTTCTAATTTAAAAGCACATTTAAGGAAAATTAGCATCTCATAAACTGAGTTAGCAATATCTTCAAAGGAAAAGCTCATTGATGATGTTAACAGCCTATGAAGAGGCAAAAGACAGTGAGGTGAAGAGTTAAAGATGTAAGCTTAACAATGGAAGGTGATTGAGAAATCCTCTTTTGTCATACTTTTCTCTTCCTAAGGGGTTGGTTCTTGGTTTAATACCTTGTTATACTCACAAATCATTTGATTGAGCGAGCGGATCTCACATAGAGACGTGATATTTAAAGAACAGATTTCCTTTTTTAATCTAGTTCGAGTCATGTTCGCCCATTAGGAGAGTAAAATTCTCCAAATCGATGGTTTTCTCCGTTCACAAGATTTGAACTCGAGACCTTGCTCATGTGCAGAACCACTTGAACCAACCAAGCTTGGTTAAGCACTTGTGTCCTTCCAGACAAATTTTCAGTCGATTGTATAATCAAAACACGTTGTTTGTGAAGTCTTTTTACAGTTTTAGAGTCTATTTCGATTGATTGACCATTGGAAATAAGTAAAAGGCCACGGAAATAAGTTGTGCTTTAGGGTCAATTCTAAGTAAAAAGCCTCGGAAATAAGTAAGGTTTTAAACTTAACTGTGACTGGTAAACCGCCAGAAATAATATCAGATAGATTTTGCCAGTCTCAACTGCCGGAAGTTGCCGACCAATAGTCGGAAAACTTTCGCCTTGAACTAATGCATATTGAAAGATTTGAGATATTATTTTCTATATTTGGAGTATTTATGTCTTGATTCAATCACCTACATCAGAAATACCCCAGATCCAATGGAGCCTCGCACCCTCTAACGGGCCCAATCACTTTATGGAAACCATATCTTGCACATGTCTCACATGCTTAATCATGTCATCATAGAAATGGTCATATAAGTGTAATTTAAATTTTTTTAGGTATTTCTAAAAAAATATATAGAATACAATATCTCTAAAAGACAATGATCGAACACGAGTAAACAGTGTTAATAGCGGATATGATCCAATCACTCTACTTTATTAACCCAAGAAAGTATTGATATAATTACATTGATTAAATAGGTTATTTAATCATTGGGAAATAACTTTTGGCCTTTTATCTATGGACCAAGATGGCCCCTCCTTTAAAAGCCCTGCAGGGGAAGAGCTTCTTGTCTCTGAGTTCATCCATTTTATGATCAAAAGAGGTTGTTGCACTTGATGTCATTTCACCAATGGTGTAAATAGCGTAGAGGACTCTTATTGCTCGGGCTATAATACATGATAAATGCACTGTATTGCATGACAAAAAATACAATACCTTGCATCATTATTTTATTTGATTAAAGAATATTTAAAATCCTAAAAGAACATAAAAAATAGAAAATTGTAACAAATAAGAAAAATTAAAGATTATTAGAAAACATAGAAATAACACCAAAGCATCACATATATGGAACTACCAAATTACCAATGTTAGATCGAAATTCATGGAAAACCCATGAATTGAATAATAAGTTGATAAAAGAAAAACATAACTTGTTTTGATTTTGGCTACAATTTGAAGTTTAAGTTGAAATTATGGTATGAAGTTCAATTGCGTCATAAGTTGACAGAGAAAAGAATGAAGGAAATTCAACTTTTATTAGAAAACTATGTACAAATTCCACCATTGTACTGAACTTTTGGTTATGTTATAGTCATGCAGGGTTCGATCCCCATTGTTAATCACTTCCCCTCAAAATCTCGCCGTGTTGCATGGGCCACGATGTGGACGAATCATGTCTGGTTGTGACAGAAAGGAGCAACCAGTCCAAAGAAGAAACGTAATGGGTTCGTCCTTAAATACTAGTAAGAGTTTGTACCAATCGTCATATGTAACTCAGACCATACATATGAAAACATCTACTAGAGCTAGTGTATAACTCAGCTAGTATATACTAGTTTTGGTGTATATATGTAGAAACAGATTTCAGTTTGGTGCATATTCAATCACGTCCAACTCAGCAACCACCGCATCAAGTCAGCACCCCACCTAAGCGCTGACTGGGCGACACCTTGGGTGTGGGCCCTCCATTCTAAATGAGAATGAGGGTTTGATTAAGGAGTTAAATTGTAATTAGAGAGATGTTACATTTTGCTTCTGAATTTGATTAACCATATAATGAATGTCAAACAGTGTTTTATTGTCTAATTCCACTTCTATGAGTTCGATTATATTTTCTGGTCCGAGTCACGCCTACCCTTGCTCCGCTACTATGGCGGCCCAGTGCGGAGCAAGCCTCCACATGTGTAGTCTGTGCTACGCAAGCTGCAACCGCGAGTGGTCCTACTTCACCCTCAACCCTCCATATTCTTCTCCTCCAATTGGTTATATTGAAGTATATGATTAATCAAGCTAGTTCAATTAGCTCTTAGATGAGTTCTGAAAATTTCTCTCGAATCCAAACTGGTGACTTGATGTCTTATGCTTGAACTCTCATATGGCTTTGTAATTGAATAAAATGAAAATTCAAGTAGAATACAATATATCAAAGCGATCATTGGTCCTGGATGTGAAAGGTAAAATAAGAAATCATAAAGATTTGCAATTTCGGTGGGTTCTTTATCGGTGGAGCTTCAAGATGGTAACAGCGGTACCAGTCCATGCATGCAATCTCTCTCTCGCACACGCACATGCAACAGGCACGCACGCGCTCACACACACATTGCCATTTGTAAGTTCAAGCTTCAAATTATGCCTCCTAGGTGTTCTAACTATCATCACAGCATCTTTGAGACTAAGAAGGCACGTAAGGCATCCAGCCATTGGTAAAGAAAATTCTAATATCCTTATATTGAAAATATAGTCCTGAAAATAATTCATAGACGAAAACAAGTATCCTACTTCGGTTTAAAATGAGTTCACTTCATAAATGAATTAAACATCTCATATAATTATTCTTAACCTAAGAACTAGATGCCACCAATAAAATGGCTACCTCTCAAAAGAGATGATATATTTGAAAGTAAATCAAGTTTTCTTTTGGTGTTCATTCTCTATTTAGGAGAGAATACAACAAGAAAAGTGGTTTGCCTTCCCCATCCTCCATTACTGTGCTGTCCCCATCATGTCTTCCTTTCGAATCCTCGCCCCCATTGAAAAGCTTCATGTCTAGCAAAGGAGGATCACAAGTCCTCCACCGCAATCCACATTTAATCAATTAGATGTCAATACATGTATGGTGTTAAAAGGAGTATTACACTATGTAAAGAGTGATCATTATTAAGGTCTTCAATTATATTTTTAGGCCATTACTATTTGCACATCCTTTTTACTATATATACACCCCAATTTCTGTAAATACCCAAAATACATCCACAACATTTTCTCTCTCCTCTCCGTAGCAAATTCCGGCCATTTTTCTCTCTTACTCTAATCACCAATTCTCATTCATTGAGAAGTGATATATGCTTATTTGCAACTAACTATCACCAATTAGTTATTTACAAATCTAGTTGGAATCGAACGAACCAAGAAACAAGAAAACAAAAAAAAATCGAGGAAACGATCGATCCGACCGATTTTTGGATTTTTCTTGGATTTGAAAGGTTAGTTTTTAGTGATATCATTATATCTTTGTTGCTTTGTTTGAAATCTTTTGTTCTTTCAAATGATTGAAGGTGATTCATAGTTTTGAGTGAAACTGGAGTGGGTGCCAAAATCGAGGAGGAAAACAAAGTGCATACGTGTCTCTCCTCATAGAGAGACATGTCTCGACTGCGTCTCCCTCCTTAAGGTATGTTTAGGAGATGAATTTGTTAGTTGTAAGGGTGATGGGTTACACTATGCAACGGACCATATGTTTAGAAATTGTAATGAACTTATTTATTATGTAACACTAGTTGGAAGGAAGTATAATATTATTACATTATTAGTATTTAAAAATCAAAGACGTAACAAGCAAGGTATGACTTGGGTGTAAAAGGAGTGAAGAGTATAAGCAAAATTAAAATATTGATATTAAAATACTAGGTGGACAAGCACTAAGAAGGTCAGTTGTCCCTTCTTATTAAGAGGAGAGTGGATGGTTATTTAAAGTTACTTATAGTGATTGAGATACATAATAAGTCTTTAGGATTGCATTTCGAAGGACATGCTTTTGTTGGAAGATTGAGTAGCTCTAAGTACACTGTAATAAAAAACCTCATACAAAGTCATTTCAATCCAAAGCATATTTTGATAGAGTTGTATATTACAGAATTTAAGAAGTCATTCAAGAAATCAAGAAGTCTAACCATACATTATATTGATGTTATAGAAGATCTTGTCGTGGACCTTGAGAGAAGAGTATCATAACACGCTCTTGAATTTATTGTAAAGCGTAAAGTCGTGTGGAAATGGTAAGTCCAGATATATGAACATGTTTTAATTTACAACGTTCACATGATTTACCTTGTACCCACAAGCTCAACCTTCTATTCAAATGTGGTTCTTAAATAGAATTGACAACTATTGATTTATTTTAAAAGAAGCTAAACATAGAGGAGAATACCCTATATATTGACGATTAGGTAGGAGATGATGCAAGGATATCTATGATGACCGTTTGGAGGAATTTATTGGATCATCTATAGCGCGATAAATTGTTTAAGATATAGATGAGTAGTAGAGTCTTGAGTAAGCCGAACAGAACGTAATTGACTGATAAAATCTCACAAAATAAATCAATGTGTCCTTTGAATGTACCACTCTATGTATACCTCGTCACACTCTATGGGAAAAGTGTTGGGACTCTAAAATGCTTAAGCTTAAAACAATGTAAATGTTGAGCCTCTCAAGTCATGTTATGTGACTCATATTATACCTTATACGCATAGAGCTTCATAGGTCTCTTTGTAATTTAGGGTCTTATCGATGCTACTGGGATGCCTTCACGTCGACCAAACTGATGAATTACATGATCTTCCATATAAGGCTCCACAATATCTACATATAGAATGTATCCGTGATATTAGGACAACTAATATGCATTATAATCCATATATTTTGCAAAACTATATAATTGTCAATCAATATGCATTATACAAAGTAGCATGTAAGAATATATAACATACAAGGTTGTGTTTAATAAAAATATTTAGAAACCAGTCAACTCACTTCAAAATACTTGTTCTACCATCATCATAACTATGATATGGAGTAAGCCGATCAATAGGAGATTGCTTGTGACCCACACTTCTCATCCATCAGCCTACTCATGGTTCTCTATCCTGCCATTTTGTACCCTAACAACTTAAAAAACTGGAAAGTACTTATAAATCCATGTCTATAATTAAAATATATCTTATTAATTTCTAGAAAGAAAGTTGAATTAGACATATAACAATCAGTAATAGTATACATTCTTACATGAAATAAAGAAATATGTTCACTTAGTTGTTATGCTTCTATCCAGAATGTCTTTTGTACATGTCTATATAAATATGCTAATATAGTTGTACCCATGCGTAACTGTTAACCCTCTAAACATCGTGTGTTAGCAGATTCACGAATGTTATTAGTACTTATCTCTAGACTTATCCTAATATAGCATATACCCTAACTGATACAATAAATAACATAGAGTCTTATTTTCATTACTCACTTTTCTTTTTGAAAAATTAGTTCGGAACACTTCAAACTTAACAACCCTAAACTTAATCTTACGTACGACTTCATTGATGCTCATTCCTAACATATCACTCAAAATATATTCTCTTCTTCTAACCATCATCTCCTATATTAAGTCAACCAGTTGACCCTCCATTGAAAGACCAAGTATCTTGTGAATATTGTGAAGTATGATAGTCATTTCATCCCATGATATGTAGAAGTTGTTTGTGTTTGGTTATCAATGCTCGATAATAATAGTAAGCAATGCATGATCTATCACTTCGTATAACAAATTCATTTGCCCAATCGGCCTACTCCTATATACAATCTCAACCCAATTTTTGAGCCTTACATCCGTAATCTTCACTAGCCAGACTCTGCTCATAGTGTAACATGTGTGAGTTGTTATAACTTTCTGTATTATCTACAAATATACATTTACATA